>OX422222.1:144880736-146303236 GCA_949130495.1 Sambucus nigra | reverse complement strand
GAACTCCACTCCCCCTACTACCACCTTCCCGATATGGTTAAAAAAGCGATGGGAGTTAGCCGCTTTATGAAAAAATTTAGTGTTTTTGTCCCCTTCCTTAATCCAAAGAGCCCTAGATGTTTGCCCCCAACTCACCTCACATTGAATCAGTCGCTTCCCCACTTCCCTTTTTTTCTCGACCCTTGCCACCCTTTTTGCCCCCGAAAGACCGTCCAACCCTTATTTTTGGTCGAGAGCCCAGATATCCTCCAAAATCTTATCTATCACTCCCCTCACATTGCAAACACCTCTCTATTACATCGAATTATATCCCCTTTGAGTTAAATTTTTTTTCGCAAGTCTGAAGCTCGCATTCCCCTCCACCTCATACCCTTGCCACCATTCCTGAACCCTCCTAACGAAGTCCTCCTCCTTTAACCACATAATATTAAATCTAAACGGGGTCCTTCCCCCATTCCCTCCTCCACACTCCAGTAAAATCGGCGAGTGATCCGACGTGACTCGAAACAGGCATGACTGAGTTGCCCTCGAAAACTAATCCTCCCAGTCATTAGAAAGTAAAAGTCAATCCAGTCGAGAAAGTGAGGGTTCGTACCTATGGCTGGACCAGGTGAACACCCCTCCCTCTAAAGGCAGATCAATCAATTATAACTCATCGATGAAGTACAAGAAAGCCTGTATAAAAGAATTTGACCTACACCACCGCTTATATCGAAGGGAACCGAATGATCTTATAGTCTCCCACTGAGCACCACGGAATGCCCCAGACACTCCTGGACCCTACCAATTCCTCCCATAGCTCCCAACGAGTTGAGTCCTCTAGAGGGCCATAAACCCCCCAAAAAATTCAAGTTAAACCATCCTCCACACATATGAATAAACAGGAAAGAGACAACTGACCTACTAGAACCTCAAATTTTTCCACCACTCTACTATCCCACAAAATGATAACCCCTCCTAATGCCCCCTCTGAATCCAGACAACAACAGTTAATCCTGCGACCTCCCCAAATGGATCGATCCACTTCTTTATCCATAGAACCTAATTTTTCCTCTTGAAGGTCGACAATATCTAGCCTCCACCGTGCAAGAGCTCCACTAACTACACCTCTTTTACCGAGGCCATTCAAACCATGCACATTCCACGATATAAGTCGTAACTTCATTGGAAAACTTTAGATCCCCCACTCACCCACTTTATACCACCTCCACTCTCTCCCTTCGCCTCTCTTCTATGGAGCTAAATAACGGAAGTGCCTTCTTCTCATTCCCTGCGAAATTAATCCCTAGGAATTTACTAAATCTTCATATCACACTAGTAAACCATTACTCCAACTCGACCTTACTGCCCCCCTCAACCACCCTACCTCCATACATGTTTCCCATCCATTCCGAACCCCCTAGCTTAACCCACAGCCTAGGGGAAAGGTTAACCATACCACACAAATTATCTTGCCCTCACAAATACTCCCCGGAGGCGCAAAGACAGTCATGTGCAAAAGACTCACCCTCCATCTTTCCTTCACCTTTTTCCACGGTAGTGAAAAGGGTACCATCTTTACGAACCATCGTGAGGGGCGGGAACTCTGTACCCCACCCCTCAAACATGCCTGGAAATGAATCCTCACACGGAAGGTACTCCCCACCTCCAGACAAACTTTTTTTGGCCTTGTCAACTACAACTTTTGACCTATTCTCCCCTTTATTCCTCCAATTTTCCTCAATACCCCATTCTTTAGAAATTTTCCCGAGTTAAGATAAGGGCCGATTTTATTATGTTTGGGACAATTTTTATTATTTTTATCAGAAACGGGGAGGCAATTATTAGCCTTGCTAACTGGGGCCAAAGCACGAACTTCTTGCACCAACTTGGTAATAATCTCACTATCTGTAAATAAAACATGAGGTCATTAGAATTACTACAAGACTCACTAAAAAAATACTTACCCCTCCTGCTGTCACCAGATGAGTCCACTTCAATCACTTTAGACTTAAAAAAATGCCAGCTTTTTACCAAACCCATCACTCCCAGGAGAAGACAACAATATCTCACTTTCGACCACTACATTACCATCCCTAAGGCTGCCACCAACTATAGCCTTGTTAGCCACCCTACCTCCCATAATACCAGTACCTCGTACACTAACCTGTGCACCTCCTTACCCACAGTCTTCATGCTCAACAGTCTCGATGACTTGCAGGCTAGAATTCTTATCTACAACACAAGAACCACTCGGCAACCTCCCCAAGCCACTGTGATCTCCCATGAACTGCAATCGTACCGCTCTAGGGGCAGTCCCAGCCTTGACAACCCCATCACGAACCTAGCCTTTAGAACGCCTCAACACCAGAACAACTCCCTTGAGGTGCCCTTTTGCACTACTGCGATATAGTTTAGATGACTCTAAAAGATAACTACCTCACGTGTTATCTCGTACATGAATATTTCCTTGATGGTGTCCCTTAGTGATAACGTGTTACACAGAGGTGTACTGTAAACTTGCCTTAGCTAGCATACCACTATCCACCTCTACCGCCTCCTCGCAGCCATTACCTTCGTTCACAACTTTGACCGAGTTTAAGGGGGAGTGAATGACTATAGGAGGAGAAGCCTCATCAACTGATGGATGAGTAGGACGCGATATAGACCTGTTCACTCTACCCTTATCCTGCTCAGAAACTTAATCACCGCCAAACGAGCATGTAGGAGACAACTCAACACAGACGACCATTATAAAAACCCACCCACCCGCTATAATAAAAATTTTATCCGGGATAATCTCAGTTCCTTTAACCAAAATTCTAGCCCACGTCAACTCTACCCCCTCCCGCTTGAGTATCCTCTTCGATGTTAAGGTATCCTCCACACCTATTGCCTATATCCTGGAACACTTCCTTACACCACAAACGAAGTGGTAGTCCCTTAATCCGAATCCACTGACTAGATGGAGTTCGGCCATTTTTATCACAGCATCCCAATGGATTCCACTTATCTAAGAAGAGGTGAGCACCATTCACAGTCCACTGTTTCCTCTTCAAGATTCCATTCATTTCTTGCTCATACGTGAAAATGAAACAAAAGGAAGAAGCGTTTAGATATCTCACCACCACTCCACCACCCGCTCTCCAATTAATGCTACACCACAGCCTCAACTTCTCAAGCGAAGGTGGTACGCAATCTGCACTACCAACTCTCCCCACCAAAGCTCTCTTAAATAAGTTTACTCTGGACAAACATGAGTCTCTAACAATGGATATCTCCTGCTTCAAGTGAAAAATAACAAGGTCACTTAGCGGAGAGAAGGGACAAAATTCAACGAAATTCGCTTGGAGATACGTTCTAGTACCCATAACCGCTATCCCTAGTAAAGATCTTGAAGAGTATCAATACTAGTGAATAATGTGAGAGTCAGTTTAAAGAAAACTTGAAGGACGCTAGAAATGGATCATCAAGATCATCTTAGGCGGAATAAGAGAAAATCCAACTAACAGAATACAGTTATTATGAGTCGAGCAATTTCGATCTCCTCTTATATATATATAGTGCGTGTGTGTGTATACTATGTGTAAAAGTGTAATATAAAATATATATATATATATATATATATATATATATATGAAATACTGAAGAATAATGTTTTGAGTCCCAATTAACGCCCGAATAATTTGACATACCCTTAAAATATTTTGTAGAGTCATTATTAACACAATAAGTACCGTGTCACCTCACTTATTAAAAGAACAGGTGGTCAGCCCTCTACTAAAATAAAACACGAATCTCATTTTGCTCCTTCTCAGCATCACTAACGAAAAATCAATTAATTACTAGCCACCTATTATTCAAGCCTTGTGCCGATTTAAAACATTAAATAAATTATGGTAAAGAAAACCATTCACCATAAACCATTCCAGATTAATAATTAAATTCACAATCACACAATTTAATACTACACACTGGAATAAGATAAAATCCAACTAACTGAATAAATCATCGGTTTAAAACCCAATACAATAATCCAATCAAACTAAATTACATAAAACTGAAATAAAAATTGACATTGGGCGACATGCACAATTAGTAATTGACTGAATCTTATCTAGAGTCTTAATGATAGAAATCGGTTAAACAATCCCTATAACTCTCCACAGCGATTGCAACTCCGATAATCTGAAAATGATACTCATGCTTAGTGTCCCTGTGACTAGACACCTAAAAAGTTTTGAAAATGTTTTACAACAGGTGAGAGGCGAAATCCTTTTGAAAACATTTCACAGTAGATAATGAATTAATAAATATGCGTGCATCCTTCCATATTTAAACTCGTGTCACACTCTCATGAGATAATACTCACCATCAACTACAGCGCTCACCTAACATATGCATTTTAATCCCTAGTTATGCTACCCAGCCTAACTACCCTCAATATACCCTTAAGACAACATGAAACCCTGTATCACACATATTTTATTATTACCTTCCACATCTGCTTAACAATTATAATAAATCAATATTCATTTCAAATAACATTCGCTAGTTATTAATTCAATGTTCACACTTTAATGTCTTATGCTTGTGTATATGTACATATCTTCAAAATTATATACGTATTTTCATGTCATAACATCTGCATATATATATATATCGCTCGCTATATACTTATAACCGTAACCCCTCAGAGTAATAACTCACTGGATGCGAATATCCAGTATGCTATAATGTTCCAGGAAAAACACACCACATCCCGGGTTGTCAGGTCATAATCGCATCACCGAATTCAAATCGTAAATGTAACTGGAGGCAGTCACATTCTTGAGTGAGTGGGTCATAACCATATTACATTACTCCACTTGGAATCCAACCTCACAATGAATGATCATGCACAGACCTATGAACCTGGGGACCGATAACACAATTGTTGAGATTCACCAGGGGAGATCGCCCACTACACGCAACCTCCACCGATAGCATCCCTTGGAGTAGGTATGTTTGAAATATATATAACATACACACAGATATAATCACACACAC
Source organism: Sambucus nigra (assembly GCA_949130495.1). NCBI lineage: Eukaryota > Viridiplantae > Streptophyta > Magnoliopsida > Dipsacales > Adoxaceae > Sambucus > Sambucus nigra. Next base: position 146,298,208 of record OX422222.1, on the reverse strand, counting down.
ACACACACATGTATATATATATATATATATAAACAGGCTAACCGTACATATATCACTCGTACCTCAAGACCACAAATTTTGAGTCTACCTCGACTCCCAATTTATTAAGTACTCACTTATTTATAATAAATTATTTAATTTCATGTTTCTGGCCACCATGCCATTTTACCCTAGGACTTAGCCTAGCCAGCCTAAAATCCTAGCCTGATTTCTCGATTTCCAAAAGTGATCAATTATTTCCTTACACGAAATCCATCCCCAGTTAGCCTACAATACTTCCTAAGTCTTTCGGGAGTAAGTTAATATGATTTTTAAAGAGTCCTGTAACGAGATCCCTTTATAAATAGGTAAAAATATAAGACTCCTTATCGCATTAGAACTCTTAAAATTCAAAAATTCGCACAACTTTAATATTCTGTCACATTAAACACCTTTTACTAAAACGGCTATCGTTCCTTACAAGTCCAAATAACCTGATTTGAAGCTCATTAAAAAGCCAAGCTCCTTAATTTTCTTATAATCTATGGACCATAGTCTAATTCAAAGTAAAAATAAAATTTCATGCATTTAAATTGACGTCTAGATTTCTGTCAGATATTTTGACAGATTAAATATCTTTTACTAAAATAGTTATTACGCCCTCCATGGAAGTCCAAATGATCTGATCCAAAGCTCATTTGAAAGATAAGTTCCATACTTTTCTTTTCATCTATGGATCATAGTGTAATTCAAAGTAAAACTAAAATATCATGCATCTGAACCGACGTCAAAATTTATGTCAGATTCATCAATTTTCTTAATTCAATTTCAAGGTTATTTAATTCTCACAAGAACGATCAAGATCACATCTTTTCTATATATCAATCCCAAATTTTATTCAAGATCACATCCTTTATGTATGAATCAATTTCAAATATTATGTGGGATTATAATCAAATTAATTTTCAATGATATGATTTCCAAAATCCCATTTTGACATGTGAAATTCCCACCCAAAAATCAATTTTAATTTCACCAACCATAATATGAATTAGAATTATAACCACAAAATATTAATCAAGTTAATCACTTGTCTTAAAATGTCTGTAGAGTTTGAATTCTCCTTAGACCGTAGCGTACGCTCACTATGATCCAAAATAGCATCTGGTCTCTCCTCATATGAGATGTCAGGCTGCAAATATATCTCCTTTAGTTTAATGTTACGATAATCCATCTCACTCTTATGATACTTCTTCAACGACGAGACATGAAACATGTCGTGAATCTGTTACAGATGCTCCGACAAGGCAAGCCTATAAGCCACCGACCATATCCTCTCAATGATCGAGAATGTCCCCACATATCTCGGTGCAAGATTCCCTTTCTTACCAAATCTTGTAAATCATTTCATAGGAGACGTAACAATACCTGATCACCCACACCTTGCTTTACACACCTCCTATCCGCATATGAATAACTCTTCTGCATAACTTGAGCAATCTGTATGCAACCCCAATTAAGCTCAATCTTGGAAAAAATATCCTAGATCATCTCAGGTCCAATGATCTTATTGTCCCCCATCTATAACCAACACACGCGAGAACAAAAAGATTGGCCATATAATGCCTCATAAAGTGCCATACCGATAGTGAACTAGTTTGAATTAATATATGCAAACTCCACTACTGAAAGGTATTGCTCTTAACCTCCCCTAAAATCAAGTATACACATCCCGAGCATATCCTACAACATCTGATTAACCCATTCGATCTACCCATGGGTCTGCAGATAATAAGCGGTACTCAATCGCAACTTAGTCCCCATCGCCTCCTGGAAACTCTATCAAAACATTTGACCTAAAGATATTTTTGTGGTCGAACAAATTACTAATCGGTACCCCATGTAGCCTCACTATCTCAGATATAAATATCTAGGCGTACTATGCTGTCGTATTTTCCATTCGTACTCAAAAAAAGTGGGCCACCTTTGTCAAATGGTCCACAATGACCCATATGGAATTGTGAACCCTTTGTGATGTCGGAAGCCCCGTGATAAAGTTCATCGATATAATCTCCCATTTCCATAATGAAATTTCTAATGGATAAAACATCCATGTTGGCCTCTAGTGCTCTACCTTTATAAACTATCAAGTGGCAAACTTTGAGACAAACTCAGTAATGTCCCGCTTTATTCCAGACCACCACTGTTGTTTGCGCATATCCTGCTACATCTTATCCCCATCCGAATGTAACATAAATTTTGACCCATAGGACTATGTCATAATATCAGGCCTCAAATACCCACCACTAGGACTATAAGTCTCCCATTTAAGCAAAGCCTCCCTCGGAACTGATTGAGTAAGATTTCACCCCCTCTACTAATAGTTGTTATGTTCTGCCTTGGAAAAATTAATCCTCGACTTACACCTTCACAATCCGTATCACAATCTTGACCGTGATAGTTAATGCCGCCATACATGCCCTAGCAACTGCGTTATCCTGACAGATCTCACTCCACTTAGCTTTTTAGATTGCCATTTACTCCCCCGTAGGTCATCGACTCAACGCCTCTGCCACCACGTTAGCCTTTCTCGTGTGGTACTAAATATTAAAATGATAGTCCTTCAGGAATTTTAACCATCTACCTTGTCGCATATTGAGATCTTTCCGAGTGAACAAATATTGTAGCTGCTTATGATCCATGAAGAGACTAAATTTCTCCCTCGGGATATAGTGCCTCCAAATCCTCAAGGAAAAGACTACACCAGCTAACTCCAGGTTGCGTGTGGGGAAATATTCTATCGGGGCTTAAGCTTACAAGAAGCATAGGCTATTGCCCGATCCTTATGCTATAGCATACTCCTAAGTCCTTATAAGGACGCATTAGTAAATACACGGTACTACACTCCTCCCCTAAGTAGTGAAAGTATGAGTGCTGAAGTCAACTTTTCCTTTAGCTCATCTAAAGCTAACTGACAATAATCATACCACACAAACAGCTTGCGAACCAAGTTCGTCAATGGACTTGCAATCTTTGAAAAGTCCTTAATAAAATGGCAATAATATCCTGCCAATCCAAGAAACTACGGATCTCTATCAGTGTCATTGGCTGACCCCACTCCCTCACCGCTCTAACCATACTTGGGTCCAATAAAATTCCTCTAACAGACATAATATGACCCAAGAACTACACTTCATGTAACCAAAACCCAAACTTCTTAAACCTAGCGTACAATCGATGGTCCCATAATGTCTGCAGAACCATATGCATGCAGCTGTTTTTCTTGTTCGACCTTAATCCGAGAATAGACCAACATGTCATCTATGAACACCATCACAAACTTGTACAAGAAGTCTCTAAACACCCTATTCATGAGATCCATAAATATTTTTGGTGTGCTGGTTATCCCAAACGATATAACCCTGAACTCATACGACACGTACCGCACCAAGAAAGAGGTCTTAGGGACATACTGCTCCCTAATGCACAATTGGTGATAACCTGACCTCAATTTTATCTTGGATAAGTATGTTGATCCTCTAAGAGGGTCAAACATGTCATCAATTCAAGGAAATATATATTAATTCAGAATGGTGACCTTGTTAAACTCTTGGTAATTAGTACACAACTGAAGCGAACTATCTATATTTTTCACAAAAAACACTGGAACACCCTACGGTGATGTACTCTATTGAATAAATCCCTCCCCAAAAGTTGTTGAATGTGGTCTCGCAACTCCCACATATCTAAAGGGTCCATATGATACGACGCTTGTTCAATCGGACTAGTCCTAGTCACTAAATCGATAACAAACTCTACTTCTCGACTCAATGGTAGACCCGGTATATCCTGAAATATATCCAAAAATTCCCTGCCCATCGGGATCGAGTCTAAAGATATAACCACCTCTTGCGAGGTCTCCTACTCAATATAATATAGGTGCGTGCTAGTCCCTCCATTGGGAAGAGGCATCTCCACTAAAAATATCTCATGGCTTAGGATGGCAAACACAATGGTTCTCTCAAAATAATTCACCATTACATGATATCCTGCTAACTAGTCTATACCCATAATGACATCATACCTAATACGAGTAAGTCGGTTGCAAAGAACAATATCCCGACATCTATCCCCATCCCTCTGCAAATGAAGTGAATAAAGGCCCCACTACTCATAGATGAATCGACACATATAATAATTTTACCAACTGTCTCTAATAAATCGATCATAAGTGAAAATCTAATAACTATGAAAGAATGTGATGGTCCTGTATCAAATAATACTTGACCTATATGCCCACAAATAGGAAACCTACCCCAAAATGCAGGTGGAGTCTATGGCCTCATCGCAACTTGGACATTATAGATACGTCCATACTACATGTGTCCATACTACTGTGGAACTATTGAAGCTGGTGATGTATGTGGTCGTTGTTCTTGCTACCCCTAGTTCTTCCCCCAACCCTGATATGGGAAGTCTCTCTTCTTGTGACGTGTGTCTCCACACTAAAAGCAATGGCCTGAAAATTCCCTCTTCTCTGGCCTTGCGGACCGTATCGATTGTCCTGGTCGCTAGCCCTAATGATATGGGCCCTACTGATCCTGTATAAACCTATATCTATTGGACTAAAATCTTATGAATGGAATCTTTTAGAAGACCCCCTACTTAGGAATCCAACTCCTTCTGATGACCAAACCCCATAGTTACCCCTAACCTGCCCGACTAGACATATTCCCCTTCTCTCTTTCTCCCTTTTAAATGGAAGCGATGAACCTTTCAATGAAGTAGCATAGTGTTGACAACCTCAGTATACATCTTCAACGCTGGATTACTATCAAATATTACATGATCCTCCATTTTAGTCCATATATCAGTTTTACCATTTTCTTTTCCTTAGTGTTCACCTCTTATAGTACAAAGTTTGCTGGGTGAGTGAACTCTTCCTCATAATCTGCCATTGTACGACATGCCTACCTAACATCCAGGAATTTACTTCACATCTCAGTTCAAATCATTAGAGGAAAGTAATCATGGTCTAATTACACCCAGAACTTAGTTATAGTCATCGAATCCCTCTCCTCATATGCAGTGACTGATTCCTACCATAGTAGCACCGCATCCAATATCTTAAATGTAGTTAGAATATATTTTTGAACGTCACTACACTCGACCATGCAGCGAGGATGTTGTATGTCCTTCTTAAAATGAATAGCAACCACCATATTTTCACAACCCTGAAACTTTGATCGGTCCCCTTTCTAGAAGGCCTCTTAAATTCTCTTCCATACAGATGGTCCCCGGTGGGCCGAGATGATTGGTGCCACCAGCTGCTATGATCGAGTCTACATAAACTATTGTGTCATGTAAATTATAGAGGAATTAACTATCTGAGAAACTATATTGGCAACCTATGTAGCCGTTAATGTCCTTTATGGACTTAGGGCTCCTACCGAGCCTCCTAGTCATTGGCCCTTCTAGAAGCCTTAGCTTGTCGTCCTCTCTTTGGCGGCATCTAGAAGTAGACCGCATTTATATAAGTTCACATGAATAAATACCATATCATCACAAGAACGTAAACATGTAAATGAATCCAATAATCCTAATAATAGGGCTCTATATCAAAGAACGCTATGTTAGAAAATGTAGTAAGTCCACACAGATCCTAAGGACACTAGAACTTGATGATCTGATAGCAATTGTATTACCCCTTATTAAAATAATGGTTGAATAAACCTCTATTAAAATAAAACACGAATCTGATTTGGCTCATTCTTAGCATTACTGTCAAAAAACCAATTAATTACTAGCCACATATTATTCAATACCTATGCCAATATTTAACTTTAATTAAATTACCGTTAATAAAACCATTCACCATAAATCATTCCAGATTAATAATTAAATTCATAATCATATAATTTAGTACTACATACTAGTATAAGATAAAATCCAACGAACCAAATAAACCTTTAGTATAAGATTAAATTCACTCCACTTGGACTCCAACCTCACAATGAATGGGAATTCATAGAACTATGATCCTGCGGTCCAATACTACACCTACTGAGATTCTCCAGGAGAGATCACTCTTTACACAAAACCTCCATAGATAGCATCCCCTACAGTATGTATGTTTCAAATATATATATAAGATACACACAGATATAATTCTCTCTCTCTCTCTCTCTCTTTATATATATATATATATATACACACACACTAGAGGAATGCCCATGCCTGAAAGCAAGACGGAAATTTTCAAAGTACATAATTACAAAACAAAAAACATTTCATTCCCCAAAGTATTGAATCGTGAATAATTTGAGTCAGATTTTTTACCACAAAAACGTGTAAACAATTTAGAAAATTGGAGAAAAGTTTGCTTTGTTTATACGACTCCATCCTGTTTAAGAAATTAAAAAAATATTCCAACAAAAATAATACTCATAGAGATTGTCATGCTCTTACAGTAGGCACCACCCAAAAGTGAAAATTTTCCCAAAGTATTTAATCGACGATAATTTAAGTGAAAAGGTTTTTTTTAAACCCAACTAAGTGTAAATAAATTAGATAATTTTGACGGGGCATCCTTTGTTTGTACAAATTTTCACCTTTTTCAGAAATAAAAATACTACAACAACACTTCATCAAACCATTGCAAAACCTCAAAAGCCTAAATTTAATATCTATAATTGCACATCATAAGTTCAAAACAATCATATGATTCCATTTACTTGGTATACATACGTTAGGAAGACACATCTTACCACTAATGGATCTCCTCTAATTTTATTCTTAGTACACCATCTTTTATTCTTGATACACCATCTTATATATTAAAACTAAAAAAATACAACTGTTCGAATGGATCTCCTCTAATGCTTCGCCCCGCAGAGATAACTTCTAGCTAGTTCAATCGATAAGATAGTTGCCCTCTAGCTCACTAAAAAATGGGATGGTAGTGGTCTGCCGACAATACATTGGAATCTTAAGGCACCACCACGAACGCTACCTCATGTCCTCCTGTGGTACGATAAGGCACCACCCTGTTCTGCCAGCATCCAACTCCGGCGTGTCTTCTTTGTTATCCTTATTAAGACACTTATTTATTCTTGGTACACCATCTTTTTCCACATGCCATTCTTACGCCATTTACTGCATTGACCATAATCCTACATAATGTATACTGAAATATGTTAGCAAAGCTGATATCAAATAGAGTAAGAATGTTGTTTGATGTATTGATAAACCAAAGTTTCAATAAAATTATGTAGTGATCAAATGAATACACAAATAATTGATGAAATCAATTAAGAAAAACCATAGTCAAAGTTTTCCCTCGTCAGCACAATCTACATCAATAGTGGACAACAAATTTTAGGAGGACAATTGAAAGTAAATACTCTTCAATAAATGGAAATGGATCAGAGATGAGATGGTAAATACCTTTCATGTGGTGATCTGCACAAAGATGATTCGCTTAAATAGCACTGCAAAAGTGCCCATCTGGTTGGGGTTGTTTTCATTCTACCCATTTCCATGGATTACACTACTATGGATAATATGTAGATTGAGAGAGTCAAACTCTGTAATTTACAACAAATGGAGGAGTTGCATTAATCATTAACAAAATTGAAACTAAAAAAATTAAGAAGTGTAAGCACATCGAGGATAATGGAAGTCCACATCAAATTGGCCAAAATAGGACCCCAAACTAATGAAAATAATAACGGGATCGACAGCTAAAATATCTCTGGCTCTTCCACTGTCCGTGCTCCCTTTTCCCTAAATGGAACCGAAGACATTTTTACCCTTTTTCCATTCAAACAGTACATGGTAAAGATGTTGGTATATCCACAAATACTTTCCATGTCCACCTACATTATTTCATCAGTAAATAACAATGAATATATATATATATAAGATCTGACCACCATTTCAATGAATCCCAAAACCATTATAAATCTCCAAGACCTGAGCTTGAACAAATAATGAAAACCATTTAAGTAAAAGATAAAGATGTTGCCTAACATCAAAACCATGTGTATGTTTGAACGTGAAAAATAAACCCCAAATTTCATATGATAAAAATAAGTTGGCATTTAATTCTAACAGCATCATTGCATGAATTAATCAACCCAAGCTCATGAAACTGAAATTCCATTCAATTACTTTTCTACAATCCAAGATTTGTAGATTGAACCAATGATCATTTAAGTCATCCTTACCAGATGTGGCAACAGCGGGGGAGGGGATCCATGTTTCATATTCTTGATTATCCCTTGCATTTTTTACAGAGGTTGATAAAGACTTATGGCTCACATATTTACCCAGCAGAGAACCAGAGGGTGCATCACTCCTTCCTTCGCATTTCTGCCTGGCCTGCTCAGCCATTAGTTGCAATTTTGAGAGAATGACATCTCCTCCTACAGCAGCTCGGGCAACAACATTTGCAACTGTCATCCGCATCTTGTCATCCTACTCTTTGTTCGCCTGCACCTGCAGGGAAGTTAAAAAAAATGAAAAAAAGTAGTAAATTAGATAAAGGGCTCTTATAAACTATATGCATTGAGTGAAGTCTACTTAGTTTTTCTATTTCACAAAAAATTTCCACTGTGAAAGAGAACATTGGATAAAGTTTTAAATGAATTCATTTCTTTGGATAAAATTTCCCCATTTTCCCCTGTAACGTAGATGCGTGAAATGAATTCAAAGAAAGAAAGAAAATCGTGGATAAAATATTAAATCAAAAACAAACTTGGTATACCTTAAGTACTGCGTTGATTCCAAAGTCGACGTTGATTCCAAAGTAGACATGGCACGGACATGGACCAAAACAACATAGACATAGCACAAACAGCAACACAGACATAGAGGACATCAGTGCAACTTCTCAATCCAATCTCTAGCATAGAGGATTACAACATAACATAGCACTTTCTAGAAAAAGGTTTACACTTTCTAGCTCATCAATATGACCTTTTTTTAAAACATCAAGAACACACAATAGCATTCGAGTTATTTTTATTTTGAAAAGATCCATGTAATGCATAAAAGGAACTCTTGTGTCACTATGAATAATGGTTATAAATAAAAGATTGCCCATTGTAGAAAAAACAACTCTGGCAAGTCTATATGAAAATGTCAAAGTAAATGATATTATGAGATTGAACTACTCAATATATGAGTACATATTCATTTTGGCACTATATAAAACACATAGTCCTCATAAAACCAAAATTTGTAGAAACTTTTACTTTTAACAACACATATAGGTGAAGGGGAAAATATGTCGCGACTAAAAAAAATAGCGAATGAGATGGGAGAGACACATATATAGAACCATACTTGGTATTCGGTGGTGCATTTGTGTATGGAAGCATTTCATGCCTAAATATGTTGGATCAGAACTCCTCCACCATAATGATAGTATAAACTACCTACTAAAATTACAAAATGAAAATAAATTTAGAATTTAAATATATGTAAATATATTATTATCATTACCAATTATAACTACCATAATTCAATTTGAAATATGTGTAAAACATGAAATAGATGATATTGTTGTTCCAGGATTCATGTTTCAAACATGGATCATCCCCAACTTTAAAAAACAAACATGTTTATAGTTACATCACAAAAGATCATCCCAACTTCTAGCATTGCTCATTTCTCGACTTTGAATTTTCGTCACAACTTTGAAGTCTTCATGGAAACCACTTCTAGCCTTAAGAGAAGCCCCGTTCACCTTATCTGCAAACTAAGTAGTAAAGACTTTTTTTCCAACAAATATCACAAATAAGGATAATGAATCATAAATTAGTAGTGTGTGGATAATCTTCCACTCTTTTCTTGGAACCAACTACAATTGTGTAGTATATAAAATGAAAGAACAATAAGTATATCAAAGCAAAGAGAAGTCATATTTTTCACACTATAGTACAACCTCGATGTGATTAAAGGAAAAACATTGATGAAGGCATTATGGACCACTGCCAATTTATGTACTGTAATATTCCATGCTTAAACCAAAAATTGATCTATAACAAAATTGAGCATAGGTTGTAAGAAGTTTAAATTCCCCCCACCCTTTATTTCTTTCCATATCCACAAAGATGGTAAAATAAAACTAAATCTAACGTTAGTTACAATAGTAACTAATTGTAACAGAGAAAGGCTCCATAAGAGAGGATGTAGCCATTGTTTCATTTGGCTAGAATTCAACAATTTCTACATTCTAGATGTCAACATACTGCATAAAAAAATGGGGGATTCCCCTATTGTGAGGCAGTGCTGCCAAGTCTTGAGCCCATGAACAACAAATGATGTTAAAGTATGATTTTTTTTCTCAAAACCTCTTACCTTACCTAAAACAACATATCTAAAATAATATAGATTAATCAAGAATCATACAGAAATAATATATTAATGAAATCCACAAAGTTTCAATTAGAGAGTGGATATATACCTGATTGTTTTAATCTAAAAAAACATAAAACCAAAACACAAACAAAAAATTAGATTTGCAAAAGGCTAATTTGAACAATAAACACACAGTTCCAATCAGAGACAGAATGTATACCAGATTAGATGTGCAAAAAATTAGATCTGCAAAAACAAACTAATTAGATTTAGAAAACATAAACAAAAAGTTGTCAAAAAAATTGAACTAAACCCATCATCTCCTTAAAAAATGAACCAAACCCCTAGTATCCTTCAAAAATGGAATCACCCAACACTAACATCACCAACCGTTTTTCACAAAGTCAGACACCATGAGAGCCCAAGTTACGTATTTAAACCTCAAATTTCAACACCATTATAGCCAACACTCATTCTTAGAACCTTATTCTGGAAATCTTAAAACCTAAATACACACACACACGTAGGGAGAGAGAAAGAGTACCATATTATCATTCTAGAATAATCGTGATGTCGGAAGAGAGAGTGTGAGTTTTGTTGGTAATCGTTATGTGAGAGGAGAAAGGGTTTTTGTGAGTGTATGGGAGAGATGGGTGAGGGTGTGTCTTTTGGTGTGTTTACCAAAATAGGCTTCTATTTGAATTAAAGTGAAAGAGGGGGAATTGAGTAATGAGAAGAAAAAGAGGGGGAACTCAAATTTTTGAAGGGAAAAGTAGGTAGTGCAGAATTAAATAATGTCAACCATTGGATCCCATTTTTTAAGAGTCAATCCTAGCCTGTAATTAGCTTATCAAATTATTGAATAGTAAAAAAATTCTACTCCTTATATATATATATATATATATATATATATATATATATATATATATATATATATATATATATATAGATAGATAGAGAGAGAGAGAGAGAGAGAGAGAGAGAGAGAGAGAGAGAGAATTCTCACCTACATCACGCTCGATACATCATTCATACATCGCACCTAGTTGTCGGCCCTAAAAACATTATTTTTTTCAAATTTTTTACTTTTTTCTTGAAATTAGCCTTCCAATAAACATATGATCAAAAAATTAGGTCAAAATACATTTTGTAGAATTTTTAAAAAATCCACAAAAAACAACTCAAAATATCTTTTTTATAAGGGTTTACGACAATAATTTTTTGTGGATTTTTTTAAAAATAGCTACAAAATGTATTTTTGACCTATTTTTTTTAACATGAGTTGATTGGAAATTTAACATGAGTTGATTGGTCCATTTTCCTGTCTATCAAATGTGTGTCTAGGGTTACCTACTGATAGGCAGAACAAGGACATTGTTGATCGACAGTCCTTTAACCCTATATAAGGAGAGCATGCTATCACTTTGAAAGGCACCTCAAAAGCATCAACTTAAATGATCTCAACAACATTTCTCTAAAGTTAGTGAAGTTTCCTTGTTTGAAACCTCTATCCACCTTTCATTTCCATCACTCTCACACTCACTTCCAAGGAATCTCATCAACAATAAAGATCAATCTCCAAGTCTCCAAAGTAGGTCCAAAAACTCTTCTATGTATTTAAGTTTCTTAGTTTTTGAATTAGTTATATAAGTTCTTAATTTAGCTTTTACTTTACATCACACACACATTAATATTCAACCCTTTAGTAGTAGTATTGAACATAACATATTTTTTATAAAAAATCCAAAAGAAGAAAAAGAGGGTTACACCTATAAATTATAACATAATTTTCACAACAATTTCTTAAAACTAAAAACACAATTTTATTACACACACACAAATAATAAAATTCCCATTTGAATTTATGGGATAAACCCCGCCCTCATGTCGCATGCGAACTACGTGAAATTTGATGCCTTGATAGACTACGTAGGCATCTGGGGCTAAAATCCGAGACTTGAGTCCTATTTTCCTGTTTTCCTCTTTTTTCCTATTTTATCCATATATGTATATATATATATATATATATATATATAGGGAGAGGTTCACAAGTGAACCTAAAAGATGAACTTTTTAATGAACCTTAACAAAATAACACCTAACAACTCATTAGTTTTAATTTCTATGTTGTAATTGGTCCGCGCTAGCGGCAATGAACAAGCATGTTCATCGATCCCCAACCCCATCACCTTCCCCCAACCACCAAGCACAACCACCACCACCACCATGGCAGCCCTTATAGAATCCCTTATGAAAGCAGGGTTGCCATGGGGGTGGGGGGTGGGTGGGGTGGTTGGGGATCGATTGACACATGTGTCTGTTGCTGCTGGCGTGGACTAATTACAACATAGGAATTAAAATTAATTGATTATTAAGTATTTTTTTATTAAGGTTCATTCAAAAGTTCAACTTTTAGGTTCACTTGTGAACCTCTCCCTATATATATATATACATATATCATACTTCTGATTTATATTTGCGGCTTATATAACACATATTATTGTTTCATCGTAATGATTGATATCTTGATAAGCACACACATCATATTTTTAATTAATATTTTGGGAACACTCCTATGATGACCTCACGTCGTCTTTTCCCATGATGCGAGTCGAGTGATTCCAATATCCACTTAAATACACACACACACACACACACACACACTTGAGGGAGAAATGAAGGAGAAGAATAACATAAGCCCATGAGAGACCGAATGGGCGGGATTGGTGCTTAACACCTCATTCAGTAACTTAGCCCCCGAATCTCGAACCCAATTGGTTTCGCAAGCATCCGTTTGTCTTTGATGTCATTCTCTTGAGGCAACAACATGTTATTTTGCCTATTTTTATGCAAAATAGGCTAGCGAATCTATCTGTTTGCATCACCCTACATCAACGACGACCAAAGTGTTCCTATAAAGGGCACGAGACCTTATCTTTCTCCACTGCATGCGCGAGACCTTATCTTTCTCCACTGCATGCGCGAGAGCCAACCCTGAAAGGAGACATGGTGATGGCCATAGTGGCAACTCTACTGGGGACTCAGTGAAGAGGGCTATACTCTGTTTTTGTTGGTGTTATCATTTTCTGCTTGTGTGCGTATACACCTACCTGTATGTTCCCTTTTTCTCTTATATTACCTTTTGTATACATCTACCTCATGTTTATATCACATCTCAGTTAATTTTCACTTCACACTCTTGTAATTACTCTCCATGCACACCTCACACTACCTACACTTGTATATAGGGTCACTTATATCTACATATTTCACACACCACTTAGAATATCTGTGTTTAGGCCTCATTAGCACACACCTCTACTCTCACTCTCACCCATGTACACATGCACATATTCGTGATCACTTGCACTTATAATGCACCACTTATAGTTAACCCATGCTTAAATTCACTACCACACACTCACTTAGAGATATTCACACATCATTCTCTCACGTATCCATACTTAGTGTAATCTTTATGTTGTATGCTAAATTTACTTTTCACGATACTTGGATGTTCTTACTTATTAGAAAAGTGTTCATCATGCCAAATAAAATACTCTCTCCATAGTATACTAATCAAGAATCACGCATTTTGCACACTACATCACCAAGAGCATGGCTACATTGAGAAAAAAATTGTCTCATACTAGGGGGTCACTTTGTGATGGGCGCTGGTCTGGCAGGGCACAATATGACTCTGACCTTCCACTGGCCTAGTACCTTCGACGTATATCAAATGGTTCCACCTACATCGTACCACTTGAACGAACTCACTACGGGCAGTATATAGAAGGGAACTCGTTCACGTACGTCGAGTGTATCAAATTCTCTCTCACATGTACTATCCCCATGAGGTATATATTGAGGCAATTCACATACACTCATGTATATTAAATACCTTGTCCACATGTGTCGATTGCACTTAAAAGCTAGATGCATATCGTGGAAGTCATTCCAAAAGGGGGAACGTTTCCATTAACCTAACAACTACATACCCTCATATAGGCATCAAATCTAGGGCACTCATATTTAGTTTATCGATTACTACTTAAAACTCTACATAAATGTCAGGTCGACATGCCGCCCAAATTTTCACGCGATTTTGTCTTTTTTCAAAAATAGGACCTTGACTATAAGTCTTGAAACAAGTCAAGCCATGTTTAACATATTTTTCAAACCCAATTTTCCAAGCTTGGATCCTATCCGACATTTCTTTTTGCATTTAGGTAAACCTAATACACTTAAGAAAATAATAATAATAATCATGTTGAGATCATTCCCTCACTCTTTTCTTTCATCCTTTCTCCCAAAATCAAAATACTAAAAATATTTTCCATCCTTTTATCATAAATACCAAAAAAAATTCGTCCTTTTATAAAAAATACCACAAATATTTTTCCTCCTTAAAAAATGTCAAAAACATTTTTCTTATTTTCAATGAAAATAATCCTTCCTTTCATCTTTCAAAAATAAATTTGAATCATTTTCTTTCTTAGGTCAATCGCATACCCGACCTTTGCCCTGGATCCCTATTGGCTTCGGTCTTCCATCAAATTGCCCCGAAACTCTATCAGTTCTTCTTCTACTTCCTCTGAGTCCAAAATATACCTTCACCAACTCTCCATGGAGAATGCAGACCAAGTACCGAATGTATAGCCTACTTTAATGACAATCATAGTCCAACTTACCACTAGGATTGACAACCTTCAGAACGAGGTTCATGAGATGCAGCAAAACTGAATCCCTATTCTTGAGGAGCTCGAGTTCTTCTTCCCTCATGATATGGGTCCACTTATACTTGATCCTATTTGGGTCCCGAAAAAATATAAGAACTCTCCACATGCCCCTCCAGCCAATTGGCCACCACTAGCTCAATTTACTATTCCAAATCTCACCCAGCCAGGGGCACACCTGCCAGTACTTGTATATTCGAAGGAATAAGAGTTAAACATGGTCAAGGAGGACCTTAAGCTATGAACCGAGAAGTTTTAACAGGTCCAAATATTTGAGAACTACATAGATTACACCCATACGTATCCCTATCCTAAAGCAAGGCCATCAGAAAAGTTCAAGATGTCTAACATTGAGAAGTTAGAGGATGGAGGGCCCACAATTATTCATCTTTCAAGATACCATCGATCCATGACTCTCCTAGGTGCCTCCAAGGAAATAATGGACCAGATGTTTCAATAGACTTTGAAAGACAGTGCTCTTCATTAGTTTTTATCCCTCGAGGAATCCAAAATTCATAGTTGGGAGGATGTTGCTCGTGAATTTATGTCTAGTATAAATACAATGAGGAGTTGGAGGTTACAAACTGTGATCTAGAACTTCTCAAAAAGAACTTTAGAGAAATTATGAGAAATTTCATAGCAAGATGGAGAGAGAAAATGGCCATTATGACCAACTGACCTTCCGAAGAAGAGAAAGTTATTGTTGTAAAGAAAAACTTCTTACCCTATGTTCGAGTGACGATTGGAGAATATTATTACCCATATTTCTGATCCTTTTGGCAAACAAGAGTGGATATTGAAGAAAGCATTACCATGACAGAAGCTGAGCTAAACAAAGTATCCTGATAGTTCGGTCCAAGAAAATATGAGAAGCCTGCTACAGTTTTAACCATTAATAATATATCTCAACCCGCTACCTCTTAGGCTCCCAAAAGCCATGCTAATCCAGTCAGAAAAAATAATACACCGATCTACATTTTCCCCTTTCTAAAGTCTACTAAGTTTTTTTAAGCTGAAATCTTATCAAATCTTTGGATCTTTATCCGCTACCAAACCCATATCCCAAATATTTCAAACTCGACTCCCATTATGATTTTCATCAAACTTTACACCATACCACTAATCAGTGCTTCCATCTTCGGAATGCAATCTAAAGTTTAATTGAATGGGGTATCATCGCCCCACAAGCCAATCCTAAACCCAGTCTCACTCACAATACACTTCCAAACCACACAAATCCCATCTTCCTAGATCATGACTCAAGATTCTATCCATCCACTGGATGTTCCCAATAAATAACCCATCATACCCATATTTTCAACCAAACCCGTTAAAGTCTGCCTATATTTTCTCCTACACCTTACCTATTTTGTCGACCAAGCTCTATCGGTTCTCATAAGAGCATATGTTGATGTTCGTGCCGGGTGAGAAGATAAATATATGAAATTGCCAACATCACTGAACCAACTTCCAATGTTTGAGCTGAAATTTACCTCTGAAAAGACCATTGACTACCAGAAGTTCAACATCTTATTCAGAGAAGCCTGAAAGTGGGCTCGAGTGTCATATAATTGGGTGGTACCCCTTGACGAAGTTAGTTTAGACGATGTAGTATAGATTACGAAAGACTCGTTCCGATAGACTAATGAGATTTTTAGTATATTCGATCTTTTAAATGCCTTAAAGCTATAAGGGTAGTTAGTCCCATCACTTCTGCACCTCCCCGTTGAGTGGGAGGATCTATACAAAGAATTTGCTGAGGTTGTGGAATGCTTTGACTTCTCATAACAAGACGACATTGTTTCCACCGAATGGGGGGATGAGTTTGAGATCTTAGAAGGAGAACCAAGCCAAGAAAACTTTAGTCCGATAATTAGTATGTGTGGGAGGATATTTTGAAGATCTTCTAGGAGAAATCAACAAAGTGAATGTACAACCAAAAATAAATGAAGAAATGGGGTTTTTGTTCTTCCCCTCCTTCATGAACCATATAACAAGATCTGGGAGACACTACTAGGATCTAAATCCTCACTCAACAGGGATAGATAAAGGAAAGAGAGTTATTATAAAAATACCCAAGCTAGAAGTGACCATCAAGGAAAGCACTCAGGCCAACATCACCTTATGGGGACTCTTCATGTCTTCCCAGCTACACCAAAATGCTTTGATAAAAGTTTTTACCGAGGCCACAATCCCTCCTTCCACCACTCCAAAAGAAGCCATGAAACTAGTCGGGTCCTTAACCTCTTCTAGATTACATTTTTCTTCGAAGAAGAAATCCCAAAGTTTGGTCCTAATCATAACTATGCTTTCAATATCTCTGTTGAGGTGACGGGAAGACAATCCTGCTCTCACTCGTTGATAATGGATCAACACTCAATGTTTTCCCGTTAAGAACATTCAAATGCGTCGATTTAAAAGTAAGTGACCTTGCTCTAACTTTTGCCACAGTGCGTGCCATTGACAACACTGATGAGAGGTGATGGGATTCTTAATAATCACAATAGGAATTGGCCCTATCGATTCCGTTATTATGTTCCAACTTGACATACCCGCTTGTTTCAATCTATTACTTGGTTGATCATGGCTTCACACAATCAAAGGGGTATCTTCTTATCTCTATCAAAAATCAAAGTTCATTACTAAAGGAGAGGTCATCACCATCTTGGGAGATGATGACAGTACTAAAAATTGCAGCACCAATAATTTGGCACTAGAAATATAGTATAGGACAAATGACATGCATATTTTCGACTTTAGGGTTAATATACTTCTCCTTTTGGCAGGGGATAAATTTAAAGACTGAGTCTGTCCGAAGCACAATCCTCACAATAATGTCAACGTAATACAAATGTTCAAGAATATTCACTTCATACTCATAATGGGGTTGGGACAAAGACAACAAGGGAGATAAGGGATACTATAACCCATAGTCTTGAAGAAGGCCTTTCCATCATATGGACTGGGATATCAATCGTCCTTAGAGTAACTCAAAATGCTCTGTTAACCCTAGTTAAAGAGAAGTTTAAAAAGTGTGAAGACTATTTTGAGGGGTTCCTTGAACGAAAGATTAGTCAAAGAGGGTGAACATTTTCCATTTTTGTGGATTTCTCGTATGATCATGTGGAGAAGAAGATGAATCCAGGCATGGAGATCTTCTTTATAGACAGTTACCCCTGGGCTAAAGACTCCCAGCATCATGTGAAAGAACTCGTTGAGGAAGCTATTGCTATAACTGAGGTTTCCAAGGAAAGTGACTCTAAGGACTCGTTCAACGTGCAGATACAAGGTCTGACACTGTGTATGATCCACCCAAGTTCTACATCGTCGAACCTGCTCACTCTAATCAAGTCTGATGATGAACCCATCTTCAATGAGCATCCTATACCAATTCCACTTGCTGAAATGCAACCCAACCCTCTTTTGGTGTCCCTTATTTTTCTGATAATAATGTAATCGAGACCTCTTTTGATGAGGTTCTCAACACTTTCTTTCTCAAAAATAAAATAAATGAGGTCTTGTTTTGCCTTACATTAATTGTCTTGATTCTAATCAAACTCTTAATGATGATAATTTTGCAAATGAATAACTCTTAACTGATATTAATAAGGTTGATAACAAATAATATAATCGCGTTGAAATTAATAAGGATGAAACTGTTGTTATCAATATTGATTCTAATAGTTAACTGATAGAGATTAGGATAGGGGCCACCCTTGATGAGCATGAGCGCTTTTAAATCGAAGAACTGTTGAAGGAATTCGTTGACATCTTGGCATGGTCCTACGATGGCATGACCAATATGAATCTCGAGATTGCTCATCATAAGATTCCAACTCTTCTGGAATGCAAATCGGTAAAATAAAAACTGCAAAAGCTCTGTACGAAATGATCACTCAAGGTTAAAGAAGAGGTGATCAAATAGTTAAACGTAAGCATCATCAAGGTGATCAAATATCCCACATGGCTAGCCACTCGTGCCAAAATCAGGAGGAAAAGTTCTCATGTGCATCGACTACCATAATTTGAACAAAGTATCTCCAAAAGATGATTACCCACTAGCCAATATTGACATGATCATGGAAAATAAGAACAGTCATTCCCTCAAGTAATTTGTCGACGAGTTTAACAGATACAATCAGATCAAGATTCACCCTGATCATTAAGAAAAAAACTTCATTCATCACCCCTTGGGGAACCTTCTGTTACACAGTTATGCCATTCGGGCTCAAGAACTCAGGGGCTACCTACCAAAGGGTTAACACAACCATCTTGCATGATCTGATACACAAAGAGGTTGAGGTATACATGGATAATATGATCATTAAGTCTAAGACTCGAGAAGGTTTTGTTCCCGCCCTCTAGAAGTTCTTCAAACGGCTACAACGATACTAGTCATGACTTAACCCACTGAAATGCATTTTTCGGCATCACCAAAGGAAAGCTTTTGGGATTCATCGTTAGTGAGAAATTAATTGAAGAAGACCATGCAAAACTGAAGGCCATACTCAAAATGCCACCACCCCGAATGGATAAGGAAGTTTGAGGATTCTAGGAAACTTATAGTACATCAGCCGATTCATCATCCAGTTGACTTGAATTTATGAACCCATCTTTAAAATCCTCCAAAAAGATTCCACCAAGATCTTGAATGAGTCATGTCAGGAAGCCTTTAACTGAATAAAGTTGTACCTTACCCGATCTGCGGTACTCATGCCACCGCTGCCTGGTCTCCCTCTACTCCTATACTTGACCGTAATAGATATTATAGCTGGCGCTTTGCTAGCTGACGCAACTCAAAATGTGTCTTTAGTGCATATTAATTATGGTACAAGTGCAAATCGGCCATGTAAGTAATAAACCCAATAAGTTGGGGTCTAATTGTCGAGGAAATAGGACGCTATGTGACAACATATAGGAAAGATGCTTAACCCTAAACTGACTTAGAAAAAAGAAAGGAAAAGGTGATGAGTTTTGACTTTTTTTTATGAACTAGATGCAAATTAATAAGAGTAGTAATTAAACTATGTAAGAAGAATTAAACTAACTATGGACTAATGAATATGAAGGATAAATTTAGGTTGGACTACAATCCCCCAAACCCTAGTATGTTTACCAGATATAAAAATTAATTGTGAATAAGATAATTAATTAAACCACTGACCTTATTACTTTCAAGAATTACATATATGAGGGTACAAGACCGCATCATACATAATAAGTAATATAAATAAAATGATGTTGGAATAGATGACATGCGTGTCACACTCATAAACACCCCGGTTACCTAGGGAAAATGAAGTTAAAAGTCCTACGACGGTTGTGACAACTAATCAACACGATTAAATCATCTATTTAATTTAGGTAATTACTTTTATATCCATGCAAACCACATCGGGTTGGGTTCATTCATTCCAAGCTTTAAAAGTCTTGTCGGACATGGTTACGTGAGAAATCAGACAAATCTTAAAGTTGCATGCAATGAAAATCATAATTATGTGAAAAGTGTAATGGAACAAGAAAAGAAGAATTTTAACTAAGAAATAAGGAATCACTAACTGAAAATATGAAAGCGATTGAAATAAATGAGGAAAATATTACTTGGAATGAAGAAGAACCTCGAATTAATCCAAATAGATGAACGAAATGTTGAACAAGATGATTGATAAAGTTATTGGCTTCAAAAACCTCTCAAAACTAACTAAAAGGAAGCCCCCCAATGTCTTGTGTAAGTCCCCAAAATATAACTTTCAACAAAAAAAAATTCTTTAAGTTAAGTATGAATGCAAACCAATTTGCTCTTTTGAAGAAACTCTTTTTCAATTTTTCTAAACCACATCAAATTGTGACACTAATTAACTTAACCCAATATTATCTTGTTTAACCCTAATCATGCAACTAGTGATTAAAGAAAGTAAAATAAAGTAAGCAAATACTCACAACATCGATGTACGAGGAAAAACCCAATCGGGGAAAAACCTCAGACGGCCCAGGCCAGACACCATGATAATGGTTTTACAAAGTCAGACGGTAGTCTTATACAACGAATCGATCCATCCACAAGGCTTAATTCTCCTCTGATCTTCTACCAATCTTCATGGTGCCCATGCCGAAAGTAACCTTCTTCCACGATGCTTGTCCATAGCAGTCCCCTCCCTGAATGCCTCGGTATCCACCGATATGGCCTTGGGTCATCTACGATGTTGAACACGAAAGTAACCTTCTTCGCTTCTCCACCGCAAAACCAGTAATGCTTAAGTGTTGAACAAACTCAACTTAGTGCAACAAAGATAACATAAACATATGGTAATGATAACTCAGATCTTTGTAAAACTCTAAGGATGTTGTATACTGAAAACACTTAGAAAACTTTGTGCAGACGCCTCTCTGTATGGTAAACTGTTTTTCATGCTGCACATCCTTCGAGAAAATTGAACACGCCAATTTATAAATATTTCAAGGCGGTGGCATATCTCGTTCGAGTATGATATTGTGTCATTTTAATGATAACAACTCTCTTTCGAACGACACCATTTGTCGTTTGAATGACAGTGCCCTGTTTAGAGTCCAAACCAACACAAACTCTAATCCAACCTTATCAGTTCTAAACAAATTATAAATAAGTAAAACACATTATTAACATTTTAAAAACATTTTTCTTTTAAAAATAACATCCTTATTTTTATATGACCAAATTCGAAGTTTCAGTAACATTATGCATTCATACATGAGTGATCCCGGAATGTAATTAAACTTTGAAGACGATAAGTTACTAATTAGACTTCATCATAATTAATTCCTTAAAAATCTTCAATTAATCTTCAACACGTCATAGTCTCTGAGTGGATCGTAACAATAAAAATCTACCTATGTCTCAAACGTGTTTGGTTTGGAGAATAAGTCAAAACTATACATGGACTCAATTTGGAAATTTGGTCCTTACAAATATCCCCTTTGACTATTACGGGATAAAACCAATAGTGAAATTCCTAAGTTGGGCAATCAAGTCGTATAACACCTAAATCCCATCCCATAAAACACAAAAATAAAATTACATCATCAATACATGATATGACTTATAAACGATGGATCAACAATCTTGGAACTGTCTCGGAATGTCTGAATGTGATGTAGACTTGAAATCTGGATTGTTTTTAAGCATACCTACACACATGAAATAAATAAATAGCCAGTGAAGTATGGAGGAACATATGATATAAATCAATATGAAAACTCACAATCAGAATCATTTGTTATGTGAGTAAATATGAAACACTTTGTGTAATCGCGATACCACTTTAAAAATACAAATATGAAACTCACAAAAACTCCCCCTACATCACAGACATCTCTCCCCCTTTTTGTCTCGAATAGACAATCCAGTGAAAAGATAAACAAATCTAGCATAAACTAATACCAATTTGATTAAGTGAATATGAATAATAGCTAGATAAACATGAAACAACTAGCTAAATATGATTAATCACTCTCAAATCAGTAGATAACAAACAGTGAACCACACACAAAATATATCATATCCAAGAAGGTATGATTAAATAAACCAATGCAGTAAAAGATCAAATCTCTACAAGAAGACTCGATAAACATGAAGTCCAAAAGAAACCGAGTACCCAAATGAAATCAATATGCAGCAGGGTACTAAAAGTTCAAAATCTAGACGCCGCTCGAACGAGCCAGGGACGTCGTTTGAACGAAACACAAAGTCGCTTGAACAATAAGCAATGTCGTTAGAACAACAGCTTCTTGCGATAGGGGATCTCTCCAGAACGAGATGATCAAACTGACACAATTTCCTCAACATATTAAATAATGTTGCCCGGTGAAAAGATTTCGTGAAAATTCTAACTAGAACAACTCAAAACTGAAAAACAGTAGCAAAACAGTACCTAAACTAAGAAAACTCAAAACAAACAAATATGAGTAACATGTTAATATAGTATCAATATGCTTAAAAATGAACATGGAATGTATGGGTGTGAACTACAATAAATAAATCACAATTCCAACACAATGAAACGATGAAGAAGCTCTAATCGATAACAATCTATCATCAAACTTTATCATATCCATATGTGAAAATTAAGGTGTGATATTAATGAATTAAACAAACATCATGCACATGAAACCGGGATTTTGACTATTCTATAAAAAATAGCGTCATGACACAAATTTTTCAACATTGAGATTATTTGTGCAACCCCATTTAAATTTGTAATCCATATAAACACCCTCAAATATATATCATATTTTCTTTTGAATGAACTAAACTAATCTAGCCCATTTTTGGCAAATGATTCTTTTTATTTCCATGTAATTTTTTCGAGCTCTTTTTAACGGTGGCTTTCATGACCAGTCAGTTTTACACTCTCGCCGCCCTTTCCCATGAACACTCATCATTTTTCAATTTAACCATCATGATAAATTGTTATTACATGCACACCTTCACCTTAAGTCTACTTACTCATAGATGAAAAGATTGAGATAAGAACGTCTCACCGAACTCAAATATGCAAGAGTAGTGAAACACTTATATAAACTCGTGCATGTGTGAAAAGATGGCATATACACAAAGACGAATCAAAGAACATATCAACTTTGAAACAACCCCATAATACAATGGTTAAGATCTTTCCAAGCATCGATAATAATGACCAAATGTATTAGCCACATGGATAATGAAGGAAGGGGGTCCAAGCACATCAATATGACACATCAAACATATTAACTCATGACACACACAAAAACGAAATTCTATTTGTATTTTTGAAAATATTTTGAATCAAATAAAAGAAAAATCTTTTTGTGTTTTTCTCAAAAAATTTCAAAGCCAAAAATCTTTTTGTACTTTTTCAAAAATTTATTGAAAACAAAATCTTTTTGTATTTATCAAATAAGATTCAATAAATGAAAAAAATAATACAAAATGATAAACATGGTAACACACTAAACCTTTACATTTATCATGGGAAGAATCAGGTGCAACCGAGTGAGAACCATGAAGTTTTAGTCCTAAAGCCTCTAAGTCCGATTCCCTAACCCAAGTAGGTGTAACATAACGGGTGGGGGTTTTGGGAACCAACACGACTTTATAGGAGAATTCCTACGTCATAACAAAAACATCTAAGTTGACCTTTCCTACCGCAATGTGTGAAAGTGTAAAGATGACGTGAATGATTACATGAATATCGACCTTTCCTCGTGTTCCTAGTGGGATCTCTCACACCGATGGTATTGGCTTTGGGGGTGGGGACTCTCTCGTCATAGCTATACCAAAACTATCTTTCTTGACTTGGACGGTTCCTAACATCCTATCCAATTTCTACGACCTAGACTCCAAGTCAAATTTAATTCTAGAGAAGTCTCTCAAAATCTCCTCCAACCCCTTAATCCTAGACTCAAGTAGACGGGTAGACCCCTCAAACTCTAGCAACTCTTTTTTCAAAACCTCCATCAAACTTTTAAGCTTATCTCTCTCTTTATCTACGTACTCTATCTTCTCCCTAAGCTTATTTTCCCTTATCCTAAGATCCTTAATTAAGGAATCATTATTTTCTACGGCATGCTCATTCAACTTATCTTGCAATTTCGAGTTAGCCTTTTTCACTTTCATCGTCTGCTCAAACAACTCTCGAAATGTAACTTGTAACTCTTCTACATCGATCTCCTCATCCTTGCTTTCATCACCCGCACCCTTTCGGGAAGCACTCTTAAAAGCCTCAGAAGTGTCATGTACATGAGTTTCCTCGGTGGAAGATATATCATCGTCCCTCACATTATATGCCATAAACGCAACAAAGTTATGCTCAATGGGGGAACTCTCTCCCTCTTTAGATTCACTAACACTTAAGGTGGCGGTGTATGCTATCAGTTTCTTACCCTCTTTCTTAAGTCTAGTGGGACACCCAACTACTTTGTGACCATACCCCTCTCCCCTAAACACCTATTTGACTCATATCTCTTAGGTTTCTCACTTTTATCCTTAGAGTTGGACTCTAGCTTGTTGTTCGTGAATTTCTCAAACTTTATCGCATCTTTCGATTGCTTTTGAATTTGAAGAAACTTCGTAAACTTTCTTGCCAACAAGACGACATCCTCAAAGTCAGAATCAGAATCGTTACTCAAAACTTTAGTCTCCTCCTTATGGGCTTTCAAAGCAATGCCCTTTTCTTTCTTTGGCACTTGCTTGGAGGTAAAAATATCGAGTTCATAGGTTTACAAGTCACCTATAATCTCTTCCAGTTTTGAGAGATAAGCATACCAAGGGAATTCATAACGGTCACTTTCGCATCAAACCTAGTCCGTAACGATCTCAAAATTTTCTTAATCATTGTTGAATTCTTCATTAACAATCGTAGAGAACATAATGTAAAACTCATCAAACATATCACTCTCTAACATCTTAATCGTCTCAAACTATGTAGCGAGATTTTTGCAACTTAGACGCCTTAACCGTGCTCGTGCCTTCGTAAGTGAGGGCCAATGTATCCCAAGCTTCTTTCGAAGTTTAAAAAATCATGATACGATTATACTCTTCAAGTGTGACATGTGAGGAAATAACATGCATACCTTTAGAGTTATACACGCAAGCCTATGTTCATTCTTAGTCCATAACTCTGCTAGTTTCAAACTAGTGACCTCACCCTATCGTGTGACAGATGGTGACCAACCTTTTTCAACAGATAACCATACACTCTCATCAATGTATTTTAAAGCACTTCTCATTCACATTTTCCAATAAGCATAATTAGTGTCTAAAAAATAGGAGTGCAAAAACTATCATAACCTCAAAAATTCATCCTTATGGGTAAAAAGGGATCAAATACAATAAAAATGCATTTATAACTCTGATACGAATTTGTAGGTCCCCAAAATATAACTTTAAACAAAAGCTTTTGCTTGAGCGGAATTAAGTTAAGGATGAATATAAACCAATTTGTTCTTTTGAAAAAACTTTTTTTTAATTTTTCTAAACCACACCAAATTGTGACACAAATTAATTTAACCCAATTTTATTTTATTTAACCCTGATCATGCAACTAGTGATTAAAGAAAGTAAAATAAATTAAATCAATACTCACAATGCTGATGTACGTGGAAAAACCCAATCGAGAAAAAACCTCAGACGGCCCAGGCCAGATAATCACTATGATAATGGTTTTACAAAGTCAAACAGTAGTCTCATAAAATGAATCGATCCACCCACAAGACTTGACTCTCCTATGATCTTCTACCCATATTCATAGTCTCCATGAAGAAAGTAACCTTCTTCCACGATGCTCATCCATAAAAGTCACCTCTATGAATGCCTCGATATCCATCGATACGGCCTTGTGTCGTCTATAATATTGAACACGAAAGTAACCTTCTTCTCTTCTCCGCCACAAAACCAACAATGTTCAAGTGTTTAACCAACCCAACTTGGTGCAACAAAGATCACATAAACATATGGTAATGATAACTCAGCTCTTTGTAAAACTCTAAGGATGTTTTATAGTGAAAATACTTAGAAAACTATGTACAAAAACCTCTCTGTATGGTAAACTATTTTTCGTACTACACACCCTTCGAGAAAATTGAACATGCCTATTTATAAATATTTTAAGGTGGTGGCATATCTCGTTCGAGCGAGATACTGTGTCATTCTAATGACAACAACTCTCGTTCGAAGCACATCATTTGTCGTTTGAACGATAGTGCCCTGTTTAGAATCCAAACCAATATAAACTCTAATCCAACCTTTTCAATTCTAAACGAAGTGTAAATAAGTAAAACACTTTTAAAACATTTTAAAACATTTTTCTGTTAAAAATAACATCGTTATTTTTATAAAATAAAATACTGAGTTTCATTAACATTATGCATTCATACATGAGTGATCTCAGAATGCAATTAAACTTTGAAGACGATAAATTTTGCATCAATTAGACTTCGGCGTAGTTAATTCCTTGTATCTTTGTCGTAACGTCTTCAATTAATCTTCAACACGCCATAGTCTATGAGTGGATCGTAACAATAAAAATCTACCGATGACTCAAACCTGTTTTGTTCCAAGAATAAGTCAAAACTATACGTGGACACAATTTGGAAATTTGGTCCTTACATCTTATTTTTCAAAAGAATAAATATATTACATTATTTTAAGTGTTTGTACCATGCATAACTCTTTTTTTGAGGAATAAAAAATTAAAAATCCATTCAGGCAAACCTGTTAGCTTCTTCTTCTTTACTGGGGCGAACCGATTTGGTGTATACCAGTTTGGGGAACCGGTTTTACTTCTTATTCATCGGTTCGGTTTGGTGACTTTATATTTTTCTTCCTTTTTCGCCGTGATTTCTTCTCGACTTTAAAATTTCATAACTTTTCACTAGGACTCAGATTTGGATGCCGTTTTTCCTACGTGATTATGGACTTGTGGTCTCCAACTTTCCTTTAGGTTACATTTCCGTATTCCTGGTGTAAAATTACTAGTTTTCCCTTGACTTTTTTTTTTCTTTCTCTCTTGATTTTGAATTTTCTCTTTTCTTCACTTGCATAAAATATCTGCAAAATGTACGAGAAATACACGAAACTCGATGTAATCGATAGAAGATGTCAGTAGCAAGTATATGAGATAAATCAATACAAATTACACTACCAATGGCAATAAAAGTCTATAAATTATGGGGATAAATCGAAAGAATTTATGCTAATCAAACCCCACTAACTTAGAACTTTGATCTTCCCGAGCAATGTAAAAGAATCAAAGAATGGTCCAACAGTTAACAAACATGTTATTGGGATAAAATACCTCTTTCGCGGGAAAGCGATTGGATTTGGCGTATGTAACAAACCTTTAAACTCATAGGTTACCTTAGTAGGACAAGTTGTGTTTCCTGAGGGTTTGCATCGAATATACCTATAAAATTCATTTTCGACTCAAAGAAAACTCAAAATATATAAAATTTGTACCATTTAAACTCTTTAAAAATGGTCATCACAAATTTATATTCAAGAGTCTCAAATCATGGTGTGTGTGCGATGCCGAAAATTAAAAGCTAATTTCTACCGATTGATCATTACGTTAATTTTCAAAAAGATGTTTTGATTCAATTTCTCATGGATGCTCTCACAAACGAATAACTCGGAATGTCGATACATCTCTCGGTATGCATGATTTATTAGAGTGAATAAATAGGAACGCAAATTCACGCACACAAATTTGAAAGAAAAAATATTTATGGTGATAAGATCTCATCATCGGAATACGGTCATTGGAAAATGAGAAACATCATCTCTTATTCACACCAATTGTTCTCTCTTGTTATCTTTTCTCATTTGAGCTCTCCACGTGGTAATTAATTTCTCAATTCGAACCCGTTTAGGACTTTTTTCGATATTAAGGTGTATTGGGTAAAATTGGGAATGGGTGGGAAGTTCGAAATTGGAAAATGTTCTTATGATGGAATCCTTTATTACTTTTTCGGGCCTTTACTCATTTTTCTCTTCTTTTATCTAATTTTCATACTTTTTTTTTCTTTTCTTGCTATTTTTTTTGTTGAGCATTTTTCTCTTTTAATTTTTTTTCTTACCCCTTTTTATTGCACTTTTTGGACTAAATCTCTGAATTTTCACTTTTCACAATTCCGACTTAATCATTTTTCAAGGTTACAAACAAAATCGGAAAATTTTTAATAGGCTCAAATTGGGTAGATAAAGGATAATTTTATTTTCTACTTGTTATGGCTAATTTTTAGGTAAACAAACGATGGCCTAACTTCATTTATCCAAATTACTCATTATTTCTACCATATGTGTCTCGAGATTAATTTAGTTTAGAGATATGTTAGAGCTCTTTTCAAGACGACATCTCACAAATTTCCTATAACGAATCAAAACAAAGGTAATGAGATCTTCAACGACTTATTAGAACGCTGAATTAAAATTTGAGTTAACCTTTAACTCGGATTGACTTTAAAAACTCAGAAAAAGTGATAGGCTCGAAATCTCACCAGGTTATTTAATCTCCACATTTAAAGTCATCAATTTTCTTTCAATTTCCATCCATCATCAATTTCGGCCTTGTGCATATGATTTTCACAATATAAGACTTTAAACAAAATATTAGGAAATTTTTTGAAGAATTTAAATTCCAATTTTTAGTTATTTTGAAGAAAAACATTTTTGGCTTTTTCAAGTTTTTCAATTATTTTTTGGAAATTTTCTATTTTTTTGTTTTGTTTTTGGCATTTCAAAATTTTATGAAGTTTTTAAAAGACGCACTTGTCACCCACCCTAACTTAGACTTTTTCATTGTCCTCAATCAAAATGACTAGAAGCTAAAGAAGAAAAAATAATAAGTGTGGCAAATAAAACAAGCAAACATTTAAAATGAAAAACGACATTATATAATTCAAACACACGACTCAAAAATACAACAAAAATATCCCATATGTGTCAGGGGTGCGACGACCTATCTCTCTCCACTAAAAACTTATCCGACCTCTTGTACTGGGTTCGATGCTCTCCTTGCCTCTCTTGTCCTAGCATCGTAAACCACTAGTCGGAACAAATTGGGACTCGTCCCATAGATAAGGGAGTCACCTTGAGGTTCATGATATCTATCATGAATGGGATCCTCATGGTGCCCAATAGAATTGAAACTTACTTGTCCCGACTTGGAGTGAACATATCGATCGAAATTGGAGGGACACGAAAACTCTAGGTCCTTCTTAACTTAGGAAATGCATGGGTCGGGCTCTTAGTCGGACGAGACTTGAGTTCTCTCCTCTATCACATTCCAGGGCTCAAGTGGCATGGGTGGATGGTCACAAAGAAGAATCACATTTATCCTATTTTTCCTTTTACTCTCTTCGGCGTGACTACATGGGTCCAATAGTGATTGGACATCAACAGTGAGGCTCTCTTCCAATGGCCTGATTTTTTTCTCAAAAGTTGATAGGTTCATGTCTCCTACCTAGCTCTCTTGCTTACTTTAGATGTCCTCTCTCCCTCTCTCAATCTCCAACTTCTGTCTCTCGCACTCAACAATGTGATATCTCATGTTCTCGACATTAGTCACTAAATACTCCTATTTGTCGGTCTCTATCCCAACGTCTGATTGTCGCTCTCACTTGCTTTAACACGTCATACCCCGAATGGATCTCTCGCGTGATTCCTCTCTGGATCGTGTACTATATCTTCCATAATATTCTTATCTCTCAACTCTCTCTCATTACAGTCGGGCTTGGTGATGTTGAAGATATTTATTTCGAGGGTTATATTCCCAAACGTGAGTTGCATTCGCCCATTTTGAGTGTTCATTGGTTCCTTAGCCGTATCTAAAAATGGTCGACCGAGAATTATGGGAACATGATTACTTGATACAAAGTAGGGCTCCTCATCCCACCTCATCCCAATTGAAAAAATCTACCAGAAAGTGAAAAGTGTCAACTTGGATGATCACGTCCTTAACAATCCCCCGAGGTATCTTCACCGAACGATTTACGAGATGAAGAGTCATCATTATGGCCTTAAGTTCCCACATGTCTAATTTTTTGTATATGGAGTAGGGAAGAATGTTAAAACTCGTCCCTAAATCTATCAGTTCTCTCTCGATTCGATTCTTCCCCATAACGCATGAGATGGTAGGTGTACCCGGATCTTTGAATTTCGGCGGAAGGTCGCTTGACAGTATTAAGCTGACGTTTTTGTGCTAGGAACACGTTTTTCTTTACCTTTAGCCTTTTTTTTTACCGTCAATAAGTCCTTAAGGACTTTAGCATAGGTTGTAATTTGCTTTATGTCATTGAGGAAAGGTAAATTCATCTTTACTTGCTTGAAGACATCTAGCACATCTTCATGGGAGGTTCCCTTTTGAGATATAACCAATCATTAAGGGAGTGGCACTTCAGTGTGGGGTTTCACTACGACTTTGGGCCTACTAGTGTTGTCCTCATTGTCACTCTTAATTAAGGGGGCATCTTCGGCCTATTTCGTGCCAAGAAAAACCTCCTTATCCTTGGGTCCGTCGTGTGGGGGAAGTGATAAATCAATAACTCTCCCACTACATATAGTGGTAATTGCACTACATTTCTCTCGATGGTCGTGGGATGTAGACTTAACACTAGGTTAACCTTGAGGAGATCTTTGGGCTTGGGATATAAACATACCCTTATGTTGGATACTTAAAGATGATTGCAAGCCAGATATATTCTCATTAATTTTAGTAAAGATATGGTTATACTTAGCGATGGTTTCATTTTGGGACTGGATGAATTGTTGCATTGTATCCTCGAGATTTCTCTGTGGTGGGGTGATATATGGTGCGGGAAGTGGTTCTTGCATATGTGGTGCTTGTTGAAAATGTGGAGGTGGAGGTGTGGCAACGTGTGGATTAGGATTCAACACACCATGTTTTTGCCCATAACTAAAATCAGTATGGTTCTTCCACGAAGGGTTGTAAAAATTCTCATGAGGGGCATTAAAACTATCCGTAAGATTTCCTATCACTCCTACTTACTCTTAAAGCATAAATTTGCAGGCGGGGAATGTTGGACATTCCTCTGTTGAATTACCCGCCTCATAGATGGTACACACCTTGTCTTTCGTAGGTCGGGTGGATCCGATTGTTTATTGTACCCATGATTCGAGTACATCTTCCAATTTTTCGTTCAAGTTGATTAAATTGAGGGTTCCATGCAATGTCGTTATCCATGTGATAGAGACCAGATGCAAAAGCAACAATTGACTTCTATCGAACCCGATTTTGGGTGTTAGGAGCGGTTGCCTCCCATGCTTGAGTAACCTCGGTGGCATACTTGAGATGGGCCTTGGCATCATTTGCATCCAACTCGCAAAATGGTCTCTTGCACATATTTTTAACGAGTTGTTTAGACACTATACTTAGCCCCTAATGGAAGAACGTGATAAGGCGATACTTCTCAAAACCATGGTGTGGGCATGTGTTAAGAAACTCTCGGAATCTCTCCCAACATCGATCGAATGGATCATTCTCTTGTTGTTTAAAAGTTTAAATTTGATCCATGATGGAATTTGTTCTATGTTAGGGGAAGAAATTTAAAAGAAACTTGGCTCGCACCTCCCTCCACGACCTGATTGACTTCAGGTATAAATACCAAAGCAAGGTCTTAGATTTACCCTTTGAGGAAAAAGGAAAAAAATTTAGGCAAATGACATCTTGAGTGAAAGCTTGATCACCAAAAATTTCGCACATCTCTTCGAACTCACAGATGTGGGGGTATGATTTCTCCGAATCCAAACCATGAAAGGTGGGAAGAATTTGCATCATCCCATTACTAAAATAGAATTGTTAACATTGTACGGAAGTAGAATGCATCCTGGGGTGATGGTTCGCTCGGGCTATAGGAGTTCTTTCAAGGTAAGATACGGCACTTCACCCTCACCCATACCAAAACTAGTGTTATCCGACATGTCTCTCTCTCCAATTGATTCTAATTACTCACTCGACACGCTCGGAGTGTGACTCAATGTGTGACTTGTGATAGAGTTAGGCGGTGTAGGAGGTGGAAACCATAACTGAGGAACATTTGGAGTGTGTGGGATACCGAGATTGTACTCTCCTAAAGGATTTTTGTGAATTTGGGTGGGCGTATATTGTGGAGTTTGTTGAAGATTTTTCATAAAAGGCTTTTGAGAGATGCTATTTTTTTTCTTTTCAATTTTCTTAATTTCTAATATTTTTTTGGCTTTTATGATTTTTTTGGCTTTTTAAGAATTGGAGTCAAATTTTAGATTAACTCAACCTAACCTAAAACTCTACCAAGATCCCCTACAATGGTGGAAAAAACTTGACGTGACTCAAAATGTGTCTCTAGTGCGTGCTAATTATGGTTCAAGTGCAAACTGATCACGTCAATAATAAAACTTGTAAGACGAGGTTGATTCTTTAGGGAAATAGGACGTAGAACGTGATGATAGATAGGAAAGACGCTTAACCCTAAACTGACTCAGAAAAAGATAGGAAAAGGTGATGAGTTTTGAACTTTGTTGTACGAATTAGATGCAAATTAATTAGACTAGTAATTAAACTACGTAAGAAGAATTGAACTAACTATGAACTAAGGAATACAAAGGATAAATTTAGGTTGGACTACAATCTCCTGAACCCTAGTACGTTTACCGGATATAAAAATTAATTGTGAATTAGATAATTAATTAAACCACAGACTTTATTAATTTCAAGCATTACATATATGAAGGTATAAGCCCGCATCATACATAATCAAGAATAGAAATAAAACGGTGTTGGAATAGTTGATACACGCGTCTCACTCTTAAACACCGTGGTTACCTAGGGAAAATGAGATTAAAATTCCTACGACATTTGTAATGTAAGGACACAAATTTCCAATTGAGTCCATATATTATTTTGGCTCAATTCCGAACAAAAACATTTATTCATAGGATTGTATTTAATTGTAATATTCTTAAGCCTATGAAGAGTTTGTTGAAAACGTAGCGGCAAAGAGTACAAATCTTCATCAATATGTCGGTTTGCGTGCCTCATTTCTATGTCATCAACTATGGTTCCATGCTCCCAATGTATGAATGCAATATTATATATGTAGGATCTTGGAACAAGTTTAATTGGGTGTTAGGTTTAATTAAAACTGTGTTTTATTTTCAGAAAGAATTAATTAAAACTTTAAAATAAGTTTATAAAGTTTTCTAGGCTAAAATCGATTATTCCAAAGTGTCTGAAAGCTCATTCGATATGTCGTTCAAACGAGATTGTCTTTCGAACCAGATGTCGTTCGAACGAGAGTGCCAACGACTTCCCATTATGGCATACTGGAACTTCGTTCGAAATGTCGTTCGAACGAGATTATCGTTCTAACGATATTTCCAACGAGTTTCTAATGAGGTCATACTGGAACTTCGTTAGAAGCCTCATTCAAATGAGATTTCATTCGAACGAAATGCCGTTCGAACGAGACGCCAGGCGGGAACAGTTTTTGGCAGTTTTAAGCAGTTTTTCACCCACTTCCCCACTTGTTTCTTAACCATATTTTCACAGCGTAACTATGTGCGGGAATCACTTTTGATCAGATATCTTTTTCATATCCTACTAACTCCTAGAGAGTATTTTGAGAGAAAAAATCGAAGAGGGAAAAAGATCATGTTTTGAGTGAGTTTTTTTATCAAAGAGAAAAATATACACCACTCTAGTTTACACTCAAATTAGTTTCTTCGAAGTTCCCATATTCATATATCTTGTTTGAAGTTTTGGCACCGGGTTCATCTCTTCCGTTCAAAGAGAAGTTTTGGGTTTGCTTCTACATCCATCAAAGAAAGAAGAAACTGTATGTTGAGGCATTACCCACTTGGAGAAAGGCTCCTTGTTCGGGTGACGGTGACCATACAAAGTCCGATCGACGGACTCCGAGACCGTGGTGGACCTCCGTGGTTATCCGCTAGGAAGAGGTATCTACAAGAAGAAGCTTCGGGTCTTGAGAGGGATCGAGTCGTGTGTTGTAAGCCTTTCTATCTTGTATTTGTAAATTCCGTACTTAGTGGATTTGAGGCTAGAGCCGTCCGAGGTTGTTTCCCCTCTTGGGTTTTTCCTCGTATATCGCGGCGTAGTTGATTAATTGTTTATTTTATCTTTTGCAAAATCATCTAGAACACATGCTTAGGTAAAAAGATAAAAATTGGTTTCATTTAATCTCTACGTGTTTAATTTGGGTAATGTGTAGTTAATTAATTCAAGTCATCTAATTTAATTGTTAAAATTTTTTTGGCCTAATTTGATAAAATTGCAAAATATGACTTAGGCAAATTCTAGGACTTGAATGAATTAACTTGGTTAAAGTGAAAATGATTCTACACATCTTTACGCTTCCGCATCTTGAATACATATAAAAGGAAATAATATTTTAATTGAGAAAATTCAAATCGGGGGTCAAACGCACTTTCACATTGGTATCAGAGCCAAAGCGATAAATTTTTTCGTTAAGATCTTTTAAATATTTTTGGCTCAAATGGAATTTTCCCCATTTTCTAAATTTCCTATTTTCGATGGTTCTAACTACGCGTATTGGAAAGCGCGAATGAAATCGGAACTAAAATCTATCGACAAGAGAGTTTGGATGTTTGTTGTTAACGGATGGTCCTCACCAACTCACTTAGTTGAAAATGAACGTGTTCCCAAACCGGCCGATAGATGGGCTGAGAATGAGTTTAAACTTTCTAATTTTAATTCTCGTGGGCTGAATGCCTTGTTTAGCACTGTCACACCGGATGAATTCCGACGTATTATGACGTGTGAAACCTCTAAAAAAGCTTGGGATATTTTACAACTAACTTATGAAGGAACTAGTGTCGTTAAAGCTTCGAAAATCCAAAACCTCACCACTCAATTTGAAACTATCAAAATGAACGATAATGAAACTTTTGATGAATTTTATGTTAGACTTTCCGATATTGTCAATTCATCTTTTAATTTGGGAGAGAAAATACCCGACAACCGAGTTGTAAAGAAAATTTTAAGGTCCCTACCCGATATATTTATTCCAAAAGTGACCGTTTTAAATTCTTTACCAACTTTAGCCTCTACGAAATTAGAAGAGCTTGTAGGTGATTTAAAAACCTATGACCTTGATATGTTTCCCTCTAAAACTGAAAAGAAAATTGAAAAGGGTGTTTCTTTAAAAGCCCGAAAAGAGGTCAAACAAGTAGTAGAGAGCGAGAGTGATAGTGACTCGGAAGATATGGCTTTATTTGCTCGTAAATTTAGAAAATTTCTTAAATTTAACAAAGATAAATTTAAAAATGATTTTAAGAAATTTGAAACTTTTAAGCATGACAAAGACGAGAAGATACCTAAAGCCGAGAAGATCCCTAAACCTATTAATGAAAATTTAAATAGGGACGAGTCTAATAGGTGTTTTAGTTGTGAGGGTTATGTCCATAGGGCTTCTGAGTGCCCCACTAAACTAAGGAAAGAGGGTAAACGACCCATTGCATATAATGAGACCCTTAGTGATAGTGATAAGGAAGAGGGACCCGATTCCCCCACTAAGCCTAATTTTGTGGCTTTTATGACTAGTCATGTGAGTGATAGTGAGAACTCATCGATTGATGAAACGTTAACACATGACACTTCCAAGGTCATTGTTTATGATTCTCTTGTTTTTAATGATAGTGAGAGTGGAGAAGAAAGAGAGAGTGAAAATGAAGAAGAGGTTAATGTGAGTGAACCTCAAAATGCTTTTCAAGAACTTTATAAAGAATCTATTAAATTGAAAATAACTAATTTGAAGTTAGAAGCTAGTTTAAAAGAGCGTGTCAAGGTCATTGATGATAGCATGTTGGTAGAAGACCTTAAGACACGTGAGAGGACTCTTCAAGAGAAGCTTGAATATGTAGAAGGAGAGAGAGATAGCCTTAGGGGTTTAATGGAATCCTTGAAAAAGGAGCTTCTTGCTTTTGAAGAGCGAAATGTTTTATTAGAGTCTAACATTTTAGAATTGTAAAATAAATTAAAAGACTCTAGTAATGTCCAATTTGATTTGGAGTGTCGTTTGAAAAAATTAGATAAAATATTAGGAACGGTCCAAATTAAAAATGACACTTTTGGTTTAGGCTTGAATATTGTAATGTATTTACTCATAACGCCAAAACCAATATTTTAGGAGAATCTACTAGGAAAGAATTTAGAGATCACTCCTTAGGTAAATCTTTTTGAAATGTTTTTACTTGTACATATTGTGGTCGAAAAGGTCATCTTAAAAAATTATGTTTTGATCTTAAATGAATTCCTAGAAAATCCCAACGTAAAACAACCAATGTTTTTAAAATTCCTACACCCCAAGATAGTCATTCTTCATTAATTTGGGTTAGGAAATCTGAATTGGTTGCCTTGCAAAATAGGGTTTTTGATTCTCATTTACTTTCACATGCTTCCTCCCTTGCTAAATCTAAAGGATGAATGTGTTAGTGCTTTCATAGTTTAGCTTTTGTACTTTATGCTATATTCACATGCTAAATGTATGCTTGTTTAATCAATTTCTAGTCTTTACTTTATATCATATCACAAGCTAGAATAATGATTTTTTTTTATTATTTGAAGTTTTTATCTCTTGATAATTTAAGCTTAAAGAAAAATTCAAATGATTTTGGTTTGTCTTTTGAGTATATATTTTTATTTTTGGATATAAATGTCAAAAACTAAAAAAAAAATTATTTTGTGTGTATTTTGGTTTGACACACTTTATGTGGCATATACTTGTGTTTGAATCCCTCCTTTAACGCTCTCATGTGGCTAGAACTTTTGGTGTAGATTATCAATCCTTATTATGTTCTTTACCATGCTTACATGGAGTAGTTGGATTTTGTGTTGTTTTAAACGGATTCTATTTTTATATGCCTCTATTCACACATGCACGAGCTCTTTTGAAATTTTAACTTCAAATGTATATTTGAGTTATGTGAGGTGTTCTCCTTCCAATCTTGTCATTTACATATGTGTGACTTAGGAGGACAAGTGCATGTCAAAATTCATTGCACGTGAGATTTGTGTGAAAAATGAAAACATGATAAATATAAATGTGCACGAGAAAGGGTTCCGAAAGGACTACGTGATCCTTTGCGATTGTAAGCCACCGTTTTGAATGGACCTAAAAGAAATACGTGGTCCAAAGGCCTAAAACAGAAAATATGGCATTAAAAAGAGAAATAATTTGCCAAGGCCTATGTTTGATTGATATATTCATTCAAAATTAATATAAATGCTTACTGAGGGAGATCGGATGGTATATCAACGGTTTGTACAATGGCCGTTTATCCTAGTTGCATATTTCATGTAATGACTCTATTGGTTTGTATAATCATCAATATGCTAGGCTTGTATGCATTGTGTATGTTTGTTCATTGAGTTCAAATTATATTGTCACATGAGGTTATATTCAAATGTGCTGAAGTTTGCAATCAATTGAGAACTCCGTGAACATGTTTTAAGTGATTGGGTCTAAATTTAATCGTTACTAGTTCACACCCCAACACTTTCGTTTCCACATGACACATTTTTTCTATACGAGTGTGCAAACTTATTGTATTTTGTGTCATGTGTGTTTTTGCCTTTGCCTTGCTTTCTAGTCCTTCTATGCTTATACTTTAGTGTTGGTATCACTTTAAGCTTCAACATGCTTTTATATTTTTTCTTTATCTTTTCCCTATTCCTGTACAAAAAGGGGGAGAATGATAGGGGGAGAAATGGTAGCTTATCCTATTATAATCTTATCTAAGTTTAGGAGATTTAACTTAGGGGGAGTAGCTAACTTCTTGGGTTGATCATTTTGATAAAGGGGAGAAATGGTATCTTATCCTATTATAATATTATCTATGTTTAAGAGATTTAACTTAGGGGGAGTAGCTAAATTCTTGGGTTGATCATTTTGATAAAGGGGAGAATTAATTTTGGGGGAGTATTTATTTTCGTTGCTTTAAATACTTTGATATTCCCTATGCATTTGATGAGTTTTATTAAGTGCGCAGGAATTCTTCTAAAGCGGCATCTTTCAAGGCAAAGCATTTGATCCTTGGTTTGAGTCAAGTTTGGGTGGGTTATGTTTTGAGTCTAGTGAGCTTGACGGCCCTTTATGATTTTTTGTTTGGTTTTTGTCCCGGAATAGCCAAAGGGGGAGATTTGTAAGGACACAAATTTCCAATTTAGTCCATATATTGTTTTGGCTCAATTCCGGACAAAAACATTTATTCATAGGATTGTATTTAATTGTAATATTCTCAAGCCTATGAAGAGTTTGTTGAAAACGTAGCGGCAAAGAGTATCAAGCTTCATCAATATGCCAGTTTGCGTGCCTCGTTTCTACGTCATCAACTATGGTTCCATGCTCCCAAGGTATGAATGCAATATTATATATATAGGAGCTTGGAAAAAGTTTAATTAGATGTTAGGTTTAATTAAAACTGTGTTTTATTTTCAGAAATAATTAATTAGAACATTAAAATAAGTTTATAATGTTTTTTGGGCTAAAATCGAATATTCCAAAGTTTCTGGAAGCTCGTTCGATATGTCGTTCGAACGAGATTGTCGTTCGAACCAGATGTCGTTCGAACGAGAGTGCCAATGACTTCCCATTATGGCATATGGAACTTCGTTCGAAATTTCGTTCGAACGATATTGTCGTTCTAACGATATTTCCAACGAGTTTCTAACGAGGTCATACTGGAACTTCGTTAGAAGCCTCGTTCGAACGAAATTTCGTTCGAACGAGGTGCCAGGCGGGAACAGTTTTTGGCAGTTTTAAGCAGTTTTTCACCCACTTCCCCACTTGTTTCTTAACCAACTTTTCATAGCATAACTATGTGCGGGAATCACTTTTGATCAGATATCTTTTTCATATCCTACTAATTCCTAGAGAGTATTTTGAGAGAAAAAAATCAAAGAAGGAAAAATATCATGTTTTGAGTGAGTTTTTTTGTCAAAGAGAAAAATATACACCACTCTAGTTTACACCCAAATTAGTTTCTTCGAAGTTCCCATATTCATATATCTTGCTTGAAGTTTTGGCACCGGGTTCATCTCTTCCGTTCAAAGAGAAGTTTTTGGTTTGCTTCTACATC
This sequence comes from Sambucus nigra, assembly GCA_949130495.1. Taxonomy (NCBI): domain Eukaryota; kingdom Viridiplantae; phylum Streptophyta; class Magnoliopsida; order Dipsacales; family Adoxaceae; genus Sambucus; species Sambucus nigra. The sequence continues at coordinate 146,258,503 of OX422222.1, read as the reverse complement.
CATCAAATAAAGAAGAAGTTGTTTGTTGCGGCATTACCCACTTGGAGAAAGGCTCCTTGTTCGGGTGACCATACAAAGTCCGATCGGTGGACTCCAAGACCGCGGTGGACCTCCGTGGTTATCCGCTAGGAAGAGGTATCTACAAGAAGAAGCGTTGGGGCTTGAGAGGGATCGAGTCGTGTGTTGTAAGCCTTTCTGTCTTGTATTTGTAAATTTTGTACTTAGTGGATTTGAGGCTAGGGTCGTCCAAGGTTATTTCCCATCTTGGGTTTTTCCTCGTACATCGCGGCGTAGTGGATTAATTGTTTATTTTATCTTTTGCAAAATCATCTAGAACACATGCTTAGGTAAAAAGATAAAAATTGGTTTAATGACTTAGGAAAATTCTAGGACATGAATGAATTAACTTGGTTTAAGTGAAAATTATTTTACACATCTTTACGCTTCCGCATCTTGAATATATATAAAAGGAAATAATATTTTAATTGAGAAAATTCAAATCGGGGGTCAAACGCACTTTCATATAACAACTAATCAACATGATTCAATCATTTATTTAATTCAGGAAATTACTTCTATATCCATGCAAATCACACCAGGTTTGGTTCATGCCTTCCAACCCTTAGAAGTATAGTCGGACATGGTTATGTGAGAAATAACACAAATCTTAAAGTTGCATGCAATGAAAATCATAATTATTGAAAAGTGTAATGGAACATGCAAAGAAGAATTTTAAATAAGAAATAATGAATCCCCAACTGAAAATGTGAAAGCAATTGAAAGAAATGAAGAAACTATTTTTTGGAATGAAGAAGAACCTTGAATAAATCCAAAAAAATGAATAAAATTTTTAAACAAGTAGAATTTTAAAGTTTTTGTCTTCAAAAACCTCTCAAAACTAACTAAAAAAAAAGGCCCCCTAATGTCTGGTATAGCAATAGAATAAATACATCACATTATTTTAAGGGTTTGCAGCATCCATAACTTTATTTTAGGGGAATAAAGAATTAAAAATCCGTACAGGAGAACCGATTCAGTTCTCCTTCTTTACTGGGGCAAATCGATTCAGTGTATACCAGTTTAGGGAACTGGTTCTGCTTCTTATTAATCGGCTCAGTTTGGTAGTGACAGTGTGGCAAATCAGTTTGGTGATGATTTCACTGGTTCGGTTCATAACTTTTCACCCAGTACTCGGATTTGGATGTTGTTTCTTCCTAAGTGATTATGGACTTGAGGTCTTAAACTTAACTTGGTTCCGTGTTCGGATTTCTGGTGTAAATTTACTATTTTTCCCTTCACTTTTCTTCTTTTCTTTCTCTCTTAATTTTTAATTTTCTCTTTTCTTCACTTATATAAAATATCTACAAAATGTATGAGAAATAGGGGAAACTCGGTACTCTCGATAGAAGATGTCAGTATCAACTATATGAGATAAATCAATACAAATTACACTACTAAGGGCAATAAAATTCTATAAATTAACGAGATAAATCGGAAGAATTTATGCCTAATCACTAGCCCAATACATTGAAGAGTCCCGCAAAGAAAGGGACATCTACTACGTCAGTAGCAAATTGGCTGGGTACAAAGTCAACAACACTTCCTTAGAGAAAGAATGTGTCTCCTTTGTCTGGATCACTCAAAAATTACGGCATTACACGCTCATCGGACTTTTGTGAATATATCTTATCTAATAATTACTTGAGAGACCTGCTTTGTCTAACAAAATGGACCGATGGTTGATGCTGCTAGCTGAGTTTGATATTATGCATGTCTCAAAGATATCCATGAAAGGAATATCCATCTCCGACTACCTTGATGACTACCCCATGGAAGAAGCTGACATTTTTATCTCGGAGTTCCTGGATGAAGATATCCTTTGTACCTCTTAGGAAGACCTCAAGTGGCAAGTGTTCTTTGACGGCGTTGCCAACAAGAAAGGATATGGTATTGGGACATTCTTAATCACCCCTAATGACTCTCACACTCCTATTGCCATCAAGATATATTTTCCCTGCACCAATAATATGACCAAATATGAGCGTGCACCATAAGCCTTGAAGTCGCTCTCAAGAAAGATATCCAATATGTAGATGTCTACGGGACTTTTCTCTCATCACCAGTCATATCCTTAGAAGATGGAAAGTTAAAGACAAAAATCTCTGACCCATCCACACCCACCTAGAAGAGCTAGCCTCCTAGTTCTAATATATGACCTTCCGTTGCTTGCCTCGAGCAAGGAACAACTTAGAAGATCCCCTTGCAACCTTAGCCTCCATGGTCTATATGCCCGAGGGAATAACCATGGACCCCTTTAAAGTCTAAAAAATAGCGAAATTGACCCATCTCTACCACATTGAACTCGTCATACAAGAGGACTTTGATATGGATGAGTTATGGTATTACGATATTTAGTGCCTCCTCAAACACGGTAGGTATCCCCAGGACACCAACAAGAAATATAGAGAAACCCTTCGAAGATTGGTTGCCCAATACATTATCTGTGATAAAGGACTGTTCACGAGAAACTATGATGGAACCCACTTGCACTCCATCGTAGGGATTAACATTGAAGAAGTGATGTAGAAGATCCACTGCAAGGAATGAGAACCTCACATGAACGCCCATATGCTCTCTAAGAAGATTATCTAGTAGAGGTACTATTAGACCTCCATGGTTTAGAATTTCACCCCCTTCTTCCAGAAAATCCTCAAATTCTAACAATTTGCCAATATCCAACACTTACCTCTGCGAGAATTATACAACATGACTTCTCCGTATCCGTTATCCACATGGGGCTTCATTATAATTGAAAGTCACACCCAAAGCCTCCAATGGGCATGGGGACATCATATTCGCCATTTATTACTTCATGAAATGGGTTGAAGTTGAGTTATACGTAGTGCTGAGTGCAAAAAATGTAGCCAAGTTCATCCAAAAGAACATCATATGTAGATATAGAGTTCTCCATGAGTTAGTGTCAGATAATAAGTTAAATTTAGAAGGAGAGGTCATAGAATTGGTCGATGAGTATGGGATTTTGAGGCACAAATCTTCTCCCTGTCGACTATAAACCAACGGTGAAGTTGAAGCCACCAACAACAACCTCAAAGAAATCATCAATAAGATGACTGACAGTTGCCAAAATTTGGTCGATCGAATCCTTTACGCCCTCTGGGGATATTGCACATTAGTACGGTCATATACTGGGCTAACTCTTACTCTATAGTTTACGACATGGAAGCAGTCCTACTCATTGAACTAGAGTTACCTTCATTAAGCGTTATGCTTGAGATCAAAGTGAGCAAAGAAGAGTAGCATCAGAGCCATTTTGTCGAGTTGTCTCTCTTAACTAAAGGAGGTAGAAGTTTTATATCATATACAAGGATATCAACACCAGATGGCGTGATCTTTTAATCGAAGAGTCAAGAACCGTGGTGTTCGAAAAGGAGACTTATCCCTTAAAAAAATCACAGAACCCATCTGGGACCCTAGGGGAAATTCAAGTCAAACTAGAGTGGCCCCTACATTGTGAAGAAGATCCTGTCTGGTAGCATCGCTATGCTCGCTTAGCATGATGAAGAAGAGATGGCATGTCCAGTCAACCTGGACTAATTTAAGATGTTCTACCCTTAGTCTGAAATCTCAGTGCGTTACGACTCTTTTCACCCCCCTTCGACTCTAGAAAAAGTATTTCTTTCTTTTTACTCAGAATTAGGAGTGGCCTGATCCTTTAAAAAACTTTTTGCTCTCAAAATGAAACTCGAAAAATTTTCAAAATTCTAGAGAAACATAGGTAGGTCATATGCTTTAAATAGGCACGAGCCTCTTCTTTTTCACTAAATGATATTATTTTTTTTGCCTCCGAGAATGATAGTTCAATTAATCATTTACATGAACAAAAGGATTATGTATGCCTTAGCGATTGGTATAGATAATTAAAATGTAAAACTCATCAACAAGGACAACAATATGATCTAAATTACTTTTTATTCTATAAATGGGAGAATTAAGTACAATTACATAAAATGTCAGCATAGGGAGTTAAAACAACAAACCTCTGCCAACCAAACCCCCCCTATAATAAACCTAACTAAACCTTCACAAATTAATCCCACAAACCAAAAATATATCAATCACAAAAGATTCACAATATATGATACCAACTTCACAAAGAACCTATCCGCAGCTATCGAAAGCCCCAGCCCCATCATCATATGTTCCTTAAGGCCCCCAAACTTCCCTAGCTTGATTGGTATTCTGAAGGCCCTCCATATAAAAATATGTCCTGACTAGCCTAGAGAAAACAATTGCGCTCCCTCCATAGTATCAAAAATGACAAATTTCGATATCCAGTCTCCTCTGCCATGATCTTTGCCGCTACCCTCTTCCACAAACATTTTAAATAATCATTAGAAACATGCCAAACCATGCCGAAAAATTTAGAAGGGAGGGTTGATGGCCAATGATTTTTTGACAGAGAATCCAATTACATGCTCAAGGCTTAAGTCAAATCCTCTATAGGAAATAAATCAAGGGTACGGGGAGGCACAATTTTCTCCCATCCGACTTACGCAGAGGCCACCATGGGAAATAAAATAAGGTATGTCTAAGGTCGACCAAGTGAACAAATCGGTATTCCCCCAGTTCCAGAATGGGCTACAACTCCCTCCCACTATTTCACTGACCAACACATGCATTAAGCTTCGTTCTTGATGAGCTAATTTACCCAGTTCTCTATGGATAATCCAAAGTTGGTAAAATAACGAGTGAAGAAATTCAGCACTGCTGCTAAGGGATATTCAGGGGGATCTCCAAATGGAATCTCTCGACCAACCACATATATAGCATAACCGGTCTTCCTCTCAGTAGATCAAATCAACCATCGCCCAAGCTTCTACACAGTTCAGGTTCTCCGCCAGTATCACCGCTGCAGGATTGTGACGATATAATATCCACACTGTAATGACATCACGTTGAGGGTCCACCATTAGATCCCCTTTCACCAGCAAGAGCCTAGAGGTTAGGCCCAAAGCAACAACTGGAGAAAAACTAAAATCAATACAGCCTCTTCAGACACACCAGATTCAACAGAGTGCAACATAGGAGACAAGCCTAATATTATGACCAAGTTTATATTAACCAAGTCGCCAAGACATTCTTTATTCAAAAAATTCCAAAAAAAGTCATTCTTCCTACTTTTTCTCATCTTCAAACATATTCATTTTAAAAAAAAACACTTTTCCCACTCTTTCTCAAAGTAAAAACTCAGCAGCAAATTAAAGTGCATGTAGAATAAGCCACTAAATCAAGATAATCAAACAAAATATGCAACCCTTTTCCCAATTTTTTTTATTTTCTGGTACAATGACGCTACATCAAGCATGAAAACGCCAAGATCCCATAGTCAATGATGAACCTACAAAAAAATCCCGAAGGGAAAGAATTAGAATTGGATGTCACCTCATCTGCCCCACAACCCTCTCTCCTAAGGGGCGTACCCAAACTCACACGCCATCAACCGTCGCATCTTCGCAAGCTGACATGTCAACCCTGTATCCCAAGGAGCTATCCTTTAAGAGTATAAGGTCACCTACATCCCTAACAAATAATCATCAATACTATCGAATGTCGTCTGCAGCACCTCCGGCGTCACCCTCAGCATGCGATCCACCACTATATGAAAAGCCTTGCAATCAATCCCAGTAGTTTCTGAACCCCATACCAATCTACACCTTCCTCTTCTCCTTCCCCATGAAGCGCAGAAGACCGTGACACTGCTAAATGACAATACCTACCACATGTTGGTCGGCATGCCCCCTGAAATTTCATATTAAAAATCCAAGAGAATGTGAGAAAACTCTAGAAATTCTCCGAAAAATTACTAAAATTACCAAATGAATATTAGAACATTTCTTCACCAAGATAACCATTTTTCAGGCTCTCACAATCCCTAGATGGACTAAAACTACATTCTTATCACCAATTTAAATTCTAAAATGGAGTGCTAACCTCCCAGAGTCCACTACAATTCCCCAGCAAAATCTTAAAACGTCAAGTCATCCCCAGTGGAATTCAAAACCTCATAAATCATATGTTTTACCAACAGGACTACGTTATATCCTACCCATTTACCCAATGGAATTTCAAAATTAAACTTTATCCCAAAGAAATTTTAACATCCCCAGTAGGGCTATAAACCCGAGTCGGATATCTTTCCTTAGCGGCATCTCAAAGAAACACATTCCCCAGCGGAACCACAAGTGCATCCCAACTCCCAAAGATCAATTAAATACTCCCCAAAGAGAAAGCACCCATATTACAATAATAGGTCCTCAGAATTGACCTCGACCCACAAAATTGGTCGCCTTTATTTTAGGTCCTCAGAATTGACCTCACCATCAAAATTGGTCGCCACAATTTTAGATCCTCATAATTGATCACGACCCGCAGAATTGGTTGCCAAAACTTTAGGTCCTCAAAATAAACCTCATCCCGCAAAATTGTTAGCCGCAATAATAGTTCCTCAGAATTGACCTCGACCTATAAAATTGGTCACCCCTACTTTAGGTCCTCAGAATTAAACCTCAACCCACGGAATTAGTCGCCACATCTTTAGGTCCTCAGAATTAACCTCAGCCTAAAGAATTGGTCCCCCTACTATAGGTCCATAAAACTAACCTTGACTCACAGAATTGGTCGCCAAAAATTTAGGTCCTCAGAATTGGCTCGACCCATAGAATCGGTCGCCCTAACTTTAGGTCCTCAGAATTAACTTCGATCTGTATAATTAGTCGCCACAACTTTAGGTCCTCAGAATTGACTTCGACCCGTAAAATTAGTTGGCAAAACTTTAGGTCCTCAGAATTGACCTCGATCTACAGAATTGGTCGTCCCATTAACAGGTCCTCAAAATTGACCTCAACTCACAGAATTGGTCGCCCCAGTTTTAGGTCCTCATAATTGGTATCAACTCACAGAATTGGTCCAACCAACCTTTGGTCCTTAAAATCAACCTCGACCCTCTAAAACGATCATCCTCGTCCCTTTGGTCTGCATAATTGACATATTTCCCAAAACATCCATGTGGTGTCTATTTGATGGATTTCACTTATTTCAACATCACCCGTCGAAGGTCTCTGTAGACATCGCATTCTAATACCTCCTAAGTCTCTCCTTAGGTCCTTAAGACCTCGCCATTTACCACAAACCTTAGTTTATACTCCAAGTACCGATCTAGAGGCCTTCGAAGGGATATGAATCCCCTTTCCAATGGTCTACCCCATGTGAAAATTGGCATAACGCTTCGGATGAATGGACCATTTAACAATCAAAAACTGATTTGGAGGCCACTAGGTGCTCGTGGGCCTCGATTTTCCCTAATAAACTCCATCTTGAGAGAGAAGGCTCAATGAATCTTTGAAGGGATAAGAATCCTCTTTCCAATGGTCTGCGCCATATATGAATCGAACTTCGGAGGCCAAGGGTGCTCCCAGACTCTGTTTGACTAAAGTCAACTCTTCAGCTCGAATAAATCTTTGAAGGAATCTGAATACCCTTTCCAATGGTCCACGCCATGCGTAAATTAGCATTATGGTATGGACAAATGGCCTATTTTACTCCAAAGGGTCATCGGGCTATTTCAAGATCCATTTGACCCAAACTCAAATCCCACAATTGGGTCTCAAAGGTCTCTAAAAAACCTTTCCAATGGTATGTCTCGTGCATAATTTGGACTTATGGATTGCGTTTTATGGCCATTTTTTCAAAAAATTTATACAATGCTGCCAATTGGAAGGTCCATTTCCCTGCCTATCGGTAGTATTTCTAGGGTTACCTGTTGATAGGAAGAACAAGGAAAATGCTGATCGACAGTCCTTTGAACCTATATAACGCGAGCATGAGCTTACTTTGAAAGACACCTCAGAAGCATCAACTTCAGTGATCTCATTAACATTCCTCCAAAGTCAGCGAAGTTTCCTTATTTGGAACCTCTTTCCACATTTAATTGCAAGGAATCTCATCAACAATCAAGATAAATCTCTAAGTTTCCAAAGAAGGTCAAAACATTCTTCTCTCTTTTTTAAATTTCTTTATTTCCACATTAGTTATATAAGTTCTTAATTTATATTTTACTTTAGATCATACACATATTAATATTCAATCCTTTACTAGTAGTATTGTACATAGTATGTTTTCTGTCAACAAAACAAACAAGAAGAAGTGGGTTACACCTATAAATTCTAACGGTATTTTCACTATATTTTCTCAAAACTAAAAACAACCTTTTCTTACACACACACACATATAATAAAATCCCTGTTTGAATTTATGGGATAAACCCCACCCTCGTGTCATGTGCAAACTACGTGAACTTTAATGCCTTTATAGGACATGTAGGCATCTTGGGCTAAAACCCATGACTCGAGTCCTATTTTCCTCTTTTTCCAATTTTATTCATATATATATATATATATATATATATATATATATAATAAAGTAGGAAACTTATGTATGTCATAAGTTTCCTAGATGATGTCATCAATATGAATTTTTCCAGCATTACCTCTTTTGCCCCTCAAATCTTTAGTTTCCCCCTATTTTTTTACTTACTAAATTAACACTTCAATTCAAATTTGAGGGTAATTTGGTCAAAATCACTTGATTTGTCCACTATCTCATTTCTCACACAAACCGCTTCTCACCCGTTCTCTTATCAGCAACCCCCCCATACCTGCTCCTCATTCTCTTCCTCTCAATTCTCTATCCCCGTTTCAACACAAACCCTCCCGAAAGAAACCCTAGTCGCCGCCGCCGTCCCACTGCACTAAACCCTATCCGCCTTCTCACTACCACTAACTCCCTCTTAAATTTGTCTGCAGTCAATCCTAGACCTATTTTCGTTACAAGTTTTTGATGAGTTTCATGTATAATTATATGTCTTTGTTTTTATTGAAAATGGTGTTTAGTATATTTGATTTGTTTTTGGAATCTAATAGACGTTTGGTGTCGATGTTTGCAGATCTACTTTTGGTACTTCAGATCTAATGCATTTTACCCGAAGCTATCAAGTACGGTATCTCATGTTCTTGGTTAAGATCTGAGGTGTTGGGTTCTCAAGTGTTTGTTGATTTAGAAATTGTTTCATTTCTATTGGGTATTTTGGACTGTATAGATTTTTGGGATTTTACTTTCAAGTCTTTGGATTTTAGTTTTTTTCCATTTGTATTTTTCTATTTGGGTTGGGATATTTGGAGCTGAGATTTTTGATGTTGCCACTCTCACATGATTTTTTAATTAAACTTTCTAGAAGGAGGTCTACTTTTTAGGAGGATTTTACTTTCTTGATTCATGACATCTGAGTGCTCAATTCAAGTTTGTGCAATTTTGGGGGGAATTGATTTCACTAAAGAGGATGCTGTGGCATTACTTAAGGTTAGTGGGTTTTTAGTTTCTAAGATACATTTATTAAAATTAGAATGTTTATTTATGTTGATATTTTTGGTTCAAGAAAAATGTGACCAAATGACGGAGTATGTGACCAAATGTCATGTTACGGTTTGCTAAAAAAATCAATAATTTGTTATACAACCTTGAGTTGGTTTTTTACATTTTTCCTTTATTGTTAAAGTCCCTCTTTAGTATAATATTTACTTGATTATTTTTGTTATACTTAATATGAATTTTTGTATAATGGCATACAAATTGATAATTTTATTGTGGTGAGCTCCGACTGAAAAATATTTGATGCTCCCTCTAAGCTGGGAAATTGGTCGAAGCTTGATATGCCAATTTCAGCTCATTTATATGGATGCATAGAAAAAAATTATGTATTTGACATAAAATTACTCTTCTTCACATTTAATTGCACATGGTCTTCTCCCTTTTGTTATGCATCTTCTCTATTACCGTTATTGCTCATTCAAGTTATATTTAACTCTGCATAATGTTTTAAATTATTATCCTAGGTGATCAGCGATAAGCAGTATCATCTCTTACTTCGATCGGCTCTGAAGTTAAAGGCTAATTGCATATTGGTATTTAATCTCAATATATATGGCTGTCAATATGTATGGATTTCATACACCATATTTAAGGCTCTTTTGGATCAACATGAACAATTAATTTTCAAGTTCCATTCTTTTCAGGTGTAACAGGTAGGATGTTAGGTGAGTAACAAGTACGAAGGTTAGACGAGTGTGCTGCTTGAACCTTTTCTTTTCTCCTTGTAATAACCGTATTTTATGGTAATTACTTATTATAGTAATTAGAGACCAGTGTTGGGTTATGATTTGAATGTTAATTTCAATGTAGCAAAGTCGATATTTATTATGAGGTTGCTTACATATCATAATCATGGGAAATATTGCTATGTCATGCTTATTAATATCATCTGTATTTAGAATGATATTTGGCTTAATTATGAGACCGAAACCTAAATTGAATTTTAAAATGTCCAAATGATAATTTGGAGGTTGCAGTTGATTCTGGAAGGTGCGAAATAGTCAAATAATGTACCATATTGTATTTCGTAGTTTTGGGCATTTTTGACTGATTGTGCCTTAATTATGCTATTGCGTATTATTTTATCGCACTACTAGTTAATTAAGTGGGATTTTGTCTTAGGTCACGACTTAAGTCTTCTAAGTCTTCCAATTTCCCCTAATTTTCTTTCCTAAACCAAAGAGAGATAGAGAAGAGTAGAGAGAAAGCTTTGGAGATTGAGTGAGGCTCTTGCTACTACACCAAGAATTCTGCAAAGTTGCTGAATCAAGGCAAGTTTTTACTTGCTATTTGTGTCTTGAGATAAATGATTTGTTGTGGTAATGGTGTATTGATTTTAGTTTAGCAAACTTAGGGTTTTCTTATGTATTTTTGGGTTTTGATTCACTCAAAGATGATTCATGAGGTTTTAGATGATCAATAGTATCATTGATGTTATTTTAGTGTTGGTATATAAGTTTGGTTTGAAGAGATTGGAGTTGGGGTAGAAAATGGAGTCCAAGACTCCATAGCCAATTCTTGGCAAAATCGCAGGCCCGAATCGATTCGGCCCCCTGGGCGAATCGATTCGGTTAGGTCCAGTGCCCAGGTCTTGTGAACCGAATCGATTCGGTTTCCATCCGAATCGATTCGGCTACTTTTCAGAAACTCAAATTTTCTGGCCGAATCGATTCGGCCAAGGGGGCGAATCGATTCGGTAGCCCTGCACTTTTTGAAATTTTTCTTTTTTCATTTTTAACCCCTTTTCTTTAGGACTAATGATTAGGGACCTTCTTAAATGAAGTAAACATAGGGTTTAGAGTAGTAGTTGAGTTGGGTCGACATCCTAGAATCGAAAGGGTTCATCTAGGGTTCGTTTAAGGGGGAATTTAAAGTGATGTTTAGGCATTACTTTCGTCGTGTAGTTTTATAAGGATCTAGAATGTATTAAGGTCAATTTGGAGACTTTAGAATTCAACTCAAGTTAGATTTGACTTGAGGGTTTATATAAAAGCCTAAAGGAGGCTTCGGAAATAACTTTGGAGTCTGAATTCCTTATCGAGGATGTTATGTCGGTACGTAATATGTATAGTCCCGATTTAGTTTATACATTTATTTATAATGGGAAGTTGATAAGGTAAATGATAATTTACTAAATCATAAGGTGGAAATAAATAAAATGGATGTTACACACCTCTCTAAATACCATCTTAAGGGAAGTCCGTGCGAGAGGTGAAGCCCCCTGGCTAATGAATGCAGGGTGGATATAGTCATAGGCCATATGAGCGCTTGTTTTATTTTTCTGCGATGGGTAGGAGATTCTGGGTGTGGTCTTGACTACCCCGCAGGCATATGGCCGCTTCCCGACGTTTTCGATAGGATCCCAGGTTGTCTTATGTTAGGCCCTGGAAGATGATGGTTATTTAGGGACGCGCACAGTGGGGAAACCCGGACGGGCGGTCTTAGAATCGTTATATTTATATTTATGACTATTCTAATTATCGAGTTGGACTCGATGGAACATGAATGCCATAAAGAGCAAATTTATGCCACAAAGAGCATGCTATTGAGTTTAGTGCCATATAGAGCACATGATGATAATTATATTCCTGATAAGGAATGGAAAAGAAGATTGAAATTGAAATATGATGTATGATGATAAAGGCTCTTAAGTACTTTTAATTCTGATTTAACATGAATCTCACTCTATATAGTCCTTTATCACTTTTAGTTCCTTACATAATGTTACCATGCTAGACTATCATCCTTGATTATTATGCATCATTTTCATACCTGTCATTTATCTATTGATCACATATACCCGGCCCTGACCGGTTTTCTTTTCTTGTTGTATATATATATATATATATATATATATATATATATATATAATCCATTCAGGTGTTCCGCCGCACGGTCGCCAGTAATGACCCTTCCTTCCTTATGTTTTGAGGAGCCGTGACATTGTGCGGGTTTCACAGGAGTTTTGTGTAGACGCCTCCATTTATGTTTCTAGTTATGTTCAATTTATTCGGGCTTGTTGCCCAAACCGTTGTAATTGTGTAATGGATCTATTATGTAACACTTGGTACTAATTGTATGTTGTATGGTTGTTATTGACCGACGTTTCATTCGGTCCCTTGTATCTTTTGGGTTTCTTATTTACACTTGTGGGGGTTTCCACCCTCTATTTCTATTATGGGTTGTTGAAAAATGTTTTCTTTTTATTTCAAATCAATGTTTTTGATAACCCGTTTTCTGGAATATAGAGTGGTTATTCCTCATACTTTGCATTTTGTTGTGATGCTGAGAATGATATTTATCAATGATTTCCTATTTTATCGGGGTATAGGGCTGGCCACCCTTTATTCCGGATAGCGGGTTGTCACACTCCTGTTTTACACACATTTGTTTATGATGTTACTAAGATTCAAATTTGTATTCCAAATCAACTTTAAATTGTTATTTCAGTTTTTTATTTTATGTTGCTACATCTTTATAAAAGTTGAAGTGTTACGATGTTTGTGTGACGTGTTTGTTTCTATATATGGTTTTGGCTGACGGGTCTTGATCTAGTTGAACACGCGATGAGTATTCTATTTTAAAAGTGGTCAGTTTTGCTTTTTTTTGGCTTTCACAACATCACTGTTCATGGCTGCTAACCATTTTGTTGGTCAATTCCTTAATTTTATGGGTGTTTTTTATATTTTGACAAAGTGCATAGTTAGTGAAAGTGGTTGAATTAAATTTATGTAGTTATATACACATTGAGATTACACAGCTTTATAGTTATTTCCTTACATTCAGCTTATAGCTAGGAATGCAATTTAGTTTGTGGGAAAGGTGTAGTTATTTGCACTAAAATTGTTGAACACGATCGACACGACCGTGGGAAAGGTGTTAATAATGGACATCAACTATGAGTAGTTGCACTGCGAAAGTGACTGACAACTGGGGAGATATAACGATTGGATGTCAAAATGGGTTGGGTTGTTGCATTTGTTCCTGGATTCTATAATGATTTAAGAGATATTTTAACCCCTCATGTAGTTGTAGCTGGGACAGCGATATACATTATCAATTGAAGGTTGCTGAGCGAACCCATTGTGGCCTAACAATTGGTGATCATTTTGGGACAAATAAACTTGGGTGAAAGGAAACGGATGTGGTTATACAGCTATACTGATATGTGTGAATCTTGTCTTAACATTGAATATATCTCTTTTAACATTTTCATTTCTTTTTTCAAACAATATGGGCTTCGTGATATTTTTTGGTCTATTTTATATATCTATATTATTGCTGTTGTATTGTTTATCGAATACAAAAATAGTTTTATCCAAAGCTATAAGTCCTAATTAACTACAGGTCCGATTGAACTACAGGTCCGAACATGGTTCAAACAGTTTTATCCAGAGCTACAGGTCCTAAAAGGAAATCTATTACTCACATATTTTCCCGTACTCTCATATTTTTGCAATCTATAGGTCCGAAGATGGTTCAATGGAAAATGCTTTCCAGAGTTCAGATAAGCACTATGGTTGTGTTTGTAGACGGGATTCAACAATGGGATATTTTTGTCCTGAGTTAACTTCATTATTGGACCACCCATGGAGGAGGAGGGCCCACAATCGAGGGAGGAAAGAAAGAAGGGGTTCAAAACACCTATTTGGTAATAAATTTAGTCCAAAAATCAGGGTATTTGATTACAGTCCTATTCTGTGGAATTTACACATCAAATTCAGTCCAAACATGCGTGTTTACACTTATATTGAAATTCAATAGCGTGTTTACACTTCGTTTGAAATTCAATTGGACGTAAAGTTGGACTTGACATACCTTTTTGTAGTTTTATTTTTTTCACGTTTTCACCAAATTAACCTCTTGACTATATTACTATTATTCATTCTCTATTTATTTATTTATCTAAAGTAGTGGATGATACTATTTTGGAGTGTAAGTAAGTATGTTGACGAGGAACCTTTTCTTTTGCTAGATTGTGTCATTGATGAGGAAGGTGAAACTGAAGAAGCTAACGAATATTCTAGCATGGATGATCTGATGAAACTGCTTGAGTTTTTTTTAAGAATCTCAATAACAAGGTTTACTTCTAACCCCTATATATTTGCACATTGTGGTAAATCATCAATTGATAATGTAGATAGTTTTTATGTAATCGTAATGTTATATTATCGGTACTTGACCAAAATGATAATGATTTTTCTTCCTATTTGAATTAGGACTGTTGAAATCTCGCAATCTACTTCCAAATAAAGATCGTGGGGTATGTTTGGGAGACTACAATTGGAATTGTAATTTTGTATGAACCTCAACTTCATGACCTTAGAATTCAGTTTGTGTTATGCTTCAGTGTTCACAGACGTGCAACCAGCCTCCGAATGAAGATGTAGAGAAATATGGCACCAATAATCTCAGAGAAAGGGACAAATCTTCTGCCACTAAACCCAAGATTTGGAGAAGACCAAAGAGGATTTAGAGATTCGACGGATACTCCGATTGAGGACTTACAAAATGCTAAAAAAATGAGGGATAACACCTATAAGAATCTTGTTGAGGCTGGTAAATAATTGTTTAATAGTGTAGAACTTATCAGTAAGCTTGAGAAGGATGTCCATCTTTTGAAAGTTAAGGTGAATAGGTGTGGTAGAGTGTTGGCTGGGGTCATGGACATGTTGACCACTCCTAGAGCCAAGGTCACCATTAGTGAAGAGATGGGTAACAAAGTTAACAAGGATTATGTTTTTCAATTTCTACCTCGAGTGCTTGAGTTTAGGTATGCGGTATACATTTTGTGGATATTCTTTTTAATTTTTAGTAACTATTTTGATGATTCGACCTTTTTTCTTATTAATGTTTGTTTCTGTTTCATATTTGTTGTGAATGTTTACTATTTGTCATTTTATTTTGTTTTATAATTTTTTTTAGTCTACTACGATGTATTGTTATTTTTTAAAATTGGCAATAATAACTATCTGCTATGGAGGCAACAAGTTAATGCAGGCATTAAAGGTGACAAGTTGTAAAAATTCATTTATAACTCTCCAAAATTAATTCCGCCAAAATTCATAACAAAATCTGATCATGCTGGGGGGAAAATGGAATCAAGATCATTTGGATTGGGAACAACTCAGCTGTTGGTTTCGTGGTTGCTTTATTCAATGTCTGAAAGTCTTCTTAATAGTATGGTTGGGTGTCAAACTGCGACACAAGTGTGGAAAGCACTTGAGTCAAGCTATTCACATTAGCTTTTGGAATTTTATGATTTATGATACACTGATTCATAATTTAATTTATATGAATCATGTACAGAACCTTAAATTAAGCTATTTAGGTTAGTTGTTTGGATCTATTAGACTTATTTTTCATCATTTTTTCTGTACAATAATGTATAGTTTTTGTAATTGGGTTTCAACGACATATTATAAATGTTATGATTCAGAGCACTACAACTGCAACACGAGTTTTCCAGATATAGTGCTTTTCATTTTTAATTCATAAATAAGTGCAGATATGAATTGTCGTTGGGTTTTTTCCCATGAAATGTTGAAATGACAATCTATAGTTTATTTTCTTAACCGAACGTACATTTTTTTGTTTACTGGAGCCTATTATCAATGGATACCAATTATAATTGGAAGGCAACAGAGTTTAGTGTTGCTCCGGATTATAAAAACATAACAGCATGAGATTTAAGAGTTTAATGCTCGATTAAACAGTTTGTTACAGGATGACTCTACAGATCATGTACTCGGACGAACAAAAAGTTGGATGTGTTGGGTTTGAGCCCCTGGATCTCAAGGTACTTATGAAATATTATCGGGAAAGCCTTAACAACAAACTGCATACACAGGCCATTTATGTATACTCTCATTTCAGTATTCTTAACAAATAACTACATTTTTCTTCACATTAAAATATGGGTTGCTACATTGTGAAGTACATAACATTTGCCCTCTTATTTTTGTTGCGTAAATTTAGAACTTCACTTTATCCCCAGTTGTCATTTATAGTTTTCGTTCATCACGTATAGTCTTATTTGTGTTCTTCGATGAAAACTAAGGCACATTTGATTGTATATGATCAGTTCTTATACTTTGGTTTTGGGCGTTTCGATGAATTGGTTTGTGTGTTTTGATGAATTAGCAAAACTCATATGTATTTAGATGTATTTTGGCCATCTAATTAGGTCTGTTTAAGGTCATCTCATCCAATTAGGTCTATTTAAGGTCATCTCATCCAATTAGGTCTGTTAGAATAAACCGTGTCATTAGAGTTGACTACTGAGTGATGAAAGAACTATTACTTAAGAAGTCATTGCAGTGAATTACCATATACCTTATCATAAATTATTAGCATAGGGGGCTTTGGACCTTAAATCTCTTTTTGTTCATTTATTTTTTATTCATATGCATATAATATTTCGTTTTTGCAATTTCAAATTAAGTTCCCGTCACAAAATTCATATGAATTTAGCCATTTCTCTCAGTATGACGTATGGTTCGAACTAAGTACGACATATTTGTTTATCTGTTGCGAACTAAGTACGACGTATGGTTTGATCAATAACTTACACTTTCAAAAATTATCGACGTGCCTTCAGGCACGGCCATACCCTAGTATATATATATATATATATATATATATATATATATATATATGCACGCACACTTCTTGGAGAAATTAAGGAGAATAATAATATAAGCCCATGAGAGATAGAAAAGGCGGGATGGGTGGTTAACACCTTCCCATTTCTTAACTTAGTCCCCCTAACCTCTGAACTAATGGGTTTTGCACGCATCGATTTCTCTTTGATGCCGTTCTTTCGAGACGATAACATATTCGTTTTTCTATTTTGTACAAAATAAGCTACTAACTCTATCTATTTTCATCGCCCCACATCGATGACGGCCGAAGGGTTCCTAGAAAGGGAGTGAGATCCTCTCTCTCTCTCTCTCTCTCTCTCTCTCTCTCTCTCTCTCTCCACTGCTCGTGAGAGCGTGGACCCCGAGAGGAGAAACAGGGATGGCTACAAGAACAAGCCAGGAATATCCGAAAGAGATAATGTGTTCTCCTATGGTATAACTACTTTTTTTTAAATAAAAATTTTCAAGTATAAGATATACAAAGAATATATACGTACCAAAACACATAGTCACTATGGAATAACATTTAAATATCTAAATCGTGAAAACGAAATATAATTTTGTGTACATTTTCCATAGGCAAGTTAACATAAAATTCATAGGTGCACGAAGTCATGAGATACTTCTAAAGAAAGAACTCAACTTCAACCATAGGTGTAGAATGTTGTACTCAATTGAAATTAACTCGACTTATGTAAAAGGCCTATAATTTAATGATTCTCAAAATAACAATGACAAACTATTTAATTCTTTCCAAGAATGTTATTTGTGCAAAAACATTGATCTTCTACTTTATAACTCCCTTAAAATCTCACATATATTAGACTTCACTCTCAAATATTTTGAAGAAATCATAATTCTCTTATGTAACTAAGCATCAATGAATATAAATTAAATTGCCTCAGAACTTTTGTTTTTGTTAGTCATTAATCTCTTTAGGCTCTTTTTGCAAATGGTGGATTTTAATGCAAAGTATATTTTTGTTCTTTTATAGGCCTTTTCGATTGCTTAACCTAATATTTTTCAAGAAATGAAATTCGAGGAATGGTTCTTACAACCACAGCTTATCCCTTTTTAGATTTGGTTCGTTACTGATGATGCTAAGATTTAGCACCACCTGATAAGTGATAGTGAGCTCAAACAGTAGCATCCATGGAAGCCATAGAGTTGTGTAAGTGTATAAGTATGTAGAAGGGGATGAGGATACGAGGAGATAAGACAATGATGTATAGTGGTTCAGCCAATTTGGCCTACCTCCACTGTGATTGTGTGATCCACTAAGTATGGGCACTAATGGCCTTGGATACAATGCACATAACCCTCTCTCTCTCTCTCTCTACTGTGTGTACAAGCAGAGTTTTAGCTAGGGCTACAGTTAATGGATCGATCCCCTGTAAGGTTGTAGGTGACAAGTATATATAGGTCTTTGGGGGTGTAGTGTACCCCCCAAGTATGCATGGTGCATGTGAATGATGATCTAGCCAATCCCCTGTTGACACCTGTGGATGCCAAATGACGACATAATATTCCCTCACGTGAGGGTGTGATTTGGTTATAACGGTCTTCCACGTGCCATGTGAGCCTCACACGCACTGTTCCACGTGTCTCCCAAACCACGCGCTGTCATGATGTCACCCTCGGCCTATGAGTCGAGGCCGAGGGCAAACTTTCTTCTAGTAGTGCGCCTGGCCCAATTCTCGCCTCCTACTGTCGGCCCCTCGTAGGGTCGTCTGGAGCCTGGTGAAGGGTCGGCCCCTCGTAGGGTCGTCTGGAGCCTGGTAAAGGGTCGGCCCCTCGTAGGGTCGTTTGGAGCATGGTGCAGGGTCGGCCCCTCTGAGTGGTCGTATGGAGCTTGGTGGAGGGTCGGCCCCTCTTAGGGTCGTCCGTATGGAGGTTATCGTCAGCCAGGCCAAGGATATAAACGGGTATATCAATCACCCCCAGCCCTTAGCCATAGGTGCTGTTGAGATGGCTGAGGGATACTGTTTTAAAGGAGATGCATGTATGATCAGTTAGGTGAGTGACACCTGGGCAGATACTCATTGCTGTTTCAGTTTCCAAGGCATGGCGGCTGCGCAGTGTACTTGGGGCCTTGTGCCCTAATTATACCTTTCTTGGTAAATGGGTCCACTTATTACCAAAGTATTTAAGAGATTTTCAAACTCTCTCTCCTCATTCTTCTTCTTCGCGCCTAAGCATTCTCTCTCTAGAGTTTCATCAGCTTTCATCGCCATTTGCAGCCTTCAATTCTTCAAGTCTTAGCAACGTTTTTTTCTCTCTTTATCAGGTACTCTCTTTTGCCTTCATTTCTATTTGTTTTTTAGGCTCGTAGGCAGCCATTTTCTTTAAGTTGTGCCATAACCTTTTTCGGTGTCTTCTCCGATAACTGGTTATTGGATTTTCTTGACCAAACCCATTGAGTTCCTTTGTTTCGATCCAAAAGTCCAACCTGGTCAATTTCCCACTTGTTTGTAGCTAAGTTAGCTAAGTTTGGTGTAATAGCTAAGTTTAGAGCCTTCCCTTTAATGCTTAGGAGGCTTTATAGCTTAATATCTGAGTTCCCATCCTTGAGAGAGAATCTCTTCACCGAGATCAGACGAATAGAGGAAGAGGAAGAGAGGAGACGAGGGGCCGACCCTAATTGGGTACGACCCATCTTTCCCGTTCCTCTTGCCACCATAAAACCATTTGAACCGTCTGAGTCTTGTGGGTCGTCCGCTCGTCTAGCCGAGACTACCAAACCAAGTGAGATGTACGCGAGAGCATCCTCGCCAACTGGTGCTGAAACTTTTGGTAGGAGGGAGATGTCTGACCTAAGCCCAGGCCGAGAGGCTGAGGGTACGGTCCCCTCTGAGGCTGTCCCCGTGTCAACCCTGTCTCCCCATGCCTTCTAAGTGGCTTTTCCACAGGGCCCACCGGCCGAGGGGGAGGGGACTAAGGACGAGGACGATGACACAGATGACGAAGTTGACACCTCCCATGCCTCGTCCTTTATCTCCTCTGTTAGGGATCACGACCTCCTGATATGGAGGCATGCCTATGGAGTGCCTGTCAGCATAACTATGAGGATTCCCTCTGAGTCTGAGAGGGTTTTTGATTGTGGAGAGGGAGAGGTTGCAGTTTACGAGCAAATGCTCAAGGTCGGAGTCAGATTTCCTCTGCATACTGCCATTGTAGACATCCTTTCTGCCCTTGGTGTTGCTCCCTCTCAACTTCCCCCCAACTCATGGAGGACGATCTTGGGCTATATTTCCTTGTGGAAGAATGCCTTCACCGACGAGCCCTCGGCTGACCTATTTTTGGGTTGTTACAACATTACCTCTTCGTCCAAACAGCCTAGATATTATCATCTGGGGGCAAGGAGGTCTGAGAAGAAACTCCTCCATGTGGCACAAACTTCCAACCATGATTGGAAAAATAGGTTTTTCTTCATCTCCGGGGAGTGGGAGCCCATTGTCGATAGTCTGAGGGTCCCCAGGAAGTGGTCTAACCCCTCTATGAAGGCCAGATCAGACCCTAGTCTTAGCCTGGAGGAGAAGGACATTGTTGATTACCTTAGAGGACGAGGGAAAGAGGGTGAACTAGCAAAATTCGAAGACTTGATGACCCCTCGGTTCCTCAAAGAAGCTGGTCTGAGGGTCGGCCCTCTGGCAGAACTATGTGAGTTACACTACATATTTTCCATTATTTTCCATTCTTTACTTATTTTTGAAGTGTTTTCTCTTTATCTCTGCATTTTTCTGACGTGTCGTCTTCTTATCCGGTCGTCCTGCAGGTATATCGGATTATCCTGGGGAAATGACTGCTCCGAGCTTACTATCTGGACTGGCCAAGAAGAAGGGGGAGGAGCCTCAGCAGGCTCCGAGGAAGACAAAGGCCGCTGGGCCGACGGTGGTGGAGCCGACCAATGACAACAATAAAAGGAAGGAGCCTGAGGCCCCTGTTGACCCTCGACCTGATTTTCGGACGAGGGCCAGGGTCGAAGCCTCTGAGGGTACGACCTCTTCGTCCAGTATGGGGGCCTTCTGGTCTTAAAACCTAGCGCATCTGAGAGCCGAGCCCTCGTCGCTCATTACAAATCTGAGGGCAGCCAAGGCCTCAATGTTCTCTGCACCCTCGGCTGCTGACTACGACTTCTTATCAAAGCTGCCTCCAGCCAAAGTGTACGACTATGGTCTGCACTCCCTTGCACAGGTATTGGTTCTGACCCACATCTTAAATTTCATTCTTTCACCAACTGTTTCTTCGGCCCCTCTTGACATCTGTTTATTTTTTGCGCAGTCTGTTTGTGCCTTCACCTCAGCAACCAAGTGGATGGCCGAGAATCAGGTGAAGTTCCATGAGGCCGAAAGGGCTATTCAACATGAGGCTGATCTTCAGTCTGAGCTTGACACTGCAAGGGCCGAGTTGGAAAGTTCCAGGACTGAGCATGCAAGGATCCTGGACGAGCTGACAAGGCAGCACGACGAGGACATTAAGGCTAGGGACTTGCTTCTCAAGGAAAAGGACAAGGCCTTGTCCAAGATGGAGGCCAAGTACAAAGCTGACCTTGAAGCAGCCATTACGAAAGCCGAGGCCGATGCTGTTGAGGCTTACAAAGTTTCTGACGAGTTTCAGGGCTTCGGCCTTGAATATTTAGAAAGAGGAATCAGGACTGCCTGCCGATGGGTCGTCCTTAGGTTTGGCGATGTCGTGTCCTCGGTTCGTCCTTCACTGGAGGGTGTTCAACTGGACGATCCCTTAATTACCAAGGCTCTCAACCAAGTGGAATCCCAAGTCGAGGGGGTCGGCACTTCTGAAGATCATCCAGTTCTGGTTATTGAGGAGACCACTCCTGTAGATGTTGAGGCTCTGCCCTCTGACATCGTCCCTTAGGGTGGCTGTCTATAGCCCATACCCTCGTAGTGTACCTATTATTTTTGTGCTCTGTTTTGTAAAACACTTGGATATTTTGTGTAACACTTTAATCAATATCATCGTCTTCTTCTACTGTCTTCCATATTTACTGTCTTCCATGTTTACGGCTTTTATGGTTTGCTCTTTGTTGGTTTACTGTCTTTGTTAATGCCACTAACCTTTCCCTCGTCTTTCTTGAGGACAGTGGTGGGGTCGTCCCCTCCACTGGCCCTCATTATAGCCGAGGGTCCAACTTATCAAATTAATGGTGTTAAGTCTACCCTCGTCTTTCTTGAGGACAGTGGTGGGGTCGTACCCTCCACTGGCTCTCATTATGGCCGAGGGATAAACTTTTGGTTTTTAACATAGTCTAGCCTCGTCTTTCTTGAGGACAGTGGTGGTATTGTCCCCTCCACTGGCCCTCATTATAGCCGAGGGTTCAACTTACCAAATTAATGGTTTTTAGCAATGTCTACCCTCGTCTTTCTTGAGGACAGTGGTGGGGTCGTCCCCTCCACTGGCCCTCATCATAGCCGAGGGTTCAACTTACCAAATTAATGGTTTTTACAATGTCTACCCTCGTCTTTCTTGAGGACAGTGGTGGGGTCGTCCCCTCCACTGGCCCTCATTAGAGCCGAGGGTTCAACTTACCAAATTAATGGTTTTTAGCAATGTCTAGCCTCGTCTTTCTTGAGGACAGTGGTGGGGTCATCCCCTCCACTGGCCCTCATTATAGCCGAGGGTTCAACTTACCAAACTAATGGTTTTTATCAATGTCTACCCTCGTCTTTCTTGAGGACAGTGGTGGGGTCATACCCTCCAATGGCCCTCATTATAGCCGAGGGTTCAACTTACCAAATTAATGGTTTTTACAAAGTCTACCCTCGTCTTTCTTGAGGACAGTGGTGGGGTCGTCCCCTCCACTGGCCCTCATTATAGCCGAGGGTCCAACTTATCAAATTAATGGTGTTAAGTCTACCCTCGTCTTTCTTGAGGACAGTGGTGGGGTCGTCCCCTCCACTGGCTCTCATTATGGCCGAGGGATAAACTTTTGGTTTTTAACATAGTCTAGTCTCGTCTTTCTTGAGGACAGTGGTGGTATTGTCCCCTCCACTGGCCCTCATTATAGCCGAGAGTTCAACTTACCAAATTAATTGTTTTTAGCAATGTCTACCCTCGTCTTTCTTGAGGACAGTGGTGGGGTCGTCCCCTCCACTGGCCCTCATCATAGCCGAGGGTTCAACTTACCAAATTAATGGTTTTTACAATGTCTACCCTCGTCTTTCTTGAGGACAGTGGTGGGGTCGTCCCCTCCACTGGCCCTCATTAGAGCCGAGGGTTCAACTTACCAAATTAATGGTTTTTAGCAATGTCTAGCCTCGTCTTTCTTGAGGACAGTGGTGGGGTCATCCCCTCCACTGGCCCTCATTATAGCCGAGGGTTCAACTTACCAAACTAATGGTTTTTATCAATGTCTAACCTCGTCTTTCTTGAGGACAGTGGTGGGGTCGTACCCTCCAATGGCCCTCATTATGGCCGAGGGATAAACTTTTGGTTTTTAACATAGTCTAGCCTCGTCTTTCTTGAGGACAGTGGTGGTATTGTCCCCTCCACTGGCCCTCATTATAGCCGAGGGTTCAACTTACCAAATTAATGGTTTTTACAAAGTCTACCCTCGTCTTTCTTGAGGACAGTGGTGGGGTCGTCCCCTCCACTGGCCCTCATTATAGCCGAGGGTCCAACTTATCAAATTAATGGTGTTAAGTCTACCCTCGTCTTTCTTGAGGACAGTGGTGGGGTCGTCCCCTCCACTGGCTCTCATTATGGCCGAGGGATTAACTTTTGGTTTTTAACATAGTCTCGTCTTTCTTCAGGACAGTGGTGGGGTTGTCCCCTCCACTGGCCCTCATTATAGATGAGGGTTCAACTTACCAAATTAATTGTTTTTAGCAATGTCTACCCTCGTCTTTCTTGAGGACAGTGGTGGGGTCGTCCCCTCCACTGGCCCTCATTATAGTCGAGGGTTCAACTTACCAAATTAATGGTTTTTAGCAATGTCTACCCTCGTCTTTCTTGAGGGTAGTGGTGGGGTCATCCCCTCCACTGGCCCCCATTATAGCCGAGGGTGGTTCTCTGTAGATGTTTCCATGCATGCTAGAACTGACAACCACATGATGAGGGAAACACTGATATTTCTCATTAATTTTCCAAAGTGTTCTGTTGAAGAAACTCTCATTACAATTATGGCCTTTCAAGACCTTACAACACTATTGATAGTATTTTTTCAAATGGTCTGCATTCCAGGGATTGGAAAAAGGTTCCCCTTGTAGGTTTTCTAGCCTATAGGTCCCAGGGACAACTTCATCGATGACCCTATATGGACCATGCCAATTAGGATGGAGCTTGTTGGGCTTTTGCCAAGTCTTCTTGAGGACCAAGTCCCCCACTGCAATAGGTCTCTGTTTCACCCTCTGATTATAAAATCTTGCGGTCCTCTGCTGGTAGGAAGCCTGCCTTATATCAGCGTCTTCCCTCCTTTCCTCAATCAGGTCCAAGTCGAGTCTCCTCTCTTTCGCATTTCCCTGGGGGTCGTACATTTGGACCCTATGAGTAGGAAACTCGACTTCGGTGGGGATGAGGGCTTCTGATCCATAAGCTAGGATAAATGGGGTCTCCCTGGTAGAGGTCCTCACTGTCGTCCTGTATGCCCACAACACTGCATATAACTCTTCGACCCATCTTCCTTTTGCCTCCTCAAGCCTCTTCCTAATTCCATCTAGGATTGTCCTGTTCGTAACTTCGGTTTGCCCATTGGCCTGAGGTCGTCCTGGGGTGGAAAAAAATTATTTGATATTTACCCTCTCACAGTACTTCTGCAGAGAGGCATTCTTGAACTGCATCCCGTTATCTGAGATGAGGGTGTTGGGCAAACCATATCTGCATATCACATTTTTCCAGATGAACTGGAAGGTCTTCTGCTCTGTAATTGTGACCATCGATTCGGCCTCTACCCACTTTGAGAAGTAGTCAATCGCTACAATGAGGAACCGATAGTTATTGACTGCTCTTGGTAAGGGCCCTACCAGGTCAATCCCCCACACTGCGAACGGCCACGGAGATGTAATGGAGGTAAGAGGCTGATGGGGTTGATGAGGGATGGTAGCAAATCTTTGGCATTTATCACACTTTTTTACGTATGCTGCGGCGTCTTTCCCCAAGGTCGGCCACCAGTAGCCTTGGGTGATCACCCTCTTCGCTAAAGATCTTCCCCCGATGTGGCTTGAGCACGATCCTTCGTGCACATCTTGCAAAATGTAAGGGACTTCTGAGGGATGCACACACCTAAGTAAGGGGAGCAAAAACCACTTTTTGTACACGGTGTCTCCGATGACAGTGAATTTTGCAGCCCTGTACCTCAGCTTCTTCCTTTCCTGCCTTGCTTCTGGCATCTCACCCTCTTTAATGTATCTGATCAGGGGGTCCATCCACGAAGCTTCTTGAGAAACATTTAGGCAATTACTGAGTGTTCCCTCAGCGCCCTCAATAGTTGGCTGAAGAAAAATTTCCACTGGGACCGTCCTCCTGATGTCTGTCCTAGTTGCCGAGGCCAATCTCGCAAGGGCATCAGCATGGCGGTTGTTGAGCCTAGGTATCCTCTTTAATTTTACTTCTTTGAAGCCTTTCAGTAGTGACCTCACCTTCTCGAGGTATCTAGCCATCCTCTCGTCCTTATCCTCGTAGGCCCCTAGTATCTGATTCAACACTAGCCTTGAATCACTATGGACCAGAATCTGGCCGACACTAAGAGACTTGGCCAAGGAGAGGCCTGCTACTAAGGCCTCATATTCAGCCTCGTTGTTAGAGGCTTTGAAGTTGAACCTTAGGGCGTATTCAACGTCTGTGCCATCAGGTACTGATAGTATCAGTCCAGCCCCACTTCCACTGTCACGGGAGGACCCGTCAATGAAGAGGCTCCACAGAGTCTTTCCCTCTGAAAAATTTCCCTCAGAGAGGGACCCCTGTCTAAAGATGAATTTTCCCTCTTAGTTTTCAGTCGCTTTCTTTCTAGGAGTTCTTGTCTCGGTCCTATCTGCGGGTGTGTCGGCGGGTCTGTCTTCTGTATCCGTCTTCCCGAGGGTCTCACCTTCAACCTCATCATCTTCCCAAGTGAACTCAGCCACGAAGTCTGCCAATGCATGCCCCTTAATGGAAGTCCTGGGTTGATACACAATGTCAAACTCCCCCAGCTCTATAGCCCAGGCCATCAACCTATCTGATTTTTCTGGCTTGTGTAGGACCTGCCTAAGAGGAGGGTAGGTGAGGATGACCATTGTATGGGACTGAAAGTACGGCTTCATCTTCCTCGAGGCATGGATCAAGGCATAGGCCAACTTCTCCATCCTCGGGTATCTTTGCTCTGCCCCCTGGAGTGCCTTGCTGTTAAAATACACAGGCTTCTATATTCCGTCTTCGTCTCTCACAATGGTTGCGCTGAAGGCCGACTTTGAGACGGCGAGGTAAACGAAAAGTCGTTCACCCTGCACTGGTCGTGACAGCAGCAAGGGAGACCCTAAGTATGATTTTAGCTCCTTGAAAGCCTCATGACACTCTTCACTCCATTCAAAGGCCTTCCTGAGGATCTTGAAGAATGGTAAACACCTGTTTGTGGCCCTTGACACAAATCTGTTCAGGGCAACCACTCTCCCTGTGAGCGTCTGAACGTCTTTAATGGATTTGGGGGTCTTCATCTCAATAAGGGCCTTTATCTTTTCAGGATTGGCCTTGATGCCTCTTTGGTTGACAATGAACCCCAAGAACTTCCCCGCTCCGACCCCGAAGACGCACTTGGCCGAATTAAGCTTCATCTGGTACTTATCCATCGTATTAAAGGTCCTTTCAAGGTCTGCCCCATGATCCTCTGCCTTCAAACTCTTGGTCAGCATGTCATCCATGTAGACCTCCATAGACTTCCCAATTTGGTCTTCGAACATTTTGTTTACAATGCGCTGGTACGTTTCCCCCGCATTTTTTAGACCAAAAGGCATGACCTTATAGCAGTATATCCCCTTGTCAGTGATGAAGGCAGTCCTCTCCGAGTTTTCAGGGTTCATGAAGATCTGGTTGTACCCTGAGTAGGAATCCATAAAACTCATGAGTTCATGGCCTGTAGTAGCGTCTACCATCTGGTCAATGCGGGGGAGAGGGAAGTTGTCTTTGGGGCAGTGTTTGTTGAGATCTATGAAGTCCACACACATTCGCCACTTCCCGTTGGCCTTTGGGACAATGACTGCATTGGACAACCATTCAGGGTAGATGACCTCTCTGATAAATTCAGTGTCTTCTAATTTTTAGACCTCATCCCTGATGACCTCGTACTTCTCTCTAGAGTAAATCATCCTCTTCTGCTTTACCGACTTCACTCCCTCTACCACATTGAGCTTGTGGCACATGATTTCAGGGTCGATCCCCGGCATATCTACATGACTCCACGCGAAGACGCTTCGTCTTCTCCTCAACAGTTTGATGAGGTCTTCCTTGATATTGGGCTTCAGAGACTTGCCAACTTGGAAGGTTTTTCCCGGGTCATCCTCATCGAGGATGATGGGTTCTACCTCCTCGGCGGCCTATCCTTTTTTGAGCTTCATCTCGTCCCTAGGGTCTAGGGTATCAATGTTCTAAGTGGCTGTATCCCTCTTGTGTGCCTCCATTTCTTTAGCGGAGTTGTAGTAACATTCTCTCGCTGCCGTCTGGTCTCCCTGAACTTCCCCCACCCCGTAAGGGGTTGGAAATTTAATCATCTGATGGACCGTAGACGGCACAACTTCAAACCCCTTGAGGGCCACATGCCCCTGTATGATGTTGTATGCCGAAAACACCTTCTTATCCATCACAAAGAAATCGACCTTCTTGGTGAGCCATCTCGGCCACTCGTCTCCCATCCTCACATCGGCCTCATATACCCCAAGGGGGTGAACCTTTTCCCCACTGAACCCAATCAATGGATGATGGTAGGGGACGAGTCTAGCACGGCTGAGACCCAAGGCTTTGAAGCATGGCCAAAACATCACATCTGAAGAACTACCCCCGTCTACCAAGATCCTCGACACCTCGCATCCGTGCACCCTGGTAGTGATGACGAGAGGGTCATCGTGTGGGGCCAAGAGGTCTTTGAAGTCCATGCCTGAAAATCCCACTATCAGTGTGTCCATATCAACCTTCTTCCTTTTTTCTGACTTGACCTCCAGGGAGGTCGCGTGTACCGTCTTCGTCACTGCCTTGGCCTCAGCCACATGGGCCTTCCTGTCGGAGACCTCAGACCCTCCTCCAGCAAGACCCCCGGAGATCATTCCCACTCCGAGCAAGATCATATTAAGCCTCTTGACAGGGCCGTGGTCGTCTCTCGACGGGAGGTTAGGGTCGTCCTCATCATCAGAAGGGTCGTCCCCTCTTTTTTGAGGACCTTCTCTACATGCATCGCCTCGCTTCTTTCTGGGGCCGTCCCCTCAACCCCTCTTGAAGGCACCTTTGTCGACGTACTTTCTGAGCTTCCCTTCTTTCAGCATCTTCTCAATCTCGTCTGTCAGAGCAAAGCATTTGTCCATTACGTGGCCGTGGTCTTGGTGAAATTCACACCACGGGTTCTTATTCCTCTTACCGGGAGCTGCCCTCAGCTTCTCAGGCCACTTCAGGGACCGGTCACTCTTAATCTCACTGAGAATCTGTTCACAGCTGACCGTCAGAGGGGTGTACCCAGCGAACTTGTCATCCGAGGACCTCTTCTTCCCCTATTTGTTCTTCTTAGGGTATTTACTCCCACTAGCACCTCCTCTTTAGTCTTCATATTTTGCAGCCATCGCTTCTTCGGCGTTCATCACCTTTCCTGCTATCGACAACAGTTCGGCCATCGTCCTCGGAGGGTCTTCAGCAAGCTTCCATAACAGCTTCCCCTTTTGGAGTTCTCCAATCAGGGCTTTCATAGCTATGCTCTCCTCATAGTCTTCCACCTCCAGCTTCTCCTTATTGAATCTGGCTATATAGTCCCTCAGACTCTCACTCTTCCCCTGCTTAACATAGAGCAGGTGGGTGTTTTTCTTCTGTGGCCTCACCCCAAAGCAGAAATTATGGATGAACAGGTCTGCCAACTGCTTAAAGTTTCCAATGGAATTTTTTGGAAGAGATGTGTACCAGACATGCGCAGCCCCTGTCAAGGTACTAGAGAAGGCATGACACCTCATCTCATCTGAGATAGAGTATATGTCTGCTGCTGACTGATACATCTCCACATGGTGGACGGGGTTGGTGCTCCCCTCATACCTTGGCGTGACCACGGGTGGCTTGAACTTTGACGGCGTGGGGAAGTTGACTATCTTTGCCACAAAGGGTGAGCCTATGGTGTACCACCTCTGAAGAGGGTCTCGGCTCTTGAGTATATCACCGATCTTATCCTCTAACTGCTGGATTGAGTCATTCCAGGGCCTCATAGGATCGGCCTGGCCGATGTTATCCCATGCCGCCTCTCCAAGGTGGACGGAGGGTTCTGCTGCAGCAGGCCTGTGTCGGCTGTTCACTTCCCTTTGGCCGTCGTCTCGTCCTCTTGGCCGGCCATCTGCTGCCTCCCCCTGGATCTTGCAGCACTTCTTGGCCTGGATAACTGTTCCCGCAGGTCATTTACTGGGCCTAGCCTATCAAAGGCCGACCCCCTGCTCAAGCGATCAAAAGCAGAGCCTCTTGGGCGATCATCAGGGTTTGGTCTCCCTCACTTTCCCCTGCTGTCTTGGAGGGGTCGCACGGTATTGTTGGAGACCTCGTAAGTTTCCCAGCACTCTATAGGAGCCTCCTCACCCTCCAGATCATACCTATCCTCAGGGCAAGGGTTTTCTTGCCTCCCCAGGCGTAGACGCCGGGGGTCAGCAACATCCCTACGCCGCTGAGGGGGTGGAAGGTCTTTGCGTGGTGCCTGGGGTGGTCCCCTGGCCTCATGCTGCCCTGGA
The DNA here is from genome assembly GCA_949130495.1 of Sambucus nigra. Lineage (NCBI taxonomy): Eukaryota > Viridiplantae > Streptophyta > Magnoliopsida > Dipsacales > Adoxaceae > Sambucus > Sambucus nigra. The sequence goes on along the minus strand of OX422222.1, from coordinate 146,228,469 downwards.
GCTGCTGCCGGAGTAATCATCTCAGGTGAAACTCCTGGTGCTCTTAGTATGTTCTGGCTAAGAGCTGTGAACTGCTCTTGCATCATCCGCTGGCTTGCTGCCAGAGACTTTAAGGTTGCCGCCACATCAGCCATCTCAGACTGAGGCAGCGGCTGACTGGAACTGGGTCTTCCCCCCTCATCCGGTGGGGGAAGTGGTGGTGGTGGCATCTCTGGTGCCATGTGCTTGAGCTATGAAAAGTTGAACTGAAGAAAAAACTGGTGAGCTTGGGAACCCTAGTGGGTCTCTTTCAATGGTGAAACACCTCCTCTCAGGGGGAGTGTTGGTTCACCACCAGAGTGCCCAGTGAGGTCAAGATGTACAAAGGAAGAGATGTCTTCTCGTTCCCACAGACGGTGCCAAATTGATGATGCTAAGATTTAGCACCACCGAATAAGTGATAGTGAGCTCAAACAGTAGCAGCCATGGCAACCATAGAGTTGTGTAAGTGTATAAGTATGTAGAAGGGGATGATCTTAAGAGGAGATAAGACAATGATGTATAGTGGTTCAGCCAATTTGGCCTACCTCCACTGTGAGTGTGTGATCCACTAAGTATGGGCACTAATGGCCTTGGATACAATGCACATAACCCTCTCTCTCTCTCTATTGTGTGTACAAGCAGAGTTTTGGCTAGGGCTACAGTTAATGGATCGATCCCCTGTAGGGTTATAGGTGAAAAGCATATATAGGTCTTGGGGGGTGTAGTGTACCCCCCCAGTATGCATGGTGCATGTGAATGATGATATAGCCAATCCCCTGTTGACACCTGTAGAGGCCAAATGATGACATAATATTCCCTCACGTGAGGGTGTGATTTGGTTAAAACGGTCTTCCACGTGCCATGTGAGCCTCACGCGCACTGTTCCACGCGTCTCCCAAACCACGCGCTGTCATGATGTCACCCTCGGCCTATGAGCCGAGGCCGAGGGAAAACTTTCTTCTAGTAGTGAGCCTGGCCCAATTCTGGCCTCGTACTGTCGGCCCCTCGTAGGGTTGTCTGGATCCTGTTGAAGGGTCGGCCCCTCGTAGGGTCGTCTGGATCCTGGTAAAGGGTCGGCCCCTCGTAGGGTCGTCTGGAGCATGGTGCAGGGTCGGCCCCTCTGAGGGCTCGTATGGAGCCTGGTGGAGGGTCGGCCCCTCTTAGGGTCGTCCGTATGGAGGTTATCGTCAGTCAGGCCGAGGATATAAACGGGTATATCAGTTACTAAGAATAATTAAGATGATAACATAGTATTCGACACATGACAAGTAAGTACAATGTTCAAAAAGTCCCTGCACGTGTGCAATAAAGGTGATAACGAGTCTAACATTTGGAAAGTAATTATCAATGATCAATGAAATGTTATCCATACATTATAAAGAACACTTAGGAAACAAATCCATGCCCTAAAGCACTATAAAAAAAGTCACGTGAATGGATGGAATGGGGTGGTGATCTGAATATCTTAAATGTTCATCAATATGTGGTGAAAAATAAAAAATACAGAAATCTTTTTGTCTTTTTCAAATTTTATAAAAATAAAATCTTTTTCAATTTTTCAAACTTTTCGTTAAGAATAAAAATTCTTTGTGGAGTTTTAAATAATATAAAAAACAAAAAATATCAATACAATGATAATACAATCTAGAAATAGGGACAAGCATATTAATATGATAATCACCCTATTCTAGAAATAAGTCTTATCCTCAACCATTAGGCAGAGAGGAGTTCTTAAAAGGATAAGATGTCCTATGAAATTCGTCCATTAAGCATTTTGAAGTCTTGACTAAATACTCTACTTGCTCTCGAAAACTAACAAAATGTCTATGGTGATGTGCGGGAGCACGTGGAGTAACACGTGGAGTGCATGAGGGAACATGTGTAAGAACTTGAGTAGGAGAATACTAGGGAACATGCTTGTGAGAAACTCTCTTTAGCTTAAAACAAAACTCACTAAGGTGACCTTTTCGTTTGCAATGTGAACAAACATGAGCGGCCTTGGGTCTACCTTGCTCAAAGCATCTAGGATGAGATTTGGTAGGTGGGTTAGTAAGAGGGCAATAAGAATACATCAGAAACTCGCGAACCAACTTGGGTGTGACATGGGAAGTGGATGCACCATCATAACCTATTCCTTTCCTCTCAATGTTAACTCATGCAGGATCGAAAAGCATCTTTCAAAACTTTTTAGATGTGTCCACTAAAGTAACCTTGACCTCCTGGGCACATTCGAGATTAATCTCTCGTTGGGGTAAACGAGCTTCAAGTTTCTCACGAGTCTCCAATGAAGCTTGAAGATATATTGTAAGACTATCCATGGTGTTGGTCAAATCGGTCTTCTCCTTACCAATAATAATCAACTTCTCACAAAAAAAAGCTTTCACCTTCTCGAGATGACACACCGATGCCTCATATTGTCTCAAAACATTCACCTACTTCTCTAAATCACACACCCTAAGAGACAAATCTTTATTCAGATTTTTTCATTTTTAAAGTTTCAGTGTAAAGTTCACGAAAGGATTTTAGAGTCTTCCTTCTCCCTCACTCAAATTCTCTTCCTCACTCTCAGTTTCTCCAGAATGATTTGAAACATCATTGAGGCTCTCATGTTTAGAAATATCTTCATCGGCCTGGAAAAACCAAAGGTAATCACATTACTATTCATGAATGCATCGCAAGGTTCATGTGGTGATTCATCCCGAGAGTCCACCGACTTGACGTCACTATCGCTAAGAGTGTACTTATGTGCAAATTTCTTGCCGAGTCCTTTTAGCCTAGTGGGCACTCATGCGACTTATGTCCCTTTCCCTCACAGTCATGAAATCTCACATTATCTTTCTCACTAACATTCTTCCTTTCATTCTCATTTTTACTGTTCTCAAAAATCTTTTCTTTCGAATAATTTTATTTGCTATATTTCAGATTTTTTTTATTTTTTTTGCAAATAAGGCAAGATCAAAATCAACCTCTCAGTCAGAGTTGAAAAAATTTTCCTTTTTCGTTTTGGAATGGACTTTTAAAGCTACCCATATATCAATTTTATTTTTAGTTTTGGGGAACATATCAATTTTGTATATTTGAAGGTCTCCTATGATATCTTCTAACATAAGAGTATCTAATATTCTCGATGAATTTAGGATAGTGACTTTAGGGATAAAATGGGCTGATAGTGATCTCAAAATCTTTTTCACAACTCTCGTCTTAAAATTTTCTCACCTAAATTAAACCTCAAATTGACCGTGTCTCAAAAACATGATTATAATTCATCATAAGTGTCAGACTCGTTCATGGTGATAGTGTAAAACTAGGTGGTGACATTTTGAAGATTAAAAGATTTCATAGCATTGGTACCCTTTTGAGTGAGTTGGAGAATATCGCATGCTTCCTTAGACGTAGTGCACATCATGATGTAACGAAACTCACCAGGGGTGACGACCCCAGAATTAACACTTCAGTCGCGAAATTTGTAAATATTCCATTTAAATTCGTCATTAGTCCAAGAAAAGACAAGTTTAAGACCTTTGACATTATTGTTTGTCACAGTGGGTGGTGTTCACCCTCTTTCACAAACAAGCCGGACTCTTTTATCAATAGATTTTAAGGCAGACCTCATCCTAACTTTCTAATATGCATAATTAGACCCAGAAAAAATAGCCATCCTATTATACAAATTATCCATAAAATCCAAATTTTTAAAGATCACCAATCTAAAAAAGTTGATATCTAATTTTTTTTTTCTAAAGAGGATCACACAATATTTTAGTGCAACAAGCTCTGATACCAATTTGAGAAAATTAGTATCTCTAAAGAAATTCATAAATATTAGGATCACACGATATTTTAGTGCAAGTTGTTATGATACCAATTTGAAAAAGCGAGGATTCTATGGATTGATTCGTGTTAGGCCAAACATATAGAAATTCAAATTTTAGAAAATGTTATCTTTAATTAATTAAGTATGCATTGAGAGATGATGTCCAAATTACTTAAGCCAAATCCAACATGCGAAGAAGTAAGGAAAAATCCCTTTCGAGAAAAATAATTATTTGTAGCACTCTACAAGATTTGACAAACATAATATGACTTATAGACTACCTAGCTCACTAAATATAATTGTAGTTCTTCACGTCTTCTACATCAACGGCATAGTCCAACACCACCCACAGGAAGCATCTTCCCTCGGTATCCACCATTCACCCTAGTTCTTCAGTAGTAGAGCCTTTGCTCCACAAATCAGTAATAAATATGAACTCTCAAGGATTCTTGAACATAGATTGTGTTCTTCTTGATTTGATAAAGTGGTTTCTAAATTCCCAAGGGGTTTGGATGAAAATTGAAAGAGTTTAATCACAAAAGGAACTCTAAAAGGGCTTGGAAAAGTGCTAAACAAAGTTCTCTAAGATTCTAATCATGTATATCTTTTTATAAGGAAGTTTATTGCAAAAGGAGCACATAAGAGATTTAGATAAAATTTAATTAAATAAAAAAATCTCACATGCTCCTTCAAAGGGCCAAGTACCTCTTTTAAACGACGTACCCTTTTTTGTTCGATCAGGATTCCAATGAAGTTTCAAACGACATTCCAATGCTTGAAGAAAATTATTTAATTCAATTGCGGGAAACTTTGTTCTAAAAACATACCCCATCTTGCTTGAACAACTTCCAAGCAAACTTTGAATCACATTCAAGAATTGACCAAAAGGCATCGTCCCAGATTCCGTTCGAACCATGAAACTTGTTCTAATGTCATAGTGTAACTCATTAGAAAGACAAGCAAAATTTCGTTCTAATGAGTTAGTGAGAAAATTTCCAAATGCAAACACTTAAAAAGTAATCCCATGGAAAAATAAAGTCTTTACCTATAACGACCCAACACGGATTTATGGATTTACCCGTGAGTCAAACCGATCCGAATCGGACGTTAGGTTTGAAGTGTAATAAAACAACCTAAATAATGTTGCTAGTCCATATTTATTTTAGTTAAAATTTCACTTGTTAGCATGAAATTCAAATATCGAGGTGAACTGAGTGAGGGACCCATGGGGAGCACTCCGGAGTACAAGTAAACAAAGCTACTAACGTAAAACATAAATAAACATACTTACCGGTAAAATGCTCTCAAACTACGGAACCGCTCTCAACTTGTGATAACAAAGTGGGGATGTGAGCTTATGCCCAGTCGAATTTATACGAACAGTGCAGAAATGAACGACAGAAGGGAATACTCACATGCTACAACTACCTAGATGTGAACATATATATATACTAGGGTATGCCCGTGCCTGAAGGCACGACGACAATTTCCAAAGTATGATACGTTGTCAAGTCATAACAGTTATGGATTATAATATCAAATGTGGTCAATTTTCTTGAAAGAAAGACAATTTTTCAAGGTAACGATCATGGTCAAGTCATAAATGTACGTTATTTAAGAAATACGAAAAAAAATTCAAAAAATAATTAATTATAAAACGGCAAAAATTTCCTTAGTACATAATTGCAAAACGACAAAAATATTTTTTTTTATTAAAATGGACGTTAATGAAAAACTTTTTCATTATTTATATAAAAACATGGACGTTATTTTTGTCCAAACAAATCAACTCTACTTATATTAAACAAAAAAAGTGGGTATCATTTTTTAAATAAAATTTGGACAAATTAATTGTGTCATTATGGTGTTTTTCACATAACATTAATACGATGACACGATTAATTCAGAATTTTACTCGTGGTATTCGTGGAAAATGATATTTAATGTGATGTGAAAATTATATATCACACTATTCGGGTCGTGTATTAATGTCTAAAAAAATTAGTGATGTATTAAAGTTAAAACTTAGTTTGATAGAAAAAAATACAATTTTTTAGTTTTTTATAAAAATAGTAATGTTTTAAAGTTTGAAAAGTATGATTCATAAAAATTTGTAAAAACAAAGTTTAAAAAAATCTGGTTTACAAATAAAAGTTTCGGCTAGTGTTTAATAAAAAAATGATGTCTTGCTTTTTTATTTAATATAACTAACGTCAACTTTTTTTAAATAAATAATGGAACGATTTTTTTATTAACGTCCATTTTAATAATAAAATAATATAAAGATAATATATATATATATATATATATATATATATATATATATATATATATATATATATATACCTAACACAACCATACAATACAAAACATATACAAAACATGTATATTGCCACGGGTGATAATTTTAGACACTAAACAATAACACAACAAGTAACAACACAAACTTGACCCGAAGTTCATATGGTATGTTGCCTCTATGTCACGTTTATGTCGTATTTTTAACACAAAATCGTGTTGTGTTCATGTCATATTTTTTTAACACAAAGTTATGTTGTGTTCATGTCACATTCTAAATGGGTGATGTTTGTGTCCTATTAAAAAAATATGAATTTGTGTTGTATCATATTAGTGTCTCATGTTTATTATACCATGTTCGTGTCTAAATACATACTCGAGAACTATACTATAACACATACACACCCTCACATCCAACATAATACATCCATGTACACACACAATACATCCATTTTACTCTGTCTTCATGGGTTTGTGTTTATATAGATAAACCTGCCTATGCTTTCTTATAGAAACATAATGAATATAACTGTTCAACAATTAAAAGAAAAACTTTTTTGAGGTTACATGAATATAACTGTTCACTATTTTCCTTTTTGAAGAGGTAGAAAACCTCACTATCTCAGTACCTGAAAAAAAGATATTGCGAGATAAGATTACATAATTGTTTCACAATAATTAAATTGTAAAAAATTAATAATTCTTCCAGTTCTTGACCTAGAGACCTCAAAATTTATCATATAGGGCACCACATACCTCATAATACCCCCATAAACAAAATACTCCAATGCATAAGTTGACATCCGTACCCATTGAAGTGAGTATAATTCCATCCACACTGCTTCCCTCATCGAATCAACACTGATAGATAGAGAACATTGAAGACTCAACCTTCTTTAAACTAATATAAACAAACTAATTATTTGAACTAATACAAATAAAATACTTCATACTTCTTATTGGACTTACTAAACTGAATATAAAACCCATTAGTTGTGGATGTTAAACTTGTTTCAAATTTTTCACATGGTCTTAAGAAAAGTTGGGGTTATATATAAAAAAAAATACCCACCCAAAATCCTTAATAAATATATAAACAACAAACAAATTTATATTCTCAAAACAGGGGAGGAAATGAGACCAAAAGGTGGAAAATCTGTTACATGCAAATATTCCAACCTTCCCACCTTCCTTTTACCGGTATCAATAAAGAAACCTTGTTACCCTGAAAGAAAGGATCCATCCACTTAAATAAGAAACCCTGTTTTAAAACTCATTTCAAACCAAGATAAAAGAAATTCATTTAATTTAACTTAATATTTAGTCCAAATTAATTTTAGAATTAATAGATAGTCTATAACATTTAGATTGGTATACAAATAATGGTTAATGCCCAACATTTGTCCCCAAAGTTATACAGTCCTTTAGATCTGCAAAAAAAAAGGTAAAAACAACATAAATCAAGAGTTTAACTAAGTAGAACAATATATTATTTATAACACATATGGTGACTGGTACTTTTTCACATCTACTCATGACACAAATATGCAGCTACTTTTCTTGAGCCATGATGATTGCCGCAATTTCATGCCCAACATTTGCCCCAAATATGCAAAAATATGGTGTGAATCTAAAATAAAAAATAAAAAAATATAATAATACCATACCGACTGTCGCCATTGACCACCAGCGGGTGATCTAGCATCGAATATTAGTGTTCTAGTTAAAAGAAATAAAAAAAATAACACAATGTATTAATGACTGAAAGAAAATGTAAACCCAAAGAAGAGTACATTTTATAAACCTAAAGTATTAAACAAAAAAAAACTAAGGATTTCAAAACTCATACCTAAAACCCTGACATCAAAACTCTAAACTCAACAAAATTAGAAAAAATATTATCAGAAGAAAGTGAAGGAGAAGTCACGACCGAAAAATGTGGTTAATACCAGGAAAAGCCTGAAGGAACCCTGTCTAGAAACAACACCCAAGTTTCAAAAGGTTCAAACATCATAGAAATTAACATAATCAAACTGAGTTATGGAACATGTTCATAAACATCACCCATTTTCGTCAGCTGATCTGCTGAGATTTACAGAACCAAATCGAGTTATTGATCCCACCCATTAAGATTTTCGTTAACTCGTCTGCTGAGATTTGTGATTTTTTATGGGAGTTTGAGGAGAGTTGAGAGAGAGAGGCTTGATAGGCGTCATTTTTTAGTTTGGTCTTTCAAGAGTGGGTAGGTGATACATTGAAAGGCTCAAGGGAGACTTTAGATTGAGAGGCTCGAGGTAGGTGTTTGAAATCGTGGGTGGAAAAGTTGTTAGAGACATAAGTTAATTTCAACCTTTCATTTTGTGCTTAGGTGGCCTTGATCTGAACCGTGAATTATGTTATCAACTTATGAAACACTAAAATTACCATTACTCCTTATATATATATATATATATATATATATATATATATATATATATATATATAATACAACTTTTACTTTTGAAAACCTTGCTTATCCAGATCAATTGACCTTTATCATATTAAAGGCTTTCTTTACACGTACTTAGCTTTCCCACTTATTTAACACACCCGGTTCAGCACTTAGAGCCAATACACTTGATTCATTCGGACCCATTACTTTACCGGAATTTAACCCTTTTCATTTATTTCATTACACTTTAGTATTTTCGTTGAAAATCACCATTTCAACACACTCTTATTTAAATGTGGGTTCAGCCATTTAGTTTGCTTAACCACCCAATTATCCACTATTTTTAACATATTTTCACATCTTACGGACATTACTAGATTTACGCATTAACTTGTCCATTTCTTGATATATTCCATATTTCATTTAACTTTTTCTCGGAATCTTCCTATATCGCATACTTACACGAGCTCTACACCGACGACTATACGTACCATATACTATGGCCACTGATTTAATGATTTTCACCCAAGGTCTCTACGCTCTTCTTTCTTATTCTCGATTGCATTCGAGTCCTTATTAATGTGTTTAAAATTTTACACATGTCCATATTATTCCCTTTCATTACTTTCACCAGCCGAAGCCAATACCCAAGCTTACCCGTCCGTTTTTCCATTAACACTTGGGAAATTGTTTCTTTCTTTTTAAGTCCTGTATTCACACATATGTGATTTATATTAAATCGTTCATGCTTTATGACTTAACTTATTTCCACACATGTTAATGTAAACATATTTTTTAACATTTTTATTACATAAAAATGTTCCACTTTAAATATATCACCGATTTACCCATTGTTTACCAAACTTGCAATTTAGTCCCTTAACAAGTGTTATTTCTTAAAATCATTATTAAGTTTCGAACTTACATTTAAAACACTTCACCATTTTAACATTTGTTTAACACCACACTTTTGTTAACTTTCACATTTGTTACGTTAACATCCTTAACACATAAAATTACACCCTCTACACATGACTACTTTTTATTTCTTAGAAAATAATATTTCTCACATTTTTACTCTATAGATGTTTATTATTTCTTTCTGCTAAGAATACATAAAAATGATATTTCCTTACATTTTTATTCCAAAAAAGTGTATTATCCTTTTTTCACTAAAATACACCAAAATGACATTTCTTACATTTTTATTCCATAAAAATGAGTATTATTTCTTTTTCACTAAAAATACATCAAAATGACATTTCTTACATTTTTATTCCATAAAATAAGTATTATTTCATTCTCACTAAAACTACATCAAAATGACATTTCTTACTTTTTTATTCCATACAAATACGTATTATTTCTTTTTCACTAAAAATACATCAAAATGACATTTCTTACATTTTATCCCATAGAAATGGGTAATATTATTTTTTTGGAATTTATTTGTCATCTTTTGATGCCATTTAATGCCATATCAACATGACTAATAATCAACACATATATTTAACCTAATACATGTAAACATCATGCTGAATATATTATTCCGTGAACTTAAATCCGAGTTGGTGTTTCCCACCTCAAATGAAGCCCTAGATGTGGAGGAAATGGTAATAAAGATGGGTGACTGCCCCACTTCCAAAGGTGGCCCTAAAGGAAATCGCAAAATTCTCCACCAACATAGCTCCAAGAAACTCCATAAAACCCTCCACACAACCTCCAATAGTGTCCTAACACCCCGTACTTATGGGGGATAATTAAATTCCATAATTGGGTGTAAATTGGAATTTTGAGGAATTTCTCGGAATAGTAATTTTTGGAATTTTCAAGGATAAGATGATTTTCTATGGGTGTTATATTTACTTTTACGATTAAGTAAATATGTCGGAGTATTATAATTATACGTCATAGTTGGGTAAAGCGACAGAGGATAATGCTTTATTGGAATACCGCATTAAGTTGTGTGGGGTTAAATTAGTGGGTTGCGGTTAAGTACCTTGGATGGAGATTTCGATTGTGCGGTTGGTCTTGGAATGGCCGAGATAGTTAGGATAGAGTATCTGGATGTCGTAATTGATTTTTGGGAATTTTTAGAGTATAAGGAACTCGTAATTGAGTAAACGAGTCATTTTTGGGGTTTAAAGGGATAAACCCTTATTTCACCCTATATAAGGAGAGAGGGGGAAATAAAAAGAAAGAAAAAGAGAGAAGAGAGAGAGGACGAAAGAGAGGAAGAGATAAAAATGATTTTCGGGCCAAACTCCGCGGGATTCGACTTGAGATCGTCGGATTTTATCCACGAGGCAAGTGTTTACTTGCTTTATTTATTTTTAAGCATAAATCTCATATCATAGTTGGTAGTGATACACCACCAAGATTTTCGGGACGGGTTTTTGTGAATTTAAATGGGTTTTCGGAAGCTAAACGAGTAAAAACCCCAATAATTTTCAATTCGAGAAACTTAGTAATTCATTGAATTAAATTGTGGATTATGGGTTCTAGGATGTTTACAACCCCAATTTATATGTTTATATGTTGTTGGTTGAGGTTGGAGGAGGCTAGGAGAAGAAACAAAAAGCTTGGAGGTATGTTAATGGCTGAAATAGTCTCAGAGAAGACGATGAACAGTAACCAGTGTCATTGCCGAAGCGATTTGGCCTAGAGGTGAATCGACTCGACTCTTGATCAAAAAATTATGTTTGTAGATATTTTTGATACGGTCGCGTGGGCATTGACCTTGATTTTTTCTGATTTTTTTTACATATAATGATTTTTCTACCGAAGGCTGTCCGAGATCGAAATCGCCAGTTAGAAATGGTAGAATTAAGGCTAGAATTGTTTTGAGATAAATATTAGGGTTTCCTAAATATAGGGTGGAGACCTCTAGATTATTATTTGAACAAAATTTAGTCACTGGGTTTGTGTAAATAGAATCCACGACCGATTTAAGTTAAGGGTGTTTGTGATGAATATTCTTTGGGATAATTTCAGTGAGCATTTAGGCCTATATAATTATGCATGTAGGAAAACATAATTATATCGATTATGATTTGGTAAATCCTACGAGACTACTAGGAAAAATTTGGGAATATATTTATGTACTTAGTGTGAATTGGTATACTTGGAGATATCCAATAAATCCTCAAATGGGAATACGGTGTTTATTATTTATCGAAGTGAGGGAATACTTTGGGTATAGTATCATGAGTGTGTGAATACATGAATATTATTATTTGAGAGAATCTTTGGGATTATTGGTCATCTCTATGTGTGATTAGTAATTATGGTTGTTTATAGTCGTCCATTATTATTTGTGTGATTTTATTTTTGGGGGTGAGAAGTCGTGGGTATGCGTCGTTCTCACTTGACCGGTTAGGAACTATGATCGCTTCCCTTGTAACCTATGACAACTAAGTAGGTGATATTTAGTCCTACCGGTGGTCCCGAGGATGTTATGTGAGTGATGCCCTGGAAGATGATACCATTGAGAGACCACATCCTCGAGTTATAGCTCGTTGGGATGGTTATTATACCTGTGTGTAAAGTATACTATTGGGATGATTATTATACCGGTGTGTATGGTATACTACTTGTGCATGAGAAAAAGATATTATATATCTCTATTATGGTAAATAGATAAAAGAAATATAGATTTAATTCTCATTCCGGGAGATTATATCCGGACTCAAAATGTGATATGTATATGAAAGTAAATATGAAAATGTGTATATATATATATATATATATATATATATATATATATATATATATATATATATATATATATATGTAGTAGTTCGCTCACAAGTCTCAAAACTATGGATCCTAATTTTTTAGAGTTTTGAATTTTTAAAAATATATTAAACACGTGTCACGTTTTACCACCATCTTACATTTTTTACCAGAATAGTAGTTATTCCATCCCCACATGACATAACTCCCACTCTCTCAAAACTTCCTCCTATGGTTACTATTTCAGATTTTTTTTTTCTTTTAACATTATAATTCTTCTCTCTCACCCACCCGCAGTGCTAAACTCATCTCTCTCCACCTCCAGTCATTGGGTAGTCGACTGAGTGTTTATACTGAGAAGACGTTTTTATTTTTGCTGGCCTTTCAATTCAATATGTGAGTTCTCCAAATCTGTAAAAGTTGATTTTTATTTTGTTTTAGATTGAACTAATTTGTTGTTTGATATTTGAAACCTCTTACCACTAACTATTTAACGTCTTTTGTAACTGGATCTCATCATCCTCGATACATCCATCTGTGATCAGTAGACATGTTCCATTCTGGTATGTTACTCATTCTAACCAACTCAATCTCTCTCCATCTCTCATTTTTCTTATTCTTTGTTTTTTACATTATGTGGGTTCACTGATTTCGACTTTGTTCTCACATCATCTTTTGCGGTGTCTTTTACATTATGTGGGTTCACTGTGAATGAAAGAGTTCATGAGAAACCCAAATGTGAAAGTATGTCAAGGTTAGTAATTTTTTTTTCTTAACTCTATCTTTTCACTCTATTTCGTCACATGGTAAGATACAGCGATGGTTATATGCTTTACAAATGTTCGTGTGTTAAAACACATGTTTTTACCTTAGGTGTGAAATGGACGGGAATCGAACGCGGAGTTAGTAGTATAACAGAGTAAGTGATAAAACGAAGAACGTTTCTCAGGGTATAAATTTTGAAACCTCTTGCCACTGACAATTTAATGCCTTCTGGAACTGGGTTTCATTCCACTAAATTAAGTTAGGTGATGTCACACAACCATTTTTTCGAGTATGAACCAACAACCACTATTTGGGAAATCTTTTCTGTGCTTCTTACTTTCTAATACTCCGTGAATGAAACATAATTAAGAGGATTTCTTAAACATTAATCATTCCGTCAAACAGTTGATGGCAATTTTAAATAAACAAGTAATGTTGATACCAAAATTAATATGCTGAGGTGGACGAATAATACGAGGACACGTGTCAATCTACGTGGCACAATAGCAACAAGGAAGTTCATTACCTTCGACCAATTCATGTTCTCTCCGAGGTACAAGGATATCCCGAGGAACTCTAGCACCCCGAGGCACTCTAGCTCTCCGAGGAACTCTTGATCAACGAGCCACTAAGGCGGTCCGAGCTGCATCTCGGCTGTATCATTAATTACCAGACGGACAACTGTTCGACTATTCATTGAATAATTATATTCTTGACGCCCACGCTACATTAAATGTATTACCCTTTCATATGTATGTCATTTAATGTATCGAACCTTTCATGTACAGCCTAAAGGCTATAAATACCTTGTATCATCCTCATTCAAGGAGGACCGGAATTTCTTGAGAGAACTTGTAATCAAGAATTCTGCAAACATTCAGCAATAACATAACAGTGGACGTAGGCTTTATTCCTAGCCGGACCACTTTAAAAATATTTGTCTTATTTATTTATCTGTGATTGAATAATTAGAGCAATCTAGTTTTTTACATCAACAGATTGGCGCCGTCTGTGGGAAACGACTGTTATTATCGTTTTTCATAAAAAATCATTTACCATCAATGGCAGATAACCCAGAATCCAGTAATCGAAATGCTGGAAATACTGGAAATCTTCCAAATCCATCTGCATCTCCAGATCTAGCCGGAATTATGACAAATCTGGCTCAAGGACAAACCGCCATGCAAGAATCTATGAGGCAACTCATTCAAACTCTTCAAGGCGGTGCACCTACATATTCAGGGCAAAGGAGTGATCATGGGCAATCGCGATCCAGATGTACTGGGTCGTATCGCAATGAAGAATCTAATGATTCTTCTTATCAACCTGGGCGAACTTCATCAATACGGGCCACGGATACAGATCAACGTATCACTCTCTCTCTGGAGAGAACTAGCGCTTTAGAAAGATTAAGCAGGGTGTCTCCTTTCAGTCGATTAGGACCAAGGAGGAATATGAGTCCACCTAGAGCTCCATCGAGAAGTTTACGGCCACCATCAGGTTTGAGAGAAGGATCAGCACAATCATGACCAGCTACTCGTCGAGATAAATCTCAGGAAGCAATGTCAGAACAATCAATTGCCCGGACTAGGCGTCCTGAGGAAGGGAATGAAGCATGGAAAGGTTCCATTCAACGGTTGGAGGAAAGACTGGGAGAAATGGCTAAAGCGAGGAATCCTTTACAGAGAACTTTTGTTCAAGGGACACCTTTTGTGCAAGCCATTGTGGAATTTCCAACACCATCGAAATTCAAAGCACCTGTAGTGACCCCTAAGTACGATGGAAAGACAGATCATGTACTCCATATAGAACAATACCAAGCTGTTGCCGACATCTATGCCGTCCCCGACGAGATGAGGTGTAGAGCATTCTCGGGAACTCTTACCGGATCTGCACAAATATGGTACAATAATCTTCCTCGGGGTAAGATTTAAACTTTTATTCAGTTAGCCGAGATGTTCATTGGCAATTTCTAATTTGGAGCAAAGCCAGTAAAGCGAGTAGCACATTTGCTAAGTGTTAGGCAAAAATCAGGTGAAAGCACTAGAGATTACATAACTCGTTTTAATAACGAGAAGTTGGAAGTCATAGATTACGAAGAAAAAACAGCGATCACTGCTTTGATGAGTGGTTTACTACCTAACAAGCTGTACTACACCTTGGCCAAAGATCCACCTAAAACTATGTCCAAATTGATGGCAAAAGCAGCCAAAATCATGAATGCAGAGGAGGCTATGTCTGCGAAGAAGAATATGGATAAAGAAACTAAGGTGGAGGTCGACAAGTCTAAGAAGAAAGCGCAGAAAGGTAATGGTGGTGACAAGCACTCCAAGAATAATAGGACGTCATGGGAGGTCCTAAAGAAGTACGATAATTATACTCCATTGAAAATGGGTATTAATCACGTTTTAGAAGAAATCAAAAACAGTGAGGAAATCAAGTGGCCAGAAAAACTAAGGACAAATCCTGATCTGAGGAATAAGGCCAAATACTGCGAGTTTCACAAAGATCATGGCCATATGACCAAAAATTGCATAGCCATTCAGAACGAGATTGAAACGCTCATTCAAAGAGGAAAATTATCAAAATATGTAGATCGCAAGGGTGAGAGGAAGAATGATGATAGAACTAGAGAAAGATCTAGATCTCCTCGTCGTGCAGAGGAGAAAAAGAAGAGGGACCACGAAGATGATCCAGATGATGACCCTGATCTTCCCAAGAAGCCAAGGCAGCCTGAACGAGAGGTATTTTCCATACGTTTTGGGTCATTTGATTGTAATGTTATTACAGGAGGAGATGCAGGAGGAGGAGACCTTACTGCAGAAAGAAAGGCTTACCTCGGGGAGGCTCAAGCTTGTTCGTATATTCAGCGGATAAATCAGGCCGAGGATGATTGTCCGAGGAAAGTAAACAAAGAGAAGCTAGTCATTGGGTTTTCAAAAAATGACCTGGCAGGTGTTCTTTACCCTCATGACGATCCTTTGGTGATCAAGATGAGGATGAAAGAGGTAATGATTTCAAGAGTGTTAGTAGACAACGGTAGTTCAGCAGACATCATGTATTATTCATGCTTTGATAGCTTGAATTTGAAATTATCTCAATTGGAGCCTTATCATAGACCCCTTCTGGGTTTTGCTGGCGAGAAAGTATTTCCACTTGGGACGATCAAGTTGGATATATTCATTGGAACCTGGCCTGCTTGTGGAACAGAAAGAATACGCTTCTTCGTGATGGATAAGAATGTGCAGTCAGCCTATAACATCATCATGGGAAGAGTCGGATTGAAGAAGTTCGAAGCAGTTCCATCTACGGTACATCAGTGCTTGAAATTCCCAACAAACTTTGGGGTAGGTGTTGTGAAAGGTGATCAAAAAGTAGCTCGGGAATGCTATTATTCGTCTGTCGAGCAAGAGGAACTTGAAGAATCAAGGAAAAAGACTACTACTTACCAAGTGGAGGAAGATACAGAAATTGAAACCCTTGATCCTAGGGATGAATCTCAACTTGTAAAAGGACAGGTGGTGGAATCTACAGAAAATGTTATTCTGGACGATGAGCATCCTGAACGAATAACCCAGATAGGATCGTCGTTGGATGTTTCAATAAAACAGGAGTTGATAGTTTTCTTGAGAAAGAGGAAGAATACTTTTGCTTGGAGTCATGAAGACATGCCAGGAATAGATCCAAACTTCTTATGTCATGAGCTCAATGTGAATAAGGAGATCAAACCTGTGAAGCAGAGAAGAAGAGTGTTTAGTCCCGAGAAGAACCAGGCCATACAAGAGGAGGCCAAGAAGCTCCAGAAAGCCCAATTCATTGAAGATGTGAAATATCCAGATTGGTTGGCAAATGTGGTGATGGTAAAGAAGGAAAACAATAAGTGGAGAATGTGTGTTGATTTCACTGATCTGAACAAGGCATGCCCAAAAGATCATTTTCCATTGCCCAGAATCGACCAGCTAGTGGATGCTACCTCGGGACATGAGCTGCTCAGCTTCATGGATGCATATTCTGGTTATAATCAGATCAAAATGAAACCTGAAGACAGGGAGAGTACTTCTTTTATCACCCCAAGGGGAACTTATTGTTATAATGTTATACCTTTTGGTTTAAAAAATGCAGGTGCAACATATCAGCGGGTAATGAACAAGGTTTTTGCCGAACAAATCAGCTGCAACATGGAGGTCTATGTTGACGACAAGCTCACCAAAAGCAAGAGAGCTACTGATCATCTAGTTGACTTAGGCCAGACCTTTGACCAATTGGACAAATACCAAATGAAGCTCAACCCGACGAAGTATACGTTTGGAGTACGAGAAGGAATGTTCCTCGGATACATCGTCAACCAACGAGGTATTGAGGCAAATCCAGAAAAGATCAAAGCTCTTTTAGGGCTGCGATCCCCAACGACGAGGAAAGAAGTACAGAGTCTTACAGGACAAGTTGCAGCGCTCAATAGATTTGTATCCCGAGCAACTGATAAATGTCTCCCATTCTTCAAAACACTGCGAAAAAGTTTTGAGTGGACTGATGATTGTGAAAAGGCTTTTCAAGACATGAAGAAGTATTTGGGAGCACCACCATTGTTGTCCAGGACAATAACTGGATAGAAGCTGTACTTGTATTTGGCAGTATCAGAGAATGCAGTTAGTTCAGCATTAATCAGATTGGAGAATGGAGTCCAGAAACCTATCTATTACACAAGTAAAGCTTTCCGAGGTGCAGAAATCAGGAACCCAAAGCTAGAAAAATTGGCACTGGCATTAATTGAAGCAAGTAGAAGAATGAGGCCATACTTCCAGGCCCATACAATCATTGTATATACTGACATGCCATTAAGACAAGCCCTTCACAAGCCAGAAAAATCAGGAAGATTGATGTATTGGGTAATAGAACTCGATGAATATGATATTGTGTACGAACCCAGATCATCATTAAAGGGGCAAGCTGTAGCAGATTTTATAGCAGAATTCACATACCCTGATACCCCCGAGGAACAAAAGGTACTTGCTGACCAACCTGTGGACGATACAGGATCAACAGACACAGATCCAGACCAACTAAGGTTGGTAAAAGGACTCGTGGATGTAGAAAAATCATCATATTCAAACCCAAACCAACTACGGTTGGTAAAAGGGCGCGAACAAATGATCGATGAGGAGAGAAAGATACCAGGGGATGATGAAAGAAAACAGCAGATATTTACCGAGGAACTCTGACAGATAAGAAATTTGAAGATGAGTTACCTACATAGAGATTATACGTGGATGGGTCATCTTGCACCGCTGGTTGTGGAGCAGGGATTGTTTTAAACACCCCCGATGATATTGACATGGAGTATGCATTGCGATTTCAATTCAAAGCCTCCAATAATGAGGCTGAGTATGAGGCCTTGATAGCAGGCTTAAAATTAGTGAAATTTATGGAAGCACGGTAAATAATGGTGTTCAGTGATTCTCAATTAATTGTGAATCAGATGATGGGAGTATATGCAGTCAAGGGAGAATTAATGGAGAAGTATCATGCAAAGGTGATGGAAGTGTTGGTAGAATTTGATGTCATTCAATTGGTGAGAATACCGAGGATGGAGAATGCTAGAGCAGACGCATTGGCCCGATTAGCGTCAGCTACGAGCACCGAGCTACGAAGAACGATACCAATTGCAGTATTTGAAAGTCGGAGCATAGAAGAAGATCTGACGGTGAAAATTATTACCCTTGATTTAGGACCATCTTGGATGGATCCTATCAGTGCATACATTGAAGAAGGAGAATTACCGGAGGACAAGTTAGCTGCCAAGAAATTGAAGTATAAAGTTGCTCGGTATGTGTTAACTAATGGTGTTTTATATAGACGAGGAATTATGGTAGGTTTGTAGAGATGTGTTCATCCATCAGAAGTCAAGGAATTGGTCGAAGAAATCCATGAAGGATCTTGTGGAGCTCATGTAGCAGGTCGGACACTTTTGCAAAGGGTAATGACACAGGGATATTACTGGCCGGCGATGAGGGTTGATTGTATAGCCTATGCCAAGAAGTGTGACAAGTGCCAACATTTTTCCTCCATCCGAAGAACTCCACAAGCATTGTTGACACCCATAACTTCACCTTGGCCATTTGCCATGTGGGGGCTTGATCTGGTTGGACCATTGCCGACGACCCGAGGAAGGTTCAAGTACCTCGTCGTAGCAGTGGATTACTTTACTAAGTGGGTGGAAGCTGAACCACTAATTGATATGACGTACGAGAAGGTATATCAATTCATTTGGAAGAGCATCATTTGTCGATATGGTCTTCCCCATGCTTTCATCACAGACCATGGAACACAATTCGATAATGAAGAATTTGCTGCCTATTGTCGTCAGTCGAACATTTTGAAGCTTCATTCAGCACCAGGCCATCCCCAAAGCAATGGACAGACTGAGGTGACGAATAGAACATTATTGAATGGTTTGAAGAAAAGGTTAAGTGAAGCTAAAGAAAATTGTATTAACGAGCTCCAATCAGTACTATGGGCTTACCGAACAACTCCCCGAGCAGCAACTGGAGAATCACCATATATGCTAGCATTTGGAAGTGAGGTTGTGATTCCTGCCGAGTTGGGTCTCCCAACTCATAGAGTGCTGAATTTCAATTCCCCAGTCAGCGATTTGATGAGAAGACTGGATTTGGATATGCTCGAGGAGGTTAGAGAAGAGGCAGCCATTAGGAATGCTGCTTACCAACAACGTACCGCTCTGTTCTACAACAAAAGGGTGAAGAAATGTGACTTAAAAGAAGGGGATTATGTGCTAAAGAAAGTCATTCAGAAGCAAAATAAGTTGGAAGCAAACTGGCATGGACCTTACCGAGTTACAGAGGTTGTTCGACCAGGAACTTACAGAATAACAACTCTAGAGGAGAAGAATTTAAGAACGCATGGAATGCTGAACACCTGCGCAAGTATTATCAGTAATGTAAAATGTAAAGCATTTACTTCATTATGAATAAAACGAGGATGTTTCACCATTTTCTTTCTGTTGAAAGTTTTTCGGGGAATACTAGTGTGTAATACACTACGCACCAAAAAATACTCCTTTGGTTAGGAGGCGACACTAGTGTGACCAACTACGGTTGGTAAGATATCTAGTGGACAGCTCGAAAGAGCCAAAACAACTACTCCTTTGGTTAGGAGGCGACACTAGTGTGACCAACTACGGTTGGTAAGATATCTAGTGGACAGCTCGAAAGAGCCAAAAAAACTACTCCTTTGGTTAGGAGGCGACACTAGTGTGACCAACTACGGTTGGTAAGATATCTAGTGGACTGCTCGAAAGAGCCAAAAAACTACTCCTTTGGTTAGGAGGCGACACTAGTGTGACCAATTACGGTTGGTAAGATATCTAGTGGACAGCTCGAAAGAGCCAAAAAGTTCAAAAGAACCAATACTACTACCACTACTACTCCTTTGGTTAGGAGGTGTACACCAGCATGGTCAATTACAGTGTTGGTAAGATACAAATATACTCTCAAATTACAACTTATGTTGGTCTGGAGGTAAGATTATTACAAAAAGTTCTTTGAAGAACAAAATATTCCAAAATATACCAAGTATAGCTGGTCGGGAATAAAAACCCACTAACTGTAGTTGGTTGACAAGAAGAATTTATTGACCTTGGTTGGTCGGATACATTTTATGAAAAAGACAAAAATTTACCAAGTATGGTTAATCGGGGATTAACTCTCACTAACTATAATTGGTCGACGAGCACAATTTAACAACCTTGGTTGGTTGGCAAAATTTTTAAACATTTTTATACTCATTACTTTATTATTAAGTGATCGAGCAACGTTTCTAATACTTGTAATTCTTTTTTATTACTAAGTTGGTCCATGAACAGCACAATATTGTTATCTTTTTAACAGATACATATGCATAAATGTAAAGTGTTTGATAAACACAAGACAATACCAATACAGATTTACAAACAAAAATGAAGTCTTTCATTAAAAATTCAAAATAAGTTACATATTACATGTATGTGCTGACTATTACATTAAGATTCCTATTCTATTGGTTTCTTGCCCTTTGCTTTTGAGACAGGATCTTCGCCAGCAGGAGGATCTTCCAGGCAAAGGGGAGAATTAATAAAGTTCAAGTCCTTCATCATTCTGACGTTCATTATTAAAGGTGTATCCATTAGATGCTCTGGACGAGATACTTCGATTTGGGAATGAAGGCTATAATCACCGAGGTAATTTGAAATTAGGCTACGAGGAATAGAACGAGCTGGGATCCAGGCCATGTCCAATTTGAAAGGTGGCACATGCAAGTCCAATAACCCTGGAGCATGATAATCCCATAAATAATGCCCTTGCTCCAATTTTAAAACACCCAAGGCGTTCAACCATCCCTGTTTATAACCTTCATTGTTGGCATGTTCAATACGAGCATCCAAATGAACAAGAGCTTCATTATATCCTGCCATCCAGAATTCCCTGGGCTGCTTGTGAAATTGAAAGGTTAATCTATCTAATTGTTCGAGAAGATTTTTGGCAAAAAGATCCTTGGTATGAAGAGAAGACTTCGTTGCAATAAGTTGATCTTCCAACGATAGATTTTTCTTGGACATTTCTGACAGAGCACGATCCTTAGCATTCAATTGAAACGCTTGAGTTTCCAAAGTAGACTGAGTGCGAGCCTCTTCAACATTGCGACTAAGAACTCTTGATCGGCTCCGAGAAGCAACTAGAGAACTTTGCTCCTCGACAATTCTTCCTCGTCCCCGAGAACCTCTTCCTCGTCCCCGAGCAGTCACATGAATAACAGACTTTCTCAAGTTATCCAGTTCTTGCCTTAGTTTGGCATTTTCAACCTCTAATAACGAGAAACCTTCATCAGTAACGGGCACTAGAGCAGTGGAAGATGACGTTGCAGATTCATATTGAGCCAACTTTTTCTGTAAATTATTATTTTCTTGTTCCAGGATCTCGGCAATCTGCCTGCAAGCTTCAACTTCACCTTTTAGGGTCCTTTCCCTAATATCATATCCAGCGATAATCATTTTATGGCCTGTTTCAGAAGAAAGTTGTTGATATCTATTTTCATAATCCTTATGCAACGAAGCCATTGATGCATTGTGTTGATTTTGAAGATCCTCTATGGAACCATGAAGTTCTTCGATCAATTCGTAGTATGCCACATTATTGGCCACAGATCTATCAAGTAAATTCTTCAGGTACCGGTAAGCCTCAACTGCTTGTTCTGAAGCATCGTGACCAAGGATGTCGACAATATCTGATACACTTAGGTCTGTATGACCAGCTTTATAATATCCATTGCATTGTCGCATCAACTCAGTATCAGGAGCAGATATCAATTCCATTCTGGCCAAAAACTAATAACGAAGAGAAAGCAGTAGTTAAATAAAAGCAATAAAATCATCAACAACAGAGATGAGCAAAGATGTATTTTATTAGATCACAAAAGGATTACATTGTTCGATTACAAGTAATCAAATATGGAAATAATGTCGAACAACTTCACACCTTTTCCTTGTCTCCCAAGACTTTCTCGGGAGGCTGGGACGAGGATCTCGGTTGCTCGGTGGTAACAACGGTTTGATTAGCAGGAATCTTCTCGGCAGGAGGAGGCATAGAAGAAATATCCTCGATGACAGAGGGTTGAGAAGCAGAGACTGGGTCACCCATAGCCATAGAAGATTCCTCTGAGAGAGGTTCATCTTCTTCTTCTTCCACAATTGCTGGAGGAGGACCAGGGAGGTGTCGTTGGAATAGCTCAGAATCGTCTTTAACCTTCAGCTCTTGCAGAGAAGCTACCCATCCATCGTGGAAGTATTTCAACTTCCCATATTGGACTTGGGATGTCATTGCAGCAATCCCCTTATCCCATCCTTTCTCCCAACCAGCACTGAAAGATTTCTTGACTGCAACCTTTCTTCTCAACTTCTCCGAGGAGAGCTTCACATCCAATTCTTCTTTTTTGACCTTGATATCTCGCAGGGTAGATAACTCTTCCTCTGCCTTTTTCAGCTTGCCATCATATTCCTGATGTTCAACCTCTAAACCTTTTACTTTATCCTCCAAATTCTTGGAGTTTTCAGCCATCTTCACCTTCTCAGCTTCAGCCACAGCCAACTTTTTCTCCCAAATAGATTTTTCCTCAACATACTGTTGACGAGATTCCTTTAAAGATTGGGTCAAACCCAACAGAGCATCCTCTACACCTGACGAGGAGCTTGAAGCTTTAATAGCCTCATCCTTCTTCACAATATTATTAAAACAGTTCACCAGCTAAAGATGAGAGAAATCGTAAAGTCAATACAAAATGCAAGTATTCAGAGAAAGAAAGAAAAAACCAGAAGTATGAGAAATTTACTGAAGCAAGGTGACGGGCAGCTAAGGATGTCAGCATATCCCTAGGAATTTTTTCATCAATACCATGGACCTCGGGTACGACCGAGCTCATTGCAGAACTTGGAAGAATGATGTTTGGAACATCAGTACCACCAGCAGGTAGAGAGGAGGCAGTTTCAGCCGGAGTAACTGAGGATGATTTCCTCAATCTCCTCAACGGGAGTTCAGAACCTTCAACCAAAGAAGTCTTGGTCGGAGAGATTGTAATTACATCTACAGGAGCACTTTTCTTGCTCGGAACCACTGGGGGCTTCTCGGTAGCTTTAGAAGACCCAGCATCCACCTTTTTAGTCCCCTCTGGGACATCAGCTTTGCTTTTCTTGGCCCCAGCAACAGAAGTAACATCATCAAAGAGAGCAGGAGGAGCTCTTTTCTTACCCATCCTTTGACTTAAAGGAAGATGAGAATCTGAAGAAGAGTCTTCTGGAGTGGAAGCTGGTTCAACAGGGCGAGCAGTATAAGAGGTTGTATAACTCTTATACTGTAGCAAATATGATGCAGACCTAATGTGCTCGTCTGCAACGTTCTTATGCAAACACCAGATAAGTTTCAGATGCTTGATATTAACTTCTGATTCCTTTGGAGTTTTTCTTTTGCTATCAACTGCAAATAAATACATAACGAGATATCAATCATACATTTTGTCAAACATGATGAAAGCATAATTTCATAAGTAAAATAAAATGAAAAATAAACCTATCCCATTGCCATATGGGGGGCATCTGGGACCGTTGTATACTTCATCTCCAGTTAAAGGGGCATATTGCCAATTTTTTATGATCAACCCATGCTCAAAATAATCTCTATTTGAGTCAGGGAGGTTAACTACAAGAGCCCTATTCAGAAACCTAGTTTTTAAGTAATAAATATTATCTAGAGTAGCCCATTTATAGCAATACATAATTTCAGGGATCCCAATACGAGTCCCATGAGTTAGATTTAATTTGTGCACCCCATTAATTATTCTCCATGAATTGGGGGCTATTTTTGCAGGGACAAGATCAAAATATTGACAAAACTCAAGACACAATGGGTTCGGTGGAAAGGAAAAACCACATTCAGCAATGAAAAGACTGGGGAACCAATGTCCCTCAGCCAATCGAAAATATTCTAAAGGCACAGAAAGAACCTCTAGAGTTACCCAGGAAGAAAGGACGTATGTTGACAATGAACGAAAACAAGGATGAACGCACAAGAGAGAAGGAGAGAATAGAAAGCTTGAATGCAGAAAAGTGGAAAACGTTGAAGACGGTATGGTTACCTAAGAAGTTTAAATACTCTGCATTGGGAAGCGGCAAAAGAAATGATTACCAAAAAGAAACTACTGAACTTCCGGCGGCTAAAAGGACAAAAACTGCACGGAGATCGAAGCGCTTATAAAAAATTCAAAATAAAGGCAGAAGCTGCGAAATAAGAAGGAAATTTGAATACAATGTTCCTGAAACCCAGGAAAGTCATTTAATATCGCCATATACCGAGAAAGAATGTCCCATACTCCTTAAAATTCGAAATATGAAACATTGGGGGCTTCTGTTGATACCAAAATTAATATGCTGAGGTGGACGAATAATACGAGGACACGTGTCAATCTACGTGGCACAATAGCAGCAAGGAAGTTCATTACCTTCGACCAATTCATGTTCTCTCCGAGGTACAAGGATATCCCGAGGAACTCTAGCACCCCGAGGTACTCTAGCTCTCCGAGGAACTCTTGATCAACGAGCCACTAAGGCGGTCCGAGCTGCATCTCGGCTGTATCATTAATTACCAGACGGACAACTGTTCGACTATTCATTGAACAATTATATTCTTGACGCCCACGCTACATTAAATGTACTACCCTTTCATATGTATGCCATTTAATGTATCGAACCTTTCATGTACAACCTAAAGGCTATAAATACCTTGTATCATCCTCATTCAAGGAGGACCGAAATTTCTTGAGAGAACTTGTAATCAAGAATTCTGCAAACATTCAGCAATAAAAATCTTTGTCTTATTTATTTATCTGTGATTGAATAATTAGAGAAATCTAGTTTTTTACATCAACAAGTAATTTTTAAAAAACATAACGACTTCTCTCAGTTTCGTATGGTTTTATTATATGCTTATTTAGTCACGTACATAATGAGTTTTGGATCGAAATTTTTCGAATTTATTTTTTCTTTTACTTACTCACAAACTCCCTGTCTAAACGTCTAAACTTCTAAAAATAATAATAATAATAATAATAAAAGATAACATTCCATACTCACGTTCGTCCTCCTTTTTTTGCAACTGCCCATGCATAACAATAACACCCATGACCTTTAGAGTTTTCTCTGCATTTTTTCAAAGCAAATCACCTTATCTCTCCAAAAAAACTCATCTCCAAATGCGTTGATGTTGTTGTTTTATATGTTAAGACAGTTGTAAGCATATCTTACACTCTTACCATTTTTATGAGTATTCAACATATGTAACTTATCTGACATATGTCTCGCAGGTGTTATTTTGTATGTGTACGACTGACTGGGTGTGTATGTAATTTTTTTTCTTCCCACATATGTGTTCGCCTATTAATAATTTTTCTACCATTATGTATATTAATTTAAATGCCTCCAAATAAAGCAAATAGTTTAACAATTTATTTTTCCATGGCCTTTAAGGTTATAGTCTAATAGTATGAATCGCAGATAACTACAATAATTAAATTCAATAATTAAATTTTTATAAAAAAATATTTATCAGTGCAGAATTATACATACCGTTACTATCTGTTAAAGCCAAATATCCACTTCTACGGATCGGGCTCCCTTTTTTCCCCTGTGTTACACATAACACACAATAATAGTAAAGTTGGATATAAGTATGCATTCAAGAGTTAAATTTTATGAAAAAAGGTATTTAACAAATAGTTTTTTTTGTGTAAACTCCTATCGGTGTAGATTTTATGGGAACTGAGCCCATCTTCTTTTTTTATAAGGCATTGGTCCCATCACTCCCATAACTACTCTCATGTTGAACGTGGGTTGAATATCAATTGGACTATGAGCAACAAACTCAAATGCCTAGGATTGTTTACTAGAAAATTTTATTCGGTGGGATTAAAACCCAAAATCCCCTTTAATAAAACTGGATTATACACAATGTGACCACATGATAATGCCCCAACTTCTTCGATTGGTGTTCCCTTATTCTTCACTGTGATATACATAACACACATGCATAGTAAAGTTGGTGATAATTAGGCATTCAAGAATTAACTTCTATAAAATAAATATTTAACGAAATAACCGTTTACCCTCATTTTTCAACTGTTTACACATTCATATTACGAAACTCAAGATGGATTTGTTTGATTGTACGGTTCAACATCTCACCTGTTACACATTTCATTTGCTAATTTTTTTCCCTGTTGTCGAATCCACATCTCGTGAAACTAACAGGTACATCATACCATATGTTGGCATCCATGTGAGTTTTCTATTTTTACTAACAGGTACATTATACCATATGTTGGCATCCATGTGAGTTTCCTATTTTTTAATCTTTTATTATAAATATACTGGCACCAATTCTTCACTTCTCTCCAATCTTATTAGACTTCTCAATCAAGAATTCGCCATTAAAGATGTTTGCTTAAAATCATTTCTATAAGCTGGAAATATTTTATTTTGGTGTAAAATCATTTTTTTGTTCTTAGAAATATTTTTAATTGCTAGAAAAAAAATATTATTGTCGAAAATAATTTGTACTCACTAAAAAATAAATTAATATACTTGAGATACTTTCAGATTGCTGAAAATCACATTATAATTTCTTGAACCATATTTTATTATAATACAATAAAAATAATTATGAAATATATTAAGAAGAGAAATATTAGACGATAATGCTGATTAATTAGTTACGACGCCTCATGCCATTAACTTTTAATTAAATAATAAATTCCATAAATGACATAAATAAATTACCACATTCTAATTTTTTTTATATCCCTAAAAATATTTTTTCCTTTAAATAATTTATTGCTTTCGAAAATTACTTTTTATTACTTGAAATCATTTTCTTATAATAAGAAATAATTTTTAGTTCTTGGTAACTATTTATTACTGATGTCATTGGTGCAAATCATTTTCATATGCTACAAATAGTTTTATATTGCTGTACATAATTCAGATAGTCCAAAGAAATCATTTTTATTTGCTGGAAAAAAATATTATTGTGAAAATAAATTTCAACTTAATTGAAATTATATTTGTATGCTGAAATAATTTATTACTCCTGAAATTCATTTTTATTTTCTAAACATCATTTCTATAAGTTGAAAATATTTTATATTTGTGTAAAATATTTCTTTGTTCCTAGAAATATTTGTAATTCCTGGAAAAAATTATTATTGTCGAAAATAATTTTGTACTCTCTGAAAAGTAAATTAATATGATTTAGATACTTTCATATTGCTGAAAATCATTTTATAATTGCTTGAACCATATTTTATTATAGTACAATAAAAATAATTATGAAATATATTAAGAACATAAATATTAAACAATAATACTGATTAATTTGTTACAACCCCCCATGCCATTAACTTTTAATCAAATAATAAAGTGCGTCAATGACATTAATAACTTACCACATTTTAATTTTTTTATAACCTTTACTAAGTGCATTAATATTTACTTCTCATTAAAATCTACTTATGTCTTCACAACTTTTTATGACATACCAGATTGCAATTTTCATCCCGCAACTCTGGAGATGCGTTTACATCAAGACATGGAAATTTCGGAAGGCTATGTTCAGGAAATATGGATTTACCCATAACGAGTACGCCAAAAATTCATATTTGGAGTTGCTCAAAGAAAATGAATATCATTGTCATTTTGGCAAAAAGTAGTTGTCGCCCATTTTAAGGAATACTTCATTTTAAAATTTACTTTGGGATGTATTTTTTTTATAGCTTGGATTTTCTGACTATGGTTCATTCTACGACATTATGGTTCTTACCATTCATTTTCTCTTACTCATTTTAAGTCGTACTCTGTATTCACCACATTACTTATATTTACATGCTCATGGTTATGGCTATGATCTTCTTTTAAATAACTGATAATAATTATAATTTAATTTATATATTTGAATAAAATATTTCAAAATGCGTTACGCTCGCCCGTGCATCCCACGGGTCATCACTAGTATATATATATATATGTGTGTGTGTGTGTGTGTGTGTGTGTGTGTGTGTGTGTGTGTGTGTGTGTGTGTGGTGTACTGAGGGTCTAATGGATCTTGATGATCGACCTTGCCATGTAGTAGTGTATCGGGGGGGTGTTTCTTGTTTGGATTTCGCTTCGCAAGACACCCCACGCACGAACATGGCATAGTGTTGAGACTAGGGAGAAGTTTAGCCATTAGTACTTGGTTTTCTTAGGAGTATCTAGAGTTTGGGGGTGACAGATTAGTTAGGCAGCGTAGCTTGACTAGGATGTTTAGAGAGATGCGCTAGGTGTGTACTATTAGAAGAGAGGTGAGGGTATCTCATGGGAGTGTGATACCATTTTAAATATGTGATAAAACATATTTTTAAAAATAAAGCATTTATACACTTACAAAATACTCTTGCTATATATATATATATATATATATATATATATATATATATATATATATATATATAGGTGTTCAGACATAGGGACGCCTGGATGATGCTTCTTTTGAGTCAAACGTCTACTGCAGTAGCTGTGGATGCATGCAGGATTACCGTAGATGCTTCTATTCTTGTACT
This sequence comes from Sambucus nigra, assembly GCA_949130495.1. Taxonomy (NCBI): domain Eukaryota; kingdom Viridiplantae; phylum Streptophyta; class Magnoliopsida; order Dipsacales; family Adoxaceae; genus Sambucus; species Sambucus nigra. The sequence continues at coordinate 146,199,217 of OX422222.1, read as the reverse complement.
CTAGATTGGAGGTACTGTATAAACATTCGGGCAAATAACCCAACTGCATTTATTTATTCTTTTACTGCCTTTTAGTGCGACATTCAATTTGGTTGTATTTATGTTGAGCCGAGTGTTCAGTTATTTTATTTCATTTCAGTTTCATATATTTACAATGTGTGGCTGTTCTAAATTGTATTACAGTTTAAAAAGATTAGTTAAATAAAATTTTGATGCCAGCCTAATAGGCTATTAGTAATTAAATTGGTTTTCGACAGTGATGTTAAGAATGATCCATATGCGACTCCGGTTTTAATTTTGTACAGGAGTGATCGCCCGATCTTTTATTTAGCGGGGTATCATAGATGGTATCAGAGCATCAGGTTCTAGTGTCATTCAGAAGCTGTACGAATGTACTTCGCTTTCAACGTTGCTCTCGATTTGATATAGAGCCTTATGATTTGGATTGTTGATTCCTCTTGTGAGATTTCTGTATCCCTCCATTATATAAGATTGTAGATAATTTGTTACGTGCTCCTTCACGATTCGGGTGCTAATAGATGAAGGGCGACCAAGGAAGGCCATGTTTAGGGCAGTAGGAGGCGGGGCCTAGCTGGAGCAGCGGGTAGAAGTTGGGGACTAGGAGCGCAGTAGAGGCCACTCCCCTTGTGGAATTTGTTAAAGATTGTTGCAATGACTACTAATGTATAGTAGTTATGAGCACCCAGGTAGTACAATAGTAGAGAGTCGTACTAATGTTGAATGAGCCGGTGAAGCTAAGGGATTCGAAAGAGGTTTGAAAGGTCTTTGATAAGGACCGTACCCTAAAGTTAAAATTATATGGAGTAAGTGTATCGTGTCTCAACGAAAGTGAAGGCTCAGAAGCTTTAGCTTAGAGCAGGGTATGGAAATACCCACATGTGAAAACTTGAGGAAAATTTTTCACTCGTAGGAATAATGTTAAAATGGTGTGAACAGTAGTCACCATATTCATTGGAGCAGGATGTTTTGCTCGTAGAGGAATTTTTCAGACGATTTTAACTGCAAGTTCCTTTAGTTTATTAGGAAGAGGATGCAGTTTGGATTATTCACATAAGGATCGACCAGAGGCCGACAATGGATAAGGAGTGATATGGAGAAGTGAACCCTATACCTAAGTGAGGTAGGTACAATGAATAATAACTCTTTCAGAGGAATGATAGGCTCACTAGCGAAGTGTTGCTAACACTTACGAAGAATGTGGGAGTGTTCATGGACCCCATTTGTGTACATCAACCCGGGGAAACTTATTGAAACATGGTTGTTAAGGCAGGTAATGGAGTTCCCTTTTAACGAAGAAGTTAAGAGGGCTAGTAAGGTAATTGTTAGGATCGTGGCTATGGAGTCCAAGATACTGATGACCTAAAAAAGGGTCAGGGTGACCCAAGATGGGGAATGTTGTAATGTGGAGTAAAGAACCATACAGTTAGTCATTACCCAGTGGGAGTTAAGGGACAAGAGTAGAAAACCTAGATAGGGCATTGATTAAAGAAATTTTTGGTTCTGTAAGGGCAAGTGTACTATGTCCAAGACCGTTTGGAGTAGCCTGGGTAATTAGAAAGAATGTTGTTATAAATTTCACCTCAAATGAAGGAGGTATATTTGGTGTGACAAGATTGAGTCACCATATTTTATTAGCCCTAGAATCGTGTTTGATTCGAGTTTATTTGTAGTATCGATAACATTGTATGGTATATGTTTATGTTTTTTTCCGCCATAGTGGAGATACATTTTCTTTCATTCGCTATGAAGAGCGGGTGTTAGTAATTTTAAGTTTATACCAGACTTGTATTGCTCATTTTGGGTGTGTTATATGAGTATCGTACTATAGTAAGAATAATAGTATGGTATTATCGGAGCGATAGCAGGCCTTGGATGGCAAGACTATCGTATCCACGGTTCTAGAGTGGAATAGGTTGTTATTGCGATATATCACCAAGATACAGGTTGAGTTCGCCTTTATTATATGGGTATATGGAACTTCAGTGAACAGATGTTTCATTATCGTGATTCGAGTATGTGATGACCTTATAGATATGATATAAGGTATGTAGGGTTAATTGTTGAGCTTAGAGCTTAAGCTCATTATTGGTTGCACAAGGACTGAGTGTTAGTGTGAGCGCTTAGTGGTGTAGCTCCTAGACAAAGATAGGAGTTCGGACCACATTTTGTTGAAAGAGGGGATACGATTATCCCGGTTGCATATTTGAAGATAAAGGACCTCTATGACCAATAAAGTTAAGTAGTAGTGTATTGTAGGGGTTCCTTGTTTGGATTTCGCTTGCGATATGCTCCATGCATGAACCTTAATGACGTCGGGATTGGAGAGATGTTATAGGATGCAAGGATGTTAGTTTTGGTGATAAGTCACCTAGTGTGGAGAAAACACTATGGAATGAAAAATGTGTGATGATTGTATATATTTCTAGAGATGAAAGTGTTGTAGAAAAGCACTGAAATGTTTTCCTCTCCACAAGTATGTGGGTGAGGCAAGGTGAAAGAATTTGATTTAAGGCTTATGGCCAGGCCTTGCGGAGAAGGAAATTTTTGGAGGTAATGTGTTTTGGGTAAGATGATCATAATATCTCGACAGAGAATAGGCGCTCGAGTATTTAGACTTTTCATTTCATTAAGATAGAAGGATATAGTGGTAGAAGAGTGTTAGTAAGTTAGCAAGTTCGGATTTAGGACATCCCGTCGGTGTGCCTTAGGTTGTTATATCTCAATAACCGAAGACACGAGGAAGTAGTGTAACGGGAGGGTTCCTTGTTTGGATTTTGCTTTGCGAGACGTCCCACACATGAAACCAAGAAAATGTCAGAAGTTGAGAGAGTCCTTGGGCACTAGGGATATACTTAGGATGGTACTATCTTTACGTGTGTTGGAAACACACAAATCGTAGGATTATTAGAGAGTAACTTCAATAGAGTTAGTGGTGCCGATATAGGAAGATTGTGGGAAGTAAACCATAAGAAGATTGGTTAATTGACCTTAAACAAAATTGAATTTCGCGGGTTGGGGAGACTCATGTGTAAGTATTACACCGAGGAAATAAGGACCATTGTTTAGAGAGAGTGTAAATGTGTCACGTTTAAAATGGTTGTGCAAATAAGCATGAGTTAAAAGGTTTATGGGCACCATGGTAAGGTTGTTTTATATACCGCCTAAAATAGAAGGGACGGAGTATATAAAGTTGAAGATTATGCCGTAAGGCAGTTATAAATAAGATTAAAGTTGGTTGAATGGAATGTCGTGAGAGGTACGCGATATTCCAATTATATATGGGGCAATAAGAGGTAACATGCACAAGATAAGCAACGAGACTATCGAAAGTAGTCAAGTCTTACTAGAGTTTCCTTTTCAAAGGAAATCAGTTGTCCAACTGTGGATGAGCGGACCCTGGTTAGCAAGTGTATTAGCTTCTCGAGATGTTAGAGCGGTAGTTATAGACTCATTGTTGTGCGTTAACATGTAGAAATTTATATGAGCTTATGGTGAAGCTAGTACATTTGAGTACGCCTTGAGATAGGCGGAATATGGTAAGGGACCATCATTTTAGTACCTTGCGATTTTGGGCGTACAAGGACGTAGTGGAAATTAGCGATCGTAAGATGGTGGTGTAGGTTATATCCGAATTTTGAGGGAGAAATTATGTTGTAAGGGTGGAAGTATGTAACACCCCGTACTTTTGGGGGATAATTTAATTCCATAATTGGGTGCAAATTGGAATTTTGAGGAATTTCTCGAAATAGTAATTTTTCGAATTTTCAAGGATAAGATGATTTTCTATGGGTGTTATATTTACTTTTAGGATTAAGTAAATATGTCAGAGTATTTTAATTATACGTCCTAGTTGGGTAAAGCAGCAAAGGATAATATTTTATTGGGAATACCGCATTAAGTTGTGTGGGGTTAAATTAGTGGGTTGCAGACAAGTACCTCGGATGGAGATTTCGAGTGTGCGGTTGGTCTCGAAATGGCCGAGATAGTTAGAATAGAGTATCCGGGGATCGTAATTAAGTTTCGGGAATTTTTAGAGTAAAAGGAACTCGTAATTGAGTGAACAATTCATTTTTTGTGTTTAAAGGGATAAAACCTTATTTCTCCCTATATAAGGAGGGAGGGGGAAATAAAAAGAAATAAAAAGAGAGAAGAGAGAGAGAAAGGAAGAGAGGAAGAGAGAAAAATGATTTCCAGGCCAAACTCTGAGGGATTCGACTCGGGATCGTCGAATTTTATCCAAGAGGCAAGTGTTTACTTGATTTATTTTTAAGAATAAATATCATATCGTAGTTGGTAGTGATACACCACCAAGATTTTCGGGTTGAGTTTTTGTGAATTAAAACGGGTTTTTAGAAGCTAAACGAGTAAAACCCCCAATAATTTTCAATTCGAGAAACTTAGGAATTCATTGAATTAAATTGTGGATTGTGGGTTCTAGGATGTTTTGGAACCCCTATTTATATGTGTATATGTTGTTGGTTGAGGTTGGAGGAGTTTAGGAGAAGAAACAAAAAGCTTGGAGGTATGTTAATGGCCGAAACAGTCTCAGAGAAGACGATGAACAGTAACCAACGTCATTACCGAATTTATTCGGCCTAGAGACGAAACGATTTGGATCTTGAAAATGAAATTTGTAGATATTTTCGATACAGTCGCGTGGGCATTGACCGCATATTTTTTTTGTTTTTCTACGGAAGGCTGTTCGAGATCGAAATCGTTAGTTAGAGATGGTAGAATTAAGGCTAGAATTGTTTGGAGATAAATATTAGGGTTTCCTAAATATAGAGTGGGGACCTCTAGATTATTATTTGAGAAAAATGTAGTCACTGGGTTCGTGGAAATGGAATCCACGACCTATTTAAGTTAAGGGTGTTTGGTGATGAATATTCTTTGGGATAATTTCAGTGGGCATTTAGGCCTATATAATTATGTTTGTAGGAAAACATAATTATAACGATTATGGTTGGGTAAATCCTACGAGACTACTAGGATAAATTTGGGAATATATTTATGTACTTAGTGTGAATTGGTATACTTAGAGATATCCAATAAATCCTTAAATGGGAATATGGTATTTATTATTTATCAAAGTGAGGGAATACTTTGGGTATAGTATCATGAGTGTGCGAATGCATTAATATGATTATTTGAGAGAATCTTTGGGATTATTCATCATCGCTATGTGTGATTGACAATTATGGCCATTTATATATATTCGAGGAGCAATATATAGTATATATACTATGTGATTAAAGTATATATAAAGTATGATACGGATATGTATATATCTATGTGTGGATGGTATATATATATGTGTGAAGCATACCCCCTCTAATGCTATCATGGGAAGTTTCGCGATGAGGGTGAGCCCCTGGCTTGTGGAGCGTGGTGTGCATATTCCCCAGGTCATAGTCGTCCATTTTTTTGTATGATTTATTTTTGGGGGTGAGAAGTCGTGGGTATGTGTCGTTCTCACTTGACCGGTTAGGAACTATGACCGCTTCCCATACGTTGTGACCTATGACCACGAAGTAGGTGATATTTAGTCCTACCAGTGGTTACCAAGATGGTATGTGAGTGATGCCCTGGAAGATGATAGCATTGAGAGACCGCATCCTCGAGTTATAGCTCGTTGGGATGGTTATTATACCTGTGTGTATGGTATATTATTGGGATGATTATTATACCGGTGTGTATGGTATACTACTTGTGCATGAGAACAAGATATTATATATCTCTATTATAGTAAAGAGATAAAAGAAAGATAGATTTAATTCTCATTCTGGGAGATTATATCCGGACTCAAAATGTGATATGTATATGGAAGTAAATATAACATGTATATATATATATATATATATATATATATATCTGTGGTGTTCTGAGGGTCTAATAGATATCGACGATCGAACTTTCCACATAGTAGTGTATCGGGGGGTTCCTTGTGTGGATTTCTCTTTGAGAGACACCCCACGCACGAACATGGCATAGTGTTGAGACTGGGAAGAAGTTTACCCATTAGTACTTGGTTTTATTAGGAGTATCTAGAGTTTGGGGGTGACGAATTAGTTAGGCAGCGTAGCTTGACTATGATGTTTAGAGGGATGCGCTAGGTGTGCACTATTAGAAGAGAGGTGATGGGTATCTCATGGGAGTGCGATACCAATTTAAATATGAGATAAAACATATTTTTAAAAATAAAGCATTTATGCACTTGCAAAATATTTTCACAACTCGGGCTCTGACCCGTTTCTATATTTTTTCCTCTCTTTCTATATATATATATACTAGGGTGTACCCGTGCCGATGGCACGGTGATAAATTTTTTCCCATGATATTTTGTATTCGTGCCAATGACACGAAGGTAAATTTGTTTCCATGATAAATTTATACCTGTGCCGATGACACACTCATAATTTTATCTTGTTGCATTCTATTAGCGATATATCATTAAGATTTAATTGTTGATGTTCTTAAATATTTTTATCATCACTATTTTTGTGTATTTTCAATTACTGGTTGTACTAATTACATACCACTTTTTAATTTAAGGACATTTAAACTTAATCTCACATTTGTCACTTAATTATTCGACAGCAAAAATATCCGACGACACGACGATAAATTTGCCCCTATGATAAATTTATTCACGTGATATTTTGTATTTTAAAACATTGAAACTTTACCACGTATTTTGTGTATGGAGAGGGAAAAATGAAGCTCAATTTAGTACCCGCACCATATCTACAATTATTACAGACTTGTGATTTTCATGGCTTATAAAACAATAATATTTAATGTCGTGTCATTTTCATTTTGATCGAGCTCATTTTTATTAAACAAAATTATATTGTGCTGATTTTACCTGAATTGTGTTCAAAATAAATAAAAATATATATTTTATGTCATACTTTATGCCAAGTTACATATTTTTTGTAACTTGAATTGTTGTTATTTTGTAAAAATATTTTGTATTGTGATTTAATAGAAAATAGTACACCGAAATAAAATTTATGCAGTTGACCCCAACTTTTAACTTGCTTAATTTTTTGCATATATAGAAACAGGTTACAAAAATATATATCTCCATATATATAATTTGTGTACCATATGAAAAGATATCTCATGAGGAGATACGGGTGAGTTAAAAAAATGATAACAAGAAGATTTGTTTATAGCATATGGGATTTGAAGGTGTCTACAAAAAATCAAAACAAATCAGGGGTGTTGACTGAATCGAAAAACCCATTCGTATAAAGAAGTAGGGGTGGTAATTTTAGAAACGACACGAAATTGACATGATATGGTGTTCGTGTTGTGTTATCGTGTTTTTTAGGAATTGAATGTAAAAAATTCTGATATTTGTGTCATATGGTTTTTTATTCGGGTCGTGTTCGTGTCAACTAAAAAAAACACGAATTCGTGTCGCATCGTGTTCGTGTCTGAAAAAATCTCGTCGTTTTGTGTCGTGTCGGCGTGAAACACGACCCGTTGATCCGAATTGCCACCCGTACAAAGAAGAGTGTTCACATATTCTAAGAAATATGTGAACACATATTTCTTAGAAACGGCACAAAAAGGTAAACCACACCTCTAATTTGCACAGAGATCAAGACTGGATTTTACCATATTTGTAATATACAAAAAAACACTAATTTTCCAAAGCAAAAAATTAGTAATATATAAAAACTTCCACAAATTTTCATAGAGAAGTCGTCAAAATAAATTTTCAAAAGAAAAAAAGTAGAACATTTCAATACTCTGGAAGTCCCTTACTTCCATAGGGTAAACATGAAAAGACAAAAAAAAGAAATACAATTCGTTGGATCAAAATTGTACAAAGTAAACACCAAATTGTACTATAGTGTACAAATGCCAATAAATATTTACGATGCAATAAAAAACAAACCATTTTCCATGTCTTTCTTTTCTTCCCTTAACTTCTGTTCTGCATCTTTCTCTCAACTCTCCATGATTATGTGTTGTGTCCTCACCCGGTTAGATGAATAGTACCTGTAAAATTGTAAAATTGGTGGGTTTCAACTACAAACATAATACAGCTAAAAATAGTACTCATAGAATCGGTGGATTATGAAATAAAAAATAGAACTCCAAGAACTGTGTTTGACCTCTTAATATTCAAAAAAACACAAACCCTCCAAAAATGACTTTGAAAAAACCCTTAGTTGAAAATAATACCGGAAAAACATCATTGTGTTTAACCCTTGGTCATAGACAAAGCGGGTGACTTCACTTCACAGTTGAGAGAGATACTAAAAAATTATAAAGACCCAAGTATTGTGGGTTATGATTTTCAGAAGTTATGTGGGTTGATAGATTAAACAACTCATTAGTAGGTAAGAGACAGAAGAAGAAAAAAAATAGAAAAGACAGCTCTCAACCCCAGTCACCTATGGGGATCAAGATTTCTTGAATTAGATATCAAAAATCATCGTCTCTCAACCTACATCAAACGCCAAAAATAATTTAGTGGGAAAATTTTGTCAAAGATTAAACACTGTAAGAAATAAAAAGAAAAAATTAACACCCAAACCTGTAAGAGTGGTGTTGCTTCTTCACTCTTGAGAGGAACCCATACCAAGCTGAACAAAAAAAAGCATATCAAGTCCTACACGGTGCTGGGTAATACAAAGTGTTGGGTCCATGTTGGATCTGAACAAAAAAAAAGAGTAGTACACGGTGCTGGGTCCAAGATATATTAATTCAAAGATTTCTTTCTTTAATGATCTAACAGTAAAGAAACCTACAAAGGTGTGTTACTTTGGTAATAACCCTCGTCCTGATTATACTTTGAAAGGTTTAACACTCATGTTCAGATCTACTCCATGTTGAGGTTTACAGAACCCCTGCAGATCAATAAACCCCTGCAGATCAATCACATAAATAAAAATCGAGAAAGACACCAATAGTATCTCAAAAAATTAGAGTAAATCAACAGTACTTCAAATAGCTTTGGAAACACACCATTAATATTTAGATGCATCTGAACTAAGACATTCTAGCGCTAACGCCGCCTCCAAGCACCCTTCATCTTGTAAACCGAGACTCATCAGAGAGTTTACAAACGTCACGATCTGTTACGGTAAGGGTTTAATGGCTCGAGACTCGTCGGAGAGTTTACAAACGTCGAGCTGATAGAACTCCGTCCAGTGGTATGACCTGACGTGAACAAACCTAATGGTCCTGGCACCACATGATCGATGGTATTTTTTTTCAAATCTCGGGTCAAAAGTAAAGCAAACCTCCTGACACCACGTGAGAGATAGAACTCGGTACCTTTTGGATCTGATAGAACTCGATCCAGTAGCAGCATAAGTAGGCAAAAAAGCCACCATGGGAGTGACCCTTTTGATCTGCTTCAATATGTTCCTGTTTTTGAGAATTTTTTTGTGAGTTTTGTTGGTATTTGGGTTTTCTTTGGGAGAGCTAACATACAGATATGAGAAGAGGTAGAGAGAGAGTTCTTGTGGGGATGGGAGGGAGGCTCGAGGTAGTGATGAAAGATGGGACGGGTGAGAGGCTCGAGACTCACAATAAAAAAATTCCATATTGCCACAATCTTTCAACATTCAATGTGACCCATGAGTTAGATAATCTCAACCGTTAATTGGTTAATACCAAAACTCATCTGATTTAATCTCAACCCTCAGTTGATAAAGACCAAATCCACCAGATTTAATCTAAACCGTCAGTTGGAGAAGATAAAAAATCCCTCCTCCTCTATTATATATATATATAGGTGTACAGATATTGGGACGCCTGGATGATGCTTTTTTTGAGTCAGACGTCTGTTGCAGCAGCTGTGGATGCATGCAACATTATCGTAGACGCTTATATTCTTGTACTCTAGATAGGAGGTACTATATAAACATTCGGGCTAATAATCTAACTGCATTTATTTATTCTTTTACCGCCTTTTAGTGCGACATTCGATTTGGTTGATTTTATGTTAAGCCGAGTGTTCCGTTATTTTATTTCATTTCAGTTTCATATATTTACATTGTGTGGCTGTTTTAAATCGTATTACAGTTTAAAAAGATTAGTTAAATAAAATTTTGACGCCAGCCTAATAGGTTATTAGTAATTAAATTGGTTTTCGATGGTGATGCTAAGAATGATCCCTATGCGACCTCGGTTTTAATTTGGTACTGGAGTGATCGCCCAGTATTTTATTAGGCGGGGTGTCACAAGTGCATTTTTATTTTCCTAAAAATATCTTAAACAATAATCAAAACCTTCTACAAATATTCTCATTAAAACACCCAATAGTGCCTCTCTCTCTCTCTCTCTCTCTATATATATATATATATATATATATATATATATATATATATAGTAGCTCCATTTTTATCAGTGGGGAAAAATAGGTATATTTGTGGTGAGGGTATAATTGCTACAACCTAAAATGGTGGAAACACACATAAAGGGGAGAAGGAACTATTGAGGGTTCTTGGGGATATTAAAATGGCAGTGGGCTTCTCAACTCCACACCTCACTAATGTGTCCAACAACAAAGCTATTCATCCAATTAAATAAGCCTTCTAATAATCTTATTGATTAATCCAAATGGTCAATCTCTAAGAGATGACATGTATGCATGATCAATGGTAGCAAGGTTGACATGTTAATGCCAGTTGGTCTAAAATTCCTAGGTCTCCATACAATTACACAAAGGATATAAGAAAGTCCCCCATGTTTATCCTTCTAGAAGTTACTATTGTCAGCAAGTTAGGCCAAAGAGCTGACTCACAAATTCTGGGTCGACAGCTGAACGTTTAGACTATGTTATAATTGGTTGTGAGTCACGTCATTTTAAAGAACTTAAGCGTCGTTCTAATGACATCAGCTCATCGTAAGAACGAACTTAATCATTGTTCGAATGATGGAAGAATGCTTGGACTCCTCCCTAATCCTAACTTCTCCCCATATGTTCCTTTACTGCATGGAATTCTATTGTTCCTATGTGAGGCAATAGTTTAATGAGCGAATTTGGTCTAAATTATAATCTTCTTACTTTATATCCCTATCTTCATAAATTTACCCATTTCCTCCCAACACTTTTAAACTTTTAGAAAAGCATATATAGCTTAATTAATTTATAACCACTCATTCCCTAATTCACATGTAATCCCTAACTTAAGAATTCTCTTATAATTCAGTTTGCTAATCGTAACCTTCTATAATCATAATTGATCATCCTTTATACATAATCCATATAAATTTTTAATTAAATTACCGGGGCAGGATATTGGATTACCAAACTACCATAACTAACCTAAATAATGTTGAGACGAACGATTCTTTAATCTTCCCAAAAGTCTTGAACTTTATGTTCGAATACGTAGAAGTAGTCACGATGGTATAGTGTATGTATAATAGGATAAGCCAAATGAAAAATAAACTGGTCAATTATAAAACTTGCTCTTACACTCTCATATCTCAACCATTTTCTCCAGTTTCTATTTCAGTACTTAAATTTCTAATATGTTGTTTGCTTAGCATTAATACATTTAAGCAAGATAATCAGTGTATCAATTTTAGGTGATAAAAAGTACCTTGTTTTCTATTTAATACTACTTTCTCTTAGTAAATAATTTCTATATTGATAACATTTGACAAATCAACTTCGTTTTATTGTAGACTATATATTATTTTCATATCTAATAACTAAGGAAATTTTTAGTATTTTATTCCAATTGTCATTATTAGAGTGACACACACACACACACACACACACACACACACACACACACACACATATATATATATATATATATATCACACCTCTAATACAATAGTATTAGAGGTATAAATTTCCATTTATGATAGAGATCGATTATAAATCGTCACCTTACGAAGAAAAAAAGTATCTCCTTCGAAAGTCAAGATGTCTATCCAAATCCCCACTTCATTTCAAATTTAATGGGCAAACAGAACTATAGAACGTTTGCCCCTTGAACCTCCAAATGCCATGAACTCTTCACCTTTCTTTAGCTGATACATATTTCCCCACATTTATATATGGAGATTTGAAGCCCCAGAAGGTGCAATCATCTTCAGGTATGCCGATACTCTATCATATTCTCCTCAATTTTCTGTTTCCCACATAATTTTCCTCATATTTGTTGTTCTTTATTTTTTTAATAAAAAATAAACGTTTCTTTTTAGTTCAGTATATTGGTTTAGATCATACTGTTGGTCATTATTCAATCTTTATTAGAAGTAAGTTTCATAACACTCTCCTCACATCAACATCCTTGAAAATTTTGGCTTTCATCTTTGCATATTAAGTGTTTGATTTTTTGCCTATTTGATTGTTATATCCCCCATTGATATAGTTTTCAAAATGTTTTGTTTGGTTCCTAGATATTTACGTTTTCCATCTTCATCCTTAATTATTGTTCCACACGTGAACATCTATACACATTATTTTGACTAAAGTTCTCATTTGAACTTCTGTGAATTAAGTATTGGGTGTGGAGTCATTTGTCCATAAATTGTATATGTAGGTGAGATAAGGCTTAACAAACCTGAACTATAGTAAATGGCAGTAAAAAGGATTTTATTTAGCAGCTGATTGTTGAAATTTAGATTTTATTGTTCTTAGATCATCAAGTAGAATTGCGTATTTTGAGTATTATTTTAATTTACTTGGATACTTAATGATTGAAGCGAAACGTTTCAATGTAAACCTTTCAATTTAATTTGAGCATTGATCAACTCCTACAATATAATTTTTACACAAGGAGATGACAAATTTCTTGACTATAGATTTTTTTAGTTTGTTTTTTTATATCGATGACTGGGCACTCATCTAACCAAATTTGTTATATAAATCCAATCGTTATCCTCTGTCAACAAACTAACCAAACTCCATCATTGTTGTTATTAATTTTTTATGCAATCAAGAACTTTTTGGAAATACTTGATATCCTATAGGGTTGAGGTTGTTGATTGGGGTTTGGGGGAAAATAAGTAAGAGGATGGAGTTTGAATATACTTTAAAGAATTGGGGGAGTTGGTGTATAGTAATTTCCTTTCAATTTAAACCTTTCAATTTAATTTGAACATTTAGAAACTCCGAACATATTCAATGCATACCCTTTTGAACCCCTATTCACTTACCCGTATGCTGAACAGTTTAATTTTTAGGTTTTATAGTCGTTGTTTCTTTTGAGAGTGTAAAAAATACTACATTTTCAGTCCCAAATCATCTTGTTTATCTTTTTGATACATCACAAATTTTAAATCCTTAAATTTACCCATTCGAAGAGTAACAATGCGAGGAAACTTATCCAAGTGCATGTAGTACATTCAAAGGTTTTCATAATTTTTAGGAAGTGGTATATTAGAAAGTAATTATTTTTAGAAAGAATTGGTTTTATATTTATAATTGTTGTTTGTAGGACGGAAAGAATTCAAAAGAATATGATATTATACCTAATGGTTTCAAACTAAAGAAAGGAGATGTGATAAACTACATGCCTTAGCCATGGGGAGGATGCAATACATTTGGGGATATGATGCTGATGAATTCCTCCCTGAAAGTGCGGTGAAAGATCCATTTAATGAGCCATAGGTTCATTTTTTTTTATCTATTTTTCTATTGGTTTTAGTTATTTATTTTTAAAATAACTGGTTAGGATTTGTCAATAACTACTTTGATTAGGTTGATAATAAGAAGATAAAAATATAAGGAAACAGTAAAATTATTGTTGAGGGGGAAAGACAATTTATTTCATTAAAAATGTCTTTAAATGGTTTTTGTTCCATCCTTCTAGATCTTTATATAAATTACTATGATTCTCAGTAAATTTGGTTTTGAAAATTGCAAATGTATTTCGGGTTTTTACATAAAGAATATTAGAAAATGACTAGGTACTTAGCTTTTCTAATTCAATAATCGCTTAGTTTAACCTTTCATTCATTAACTTAAATTCTATTTTACAAATACCTACAATTACATCCTTTGAGACCTTTTGTAGTTGAAAACTCGCTTAGTTTAACATTCCATTCATTAAATTAAGTACTTTTTTTACAAATAACTACAATTCCATCCTTCGAAACATTTGTCTTAATTAATATGATTCTCACTAAATTTGTTTCTAAAAATCACAAATGTGTATATATATATATATATATATATATATATATATATATAATAAGGAGTAAAACTTATGTATGTCAAAAGATAGAAGTATAATGTCATCTATATGAGTTTTTCGTCCACTCCCTATTTTGTCCCTTAATTTTTTTATTTCCCCATCTTTTTTAACTTACCAAATTTACGCTTCAATTCAAAATTGGGGTTACTTTGGTCAAAATCACAACCTCTCTAAAAATGAAGGGTACAGATTCTCTCCCTTACACTCATTTGCCCGAACCCTAACCGTCTTCCTCACTCTATCCATATCACTCCTTATGGGTCTCTACTCTTTTCAAGACAAACCCTCCCAAGAAAAACCTTATCATTTGCTCCCTCTACCCACCACCGCTTCTTTCTACTATCTCCCTCCTCCTCCTCCATTATTACCGACCTCAAGTAGTCTCCCCCTCCCCCTCTCTCTATCTCTCTAACCCACACATGCATATATTCTTGCACTCACCCACATGCACACATACTATTTTCTTTTCATGTTGTTGACTTTAATCTATTCTATTGTACATTTTTCGTTCAAATAAATCCAAATCTCAAAGATTTTTCTCTTCTCTCAAACCATCTCGATATCTCTCATATGTTTTTTATGAATGTTTTGAAATTAAGATTTCAACAACTTTGATTTCATGACCTATGTCACTCTTTCAGCCTCATTTCACACTGATATATCTCTCTCTCGCATGCTCTCTCTCTCCGCTCCTTATTTTTTCCATCTACATCTCTATTTTTGGATTTTTAAAAAACAGGGTTCTAAATTAATCTTCTTTTGGGGGTTTTCATTTTAGTGTTTTGAAACTAGGTTTTTAAGAAATTTGTTTCAAAGTTTATAGTTTTTTTTTTTGAAATTTTGAATTGGGATTTTCTTGAAATTTAGAATTATAAAATGTTTTTTAGTACTTGAGGCTCATTTTGGTCATTGTAGACTTGAATATACGAATATGGATGTGTTAGAAATATTTAGTACATTTCTTGATTAGTGTGATAATGGAGGCTTTCTAATTTGAATCTCTGTTGTTATTTGGTAATAGTTTTGATCACAATCACATAAAGCATTTTAATAAATGAATGGAACTAGCAGCCGTGATGATAGGAGAACAGAAACATCAAGAGAAGGAGATGCAAAGTCAAGAGAAGGAGATGTAAAGTTTGCTCAGATGGATGATGCTCGAAACCT
The DNA here is from genome assembly GCA_949130495.1 of Sambucus nigra. Taxonomy (NCBI): domain Eukaryota; kingdom Viridiplantae; phylum Streptophyta; class Magnoliopsida; order Dipsacales; family Adoxaceae; genus Sambucus; species Sambucus nigra. Next base: position 146,183,843 of record OX422222.1, on the reverse strand, counting down.
TTGGTTTATCGTTGGCCTTTTCTGCCTCTCATTCTCATGTTCTTCAGTTAACAACAACTTCATGATCACTATTTTCTCTGTTGACAGAGTTAGGTTCACATAATCGTGAAGAGTCTGAGATTGGTCACGATCAGTTGTTCAAGGTGATGAGCTTTTCGATTTTCTTCCGACCCTTCTTTTCTCATTTTGAGAGAATGTTTCTTTTAGCTAAGTGTAACAAAATATATATTTTGGTATAATGCATAATCAAATTGGCAAAACATGTACTCTAGACAATTATACAATTTTTGTATAATGCATAATTATGGCATAGTTTATGCAAAATTCTCAACACTATCCATAACCAGGGCAAGGTAAAATGCATGTTCCCATGGGAATGTCGAGGGAAGGGTTTTATTCATTTTTTGTGTTTTTACCGACGAAACAGAATTTGGAGTTCCACGACAAGCCTTTTGTAGTAATTAGAGTGCCTCGAGACCTCGCAAAATGCATTATCCATAAGAGCAACATGTGACACCCGCTTATTAAAATAAGAGGTGGCCAGTCAATCAATCGAATAGAACCGAAATCATTAATGGTCCATTCTTAGCATTACTGTCGCCCAATAATAATACGAGACAACCACCAAATATTTTGAAAACAGATGTCATATGTCATTGCCAATTGGATAAAAGCAATTTCCATCAAACAGTTTGAAACAAAAGGTTTATATATATATATACATAACATTTTAACAACAAACTAGAAAGAATAAACGAATAAGCTATCAGGTAACAGACTGAATACAAAAGATTACACCAAGTAAGAAAGTATGTACGAACACTAAACTTGGGCAACATGCCCGAATATACAGACGGATCATAGCCAGAGTATCAAAAGAAATGATGGGTCTACTATAAAAATCCTACAACATCCAAAAAATGCTATAGCTCATTGACTCTAGGAAGGAAAGTCACATCGGGCGCCCATGCGGTGGAGCACCTGAACATACATAAGAACCACACAAGAAGGAGAAATATAAAGGGACCGGTTTGATATGATAAACATGTGAAAAAAGGTATGACAGTCTTGAATACTACTTTTATAAACAAATAAGATTCGCTTTTCATTCAAGGAATCATCCTCACCTCTCTTCTAAGTGCACATCCTAACGCGTACAATTCATCTTAAGTTTAACTACCCAACTACTTAATAGGAGCAACCTAACTATATTCCACATGTCAAGTTTATCAATTGGAGATATATTTACAAGTCAATACTCATTAGGGACCATAGGCAATTAAAGTTGATTCATAGTTTTCCTAAATGAATTAATCAATTGGGTGAAATACTATTTTAATGTAAATAGTTACAATCATAATAATAATGGTTCTAAGACCATCCTTCTGGGAGTTACCCCACTGGATGCGCCCCTAAATACTATCATTTTTTAGGGCCTATAACAAATACCACCTGGGTATCCTAAATCGCAATGCCTGGGAAGTGGCCATATACCTTTGATAGTGACTCATAACCATACTCGAAATTACCTAACTTCGAACTATACAACCATACAACGTAACACACGATATCATGGCCTAAGGACTATACTCTAACTGCATCATTAGCTAGGGGATTCACCTCTTGCTCATACTTCCCTTACGATATCATTTAGAGAGGTATGTGTAAGAGTGACATAGTTACAAACTATATTAAGTTAAACATATGATACTTAAATTCCGAAACCATGTGTACGTATAAATTTGGCTACAAGATATAATTATTATCAGACTAGCCCCCAAAGGTCCAACACACACTACCCGACTCTCTACTACTCCTACCCTTATTTACTAGACAAAATGAAACATTATACACTTATAAACATTCCTCAAAATAATCCCGGACACCCTCGTACTATCCTAGAGTACCACTCCCCTTATATGAGGTAATATTACTTCTCAATACATCGTAAGAGAAGGTTCCTAAGGCTTAAACCCAAAATAAAAGGAGTAGAAAGAAAGTCCAATGCTTGGGTTGAAAATAGAGTGCCAGTCGACCGACCCTTGACCCCCGGTCGACTGCGTAATTAAAATTTGCCTTGAAAGGCTACTAGTAGGCTTTTCCCCTTAGTCCCGGTCGACCGGAGGCTTGGCCACGGTCGACCGGTCGCACCAGTTAACTCGTCCAACCCCTATTTTTCTTACAAAAACTAAATCTTCCAACCCTTCTTCTTCCCTCTGCAGCAACTATCATCAACCAATATTAGCAACAAATCATTCCTATATAACCACCTAACAATATACAACCGCATATCATATCTAACATATCTAGGTGGAGGTTTGAACAACAACTCAATCGATCCCTCAATGGGCCAAATCTTAAGAACAATGAATAATCACACAATTTATTCAACATAATCATAAGTTATTGCAAGTATAATACTTTCCTTACTGTTGCAGTCTCGAATTCAACTTCGTACCAACGATTCTAGTCTAGAAATGGCAAAATCTCCTCTTTCTCTTATTTCTCTCAAGCTCTCACTTCTATCTAACTTCTAGGTCTAGAAATATACAAATGAGGTATAAATGCTCTTCGAAGACTTAAATGCCCAAATGACTAAAGTCTAAAATTAAATGCAACTACACACTCAAAAATGACTCATAACATCATAATTAAGTCAAAACTAAATAAAAGTACCCCTGAACCCAAAAACAACCCTGGCCCTTAGTTTGACTATCTTGACCATTCCTGGACTAACAGCTCCCTCTAAAATGACCTTCGAGATATCGTTCATTATTTTCTATTACAATGTCATATTAACATTCTAATAATAATCCAATTGGAATATAAATTATACATGTCGCCTAAAATCATAGCGACTCAATATTAACATAATATTACACTATTTACATTCGCGTAAAGGTAAATATGCAATACTCAGAAATATTAACCCTTAAATTACTGAAATTAATATTTACTCCAATTTCCTTTATTTATATAACTAACCCACATGGTAAATTAACATAAAAATAATTACTTAAAACTAAGGGGTATTATATACTCCCCTTTACAAGGGAATTTTGCCCTCAAAATTAGGCATACCTCGTGAAAAGAGGAGTAGGTATTTTTCTTGGATATCGTCCTCTTGTTCCGAAGTTTATTCTTTGGCATTGTGGTGACCCCGGTGGACTCGGATCAAGGGAACCACTTTAGATCTTAGTCTCCGCTTACCGTGGTCCAAAATGGCAATCGGTTTTTCCCCATATGAAATATTGGGTTGCAACTCAATATCTTCTAACGAAACATGCCACTGAGCTCCCTCACATCTTTTGTACTTCTTAAAAGATGAGACATGGAACACATCATGAATTTGCCGTAAGTGTTCCGGCAACGCCAGTTGATATGCTACGGGGCCTACCTTTACAATAATGGGAAAAGGACCAACATAACGTGACACAAGTTTGACCTTTTCCACAAATCGCATTACCCCCGTATCGGGGACACACTCACTAAGACTTGATCCTCTACTTCCAATTACACATGCCTCCGATTTGCATCGGCATAGCTCTTCTGGCGATCCTGTGCAATCTGTATGCGATTTAAAATGAGCTCAATATTTGAAGAAGTGTCTTGAATCATCTCAGGTACAAGAAGCTTATTATCTCCTACTTCCAACCAACAACATGGTCAGCCATACAATGCCTCATATGGTTCCTTACCTATCGTGAATTGGTACAAATTATTGTATGCAAATTCGACAAACGGAAGTTATTTCTCCCACCCTCCTTTAAAATTAAGTACTCACATGCAAAACATATATTCCAACATTTGATTAACCCACTCCGTTTTCCCATTGGTTTGCGGATGGTATGACATACTCAACAGCAATTCGGTCCCCATTGCCTCTTGGAAACTTCGCCAAAAATGGGTTACAAAAATTTTGTCTTGATCCGAAACTATATTGATAGGAACCTCGTGAAGTTTAATAATTTCCTCAATAAAGAGTCGGTCATAGAGAGCCGTGTTATAATCCTCCCCTACCGATAGAAAGTGTGCCGATTTGGTCAAACGATCGAAAATTACCCAAATAGAATCACGACCATTTTGCGACATCAGGAATCCAATGATGAAATCAATTTAGATACTCTCTTATTTTCACACCAGTATTTCTAACGGTTGCAACAATCCAGTTGGCCGTTGGTGGTCCACCTTTACCAATTCGCAAGTGGAACTTTGGGAGACAAATTAAAAAATGTCCCTTTTCATTCCCGCCCACTAATACTGATGGCGCATGTCTTGGTACATTTTGTCCCTGCCTAGATGCACTGCAAATCTTGAACCATGGGATTATGTCATGAAAGCACATCTCAAGTCTCCTTTGGCTGGGACTATAAGTCTTTCGTGGAAATACAACCCACCTTTAGGACTAATAGAGTAGGACTCTGCTCCCTCAGTCAGTAATAGGTGTACCCAATCCTGACAGTTTTTATCCCCTCCTTACATTTTTACGACTCGCATCACGATAGCAGGCGTAACAAATAAAATTGACATGCATGCTCTAGTTACAGCATCATCCTGACAAAATTCTTTCCACTTATCTTTCCACACTTCTACTAACTGTCCTATGGGTCTTCGACTCAACGCGTCAGCTACCATATTTGCTTTGCTTGGGTGATAGTGAATATCAAATTGATAGTCCTTTACGAACACCAGCCACCTTCATTGTCGCATATTTATATCTTTTTTTCTAGAACAAATATTATAACGACTTGTGGTCCCTAAAATGGTGATAATATCCCGCCAGACCCAGAAAGCTACGAATCTCCGTTGGCGTCATGGGATGATCCCATTCCCTCACCGATATAACCTTGCTCGGGTCCATGGAAACACCCTCAACCTTCATGATATGCGCCCAAAATTGCACTTCTTACAACCAAAAGCCACATTTCTCGAACTTAGCATAAATTTTATGATCGCGTAGTGTCTGTAGGATCATTAGCAGATGTTCGGCATTATTAGCTTCAGTTCGATAATAGACTAGAATTTCGTCGATAAATACGACCACAAACTAGTCTAGAAAGTCCCTAAATACTAGTTTCATAAGGACCGTAAATACAGTAGGAGGATTAGTTATCCCAAAGGACATAACCAAAAACTCGTAGGACCCATACCTTATCAAGAATGTGGTTTTTGACACATCTTTCTCTCGACTTTGCAACTGGTGGTAACCTGTCCTCAAATATACTTTAGAAAAGTAGGATGCTCCTCATAATTGATCAAATAAATCGTCGATTCGAGGTAACGGGTATTTGTTTCTGATAGTTACCTTATTCAACTCACAATAGTTGATGCATAACGGAAGGGAACCATCTCTCTTTCTCACGAATAATACGAGGGCACCCCCTGGTGACGTGCTACACCAAATGAACCCCCGCCCCAACAGTTTCTTAATTTGATCCCTCAATTCCTTTATTTCTAAAGGGGCCATATGGTATGGAGTTCACGCAATCGGCCTAGTTCCCGGTTCTAAGTCAATTACGAACTCAATCTCACGCCTAGGAGGTAATCTCAGAATCTCTTGAAAGACATCTCCAAATTCCCTGACAACTAGAATTGAGTCTAAAGAGATCATGATTTCTTGTAAAGTCTCCTCCTTCATATAATACAAGTGGGTGCTCGAATCTCTCTCCAGAAGAGGCATAGCCACCAAAAACATTTCTTGCCCTAGAATGGAAAAAACTATACTCCTCCTGTAACAATTTACCATGGCCCAGTAATTCACTAACCAATCCATTCCTAAAATGACATCATACCCGACCATATCAAGGACGAGCAAATTGGCTTCAAAACATAATCTACCAAGGTCTTTCCCACCACTTTACAAATAAAAAGTATAAGTGAACCATCACGTATAGAAGACTCGATGCTAGTGAAAGTACTTTCAAGAGACTTAAACAATCCCGTCAAAAGAGAAAATTGCTTAGCAATAAATGAGTGTGTGGGGCCAGTGCCAAATAACACCCGACCCACAAACCCCTGGATGGGAAACTTACCCTCGATAGCTGGCAGTGATGGAGGAAACAAAGCATCTTGGATATTATACATACGTCTAAACTGAAGTTGTCCCTATTACAATGGGGCGGCTATAATAGGTGCTGAAGGTTGTTGATGTGCCTGCGGATTTTGAAGGCCTCGTGGTAATTCCCCCTATTCAACTATGGACTAGATCTCTTCATTTGACATGTCTCATCGCACTGAAAATAATAGCCTGTAAAACCCTCCAGATGTTGGCCTCGATTGTTGTTTCAAAACTTCCCCGTGCCTTGGCCCTGTTAGCCTCAACCCCATTATTCCCTCTGCCAAGTTGGCCTGGTTGGCCCAACTCTAGCTATTTCTGAGCACCTTAACCGTGCCTAAAACCACCTTCACCAAAGTTGAAACCCCCAAAAAGTTGCTTCTTAGCCAAGTCAACTGCTGGAGGTCCCGCTTCTTCTATTTAATCCTAGACTGATATGGTGGTGGTAGTGCTCCACTGGCACCATTCCCTCCTTGTTTACTAGATTGACCAAAATATCCTATCTTCTTCATCACCTTCAAGTGAAGGCGATGATACTGGCAATGAAGTAAAGTTATGTTCATCACATCGTCAAAAGTTTGCAAAGATGAGCTCCCCAGCAGACGCTTCCTTATCCTCCAACTCAATCCCCCGATAAATTTTAAGATCCTCCTTTCTTATGAATTTACCTCGTCTGGCATAAAGTTTGCTAAGCAGGTAAATTCTTCTTCATATTCTGCCACTATTTTCTCCCCTTGAATCACATCCTATAGCTTCCTCCTCATCTCCTTCTGGATTGCTGGAGGAAAGTACTTTTGATCAAATAAGGCCCAAAATTCCAAAATCGTCATCGTATCCGTCTGTTCTGGAGTGGTCACCAATTCCCATCATTGGAGAGCAGCTCCTACAAGTTTAAAAGTGGCGAGAATCTATTTCTTCTCCTCACTACAGTCCACCATTCAAAGATGGCATTGAACATCCTTCTTTCATTGATTTCCAACAATCACATCAGCGCCACCCTAAAATTATGGAGGGTGACCTTTGAGAAAGGATTCTCTAAATCTTTCCCTTGCGAAAGGTCCCCGTATGGTCTTAAGACACTGGTGCTACAGGCTGTCGAGCTTGGGGAAATTATTGCGCCATAGCGGTCATTGCACCATTTATCTCCTGGGCTACAATATTATCCACATCCATCTCATGTATAGTGCCTTGTGGAGGTGAAGTCTCTACATCATCTTCTACTCAATTTTCCCTTGTTGGGTGACCTCGTCTAGGCGACATCTGAGATAAAAAGCAACTGAATCAATCTATAATTAAAGTAATTTATCCTTACACGGGAAAAAATGTAAACGCAGATAAGCAACATAGTCCTAATAATATGGCTCTATATCAAAGAACGCTACGGTAGAATGTGATAAATCCGCATAGATCCTAAGGACTCCATAACCTGATGCTCTGATACCATTTGTGACACCTCTCTTATTAAAATAAGAGTTGGTCGGACAATCAATCCCATAGAATAAGAATCTTTAAACGCCCATTCTTAGCATCAGTATCGCACAATAATAATACGAGACAACCAATTTTAAAAACGGATGTCAAATGTCATTTCCAGTTGGATAAAACCAATTTTCATCAAACACTTTGTAATAAAAGGTTGATGTATATAAATAACAGTTTAACAACGTACTAGAGCTCATAACTGAATAAGCAGTCGGTTAACAGACTGAATACAAAAGATTACACCAAGTAAGAAAGTATGTATGAATACTAAACTTGGGCCACATGCCTGAATATACAGACGGATCATATCCAAAGTACCAAAATAAGTGATGCGTCCACTACCAAAATCCTACAACATCCACAAAATGCTGTAGCTCCTTGACACTAGGAAGGAAAATCACATCGAGGCTCCATGCGGTGGAACACCTGAACATATATAAGAACTACACAAGAAGGAGAAATATAAACGGGTCAGGGCCCGATTTGATATGATACACATGTGAATAAAAGGCATGACAGTCATTAATACTACTTTCATAAACAAATAAGATCCGCTCTTCATTTAAGGAATCATCCACTCCTCTCTACTAGGTACCCATCCCAACGTGTACAATTCGTGTTATGTTAAACTACCCAACTACTTAATAGGAGTAATCTAATTATATTACACGTGTCAAGTTTATCAATTGGAGATATATTTACAAGCCAATACTAATTAGGGACCATAGGCAATTAAAATTGATTCATAGTCTTCCTAAATCAATTAATCAATTCAGTGAAATACTATTTTAATGTGAACAGTTACAATCATAATAATAACGATTCTAAGATCATCCTTCTGGGAGTTACCCCACTAGATGCACCCCTAAATACTATCATCTTCTAGGGCCTATAACCAAGATCATCTGGGTATCCTAAATCTCAACGCATGGTAAGTGTCCATATGCCTTCGATAGTGAGTCATAACCATACCTGGAATTACCTCACTTTGAACTATACAATCATACAACATAACACTCGATATCATGGCCTGAGGACTATACTCTCCTTGCATCATTAGCCAGGGGATTCACCTCTTTCCTGTACTTCCCTTATGATAGCATTTAGATAGGTATGTGTAAGAGTGTCATAGTTACAAACTATATTAAGTTAAACATATGATACTTAAATTTCGAAACCATGTGTACGTATAAATTTGGCTACAAGATATAATTATTATCAGACTAGCCCCCAAAGGTCCAACACACACTACCCGACTCTCTACTACTCCTACCCTTATTTACTAGACAAAATGAAACATTATACACTTATAAACATTCCTCAAAATAATCCCGGACACTCCCGTACTATACTAGAGTACCACCCTTATATGAGGTAATATTACTTCTCAATACATCCTAAGAGAAGGTTCCTAAGGCTTAAACCTAAAATAAAAGGAGTAGAAAGAAAGTCCAATGCTTGGGCTTAAAATAGTGTGCCAGTCGACCGACCCTTGACCCCCGGTCGACTGCGTAATTAAAATTTGCCTTGAAAGGCTACTAGTAGGCTTTTCCCTTTAGGTCCGGTTGACCGGCGGCTTGGCCGCGGTCGATCGGTCGCACCAGTTAACTCGTCGATCCCCCATTTCTTATAAAACCTAGATCTTCCAACTCTTCTTCTTCCTTCTACACCAACTATCATCAACCAATATTATTAACAAATCATTCCTATATGATCATCTAACAATATACAACCTCATATCATATCTAACTTATCTAGGTGGAGGCTTGAACAATAACTAATTTAAACCCTAAATGGGTCAAATCTTAAGAATAATGACTAATCACACAATTTATTCAACATAATCATAAGGTATTTCTTGTATAATACTTGAATTTTTGTTGGAGTCTCGGATTGTTCTTCGTAGCAACGTTTTCGGGCTAGAAATGGCAAAATCTCCTCTTTCTCTTCTTTCTATCAAGCTTTCACTTCTTTCTAACTTCTAGTTTTAAAAATACACAAATGAGGTATACATGTTCTTCCAATACTTAAGTTCCCAAATGAACTAAGTCTAACATTAAATGCTAGTACACATTTAAAAATGACTCGTAACATCATAATTAAGTCATAACTAGAAAAAAGTACCCCGGAACCCAAAAATAACCCTGGCACTTATTTTGACTATCTCGACCATTCCTGGACTAACCGCGCCCTCTAAAATGACCTCCGAGATATCGTTCATTATTTTCTATTCCAATGTCATATTAACATTGTAATAATAATCCAATTGAAATATATAAATTATACATGTCGCCTCAAAGAATAGCGACTCAACATTAATATAATATTACACTATTTACATTCGCGTAAAGGTAAATATAAAATACGCGTAAATATTAACTCTTAAATTTCTAAAATTAATATTTACTCCAATTTCCTTTATTTATATAACTAACCCACATGGCAAATTAATATAAAAATAATTCCTCAAAAGTAAGGGGTATTACACAACACCCACATTTTGGTTATGCAAATTGCATTTTTGCCAAGCCAAAATGCACTTTTATTTTTCTCGTGAAAATTGTATCAGCTTCTTTAATGTTTTGTTTTGTAATTGTTATTATTCTTCACTTGGTCTTTGCTTTTATTTGATTTTCGGGTCAGGGAATTACAATGAAACCTGAATAAGACTTTCATGATGCAGTCCCGAAGACACCATCTTGATTTGGTCAGGAGGGAGGAACCTTGTTTCTAATATTCACATGAAGAAGTCACCTTACCTGTTATGTCAAGTCTCTTATGAAGTTTCTCTATTCACATCCAACTCCTGGAAAAAGGTTAGATTTTTTAAGAATTTATTATATATATATATCAACTCACCCCTTATAGCTAATGTAATATTTAAGATACCCCCTGTTTCCAAAATCACCCCACCTGAGAAATTACATTAACATCTTTGTGAATATAATCTTTGGGGGATTAAAGATGGTAGCAATTGAAGTAGCTAATTTATCTCCACCATTTGATATAAATTGAAGTTTCCAATTTATCTGATGATCAGCATATATAAGAGCCCTTAGATCTGCTAAATCTCCTTTCCTTATCTAATCCTGACGTATTTCATGGGGTTAGTGAATTTAAGAGCATGCCATCGACATTGGTTATCCTTAATCATACCATATTATTATTCTATATTTGTAGGTTTTCTTTGGTGGGAGAGGTGTTGTACGACGCAGGCTATTCATCCCATTCTTTAATTTTCAACCTCTAAACTATAGTTGATTCATAGATGGTACGCCAAATTCTTGGTACTTTTGGAAGCGATTATTTCATCAGTTGGGGACTTTCAACCAGGATCAAAGGTTGATGAATATAATGGTGTTATAAATTAGGCCAGTAATCTCTAAGATGTGCCCCAACCTTGGCCATAAGAAAATGAGACACCATGTCTATGGACATCCCCCCTGGATCCTCACTGCGGGTGGACGAGCACGATGAGGGATCCTTAGGTCCCGCTCGTCCCTCTCGGGAGCGCTTCGACCGACGTCATTTGGGTGAGGTGTAAAAATGTAATGAGATTAGAGTTTCCAGTCTATTTTACTCAAAATAGACAAAAGAAGGGGAGCCATCCCGAAGGACAGCATCCAAAGACATATTAATGCATTCGAAACCAAAATGATTCGAAAAGGGTTCGGAGGCTATGTTACGAAATGGGAAGGTGTTAGGCACCCATTCCGCCCTTTCGATCTCTCATGGATTTTTGTTATTTTCCTTTATTTTCCCCGTGATGTGTGTTCATGCGTATATATAGTGGAGAGAGGAATTATTGACTTGTACCATGGAAGAGGTAAAGCGAGTCATCCGTAGGAAGGTATAAAAATATTAGAAAATAGAATTTACGCGATTATTCTTATGTTGACCATTATGATGGAACGATAACGCATGTGGAATAATACGTTACTAAGAAAAAATATATGTATATATATAATATAAGAGAGTGGAGTTTAGAGAAAATAGAAAATGAGAGAAAAAGTAAAAAATAGGACTCGAGTCTCGGGTTTTACCCCGAGACGCCTACGTAGCCTATAGAGGCATCAAAGTCCATGAAGTTCGCATGTAAAAATGAGTGGTGGGGTTTATCCCATAAATCCAACCGAGGGATTCTCTTATTTTTGTGTGTAGAAAAAGTGTTTTAGTTGTGAAAAAAGTGTAAGAAAAGTATGAGAATTCCCATTTGGAATTTATGAGCATACCCTCTTTTTCTTATTTTTTGGGTTTTTATTTATATGAAAATAAGAGATATACAATTATACTAAATAAAAAGTACATTAGGATGTGTTAGATGAGATAATAAAAGTGCTAGGTAATAAAACAAGTTATTGCAAATTTATGAGAATTTAAAGAGAGAGTTGAGAAAATTGGACCTTCTTGAAGATCTTGAGCTTGATTTTGAATGTTAGAGAGCAGCCCTTAGACTTGGATGACGATGTAAGGTAGTGAATTCACCAAGTTTGATGAAAAGGATGATGAAAAGTAAAGGTTGAAAAGGTATTTGGGTTTGAAAATCACGCTGACTTCGAGAGAGGTTTTCTGGATTTGCTGAGAGTGAATTCTATCAGATATGGGCTCCCCTTGCAAGTGAGGTCAGGCCTAATTTTTATTGGCCCAGGGCATTGCCGATCAGCATAGCCCTATTCCTACTAATCGACAGGTGCGTTTGGGCACACTACCGATAGGCACGGTCTGGGACCTATCGTTTGGCAGTGTCTCTCAGGCCTTTTTGAAAAATCGGCAGCATAACGCAAACCGTTGGTCATAATCACACATGGGGTGGACCGTTGGAAAGGTAATTTAGAGACCTTCGAAAGTCCTTTGTGTAAGGACACAAATTTCCAATTGATTTCTTTGTAGTTTTGGCTCAATTCTGGACAAAACCGTTTGAGTCATAGGAGAGAGTTAATTAATCTTCCTCCAAGCCTATGACGAGTTTGTTTGAAGACATAGCGGCCAAGTGTATAAATCTTCATCAAAATGTCGAGTTTAAGTGCCTCGTTTTTACATCATCAATAGTGGTTCCATGCTCCCAAGGTATGAATGCATTACATATATATATATATATATATATATATATATATATATATATATATATATATATATATATATATATATATATATATATAGGAGCTTGGAACGATTTATAATGGGTGTAGGTTTAATTAAAAACTGTTGTTTATTTTCAGAAAGATTTTACTTAAAACTTTAAAATAAAGTATATAATGTTTATGGGAAAAAATAGAATTTTTCAAACTTTCGGGAAGTTCGTTGGATATGTCGTTCGAATGAGTTTTTCGTTCCAACGAGTTCCCATATTGGCCACTAGAACTTCGTTCAAAATGTCATTTGAACGAGATGGATGTTTGAACGAGATTTCTAACGTGTTCACACTGTAACTTTGTTAGAAGCCTCGTTCGAACGAGATGTCGTTCGAACAAAAATGTCGTTCGAACGAGATTTCAGGCGGGAATTTTTTTTTGCAGTTTTTACCCATGTTTCCCGCTTCCTTACCCCACTAACTTTTGACAGATTACTATAGTGCGGGAACCAAAGTTTGTAACTTAACTTTTTCATCATTCTACATCTCCTAGAGAGAGTTTTGTAAGTAAATTCTTCATAAGAAAAAGTTCAAGGTTAAGTGTTGTTGACTTTTAAGAGAAATGTATTATACACTTTAGTTTTACACCCATATAGTTTATCCAAGCTTCCATATATATATATATACTTTTCTTGGAGTGTTTGGCACCGGTTTATCTCTACATTTGTTTGAAGAGAAGTTTGGTTTTTCTTCTAAACCCCATAAAGAAGAAGAGCTTATTTTTCTGCGGCATTCTCACATGGTGAAAGACACCGTGTGTGGTTGACGGTGTACCTATGTCTCATTGGTGAAGGCCAAGATTTCTGTGGAGCTCCGGGGTTGAGTACTAAGTGGAGGTGTTTACAAGAAGAAGCGTCGGGGCTTGAGATGGATCGAGTCATGTGTTGTAAGTCTTACTGTCTTGTAATTGAAATTCCATACTTAGTGGACTTATGGCTAGGGTCGTCCGAGGTTTTTTCCCATTGTGAGTTTTTCCTCGTACATCGTGGCGTAGTGGATTAGTTGTTTATTTTATCTTTCTATACTCACCTAGAACGCATCCTTAGGTAAAAAGATAAAATTGATTTAATTTACTTACTACTTGTTCAATGTGGTGCTATATTAAATATTGGGTAATGTTTAGTTAATTTAATTCAAGTCATTTAATTTTATTGATAAAATTGGTTTGGCCTAACTTGATAAAATTGAGAAATATAACTTAGGCAAACTTTCTAGGACTTGGATTAATTAATTATGTTTAAGTGAAATTAAGATAAGTGTGTATTTCATTTAATTTCACTTGGTTTAATTTTAATTTGAAGTAAATTAAAATTTGGTTTTTTTGTGAACCATCTTATGCTTCCGCATATCTCAACAAGGAAATTACTTTTGAATTTTAAAATTGGGGGCTTACATACTTTGAAATTGGTATCAGAGAAAAAGTGATAAATTATTTCATTAAGATCCTTTAAATATTTTTTTGGCTAAAATGGAATTTTCCCCATTCCCAAAATTTCCTATTTGCGATGGTTCTAACTACGCATACTGGAAAGCGCGTATGAAATCGACACTAAATCTATCGACGAGAGAGTTTGGTTATCGGCAGTTAATGGGTGGTCTCCACTGTGACACCCGGCTAATAAAATATCGGGCGATATCTCATACATCAAATTAAAACAGGACTCTCATATGGATCATTCTTAGCATCACTGTCGAAAATCCATTTAATTTCTAATAACCTATTAGGCTGGCATCAAAATTTTACTTAACTACTCTTTTTAAATGACTATAATTAAACCATCCGCACATTTTATATGAATGAAACTGAAATGAGATAAAATAACCGAACACTCGGTCAAAATATACAACCAAATCGAATGTCGTACTAAAAGAATAAATAAATGCAATTGGGCCATTGTCCCGAATGTTTATACAGTACCTCCTATCTAGAGTACACGGATAGAAGCATCTATCGAGAACCTGCATACATCCACAGCTGCTGCAGCCGACGTCTGACTCGAAAGAAATGCCATCCAAGTGTCCCTATGTCGGGACACCTATATATAGCAAGAGAGGGAAAAGTAGATAAACGGGTCACAGCCCCAGTTTGAAAAATATTTTGCAAGTGCATAAATGCTTTATTTTTAGAAAAAGGTTTTATCTCATATTTTAATTAATATCGAACTCCCATGAGATACCCCTCACCCCTCTTCTAATAGTGCCCACCTAACGCACTTATCATTCTAGTTAAGCTACCCTGCCTAACTAATCTAATACCCGTCTACTAGGAATCTCTGCAACCCAAGTACTAAGTGCTAAATTCTCTCCATTCTCAACACTGCGCTAAGTTCGTGCGTGGGGCGTCTCGCGAAGCGAAATCCAAATAAGGAACCCCCCGATATACTACTACTTGGCATGGTTAATGGTAGAGATCCATTAGGCCCCTAGTACTAAACTAATGTATAAATACATACTTATATATTAATATACATATCATATTTATTCATATATACATCTTACCCTATACATCCGGATAATATCTCCTGGAGTGAGGTTTATTCTATCTTCATCTTTATAATACACATCCGGATCTATCTCCCGGACTGAGAATCTCATAGATATATATATATATATATATATTACATTGTTCTCATGCACAAGTAATATACCATACACCCAATCATCACAACCATCCCAACGAGCTATAACTCGAGGATGCGGTCTCATAGTGCCGATCCAAAAAAATATGGGTTTGCTCAATATACCACGGTACCAATCCATATTTACTCATGGTCTTGATAAACATATACACAACGATGGAGGCGGTCAGTTTCCCCATGTAAGTGGGAATCACATAAATCACACTCGAACGCGGGACGATAATGACCTGGGGACTATACTCTCCCTACTCCTCGAGCCAGGGGATTCACCCACATCGCGCAACCTCTCTAGATCGCACTAGAGCATATATATAATTCAGCTGTTCCAACCCTATACTCAAAGGGGAAGCCTGTGGACAGTAGCCATCTAAACACACATATACCATCACACATAGATACATAGGTTTTCATATAATATATACTTTAATTACATAGTACATATATATATATATATATATATATATATATATATATATATATATTCCTCCTCGAATATACATATATAAATGGCCATAATTGCCAATCACACATAGCGATAACCAATAATCCCAAATATTCTCTCAAAGAATTATATTCATACATTCACATACTCACGATACCATACCGAAAGTATTCCCTCAGTTGATAAATAATAGATACCTTATTTCCATTTAAGGATTTATTGGATATCTCCAATTGTACCACTTCTCACTTAAGTGGATATATATATATCTATATTCCCAATTTCATCCTAATCATCTCATAGGACTTAGCCAACCATAATCGATGTAGTTATGTTTCACTACACGCCTAACTATATAGGCCTAAATTCCCACTGAAATATCCCCGGGGATTATCCTTCCCTGAACAACTTAAATTTTGTGGGTTATGGATTTCATTTGCACGAACCCAAGGACTACATCTCATCCATATAATTACTTAGAGGTAACCACCCTAACTTAGGAACCCTAAACCTTCAAATCCTAGAATTTCACTATTTTCCTAGAAAATATAGTTTAATGGTTATACATTTAAAACCCTCACCTTTCCCTCCCAAATTCCCTTAATTGGAGGACTATATACTCCTAAAAGATCCCTTATGTTATCACATAATTAACCTCGAATCAATTAGAATTGGAATTATTCCCAACCAATTCACCCTAAGAAAAATTTCCTAACTTATCGAAGGGGTTGATCGATTGACCCGTGGCCCTCGATCGATCGATGGTTCGATCGATCGATTCCCCGTGCTCGATCGATCGATCATGGTGGGCAGCTTCTTCTCCGAGAAGCTGTTTCGGACATTAAAGCTTCTCCCAAGATTTTGTCGCCTCTCCCGACATACTACAACCTCAACCAACTACACATACACATATAATAATGGTTCTAAACATCCTAGAACCCGAAATCACCAATTAATTTTGATTAAATCCTATTTCCTCGAATTGAAACATTATTGGGGTTTAGTTGTTTTAACTCCCGAAAACCCGTTTTATCCACGAAAACTCAACCCAAAATCTTTAGGGTTTGTTAATACCAACAATGATATGAGATATTTATGCTAAAAAATAAATAAACCAAGTAAACACTTGCCTCGTGGATATAATCTGACGATCTCGAGTCGAATCCCGCGGAGGTTGGATGGAATCTCCCCTTTTCTCCTCTTTTTCTCTCCTCCTCTCTCGCTTCTCTCTTTTCTTTTTCTTTTCTCTCTTTTCTCCCTCTTTGCCTTTTTATATAGGAAGAAAAAGGGTTTTAACCCTTAAAACCCCAAAACGACTCGTTTACTCAATTACGAGTTACTTTTACTCCAAAATTACCCAAAACTCAATTTCGACAATCAGACACTCTTTTCCGACTACCTCGGCCATTCCGAGACTCACGGCGCAATTGAAATTCCCATCCGAGGTACTTGACCGCAACTCACTATTTTAACCCAAGTCATCTCACCACGGGTTTTCTAATTAAAACCTTACCTCTTGTCGCTTTAACCAGATACGACGTATGATTATAATACTCCAACTTACTTACTTAATAGCAAAAGTAAGTATTGCACCCATCAAAATCATCTAATCCTTGAAAATCCCAAAAAATACTATTCATGATAATTTCTTAAATTCCCAATTTATAACCAATTATGGAATTTAATTATCCACCAAAAGGACGGGTTGTTACATCCACCAACTCATTTAGTAGATAATGAACGTGTTCCCAAATCGGCCGATAGATGGAGTGAGGGTGAATTTAAACTTTCTAATTTTAATTCCTGAGGTTTAAATGCCTTGTTTAGCGTTGTCACACCGAATGAATTCCGACGTATTATGACGTGTGAGACCGCTAAAGAAGCGTGGGAGATTTTACAACTCACTCATGAAGGTATAAGTGTCGTTAAAGCTTCGAAACTCCAAAATCTCACCACTCAATTTGAAACTATCAAAATGAATGAAAAAGAAACGTTTGATGAACTTTATGCTAGACTTTTCGATGTTGTTAATTCATCTTTTAACTTGGGAGAGAAAATGCCCGACAATCGTATTGTAAAGAAAATTTTAAGGTCCCTTCCCGATAGATTTATTCCAAAAGTGACCATTTTAAATTCTTTACCAACTTTAGCCTCTATGAAATTAGAAGAGCTCGTAGGTGATTTACAAACCTATGAACTAAACATGTTTACCTTTAAAACTGAAAAGAAAATTGAAAAGGGCATTGCTTTAAAAGCCCGAAAAGAGGAAAAACAAGTAGTAGAGAGCGAGACTGATAGTGACTCGGAAGACATGGCTATGTTTGCTAGAAAATTTCGAAAATTTCTTAAATTGAACAAAGATAAATTTAAAAATGATTTTAAGAAATTTGATAAATCTAGGCATGACAAAGTCGAGAGGATCCCTAAAACTATTAATGAAAATTTAAATAGGGACGAGTCAAATAGGTGTTTTGGTTGTGAGGGTTATGGCCATAGGGCTTCTGAGTGCCCCACTAAACTAAGGAGAGAGGGTAGGCGACCCATTTCATATAATACAACCCTTAGTGATAGTGATAAGGAAGAGGGACACGATTCCCCCACTAATCCCAACTTTGTGGCCTTTATGGCTAGTTATGTGAGTGATAGTGAGCATTCCTCTATTGATAAGACTTCAACACGTGGAAGTTCCAAGGTCATAGTTTATGATTCCCTTATTTTTTATGATAGTGAGAGTGGAGAAGAAAGAGATAGTGAAAATGAAGAAGAGGTTAATGTGAGTGAACTTCAAAATTCTTTTCAAGAATTATATGAAGAATCTATTAAATTAAAAAGAGCTAATTTGAAGTTAGAAACTTATTTAAAAGAGCGTGTCAAGGTCATTGATGATAGTGCATTAGTGGAAGATATTAGGACACGAGAGAGATCTCTTCGAGAGAAGATAGAGTATGTAGAAGGCGAGAGAGATAGCCTTAGAGGTTTAATGGAATCCTTGAAAAAGGAGCTTCTCAAGTTCGAAGAGAGAAAAGTTTTATTAGAGTCTAACGTCCTAGAATTAGAAAATAAATTAAAAGACTCTAGTAATGTCAAATTTGATTTGGAGTGTCGTTCGGAAAAATTAGATAAAATATTAGGAACGGTCCAAATTAAAAATGACACTTGTGGTTTAGGCTTCAATATTTGTAATGAATCTATTCATAAAACCAAAACCAATGTTTTAGGAGAATCTACTAGGAAAGCCTTTAGAGATCATTCCTTAGGTACCGAATTTTGACGTAATTTTACTTGTACACATTGTGGTTAAAAAGGTCATCTTAGGAAATTTTGTTTTGATCTTAAACGAATTCCTAGCAAATCCCAACGTAAAGCAACCAAGGTAGTTAAAATTCCTACACCCTAAGATAGTCATTCTTCATTAATTTGGGTTAGGAAATCCAACTTGGTTGCCTTGCAAAATAGGACGTTTGATTCTCATTTACTTTCACATGTTTCCTCCCTTGTTAAATCTAAAGGATGAATGTGTTAGTGTTTGCATACTTTAGCTTTTGTGCTTCATGCTATATTATCATGCTAAATGTATGCTTGTTTAATCATTTTCTAGTATATGATCCATGCTTAATCACATGCTAGAACTATGATTTTTGTTTATCTATTTGTATTATATTTGTTTATTTTTGTTTGCATTAAATTAAAATTCAAAAAGATTTTTTTTTATCATTTTTGTTTTATTTGTTTCATTAAAGCTTAATGAAAAATACAAATGATTGTTGTGTGTTCTTTTGAGTAATTTTTTTTTTGGTTAAAAATGTCAAAAACTCAAAAAGATTTTATTTTGTTTGACACACTTTATGTGGCATATACATGTGTTTGAATCCTACCTTTTATGCTCCCATGTGGCTAGAACTTTTGGCTTAGATTGTCAGTCCTTAAAATGTTCTTTACCATGTTTATATGGAGTAGTTTGATTTTGTATTGATTAAATGGATTCTATTTTTATATGCCTCTTTTCACACATGCACGAGCTCATTTGAAATTTTAGCTTCATATGTATATTTGAGCTTTGTGAGATATTTTCCTACCAATCTTTTCATCTACATATTTGTGACCTAGGAAGACTAGTGCATGTCAAAATCCCTTGCACGTGAGAATTGTGAGAAATAAAAAATGATTAATATAAATGTGCACGGGTAAGGGCTCCTAAAGGATTTATTATCCTTTGCGGTAGTAAGACACCGTTTGAAATGGACTTAAAAGAAATACGTGGTCCAAAGGCCTAAAAGAAAATATGGCATTATAAGAAAAATAATTTTCCAAGGCCTTATAAGTTGGATTCATATATTCATTCAAAAATAATATATGCTTATTGAGGGAGATTGGATGGTATATCAATGGTTTGCACAATGTTCGTTTATCCTAGTTGCGCTTTCAATGTCAAGACTCTATTGGTTTGTTGAATCCTCAACATGCTAGGCTTGTATGCATTGTGTATGTTCGTTCATTGAGTTCAATCTATATTGTCACTTGAGGTTATATTCAAATGTGATGAAGTTTTCAATCAATTGAGAACTCCGTGAACTTGTTTTAAGTGATTGGGTCTAAATTTAATTGTTACTAATTCACACCCCAAAACTTCTGTTTCCATATGACACATTTTTGCCATACGAGTGTGAAAAGCTTATCGTATTTTGTGTCATTTGTGAGTTTATATCTATATATGTGTACTTGCGTCTATTAGGTATATCTTATGTATACATATATTTGATATTTTTGTTTAGTCTTTACCTTGTCTTCTAGTCCACATATTCTTTCATTCATAATTGGAATCTATCTTCTTGCATTCTTTGTTGATACCACATGCTTAATACTTTATGTATCTTATTGATATCATTTTCTTGCATCCTAGTTGGTATCCGTTATTATTTGTTGGATTAGCTATGACTTTTGGTGCCCATATGTTTTAATGTTCTTATCACTTTTGCACATTTGCATGTTTAGCCTGTTCTCCCATTTTATTTATCCCTTGTTTAGTTTACGGGTAATATGCTTTCATTGGGGGAGATAAGTTAATTTTTTATTCTTTAGCCTTTGTCTATTCCTGAACAAAAAGGGGGAGAAATGATAGGGGGAGATTTAACTTAGGGGGAGTCGTTATCTTCTTAGGTTGATCACAGTTGATAAAGGGGAGAATTAATAATTTCGGGGGCAAAATTATTTAATTGCATTTAATCTTTTGATATTCCCTATGCGTTTAATGTGTTTGCTTAAGTGTGCAAGAATTCTATTCTAAGTGTCAATTTTCACCGGCAAAGATTTTGATCCTTAGGGTTGTTTGAGTCAAGCATTGTATTTTTTTTATTTTGGGTGGGACTTTGTATTAGTCTAGTAGAGCTTGACGGTCCGTTAGGATTTTTGTTAGTTTTTGTCCCGGAATAGCCAAAGGGGGAGATTTGTAATGACACAAATTTCCAATTGAGTCCTTTGTAATTTTGGCTCAATTTCGGACAAAAATGTTTAAGTCATAGGATAGAGTTAATCGATCATCCTCCAAGCCTATGATGAGTTTGTTTGAAGACGTAGCGGACAAGTGTATAAAGCTTCATTAAAATGATGAGTTTAAGTGCCTCGTTTCTATGTCGTCAATAGTGGTTCCATGCTCCCAAGGTATGAATGCATTACATATATATATATATAGGAGCTTGGAACCGTTTATAATGAGTGTAGGTTTAATTAAAAACTGTTGTTTACTTTCAGAAAGATTTTACTTAAAACATTAAATAAAAGTATTTAAAGTTTCTGGGAAAAAATAGAATTTTTCAAACTTTCTGGAAGTTCGTTCGATATGCTGTTCAAACCAGATGTCGTTCGAACGAGTTTGCCAACGAGTTCCCATATTGGCCACTGGAACTGCGTTCGAAATGTCGTTCGAATGAGATGGTTGTTCGAACGAGATTTCCAATGAGATTTCTAACGAGTTCATTCTGAAACTTTGTTAGAAGTCTCGTTCAAACGAGATGTCGTTCGAACGAAAATGTAGTTCAAACGAGATTTCAAGCGGGAATTTTTTTTGGCAGTTTAGCAGTTTTCACCCATGTTTCCCACTTCCTTACCGCACTACCTTTTGATAGATTATTATAGTGCAGGAACCAAAGTTTGTAACTTAACTTTTTCATCATTCTACATCTCCTAGAGAGAGTTTTGAGAGTAAATTCTTCCTAAGAAAAAGTTCAAGTTTAAGTGTTGTTGATTTTCAAGAGAAATGTATTATACACTTTAGTTTTACACCCATATTTTTTATCCAAGCTTCCCTATATATATACTTTGCTTAGAGTGTTTGGCACCGGTTTATCTCTACATTTGTTTGAAGAGAAGTTTGGTTTTTCTTCTAAATCCCATAAAGAAGAAGAGCTTGTTTTGCTGCGGCATTCTCACGTGGTGAAAGACACCATGTGTGGTTGATGGTGTACTTATGTCTCATTGGTGAAGGTCGAGATTCCGGTGGAGTTCTGGGGTTGTCTACTAAGCGAAGGTGTTCTCAAGAAGAAGCGTAGGGGCTTGAGAGGGATCGAGTCGAGTGTTGTAAGTATTATTATCTTATAATTGTAATTCCATACTTAGTGGACTTAAGGCTAGGGCCGTCCGAGATTTTTTCCCGTTGTGGGTTTTTCCTCGTACATCGCGGCGTAGTGGATTAATTTTTTATTTTATCTTTCTATACTCACCTAAACGCATGCTTAGGTAAAAAGATAAAATTGATTTAATTTAATCACTACTTGTTTAATTTGGTGCTATATTAAATATTGAGTAATTTTTAGTTAATTTAATTCAAGTCATTTAATTTTATTGATAAAATTGGTTTGGCCTAACTTGATAAAATTGAGAAATATGACTTAGGCAAACTTTCTAGGACTTGGATTAATTAATTATGTTTAAGTGAAATTAACATAAGTGTGTGTTTCATTTAATCTCACTTGGTTTAATTTTAATTTGAATTAAATTAAAATTTGGTGTTTTTGTGAACCATCTTACGCTTCCGCATACCTCAACAAGGAAATTACTTTTTAATTTTAAAATTGGGGGCTTTCACACTTTCGCTTTGGACTTCTCCCGGGTTAGGGAGTTGACTTTGGGTCAAATATGGCTCGGAAGCATTCGTCAATCCATTAGACGGGGAATCGTCGGATGCAAACGGATCGTTCGTCTGCATAGAAAGTCCGAATCGCGCACAGGTCAGACTGTTGGAAAGGTTAGGAGATGTACTTAGACATTCCAAAGATTTTGATCCGGTTCGGGGAGGTGACTTTCATCAACCGAGACTAGGAAGCATTCGATGACCATTCGGAGTAAAACAAAACGTTCGTTCGTACTGTAAGTTAGAATAACGAATAGGGCAGACCGATAGAAAGGGGTTTCAGTGACGTTTGAAGATTCATTTAGTCTTGGTAGAGATAAAGAGCTTAATTTGCTCAAATGGATCCCGGGAGCGCCCGGTGGCCTCCTAATTGAGTTTCAGGGGAAAATGGGTCATTCTTCCGCATGGTAAGTCAGAATCGTGCACGGGATGAACCGTTGGAAAGGGGTTTCAGGGCCCTTCGAAGATTCATTCAGTTTTGGTCGAGCTAAAGGCTTTGACTATTGGTCAAATGGAGCCTATGAGTGCCCAATGGCTTCTAGGTTAGTACTCGGGGTGTGACCTGGGTTTGTAGTGATGAAGGGAGGTGATAGGGACCTTAGGAGATTTTAGGGGGTAACAAAGGGGGTGTCTACACAGCCCCTCGACGGGTGAGTTTGGAACAAATGATAGCCGTCGAATAGACATCGCATGATGCTTTTGAGGGAATATGACCAATTCAAAGGGTCGGGATCGATTCTGAGGACCTAAGGGAATGACCAATTCTATGAGTCAAAGCCAATTCTGAGGAGGTGCTGGGGATGACCAATTCTATGAGTCGAAGCCAATTCTGAGGGCTTAAGGTGACGATTCAAGACTCAGGTCAATTCTGACCTAAGAGAGGTGACGACCAAGAACCGAGGTCAATTCTGACCTAACTAAGGTGATGATCCAAGACTGAGGTCAATTCTAACCTAAGAGAGGTGACAAGAGAGGATTGAGGTCAATTTTGACCTAACTAAGGTGGCGATCCAAGATCGAGGCCAATTTTGACCTAAGAGAGGTGAGGACCGAGGATCAACGTCAATTCTGACCTAACTAAGGTGACGATCCAAGACTGAGGTCAGTTCTGACCTAAGAGAGGTGACGATCGAGTACCGAGGTCAATTTTGACCTAACTAAGGTGGCAATCCAAGACTGAGGTCAATTCTGCCCTAAGAGAGGTGACAATCGAGGATCGAGGTCAATTCTAACCTAACTTAGGTGACGATCTAAGATTGAGGTCAATTCTCACCTAAGAGAGGTGACAATCGAGGGTCGAGGTCAATTCTGACCTAACTAAGGTGATTATCCAAGATCGAGGTCAATTCTGACCTAATAGAGGTGACGACCGAGAACCGATGTCAAGTCTGACCTAACTAAGGTGATGATCCAAGGTCGAGGTCAGTTCTGACCTAAGAGAGGTGACGACCAAGTACCGAGGTCAATTCTCACCTAACTAAGGTGACAAACTAAGACCGAGGTCAATTCTGACCTAAGAGAGGTAACGACCGAGGACCGAGGTCAATTCTGACATAACTAAAGTGATAATCTAAGAACAAGGTCAATTCTGACCTAAGAGAGGTGACGACTATGGACCGAGGTTAATTCTACCCTAAATAAGGTGACGATCTAAGATCGGGGTCAATTCTGACCTAATAGAGGTGACGACCAAGGAGTGAGGTCAATTCTAACCTAACTAAGGTGACGATCCAAGACCGATGTCAATTCTGACCTAAGAGAGGTGACGATCGAGGATCGAGGTCAATTCTGACCTAACTAAGGTGACGATCTAAGACTAAGGTCAATTATGACCTAAGAATGGTGACAACCAAGGACCGAGGTCAATTCTGACCTAACTAAGGTGATGATCCAAGATCGAGATCAATTCTGACCTAAGAGAGGTGACGACCGAGGACCAAGGTCAATTTTGACCTAACTAAGGTGATGATCCAAGACCGAGGTCAATTTTGATCTAAGAGAGGTGACGACCGAGGACCAAGGTCAATTTTGACTTAACTAAGGTGATAATCCAAGATCGTGGTCAATTATGACCTAAGAGAGGTGACGACCGAGGACCAAAGTTAATTCTAACCTAACTACGGTGATTATCCAAGACCAAGGTCAATTCTGACCTAAGGGAGGTAACGATCGAGGACCGAGGTCAATTATGACCTAAGAGAGATGACGATCGAGGACCGAGTTCCAAACTAAGGTGACGATCTAAGATTGAGGTCAATTCTGACCTAAGAGAGGTGACAACCGAGGATCGAGGCCAATTCTAACCTAACTAAGGTGACGATCCAAGACTGAGGTCAATTCTCACCTAAGAGAGGTGACAATCGAGGGACGAGGTCAATTCTGACCTAACTAAGGTGATGATCCAAGATCGAGGTCAATTCTGACCTAATAGAGGTGACGACCTAGGACCGATGTCAATTCTGACCTAACTAAGGTGATGATCCAAGGTCGAGGTCAGTTCTGACCTAAGAGAGGTGACGACCAAGGACCGAGGTCAATTCTGACCTAAATAAGGTGACAAACTAAGACCGAGGTCAATTCTAACCTAAGAGAGGTAACGACCGAGGACCGAGGTCAATTCTGACATAACTAAAGTGACAATCTAAGAACAAGGTCAATTCTGACCTAAGAGAGGTGACGACTATGTACCGAGGTCAATTCTACCCTAAATAA
Organism: Sambucus nigra; assembly: GCA_949130495.1. NCBI lineage: Eukaryota > Viridiplantae > Streptophyta > Magnoliopsida > Dipsacales > Adoxaceae > Sambucus > Sambucus nigra. The sequence continues at coordinate 146,158,256 of OX422222.1, read as the reverse complement.
GGTGACGATCTAAGATCGGGGTCAATTCTGACCTAAGAGAGGTGATAACCAAGGAGTGAGGTCAATTATAACCTAACTAAGGTGACGATCCAAGAACGATGTCAATTCTCACCTAAGAGAGGTGACGATCGAGGACCGAGGTCAATTCTGACCTAACTAAGGTGACGATCTAAGACTAAGGTCAATTCTGACCTAAGAGTGGTGACGACCAAGGACCGAGGTCAATTCTGACCTAACTAAGGTGATGATCCAAGATCGAGATCAATTCTGACCTAAGAGAGGTGACGAACGAGGACCAAGGTCAATTCTGACCTAACTAAGGTGATGATCCAAGACCGAGGTCTATTTTGACCTAAGAGAGGTGACGACCGAGGACCAAGGTCAATTTTGACTTAACTAAGGTGATGATCCAGGATCGAGGTCCATTATGACCTAAGAGAGGTGACGACTGAGGACCGAAGTTAATTCTAACCTAACTAAGGTGATTATCCAAGACCAAGGTCAATTCTGACCTAAGGGAGGTGACGATCGAGGACCGAGGTCAATTTTGACCTAACTAAGGTGACGGTCCAAGACCGAGGTCTATTGTGACCTAAGATATGTGAAGATCGAGGACTAAGGTCAATTCTAACCTAACTAAGGTGATGATCTAAGATCGAGGTCAATTATGACCTAAGAGAGATGACGATCGAGGACCGAGTTCAATTCTGACCTAACTAAGGTGACGATCTAAGACTGAGGTCAATTCTGACCTAAGAAAGGTGACTACCGAGGACCGAGGTCAATTGTGACCTAACTAAGGTGACGATCCAAGAAGGAGGTCAATTCTGACCTAAGAGAGTTGACGATCGAGGACCGATGTCAATTCTGACCTAACTAAGGTGACGATCCAAGACCGGGGTCAATTCTGACCTAAGAGAGGTGACGATCGAGGACTGAGGTAAATTCTGACCTAACTAAGGTGACGATTTGAGACCGAGGTCAATTCTGACCTATATTTCCTTTGGGATAATCAGGGATTACGCTGGGGAATGATGAATGAGCTGGGGGAAATGTAGTGTCCCCTGAAGTTCCGCTGGATAAATCCTAGTGATTTTGGGGATTTTGCGAAGGAAAGGCAAGTTTGATGCCGTAAACTCCATTGGGGAAGTGATTAGGTGGTCGAGGGTTTGGATTTATTGATTAAGACCTTTGGGGGATGGGGTTGATCTTTAGATATCCTCCGGGGACGTTGCCGGGAGGAATTATTCTTGGTTTTTAAAAATTCCACTGGGGAAATGGGGGTTCCGCTTGAGGGAGTGAGAAATTTCTTTGATGCGTTCGAGCCGGTTACGGATGAGCAGACCTTGCTATGGAATCCGTCGCACCACCTCTCTTCGAGGGTGGTGAGCCCTAGCGGTTATGTAAGTGACCTGACTTTTGGCATTCTTCTCTTTTAGGTGATTTTTCCTTCCTTCTTCAATTTTGACAAGGTTTCTTCTTTTGACAGTCTAATATCTCTTTGAAGAACATGCGTGTCTGTGGGATGATGGGGATTAAGGATGTCTGGGAGCATCTTCCACCTGTGGTGCATTAGGTGGTATCATCAGCGAGTTTTGGTAGGTTGGCATCTACACTCGACGAGATGCCATGGTCGACAGCGGTCTTATGCGCTCGGGGGGAGATATGGTGGGATACTGCACACACCTTCCATTTCGGTTTTGGGGAGATGATCGTGACTCCCATAGACGTGCAGTAGCTACTGGGGCTTGATTGCGATGGGGATAAAATAGAGGTGGATCGCTCTCTGAGGGTGAGGCTGGAGGCGGTGAGGGCGGCGCTCGGTGATGTAGGGAGGATAGTGTGTGGGGATTCCATTCGGCTATCCTTACTGAAGGATGTTCTGTTGTGTAGGGTGATTGATGTGGAGGATGGTCTACAGGTGAGGCAGATGGCCCGATTGTTCACATTTCTGGTTCTGGGAGGTTACATGGTGGCGTCGAGCGGCGATGTCGTCCATTTGTGGTTCTTGTCGTATTTGAGGATGTTTTCGAACATCCCTCTCTATGACTGAGGGAGCCTGACTTTGGCGACCCTCTATTTTTATTTGGATGCATTCATCCGATGCTGCCGGTAAACTTTTACTGAAGCCACGTATCTTCTCCAGGTATTCTTCAATTTTGTACATTTTCTTTTCATGCATTCGCATTTTCCTTATGCGTCTCTTTTGGTCGTGAATTCTTATCCTTGGCAGACGTGGTTCTATGAGGTGATTGGGTGTAATACCGAGATGATTACTCTGAAGGGTGATACCGTTGGGGACTTCTACTGATTGTATCGATGGCGCAAGGACAATCGATAGTCGAAGGGATCTCTCTCTCTGGAGGCGGTGCGCCAGGTCTTGAATGGCCTAACCAGTGGTAGGGTAAGACTCTTTCCTTTTCAGTATTGGTTTTTGGCATGTTCTGATTTTGTATTGATTTATGCCTGTCGGGGATTTTCAGGTGACCTTTTACCCTTGGTAGATAGCTGTTCAGGAAACGGGGGCGATCGGGGTGAATGCGCAGATGAGGCATTTACTAGCATATGAGTTAGACCATTCTTGGTATCTGGGGGAGCGAGTGGTTCGAAAGATTGTGGATGAAGAGTTCGTGGTGCCACCGACGCATCCTCCTATGTCTATGAGGCGGGAGCGGTTGCTACCGGAAGATCCGAGGATCACAGTAATGATCGGTGATTCCTACTTGTTGTACACTGATACGGTTGTGCCGTATAACTATATGAATTTTGTAATGAGCTAGTTGATGGCGGCCAGCATATATGATGCCATGCCTTTCCTTCGTGCGGGTTCGAGTCGGGCGATGGGGTCTTCCCACAGCAGCGGCGATCCGTCGGCGTCTGCGGCAGCAGTGACTTTAGAGGTTCCCTTTGTGCGATTGCATACCCCTTCTTAAAATATTCGGCGGGCTAATGGAGGCATGGTGACTATATTGCATCGTTCCCACATGATGGATCCGAGGAGTTAGGTTTGACAGAAGAGCTTCTTCGTCCTGCGATATACCTTCTTCCTCTTTTTGGTTCCTTTTCTGTTTTGATCCTTCTTTGATACTGATTTTGTCTTTTACTTGCAGTAAGTCCGGGTGTCGACCACTTGCCTGAGGGATATTAGAGACTGGATCTCTTCGGTGACTGCCCACAATCGAGATGCGGTCCCGATTCCCTCTTATTTGGTGTCGTCTGCTTCGTCCAGGGAAGACTCTAGCACGGGTAGCGGTGGTGCGTCATCTCACCGTAGGGGAAAGAGAGCGCATTGCAGGGGTGGAAGCTCTTAGAGAGTGGGGTGAAGGGTAGGTGAGACGGAGAAAACGTGGGTTCGGGCTGAGTCCCGTTCTTTTTTTCTTTTTTCTATTTCCTGCAACATTGATGTAACACAGAGAACAAATATATATGCAATGTAATGGAGTTTTTTTATTATTTTTGTTAATGATGGATGAATGCATGCACATGCGCTTTTTACTTTGCTGCTGAGATCGTAAAAAGAGATAATTTTAGGATTTTGAAGGAAGGTTTTAAAAATGAGAAATTATATAGGGGTGGAAGAGGATTTTCAAAATTCTGTTGAGAATATCAATTTATTTTTATTGGGTTTTTCTGATTTTGACAAAAAAGGAAAAAGGAAAATTTCCAAAAATGGGGTGTTTCCAATCGACAAGCCCCTTGCCCTGCCTATCGGTAGTCAAGTCCAGTCCCATCAATTCAAAAATTTTGATTAGTTCCCTCTTCAGCTTCTTGTACCTTGTGGGAAAGGATTCCCTCCGATTTCTCCAGGGGTTATGTCTTTTATGAGGGCTTTCAAGTGTAAAAAGGGGTAGGGTGGAGTGTTTTCATCACACCTTGACACTCTTACTTACTTGCCTACTATCTCTTAGTCCTGTAAGATGGATCTCCCTGGTAGCATTGATTTTCGTAAACTACCTCAAAGTCTTGGAAGCGATGTGCTCTTATAATGTCGACTACGATGCTTTCAACATGTGTTAAATGTCTTTGTGGCGCAATTGATCCATTGAGTGGAACATGGTGATGGTAGTGGTACAATTTTGGTACCCCGAAGACCATGTATTCCGCTGTGGGTTGGATGAAGTTTGTCCTACCTACGAGGAATTTTTTACTATACTGGGGATATGTCCCAGTGTTGCTACGGCTTTACCCAAATTTTCCTTTTCTCCCAAGGATTTGTTAGTCGGGCTTCTTCGTATTTTTCCTTCGACAACTAGATCACTGGTTACTGAAGGAATGATCTCCCTCCCGACGGTGTTACAGTCCTTGCATTTTCGGGAGGTAGGTGATTCTAGCTATGTTGGAGCCATTTCACTGGGCCTGGTTTCAAAATTGTTGTTGGTGACTGGGGAACTACTGGTGGATCCGCAACTTGCAGCCATTACTTCATGGATGTCATACTATCGTAATCCTGCGGTGGTGATACTGGCGGAGACCCTGAACGGTCTGTATGCCTGGCGAGAAGGTCGTTCTTACTTCCTACGGTGTAGCCCCGTGATGCTGCTCATGTGGTTGTCTGAAAGACTCCGCCTGGTGACTCTTCCAGAATATCCTTTGTCGGTTGTACCCAACTTTTTTTTCACATCACTTCTTCAGCATTGGCTTAGATATTGAGAGCTGGGAGAATTGGTTTGTGGAGCATGGGGCTCAGAATCTTTACTGGTTAGTGCCTTGGTGGGGATAGTTTCTGCCTATTCTAGAGCTAGGAGAATACCCGTATGTGCGGTTGGTTGGTCTCAAATAGACCTCTTTTTATTTCCCTTGGCGACTTCTATGACAATTTGGCTGGGCACAGGTCGTGCCACCTCAGACACTAAATTTATTTCTGGTAGAGGATTTGACCGAGCATCTGTGCATGCGACTTAGCTCTATGTGGGAGAATCGGCGTCTGTTGACCGATCCTTCTCAATGTATTGGGAGAGGTTGGCATATCCATGGGGATTATATGAAGTGGATTTGGATGAGATTATTTAGCAAGATGTTGGCAGTGGAGACTGGACAAAAGTGGCTTGTACCTTTTGACACCATGGAAGGAGGTGTTGTGGTTTTTTCGAAGCTGGTTTGAGCTTATCGATCTTTGGAGTGTCTGCGACACTTTGTTCAGGCAAGGGAAACTTGGGGACCCCAGGATGCAGATGATGATGATGGAGCGAGATCCTCAAGTAAATGTGGATAGGACTCCTTGGAGGGTTTATAATGGAGAATAAATTGGGGATTTTATTTGTCTTTTTTAGGAGGGTAGGGGGAAAGGGAGTTATCCATTCCTTTTCTTATGTAATCTGTACCGTAATTTCTTATTAATGAAATAAACAAGTTTTTGATCATCCAGTTGTGCCTTTTCATGAGTTTTGTATTTTTTGAATTATTTATAACGATCACTAAGGCATACATAATCCTTTTGTTGAAATATATGTTAGAATTGACTGTTGTTCTCGGAGATAAGAAAAGAATAGTATTTTGTGAAAAAGAAAGGGACGTGCTCATGTAAGGCGTATGAATTGCCTACGTACCTTTAGGGTTTTGAAAATTTTATAGTTTGTTTGAAAATGGTTATTTGCAGAGGATCAGGCCCATGTAGTTCTGGGTGGGGGGAACGAAGAGTTTTTTTTTAATAGAAGGGAGATGATAAGAGTCGTAGCGCGCCGAGATTTAGGAATAGGGGTAGAACTTCATGAGACGGTCTAGGTTGACTGGACGATCCATCTCTTCCCCATCTAAGTCGATAAGCACTGAGGCACTGCCAGACAAGATCTTCTTGACAATGTAAGGGCCGCTCCAATTGGGATTGAATTTTCCTTTGGGGTCCAGATGGGTTCTATGATTTCTTTGAGGGATAGGTCCCCTTATCAAACACCGTGATCCTTGAATTTCTTGTTGAATGAATGCTCTATTCAGTGATGGTACCCCTGTATGTGGTATAACGCTTTTCATCTTCTTTCGTCTAGGAGGGTCAGCTCGTCAAGACAGCTTTGGCATCAGTCTTCTTCGCTAACTTCGCTTTCAAGAATGACACGCAATGAGGGTATTTCCATCTCCACGGGTAGGACTGAGGTTCGGTAACCCCAAAGGGCGTACAGGATTTGGTTATCCCAATCCCGATAGCCTTCGGTCATCTTGTTGATGATGGCTTTGAGGTTCTTTTTGGCGGCTTCAACTGCACCGTTGGTCAGGGAGAAGATTTGTGTCTTTGAATCACATACTCGTTGACCACCTCTGTGACTTCTTCTTTGAAATGTAACCTGTTATCAGATACTAGCTCGTGCGGGCCACCATACCTACAGATGATGTTTTTCTTGATGAATTTGGCCACTTTCTTGGCATTCAGCATTGCGTATGACTCCATTTTGACCCATTTGGTCAAGTAATCAATGGAAATTAGGATGAAATCATGCCCATTGGAAGCCTTCGGTGTAACCTTTCCTATAATGTCGATGCCCCAGGTGGACAACGGCCAGGGAGAAGTCATGTTGTATAATTCACGTGGAGGCAGATGCTGAAGGTTGGAGAATTATTGGCATTTGACGCATCTCCGGACATAAGCGGTGCAATCATAGGTCATGGTGGTCCAGTATTAGCCGTGTCGGATGATCTTTTTGGCAAGCATGTGACCATTCATGTGGGGTCCTCATTCCTCACTGTGGATCTTCTGCATTATCTTTTCAATGTCATCCCCTGTGATGTAGTGCAGATAAGTTCCATCGAAGTTTTTTTTTAGCAGTGCTTTATGACAGATGATGTACTGGGAAACCAGTCTTCGTAGGGTTTCTTGATCTTTCTTGTTGGAACCCTTGGGATACCTTCCATGCTTGAGGAAGCATCAGATATCATGGTACCAAAAATTTTCTATCTCGGTAACTTCTGTAGTGATGAGCTCAATGTGGTAGTAGTGGGTTGGTTTGTCTTACTTTTAAACTAGGAAGGGGGTCATAGTTATTCCTTCGGGCATGTCGACCATGGAGGCCATGGTATCAAGGGCATCGGATAGGTTATTATTTACTCGAGGTAGGTAATGGAAAGTGAAGTCTTGGAATTGTGAAGCTACTTCTTCTAAGTGGGCATGAAAGGGTTGGATTTTCTTGTCCTTGACTCTCCATTTTCTGAGCACTTGATCGATGATGAGGGAAGAATCCCCGTAAACATCTAAGCATTGAATACCTTTCTTGAGAGCAACTTTGAGGCCTATTGTGCATGCCTCGTATTCATTTATGTTGTTGATGCAAGGTAAATACAACTTGTTGGTGATGGGAGTGTAGGAGTTATCTGGGGCGATAAGAAGTATCCCAATGCCATATCCCTTTTTGTTGGCAGTGCCGTTAAAGAACATTTACCATCGAAGATTGTTTTGAGCAATGCAAAGGATCTTTTCATCTGGGAATTCGAAGATCCAGACATCGGCCTCTTCTATGAGGTAATCAACGAGGTAGTCAGAGATGGATCTTCCTTTCATTGCTTTCTGCATAACGTACACAATATCGAACTCGGTTAGGAGCATCAACCATTAGTCCATTTATCTGGACAAGGTGGGGTTCTCAAGCAGGTATTTGATGGGGTCTATATATGGGATACAAGATTAATGGGAAAGGCGAGCATGTAGTGCCGTAACTTTTGGGTGACCCAAACAAGTGCGATACACCCCTTTTCCAAAATAGTGTAGTTAACTTCGTACCTGGTCAATTTGCGACTGGCATAATAGATGGATCTTTCTTTGTGGGAATCTTCAACGTATTGGGCTAGCAAATCCCCAGCTGCAGTGTTAGTTATGGTTAGGTATAGGAGCAAGGGGAGACTAGGCTGTGGTTGGAAAAGTATCGAGGGTAGGGTCAGATGTTATTTGATTTGGTCAAACGCTTTATTGCATGCCTCGTTCCAAACTTTAGTTGAATCCTTTTAGAGGAGTTTGAAGATAGGTTCACATATGGAGGTTAACTAGCTGATGAGTCGGCTGATGTATTACAATTTCCCAAGGAAACCTAGGACTTCTTTCTCTGTTCGGGGAGGTGGCATCTCAAGTATGGCTTTCAGCTCGGCGGGATCTTCTTCTATCCCCTTCTTACTGACCATGAATCACAAGATTTTTCCCTTTGTAACGCCGAAGATGCATTTTTACGGATTGAGTCTCATCTGATACTATCGCAGTAGTTCGAATAACTTTCGAAGAGCAGGAACATGACCTTCTCTAGTTTTGGACTTGATAATCATATCATCCACATAAACCTCAACTTCTTTGTGAATCAGATCGTGCAGGATGGTTATGGAAGCCCTCTGGTAGGTAGCCCCATCATTCTTAAGACCAAATGGCATAATAGTGTAGCAAAAGGTTCCCGGTGGGGTGATGAATGCAATTTTTTCTTTGAGGTCTGGGTGCATTTTGATTTGGTTGTATTCGACAAACCCATCGATGAATGATTTGAAAGTATAACTGGCTATATTGTCTACGATCATGTCAATATTGGGTAGCGAATAATCATCCTTTTGAGAGACTTTGTTCAAATCCCGATAGTCTACACACATCCAAACTTTTCCTCCTGATTTCGGCACGGGCACTATGTTGGCAAGCCATGTGGGATATTCGATCACATGAATGAAGCCTACGTTCAACTGTTTGACCACCTCTGCTTTGACCTTGAGCGACCATTTAGTGCGGAGTTTTCTCAACTTTTGTTTGACCGGCTTGTAATTTAGGAGAGTGGGAATCTCGTGCTGAGCTATTTCAGGATCAATGTCAGGAATATCGTCAAAGGACCATGCGAAGAGATTCACGAATTCCATTAGGAATTCTTCGAGTTATGCACGCTCATGATCGTTAAGGGTAGCCCCTATCCTAATCTCGTGCAGTTGGCTACTAGAACCGAGGTTAATAACAACAGCCTCTTCTTCCTTAATTTGAACGCGGTTATGTTGTTTATTATTAACATTATTTAGATCAGTTAAGAATTGTTCATTTAAAAAATCATCATCATCAAAAGTTTGATTAGAATCCAAACAGTTAATGTAAGTCACATCAAGATAATCAAAATCTTCGTTTATTTCATTGATTGGAAAAATAACATTGAGAACCTCGTCAAAGGAGGACTCGATTACATTTAAACAAGGATAGACAACAAAAGAAGAAATGTGTTAAACATTAGGATTAGGGGAGGTTTTAACAGGTAGAACTGGCGCAGCATGCTAGTTGAGGAGAGGTGTATCAGCAGATTTAATCAGTTGGGACGGATCCGGTGATGTAGTGCTTGAATGAACCATGCAGAGTGTCAGCCCCAGTATCTGTAAGTTGAAGTAATCTTCGGAGTCACTTTCCTCAGTCTCTTCGGTATCTTTGATGAGCGGTTGTACATGGTGTTGGGAACTCTTGACCCATGGGTAGCTGTCTTGGAAGAAGATCTCCATTCCAGGCTTCATCTTCTTGTCTGTATGGTCATACCATGGTTCTGGAAAGCCACAAAAGCGGAAGTCCTCACCCTCTTTGATGAAACGTCCATTGAAGGAGTCACCTGGGATAGTCTGGACACAATTTAGTCCTCTCTTTGGTCGAGACAGGAGAATCATTATGATCTCTTGTTCTGATGGTTGATACCCCAAACCACAAGGAGGGAAAGATTTCTTTAGTTCAATCGGCTCGAGTATCCCTTGTTGTCTTTGTCCTAGCCCCAGTTCGGGCATGAAGTGCATGTTTTTGAACATCTGAATCACATTGAAGTTTCCATGAGGGTCGTATTCTGGAAAAACCCTTTCTTTGAAGTCGTCCCCTGCTGGGAGAAGAAGTGGTTCAACTCGAAATCCTGATAGGGGCATATCATTTGACCCGTGATGTATCTCAAGAATGGGACTGCTGGTACTTATACCATCGGCATTGTCGTCGTCGCCCAGGATGGTAATGACCCGTCCTTCGGTGAAGAACTTTAATTTTTGATGGAGTGAGGAAGACACACCTTTGATACTGTGGAGTCAATGTCGTCCTAGAAATAGTTTAAGACAGGATGGGATGTCAATAACTTGGAATTCAACGACAGAGTTTATAGGGCCAGCCCCTATTACAAGCTTTATGGATCCCATCACCTCCCGATGTGTATTATCGCAAGTATGCACAGCAGTGGAGGTTGGAGCGAGGTTGCTTTCTTTCAGGCCTAGACATTTGAAGGTCCTCAGTGGGAAGACATTCAAGGCGGATCCATTGTCGATAAAAGAGAGTGGTATAACCTTCCCCGTAACTTCGATGGAGATGTTGAGTGCATAATTATGGTTTGGCCCAATCTTGGGGATTTTTTCTTTGAAAAAAGATAGCATTAGGGTAGAGTTCAAGGATTCGACTAAATTTACCGCTTCTTCTGGTGTGGTAGAAGGATGAACTGTGGGTCCAGTGAGAAACTTGATTAAAGCATTTATATGTAGCTGAGAAGACATGAAAAGCCCCCATAGGGTGATGTTAGCTTGAGTTTTCTTTAGTTGATCGAGGATCTTGATCTCCTCAAGGGTTATCTCTGGCATAGGAAGGTTTTCAATTCCCCTCCCTTTGTTATTAGTTGGTAGTCAGTTTGGGATCTGGTAGTGCCTCCCTGACTTGGTAATGTGATTTACTGAAGAAGGGAAGAACATAAATCCCATTTCCTCGTCGATCTCAGGTTGTTTTGCCACCTTATTTATTTCTTTGAGGATTTATTCAAATGATATCATTCCACATATGTCGTCTACCGAGACAGTTTTCCCGAAATCTTTTTCTTCATTCGAATCTCTGAATTCTTCCCCCCATCCGGTGGCAATAATTTTGTCTTTCCTTATAAAGTCGATGCGTACCACAACTTTAACGGCTTCTTTATACAGGTCATCCCATTATGTGGGGATGTGTAGGGGTGAAGGGACCAGGTTCCCCTGTAGCTTTAAAGCATCAAGTAACTCGGTCATACAGCAAATGTTATTGGTTTGCCTGAATAATTCTACCATAATCTGGACAACATCATCTAGGATGACTTCATCGGTTGGTACTACCCAACTATCTGATTCTTGAGGCCATTTATGTTCTTCCAAGAACAGCGTACTAAACCTTTGGCAATCAATGATCAACTGTGAGGGCAATTTCACCCCGTACTCTAGGAGTTGGTTTAAGACTTTTAAAAATTCCATGCCTCTATTTTCACAATGGGTACGGACAACGATGCATGCTCTGGTAAGGAGTGATAATGCCTGATCAGTGAGGCTAGTAGGGTGTAGGAGTAAATATGGGCAAATTTAGAGAGGTTTAGGAGAGTATATGTTCGTGATTTGAGTTGAGGGGTTGAATTATGGGTTCTCTTCTAAAAAGATGGAATTGGAATGATTTGGAAGTGGGTTGTGAGTAGTGTTTGGCTTAGTATTGGCTGGTGGGGTGATAATACCCCGATCAATTAGACCTTGGATTATGTTTCGGAGGTGAAAGCATTAGTCGGTAGTATGGCCAGCTGTTTGGTGATAGGCGCAATGGGCATCTGCCTTGAAGTTTCTTGGGAGTGGATGTGGTAATGGACGAGGATCGAAAGGTTTGATAAGGTTTCGGCTTAGCAAGGCTTGATAGACTTTGGAGAGGGGAGCATGGATATCGATGTATTCCTTTCGGACTAGGACAGGGAGGCTTTCTGGTGCTCATGAGGTGGTTGGTTTAGAGATGTTGTTGATGGTTGAGATTATAGCACTGGTAGACTTTTCATATTTTCTGGGGGTGAACTGTCTGGACACCTTCTTTGGTTCGACATCTATTTTAGCAAGACCCTCCTCAATTTCTACTCCTGCTTCTCTAAGAGCTCGAAAGTGGGGATAGTATTGCCCTCCCATCATTGCTCGAAAATGGGATAAGTAGTTCTTCCTCACTATGCTGACTTGTTCTTCATCGGAATGGCGATTGGTCTTGGTTGTTTCTTTTTCCCTCCATCGAACTATGAAGTTACTATCTTATTCCCCAGAGTTCTATTTGAGCAGCTCTAAATCACGGCGGGTGACCTCAAGCTCTTCGTTATATTTGTACTGTGACATGAATTCCCGAGCTACATCCTCCCAACTACAAATCCTGAACTCTTCGAGAGACAAAAACCATCGGAGGACGCTATGCTTAAAAGTTTGCTTAAACAATTGGGCCATCACTTCTTTGGAATCCCCTAGTAGAGTTATGGAATGGTGATAACTTTGGAGATGAACAATCGACGGTCCACTTCCTCTGAATTTCTCGATATTTCGCATCTTGAACTTCTCGGGTAACCTCGCTTTAGGATAAGGAGACATGTGGGTGTAGTCCATGTAATTTCATGAGATTCTTACTTCGTCAAACTTATTAGTGAGCATCTTGAGATCCTCTTTCACTTTATTCAGTTCTTTTTCCTTCGAATCAATGATTATAGGCAAGTTAGCCCCATGCTGGGCAAGATTCGGCATTGGAAGCTAGGCAGACGACAGCACATTAACAGGAGGGACACGTGGAGCGTGCTGATACTCTTCGGGAACCCATATAGACTCGGTTGGATCCATAGCATGAGAAACTGGTTTCATTGCATCTCTCGGACCTCGATTTGAAGGTTGTCCATTTTAGACACAAGCTGAGCTAGGACTAGCATCAGATATGGCTGCACAACGGGTACTTGATCTGTGTTCTCCATGGAAAACGGATGGATACCGGACTCGAACGGACTAATAGGGGAACAGAAGGAACTCTGAGGTGATTTGCCTGAAGATCGAAGCCAATAGGGAGCCATGCCAAGGGTTTGCGATCGACCTGAGAAGGCGTAAAATGGGATTTATTTTTGAGAAAAAATGATGATTTTTTTTCGAGGTGGAAAGACAAAATGTTTTTGGATTTTTTATAAAGAGAGGAGAAATGTTTTTTAATTTTGGATAAAGAAAAAAGGGAATTTTCCATTTGGAGACGGTCCCAGCATGATTATTATTATTATGTTTTCACTTGTATTCGTTCTCCTAAATGAAAAAAGAAATGTCGGACGGGACCCGAGCCTGGAAAAATTGGTTTTGTAATATATGCAAAGCTATGGCTGGACTTGTGACCAGGCTCACGGATAGGGTCCCATTTTAAAAATGCGCGAAAATTCGGGCGGCAGGCTTACCCGGAATTTCGGCAGAGTTTGGGGTTGAAATCGACAATCTATCATGTGTGTCCTAGGATTGACACCTATATGCGGCTATGCATTTGGTTGAATCAGAAAGGGTTCCCCACTTTGGCGTGACTTCCACGATATAAGTCTTGCTCTTGCGGGCAATCGATATGTGTGGACGAGCCATTTGATATACTCGAGTGTACGTGAATTGCCTCACTATATACCTCATGGGAACGGTACGTGTGAGAGAGAATTCGATATACTCGGCATACGTGAATGAATTCCCTGTGATATACCTCCCGTCATGACTTCGGTCAAGCGGTACGATGCGAGGGGAACCATTCGATATACGTCGAAGGTACTTGGCCAATGGAAGGTGAGAGTCATATCTCTTAGGCTAACTGTGCCCTGTCGGACAAGCGCCCATCATGATGTGACCCTCCAGTTATTGGGTAAAATTTGGTCAATAACAATGCTCTTTGGTGATGTCGTGTGAATCATGCATGATCCTCTTATTAGTATCTTATGAGAATGTATTTTCGGATTATGCCAAACAGGGAGAAAAGTACGAGTACCAATGGTACACCAAGTATGGATGGGTGATCAGTGCAACATGTGGATATCTATGACCTTAGGTGCACGTGGTGAGAAGTGTAGATGGAGAATTTTCTACAAGTGTGTGAATAGAAGATAAGCATGGGGGTACACATGAGTAATAAAGGGGGAACATGCAAAATTGGGGGAAAATATAGAAAAATATAACATTCATGTAAATAGAGTCTAGCTCTCACAAACACGTCCCCAGCAGAGTCGCCACTGTGTCCATCCCCCCCGGATCCTCGCGACGGGTGGGAGAGCACAATGGAGGATCCTTAGGTCCAGCGCCTCCCTCTCGGGAGCGCTTCGGCCAGCGTCATTTGGGTGACATGTAAAAATGTAGAGAGATTAGAGTCGCCAATCTATTTTACTCAAAATAGACAAAAGAAGGAGAGTTATCTCGAAGGACAACATCCAAAGTCATACTGATGCATACAAAACCAAAATGATTCGAAAAGGGTCCAGAGGCTAAGTTACGAAATGGGAAGGTGTTAGGCACCCATTCTGCCCTTTCGGTCTCTCATGGATTTTTGTTATTTTCCTTTATTTTCCCCGTGATGTTTGAGCAGGCGTATATATACTGGAGATAGGAATTATCGACTTGTACCATGGAAGAGGTAAAGCGAGTCATCCGTAGGAAGGTATAAAAATATTAGAAAATAAGATTTACGCGATTATTCTTACGTTGACCGTTACGATGGAACGATAACACATGTGGAATAATACGGTACTAAGAACAAATATATGTATATATATAATATAAGAGAGTGGAGTTTAGAAAAACTAGAAAATGAGAGAAAAAGTAAAAAATAGGACTCGAGTCTCGTGTTTTACCCTGAGATGCCTACGTAGCCTATAGAGGCATCAAAGTCCACGTAGTTCGCATGCAAAACGAGGGGTGAGATTTATCCCATAAATCCAACCGGGGGATTCTCTTATTTGTGTGTGTAGAAAAAGTGTTTTAGTTATGATAAAAGTGTAAGAAAAGTATGAGAATTTTCGTTTGGAATTTATGAGCAAACCCTTTTTTTTCTTATTTTTTAGGTTTTTATTTATATGAAAATAAGAGATGTGCAATAATACTAAATAAAAAGTATATTAGGATGTGTGAGATGAGATAATAAAAGTTCTAGGTAATAAAACAAATTATTGCGAATTTATGAGAATTTAAAGAGAGAGTTGAGAAAATTGGACCTTATTGAAGATCTTGAGCTTGATCTTGAATGTTGGAGAGCAGCCCTTATACTTGGATGATGATGGAGGGTAGTGAATTCATCAAGTTTGATGAAAAGGATGATGAAAAGTGAAGGTTGGAAAGGGATTTGGGTGTGAAAATCACGCTGACTTCGAGAGAAGTTTTCTGTAGAGTGATATCTATCAGATCCGGGCTCCACTTTCAAGTGAGGTTGGGCCTCCTTTTTATAGGACCAGGGCATTGCCGATTGTCATAGCCCTATTCCTTCCAATCGACAGGTGCGTTTAGGAACACTGTCAATAGGCAGGGTTTGGGACCTACCGTTTGGGAGTGTCTTTTAGGCCTTTTCGGAAAATCGGCCGCATAATGCAAATCGTTGATTAGAATCATTCACGGGGTGGACCGTTGGAAAGGTAATTCAGAGATCTTTGAAAGTCCTTTGGACTGCTCTCGAGTTCGAGAGTTGAGTTTTGATCAAATATGGCTCGGAAGCATTCGTCAGTCCATTAAATGGGGAATCGTCAGATGCAAACGGATCGTTCATCCACATGGTAAGTCCGAATCGCGCACGGGGCAGACTGTTGGAAAGGTTAGGAGATGTACTTAGATATTCCAAAGAGTTTGATATGGTTCGGGGAGTTGACTTTGGTCAATCGGTCCCTGGAACCATTCGGTGACCTTTTAGAGTAAAATGGAATATTCATCCGTACTCTAAGTCAGAAACGCACACGGGGCAGACCGTTGGAAAGGGGTTTCAGTGACCTTCAAAGATTCATTCAGTCTCGGTAGAGCTGAAGAGTTGACTTTGTTTAAATGGAGCTCGAGAGTGCTCGGTGGCCTCCTGATTGAGTTTCGGGGGAAAACGGGCCATTCGTTCACATGGTAAGTCAGAATTGCACACGTAATGGACCATTGGAAAGGGGTTTCAGGGCCCTTCGAAGATTCATTCATTCTCGGTCGAGATGAAGACTTTGACTTTTAGTCAAATGGAACTTGGGAGTGCCTGATGGCTTCTAGGTTAGTACTCGGGGTATGACTTGGGTTTGTAATGATGAAGGGAGGTGATATGGACCTTAGAAGAGTTTAGGGGGTAACATAATGGGTGTCTACACTGTCTAGCCCGTAAAAATTTAAAAGAAATCGCATTTTCTTACCTTCTAAGATTTATGTGTTTGTTAATATCAGTATGAAAGCAACGACATCCTTGACAAAGACAAGGAAACGGGATTAATCATCACATAATTCCAATTCATCGCAGGTCTATCCTATTCACTTTCAACAAATGAATGTATTTGTAAATCAGTCATGCACTCATAATGAAGAAGATCAGTCACTGCACAGTTGCAATTATGTAATATTGCAATGCGTGTAAAGAACGAAGGTATTTTCTTTTTTCCCTATATGTACCAATATGTATCCCGCTCTCACCTATGCAATGAGAAATGTGAACAAGAAGTTCCTGCATTTGTAATATTAAATATAAAAAAAAATTAAAATGGCACAAAATTGGATTCACATCAGATAATACCATACTTGCTAAGACAATTGGCATCTACAGAATATGGCAACTCTCAAAATATTGAATGTGTACCTCGAATAAAGACATCGAATGAATTACTATAAGCTTGATCGTCGGGGTAAGGCATTGTAAAGAACAGTCGAACATCCAAAGGATAATGGTGAAGTATATAAAATTCAGTCCCATACATGCATCCAGGAGAAATATTTAGTCCCCTTCAAAATTAAAAAAAAAGGTTATTCAAAATAGGTTGGGCAAATACTTCTCTAAAACAAGTTGGCCCAGTGTTCTCTTTGTTTCTGTGTTAAGGTCCCTAAGTGTATCAACTTCCAAACCAGCTTCCTGTACATGTAAATTTAGTTAGGAAAGAAGAGGAATAAATAACTTTTCTAAAAACAAGATGCCACAAAGAGGAATAAATAAATTTAGTTACAATATACTTTTCTTCGTAAGTGTTCCTAATATTTTCAATATGTAGTTATTTCAGTCCATAACCTCTATATATTCAATTCTTTTTAATTCTGTTGTGGTTCATTGTACGTTCTACGTTGATTTCTTCTTCTAGTACTATATTTTAATTGCATTAATTTTCTGTTTGTTCAAGTTATGGTTTCCAGGTTTTTTTGCGCCTGAACATAGTTACCGTGTATTTAATTACGACTGAATAAAAATAAAATTCTGAAAACAATAACACCACCACCTCTAAAATAACATTATATCCACAACCACCAACTGCAAAATAAGTTAAAATTATTATAACAGTCAACATAATAGATTCTTGATCATGTTTACATGCTTCACACCAATGGTTGCAAAAAATAAGTTTGTGTTTAAGTTACTTGAGACCAAAGGTCTGATTTTCTAAAAATTTAAACTTAACATGATCAGACATTATTAAATCCTTACTAATTCTAATGGTTTGTGGTCTAAATTTATAAATTGCAAGTACAAATTCTCTCCAAATAGGAGTAGCTCAAAAACACTCTAAAGATTGATGTTGATCAAAGACACTGCTGAAAAATATATCACTGGAGTGGATGCGAATAAATATGGTACTTAACATACAATGGAAATGAATATTTACTTAACCGATTTGAGAAATCGCACAGTGATGTTTCAAATATTCGAATAAATGATGATTCAAATGTTTTGATACTTTTATTAGATAATAACTTATGTATTGTTGTTCTTTTCTTCTTTAGTGGAGACTTTTTTTTAATAAATTTTTTGATTTATTTGAATATTCATGATCAACTTCATCTCATCATTGTTGTTGTCATAATTACTTATGTATTTGCTGCATTTCTAAAAGTTTAGTTAATTTGATGATATTGTTAATATGAGGTCCCAGATGGACTATTACAATTTTTTTGAGTATTTTTTATTTCTTGAATAGGGTGGATAGTATTATAAACAAAGGAAATTATGCCCAAATTTTTAAAATTGTCTACACATTTGTGTTGTAAAAATAACTTCATGACTCAAATTTACGTGATTCAATACTTTGAAAATTTACACTTATAATATATAAGACATTTATTATTTACATTTTACATGAGTTTATACTTTTTAAAATTATCTACATGCCTTCAGGCACGGGCATACCCCTAGTGTGTGTGTGTGTGTGTGTGTGTGTGTGTATATATATATCACATTTCTACATAAAGATGATTGGAAAATGACTGAGAACGAATGTGAGATGCTTTTGAAGTCTAACGTTATCTATGCTCGCAAAGATGTAATCGGTGTTGATAATCCGTCTCCTAGAGCATCACATTTTGCAAAACGACAACATGATAAAGAATGTCAAGATTTTCTTGCATACACAAGGTAAAAATCGAAGAAGGCTAGATTTGAGAAGCTAAATGATATACACAGATGCATTTCTAATGTGCATGTAGTGAAGACAATTGACAACAATAGAAAAATAGTCCCCACAACCTCTAGTGATATCTTTAAGAAAGAAATTCATTCGGCATTGCCTCTTATCATAATTGATGGAACGTATGAAGGAAATTCAAGTCACTCTTGTGTTGACTATGTCGTTCTTGATTGACAATGATCTTTCGTTTTGGCTCAAAAATTTGTTCATCTATATTGCTTTTCGTAATTGATTGAACCTATGAAGGGAATACAATCATCTCTTATATTCATTGTGTCGTTATTGATTCAATCGTATCATCTTCCGCTTACATTTTTGTTTTTCCTACATTTGGAATATGTAATAAGCACATTTGTAGATGGTCAACATTTAATAAAATTTTGAATTCCAACTTATTTATCTATATTTTCTTTTACAATTTCATAATGACGTTTTCACTTTTGGAATTTCCTATGCCTCACACTTAATAATATAATATATTTGACAACAAACAAATTATTTTCAAATAATTTCATATACAAAATTTATATTAAATATCGAAAACATACTAACAAAAGTAGTTACAAATTACATTTACAAATATATTATAAACTTATTTCTCTAATTTTATATTTGTGTATGTGGTTACATAGTGGACTTTCACCAAGTATGAAGTCTATTTCGTCCTGTTTTATTTCTCAAGAAGACATTACTATTATCCATACTAAGGAAATGAACCTCTCATCTGAGAAAGAATGGACTCCTTCCAGGTATTGTGGCTTTACATTTAATACCATTGAAGATTGTATCTATAATTTGGAATAGATAAACACTGCTACCAACTACTGTGGTTACACAATTGGAAGTGTTATCACATGGCTTCACACTTTAACTAAGGAACATTCTTTCCTTAACTACTGTGGATACACTTTATGCAACATTGAACATAAACTCGACGATATAAAGGGGAAAATAATGTATTGCAGGAAACTTCTTTGATGAGAAGTAAGCAACAGTTAAATTTAGTTATTTCAACCAATTTATTTGGAATTAAAAATCCATAGAAGATATATATATATATATATATATATATATATATATATATATATATATATATATATATATATATATATATATATATATATATATATATATATATATTGTAACGTTGTTCTTTGGTACGTATTGGCAACCGAATTTCGGAGTGCCTACCCACAACTGCCCACATTGTAACATTGTTCTTTGGTATGAATAGAGAAATGACAAGAGTAAAAGGCTTAGAGTTCCAAAATTCAGCATATACTGCTAAGTTGGTTGAGTTAGACTATCCATGTTGCGCCCGGCGCCTGAGCCTTTGAATTCTCTTTTGACATCAGATAACTGAGTTGTCGTATCAAAATTCAAAGACAATGTAACAGCATACAATTCAATTTTTTCTTTTACATCTATCGGTGCAATCGTAAGCAACTGTATAAACAATGGTTGTGCTTCGTATGTTTACCTAATATCTGGACAAAATAATCAGAAGATCGGTTCACTAAGGCTTATTACAGGGAAACCGCAAAAATTTGCACAAGTTTACATTTACGACACTGAAAATGAGGTAAGTAATCGATTAAGGTCGTTAGGCGGAGAAATCAGATCATCGAGAATTGATCCAACCCGTGTCTGATTTATTGTTGATGATCGATACAAATAATGAGCTTTCTAAAGTATTAAGAATAGCCAGAGATCATTTTACTGAATCTAATGTCCAAACGATAAGAATAATAATTCTACAACAAAGAAACACTGACCCATCTGTTCACAATTTACCGAGTGCATTCGAAATTGCAGCATTAATTGTTGGAGATTTTACCGAAGAAAGTACAAACAAAGATGTCATTGTTGATCATATGTGCAGTGGATTGCAACGAATTACTAAAATACATCCCTCATTCATGGCAATACAGCACCCGCTTATTTTTCCATATGGAGAAGATGGATTCCAATTAGGCATAAAGTATCAAAATATCCTTGGAAACAAACTAATAAAAAGAGACTATGTGATTATAAGAGAATTTATGCATACATGCTACAACAATGTAGAAACGAGGGCCAAACTATGTTATTAGGCGATCAACTGTTCCAAAAATATTTAGTAGATTCATACACATGCATAGAAGAGGAAATACTACATTGGGTACGTTCAAACCAAACAAAGTTGCGAGATGAATTGTATAAAGGAATAAAAGATGCGGTATTGCAAGGAGATTGTACGTCATCGTCTATTAGAAAATGTATTATTTTTTCATCAAGCTTCACTAGCGGTCCTAGATATATGGCTCAAAACTTTCAAGACGCAATGGCTATTTGTAGATGGTTTGGCAACCTTGGCTTATTCTTGACATTCACCCCCAATACGAACTAGCCAAAAATTAAAAATTTCTCATCTCCAAGTAGATATGTCCCAACTAAAGGACCTGATGTCATGTCAAGAGTATGTAAACTAAATCTTGATGCCCTATTAAATGACCTGACAAAGAAAAATCAATTCGGTCGTTTACTTGCAGGCATGTATACTTTTAGTTAAAATACATATATAACATATATAATATAAAATATTTTTATGTTATCTCTCTTCTTTTAAAATCAAAACTCATACCTTATCTACACCTTTAAACCATTTCATCGATATTTTTTGGAAAAAAGGCCCCCTACATGCACATATACTTCTTTTCTTGTACACAGATGCTAAGCAACCAACCCCAGCGGACCCATCTGTAGTACGTGATCATGGTAATAGTTTGTTAAGAGAGGAGTTATGTTATAACAAAAAGGATATAGAGGATGATCACGACAATCTATTCAGTGGTCTAAATGTTGAGCAACTAAAAGTATATAATGCTCTGATGCAAGATGTATACGAAAAGAAAATGAGGACTTTACTTTGTTCAAGAAGCAGCGGGAACCTGGAAAACTTAATTATATAAGACCACCCTTGCACATTTAAGGTCTAAAGGAAAAATTGCATTAGTAGCTGCTTCGTTGGACATTGCCTATTTTTTACTTCTAGGAGGGCATACTGCACATTCAAGATTCGCAATTCCATTTGAAATTATTGTGGATTCAACTTACAATATTCACCAGGGAACCCAACTGGCAACACTAATAAAAAGGGCAAGTCTTATAATATGGGATAAAGAACCCATGGATCGTCGTCACGCTTTCGAAGCTCTTGATAAAACTCTTAGAGATATTTTGCATTCATATAATGAAAAATATTTCGATACTCCATTTGGAGGTTTAATCGTGCTTTCGGGTGGAGGCTTCAGACAAACTTTGCCCGTTGTGCGTAAAGGGAGATGAGAAGACATAATGAAAGCCTCTATCAATAAGTCCTACCTTTGGGAATCATGCCATGGTTTAAATCTTACACAAAACATTCGCACACATGACTCTGCACCGTTCATCGAATGGGTATTATCGATTGGCGATGGGAAACTACCAATGGACTCTTTTGATGAAGACAAGGAACCTTGTTGGATTAAAATTTTGAATGAATTACTTATTGAACAAAATGAAATCCACATTCCACGAATCGTCTCCAGTACATATCCACATTTACTCAAGAATTATCAAGATCCAACGTATTTTAGAGGAAGAGCAGTATTGACACCGACTAATCAAACTATTGATAAAGTTAATTATTACATGCTTATGTTAATACCAGAGGAAAGAAAGACATACCTAAGGTCACATTCGGTATCCAATATAACAGGAAACATTCAGGACCAAGATTTAATGTTCTCGATAGAGTTACTCAACACTTTGAAATTCACTGGGGTTACAAATTATGAATTAGAACTACAAGTCGGTTCACTAATTATGCTCCTCAAAAACATTAATCAATCAGCTATACTTTGAAATGGAACTTGGCTAATAATCACGCCACTGGATCGCATGGTCATTGAAACAAAAATCATTACAGGGCCCCACATATGAAGGAAGGTCTTCATACCAAGAATAATAATGTCCGCAACTGATTTGAAATGGCCTTTTATTATGCAACGAAGATACTTCCTAGTCTAGATTTCATTCGCAATGACCATCAATAAAACTAAAGGGAAAACCCTGGATCAAGTGAGCATATACCTTCCTAAACTAGTGTTTAGGCAAGGCCAACTCTATGTGGTTGTTTCAAAAATAAAGATTCGTTCAAGTTTGAAATTTCTCATCTTCAATTAACATAAAGACCATTACAAATACACAAAAAATATTATGTATGGAGAAGTTTCATCCTAGTTGTAGAATGGTAAATATTTGCAACTAACATTTATGATCAAATACACTATGCATATATTTTTTAGCTAACATTCATACATTACACTGCCTTCGTACATTACAATCATATATATGAATAACTTTAAAACAAATGCAAGTATTTAATGGACTTCCAAAACTACCACAAAATTTGCGACCTCCACAAGGGAAGAGATGACTGGACATTAAAAGTTCGTCTTCCAAGGATATGGAAACCGAAGAACTTTAAGAGAGGAAACGAAACCATTTCACTTGACATGTTTCTTCTTGATGAAAACGTAAATACATGTTATCCCTATCTACAAAATTCCTTATATTTCAATTGACATTAATTTTATGAATCTTATAATTCTCCTAACACGGGATCATGTTATTAACGCCTCCATTCGATCGTGCATGTTTGATAAAAACGAGAGCAAGATTAACAAAGGAAAGGTATATTATATTTCCAACCTGAGGGTCCTTGAAAATAAAATGAACTATAAACCTGTTCTGCAAGAATACATAATGAAATTATTATCGTCAACCATTGTCAGAGAAGCCCCTGTAGACACGGAAATCCAAATGCATCTCTTTAACTTAGTCAACTTCAGTGACTTAAAATCTCGGGTTAATAGTGACATTGATTTGATAGGGGCTTACATTATCTTACACTAAATAAATTCTATATGACTAATATAATTACATTACTGATTCAAAATTTAGAATTAGATGTTATTAGGATAGTTTCTACAATATCACCAGCATCTACGTAAACGTGTTACGAAAGAATTGTGATGAAATGGTTCTTAGAGATGGACAATACAAGTTATTAATTATTCCTCTTTAATTAACAGATTACACCAACTTTTCAATTTAGTGTAAACTTTATACTTGAATATTACTAAGTAACATCTAATTATAGATGAGAACGAATACGTGTTACTCTGGGGAGACAATGCTAATGATATTGCAGAGGAGTACTGCTGTAACTGCCCATCTACAGTTATAGTAATACTAACATCATGTACTATTAGGATCTTCAACGGTAGATTTAATACATTTTTATATTTTCTCTTAGTCATTTTCAAAAATAAATTTTTTACACACATGAAGATTGTAAAAAAAATATTTCCAATAATATATTTGCTAAGACCTCACTCGTTCTCCACAACAAACACTACCAAAGTTTACATTAATCTTGGCAGCCAAGAAGTAAATGAATTCAATGCGATGTATGTACTATCCAATTACAATTTTATTCAATTAATGTTTCTCTTATGGAAAATAATTAATATAAATATATCATTAAGATATCTGGAGAGATGCATAATATTAACTATACTGTCAAAATCACACAAGTTCACTAATTGGGAGTCAGATATCGACAAAGGTCTTCGACATTGTTGATTAATTGGAATTACGTGTACCATCAAGAGAAGGGGTGAACACATACACTTTAATATGAACAGCAATATATTCATATGATACCTCATAATTCTTACTAATTACATTTTTAATAAAAGGTTAAAAGGATTTGCTGCAAGGCAACGATATCTGATATCAAAACTGAACTTAGTTGGTACTACAATTCATGCAATATGTGTAGCAAAAAGGTTCAATGGATTGGAAATAAAAATTGATGTCAAACATGCAATATGGATATTAAATATCCAAAATCGAGGTTCACGTATAGAAGATAACTAAGTTGAAAATCAATTGTTTACACATGGAATCTGATTACTATAACATTTAATTTTTTTTCGATACAAGTACAAACTACAATTACATGTCAAGGATAGTTCAATGTACACTTCATTTGTCCTCTTCGACAGAGTTGTTGAATAACTACTACTCACTCCAATTGAAGCAGTTCTCAAATCAGAAAGCAATGTAAGAATATTTAGGACGTTGAACAACATATCCACGAAAATTTTAATTTCTATGCAAAAAATAATATCAATTGAAAAAAAAATGTACAAATAGGCCAACCAAATGAGCATACTGAGTTAACTTACAAATTTGATTGGGACTACGCACATGTTCCAACTGAAACTCGCATTCTAAAATTTGGTCCTGAGGTGGAAAAACTACACAATTTCAAGAATTATGACGGACGATTGGGTGGAAAAATATCTTAAACAAAATTCTCCTTCAAAAGTAACAAATAATAAATTCACCTCATCTGTGAATATGTTACAATTTACTTAACATACATCATACACAAGTTAGTATATGCAACATATAGTCATTTAAACAATTGTCCTAAAGTTATCCATTCATTATTTTCTTATTGGGATGGATTATTGTTTCATCCATCACCACCCATGAATGCTTACGTCTGCAAATGAATTTATTATAAATGATTGATCTCATTCATTCGCCACTTGATTTGCTTCACAATTTCAACATTTTTTTATTATACTCGCAATTGCTATTATGAAAGACATCTCCTACTATTATGTTTATTTTAATTTATATAAACCAAAATCGACTATACCACAACCATTTATACTATGTTCAACATGGTTTCTCATATTGAGCTTCCAAATATTCTATCTCTTATTACTTTAGTACTCCCTTTACTTTCTCTTCTATTTTTACTTTCGTTCATCTACGATTAAAAATTTGGTTTTCGAATTTTACAAATACACATAAATTTATATGTCTTTTCAGTTACCTACTCCATTCCTTTAATTATTTAATGATCAATTTTTTTACTCTTTGAATTTTCATTATTATATTACATAATATGTTCAAAACTACATTCAAAGTTTGCCATCATCCGTTTATGTATCTCCCACGCTTTCAAACCTAGTTCCTTCTTCCTCTGAGCTCACTTCAAACTTATCAAGCTCACTCTCTGATTCTTTATCACACTCTACTACAGTGCTATAAAAAACTCTTTCTTTCCTTCTTTTTTGAGATTTCAAGAATGTTAGGTTCGAACTTGAATCATGATTATCAAGATTCTATTTTTAGGTATTGCTTGCCTGATTTTCCATTGGGCTTGCTTCAAATTTTTAACATTTTTTCCAACTTTTTCCTTTACGTGATTTCGACAATACTCTCTTGTTTTTGTTGCCTTCATAGATTTTACTAATTTTCCCCTCGATAATGATTTTCCAAATGGTTACTGGTTTTATATTCGAGTTCAAAGAATCTAACTCCTACTTTACTCCTCTTTCACTCTTATCGAAATCCTTCAATTTATCTTTAAAGTTCTTTTGCACATTAACCTCCGAAAAATAGCGAATGCAGAATCGTCGAGTTTTGGAACTAAAGAATGATTTTTCACCATTTATAGATTCCAATGATGAAACTGAATTTGGCAAGGAAAATCTATGGAAGGCCTTCTTTCTCTTTTAATCTTCCATTTTCATTAAAGACTAGCCCGTGCTAAATCTTTGAGTATTCAAACTAATTATTGATTCTTTACCATTTAAAGGTGCCACTGATGGAATGGAATATAACATTGAAGACCCATGGAAAATCGTGTATTTCTTTAATCCTTCCATGTTTGGGTTTTTCGTTTCATTAGAAAACGATTGTTAATAAGAAGAATGCTTAGAATTGGGTGAGATGTTTTTGAAGATTTGAAAAATCGAATGATATACGAATGAAACTTATGGCATGCATTCCACCATTGTATGATCTGCATTTCATATACGCAAATTCTTATCATATTTGACATAACTTTTGTGAAAACTATTTCAGTAATTGACTTTCTTCATGTTTCAGCACATCATGGGAAGATCTGAAAAAAAATGCATATTACGTTCAATAACATGGTTCATGCTCTGGTATGTACATGCGACAAAAACTTTTTAACTCATAAATAACTACTCAATTTATTAGTAACAACCTTTTTGCATATTTCAGCAAATCACAGGAAATACTGAATCGAAAACGCAAAAATTCTTCACTGAAATATCTGTTGCTCAGGTAAATACATTATATACAAAATTTATAATATTTAGGCATCTTTAATAAATACAAATCTCCAGGATAATTCACATTCAACCAAAATTCTTTCAAAAAATATAGGAGTTATTTATCAATAAACATATATAACATAGTAACTATGAACCTAAACGAAATAGTAAATAGTTGTTTCTAAGTAAATGTTGTTAATTTTATTTTCAATTAAAATATCTTTAGGTAGGGCGATGTTTCTCTCCCCAAAATCTACCATTTTATCTTTTTAATCATTTGAAGTTTTCCTTTACTCAATTTTAACATTTCTATCTCTCTTTCGCCTTCTCTCCTCATCTTTCTCCTGCCCTTTCATTCTCTTCTTTATTTTAATTATGTTTTCTAAATAAATTTATTTCATTCCGATCAGTATACAACTGAACAATAGAGATAAAATAAAGTGGTTTTTAGATTCAAAGTCATTGTGTTCCCTTGGTGGAACTATCTTCCTCGGGGTTTTTCCAAGAAAAGTAATTAGCTCCTCATTTGGCCCAAGAGCAAGAGAAAATACACAGAGAGCATATGATGACTTATCCTCATATACCATCAACAAATTGTTTAGAACTTCATGACCAATCTTTTGCAAAAATCACTTTATGTAAGGTCTTGGTAGACCCTTTAAAGCATTAAAACACAGGCAAGTATCTTGCACCAGAACAGGACCATTCATCGGGTTTGCATCATGTACTAATAATTTTCCACGAGTTGTCAAAAATTTTCTCTATGACTCATTGATATATGGAATTTAATGTTAAACAAGAGCTCAATAAAGACACTAAAAAAATTTAAATAAAAGACAATTCACATCAAAAGCCCCAAAATAAGTATCAAATTATTAAAAAAGTATCAAAAATATATAATCGATAAATTTCGATATTTCTTTTACTTGATTCGTTTATAAATGGGTACCTTCCAAAAGATTATATTACAAACACTTTCTTACAAACAACGCATTAATGCCGGACGCTAACATCTCCATTCATGAAACTGTTGCGCCAAATATCGATGAGGGGAGCAACATAAGATCTTCAAAGAGAATAAAAAATACAATTTATAACTACAAATATTATGCAACATTCAACAACAGACATTTTTACGTTCTATTACTTTACAAGTATTCTACAACTAATTAACCTATATTTCAATACTTTACAAGGGAAAAGCAGTACAAATCAAGGATTGAGGAAGTTACAAACTTATGGATTGATGAATAATTTCACTCTATTCAATCAGCATGACATTGTCATTTTCATTTACATCTCAAGAACCGAATAATTTGTTATTTTTTTTATCATAATAACATTGCATTTTTAATGAAATTGTCTTTTTAATTGACTACTTAAGACATTTCCTCATATCAATATAAATTGCGTTATGTATTCTACTCAAACCAATATATTGAATATTAGCTCTTATTTACGCAATTAATATTCTACTACGCTATATCATCGCTCAATTCAATATATTTCATTCTTTAATTTATGACAATAATATATATATATATATATATATATATATATATATATATATATATATATATATATATATATATATATATATACACACACACAAATAAATGCACAAAATTAAAACTAATATTTCATAATTTTTCTTTCTCTGTTAATTAATTCTTATTAATAAACCTAGTAATTCCATTTAATAATAATTTAAAACATATCTTTTCACTCTTAATTATTAGATTGTCAAGTGTATATGTATGAATATGAAAATATATAATTCAATATTTTCACATACTATAAACATTACGCATGTTAGCAATAAGAGTGTTGATGTTGTAGATACCTGCATAATATTGAATTATGTAAAGAAAAAAATTAACACGGATAACGTAAAATTGAATATGGTTGTCATGCCATTTTTTTAAAAAATAAAAATTAACTTATCAAAACCAATATTTTTTGGGAAGAGAGAGAAGAGTAATTTCAAACTCTAAATACAAAAAAATAAATTTACATGGTTGAAATAATAAAGACACATGACTTGATTGATTATAAACAAAAGTGTATGAACACTTCAATATAAAAGGTTAATATCTTGTTTCCACTTTGTAAAAATATTAATTACTTATTTTTATATGTTCTTCTCTTACAGCAATTTTTGGGTTAAAGTGCAAAGTTAATAATTTCCAAATACACAGGTAAATGATGAGATATTTATTTGTGTGGTTTATTTTGGCCTATGGTCTAATCCCTTGCCTAGTGTTTGAATTTGATAGGATCCTATGTCTATTTAGCCTTGTATGTTTCTTGTTCTTGTATTGTCATGTTATAAGGCTCTAAATTTTCTTTTGTTACTTTTTGTCTTTTGTTGCCTTGGACTTTGTTTCTATGCCTTGGTGATGGACTCACTCATTCATTATTTTAATTTTTTATAATCCCATGTTCAATAGAGAGTTTTTTTAAAAATATAATAAAAATTGTAAGAACAATAATATTTCATTGGTAAATAGTAAAAACTATCAGTTCATACATCGTTAAACAATGAAAGGACTTCAAGAAAGTAATGAAGTGGAATAATGAATATTATATTCAATCCCCTTGTACGCAAATATAATTCCTTTACATGTGAGAATTACTTAATCCTCGGGAATATTATACTTAAATTAGTAGCAATGCATAGAGTACAATACTAAAAATAGTTATGATAGTGATAATTAGTCAGTCACTTAATTCCCACATGTTAGACAATTACTTTTGGAACTTAGTCACGTCATACCAAGACTCTATAAAATGAAATTAAAGTATCAAAAACCACCAAAAATGTAATACATGGTTTTATTGTGCTGTGACGCCCAATTTGTTGAGGCAACCTCCATTAAACTAAGACGTGGATATAATCAAGATAAAATGGTAATAATGAAAATCACAATCAAGATGCAAATAAGAGATATGACAAAAAGATGTACATGATTCACCAACTTTTCTACATATATGAAGATGATCGATTCCCTTACATTTGAAGAAATTACAAGTAGAATAGAGAATATACAAGGATAAATAAAATATTATCTACTATCCTACCCAAATCTTGGATAGTCATTGCAAACCAACTCTCCACCTAAATGAATCCAAGTTATGAGCGTAGAATCCTCTCAATATCTTGCCATCGAGTGTTTTCCAAGTTTTTCTCATGTACCTAATCGTGTGTATTTCCTTCCCATGTAAATTATTTAGAAATCCCCCACATACTACATTTTTAAGCACACGTACAATACATGAAAGACTCACACTTGTAACTTACTCCCACATTAAGCAATACCCATGGATGAGAGGAAAAATCCTTCACTTCGCACTCCAAACCCTCACATTTGGAAGAAGACTATCTTTATCTCTCTTTAGATCTCAAGAGAGAATCCCAAGAGTTAGGTTTTCAACCCTTATAAGGTTCCTTTCATAGGTGAAACTCAATTTTTGCAAAACCCCCCAAAATACCCTCAATTAGAAAAACTTTTTTTTGCAGATATGGGCCCATTCGTTGTGGCAAACTAATACATTTACTGATCATGCCTCCCAAAGTTAAACACGTCAAATAACTCTCGAGACATGTATTCCCAGCAATCCACCTTCATTACAGGTACGTTGTGGCTATGTGTATTTTGAGTCAAACTCCACAAATCTCCACTTTGGAAAAATATACCATAAACCATAATCGAGACCCCACCCGATGATAATTATCTCCTGCGTTGAATCTCCCCATTCAACATGACCCCAAAAGAACCACAATTGATCTTCATTGTACTAGCAACACATATTCTTAAAAGATCCAACTAATCCTAAAAAATGACCCACGAAGAATATGCCTACCCTTGCAAATATACCCATTGCAACTTGAAATTTTCAATTGATATTTTTGTACATCTTATGAATTTGAACCCATATGTTAATGCCTAAATGTAGTTCTAATCAGTCAAATATACCCATCGACTCTGAAGAGAGACCTTGATCCTAGCCCTTCTCTAAAAAGATGCCTCTCACCATCGTCTGTCGAAACATACACCCCGCTCATCAGTTGTAAACGAGAGCATTTGGAATGCGTTCCTCACTCGTTCATTTTGTTCTCAAAATATTCAATTGAGATTAATATAGACGACATCAACTAATCCCAAAAAATCCATACAATAGCGTGTGATTCATGAACTCCATTTCATAGATCTAGGCCCGTTTGCTGCAGTAAATCAATACCTTCATTGGTTGTGCCTTCCATATTGAAACACGCTAAAAAACATTAGAGACATTCTCACTGAGTGAGACGCCTTCGCTACGGTAAACATGATACCATGTGTATTTTGAACCAAGATCCACAAGTTTAGGGAGTTTTTTCCATTCATAATAGTTATTGTGATGCAAATTATTCAAAGAAATTAGTTAGAAAATAAAAAAAAGTCTAATTGGCTTCAATGTGAATAAAATATATGAATGAAAATAATTTATTCTAACCTAGTAGTAAGTTGTTCTTTATTTATTCTCTTAATAATAATTTATTCTTAATTTATTTTTGAGTATTAACATTCAATTGTTAATATGAAAATTATGATTACGAATGAACTTCAAGATAATAATCGAACTGACGAGTTGATTTTTTTTGGTCTTTGGGGTATTTGGTATTCTCGTCTTTATGGGTCTTAAGTATACTTCGAATACTTTAGGATGCATTTATATGCACTCCAATGATTTCACTTACCATAAAGAGATCAGGCACCCTCAGTCCTTTCATGCTTATAATAATCATTCTTAGAATTAATATATATATATATATATATATATATATATATATATATATATATATATATACACACACACACACACACACACAATGCGCGGTGGAAGCATTTCCTACGAACTTATATACTTTGTTAGAATTAAAAAGCTTTTTCCTACGAACAACATTGTTCGTAGGAAATGTTACGAACAAATGTTGTTCGTAAGAACCCAAATATAAAATAAATATGAGTATTTATTTTTGTTACTAATAAAAGAAGTTCGTAGGAACTTTCTACTAACATCAGAACTTCGTAGGAAACATTTACTGAATTTACATACGATCAGTAACTTTGCAAATCCCCTACCATTTCCTTTACCAAATTTGCAAGCTTTCATCCATGAGTGTGAGCTTTTCAGTTTGCATATTTACCTATTTATTTGTCCACACACTCCACCATTGTTGATGCTCTAATACCTACTTGTTTGGCATCATTTATGGTATCTGTTGTTATCTAAATATTTTTTTGGTTTAATATTGTCATTGGGAAGGATAGATCACGGGTGCATTTTTAGTTTATGGAGGTGATTAAAGGTAGGGGTGGGACTATGTGGGAGAGATGTTCAGGCGTATGGAAATGGAGGTCCTATGTGTGGTACTAAAAAAATCAAGCCAAAGATGTTGTTGGGATGGAGAAAATGGTTAAATCTCGGTCTTATCTGTAAGCTACGAAAGTGGAGCCTTAGACACTCTCCATCATTATTGTTAATGAATATTACTCATTAAGGACAAACCTCATTGTCCTTCGATGACTCTTTTATTCCAAGAGATAAATTCTTCCAAAGAGATTTTATGGGTTGAGTAGGTAACCCGTATAAGTTTCCGACATCAGTTGAGAAGACGAAGTATTGGGTAAAGGATATGTTGTCAAATTATATTTTAAAAAAACAAGTGGGAGAACCACTATCCCCACTATTCGCTACTTCCGGTTAAAAGAAAAAAAAAATGATAACCCACTTTTTGTAGAAGTTATGACACTCACTAACCCCACTAGTTTTAAGCACTTTTAACCTTCTATAAAAAATTCTCTCCATCGGGCCCAAACTTTGTAGCAGGAGAGAGTTTTAGAATTTGAGTTCGGTTCTTTGGAAAGAAAAGAGAAAATGGCATCAGACTTCTAAATGATGAGGGACTAAAATTTTTTTGAAAGAGAAAATTAAAGAAAGAAAAATCACTCCTTCTCTCCCTCTAAGACTAGAAAAATATTTTCTTTATGAAAATATTTATTTCCCCTAAATATTTTAGAACAGTTTGTTTACACAAACTGAAATTTGGAAAATTGAGCAATGTATATGGAATGGGTGTTAGAAGACATATAAATACGGTGCATGGTGATATGATGCAGAGGTGATTCCGATTTTATTTTATCCTGGGACGACGTGACTATAGACTACCTGCACAAAGAGGGTAGAGCCGCAAAACGTCTTAAAGAGAGCGACCTAGTCCGCGACTCAACCCAAGAATCGTCTACGATGAATTTATAAACGATTGAGGTAATATTGTTTATTTTTTATTGTGCAGTAAATATTTGGATTCAACGCATGCGTTTCATATTTTACGATAATCATATGAGATAATAATTTAATTTTGAGCAGTAGACTTAAAATTAATTTATGATTTTTTTTTTGATTTCTCCATAAAACTCTTTGATGTGATTTTTTATTCACAATATATAAAGTGTACCAACAATTTTAAGACATCATGTTTACCATGGAGACCGAAAAATAAATCTTATGGGCATATATGAATATTTTTATGATGTCGAAATGAAAAAAGGCCAACTAAGTTTCTATGTCTAGAAATTATAATTTTGACATTTTACCTATAGAAATTACCATTTAGCCCCCGAACTTCCTAAATATTATATTTTGTGAAGTAGATATATAAATTTCAGTATATTTGATCAATTCGGAATTGATCAATAATTTTGTGAGAAATTAGAATTTGAACAAAAATGAACCCCTTCATGGAAAGCTTTTAAATAGGTCAATCATATTTTTTTTGTTATGAATGTGAAAAATTATTTCACATAAGATGTTATTGTTGGAAATGGAATTGTATACCTTTTTAGACAATTCATTTTGAGCCACTTGTGGTTAAGAAAACAAATGAAAATTTGTTATATGGAATCAAATTAAAAAATTGATATTTGAATACAAATGAAAATTTGTTATATAGAATGAAATTAAAATTTTGATATTTGAAAACAAATGAAAACTTGTTATATGGAAACAAATGAACATTTGTTATATGGATTCGAAGGGTGAATAATAAACATTTATGCCTTGCGCTATGTTTACTATAAAAAAATTGTTCAAATATTTTTTTGAAGTGTTTATATGAAAGTGTAGTTAGTATTTTTCAACCGCACTAAAGTGATCGATGATGAGAAAAAAAATCTGAAATTTTTGTTATGAATTTTGTTAGAATATCATCTCAGTTTTTTTATGATATATAAAATGAAATTTCATGAATTTTGGCATGTATGTAGTATTTTCAGATTATGAATATTGGACTTTGGAATTTTTGAAAAAAGAGTTGTATATCTTTTATTATGATTTTTACAAATGTGATGCAAAATGCTGAATTTTTTGGACAACTTGTAATAAAACAAGTTTATCTTAACATGAACTTAATGTTTTTAAGTGATTCTAATTTTGAATAAGACTAGACTCATAAATGATGAATTCTGAAAAATTCATAAATTTTCAATCAGTGGTTTGTTCGCGGTGAAATTTCAAAATTGGAGTTTTTCCTTTTGGACAAATATTTTTAACAACATTTTCTTAGAAAAATATATCATGTAGTATTACGACTTTTGAGTTTGGAGTGCAACCGCTACAATTTTATATGAATAATTCTTTGTATTATTTATTTATATGAGTTGGAAAAGGTATATAATAAAATTGAATTCTACTATGTTGGAATCACTTTGGTGTCCTTCATACGCGTGTAGAAATAATTTAGTTGGATAAAATTATTTTAACCGTATGCTTTGTGTTGGAATAGAGGTTTAAACTCTAATACGAAGTATTATCTTATACAATGCGGAAAATAATATATGAAAAATTGTATATTATATTTTTTTATGAAATAGATTGTGTAATCTATATGTGACTTTCAAACACTTGACAATCTGATTTTATAACTAGAATGAATGGACATGTATTTTTTATTCGCTATACAAGACGACACTAAGCGTGTATTTATTTAAGAAATAAGATTAATTCTTATTTGATGATGAAACACTATATGTTTAGATTCCATTTTATGAATTGAAGATATAGTGGGGGACATTACATGTAGCTTTTCAATGCGATATCTAGAGAATAGTGGGGGCACTCAATCGAGTACCTATCAACTATAATTGATGAGCATTTAATAGAATCTAAAACTTTGATTTTCAAGAGAACTCTTTTTTTTTAGTAGTGACTTAAAAAATAAAAATTAAAGCTTGCTTATATTATTGAAAAGGATTCGAAAAATGCTTAGAGAAGTCATGTCATAAATAATTGATTGAATTCCTTGGGATGAACTAGAAATTAGCTTATAATTAACTTATTTTATTACTTTAAGATAATAAGGTGTATACACATCCTTTGAAGAAATATTGTGACCATTATGATTTATGTATATAAGCCTTGTTTAATAGCCGAGAGTCATCATTATAACTTAGTTATACATGTTGCACGTTAAATTATTCTCATGAAAATGAAGAAGCTTCATTTAATTTGAATGCCATTGATATTATATATGATGTTGAGTTAAAAACTAAATATATATATATATATATATATAATATTATTTTTCGGATGGTGACCTATGTAAGGAAACTTACATGGACCAACTTGAAGTTGAAAAATTAATATGGAAGGCACTAATAAATGGCATGATATTTTGACAAATCATCAAATGAGAATGAATTGAGAATAATATGAATCGTGTTTATCACTAAGCATGTTGAAATATGAATGCACTCTTATTTATTATGCAAGAATGATTAGCTAATATTTGGTTATAATATTTTGTTCGCTAGAAAACCAAATTCATGCTAAGTCAAAGTGTTGGCATAAAAAGATTCAATGAAACAAGAATATTACTTGTTAATATTACAAGGCCATATGGATCAATTAATTGATCGAGTACATTGAAATACAAGAATATCTATTTATTAGATATATTCTTATTATGAACCATCTTGTACTCCACATGATCCAAGTATAAGAACACTATATATAGGGATAAGAAAAGATGAATATGCGAACATTTTAAGTAATCTCAACTGAGCTACTAAATACGGTTGACTTGGAATTAATTCTTGTGGGAGTGCTATGAAGGTTTATAATTGAAAAAAAGGAGGTGCATTCTTATGCTATTGAGAAATATTATGTGTTAAAGACCTAGAATTGATTCTAAATCAATTAATGGATATGTGTCTAACACAAATTCTGATGTGATTTTTTGGAACTCCAAGAAATATTAATTATTGACACAATTAATGATGGAGTTTATGGGGATACCATTAGCTATGGCTAGTGAGCAAATGAAAGGTTGAAAGACCTATCATAAGATACCATTTATGGTAAAGATTGATACCAGTCATTTTATCCACAATAATAGAACCATGGCTATTGTAAAATTTTAGAATTGTTATCATAACGGCAAGAGTGACAACTATGTTGTAAGCACAACATAGTTTGAGAATTTAAAACTAATGAGTTGTGAGTGTGGATTATTTTCTGACTGGTGAGAACAGAACCCGACTTATTCTTTTATTCTTTGACGAAAGCACTAGTGCAGGAGAAGGTGTTTTAACACCTAGAAAGGGATTGGACTAAAGCCCATTTATATTGAATCATTTGTGGCGGTAACCCAATCTATAGACTGGAGATTCCAAGAAATAGGTTCAACGGGTAATAACAAGTCACGGTGATATGGGTTGAATAATGCTAATAATTATATACGGGGTTTTACTCTGAGTCCATCCCTATGGAGCATGAAATCCTGAAGTGAGTTAAGGTTGAGTTAACTATAACTCTTAATGAAGATCTATAAGCTCTATTTTGAGTGGGGTATTTAGCTATAGGAGTATCCTTGATAGACTCACCTATGTGGATGTGGAAGTGTTACCGCTTCCTCTGGTAATTTTGGATAAATTCCCTAGAGCGTTCACATACTGGGATAGAAGCACATGGTCGTAACGTGCTGGCTTGAGGACTACACCCAAGTAGGGTTGTGTGAGGGATGTTGTCAGAGATAGAGTTCAAAACTACGAGTTACTCTAGTATATTTTGAATCATCTTTACTACGTAAAGGTTCAAGTCGAAAGACACATTTACTTATGCACAATTATATTAATTATTATTACTCAATAAATTTTTAAAATTTACAAGTAGGGGATTGTTACCGATGATTGTGTTTTTTTTTTAAATTCAAGTGGGGGATTGTTGTCAAATTGTATTTTAAAAATACAAGTGGGAGACCCACTATCCCCATTATTCACTACTTCCGGTAAAAAGAAAAAAATTGATAACCCACTTTTTGTAGAAGCTATGACACCCACTAACCCCATTAGTTTTAACCACTTTCAACTTTCTATAAAAAATTCTCTCCATACGGCCAAAACTTTGGAGTATGAGAGAGTTTTAGAATGAGTTTGGTTCTTTGGAAAGAAAAAAGAAAATGACATCAGACTTCTAAATGATGAGAGACTGCAAATTTTTTGAAAGAAAAAATTAAAAAGAAAGAAAAATCACTCCTTCTCTCCCTCTAAGACTAGAAAAATATTTTCTTTATGAAAATATTTATTTCCCCCAAATATTTTAGAACACTTTGTTTACACAAAATGAAATTACGAAAATTGAGCAATTTATATGGAATGGGTGTTAGAAGACATATAACTACGGTGCATGGTTATATGATGTAGAGGTGATTCCGGGTTGTTTTATCCTGAGACGACGTGACTATAGACTACCTGCAAAAGAGGTTAGAGCCACGAAACGTCTTAAAGAGAGCGACATAGTCCGCGACTCAATCCAAGAATCGTCTACGACTAATTTATAATCAATTGAGGTAATATTGTTTATTTTTTATTGTGTAGTAAATATTTGGATTCAATGCATGCGGTTCATATTTTGCGATAATCATATGAGGTAATAATTTAATTTTAAAAAATAGACTTAAAATTAATTTATGATTTTAATTTTAGAATTTTTCATAAAACTCTCTCATATTTAAAAGGGGAGTAAGTGTTTAAAGCAGTAGGTGAGAAATGACGAGGATTCATTATGGTGGATAATGCTACTCTGGTGGGTGAAGAGCTACAATGGGCAAGAATGCTACTAAAGTGCAGAGAGCAACTACCAGTAGGAGTCAAGATTAGTAGAAGGGACTGGATCTTTGATTTAGCGGTCTGGGCTAATCTCAGGTGTGTTTTTTTATCGTGGAGATAGTGCTCAGAATTGGGTCGTTGATCCATGTTTAGACCTAAGCCTTCCGGATAACGGAACGCAAGTTCATGGGAAAATGCAGAGGCTTTGGTTAACGTAAGTGGAACGAGAGAAGAACTAGAGAGCTCTTTAGATATAGGGCTAGAAGAAGGGATTTGTCTTGTTAGGCTTCGAATAGACACATATATGTAGATGCTGGGACAAAACCTGGAGAGGAAATAACTCTGGTAGATGCCGGAATAGCAACAGTTTCACGCAAACCTGGGACAACAGCGCTAGCAGATTGTGAGATAGGTCGTGTCGAATCGTGTTTGGTCTTATTGGGTTCGTGTCTAAACGGATGATTTTTTTATCACGTAAAAAAATCATAGCCAAACTCGACTCGTTATGTTATCGTGTTCGTGTCATTTTTTATCGTGTTCGGTCTTATTGGGTTCGTGTCTAAACGGATAACTTTTTTATCGTGTGAAAAAATCATATTCAAACCCGATCCATTATGTTATCGTGTCGTGTCGTGTTCACTCATTAATATCCGTTAATACAACGAATTATTTTGAATTGTATACAAGTTGACATATTATTTCA
The DNA here is from genome assembly GCA_949130495.1 of Sambucus nigra. NCBI lineage: Eukaryota > Viridiplantae > Streptophyta > Magnoliopsida > Dipsacales > Adoxaceae > Sambucus > Sambucus nigra. Next base: position 146,119,909 of record OX422222.1, on the reverse strand, counting down.
TTTTTGAACCCAAATAGACTCATTAATTCATTGACATTAACAAATCTCTCATTTAGTAAAATTCATTTGGGGGGGGATGCAAGGCCGTCTCAAGCAAAATCGGGCCCCAGGCTAGAAATTAATATGGGGCCCTTTTTATTGTAAAAATTATCTATATATATATAGTTAGCGACAAATATGAATATATTCACAAATAAAAAGTAAATCTGACAGTTAAAATATAATTTCTTCTAATTATTTCACATAAACAAATAAATATTATTATAGAACAATAGAACCTGATCACGCCAATGTATATTCAAACTGATTATCCAAACAACAAACTTCTCCAATTAATGAAAAAATTCACTTTCAACCTGTCAACATTTAAAAACATATTAATAAAATAATCATTTAAGTTTAAACAATTTCATAAAATAAAAAAGTAAAAAAAAATATATAACAATATAATATACATAACATATAGTATATTATTATATATATAAAACAAAAAACAAATCTTGTATGAGAGAAGTTTTATAGTGGCATCAGATTTTTTTTAAATGAACAATTTATTTTTCCTTTGTATGAGCAAAATAGAATGAGGAAAAAGAGAGCGGAGTTTGGGGAGAGAGAGAGAATATATGAACCATTGGTGGAGAGAGAGGAGAGAGAGAAGAAATGAAGGGATTATTAATTCAGAAGAAATGAATCGTGTACTTTTCATCGATTTAGTTATTTATTGAGTTGTTTTTAATAGTCTTGAAAATAGAAAGAATTTTAACTTTTTTTCAACAAATGTATTTATTTATATATAAATAATAAATAGTTATTAAAACTAGGATCCCTTAAACATGGTAAAGCCTTAAACAACCTCCTCACCTTCCTATGGCTTGAACCGGCACTAGGTCGATGCCAGACTAGCAACTTTCGGATAATCATCGAAGGAACTAGAGGGAAAGGAGGGTACAGGTCTCTGCACTTTATCGAAGCAGCACGTGAGGGGCATGAAAATGTGGTACAAGGAAAGAGTAATAATGTTCGCTTTAAGGAAAACATTGAGTATGTGGTTCGTAGTGGGAAGATCCACATGTTATCTTGGGACCCAATGACTGATAAGAATAACTATGTTAAATACAAACCGGGTCCTTTGGGTGGGCAATAGGTGGAAGAATTAGTCAGCACAAAAAAAGTAAGTCTCAAATGTCTGTTGTGGGAAGTCAATGCTCGACTTAAAAAATGTCAGGCTCCATAGCACGTCCGAGAAATATAATATAAAGTGTATTTAAGGGAACAAAACAAGCCAAAATGGATGAAAAAAACTAAAGATGAAATTGGGACATGGCAGAGGAGGACTCGGGCGAGCAAAATCTGGTTCTTGTATTAGAAAATGAATTTAACCAAAATTATTCGCCTAACCATTTCGAATAAGATATAGGAGATATCGGACGAATGGTTTTATTCCTTTTTTTATCATGGCGAGGAGAGTGGGATGGGTGATTTCATGAATTCATCATTTTTCCATACTCCAAAGATGTTAAACATGGATTAGCAATAGGAGTTAAGGACGTTTGATAATTTTTGGGAGTCCAATATGAGTTGGGAAGACGTCATCAATATTCACGATGGTTGAAAATATAAATTGTGGGCGGACATTGATATTTATAGAGCGGAGAGTGAGGTCGTAAGGGGCATAAAAAATAGAGGGCGTGTTTCTCTAAGGATGGACACGGGAAGGGAACAAGTAAGTAACTATTGTGGGGAGGTAATAGGTGAGGGTCAAAAGGGGGGAGGGAAGGAGATGGGACATGCTATGGAGGGTTGGGTGGAGTATTTGATTACGGAGTTTAGTAAGTTCTTTGAAACTTCAACGTGGGGAATAAAAGGGAGGTATTTTTATTATTCCAGCAAAGAGGACAAAAATGGATGAAAAAAGAGATGGGGACTGTGGGGTGGGAGAGTTTTCTCCATCTTAGAAAAATAGGAAGGATTGAGAACTTACAAGATTACAATACTTATTAATTACTAGGAAAAGGAATCGAATGTGGGTAGGAGTGGGTGGTGGGTGATCAAGGTATCCAATGAAGTTACGTCGGATCTCGTAGAATGTGAGGAGTGTAAATGACCTCGAGAAAAGAGGAATCGTCAGTGGCGTTATTTTAAGGTGGAGCCAGACATTTTATGCTTGAAATAGTAAAAAATGGATCACCTGGCTAAGGTGATGGCTAGTTTTATATGGGAAACTGTTGGATGGAGTGGTGTCGTTTGGATGCTGATGGTATATCAGGTGGGGTGATCATTATGTGGAATACTAGGGTACTTGAAAATTAAGATAGTATTATAGGCAATTGGTAATTTTCGTGTTTATTTATGAGTGTGAAGGATGGGTTCACTTGTGTTTTTTCAGGGATATATTACAACATAATGCCTTATGAGTGACAAAAAAAATTATGACAAAATTAATTTTGTCACAAAAAGTAACCTTTATGTGAGGAAAATTAATTTCGTCACAAATTGAGTGCGCTGATGTTTAATTGGTGACAAAATAATAAAATTTGTCACCAAATACTCATTAAAATTTTTGCGCGCACATTCCCGCGTTGCAAAAATGTTCCATCCATATATTAGTGACAAAAGTATTATACATATTGTGACAAATTAGTTAATCACAAAAAATTAAAATAATTGCTGACAAAACATTTCCTCACTTATTTCTTAAAAAAATTAACAAAATATATCTTGTCTCTAAACCCCAAATCGTTCCCCAAAAATATCACACCTGAAAATAGTCTCTCCACCATATCCCCTCAACCATGCTTAGTCTCTTAAAGCTGATTTGCGAGTAGAAAATGGAATTTGTGAGTGGAGAAGGTAGATCAACCCCTAGCCCTAGGAATTTGTTTGCCTTCTTTAAGGCGATTGAGTAACCCTAGCCCTAGCACAGGCTTTGAGTAGAGAAGGGAAGTAAAGTGTTTGAGTAACGTCGTCACCGACAACCACTGGTCATCATCCGGTATTTTTTAAAAGCTATTCTTGTGATTTCTTGATTTTAGTTTAGTTATGATTTGTATTTTAAATTAAATCCCACAGTTGGTTTCGGGCTATTTCATCTTTTCTGTCTAATTTGCAAGTGTTGAGCTTGTCTGATTGTTTGCTCTCAGATCCTGCATCTAATTGTGGGCAAAGTATATGGTTATTTTCTAATTGTGGGCAATATCTATGCTTCTTTTCTAAAAAAAAACATAGACCTGCTTCTAATTTTTTAAGACAATTTTTACTTGTTTTCGTTAAAGACCTACTGCCCTTATTTTTTTTACAAGAACTACTTTTGTCATGTTTTAAGCCTATAGTATTTTGTAATGGGAAAATTGAGTGGGAATGGGAAAAATGGGGAAAAAAATAAAAAATAGAATTAAAACCAAACAAAAGTTGTAAAGGACTAAATGAAAATATTAATTAAAAAACTATAAGGTAGTATATTCACTAAAATATTAATATAAGAATGAAATTTACAATGGGCGACATGATAGAATGAAAAATTAATTCTCTACCATAGATTTTGTCGTTGTTGCAACTTCTCTATCCATCAAAATTTCCCTTGAATCTACAAAATTATAACAAAACTAGTGTAGATGTAAGTAAGGGAGTCAATCCATATCTAAAGGTGAAACACAAAATTGGAGAGGACATAAATAGATTCATTTGAATTTTATTATTATTTATTTATTTTTGCTTTTTATATTTTTTTTATGGATTTTTCAAGGGATTTTTTTTAGCTAACTAACTATACTAATTTTTATAACTACTAATTAAGAAGTAAAAGCTAATTTAAGAAAGGTGAGATAAACAAAATTGTCCTAATAAGTAAACTAACAAAATTGGACTCATGAGGGCTTCAAAATTTCATCCCATAAATGGTAGATTAGCCCTCACTAATCATCATCCAAAAAATATAAGATAAACAATTAAAAGCATGAGAAGATTAAACTAAAAGTAAAAGAGAGGAATAGATCAAACCAATTTAAGCCTTGAATTGACATGAAATCTTCAACTACATCATCAATCTCTCAATTACAATTCTTCACTCATGTATTTATTGAAGCTAAACTAAAAATTACAAACTAAAAATTAAAAGGATAGTAGGTGAATTCATAATGGACAATTAAATAATAAAAGAGATTTTCTAAAAATGCAAATCCTAAAATTATAAAATTGTACATTAGAATTCACCCAAAGAAATAAATTCTAGATCATTAATTTATATTGAGATAATTGCTAAAAATGAAAAATCTCAACATAAATGAATGGGTTAGAATTTATCTCCCATAAGGGATAAATTTCACTACATCAATTTATTATGAATAATTGCTAAAAATGCAAAAATTCATAATAGATGGGTGGGGTGAAATTTTATCCTAGAGATAATTTTCACCACACACCTCTATATTGAGGTATTTGCTAAAAATGCAAATACTCAACATAGAGGGGTGTGGAGAATTTTATCACACCTAGCTTAAAACTAATTTTGAGATCCCTTTCAAATGGGTCTTCATCCTCAATATATAGGAGGCATGGAGCATGAGGGGTAAAAATGAAAATTGGCAAGGGTGTGCATGTGGGAATGGTGAGAGCACATGTGCATGGGGGTGTGAGGTGAGGATAAATTCAGATTTGATTTGAAGGATATTTTGGGTGTTTGGTTAGACAAGGTTAGTTGGGGGGTATTATGGGAAAATGTGTTTAAATGGTTTAATGCACATGTGGGGACATTTTGTTAGTTTGGCTTTGGCTCATTTGGTTTGGATTGGCAGATTGAAGGAAGTCGTGCTTGGCTTTGGAGGTTTGGGAAATGGGTTAACAAAGTGAAATGGGTCTTTGGGTTTTGTTTTGGCAGATTTGAAGAAGTCGTGGCTTTGGCTTTGAGGTTTGGGAAATGGGTTTAAATATGAGATGGGTTTTGGAGGTGGGTCGAGGACATGGGTTTGGGTCACCATGGCAGGGGCGACGGCTTTGAACGGAGGGTCGGACGAAGGTGGCAGCTCTGCCCGGAGGTGGGTAGCGAGGAGAGAGAGGGAGCGTCGCCGGGTTGAATCTCGGCCGGAGGCAGCGGATTTGGGTTGGGTACTGGCTGAGTCTCGGCCGGAGGCAGCAGGTTAGCGGAGGGGCTCCGGCGATTGTTTGCAGGCAGGGGAGTTCGCCGGCGGTGGGGTAAATGGGTATGGTGTTGGTGATGTGTGGGTTTGTTTGGTTATGGGGTGATGAGAGAGAAAGAAGATGTTGGGTGTTTTTGGTTATGGAGGATAATGGAGGTGGGTGTAAGGAGAGAGAAAGATTTGGTGGGGAAGAAGATGAAGGGAGTGTTTTGATGGGTGAGGGTATAGGGTAATTGATGTGGGTGAGGAAGTGTGTAGGTATTAGGATAAGTGTGTGTGTGTCATTTGGACCCTTAAAAATATAACAAGACTCAATTAAAATTAAAACTAAAAAAAATAAAATAAAATAAAAATATTAAAACTAAAAATAAAATCCTAAGCTATTAAAAACCAAAATAAAAGAAAAGAAATAAAAAAAATGAAAAATCTAAATGAAAATTAAAGTCCTAAAATATAAAATCAAATAAACTAAAAAATAAACTACTAAAACTAATCTTAATAAAGTAAGATTACACTAAAAACTAATCAAAATCAAAATAAAGTAAAATTATATTAATAAAAATAAAATAGAAAAATAGAAAATAAAATCTAAAAAATTCTAAAATAAATCTAAAATAAATCCTAAAAATATAAAAGACTCAAACTAAAAATCTAAAAAATAATAAAATGACACAAATAAAACACACACATGATTGGGGTAAGTTTGGGCTAAGTTTAGGCTTGGGTTAGGGTACTAGAGAGGGAATTAGCTCCATTAAATGCACAATTGCCTTGAAATACGCGCTTGAACACCGCAACATGCATTAAGCCTGCATATTGAACAATTAAGCGCATAAGACCCATATTGTCGAGAATTAGCAACTAAAACACATCTATTCGGGGTATAAAATGTACAGTTTTGGGTGCTTATCACAACACATACAGATTTTCGTAACCTTCAAAACCTTATAGTTATTCGTTTAGGTGACAACACATTTTTGTACCTTAGGGTTTGCGATGTTGTACCTAATTGTTTGTCTTTAAATCTGTAAGAATCGTCTTCCTCAAAGGTTATTGTATAATATGCTTTCTAATAGGTAAGGTTAATGTCATGTTAATATGTTGTATTATTTCATAGGATTCTAAAATGCAGATGGATTGGAGTTAGATCGAAGAAACTAATAGATTCTGGGAGAAATATGTGTCTGGGATTAAATCTTTCATTCAGTATGTTAAGAAACACATGGGCCCAACAAGTGATGTTAGATGTCCGTGCATCAATTGTTTGAATATTGATATCAGATCTATTGACGAAGTTGAGGACCATTTGTTTTTAAGGGGATTTCAACGAGCTATACTCAATGGATTCATCATGGAGAAGACACTCATTTAGGGGGATCTTGTGCCTATGATTATGACGATGATGATAATGATGTTGCTAATGATGAAATGTCATGTCATGAAGAAGGATGTGATGGAATATATGATATGTTGGATGACATTCAAAGGGGCACCTTCCATGAATCCATCAATGTGGAGACTAATGATAGCTATCCTCGAGAAAATATTATAGGGGAAACAAAAACATTTGACAAGTTATTGCAAGAGGCTGAACGTGAATTGTATCTTAATTATACAAAGTTTTCGACGCTATCATTTCTTATGAAGTTGCTTCACTGTAAAATTATGAACCGATGGAGCAACAAATCCTTCAACATGGTGCTTGATTTTTTTAAAACGGCTTTGCCTGAGGGTGAGACGCTCCCTAAGTCTCACTACGAAGCAAAAAATATGTTTCGATATTTGGGCTTGGAATATGTATCGATTCATGCTTGTAAAAATGATTGTGAGTTATTTTGGAAGGGTTTCAAAGATAGAGAAGAATGTTCAATATGTGGGGAGTCTAGATGGAAAATTAATGATAACAAAGGCAAAAAATTCCCTCACAAGGTATTGTGTTATTTTCCATTAACACCAAGACTCCAAAGATTATATATGTCAAAGAAAACGGTTGATGATATGAGGTAGCACAAAGAGAAGCGTGAAAATAATGACAATGAGTTGAGACATCCGGCTGATTCTAAAGCTTGGAAGGAATTTGACAAGGAGCATACATGGTTTTCATAAGATTCTCGAAATGTAAGGCTTGGACTGGAAAGTGGTGGGTTTAATCCCTTGGGTAACAAGCAGAACTCATATAGCATGTGGCAGGTTATACTTATGCCTTACAACTTGCCTCCTTGGTTATGTATGAAGGAATCATTTTTATGATGTCATTGATTGTTCTATGTCCTATTGGACCGAGTAAAGATATAGATGTATATCTAAAGCCTTTAGTTGATGAACTGAAAGAGTTGTGGGAAGTGGGTGTAGAGACACATGATGCATCTACAGGAAATAGCTTTCGAATGCATGCAGCAGTTTTATGGACTATAAATGATTTTCCTGCATATGCTAATTTGTCTGGGTGGAGCACAAAATTTACATGGCATGTCCAACTTGTAATGAACATACTTCTTCGCATAAGTTATGAAATAAGATCTGTTGCATGGGCCATCGACGATATTTACCAACCGATCATAAATGGTGGAGGAGTAAAAAGTTTGATGGGTTGCCTAAGCATCGATTGAAACCTATTGAATTAAATGGGGATGATGAGTTGAGATAGTTGGATCATGTCAAAGATTATAAACCAACGAAGCATGGAGACAATCGCAAAAGAAATCGTACGCCGAAAGAGTTGAATTGGATTAAGAAGAGCATATTTTTTGAATTACCATATTGGTGAATGCTAAAGTTACGTCACAACTTAGATGTCATGCACATTGAGAAGAATATATGTGAAACTATGTTGGGAACATTACTAAATATTGAAAGGAAGATAAAGGACCACTACACCAAAAATAGCATTTTGGCACACCCTGATATTAAAAATCTGGCACAGTTTAAAACTGTGCCAGATTTTGGCACGGTTTTATAGAGATTTGGCACACTTTAAAACAGTGCCAAAATTTGGCACTGTTTTAAAGTGTGCCAAAATTGAGTACACTTACTAAAATATATAATACCAAAAAAAAAACATTACACTTCCCTCTTTCTCTTGTTTCCGCTCACGATTCCCGCCCCTCTCTAGCCTCTGCGCTCTCTCTCTCTCTCTCTCGGCGGTCTCTCTCTCTCGGCGGTCTCTCTCTCTCGGCGGATGCTGCTGACACTGCCCTAGGTCAGCATCTCTACTGCCGACACTCTCTCTCCGACCCATTCTCTCTTTCTCTGGTCACTGCCCTGTTCTCTCACTGCACTCATCCCAATCAGGTAATTTATTTAAAGCATTGTATTTTTTTTAACCTAAGTTAGATTTCAGATTTGATCCTAGAGTTTATGATATGCTTGATTTGATTCGTATTTGATTTTTAGGGTTTTATATATACATATTTAAATATTTATTATTTTTTTTAATGCGTGAGTTTTTGGTGCAAATTGAATGTTGATAATGAAAAAAAAATCATGGGTTTTTATGTTCTTACCCCTTTAACAAAAATGTATATTTGATATGATTTGTAGATGTTACGTAGTTTTAAGAGAATTTAAGTGCTAAATATTCAATAATAATGTAAAAATAACAAATTGAAAAGTAGACACCCCACTAATTAAATGGATAAATGAGATTATGTGTTGAAAATTTAAGAAAAAACAAAAAAAACTATTTAAATAGTAAGTAGACATTAATACTAAACATTTAATAATGATGTTACACATGTAGAAAAACCTTAGACCCGTTCAAGAGGTCTCACTATGACTGTGGTGAGAATTCTTGAATTGTCCCATTTTTGGACAGTTTGGAAATGCAAAAGTTTGTACTGTACATAATGATTATGCATGTCCTATTTTGAAAAATTCGGTGGCATCTCTTTATGTTCTTTGGGTGCATACTAGATTGATTTAGTGTTTTGTGTTTTCTTGGTTGAAAAACTTAAGTAACACATGAACACTCCCAATTTAAGTTGTGTACTTGAAGAACTGTAGGGAGATGCTGGCGAAATTTTTTAGATTAAGACATGGCATGAGACATTATGAACAATACAAAATATGCATTTTCGAATGGGATAGGACCCTTACCCTGTAGAGGAGATGGAGGAAATATAGGAGCTCAAATATATACATATTTACACTTGAATAAACTTAAATATATTTACAGTAAGCGTTTATATTATAATGTGTGCTCTTTAAACTTATCAGGATGTCGTCGGGAATCAACAAAGAATGAATAAATGAGAAAAATATCGAGACCGATACATATAGAGATGGGGTGTTACAGTTTTTTCATTATGTGCGTAGTAATAGTTCGAATGTTAAACAGTCATGTCCCTGTAGACGTTTTCGAAATGAGAAAGGACATGTTGTTATAGATGACATATTCATTCATTTAATGACATATGGTATGGACATGAACTATACCTTATGGCATTTTCACGGTGAGACATTAGTTGTTGATCAAGTCTAACCACCACCGCAATCTGTGACACCGACAAAACATGCTGATGTGCACAATATTCCAATTTTGAATGATCTTGTGAATGATGCTTGTGAGATGTTTATGGGTGAAGCGGAACTTAGTGAACCTAATTGTGTAGGCAGTGATGAAGCCCCCCCAACTTCTGAGGTTCCTAATGATTCGCACACACATAAATACAAAGGCAAGAAGTATGATCGTTTACATCAACTCGCACAGGAGCCATTGCACCTAGCTACCGGTTCTTCACGTCATACCACAATGTATGCTCTTATAAAGTTGAATGATTTGAAAACACAATTCAATTTATCGGATGGTGCTACAGGTGGAATTCTTAGATTGTTAAATGAACTACTTCCTGAAGAGAACAACTTGACAACTAGTTATACAGAAATGAAAAACACCGTTAGAGATCTCGGTATGGATTATGTTAAGTATGATGTATGAATTAACAACTGTATGATATTTTGGAAAGAGCATGAAAAATCTACTAGATGTATAAAATGTGGTTCTTTACGCTACAAGTTTACTTGTCTAGACGAGGACGGGGTAGAAATTCAGAATACTAATGGAAAAAAAAAAGTACTCTAGGGTTCTTAATAAGGTAATGCGACATTTCCCTCTAATCCCTAGGCTAAAATGGTTGTATACCATAAAATGGATAGCAAAGAAAATGACTTGGCACGCTCGTGCAAGCTCTTGTATGGAATTCTTGCGTCATCCCCGAGATTCAGCAGAATGGGTAAATTCAAACATTATGTGGAGGGATTTTGCAAAAGATCCGCGGAATATTCGAATTGCAATAGCAACTGATGGTTTCAGCCCGAATAACATGTTTGGCCATAAGTATAGTTGTTGGCCAGTGATAATTCAACCTCTCAACCCTCCCCCATCAATGTGTATGAAAAGTGAGTTTTCAATGTTGTCTGTATTGATTCCCGGACCAAAGTCACCATCAAGTAATATTTATGTCTTGACCAAAGAGAATCATTATATCTAAATTTCCACCATAGCTTGATGAACATTGCTTTGCTAATGTCAGGTAGCTTCCTTACGCTTAAGCCCCCTTTTTTAATGGGAGTAGATATCTCATTCCACTTACACCAATGGTTCTTCAAAGATCCTTCAGTATATCCCCAAAAAAACCTTCCAAATACATATTCAGTCTTCGAAATTACCTACTTAAGAGGATTAAAGGCAGCTAGAGTATGTATTGGAATAGAAGTAAGGACACTTTTCATGAGGACCAGCTCACCCCCATAGTTAAAAGCCTTGATTTCCATCCACTTAGAGATAGTCTGATCTTCTTTACAAGATATTCAAAGTGAGATACCTTCTTTCTACCTGAAAATCAAGGACAACCCAAATATGAAATAAGAAGATTTTTGTCAGTAAAACCAGTGGAGATTTTGATTTTTTTGCAGAAGCATGAGATATTTTCTTGGATAGGAACATTTGGGATTTGGCAAGGTTAATATTTTGACCAGCAACCCTCTCATATTCTGTGATAACCTCCATAATTAAATTTAAGTCTTTGTTAGTCTCAGAAGAGAAAATGACAACATCATCTGCATAGGCTAGGTGATTAAATTTGAGATAACCAATTGGCATTTTAAAACCAAACTTCTTAAGAAGAAGAGAATTAAGATCTCTAGAGAAACCTTCAGCCATTATAATGAATAGGCTAGGTGATACAGGATAACCTTGCCTCAAACCTCTATAAGCTTTCAAGAAATCACATGGGTTGCCATTCATAGTCACAGAAAACTAGCAATTGGATATAAGCGTCCAAATCAGATCAATCCAATTCTCAGAGAAACCAAACCTTTTTAGAACATAGATCAATCCAACTCCCCCTGCCCCTGCCCCTGCCCCTGCCCCGTCCCCGTCCCCTGCCCCTCCCCCCCCCCCCCCCCTTCCCCACTCACACACGCACACACAAACACACACACATATATGCATATGCTGCATATATATGTAGTTGCACATATATATGCAGTTGCATATGCATATATATGCAGTTGCATATGCACATATATATGTGTGTGTTTGTGTGTGCGTTGTGAAGCTTGTGCAACTTTTGATCACGTCCTCCATTGCTATTTTCTTTAATCTTGTGACCTTTTCTGGGTGAAAATAAAATGCTTTATTTGTCATTTTTTCCTAATGCTGTTTCAGCCCATGAGTTCACAAACTCCATTGCTGTTATTCCATCAACCATACAATGGTTAATTGTCATTCCCAGTACAAATCCTCCACATTTGAACCTTGTGACCTATTGTGGTAGAGACAAGCATAACCTCTAAAAAAATATCATAGTGATAGATTGGGTATAATCCCATATGGCTTAATTACTTATCTTATGTTGAGTCATGTGTTAGAAAGTACATATTTCAAATATAGTTGAGAATGAGATTGATTAAAGAACTAGAGATACTAAAATCAATCAGGGTAAGGAGAAGAGTAGAGTAGATAGTGGTCTAACCTCTGGCATTATTCTAGTGACAACTTTAATTACTTATTTTGTCCCAAATAAGAATCCCCATTTAATGTTTGCAAATTTAAAGGATTTTTTTTCTTTTTCCAATTGACAGTCCAAATTTATGTTGATGCTCGGTTAATCGTACATTATGCATATGAAATCGCTCAAGGGTAAAATTGAAATTTTATATACGAATAAGATGTTTATTTTATTGTCCCTCACCCTTAGCGCGAACACCTCGCACGGGACCAATGTAACTTGTAGGAACTGGCCGCGTAGTCCCGGGTCTCCCGATTTGTGAATATGACGATAATTTGCAAAAATCAGCACTTAAACTTAAAAACAAGCCCTTAATGGGTGAAAACCCAAAACACCCCCCAAACGATCCCGTAGGAGGCACGAACACCTCGTACGGGACCAATGTAACTTGTAGGACCTGATCGCGTAGTCCCGGGTCACTCGGTTTGAGAGTATGATGATAATTTGCAAAAATCAACACTTAAACTTAAAAACAAGTCTTTAAAGGTTGAAAACCCAAACCATCCCCCAAACAACCCCGTAGGGGGCACGAACACCTCGCACGGGACCAATGTAACTTCTAGGAACTGACCGCGTAGTCCCGGGTCTCCCGGTTTGTGAATATGACGATAATTTGCAAAAACCAGCACTTAAACTTAAAAACAAGCCGTTAATGGGTGAAAACCCAAACCACCACCCCAAACGACCCCGTAGGAGGCACAAACACCTCGTATGGGACCAACGTAACTTGTAGGAACTGATCGCGTAGTCCCGGGTCTCCCGGTTTGTGAATATGACGATAATTTGCAAAAATCAGCACTTAAACTTAAAAACAAGCCGTTAATGGGTGAAAACCCAAACCACCCCCCAAACGACCCCGTATGGGGCACGAACACCTCGCACGGGACCAACGTAACTTGTAGGAACTGATCGCGTAGTCCCGGGTCTCCCGGTTTGTGAATATGACGATAATTTGCAAAAATCAGCACTTAAACTTAAAAACAAGCCGTTAAAGGGTGAAAACCCAAACCACCCCCAAAACGACCCCGTAGGGGGAACGGACACCTCGCACGGGACCAATGTAACTTGTAGGAACTGACCGCGTAGTCCCGGGTCTCCCGGTTTGTGAATATGACGATAATTTGCAAAAATCACACTTAGTTAAAAACATGTCGTCAAAGGGTGAATACCCAAACCACCCCCCAAACGACCCCGTAGGGGGCACGGACACCTCGTACGGTACCAATGTAACTTGTAGGAACTGACTGGGTAGTCCTGGGTCTCCCGGTTTGTGAATATGACGATAATTTGCAAAAATCACAATTAGTTAAAAACATGCCGTTAATGGGTGAAAATCAAAAACACCCGCCAAACGACCCCGTAGGAGGCACGAACACCTTGCACGGGACCAATGTTGCTTGTGGGAACTGACCGCGTAGTCCTGGGTCTCCCGGTTTGTGAATATGACTATAATTTGCAAAAATCAGCACTTATACTTAAAAATAAGCCGTTAATGGGTGAAAATCCAAAACACCCGCCAAACGATCCCGTAGGAGGCATGAACACCTCGCACGGGACCAATGTTGCTTGTAGGAACTGATCGCGTAGTCCCGGGTCTCTCGGTTTGAGAGTATGACGATAATTTGCAAAAATCAGCACTTAAACTTAAAAACAAGCCATTAATGGGTGAAAACCCAAACCACCCCCCAAACGACCCCGTAGGAGGCACGAACACCTCGCACTAGACCAACCTAACTTGCAGGAACTGATCGCGTAGTCCCGGTTCCGGTTTGTGAATATGACGATAATTTACAAAAATCAGCACTTAAACTTAAAAATAAGTCGTTAATGGGTAAAATCCCAAACCACCCCCCAAACGACCCCTTAGGGGGAACGAACACCTCGCACGGGACCAATGTAACTTGTAGGAACTGATCGCGTAGTCCCGGGTCTCCCGGTTTGTGAATATGACAATAATTTGTAAAAATTAGCATTTAAACTTAAAAACAAGCCGTTAAAGGGTGAAAACCCAAACCACCCCCAAACGACCCCGTAGGGGGCACGAACACCTCGTACGGGACCAATGTAACTTGTAGGAACTGACCGAATGCTCCTGGGTCTCCCGGTTTGTGAATATGACGATAATTTGCAAAGATCACACTTAGTTAAAAACATGCCGTCAAAGGGTGAATACCCAAACCACCCTACAGCCGACCCCGTAGGGGGCACGAACACATCGCACGGGACCAATGTAACTTGTAGGAACTGACCGCGTAGTCCCGGGTCTCCCGGTTTGTGAATATGATGATAATTTGGAAAAATTAGCACTTAAACTTAAAAACAAGCCGTTAATGGGTGAAAACCCAAACCACCCTCCAAACGACCCCGTAGGAGGCACGAACACCTCGCACGGGACCAATGTAACTTGTAGGAACTGACCGCGTAGTCCCGGGTCTCCCGATTTGTGAAAATGATGATAATTTGCAAAAATCAGCTCTTAAACTTAAAAACAAGTCGTTAATGGGTGAAAACCCAAACCACCCCCTAAACGACCCCGTAGGGGGCACGAACACCTCGCACGGGACCAATGTAACTTGTAGGAACCGACCGCGTTGTCCCGGGTCTCCTGGTTTGTGAATATGACGATAATTGGCAAAAATCACACTTAGTTAAAAACATGCCGTCAAAGGGTGAATACCCAAACCACACCCCAAACGACCCCGTAGGGGGCGCGAACACCTCGCACGGGACCAATGTAACTTGTAGGAACTGACCGCGTAGTCCCGGGTCTCCCGGTTTTTGAATATGACGATAATTTGCAAAAATCAACACTTAAACTTAAAAACAAGCCGTTAATGGGTGAAAACCCAAAACACCCCCCAAACGATCCCGTAGGAGGTACGAACACCTCGCACGGGACCAATGTAACTAGTAGGACCTGATCGCGTAGTCCCGGGTCTCTCGGTTTGAGAGTATGACGATAATTTGCAGAAATCAACACTTAAACTTAAAAACAAGTCTTTACAGGTTGAAAACCCAAACCATCCCCCAAACGACCCCGTAGGGGGCACGAACACCTCGCACGGGACCAACGTAACTTGTAGGAACTGATCGCGTAGTCCCGGGTCTCCCGGTTTGTGAATATGACTATAATTTGCAAAAATCAGCACTTAAACTTAAAAACAAACCGTTAATGGGTGAAAACCCAAACCACCGCCAAAACGACCCCATAGGAGGCACGAACACCTCGCACGGGACCAACGTAACTTGTAGGAACTGATCGCGTAGTCCCGGGTCTCCCGGTTTGTGAATATGATGATAATTTGCAAAAATCAGCACTTAAACTTAAAAACAAGCCGTTAAAGGGGGAAACCCAAACCACCCCCAAAACGACCCCGTAGGGGACACGAACACCTCGCACGGGACCAATGTAACTTGTAGCAACGGACCGCGTAGTGCCGGGTCTCTCGGTTTGTGAATATGACGATAATTTGCAAAAATCACACTTAGTTAAAAGCAAGCCGTCAAAGGGTGAATACCCAAACCACCCCCCAAACGACCCCGTAGGGGGCACGAACACCTCGTACGGGACCAATGTATCTTGTAGGAACTGACCGCGTAGTCCTGGGTCTGCCGGTTTGTGAATATGACTATAATTTGCAAAAATCAGCACTTAAACTTAAAAACAAGCCGTTAATGGGTGAAAATCAAAAACACCCCCCAAACGATCCCGTAGGAGGCACGAACACCTCGCACGGGACCAATATAGCTTGTAGGAACTGATCGCGTAGTCCCGGGTCTCTCGGTTTGAGAGTATGACGATAATTTGCAAAAATCAACACTTAAACTTAAAAAGAAGCCGTTAGAGGGTGAAAACCGAAAACACCACCCAAAAGATCCCCTAGGGGGCATGAACACCTCGCACGAGACCCATGTAACTTGTAGGAATTGACCGCGTAGTCCCGGGTCTCCCGGTTTGTGAATATGAGGATAATTTGCAAAAATCAGAACTTAAACTTAAAAACAAGCCATTAATGGGTGAAAACCCAAACCACCCCCCAAACCACCCCGTAGGAGGCACGAACAACTCGCACGAGACCAATGTAACTTGTAGGAACTGACCGCGTAGTCCCGGGTCTCCCGGTTTGTGAATATGATGATAATTTGCAAAAATCAGCACTTAAACTTACAAACAAGCCGTTAAAGGGTGAAAACCCAAACCACCCCAAAAACGACCCCGTAGGGGGCACGAACACCTCGCACGGGACCAATGTAACTTGTAGGAACTGACCGAATGGTCCTGGGTCTCCCGGTTTGTGAATATGACGATAATTTGTAAAAGATCACACTTAGTTAAAAACATGCTGTCAAAGGGTGAATACCCAAACCACCCTCCAGACAACCCCGTAGGGGGCACGAACACATCGAACGGGACCAATGTAACTTGTAGGAACTGACCGCGTAGTCCCGGGTCTCCCGGTTTGTGAATATGACGATAATTTTTAAAAAGCACCATTTAAACTTAAAAATAAGCTGTTAAAGGGTGAAAACCCAAACCACCCCCCAAACGACCCCGTCGGGGGCACGAACACCTCGCGCGGGACCAATGTAACTTGTAGGAACTGACCGCGTAGTCCCGGGTCTCCTGGTTTGTGAATATGACCAAAATTTACAAAAATCAGTACTTAAACTTAAAAACAAGCCGTTAAAGGGTAAAAACCCAAACCACCCCCCAAACGCCCACGTAGGGGGCACGAACACCTCGCACAGGACCAATGTAACTTGTAGGAACTGACCGCATAGTCCTGGGTCTCCCGATTTGTGAATATGACGATAATTTGTAAAAATCAACACTTAAACTAAAAAACAAGCCGTTAATGGGTGAAAACCAAAACCACCCCCCAAACGACCCCGTAGGGGGCACGAACACCTCGCACGGGACCAATGTAACTTGTAGGAACTGACCGCATAGTCCCGGGTCTCCCGGTTTGTGAATATGACGATAATGGGCAAAAATCACACTTAGTTAAAAACATGCCGTCAAAGGGTGAATACCCAAACCACCCCCCAAACGACCCCGTAGGGGGCGCGAACACCTCGCACGGGACCAATGTAACTTGTAGGAACTGACCGCGTAGTCCCGGGTCTCCCGGTTTGTGAATATGACGATAATTTGCAAAAATCAGCACTTAAACTTAAAAACAAGCCGTTAATGGGTGAAAACCGAAACCACCCCCCAAACGACCCCGTAGGAGGCACGAACAACTCGCACGAGACCAATGTAACTTGTAGGAACTGACCGCGTAGTCCCGGATCTCCCGGTTTGTGAATATGACGATAATTTGCAAAAATCAGCACTTAAACTTACAAACAAGCCGTTAAAGGGTGAAAACCCAAACTACCCCCAAAACGACTCCGTAGGGGGCACGAACACCTCGCACGGGACCAATGTAACTTGTAGGAACTGACTGCGCAGTCCCGGGTCTCCCGGTTTGAGAATATGACGATAATTTGCAAAAATCAAACTTAGTTTAAAACCTGCCGTCAAAGGGTGAATACCCAAAACACCCCCCAAACGACTCTGTAGGGGGAACGAACACCTCGCATGGGACCAATGTAACTTGTAGGAACTGACCGCGTAGTCCAGGGTCTCCCGGTTTGTGAATATGAGGAAAATTTGCAAAAATCAGCACTTAAACTTAAAAACAAGCCGTTAATGGGTGAAAACCCAAACCACCCCCCAAACGACCCCGTAGGAGGCACGGACACCTCGCACGGGACCAATGTAACTTGTAGGAACTGACCGCGTAGTCCCGGGTCTCCCGGTTTGTGAATATGATGATAATTTGCAAAAATCAGCACTTAAACTTAAAAACAAGCCGTTAATGGGTGAAAACCCAAACCACCCCCCAAACGACCCCGTAGGGGGCACGAACACCTCGCACGGGACCAATGTAACTTGTAGGAACTGACCGCGTAGTCCCGGGTCTCCCGGTTTGTGAATATGACGATAATTGGCAAAAATGAAAGTTAGTTAAAAACATGTCGTCAAAGGGTGAATACCCAAACCACCCCACAAACGACCCCGTAGGGGGCACGAACACCTCGCACGGGTCCAATGTAACTTGTAGGAACTAACCGCGTAGTCCCGGGTCTCCCGGTTTGAGAGTATGACGATAATTTGTAAAAATTAGCACTTAAACTTAAAAACAAGCCGTTAATGGGTGAAAACCCAAACCACCCCCCAAACGACCCCGTAGGGGGCACGAACACCTCGTACGGGACCAATGTAACTTGTAGGAAATGACCGCGTAGTCCTGGGTCTCCCGGTTTGTGAATATGACTATAATTTGCAAAAGTCAGCACTTAAACTTAAATACAAGCCGTTAATGGGTGAAAACCCAAAAAATCCCCCAAACGATCCCGTAGGAGGCACGAACACCTCGCACGGGACCAATGTAACTTGTAGGACCTGATCGCGTAGTCCCGGATCTCTCGGTTTTAGAGTATGATGATAATTTGGAAAAATCAACACTTAAACTTAAAAACAAGCCTTTAAAGGTTGATAACCCAAACCATCCCCCAAACGACCCCGTTGGGTGCACGAACACCTCGCACGGGACCAAAGTGACTTGTAGGAACTGACCGCGTTGTCCTAGGTCTCCCGGTTTTTGAATATGACGATAATTTGCAAAAATCAGCACTTAATCTTAAAAACAAGTCGTTAATGGGTGAAAACCCAAACCACCCCCAAAACGACCCCATAGGAGGCCCGAACACCTCGTACGGGACCAACGTAACTTGTAGGAACTGATCGCATAGTCCCGGGTCTCCTGGTTTGTGAATATGACGATAATTTGCAAAAATCAGCACTTAAACTTAAAAAGAAGCCGTTAATGGGTGAAAACCCAAACCACCGCCAAAACGACCCCGTAGGGGGCACGAACACCTCGCACGGGACCAATGTAACTTGTAGGAACTGACTGCGTAGTCCCGGGTCTCCCAGTTTGTGAATATGACGATAATTTGCAAAAATCAGCACTTAAATTTAAAAACAAGCCGTTAAAGGGTGAAAACCCAAACCACCCCCCAAAACGACCCCGTAGGGGGAACGAACACCTCGCACGGGACCAATGTAACTTGTAGCAACTGACCGCGTAGTCCCGGGTCTCTCGGTTTGTGAATATGACGCTAATTTGCAAAAATCACACTTAGTTAAAAGCATGCCGTCAAAGGGTGAATACCCAAACCACCCCCCAAACGACCCCGTAGGGGGCACGAACACCTCGTACGGGACCAATGTAACTTGTAGGAACTGACCGCGTAGTCCTGGGTCTCCCGGTTTATGAATATGATAATAATTTGCAAAAATCAGCACTTAAACTTAAAAACAAGCCGTTAATGGGTGAAAATCAAAAACACCCCCCAAACGATCCCGTAGGAGGCACGATCACCTCGCACGGGACCATTATAGCTTGTAGGAACTGATCGCGTAGTCCCCGGTCTCTCGGTTTGAGAGTATGACGATAATTTGCAAAAATCAAGACTTAAACTTAAAAACAAGCCGTTAGAGGGTGAAAACCGAAAACACCGCCCAAAAGATCCCGTAGGGGGCATGAACACCTCGCACGAGACCAATGTAACTTGTAGGAACTGACCGCGTAGTCCCGGGTCTCCCGGTTTGTGAATATGAGGATAATTTGTAAAAAATCAGCACTTAAACTTAAAAACAAGCCATTAATGGGTGAAAAACCAAACCACCACCCAAACGACCCCGTAGGAGGCACGGACAACTCGCACGAGACCAATGTAACTTATAGGAACTGATCATGTAGTCCCGGGTCTCCCGATTTGTGGATATGACGATAATTTGCAAAAATCATCACTTAAACTTACAAACAAGCCGTTAAAGGGTGAAAACCCAAACCACCCCCAAAACGACCCCGTAGGGGGCACGAACACCTCGCACGGGACCAATGTAACTTGTAGGAACTGACCGCGTAGTCCCGGGTCTCCCGGTTTGTGAATATGACAATAATTGGCAAAAATCACACTTAGTTAAAAACATGCCGTCAAAGGGTGAATACCCAAACCACCCCCCAAACGACCCCGTAGGGGGCACGAACACCTCGTACGGGACCAATGTAACTTGTAGGAACTGACCGCGTAGTCCTGGGTCTCCCGGTTTGTGAATATGACTATAATTTGCAAAAATCAGCACTTAAACTTAAATACAAGCCGTTAATGGGTGAAAACCCAAAACACCCCCCAAACGATCCCGTAGGAGGCATGAACACCTCGCACGGGACCAATGTAACTTGTAGGACCTGATCGCGTAGTCCCGGGCCTCTCGGTTTTAGAGTATGATGATAATTTGCAAAAATCAACACTTAAACTTAAAAACAAGCCTTTAAAGGTTGAAAACCCAAGCCATCCCCCAAACGACCCCGTAGGGGGCACGAACACCTCGCACGGGACAAATGTAACTTGTAGGAACTGACTGCGTTGTACAAGGTCTCCCGATTTGTGAATATGACAATAATTTGCAAAAATCACCACTTAAACTTAAAAACAAGCCGTTAATGGGTGAAAACCCAAACCACCCCCCAAACGACCCCATAGGAGGCACGAACACCTCGCTCGGGACCAACGTAACTTGTAGGAACTGATCGCGTAGTTCCGGGTCTCCCGATTTGTGAATATGACGATAGTTTGCAAAAATCAACACTTAAACTTAAAAACAAGCCGTTAATGTGTGAAAACCCAAACCAGCGCCAAAACGACCCCGTAGGGGACACGAACACCTCGCACGGGATCAATGTAACTTGTAGGAACTGACCGTGTAGTCCCGGGTCTCCCGGTTTGTGAAGATGACGATAATTGGCAAAAATCACACTAAGTTAAAAACATGCCGTTAAAGGGTGAATACCCAAACCACCCCCAAAACGACCCCGTAGGGGGCACGAACACCTCGCACGAGACCAATGTAACTTATAGGAACTGATCGTGTAGTCCCGGGTCTCTCGGTTTGAGAGTATGACGATAATTTGTAAAAATCAGCACTTAAACTTAAAAACAAGCCGTTAATGGGTGAAAACCCAAACCACCCCCCAAACGACCCCGTAGGGGGCACGAACACCTCGTACGGGACCAATGTAATTTGTAGGAACTGACCGCGTAGTCCTGGGTCTCCCGGTTTGTGAATATGACTATAATTTGCAAAAATCAGCACTTAAACTTAAATACAAGCCGTTAATGGGTGAAAACCCAAAACACCCCCCAAACGATCCCGTAGGAGGCACGAACACCTCGCACGGGACCAATGTAACTTGTAGGACCTGATCGCGTAGTCCCGGGTCTCTCGGTTTTAGAGTATGATGATAATTTGCAAAAATCAACACTTAAACTTAAAAACAAGCCTTAAAAGGTTGAAAACCCAAACCATCCCCCAAACGACCCCGTAGGGGGCACGAACACCTCGCACGGGACCAATGTAACTTGTAGGAACTGACCGCGTTGTCCCAGGTCTCCCGGTTTGTGAATATGAGGATAATTTGCAAAAATCAGCACTTAAACTTAAAAACAAGCCATTAATGGGTGAAAACCCAAACCACCCCCCAAACGACCCCGTAGGAGGCACGAACAACTCGCACGAGACCAATGTAACTTGTAGGAACTGATCGCGTAGTCCCGGGTCTCCCGGTTTGTTAATATGATGATAATTTGCAAAAATCATCACTTCAACTTACAAACAAGCCGTTAAAGGGTGAAAACCCAAACCACCCCCAAAACGACCCCGTAGGGGGCACGAACACCTCGCACGGGACCAATGTAACTTGTAGGAACTGACTGTGTAGTCCCGGGTCTCCCGGTTTGTGAATAGGATGATAATTTTCAAAAATCACACTTAGTTAAAAACATGCCGTCAAAGGGTGAATACCCAAAACACCCCCCAAACGACTCTGTAGGGGGCACGAACACCTCGTACGGGACCAATGTAACTTGTAGGAACTGACCGCGTAGTCCCGGGTCTTCCGGTTTGTGAATATGATGATAATTTGCAAAAATCAGCACTTAAACTTAAAAACAAGCCGTTAATGGGTGAAAACCCAAACCACCCCCCAAACGACCCCGTAGGAGGCACGAACACCTCGCACGGGACCAATGTAACTTGTAGGAACTGATCGCGTAGTCCCGGGTCTCCCGGTGTGGGAATATGACGATAATTTGCAAAAATCAGCACTTAAACTTAAAAACAAGCCATTAATGGGTGAAAACCCAAACCACCCACCAAACGACCCCGTAGGAGGCACGAACACCTCGCACGTGACCAATGTAACTTGTAGGAACTGACCGCGTAGTCCCGGGTCTCCCGGTTTGTGAATATGATGATAATTTGCAATAATCAGCACTTAAACTTAAAAACAAGCCGTTAATGGGTGAGAACCCAAACGACGCACCAAACGACCCCGTAGGGGGCACGAACACCTCGCATGGGACCAATGTAACTTATAGGAACTGACCGCGTAGTACCGGGTCTCCCGGTGTGTGAATATGAAGATAATTGGCAAAAATCACACTAAGTTAAAAACATGCCGTCAAAGGGTTAATACCCAAACCACCCCCCAAACGACCCCGTAGGGGGCACGAACACCTCGCACGAGACCAATGTAACTTATAGGAACTGATCGCGTAGTCCCGGGTCTCCCGGTTTGAGAGTATGATGATAATTTGTAAAAATCAGCACTTAAACTTAAAAACAAGCTGTTAATGGGTGAAAACCCAAACCACCCCCCAAACGACCCCGTAGGGGGCTCGAACACCTCGTACGGGACCAATGTAATTTGTAGGAACTGACCGCGCAGTCCTGGGTCTCCCGGTTTGTGAATATGACTATAATTTGCAAAAATCAGCACTTAAACTTAAATACAAGCCGTTAATGGATGAAAACCCAAAACACCCCCCAAACGATCCCGTAGGAGGCACGAACACCTCGCACGGGACCAATGTAACTTGTAGGACCTGATCGCGTAGTCCCGGGTCTCTCGGTTTTAGAGTATGATGATAATTTGCAAAAATCAACACTTAAACTTAAAAACAAGCCTTTAAAGGTTGAAAACCCAAACCATCCCCCAAACGACCCCGTAGGGGGCACGAACACCTCGCACGGGACCAATGTAACTTGTAGGAACTGACCGCGTTGTCCCAGGTCTCCCGGTTTGAGAATATGACGATAATTTGCAAAAATCAGCACTTAAACTTAAAAACAAGCCGTTAATGGGTGAAAACCCAAACCACCCCCCAAACGACCCCATAGGAGGCACGAACACCTCGCACGGGACCAACCTAACTTGTAGGAACTGATCGCGTAGTCCCGGGTCTCCCGGTTTGTGAATATGATGATAATTTGTAAAAATCAGCACTTAAACTTAAAAACAAGCCGTTAATGGGTGAAAACCCAAAACACCCCCCAAACGATCCCGTAGGAGGCATGAACACCTCGCACGGGACCAATGTAACTTGTAGGACCTGATCGCGTAGTCCCGGGCCTCTCGGTTTTAGAGTATGATGATAATTTGCAAAAATCAACACTTAAACTTAAAAACAAGCCTTTAAAGGTTGAAAACTCAAACCATCCCCCAAACGACCCCGTAGGGGGCACGAACACCTCGCACGGGACAAATGTAACTTGTAGGAACTGACCGCGTTGTCCCAGGTCTCCCGATTTGTGAATATGACAATAATTTGCAAAAATCACCACTTAAACTTAAAAACAAGCCGTTAATGGGTGAAAACCCAAACCACCCCCGAAACGTCCCCGTAGGGGGCACGAACACCTCGCACGGGACCAATGTAACTCGTAGCAACTGACCGCGTAGTCCCGGGTCTCTCGGTTTGT
This sequence comes from Sambucus nigra, assembly GCA_949130495.1. Taxonomy (NCBI): domain Eukaryota; kingdom Viridiplantae; phylum Streptophyta; class Magnoliopsida; order Dipsacales; family Adoxaceae; genus Sambucus; species Sambucus nigra. Next base: position 146,095,889 of record OX422222.1, on the reverse strand, counting down.
GAATATGACGATAATTTGCAAAAATCACACTTAGTTAAAAGCATGCAGTCAAAGGGTGAATACCCAAACCACCCCCCAAACGACCCCGTAGGGGGCACGAACTCCTCGTACGGGACCAATGTAACTTGTAGGAACTGACCGCGTAGTCCTGGGTCTCCCGGTTTGTGAATATGACTATAATTTGAAAAAATCAGCACTTAAACTTAAAAACAAGCCGTTAATGGGTGAAAATAAAAAACACCCCCCAAACGATCCCGTACGAGGCACGAACACCTCGCACGGGACCAATATAGCTTGTAGGAACTGATCGCGTAGTCCTCGGTCTCTCGGTTTGAGAGTATGACGATAATTTGCAAAAATCAACACTTAAACTTAAAAACAAGCCGTTAGAGGGTGAAAACCGAAAACACCCCCCAAAAGATCCCGTAGGGGGCATGAACACCTCGCACGAGACCAATGTAACTTGTAGGAACTGACCGCATAGTCCCGGGTCTCCCGGTTTGTGAATATGAGGATAATTTGCAAAAATCAGCACTTAAACTTAAAAACAAGCCATTAATGGGTGAAAACCCAAACCACCCCGGAAACAACCGCGTAGGAGGCACGAACAACTCGCACGAGACCAATGTAACTTGTAGGAACTGATCGCGTAGTCCTGGGTCTCCCGGTTTGTGAATATGACGATAATTTGCAAAAATCAGCACTTAAACTTACAAACAAGCCGTTAAAGGGTGAAAACCCAAACCACCCCCAAAACGACCCCGTAGGGGGCACGAACACCTCGCACGCGACCAATGTAACTTGTAGGAACTGACTGCGTAGTCCCGGCTCTCTCGATTTGTGAATATGATGATAATTTGCAAAAATCACACCTAGTTAAAAACATGCCGTCAAAGGGTGAATACCCAAACCACCCCCCAAACGACCCCATAGGGGGTACGAACACCTCGTACGGTACCAATGTAACTTGTAGGAACTGACTGCGTAGTCCAAGGTCTCCCGGTTTGTGAATATGACTATAATTTGCAAAAACAGCACTTATACTTAAAAATAAGCCGTTAATGGGTGAAAATCCAAAACACCCGCCAAACGATCCCGTAGGAGGCATGAACACCTCGCACGGGACCAATATTTCTTGTAGGAACTAATCGCGTAGTCCCGGGTCTCTCGGTTTGAGAGTATGATAATAATTTGCAAAAATCAACACTTAAACTTAAAAACAAGCCGTTAGAGGGTGAAAACCGAAAAGACACCCCAAAAGATCCCATAGGGGGCATGAACACCTCGCACGGGATCAATGTAACTTGTAGGAACTGACCGCATAGTCCCGAGTCTCCCGATTTGTGAATATGACGATAATTTGAAAAAATCAGCACTTAAACTTAAAAACAAGCCATTAATGAGTGAAAACCCAAACCACCCCCAAACGACACCGTAGGAGGCACGAACACCTCGCACGAGACCAATGTAACTTGTAGGAACTGATCGCGTAGTCCCGGTTCTGGTTTGTGAATATGACGATAATTTACAAAAATCAGCGCTTAAACTTAAAAACAAGTCGTTAATGGGTGAAAACCCATACTACCCCCCAAACGACCCCTTAGGGGGAACGAACACCTCGCACGGGACCAATGTAACTTGTAGGAACTGATCGCGTAGTCCCGGGTCTCCCGGATTGTGAATATGAAGAGAATTTGCAAAAATCAGCATTTAAACTTAAAAACAAACCGTTAAAGGGTGAAAACCCAAACCACCCCCCAAACGACCCCGTAGGGGGCACGAACACCTCGCACGGGACCGATGTCACTTGTAGGAACTGACCGAATGGTCCTGGGTCTCCCGGTTTGTGAATATGACGATAATTTGCAAAAATCACACTTAGTTAAAAGCATGCCGTGAAAGGGTGAATACCCAAACCACCCCCCAAACCACCCCGTAGGGGGCATGAACACCTCGTACGGGACCAATGTAACTTGTAGGAACTGACCGCGTAGTCTTGGGTCTCCCCGTTTGTGAATATGACTATAATTTGCAAAAATCCGCATTTAAACTTAAAAACAAGCCGTTAATGGGTGAAAATCAAAAACACCCCCCAAACAATCCCGTAGGAGGCACGAACACCTCGCACGGGACCAATATAGCTTGTAGGAACTGATCGCGTAGTCCCCGGTCTCTCGGTTTGAGAGTATGACAATAATTTGCAAAAATCAACACTTAAACTTAAAAACAAGCCGTTAGAGGGTGAAAACCGAAAACACCCCCCAAAAGATCCCGTAGGGGGCATGAACACCTCGCACGGGACCAATGTAACTTGTAGGAACTGACCGCGTAGTCCCGGGTCTCCCGGTTTGTGAATATGAGGATAATTTACCAAAATCAGCACTTAACTTAAAAACAAGCCATTAATGGGTGAAAACCGAAACCACCCCCCAAACGACCCCGTAGGAGGCACGAACACCTCGTACGAGACCAATGTAACTTGTAGGAACTGATCGCATAGTCCCGGTTCCGGTCTGTGAATATGACGATAATTTACAAAAATCAACACTTAAATTTAAATACAAGCCGTTAATGGGTGAAAACCCAAACCACCCCCCAAACGACCCCGTCGGGGGCACGAACACCTCGCACGGGACCAATGTAACTTGTAGGAACTGACCGCGTTGTCCCGGGTCTCCCGGTTTGTGAATATGATGATAATTTGCAAAAATTAGCATTTAAACTTTAAAACAAGCCGTTAAAGGGTGAAAACCCAAACCACCCCCCAAACGACCCTCTTGGGGGCACGAACACCTCGTACGGGACCAATGTTACTTGTAGGAACTGTCCGAATGGTCCTGGGTCTCCCGGTTTGTGAATATGACGATAATTTGCAAAGATCACACTTAATTAAAAAGATGCCGTCAAAGGGTGAATACCCAAACCACCCTCCAGACGACCCCGTAGGGGGTACAAACACATCGCACGGGACCAATGTAACTTGTAGGAACTGACCGCGTAGTCCCGGGTCTCCCGGTTTGTGAATATGATGATAATTTGCAAAAATCAGCACTTAAACTTAAAAATAAGCCGTTAAAGGGTAAAAACCTAAACCACCCCCAAAACGACCCCGTCGGGGGCACGAACACCTCGCACAGGACCAATGTAACTTGTAGGAACTGACTGGGTAGTCCCGGGTCTCCTGGTTTGTGAATATGACGATAATTTGCAAAAATCAGCACTTAAACTTAAAAACAGGCCGTTAAAGGGTGAAAACCCAAAGCACCCCCCATACGACCACGTAGGGGGCACAAACACCTCGCACAGGACCAATGTAACTTGTAGGAACTGACCGCGTAGTCCCGGGTCTCCCAGTTTGTGAATATGACGATAATTTGCAAAAATCACACTTAGTTAAAAATATGCCGTCAAAGGTTGAATACCCAAAACACCTCACAAACGACCCCGTAGGGGGCACGAACACCTCGCATGTGAACAATGTAACTTGTAGGAACTGATCGCGTAGTCCCGGGTCTCCCGGTTTGTGAATATGATGATAATTTGCAAAAATCAGCACTTAAACTTAAAAACAAGCCGTTAATGGGTGAAAACCCAAACCACCCCCCAAACGACCCCGTAGGAGGCACGAACACCTCGCACGGGACCAATGTAACTTGTAGGAACTGATCGCGTAGTCCCGGGTCTCCCGGTGTGGGAATATGACGATAATTTGCAAAAATCAGCACTTAAACTTAAAAACAAGCCGTTAATGGGTGAAAACCCAAACCACTCCCAAAACGACCCCGTAGGGGGCACGAACACCTCGCACGGGACCAATGTAACTTGTAGGAACTGACCGCATAGTCCCGGGTCTCCCGGTTTGTGAATATGACGATAATGGGCAAAAATCACACTTAGTTAAAAACATGCCGTCAAAGGGTGAATACCCAAACCACCCCCCAAATGACCCCGTAGGGGGTACGAACACCTCGCACGGGTCCAATGTAACTTGTAGGAACCGACCGTGTAGTTCCGGGTCTCTCGGTTTGTGAATATGACGATAATTTGCAAAAATCACACTGAGTTAAAAGCATGCTGTGAAAGGGTGAATACCCAAATTACCCCCCAAACGACCCCGGAGGGGGCACGAACACCTCGTACGGGACCAATGTAACTTGTAGGAACTGACCGCGTAGTCCTGGGTCTCCCGGTTTGTGAATATGACTATAATTGGCAAAAATCAGCATTTAAACTTAAAAACAAGCCGTTAATGGGTGAAAATCAAAAACACACCCCAAACGATCCCGTAGGAGGCACGAACACCTCGCACGGGACCAATATAGCTTGTAGGAACTGATCGCGTAGTCCCCGGTCTCTCGGTTTGAGAGTATGACGATAATTTGCAAAAATCAACACTTAAACTTAAAAACAAGCCGTTAGAGGGTGAAAACCGAAAACACCCCCCAAAAGATCCCGTAGGGGGCATGAACACCTCGTACGGGACCAATGTAACTTGTAGGAACTGACCGCGTAGTCCCTGGTCTCCCGGTTTGTGAATATGAGGATAATTTACAAAAATCATCACTTAAACTTAAAAACAAGCCATTAATGGGTGAAAACCGAAACAACCCCCCAAACGACCCCGTAGGAGGCACGAACACTTCGCACGAGACCAATGTAACTTGTAGGAACTGATCGCGTAGTCCCGGTTCCGGTTTGTGAATATGACGATAATTTACAAAAATCAGCACTTAAACTTAAAAACAAGCCGTTAATGGGTGAAAACCCAAACCACCCCCCAAACGACCCCGTCGGGGGCACGAACACCTCGTACGGGACCAATGTAACCTGTAGGAACTGACCGCGTTGTCCCGGGTCTCTCGGTTTGTGAATATGATGATAATTTGCAAAAATTAGCATTTAAACTTAAAAACAAGCCGTTAAAGGGTGAAAACCCAAACCACCCCCCAAACGACCCCGTAGGGGGCACGAACACCTCGCACGGGACCAATGTAACTTGTAGGAACTGACCGAATGGTCCTGGGTCTCCCGGTTTGTGAATATGACGATAATTTGCAAAGATCACACTTAATTAAAATCATGCCGTCAAAGGGTGAATACCCAAACAACCCTCCAGACGACCCCGTAGGGGGCACGAACACATCGCACGGAACCAATGTAACTTGTAGGAACTGACCGCGTAGTCCCGGGTCTCCCAGTTTGTGAATATGACGATAATTTGCAAAAATCACACTTAGTTAAAAACATGCCGTCAAAGGGGGAATACCCAAAACACCCCCCAAACGACGCCGTAGGGGGCACGAACACCTCGCATAGGACCATTGTAACTTGTAGGAACTGACCGCGTAGTCCCGGGTCTCCCGGTTTGTGAATATGATGATAATTTTCAAAAATCAGCACTTAAACTTAAAAACAAGCCGTTAATGGGTGAAAACCCAAACCACCCCCCAAACGACCCCGTAGGAGGCACGAACACCTCGCACGGGACCAATGTAACTTGTAGGAACTGATCGCGTAGTCCCGGGTCTCCCGGTTTGGGAATATGAGGATAATTTGCAAAAATCAGCACTTAAACTTAAAAACAAGCCGTTAATGGGTGAAAACCCAAACCACTCCCAAAACGACCCCGTAGGGGGCACGAACACCTCGCACGGGACCAATGTAACTTGTAGGAACTGACCGCGTAGTCCCGGGTCTCCCGGTTTGTGAATATGACGATAATTTGCAAAAATCACACTTTGTTAAAAACATGTCGTCAGAGGGTGAATACCCAAACCACCCCCCAAACGACCCCGTAGGGGGCACGAACACCTCGCACGGGTCCAATGTAACTTGTAGGAACTGACCGCGTAGTCCCGGGTCTCTCGGTTTGTGAATATAACGATAATTTGCAAAAATCACACTTAGTTAAAAGCATGCCGTCAAAGGGTGAATACCCAAACCACCCCCCAAACGACCCCGTAGGGGGCACGAACACCTCGTACGGGACCAATGTAACTTGTAGGAACTGACCACGTAGTCCTGGGTCTCCCGGTTTGTGAATATGACTATAATTTGCAAAAATCAGCATTTAAACTTAAAAACAAGCCGTTAATGGGTGAAAATCAAAAACACCCCCCAAACGATCCCGTAGGAGGCACGAACACCTCGCACGGGACCAATATAGCTTGTAGGAACTGATCGCGTAGTCCCCGGTCTCTCGGTTTGAGAGTATGATGATAATTTGCAAAAATCAACACTTAAACTTAAAAACAAGCTGTTAGAGGGTGAAAATCGAAAATACCCCCCAAAAGATCCCGAAGGGGGCATGAACACCTCGCACGGGACCAATGTAACTTGTAGGAACTGACCGCGTAGTCCCGGGTCTCCCGGTTTGTGAATATGAGGATAATTTGCAAAAATCAGCACTTAAACTTAAAAACAAGCCATTAATGGGTGAAAACCCAAACCACCCCCCAAACGACCCCGTATGAGTCACGAACACCTCGCACGAGACCAATGTAACTTGTAGGAACTGATCGAGTAGTCCCGGTTCCGGTTTGTGAATATGACGATAATTTATAAAAATCAGCACTTAAACCTAAAAACAAGCCGTTAATGGGTGAAAACCCAAACCACCCTCCAAACGACCCCGTCGGGGGCACGAACACCTCGCACGGGACCAACGTAACTTGTAGGAACTGACCGCGTTGTCCCGGGTCTCCCGGTTTGTGAATATGACGATAATTTGTAAAAATCACCATTTAAACTTAAAAACAAGTCGTTAAAGGGTGAAACCCAAACCACCCCCCAAACGACCCCGTAGGGGGCACGAACACCTCGCACGGGACCAATGTAACTTGTAGGAACTGACCGAGTAGTCCCGGGTCTCCCAATTTGTGAATATGACGATAATTTGCAAAAATCACACTTAGTTAAAAACATGCCGTCAAAGGGTGAATACCCAAACCACCCTCCAAACGACCCCCTGGGGGGCCCAAACACATCGCACGGGACCAATGTAACTTGTAGGAACTGACAGCGTAGTCCCGGGTCTCCCGATTTGTGAATATGATGATAATTTGTAAAAATTAGCACATAAACTTAAAAATAAGCCGTTAAAGGGTGAAAACCGAAATCACCCACCAAACGACCCCGTCGGGGGCACGAACACCTCGCACGGGACCAATGTAACTTGTAGGAACTGATCGCGTAGTCCCGGGTCTCCTGGTTTGTGAATATGACGATAATTTGCATAAATCAGCACTTAAACTTAAAAACAAGCCATTAAAGGGTGAAAACCGAAACCACCCACCAAACGACACCGTCGGGGGAACGAACACCTCGCACAGGACCAATGTAACTTGTAAGAACTGACCGCGTAGTCCCGGATCTCCCGGTTTGTGAATATGACGATAATTTGCAGAAATCACACTTAGTTAAAAACATGCCGTCAAAGGGTGAATGCCCAAAACACCCCCCAAACGACTCCGTAGGGGGCACGAACACCTCGCACAGGACCAATGTAACTTGTAGGAACTGACCGCGTAGTCCCGGGTCTCCCGGTTTGTGAATATGATGATAATTTGCAAAAATCAGCACTTAAACTTAAAAACAAGCCGTTAATGGGTGAAAACCCAAACCACCCCCCAAACGACCCCGTAGGGGGCACGAACACCTCGCACGAGACCAATGTAACTTGTAGGAACTGATCGCGTAGTCCCGGTTCCGATTTGTGAATATGACGATAATTTACAAAAATCAACACTTAAACTTAAAAACAAGCCGTTAATGGGTGAAAACCCAAACCACCCCCCAAACGACCCCGTCGGGGGCACGAACACCTCGCACGGGACCAATGTAACTTGTAGGAACTGACCGCGTTGTCCCGGTTTGTGAATATGATATTAATTTGTAAAAAGCACCATTTAAACTTAAAAACAAGTCGTTAAAGGGTGAAAACCCAAACCACCCCCCAAACGACCCCGTAGGGGGCACGAACACCTCGCACGGGACCAATTTAACTTGTAGGAACTGACCGAGTAGTCCCGTGTCTCCCAATTTGTGAATATGACGATAATTTGCAAAAATCACACTTAGTTAAAAACATGCCGTCAAAAGGTGAATACCCAAACCACCCTCCCGTAGGGGGCACGAACACATCACACGGGACTAATGTAACTTATAGGAACTGACAGCGTAGTCCCGGGTCCCCCGATTTGTGAATATGATCATAATTTGCAAAAATTAGCACTTAAACTTAAAAATAAGCCGTTAAAGGGTGAAAACCGAAACCACTGCCCAAACGACCCCGTCGGGGGCACGAACACCTCGCACGGGACCAATGTAACTTGTAGGAACTGACCGCGTAGTCCCAGGTCTCCTGGTTTGTGAATATGACGATAATTTGCAAAAATCAGCACTTAAACTTAAAAACAAGCCGTTAAAGGGTGAAAACCGAAACCACCCCCCAAACGACCCCGTCGGGGGCACGAACACCTCGCACAGGACCAATGTAACTTGTAGGAACTGACCGCGTAGTCCCGGGTCTCCCGGTTTGTGAATATGACGATAATTTGTAAAAATCACACTTAGTTAAAAACATGCCGTCAAAGGGTGAATACCCAAAACACCCCCCAAACGACTCCGTAGGGGGCACGAACACCTCGCACGGGACCAATGTAACTCGTAGGAACTGACCGCGTAGTCCCGGGTCTCCCGGTTTGTGAATATGATGATAATTTGCAAAAATCAGCACTTAAACTTAAAAACAAGCCGTTAATGGGTGAAAACCCAAACCACCCCCCAAACGACCCCGTAGGGGGAACGAACACCTCGCACGAGACCAATGTAACTTGTAGGAACTGATCGCGTAGTCCCGGTTTCGGTTTGTGAATATGATGATAATTTACAAAAATCAGCACTTAAAATTAAAAACAAGCCGTTAATGGGTGAAAACCCAAACCACCCCCCAAATGACCCCGTAGGTGGCACGAACACCTCGCACGGGACCAATGTAACTTGTAGGAACTGACCGCGTAGTCCCGGGTCTTCCGGTTTGTGAATATGATGATAATTGGCAAAAATCACACTTAGTTAAAAACATGCCGTCAAAGGGTGAATACCCAAACCACCCACCAAACGACCCCGTAGGGGGCACGAACACCTCTCACGGGTCCAACGTAACTTATAGGAACTAACCGCGTAGTCCCGGGTCTCCCGGTTTGAGAGTATGACGTTAATTTGTAAAAATCAGCACTTAAACTTAAAAACATGCCGTTAATGGGTGAAAACCCAAACGACCCCGTAGGGGGCACGAACACCTCGTACGGGACCAATATAACTTGTAGGAACTAACCGCGTAGTCTCGGGTCTCCCGGTTTGTGAATATGACGATAATTTGCAAAAATCACACTTAGTTAAAAACATGCCGTCAAAGGGTGAATACCCAAACCAAACCCCAAACGACCCCGTAGGAGGCACGAACACCTCACACGGGACCAATGTTACTTGTAGGAACTGATCGCGTAGTCCCGGGTCTCTCGGTTTGAGAGTATGACCATAATTTGCAAAAATCAGCACTTAAACTTAAAAACAAGCCGTTAAAGGGTGAAAACCCAAAACAACCCCCAAACAATCCCGTAGGGGGCACGAACACCTCGCACGGGACCAATGTAACTTGTAGGAACTGACCGCATAGTCCCGGGTCTCCCGGTTTGTGAATATGACGATAATTGGCAAAAATCAACACTAAAACTTAAAAACATGCCTTTAAAGGTTGAAAACCCAAACCATCCCCCAAATGACCCCGTAGGAGGCACGAACACCTCGTACGGGACCAATGTAACTTGTAGGAACTGACCGTGTAGTCCCGGGTCTCCCGGTTTGTGAGTATGACGTTAATTTCCATTCATATATGTAATTTTTTTGTTTTGAGGCTTTTGTTTTATAAATTATTGGGTAACTAATATCGTATCTTTTTTGTATTCTATTTTTTTTGCAGGATAACAGTTTATCGTTGGCTTTTATTCGCGTGGAATACACAAAGAACTCAATGGTTTACAACAGGGGATTTATTAATGAATCCATTTTTTTGTGTCATGACCGTACGGTCTTTTGTTATTTTATTATTGAATTTTATGGCCATGTGGGCTTTTGTAAGTTAATTGTTATATTTTGTGACCGTGCGGGCTTTATGTTAGGCAGGTTTTGTATTAACAGGTTTTGGAATGTCCAGAAAATAGAGGAAACTCTGCCTAATTTTTTTTTGGCATGCGAGCAGTTAAAGACTTGTAATATTTTGAAGTTTGTATGTACATTAGTTTATTAATAACGCGCAATATTATTAATTTGTGAATTTTGTGCTTTCAAATATTTTTTTTAAATTAAAAAAAAATGGCACAGTTCAAAACCGTGGTAAAAGTGTATCATATTTTGGCACGGTTTTAAACTGTGATAATTTTTTTTAAATTATGCTGAATCTGGCACAGTTAAAAACTGTGCCAAAAGTGTGCTAGAAGTATCAAATTCTGGCACGGTTTAAAAGTGTGCCATAAATGTTCCTATTTTGAAGAATCTGGCACATTTAAAAACTGTGCCAAAAGTGTGCCAGAAATATAAAATTCTGGCACGGTTTAAAAGTGTGCCGGAAGTGTTCCTATTTTGCTGAATCTGGCACAATTAAAAACTGTGCCAAAAATATCAAATTCTGGCACGGTTTAAAAGTGTGCCAGAAGTGTTCATGTTTGACTGATTCTGGCACACTTTTAAACCGTGCCTGAAAAAAAATCCCATTTTGGAACACCTGATTCTTGCACAGTTCAAAACCGTGCCAAATTTGATCTGGCACGGTTTTGAATTGTGCCAGAATCCTGTTTTTGGTGTAGTGGACACTTATAAAGCAAGATAAGATTTGGAGGATATGGAAATACGAAAGGAACTACATTTGAAGACTCATGGTGATGTGTATATGATGCCACATGCATGTTACACATTGCCTAAGTTGGAACAGATAGGATTTTGTGAGGTTATAAAATTAGTGAAGTTCCCTGATGGATATGCTTCTAATATCTCCCGGTGTGTTAACACAAGTGATGGCAAAGTGTCAGGGTTAAAAATTCATGATTGTCATGTTATTTTACAACGATTGCTTCCTGTTGGTGTTCATGGGTATTTATCGAAGGATCTATATACAACATTGGTTTATCTTGGCAAGTTTTTCAAATACTTGTGTTCTAAAACTTTAAAAGTCGAAGAACTAAAAAGATTAAAAACTCACATTGTCTTGATTTTGTGTAACTTGAAATGATTTACCCAGTGGAATTCTTTGATATAATGATCCATATAGCGGTTCATTTACCACAAGAGGTAATGCTTGGAGTCCCGATGCAGTATACACTACACCAAAATGGCCAAATTGTCACCTTTCAGCCGGTCACCCTTGTCAAGGTCATTGACCGTGACAAAAAAACACGCATTTTTTTGTCACGGTCATTGACCTTGACACGACCGTGACAAGAAATTGTCACGGTCATTGACCGTGAGAATTCTTTAAATAATTGTCACGGTCAATGACCTTGACACGACCGTGACAATGTTCACAGCAAAAACCCTTTCCCCCTTCTTTTTTCCCTCCCACGCCGTTCCCTCCTCTCTCTCTCTCTCGACGCTACTCTCTCTCTCTCTATCTCTGTCTCTCTCTCTTCCATTTATATATATGTTTGTGTGTATATATATGTGTGTATGTGTGTATATATGTGAGTGTGTGTGCATGTGTGGGGGGTGGGGTAGGGTGGGGTAGGGGGTTGGGCAGGGTGGGGGCAAGGTGGGACAGGGTGGGGGCAGGGTGAGGGTAGCGGGTTAAAAATGTAAATACATAAGTAATTTTCTATAAATTTCCAAAAATAATATCCAAAAATGTAAATGTAAATAATATCCAAAAATATAAATTTGTAGTCATTATCATCCGAAGTTGCTAAAAGCATCCGAAGTTAAAAAATCATCAAAAATAAAATATTTTTTAAGATTTGTGGTGAATAACTAAAGTTAAAAAAAGTATTACTTTAGTCATTAAATTACTTTTTGAATTCGGGCGATGCGCGTAAATTTGTAGTAATTGTCTTATAATAAAGATCAATTAGTCTATGTTGCTGAAAATTTTGATCAAATTGGTGAGCCCTTCATATTTTAAAAATGTTGTTTTTATTCCTATAGAACATCTTAGATAGTGTGTGTGTGTGTGTGTGTGTATGTGGTCAATACATGAATTTATTTTTGTATTTGAATTAACACATGAATTTATTTTTGTATTTGAATTAACCCATGAATTTATTTTTGTATTTGAATTAACCCATTATATGAAACATACTTGAAATTAAATATAATGCGCATAGATACTAGCATTCTAGTTCTTATGCGTACGCATTCAATAGCCCTTAGACCCATTCGAGAGTCATTACCCATGTAATGAGATCTCTCGAATTGTCCCGTTTGGACAATTTGAGACTGTATAATTTATGTATAATATTCTTATTGGCTTAAAGTTGTTACTTTTGGAGGAAGTTCTGCAGTCGTATCTTAATGTTCTCTGGGTACATACTAGATTGACAAGTGTGACTGTTATTTCAATTGACCAATTGAAATAACACTCACACCTGCCAATTTACGCCGTGTACTTAGAGAACTAAGGGGATATGCTGTCGAATATTTTTCAAATCGTAACAATGTGCATGAGCTGTTAAGTATATTACAGAAAAATGCATTCTTGAATGGGATAGGACCACTTACCCTTTAATAGGATAATTAAATGATGGGATAATTAAATAAAACATACTATAAATCTAAGTTTTGTTTACCTTTAATAGGTGTTTAGTTGTGGTAGCTGCGATGGGATATCCGAAATACAAAGAGTGGATGGGTGAGACTAATAGAATGGGGGATGTGTTTCGCAGAGGTGCTAACGAATTTGTGAAATATGCAAAGAGATGTCGTAATGATGAAGAGTTTCCGTGTCCGTGTGCTAGGTGTAATAATGGTAAGGTGTTTTAGTGGAAAACAGTTGAACTACATTTGTTAAGATCGGGTATGCAAGATAGTTATCGATTTTGGAGTTTTCACGGTGAATTGAAAGTTCCTTTTGTCCTCGACCAACCTTCACAACAACCTTCAACAAGTACAATAGATGTAGAAGGGGATGACGTAGATCATAATATGTTAGAGGATTTAGTTGATGATGCGTACGGAGTTTATGAAGCCGAGGAGAATGAGGGTACTGATGATGTAGAAGATTCAAGTGCTCATGAAGATAACACGATAAAACTTGACGATGACTACCAAAGTTTAAAATTTAAGGCGACCCAACCGTTATACTCTGGATGTGAGAAAGATCAAACAATGTTACATGCCATGGTTGGTTTGCACAGTTTGAAGACGCAGTACGGTTTGTCTGGCAATAGCGTGACGGGAATTCTGAAATGGGTGAAGGGATTATTACCCAAGGTGAATACACTTCCAAATATCTATCCTGTTATGAAGAACAGTTTGAAAGGTTTGGGAATGAAGTATAAATTTATTCATGCTTATGTGTATGACTGCATACTATACCGAAAGGAGTATGAAAATCTCGATCGTTGTTCGGTATCCGATGAACCTAGATATGTCCAATCTACTAGTAAGGAAGGCACAAGCTCAAAAGTGCCTCAAAAAGTATTGAAATATTTTCCCGTTGGGCCAAGATTAAAGATATTTTTCATAGTACCATGGATTGCAAAGGCAATGACTTGGCATTCTAGGGCAGACGTAGGGGTAATATCATGCGTCATCCTATTGATTCTACTACCTGGCAGAGGATCAATTTTGAGTATCCCAATTTTGCTCGAGAACAACGCAACATTCAGTTGGCTATATCAATATATGGTTTCAATCCATTTTCAAATCTAAGCACCAATCAGAGTGTATGGCCAGTGATCCTAGCCCCACTCAACCTCCCTCCTTCACAGTGTATGAGACCTGAATTTTCGATGATGGCTTTATTGATACCTGGGCCAAAGGCACCAAGTGAAGACATTGATATCTACCTGTCTCCTTTGGTAGAAGAATTAAATGAATTGTGGGAAGAGGGTGTGCAATCATTTGACTCTTTTAGAAAAGAAGAGTTTACGCTAAAAGCTATGTTGATGTGGGCAATTCATGATTTTCCAGCTTATGGGACATTATCCGGATGTGTAGTACATGGTTATTTGGGGTGTCCTATTTGTGGAGAGGAGACTGAATCTCTTCGTCTATCCTCTAGCTTAAAAAATGTATACCATTACCACAGGAGGTTTTTACCCCCAGCTCATAGTTTCAGATTTGAGAAAGGTTCCAATTTTTTATTGGGCGAAGTTGAACATAGGCTACCGCCGAGATAACTTTCGGGTTCAAAAATTAAAAGTAAATCTTCTGAATGTGGCCAAAATATGCCAGGTAAGAATCCCAAATTTAAGAATGTCAAGCATAAGAAGACCCCAACTGGGAATGAAACTGAGATAAGAAAGGCATGGTCTCGGAGGTCAATTTTATTTGACTTGCCTTATTGAAAGAAAAACCCGGTGCGCCATGTATTGGATGTGATACATGTAGAGAAGAACTTCGTTGAACATATTTTGGGTACTTTCCTTGGGGGGAGTCATTCGAAGGATGGAGAAAATGCACGAAAAGACCTTAAAACGTTAAAACTTAAACCACAACTATGGTTGAAAGAAGATAGTAGGGAAAGAACAATAATTCCCCCTGGTGCGTTTACTTTGACGAGTGAGGAAAGGAAGGTGCTTCTAGACACAATATATAATTTGAAGGGCCCATCTACTTTTTCGTCCAACTTGCAAAGGATTGTGAATTATGTTACTCATGATTTACATAAGTGTAAGTCCCACGATGGGCATGTGATCATGCAATTGGTTCCTCTATTATTTAAGCACTGTTTCTCCAAGCACAAGGATTTGCGTAGGGCTATTATGCAAATTAGTATTACCTTCTCCCTCTTGTATGAGAAGGTAGTGAATCGAGAACACATAGTGGCCGCAAAATTGGCTGTGAACGAAGCGATTTGTGTATTGGAGAAGTACTTTCCCCCAGAATTCTTTGACATAAGTGTTCACTTATTGGTACACCTATGCGACGAGGCACTTCTTTGTGGTCCAGTTAGATATCGATGGATGTATCCGTTTGAAAGATTGATGAAATTTTTAAAGATTACGTCAAGAATACGCGATATATTGCAGGATCAATTGTAGAGGAATACATCACCGTGGAGTCATCAATATATACTCTGGAATATATGCCTGGCTCGACCAGAGTTGATGACACTGATGAATTCCTCGATGATGGTGGTAATTTGATGGGAAAACGAGTGAAATTAACGAGTTTGCAACATGAACAAGTAGCTCGTTATCTATTTGACACACATGAAGATGTCGAAGAATGGAAAAAGTAAGTTTCGAATATTATAATGTTTAACATTATTTTAGGTTATTTTATACATGATTAATTTTGTAATATGAAGTAAATATGAAGCCTGTGGGAACAATAAAAGACGAAAAACAATGGTACAATCAGACAGCGAATTTAGGCTATGGTTGACACAAGAGGTAATTATAATGAAAACAGTCGTTATATAACGTTACATTACACTCAAATTTTTCCACTAATATAATTAATTTATCTATATTCTCAGCTCCTAAAGATGGGTGATGCGACATCAAGGCTTGGCCGTCTAGCCACTGGACCCTTGTTCGTGGCACAAGAGTACAAAAAGTATCGATTGAACGGTTACATTTTCGGTGCTAAAGTGTACGAGGAAAGTACAAATGTACCGAACTCGGGAATTTCATACAAGGCTCTTACTTTCTTTCGAGTGAGCGCAAAAGATAAAAACCTCGTTGAAGCTGAAATGACTTACTATGGTGTAATCCAAAATATATTTGAATTGGATTATATAAGCTTCAAAGAGGTTGTATTTTACTGTGAATGGGTAAGAGTTGAGGATAAAAATGCTTGTAAAGTTGATCCTATCACCAATTTGATCATGGTTGACTTGTCCAAGTTGAAGAGCAACGACCACGTGAGCGATGAGCCGTTTGTTTGTGCATTTCAAAAGATTAAGCAAGTGTTTTACTCAGAGTATATCAACAACGAGTCGTGGTCAATTGTCCAACACGCGCCAAGGCGTCTAAATAGTAGTGTGGATGACTTGGCTACTCCTACCGAATATCAATCCATTTTTGATGATAACCCGAATTTGAAATAATTTTTCAATTTGTAATAAATATTTCAATTTGTATCGAAACATCCATTTTTAATGCTTTTACTTGATCTGCACTTTATCATTTTCACTCTTGTGTAGTGTGCGTGTGTGGAGAGGAGATTAATACATATATATTCCAACTACATCTAAGTTTTGTTTATACTAATCCATGAATATACGCTTCTTACCTTTAATAGGTAATTAGTACATAGTTATTTGGGGTGTCCTATTTGTGGAGAGGAGACTGAATCTCTTCGTCTATCCGAACACTAAGAAATGCCATAATCCTATGGAGCGATGCTCTGCAAATTCCTCCCAACCGTTATGTAGCCAAACATCACCAGTTGAAGTTGTCAATTCCACTTTCCATACCCCACCACTTGGAACTTCTAGCAAAACATGGAAGACCATTGAAAGGTGGAATTGACAACTTCAACTGCTGATTTTTGGCTACACAACGGTTGGAAGGAATTTGCAACACATAACTCCATAGGATTATGGTATTTCTTAGTGTTTAGATATGAAGAGAATTATAATTGACACGATTGCCCGGGGTACATTAGTTGGAAGGAGGTGCCATATAAGCTCAAGTTAGCTGTTTAAGTGACACTACATGTAATGTATTTATATTAATGTCAATTTCGATTTCGATTTCAATTACGATTTATATTTATCTATATTTGAGGGGCGGATACTAATTTTACTTTATTTCAATTCAGGGGACAGGGAGTGGCCCTAAGGGTAGGCCACATATGCTCTATACTTATGTGGCTATTCGGACGAGAAGGGAAGGATAGTGAGGTGTTCCCGAGCGTCGCGGTACAAAATCTCTTTTCCATGCAAATAGTTTGTAGATTTGAGATAAAATGATGGTGATGTTGTTTCTTTTTAAATAGTTTCTTATTTGAATATATATTTGCATTATCTTTAGTTTTTTCGGATATATGATGTTTGGAACATGTACAACGTTGCTATAACAGGTACAAATATACTGCTGGGCAGTGGCAGTGGCCATACTGCCCAGTAATTTTTTTTAAATTCTACCCAGAATTTTCACGGTCATTGACCGTGACAATTTTTTTAAAAAGGGTCACAGCTTTGTCACGGTTATAAATCGTGACAAACGTGTCACGGTCATTGACCGCGACACGACTGTGACAAAAAAAGTTGTCTCACCTCGAAATGTCACGATCATTGACCTTGACAAGTTCGATTTGTCAAGGTCAATGACCTTGACAAATGGGAAGATTTGGTGTAGTGATAAGTGGATGGATCCAATTGAAAGGTGATAGTTTCTTCTTTTTTTCTCATTTTTCCTTTCGCCTGATGATGGTTACATATTTCTTTAACATCTAATTCGGGCTTTGTGTCTGCTCTAAATAGGTACTTGGGCACTCTTAAGGGCTATGCACGTAACAAATCCCACCCCGAAGGCGCAATAGAGAAGGCATACATTGTCAATGAGTGTTTGTCATTTTTTTCCATCTACCTTGAAGGGATTGAAACTAAGTTCAATCGTGTGGAACAAAATTATGACAGTGAGACAGAGGATGATGGATTTGATGTGTTCTCACAAAAGGTACGATCTTTTGGAGCATTTACGCATGACTTCCTCTCGGAGAAAGAGTAAGAAATGACGCACTAGTATGTTTTAACTAACTGTGAGAAGGTTGAACCATACCTGATGTAAGTCATCATTTATGATTATATATATTTTCTTAATTATTTGGGTGTGGAATTTATAGTTCATATTTTTATGTAGTGAATTTAGGGAGGAGCTTATGAAAGAAAGCCTTTTGAACTTATATCAACGATAAAGAAAGCAATTCCCTCAATGGTTTGAAGATTATGTAATATATTAAAAAGAATTTAATATGATATTATGTAATCAAATTACCCTAATAATGTAATTCACTCATATTTCTTGACTAATGAAAAAGTTATACCATTAAAACTCTCTCGAAGTTACAGAGAACCTTTATACATTAGCATGTGGTCCTGATGTTTGAGTAAGGAAGTATACAAGTTGCATTGTTAATGGAGTTAGGTTTCACACTAAGGATTGTGAGAGTCGTCGTAAAACCCAAAATAGCGGATTGGATGTCAAGGGGGATCATGATGATTTTGAAATCGACTTTCATTGTGTGTTGACTAATATTGTTGAGTTGGAATATATCAAAGGTAAAAAGATTATTCTACTTGAGTATGATTGGTTCGAGGTAGACAACAGAAAGAAAGCGGGAATACAAATTGATGACCACTTCACTAGAATTAATGTGAATGGCAGGTGGTATAAAATGATCCATATGTGCTAGCGGTGCAAGCAAAACAAGTTTTCTATCTTAACGGCACAAAGTTGGGTAATAACTAGAAAGTCGTGCAAGAGTTTCAACATCAACATGTGTATGATCCTGGCATGGAAAAAGTTAGTGTAGATACAAATGATATTCCCAATGACACCGTCTACTAGTAGACCGTGCATCTGACGTTGTTCAAGTTGTTGAAGTTAATTTTGGTCTATTGCGTAGGAATGATGTTGATGCAGATAATATTGATGTTTATATTGTTAATGTAAACAACGTAGCTTCTGATGAAATCAATTTCATTCATGGTGATAGTGATGAGGAATACCCAACATTGGTCGAATATTGTGATAATGAAGATCTCGTGGATGACGATGACTATAGTGATATAGGTAGAATTTTTTACTTTTGTTCCTAAACTTTCATGTTATTGAATTTAGTGATGTGGTGAAATGGAGTTGAATTTTTTTGCTTTTGTTCCTATATTTCCATGTTATTGAATTTCGTGATGTGATGAAATGATGTTGAATTTTTTTGCTTTTATTCCTAGACTTTCATATTATTTAAGTCATGTTGCGATATTGAGTAATTTTGTACCATTTGTAATTAAAATGCATTTATTTATGTGTAATTCTGTATTAGTATTGTGCCAAGATTATGGCATATTATTATGTATGTTAACATGAAATATATATTATTTGGCAGTATGGCTCCTAGACATAAGCGGATGAGAGTTGGTGTTAGACTGGTTCAACAAGAGAGTCACAACACAGCACCACCAGTGAATTTCAATCAAACTCCGCCAATCGCTTCAAATCCCACTCCATCATTGGCTTCAAATCCCTCTCCATCAATGGTTTCAATCCAGATAATAGCTTTACCATAAAACCCGTTGCCAATGTATACCCCTGCTAATAGCATTGGTATGCGATGCCTTCAAGTCAAACTCTCTTAATAGACCATCATCTTTAGCATTGATTGAATTTGAATTAAACTTTGGAAATTGATTTTTTTACCTCTTTAATGAAAAGTGGCTCAATTTTCTTAGCCTCAATCTTTTCTTCTGATTCAGCCAATGGGAATGCTCGAATGAATCATATGTTCATGAATCCATTTTTGATTGATTCCCAGTTTTAAATGAATCAACTGTTAATGAATAAACTGTTAAGGATAAATCCTTGTGTGTCCCAATTTACAGTAACAACTACTGTTAAAGGATAAATTAATGAATCAACTTTTAATGGTTCCCAATATTTTTAAACAAATATTTTAAAAATTTGTTGTACATGAGATAGAGATGTAAATGGCGAAGAAATGGTGAGTCTAGGATACCTAATTTGTTTTGCAGGGCCAAATTCCAATTGAATTCATAAGTAAGAGAGGTCAACTTGAAATTCATGAGCATCTGAACGATTTTGGCTTTATTAAAACCAAGGTTCTAAAAAACGTGGGGCGTGGTCGAGGCATGGAGGCCAAGCCTTAAGCCTTAGAAGCCTAGGCGGGCCTTGGTGTAAAAAGGCGTTTAGGCCTTCTCAATATATTTTAATATTTTTTAACCATAACAAGGCTATTAAAATACTAAAATTGTACATATCATAAAAATATGTCTGAATATATGCAAATTAAAATACTATTTGATTATTTTGGATGAGATAATGGTCCGGTTAGTAAAAAAATTCTTTAAAAGGCGATATCGTTTCACTAAAGCATTATTATTTTTAGAAAAAAGTGCACCTTAAGGGTTTTACCAAGAATAAGGCGTAAAAAACTTAAGGCGAGGTGTTTATCCCAAGCCTTAAGCCTAGGCGTGCCTAGGTTTTTTTTTTTAGAATAGTGATTAAAACTCATCTTGGTGGTGCTCTATGGACTTCAACCCTTGTTCAATTTTATGAATATTTTCTTATAAACACCACTTGTCTTAAGGATTAGGTTTTGATATTTCAGGGCTGCATTCACACCTTTATAGTTCATCCTACACAAACATTTATTAGGAGATTTCTGTAAGATCTAGATTTCTGCCAAGGAAACAATTTTATTTTATGCAAATATCAGATCGTGCATGATCTTAATCTGTTATAACTAAGCAAGAACTTTATCTCAAAATACAAAAAATAGTAAGAGTGATTATGTACATGAAGTTCAGAACTACTTTCGATAATAGGGCACTGCAATGCTTATTAGGAATTTCTCATTCTATATTCATCTGAGTCAGGATCTCGGGTTGGATTTTAATCCCTCCAAATTCATTAATTTTAAACGTGAGTGGTTTGATTGTTTCCTTAGATGTCTCACTAGGAATGAAGGTTAAATTCATGTTCAAGAACAACACAACATTTGTAGTGAATCTCATAGAAAGCTTGGAAAGTTAGGAGACTAATAAATGTGTGATATCCAAACTTCTACGAGTTAGAATCAAATTGATACACCAATCCACATGCGGTGATAATCATTCACATTATTTTTATTGCCTTAAGGGTTTTAATCGCCCTTATCAGTTAGGGAACAGTAGCCGTGAAAATCATCCTAATTCGGCTATCGAGCTTAGTGTTACTGTCGAAGAAGGCAACGTAATTATGGCTAGGAGTGATGGGCTATTCAATAACTTTTATTCGAGTGAGCTCGAGGATTTGGTGTATCTATATATGGAGGATATGAGTTAAATAACTAAGGTTTTAGCACGGAGTATATCACAATTTTCCTTGGATAGGTCTTTGAATACATCTGCTTGGACCCCTTTTACAAGGGATGCTTCTATGGTGGGATTGAAGCACATGGGTGGAAAGTATGATGACATAACTATCATTGTGGCTTGCATTATATGAGTATCATCACCATGGATTTTACATTTTATTCTTCTATCGATTTAGTTTTTTATATTTTTATGGACATATTTTTGTATTGTTTTAGCTTTTAAGGATTATGAAAGCCTCTTGCCATTCAATTGTTTATAAATACTATTTTTTACATTTTTATTATTCTAATTATCCAAACAGTCAAATTTAAGTCAAGAGGAAAAAGTTTTGAAGTGGCTTGATCTAATTTGCATAAATAAGGAAAGAACTGTAAAATATAAATAACAGTTGGATTATGTGTTTAGTTTTGAGATTCACTTTTTTATTTTTCTTACGATGGAAAGCTTCGTTTGTTTTCTTTTAAGGTATCAACATTCCATACAATAATCCATTCTTCTACTGCAAATCATGAAGTGATCATTTTCTTAAAATATCAAGACTCCATGTTCACGTCTGAAATAAACATAAGACTGATTCACACCAATGAAATGGAAAATTGTCTAACTATAAATTACATCTTGGTGTATCTGAAATGGAAAAAGGAAGAATATAAAACTAATACCTATACAAATATGTTAATGTTAATGAATCAAATCTTTAAATTGTTAATGAATAAACTATTTAATGAATCAAATGTTTAAAATCATATATGTTAATGAATCAAATATGTTAATGAATCATATATGTTAATGAATCAACTGCTTAAATAGATCATTTTAAACAGATCTTTTATAAAAATTTGCTAAGGTAAAGTAAAAAAACATCGTTAATGTAAAATAAAATCTCCATTGTTCCCAATATTTGTAAACAAATCTATTATACAGTTATGTTAATGAATCAACTGTTTCGATTCAATATTTTTAAACAACAGCTATTTTTAAACATATTTTTTAAACATTCATTCAGTGTTTTTATAATGCCTCACCTCATTATATGTTATTTTTGATGAACTAATATATCTTTTAATTGTAGCTTCCACCACGACAAAAAGGATACGTGGTACAACTAAAGGAAAGAGTCTTGAGAAGTTGACTAAATTGGATGGAAAAAAGTTCACTATTGAAATTGCAAGGGATAAGGGAAGGCCGACAAATGTGGTGCAATCTTCTAAACTATCAAGTGAGGTGGGAATTATTGCACGAAATCTCATCCCGGTTCCTGCGAAATGGAAGGACATGTCTGAAAATGACAAAGAAGAAGCCTTCAAACGACTCGATGTAAGTAAAAACTAATATGTTATTAAATTTGCTTAAGTAATTGATTAATTTTATATACTAATTTTCATAAATTATGAATTTTCAGTCCAAATTTGACATTAAAATAGAGGATGAGTACGTTAGAAACAATGTTGAAAAATTGTTGATGAGGCGAAGTAGGGGTGCACGATATAGATATCGACTCAGGTTCAAAAAGCATAAATCAATAGAAGAGGCACGACGTGTGATGATACGATAAAATAGTCCACTTGTCGTTCTTGTATAAGCAAGTCAAGAGTAAAGTGTGTAATGAACAAATAAGGCAAGTAAATAGAGAGAAGACAAAATATACAGTGGTCCAGCCTTTAAAATAGGCCTACATCCACTGTGTTCCTCCGTTCTCATTATATGCGTTTCATTGTACAATATAATCGTGCCTGAGGTGTACACGTATGATAATAAAGGAGAGTACATGGTAGTATTGAGGATTCCGATGTGCCGAAGAGGTGGCTGTGATGTCGCTGAACATCCCCCCAATTGTGTGTTGAGGTTATGCAGAGAGAATCGGTACTGTAGAACTTGACCCAGGTGTGTCTAGAATCGATCCCGTCTCTCAAGGTGTAGTCCTCTATTTATAGGGGACATTCTCACATGCAATGAGCGCATGACAGAGTCTGGAGTTGTGATGGAGAGTGATGTAGCCTGATAGGCAAACAACGTAAGCGCCACATCCTGTAACTGGATATAGACAAAGGTATCGCGCCCTGGACTAGATGGGTCCGCAACACTAGATGGTGGCCGAGCCGCACCCTGTGTGAGGTAGGGCCGCACTTCAAGTTCTGTAGAGGTCGTGCCCTATGTTGATGAGGGTCGTGACATGTATCCTGTTCAGTACAGGATGTCTTCCACGGTAGGGTGCTATATTTGCACTATCAATAAGCCCCCAAGTCATAGTGCCAAGAGAATTCGATTGAGGTTGCGGCTTATTTCAGTCTTCTTAGGTGTCGCAAACCTTCCAAGGCGACGATTCATCTTCCGCGCTCTCTTGTATAAATTGTTTCAGGCTGTGGACTTCATTACGTGTCCATCTTCATTCATTTTTTTGTGACCCCTCGAGGCTGTGCGTGGCAGTTCTAAGGTAGTGTGAGGCTGAGCCTTGATGGTTTCTTCATTTCCAGGTAATTTTTCAACCAATCTTTGTAAATAGTTTTCATAGCTCGTACTTCTTCTTTGAATATACCAACACATGAGCTTCTGCATTGCTACATACAAAATTAGGGTTTCAATTGAATAATCTGCTATCACCTTAGAATCGAACACACATGAATGATAAAACAATTGTTATAATAGTTTGAGTCAATCTTCGTATGCTAAACTGAACCCCTGATCCTCGAGGTGCCATGAAAATCATATAACTATTCTTGTTGTTCATAAACAAACTCCTCGTATTCTGTGAATTTGATCTTAAAATGATTAAACATTAGATACCCAACTATTTAAGATAAAGACCGCGACATGGTAGATTATCAGTAATCTAGGGGTCACTTGAATATTCCATTGTGGACCCTATCCTCGGCATACAGTGGGCGATGGCTGCAGCCCCTTAAGCTCTGAGATTTATCCTTCGCGACACTTTGACGCATATCCACTTAATCTGTCGTGGCGTTGGGGTCTTATAGGGCTCTGAATCCCCACCCTTGTATTTTGAACGGTCTTCAAACTTTCACGAACCAAATATACATCCATGATAAATAATTATAATTGCTTCTAGAATTCCTTGAATCGACCTTTAGTAATTTTAGAGATGGTTGTGGCTTGTAATCTCTAATTCCATTTGAGTGAGTTCCCGCGGTAGTATAAGCTCCCTTGTTGATGAGATGACTGCGGTTGGTAGGGTCAGAGGGTAATAACACCCCTCAAATCGATATGTCAAGGCATTTATTATTTATTAGGTCTTAAACCCCTTATTCGTTTAACTAATCTTACCACGGTTTCTTAAAGTCTTTTTCGAACCATACTGGTTGCAGCGCCTGAATGCGGACTCTTCTTTTCAGGTACTGCTACAGCCATATGAGCTTTGACCCAGACGAATTTTTGAGAGGATTTTGGGCAAAGTATTTCGGAACCTCTCCTCCTGAACTGCCTTCCGTGCCTCCTCTGAGAACAATAGGGCCTTGCCAACTGAGGGATTGCCCCAACTGCGTGATACTAGACTCAGACTCTACGGACTCTGCCTGCAAGAAGGATTCTAAGTCTACAATGGATGAGGAAGATAACCCAAGTAATCATCCATTGGGTGTAGGATATGATGCCATGGGAGTTATGGATAACCCTGCTGGTCCATCTGGGAGGGTTCAGAGACCCCTAGCTGCGCTTGATATCCGCAGAATCATGACCCAAGACTGGGTTGGCCAGGTGGCTGAGGCCTTCGAATTTCTAGAAAATTTGATGTGCTCGTCACCTGTCGCGAACCAAAGACCTTGCAGAGTACTAGATGATGATGGAGTTTTCTTCCCACTTCATGCATTTATTTATGGGATGCGGATGCGTGTTGCTATTCCCATCGACCGCATTTTTTAGATGATGAGACTAGCACCAACCCATATAGATCCCAATGGATGGAGGGACAGACTGGCCGCTGTCTTTCTTTGGAAGAACCAGTTCAAAAAGTACATTACTCCAGTGGAGTTCTTTCAATTCTACAGCCTAAAGGAAAACTCCGTGAAGTTCGTCGGTTACTACTACTTCTATGTCCACGGCAGGGATGGGACCCTTTACTCTTGGAGACCGACCAGTGTGAAGAACTAGAAGGGCAAGTACTTCTACATATCCGAAGAAGGTTGGGAGATTCACCCCGAGGATAACGAGAGGGAGAGGTTGTATATAATGTCGTGGCAATGGGGGTCTCCCTTTAAACTAGGTATTTGGATAATGTCTGCGTTCCTTCTTTCTTTGTAATTGTTCATTCTATGTACTAACCTTTGAAATGTTTTCTACAGTTCTTGGCAACTTGCACTTGAGCAAGCATCAGGAAAAAAGAGTTGCTGAGGCCGCGACAGTTCCTGCCGAGCTTAAGAGGTTCAACACACTTTTTACATCAGCAACTATATTTGAAGCAGGTTTCTTTCCACGGAAGTTTATTCCAAAAGACAGGGTCGCGGGAGGTAATAATATGATTCCATATTTATCCGTGGCATTTTATCTTGACTTCGAATATTTATTGTTGCTTTTCCATCTTCAGGTTAGGAAGTTGATAGGGAACTGTTGGCCGCACAGCTGGCGGAGATGGACGAGGATACAGTCGTTCTTAATAATATTATGCAGAGTAGGAAGAGGTCCAAAGCCAAGTCACCTACCATGGATCCTTCTAATGATCATAACATTCTCGCCGCGACCACAACTCATGCCGTGGAGAAGACTGACATTCCTGAGATCCAACCATAAGCTGAATTCGATGATGATATCGAAGCCAACCTGGCCGCGGCAGGTTTGATGTCAACTGATGATGCTCCCCTCAATACAGCTTCTTCATCACCGCCACCTATCATTGCAATAAATGCAAACTTGTCACCCCCTCAGTGCCGCGACAAAGTTGGTACAGACGATCGTCCGCGGCCTCAGTTGAGATAACCCAACCTTAAGTCCTCATAGGAAACAACCATGAAGACTGCACGAAGGAAGAAGAGGGCCCTTGATGCCACAGACCTCGACAGGCTGGTGGGAGAAGATCACGATGACCTGGAGGACTGCGGCCTCCATAGTTTTCTGAGGGTACTTTTTTTATTTTCCTTTTGGGTTCCATGTATTGCAACTAACTCTAAAATTTCAGGCCGCGGATGTCATGGTAGCCCAAAAAAGGAAGTACGAGGCCCTGTACAAGTTGAAAGAGGATAAGAAAAGGGTGCATGCCGTAGATCTAGAGGCTACACATACTATATCTTTTGAGGCTAGGAAGCAGCCTACTGCCGCGGCTCTTCAGGCAGCCCAAATGGATTTGGCAGATGGAAGTAATGCATGGGAGGAAGCGGAGGAAAATTTCAAACAAGCCGCGGAATCCCTCAAAGCCTCCTAGGCCCAAACCGCGGAAGATGCATGGGCTGTAGAGATTTTAAGTAACAAGCTCGCTCTTCTACAAAACAATTATGAAGATCTTGAGGCCAAATCCGCCCAAGATGCCCTAGACCATGCCGCGATAATAAAGAAGATGAAGGTAGATCACGATGATGCTCTTCAGCTGGCTATTGATCATACCATGGAGTTATTCAAAGGCTCTAGGGACTTTTTCCTCATCAATAATACAGCCTACCTCCGCGGCTACCAGGAGCTAAGGCATAGGATTATAAAGAATTTTCCTAAGACAAAGGATAAGGTTTTTGCCTGGGGGCTCGATGACACCGAGCATCAAGAATGTATAGCCGAGCTCAAGGCCACAGCTGAAGAGAAAGCTAGGCTGAGAGTGGAAGCAGAGGCAGCGGTCGCAGAGGATGAGACTGAAATAGCCGTGGATAGTGAAGAGGGTGATGAGCATGATGATGCTGCCTCCTGAGCTTGTTTATTTTTTTATCATTGATATAGGGCTGCGTCCCTTTGGTTATTTTAAACTATAGTGGTTGTGGCCCATTTGCCCGTAACCTTAACTAATAATATCAAGGTTGCGGCCACCTTTTCTATATTAATCATTTTGGACTCATTTTCTTGTAGGTTTTGCATTTTTTTCTTTGCTTGCTTCAATGCTATATTGAATGCTTTATGTACGTCTCTGATGGCTTGAATAAAACTACCTTTTGTAATTAAAATGCCTTGTTGATTGGACTTGTAGAAATAATAGATCAAGCCCGCAGCACTATATCATATTTCTTCGATAACTGCTCTTATTAAATTATCGCGGCATCCTCGAGTAATGCCAAGGAACCTTCACAAGTATTGGTTATAGGCGGTGACTGTAATTCGCATGGCTCATGTTCAGGGGCCGCGACACCATACAATCACCCTACCGTAGCATCTTTAGGGTTGTGACTGGATTGCACTCCTACTGTGGCATCTGAGGTAACATTCTTGTGGGCTCTATTCAGGGCTGCGACTGAGGGTGATGAATCTGAGTCTGCCGTAGAAGGAGAGAAAGGAGATGTATAAGTATTTCAGGCTATGTGCATCTGGCCTTGACATTGAAATTTTACATACAAGTGCAATACACATAAGGCTGCGGTAACACTATGTGAGTGGTTTCTCCAAGAAGGCCATGACATGTTGTTCTTTGCCCTTGCACACTTCATAAATTTTCTACCCTGTAGGGCTATGATCCCCAAAGCTGCGATGCCAATGGAATATGGCTTTGGGGCTGCGGCTAGTCACCACCACAATAACTCTTAGTCGCTTTAATCTGGTTTCTTGAACAGGTGCGGTAGGTTTCCATTTAGCTGCGGCAGGTTGCCATCCAGCTATGGAATATTAACAATTATGTCTATCTTTCTCTAAAATGTCTTCTGAATGAGTTAACTTAGCGGCTATAGCCATACTAATAAGGTTGCGATGGCTACGACACCTTTCTGGCCCTTGTGTCTGAACAATGGACCTCTGTAGACATACATGATATTTTCAAGCCTTCCCGGTTGGGCTATGTTATTAAGCCACCCATAGCTAATATACGGGATACTGTCAAGCCTCCCCAGGCTGGGTTATATTATCAAGCCACCTATAGCTAATATAGAGGATACTATCAAGCATCCCCAGGCTGGGTTAGGTTATTAAGCCACCGATAGCTGCTGATATATATAAAGCCATCATTGGCTGGATATTATAAGCCTCCCAGCTTGATGACGCATCCTAAAACCTAAGAACGGGCATTGTAAGCCCATGTGGCTAATAAAATCTCCTTGAATCCTCAGATGCTTTTATGAATACGATCCTCACATGATAAGATATAGTTGCACATCGTGAGGGGAACTTGTGAGCTAATTAAGATCTCAATCCCTTCATGGATGCATCCCAAAATAATAATAATCTTCCGAGATAATTTATTATTCTTTCCTTGGAATCTGTTTAAGATAAAAGGTCTTTTTATGAGACAACATATTATGAAAACAAGAGAGAAATCATATAGGGAAAAATTTACTAATTTATATATTTATATATGTATGCTCCGGCAAATGACTTTGTTAATAAAACATTAAGTCTTGAAGATTAGGGCTATAATGAGCTTCATAAAACATAAACAGAAATAGTTAAAATTGGAAAAACTAAGGACGAGATGCGGTATGCAGCCTCTGTCAAGTTTGGCTGAATCCTTTATGCATTTTTCAGGAATCACTGCAGCATCCCTTGCCTAACCAGCCTCTCAATTTCATCCTTGAGTGAGAAACACTATTCGGTATCATGACCACGATCTTTGTGGAATTTGCACTACTTCTACTGGTCCCTCTTATGAGGTGGAGTCTTCAGCATCTCTGTCCACATGAGCAATTTTTCCTCAATGCCTCTAAAGATATCTTCTCGGCTGGAGTTCAGTGGTGTGTAGTTATTACATAGCTCATTTTCCTCCTATTTTCTCATCCTCTTTAGGGCCCTGGCCTCGTCCTTGCCTTCCACGACCATCACTTTTAGCTGGGGTATTTCTCCGATTTCTAATGTCGCGGCCTTTGGCATAGAGGTAAAGGCTGCATAGTCTATCATGAGGACCCTTTGCACTAGGAAACTGATTTGGCCTTGTAGTGTGGCTTGGTGGTCATAGAGATGGTTGATGTGGTCATATAGTTGAGCAATCGCATTATTCATTTCTACGTTTTGGCTAGAGTTCCCTTTCATTTATACTTTGATAGTCTTTAAAAAATATATAATCTGAGATAAGACTAGTAGAAGTGAGTAATCACAAAATATAGGATTAACCAAGTAGGAAGTCGGGATGCAGCGTTTGAACTGCTGCATGATACTACTACTGAGGCCGCGACCAGTAAGGCACAAAAGTGTAATACTGTAGCCTTTGAATGATATTACTGATGAGGCCACGACCATTAAGGCACATAAGGGTACTTCCATGGACTTTTAATGATATTACTACTGAGGCCACAACTAGTAAGGCACATAAGTGTACTTTCGTGGCCTTTGAATGATATTCACCAAGGTTGAGTTGGAGACCACCTGAGTCTGTTCCTTGATGTTTTCAAGCTTCTATAATGCAACTTCCCCGGTAGAGGCCACGGGATGTAAGGTAGTTGAACTACCACGCCGCATCCCTATTAAAGCAGTGAAGGGACAATCCCAAAATTAAAACCCAGAAACTGAGTTTTTCTCCCAAAACTCATGGAGAGCATACCTACTAGGGTCTATTCATGAGAGAATAACCTCTCGGTGCAAAAACTGGCACAATTCTAATGATAAACCCTAGATCATAAGAAAAGAACAACAAAAAGGGAGTAAATATAACTCTTCCCTAATCGTCCACCTTAACGGGGCTAAAGCCCATAAAGCTTTCCAGCTTTATCTAAGTGGGCCGATATCACATGGGTATGTAAAATAGATCTAAGGTCATAAAATGGAGACCCGAGAGCAGATCTGAAGGTACGAAATACCCATTTAAGGGTGTAAGTATAAAATAGATCTCAATAACCAAAATTTACTCATAGGATGATCATCTAGAGGATCCCCGTGAATAGAATAAGGTGTTTAAGAACTAAAAACATAGAGAAATAAGATTAAAATATCTCGTTTCCCACAAACGGTGCCAGATTGATGATACGAGAAATCTTCCACTTGTCGTTCTCGTATCAGGAAGTCAAGAGTAAAGTGTGTAATGAACAAGTAAAGTAAGTAAATAGAGAGAAGACAATATATAGAGTGGTTAAGCCTTTAAATAGGCCTACATCCACTATGTAGCTCCGTTCTCATTATATGCGTTGCATTGTACAATATAATCATGCCTAAAGAGGCGTACAAGTATGAGAATAAAGGAGAGTACATGGCAGTATTGAGGATTCCGATGTGCCGTAGAGGTGGTTGTGATGTGGATGAACAACCCCACAATTGTGTGCTGAGGCTGTGTAGAGAGAATCGGTACTGTAGAACCTGCCCCGGGTGTGTCTGTAATTGATCCCGTCTCTCGAGGTGTGGTCCTCTATTTATAGGAGACATGCTCACGTGAATGAGCGCATGACACAGTCTGGAGTTATGATGGAGAGGGATGCAACCTGATAGGCAAACAACTTAAGCGCGACATCATGTATCTGGCTATAGACAAAGGTGCCGCGCCAAGGACTAGATGGGTCTACAGAACATTGATGGTGGTCGCGCCTCTTAATAAGGGGGTCACACCCTGTGTGAGGTAGGGACACACTTTAAGTTCAGTTGAGGCCGCACCTTATGTTAATGAGGGCCGCGACATGTATCCTGTGCAGTGCCGGATGTCTTTCACGATAGGGTGCTATATTTTCACTATCAAAGTGATAAGCCAAAAATTATGAGTCAAGAAAATTGGAATTCTCTTTGTGAAGAAAAGGTTTAGGGTTAAAAGCTTATTTACAAGATTAATAACAAACTGTTATAAGTTGTGTAAACTCCTAATAAACTTTTTGGGCAAAACTCTTTTCGAAAAACACAAGATGTGTTATAAAAGACTTTCTGAATGTATGGTTTATATTTTATAGTTGGTTACCTTTTTTTAAATTTTTAATCAACATCTACTAAAGTTACCATGCAGTCCCAATCACAACAACAATTAAGAACATTCAAAGAAATAAACACAGGAATTTTAACGTGGTAAGACCCTTAAACAAGGGAAACATCCACGTTGCCCTCTAAGGCACAAAACAAAAATCCACTAGAATAAAGAATCAAGTTACAACACTTAAGCAAACCACAAAGATCCTAACCTAAGTTCAGAATATACCTACTTGATATTCTCTACTCCAAAGGTAATCTGAATCAGACTGATCTTTTATTACTGCTTCTTTGATTTTTCCTTGATCTCCTTCTCTTTGAATTCTGCTTCCAGCAACTCTTTCAAAATCCAAGATTCTCAAATAAAATCACAGTGTCTAAGTGTTCATGTGAGATAGTGTTTATATTGTGCTACTACATGCAAACATGTTACTCACCCTCTCAAGATTATACAAACAATCCTAACAAATTACAACAGTTCTAAAAGGATAGGTTATTTCTGAATCTTATTTTTCAAACCAAGACTTCTTGATCATTTATTTATCCACAAATCTCAAGGATACCCTACTCAGAAGACGGTTCAAGGTCTTAAACAATTTTAGTATTTTGAAATTATAAACCTTTAATTGAGATTTAGACTAGACTAGAAGCCTACTTTATTAAAATAGATTCAGACTTAACATGCAGAGGCTGATTCAACATATTTTGTCATAAAACTTCTTTTCTCAGATCTACGGTTAATCCTTAAAACTTTAGCAAGAGTTCTTTATGTTATTTTTATTTTTGTACACACGTATTTCATAAAACATGAAATAGAAAACTAGAAACAAAAATAACTCACTAGATCTAAAAAATACTTTGAAACTTAAAAGTTTTTATTTCGAAATTTGTTAAAACCGAATAGATCTAAAATAGCAGATCTTAAAATAGAAACAAAAAATAAATTGTGTGATGTTTTCTTTTAGAAAAACTCAGTTTCAACAATGAAACTCAAGTCTCTCTTAGAGATAAGTTCTGAGAGAATCAAGGATTTGAAGAGGTCTTTAAATGAAAACTCAACACCAAAAACACAGAAACCCTAGAAGGATCTAACTCTAAAAAAGATGGGTTTTCTGGTGTATGGAACTTTTAGGTTTTGGTGTTTGGCTTGGGAGAAATCACTGAGAGGTTTGAAGCGAAAACTCAACACCAAAAACACATAAACCCTAGAAGGATCTAACTCTAAAAAAAATGGGTTTTCTGGTGTATGGAACTTTTAGGTTTTGGTGTTTGGCTTGGGAGAAATCACTCAGAGGTTTGAACTGTGAAGAGACCAGGGTTTCTTCTTTTTACTCTCTCTCCATTCTCTCCTTTTCTTCTCCATTCTCTCCCTACCCTTTTTTTATAAGATTTTACGAAATGGCAAGTCTCAAAATGCTGAGGATTGGGTCCTTTTTATACTAATCGAAGAAGGATCCAGAACCTTGAACTCAATCCAATGGATGGGATTGAATCTTAACTGATTGACTTTAATCCTACGGTTCATCACAAGCGGTGGGTTAAACGTTTGGTGATTGGTTTAAACTGGGTTCACGAGGATTGACTCTCATCATATGCAGTACGTTGATAAGGTTGATCCAAGGGTTGAGATAGGTTATACACAACGAGTCTACGAGAAAACAAAAATCCAATCATTAAGCTACCAACACGTGTACGAACCAAATGAAGGCAAAACGCATTTTTGAAAATAATTACAAAGCCTTCCTTGAATTCTCTTGCTCTTTTGAATTCTACCCAGGCAAACAATCACCAAGGAAAATTACTTTCTAAAATTCAAATTTTACCCACAACACTTTTAAAAATATTTTTTAATTAATTAAAAAATCATTTGAAAATTATTCAAAAATGAATAAAATGATTTGAGTTGAATTAAATTGATTTTAAAATGACTTGAAGTGTTGAAGAACCATTAGTGCAAATAGGTGATATGAATAATGCATAGTGTGTGTCCTATTTGTGATTTTAAGGATAAAAATAACTTCCCTTTGAAGATTCTCTTGGATAGGATTTCTTCTTTGAGATTGTACCTTTGAGGAGATGGAGTTCTCATAAAATCTAAATATTTTGTCTACATATCCAAACTAGTTGGAACTCCTATATATGTAGACTCAAGTAAGTCAATATATAGTGTGTTCTCAATCTCCCCATTTGGATGTTAGAGACAAAATTCCTTTGAGTATTCAGAACTCGTGGGTCAAAATAAAAAAAAAATCACATGTGTCCTATACAAAAATTCTAACTACCCATTCCCATCCTATAAACGAAAATAAGGTAAAAAAAAATACATCACTCAACTATATACAGACCAATACCCTACAAAATAGTACCAAGATATACAACGGGTCTGAAATGCCTCTAACAAAATAAGCACTAAATTGGCATATTAGTGAGTTAAAAATATGAATAGATAGTAAAATCGCTAAGCAATACTGAAGATCTTCTCCACCAATTTTCTCAAATATACAAGGGGTATAAATCACAAAGAAAAACATAGATTAATTGAGAGTTATCATGCCTATAGTTTTGCACAAACACTCAAATTGTATGTTATGTAAAGGTTTTATAAAGAGATCTGCGAGTTGCTTTTGAGTGTTCAAATATTCAATAATGAGATCTTTGGGTTCGACAAGGTTACGGATAAAGTGATGTCTAATCTTAATATGCTTAGTTCGTGGGTACATTACAAGATTTTTGGAAATTTTAATGAAACTTTGGTTATCACAAAACATGGTTAATTATTTTTCTGTGAGACCATAATCACTAAGCATCTATTTAATCCATGGTAATTGAGCACAACAACTACCAACACGTCAGAAAACACAAATCCAATTATTAAGCTACCAATACGTGTATGAACCAGATGAAGGCAAACCACATGTTTAAAATTAATTACAAAGCCTTCCTTGAATTCTCTAGATCTTTTGAATTCCACCCAGGCAAACAATCCGCAAAGAAAACTACTTTCTAAAATTCAAATTTTACCCACAACAATTTTAAAAATATTTTTTAATTAATTGAAAAATCATTTGAAAATTATTAAAAAATGTATAAAATGGTTTGAGTTGAATTAAATTGGTTTTGAAATGACTTGAAGTGTTGAAGAACCATTAGTGGAAATAGGTGATATGAATAATGCATAGTGTGTGTCCTATTTGTGGTTTTAAGAATAGAAATAACTTCCCTCTGAAGATTCTCTTAAACACTATTTCTTCTTTGAACTTGTACCTTTGAGAGGATGGAGTTCTCATAAAATATAACTATTTTTATCTAGATATCCAAACTAGTTGGAAATCCTATATATGTAGACTCAAGTAAGTCATTATATAGTGTGTTCTCTGTTTGTGATTTGTTCTCTAACTCTGAGCATCGGGTGTAATAAATTTATAAAATATAACAATTTCGTTCTTTTTATTGACACATAACATTCTCATTATCCATCAATTATTATTAAAGCATCAATATGGCGCCAATAAGAATAATCAAGCAATGCAAACTATCAAACACAATCAAGGGTCAAGGGCATTTGTAGCAGCTCGTTATCACTTGGTATATATTTTTATATATTTGTTTTTTCTAAAATTGATCCTTTCACAAATATTGATAATAATGATTGTCTTTCACGATTATGAAGAATGATGCGATGAATGAGGAGCTAGATCGAATTGAGTTCTATAAGAAAAACCACTGTACTAATGAAAAATGGTCTTCTCCTGAAGCTGAGGAACTATTTGTAAGAATATAACATATATTAGACAAATACAATAACTTCGATTTTATGAAATGATTTATACTAATTTGTTTTACAGATTAAGATGACACAGTTGCAAGATGAGCCTACTTTCGAGGGTAGTGAACCTTTGACTCCCGATGAGATAGCTAATCGAGTACTTGGCACTAAATCGGGATATATCATAGGTCTTGGGAATGGTTCTAAAGCTACCAAATAAAAAACATCACGACGAGATGCAGAGTTGGAGGAGGCCCTTAGGGAAGCTCAGAGAGAGAATTATGAGTTAAAGGAACTACTACATGCTCGTGATGAGCGCTCGTAATGCTTAGAGTGTCGTCAATTTAGATACGACAAGTTGTGTGATACTTTAAAAGCATCAGGTTCCCACATTGTTTTAATAATTTTGAATTAAGTTTTAATAATTTCAATGTTGAATTTATCAAAATTACATTGTTGGATTGACATCCTTTCAGTTATTTAATATCTTTATTGGTGATGCTACTACCTTATTTGTTGAATCGGCGGATGGGATATTTTGGTGGATTGTCATTGTATTTCTTGACTTTTTTTATTTTTATTTTAACTGGGTGGTTTTAGTCTATAAACAAAGGAAACCGTGCCAATTTTTTTTTAAAACGTTGACAATGCTATTACCTTATCTTTTGAATCGACGTAATGGGTATTTTGGTGGATTGTTGTTGGGCTTCTTTATTTTTTAATTTAACACGGTGGGTTTAGTCTATAAACAAAGGAAACTCAGCCGAATTTTTTCAAAATGTTCGCGATGCTATTACCTTATCTTTTGAATCGACGAAAGGGGTATTTTGGTGGTTTGTCGTTGGGCTTCTTTATTTTTTAATTTTTTAATTTAATAGGCTGGTGTTAGTCTATAAACAAAGGAAATTCCGTCGATTTTTTTTAAAATATTAAAAATAAAATTGAATTTCATAATTTTTTTGTGTGTTTAGCTCAGTGTGTTATTTTTTAGTTCATGTTATTTTATATATAAATTGTTAATAGACTTGTAAATTTAGAAACTAATGCCTTGGAACTTTTTGAATTGCAGATTGGGACATTGTGAGGACGTTTTGTTGTAAATTATTTTTTGGATGATGAAGATGCAAGGAGAATTTAGCAAACTTGTTAGGAATTATTTTTTGGAGGTTACTTTGTAATTGATTAAAAACCACTCCCTTAGGAAATATAAAGTTAGAAACTAATGCCTTAGGAATTTTTTTTTGGAGGCTACTTTGTAGTTGATGTGTTGTAACAAACGATATAGGGTACTTTGTAATTCACCAATGGTTTTGAGATATTTGTATAAATGCTTTCGTATCAATTATATAATCTTTTAAACCTTAATTTTGAGTATGTATATTGTTGATGTAAAAAATTAGATTACTCTAATTATTTAATCACAGATAAATAAATGAGACAAAAGATTTTAAAGTGGTTCAGCCTTATATGAATGGCCTACGTCCACTGTTATGTTATTGCTGAGTGTTTGGGACTTCTCGATTACAAGTGCTATCAAGAAATTCCGGTCCCCTTGAATGAGGGTGATACAAGGTATTTATAGCCCTTAGGTTGTACATGAAAGGGTGTTACATTAAATGATACACATATGAAAGGGTAATTCACTTAATGTTCTTCAAACGTGCGCGTCAAGATGATAAGCATTCAATGAATAGTTGAACTGTTGATTATCTGGCAATTAATGATGTGGTCGAGATGCAGCTCGAACCGCCTTAGTTGCTCGTCGTCCAAGAGTTCCTCAGAGCATTGAAGTTCCTCGGAGGATAAGAGTTCCTCGGAGGGTTGGTGTTCCTCGGAAGACTGGCGTTCCTCGGAGTATACATGTTGCTCAGAGTGAGTATGTTGGTCGGGGGAATAATTTTCCTCGTTGCTATTGTGCCACGTATATTGACACATGTCTTCTTATTATTCGTCCACATCAGCATAATAATTTTGGTATCAACAGAAGCCCCCAATGTTTCATATTTCCAACTTTGAGGAGTATGGAACATTCTTTCTCGGTATATGGCGATATTAAATGACCTTCCTGGGTTTTAGGAGCCTTTTCTTCATATTTGAATTTCCTTCCAAATTCGCAGAATCCGCCTTTTTGCATTTTTATAGGCGCTTCGATCTTCGTGCCCTTTTTGTCCTTTTAGCCGTCGGTAGCATAATAGTTTCCTTTTTGTAATCATTTCTTTCGTCGTTTCCCAAGGCAAAGTATTTAAGCTTCAGAGACAATCCCATCGTCTTCTAACTTTTCAATTTCTGCTTTCGAGTTTTCTATAGCTTTTCTCTCTCCTGTGCGTCCATCCCTTTCTTCGTTTGTTTGTCAACAGATCTCCTTTTTCCCTGTAAGCTATTCTTCCTTCTTCTTTTATTCATCATGGTTTACATTATTGAGTCTCTTGAGAAATTCCGTTCTGATTTCTCTATTCCATCTTGGGTAATTTTGGAGGTTCTTTCTGAGCCTTCAAGTTATTTTGATTTGGCTGAGGGACATTGGTTCCCTAGCCTCTTTATTGCTGAATGTGGATTTTCTTTTCCACCAAACCCTTTATGCTTAGAGTTCTGTCAGTATTTCGACATTGTCCCTGCAAAAATAGCCCCCAACACATGGAGAATAGTTAATGGGGTGTATAGGTTAAATCAAACTCATGGAACTCGTATAGGAATTCCTGAGATTATGTACTGTTATAGATGGGATGTTTTAGACAATGTTTATTATTTAAAAACTAGATTTTTTAATAGGGCTCTAGTAGTCAACCCCCCTGATGCCAACATGGATTATTTTGAACATGGAGTAGTTGTAAAAAATTGGCAACATGCCCCTTTGGTTGGAGACAAAGTATATGAGGGTCCCAAATGCCCTCCATATGGCAATGGGATAGGTTATTTTCATCTTATTTTGTTTTTTGAAATTATGATTTCATTATGTTTGACAAAATGTATGAATGATATTTCACTATGTTTTTATTTGCAGTTGACAGCAAGAGAAAAACTCCAAAAGAAACAGAAGTTAATATCAAGAATTTAAAACATATCTGGAGTTTGCATCAGAA
This sequence comes from Sambucus nigra, assembly GCA_949130495.1. NCBI lineage: Eukaryota > Viridiplantae > Streptophyta > Magnoliopsida > Dipsacales > Adoxaceae > Sambucus > Sambucus nigra. The sequence continues at coordinate 146,057,842 of OX422222.1, read as the reverse complement.
GGTTGCATACGAGCACATTAGGTCTGCTTCATACTTGCTGCAGTACAGGAGCTATACATCCTCTTATACTGCTCGTCCTGTGGCTAGCATTAGCGAACCATTGCCAGCTTCTGAAGACTCTTCACCAGACTCTCACATTCCTTTGAGTCAGAAGATGGGCAAGAGAAGAGTTCCTGCTCTCTTTGAAGAGACCTCCTCTACTGGAGATGGAAATAAAGCTGATGTCCGAAAGGGGACAAAGAAAATGGATGCTGCTCCTCAGAAGGTCGCCGAGAAGCCCCCAGTGGCTCCTATACAGAAGTATGCGCCTGTGGAAGTAATCACTATCTCTCCAACCAAAAATTCTTCTTTGGTTGAGGTTGTTGAGAAGACACCGAGGAGATTGAAGAAGTCTTCCTCGGTTAGTTTTTCTGAAGTCATTCCCCAGCTCCAAACTAGTGGAGCTGGTGTTCCAACCATTATTCCCCCGAGCTCTGCAATGAGCTCGATAAAGACTTGGATTATTCCTGAAGTCCAAGACATCGAGGAAAACATGCCTAGGGATATGCTGACATCCCTAGCTACTTGTCACATTGCTTCAGTAAGTTTCTTCTTATCTTGAATTCTTATTTCCTTCTATCAATATATGTATCTCGGCACTAACTCATCACTACCTTCTTTTTTCAGCTGGTGAGTTGCTTTAACACCATTGTGAAGAAAGATGAAGCGCTCAAGGCTTCAAGATCCTCGTATGGAGTAGAGGATGCATTCCAGGGTTTGGCTCAATCTCTGAAGGAATCCCGTCAGAAGTACGATGAGGATAAAGGTGAATGGGAGAAGAAACCGACTCCATCTGAAGCAGAGAAGGTGCAGTTGGGAAATAAAGTGAAGGACTTGGAGAGGTAGAATAATAAATACTCCGAGAAGCTCACTACCTTCGGGGATCTTGAAAATAAGCTAAAATCAGCTGAGGAAGAGCTGACCCTTCTGCGCGAAGTAAATCGTCAGAAAGAGGAGTTGGAGGCCAAGCTGAAAGCCTCCGAGGACCTTCTATTCGAGAAGCTCTCCTCAGAGAAAATGAAAAGAAAGAAGGCAATAAAGAAGTCTTTCAGTACAGGTTGGGACAAAGAGTGGAACAAGGGAGTAGCTGTTATGATGACTCAGGTGCAATATAGAAGTTTGAAATACTTTCGAGATGGCTGGGTTGCTGATTTGCAAGAATTGAAGGTGAGCGAGGACTCCGAGTTATTTCAACAACATCTCCCTGGTCCTCCCCCAGCCATCGAGGATGAAAAAGAGGACGAAGCTGCCTCAGAAGAATATTCATTGGTAGTGGGTGATATCATCCTTACCCAGCCTGCTGAAGAGGAGCTTTCATCCCTGCCAGCTCCTCCAGAACAAGTTTTAGCTCCCGCCGACCAACTCATTATTTCCACCGAGCAACCAAGCTCCTCGTCCCATCCTCCTGAGAAAGTCTTGGGAGACAAGGAAAAGGTGTGAAGTTGTTCGGTATTCTCTTTCTGTTTTTCTTTTACTTGTACTTTGTATCCCAAATCTTTGTAACTTTGCCTTATGATCTAATAAAATTTGAGTTCTTTTCTTCCATATGATTGTCTCTTCTTTATCTGCACTCTGTCTTGATCTTCTTTTTCTTTCTCTGTTAGTTCCTGGCCAGGATGGATCTTTTGTCTGCTAATGACACAAAATTGATGCAGCAATGCCATGAATATTATAAAGCTGGTCACGCAGACCTCAGTGCATCAGAAGTTGTCGACATCCTTGACCATGGTGCTTCAGAGCAGGAAGTAGAAGCTTATCAATATCTGAAGGGCTTACTTGATCGAGCTGTGACCAATAACATGGCTTACTATGATATGATCGAGGATCTCCAATATACTCTAGAAGATCTTCAGACTCAGTACAAGGAGTCAAATGCCTTGTTACATGAGGGGTATGAAAAGAAATATCAACAGCTTTCTACCGAGAAGGGCTACGATAAACTCCTTGCTGGGTATCATGTCAGGGAGAGGACCCTAAAGGGAGAATTTGAAGCTTGTAGACAAATTTTTGAACTGCTGGAGTAAGAGAATAATAATTTGCAGAAAGAACTAGCACAATATAAGTCTGCAGCCTCTTCTTCAACAGCGGTAATCCTAGTGACCGATGAGGGATTTTCCTTCTTAGAGGTTAAGAATGCCAAATTAAGGCAAGAGTTGGATATCCTGCGAATATCTGGTACTTCTACTTCTACTCGGGGACGAGGAAGAGGTTCTCGTGGGAGAGGAAGAGTTGCCCAGGATGTTGTTGAGGGACGAAGTACTCCACTAGCTCGGAGTCGATCAAGAACTCCTCATAGTATTGAAGAAGATCGTACTCTTTCAATATTGGAAACCCAAGCGTACCAACTGAATGCAAAAGATCGGGCTTTGTCTGAAATGTCCAAGAAAATCCTAACTTTGGAGGATCAACTTACTGCGACGAAGTCTGCTTTAGAGAATAAGGACATTTTTGCAAAAATCCTTCACTTGCAGTTGGAGAGACTAACCTTCCAATTCCATAAGCAGGCCAGGGAATTTTGGATGGCTGGGTACAACGAGGCATTATTCAATTTAGATGCTCGTATCCAGAATGCCACTTATGAGGGCTATAAACAAGGCTGTTTGAATGCCTTATGCGTGTTGAAACTTGAACAGGGACATTACTTGTGGGACTATTATGACCCCGGGGTGCTTGACTTGCCTATGACACCGTTCAATTTGGACAAGGAATGGATCCCAGCTCGTGCCATTCCTCGGAGCTTAATTGCACAATACCTCATTGATTACAGTATTCATTCTCAGATCGAGGTATCTCGTCCCGAGAATCTTTTGGACACACCTTCAGTAATGAATGTTAGAATGCTGAAGGACTTGAATTTTATTAATTCTCCTCAGACCTTAAATGATCCTCCTACTGGCGAGGAACCTATTTCAAAAGCTGAGGGAAAGAAACCAATAGAGTAGGGATCTCAATGTAATAGTTAGTATACATGTAATTTGTAATTCTTTTTGAATTTTAATGAAAGACTTTCATTTTCTGTTTGCAAATCTGTATTGCTATTGTTTTATACTTGTCTAACACTTTTATATTTGTGATTGCATAACAATACTTTGTGGTTCATCGACCAATCTAGTAATAAAAGGTTACAAGTATCAAAAATGTTGCTCGATCACTTAATAATAAAGTAATGAGTACAAAAATGTTTAAAATTTTTCCAACCAACCAAGGTTATTAAATTGTGCTCATCGACCAATTATAATTAGTGAGAGTTTTTATCCCCGACTAACCATACTTGGTAATTTTTTTCATAAAATGTGTCCGACCAACCAAGGTCGATAATTTTATCCTCATTGACCAACTACAGTTAGTGGATTTTTATCCCCGACCAACCATACTTGGTTCAGTTTGGAATATTTTATTCTTCGAGGAACTTTATATTTTCTGTAATAATCTTACCTCCCGACCAACATAAGTTGGCATTTGAGAGCATATTTTGTTTTCAAGCCAACCGAGATTGGCATTTTTAAGAATGTTGTTCTTGTCCTTTTACCAACCGGAGTTGGTCATAGGTTTGAACTATCATGCCCACTAACTCTTTTACCAACCGAAGTTGATCACATTAGTGTACGCCTCCTATCCAAAGGAGTATAGTTTGTTCTCGCTATTTTACCAACCGAAGTTGATCACGCTTGAACTATCATGTCCACTAGTTATTTTACCATCCGGAGTTGATCACGCTAGTGTATGCCTCCTAACCAAAGGAGTATAGTTTGTTCTCGCCCTTTTACCTACCGGAGTTGGTCATGGGTCTGAACTATCAGTGTCCACTAGTTATTTTACCAATCGGAGTTGGTCACGTTAGTGTATGCCTCCTAACCAAAGGAGTATAGTTTGTTCTCGCCCTTTTACCAACCGGAGTTGGTCGTGGGTCTGAACTATCAGTGTCCACTAGTTATTTTACCAACCGGAGTTGGTCACGCTAGTGTATGACTCCTAACCAAAGGAGTATAGTTTGTTCTCGCCCTTTTACCAACCGGAGTTGGTCGTGGGTCTGAACTATCATCTTCTTTTTGCTGTCGAGCAGCGTAGTGTTGTACACTAGTATTCTCCGAAAAACTTTCAATAAAAGGAGAGAAGATGGTGAAACATCATCGTTTTATTCATATTTATAGAACTGCTTTACATTTTACATTGATGATAATACTTGCATAGTTGTTCAGCATTCCATGCATTCTTGAATTCCTCTCCTTCTAGAGTTGCTATTCGGTAAGTTCCTGGTCGAACAACTTCTATAACTCGGTAAGGTCCATGCCAATTTGCTTCCAATTTATTGTGCTTCTAAATGACCTTCTTTATCACGTAATCTCCTTATTTTAAATCGCATTTCTTCACCCTTTTGTTGTAGAACAGAGCTGTTTGTTGTTGATATGCAGCATTCCTAATGGCTGCTTCTTCTCTAACCTCCTCGAGCATGTCCAAATCTAATCTTCTCATCAAGTCACTAACTGGGGAATTGAAATTCAGCACTCTGTGTGTTGGGAGACCCAACTCAGCAGGTATTACAGCCTCACTTCCAAATGCCAGCATATATGGTGATTCTCCAGTTGCTGCTCGGGGAGTTGTTCGGTAAGCCCACAATACTGATTGTAGCTCATTAATAAACCATTTAATAATGTTCTGTTCGTCACTTCAGTCTGTCCATTGCTTTGAGGATGGCTTGGTGCTGAATGAACCTTCAAAATGTTTGACTGATGACAATAGGCGGCAAACTCCTCGTTATCAAACTGTGTTCCATGGTCTGTGATGAAGGCATGAGGGAGACCATATCGGCAGATGATATTCTTCCAAACGAATTGGTACACCTTCTCGTATGTCATATCAATTAGAGGATCAACTTCTACCCACTTAGTAAAATAATCCACTGCGATGACGAGGTACTTGAATCTTCCTCGGGTCGTTGGTAGTGGTCCAACCAAATCAATTCCACATATGGCAAAAGGCCAAGGGGAAGTTATGGGTGTCAACAATGCTTGTGGAGTTCGTCGGACGGAAGAAAAATGTTGGCATTTATCACATCTCTTAGCATAGGCTATACAATCAGCCCTCATCTTTGGCTAGTAGTATCCCTGCGTCATCACCCTTTGCAACAGTGTCCGCCCTGCTACATGGGCTCCACAGGACCCTTCATGGATCTCTTCAATCAATTCTTTCACCTCGGAGGGATGTACACATCTATGCAAACTTTCCATAATTCCTCGTCTATACAAAACACCATTAGTTAGTACATACCGAGCAGCTTTAAACTTCAATTTCTTGGCAGCGATCTTATCCTCCGGTAATTCTCCTTCCTCGACATATGCCCTGATGGGATCCATCCAAGATGGTCCTAAATCAAGGGAAATAACATTCATCGTCAGGACTTCATCTATGCTTCGACTTTCTAACACGTCAATTGGTATCATTCTTCACAAATCGGTACGAGTAGCTGATGCTAGTCTGGCCAGTGCGTCTGCTTGTTCATTCTCCATTCTTGGTATTCTGATTAACTGAATGGCATCAAAGTCTGCCAACAAATCCATCGCCTTTGCATGATACTTGACCATTAATTATCCTTTAACTGCATACGTTCCCATCATTTGATTCACAATTAATTGAGAATCACTGAATACCATCACTTGTTGCGCTTCCATAATTTTTTCTAAATTAAGACCTGCTATCAAGGCTTCATACTCAGCCTCATTATTAGAAGCTTTGAATTGGAATCGTAAGGCATATTCCACGTCAATCTCGTCTGGGGTGTTCAAAACAATCCCTGCCCCACAACCTGTTGTGCAAGATGACCCATCTACATATAATTTCCATATAGGTAACTCATCTTCAAATTTCTTTTCTGACAGAGTTCCTCGGTGAAATATCTACTGTTTCCTTTCATCCTCCCCTGGTATTTTTTGTTCTTCATCGACCATCTCTTCTCGCCCTTTTACGAACCGGAGTTGGTCTGGGTTTGAATTTGATGATCTTTCTACATCCACAAGACCTTTTTCCAACCGGAGTTGATCTGGACTCATGTCTGTTGATCCTATAACATCCACAAGTTGGTTAGCAAGCAACTTTTGCTCCTCGGGGATATCAGGATATGTAAATTCTGCTATAAAGTCTGCTATAGCCTGTCCTTTTAATGACGATTTGGGTTCATATACAATATCATATTCACCAAGCTCTATTTCCCAATACATCAGTCTTCCTGATTTTTCTGGCTTATGAAGAGCTTGTCTCAATGGCATGTCGGTGTATACAACGATGGTATGGGACTGGAAATATGGCCTCATTCTTCTACTTGCCTCAATTAATGTCAATGCCAATTTTTCCAACTTTGGGTACCTGATCTCTGCACCTCGTAAAGCCTTACTTGTGTAATAAATTGGCTTCTGGACTCCATTCTCCAATCTGATCAATGCCGAGCTGACTGCATTTTCTGATACTGTCAGGTATAAGTACAACTTTTCTCCCTTCACTGGTCTGGACAGCAATGGAGGTGTTCCCAGATATTTCTTCAAGTCTTGAAAGGATTTTTCACATTCATCATTCCACTCGAAAGTTTTTCGGAGTGTTTTGAAGAATGGAAGGCACCTATCAGTTGCTCAAGATACAAATCTATTGAGCGCTGCAACTCGTCCTGTAAGACTCTGCAGTTCTTTCTTCGTCGCTGGAGATCGCAACCCTAAAAGAGCTTTGATCTTTGCTGGATTTGCCTCAATGCCTCGTTGGTTGACGATGTACCCGAGGAACATTCCTTCTCGTACTCCAAAGGTTCACTTCATTGGGTTGAGCTTCATCTGGTATTTATCCAGTTGATCAAAGGTCTGACCTAAGTCAACTAGATGCTCATCAGCTTTCTTGATCTTTGTCCGCATATCATCGACATAGACTTCCATGTTGCAACTCATTTGTTCGGAAAAAACCTTGTTCATCACCGTTGATATGTCGCTCCTGCATTTTTCAAGCCAAAAGTCATAACATTATAACAATAAGTTCCCCTAGGGGTAATAAAAGAAGTGCTTTCCCTGTCTTCAGGTTTCATTTTGATCTGGTTGTAACCAGAGTAAGCAACCATGAAGCTGAGCAGCTCGTGCCCCGAGGTAACATCCACTAGTTGGTCAATTCTGGGAAATGGGAAGTGATCCTTTGGGCAGGCTTTGTTGAGATCAATGAAATCAACACACATTCTCCATTTATTGTTTTTCTTCTTTACCATCACCACATTTTCCAACCAGTCTTGATACTTCACATATTCAATGAATTGGGCTTTCTGGAGCTTGTCGACCTCCTCTTGTATAGCTTGATTCTTCTCGGGGCTAAATACCCTTCTTCTCTACTTTACAGGCTTGATCTCCTTATTCACATTGAGCTCATGACATAAGAAGTTTGGATCTATTCCTGGCATGTCTTCATGACTCCACGCAAAAGTTTTCTTTCTGTTTCTCAAGAAAGTTATTAACTCCTATTTTATTGAAGCATCCAATGACGAACCTATCTGTGTTACTCGTTCAGGGTGGTCGTCGTCAAGAATAACATTTTCTGTAGATTTAACCACCTGTCCTTTTACAAGTTGGGATTCATCTCTTGGATCAAGTGTTTCAATTTCTGCACTTTCATCCACCTGGTAAGTAGTAGACTTTTTCCTTGACTCTTCAAGCTCCTCTTGCTCGGCAGATGAATAATAACATTCTCGAGCTACTTTTTGATCATCTTTCACCACTCCCACTCCAAAATTTATTGGGAATTTTAAACATTGATGTACTGTAGATGGGACTTCTTCGAACTTCTTCAAACCAACTCTTCCCATGATGATGTTGTAGGCTGACTGCACATTCTTATCCATCATAAAGAAGCGTGTTCTCTCTGTTCGACAAGCAGGCCAGGTTCTAATGAATATATCCAACTTGATCGTCCCAAGTGGAAAAACTTTCTCGCTAGCGAAACCCAGAAGAGGTCTGTGATAAGGTTCCAATTGAGATAATTTCAAATTTAAAATGTCAAAACATGAATAGTACATGATGTCTGCCGAGCTACCATTGTCTACCAGCACCCTTGAAATCACTACTTCTTTCATCCTCATTTTGATCACCAAAGGGTCGTCGTGAGGGTAAAGAACACCTTCCAGGTCATTTTTTGAAAAACCAATAACCAGCTTCTCTTTATTTACCTTCCTTGGATGATCCTCCTCGGCTAAATTTATTCGCTAAATGTACGAGCAAGCTTGTGCCTCTCCGAGGTAAGCTTTTCTTTCTGCAGTAAGATCTCCTCCTCCTGCATCTCCTCCTGTAATAACATTACAATCAAATTACCCAAAACGTATGGAAAATACCTCTCGTTCTGTCTGCCTTGGTTTCTTGGGAAGATCGGGGTCATCCTCGGCATCATCTTCATGGCCTCTCTTCTTTTTCTCCTCTGCTCGACCAGGAGATCTAGATCTTTCTTTAGTTCGATCATTATTTCTTCTTTCACCTCCTCGATCAACATACTTTGCTATCCTTCCTCTTCGGATGAGTGTTTCAATCTCGTTCTGAAGAGCTATGCAATTTTTAGTCATATGGCCATGATCTTTGTGGAACTCACAATATTTATCCATGTTCCTCGCATCAGGATCCGACCTCAGTTTCTTCGGCCACTTTACCTCCTCGCTATTCTTGATTTCTTCCAAGACATGATTAATACCCATTTTCAAAGGAGTATAATTATCGAATTTCTTCAGGACTTCCCATGATGACTTATTATTTCTGGAACGCTTGTCACCGCCATTGCCCTTATGCTCTTTATTTTTAGACTTGTCGATGTCCACCTTGGTGTCTTTATCCATATTCTTCTTTGCAGCCATAGCTTCCTCGTCATTCATGATTTTGGCCGCTTTTGCCATCAACTCTGACATATTTTTAGGTGGATCTTTCGCCAAGGTGTAATACAACTTATTAGGCAATAACCCACTCATCAAGGAGGTGATTTCTGTCTTCACCTCGTAATCTATGACTTCCAGCTTCTCGTTGTTGAAACGAGTTATGTAATCTCTAGTACTCTCACCAGATTTTTGTCTAACAATTAACAAGTGTGCTACTCGTTTTACTGGCTTTGCTCTAAAATAGAAATTGCATATGAACAACTCGGCCAACTGAAAGAAAGTTGAAATCTTACCCCGAGGAAGATTGTTGTACCATATCTGGGCAGCTCCAATAAGAGTTCCTGAGAACTCTCTGCATCTCATCTCGTCGGGGACAGCATAGATATCGGCGGCAGCTTGATATTGCTCTATATGAAGAACAAGATCTGTCTTTCCATCATATTTGGGGGTCACTACTGGTGCTTTAAACTTTGACGGTGTAGGAAAATTCATAATGGCCTGGAAAAAAGGTGTCCCTTGAACAAAAGTTCGTTGTAGGGGATTCTTCGCCTTAGCCATTTCTCCCAATCTATCCTCCAACAGCTGAATGGATCCTTTCCACGCTTCATTTCCTTCCTCGGGCCTATTGGTTTGAGCAATATATCGTTCTGAAGTAGCCTCCTGAGATCTATCTTGACGAGAAACTGGTCGTGATTGTGCTGATCCTTCTCTTAGATCTGATGGTTGTCGAAAACTCCTCGACATGGTCTTAGGTGGACTCCTATTCCTCCTAGGGCCTAATCGACTGAAAGGAGATACCCTACTCAGTATTTCTAAGACACTGGGTCTTTCTGTAGAGAGAGTGATACGTTGATCAGTATCTGTAGCCCTTATTGACGAAGTTCGCCCAGGTTGATAAGAGAAATCACCAGACTCCTCATTACGATATGACTCAGTACGCCTGGATCATGAAGAAAGTAAATAAGTTTGCCTCTGACCACTTCGTTGTCTTGAACGTGCAGGTGCACCGCCATGAAGGGTTTGTATGAGTTGCCTCATTGTTTCTTGCATGGCGGTTTGTCCTTGAGCCAGATTCGTCATAATCCCGGCTAGATCTGGAGGTGCAGAGGGATTTGGAGGATTTCCAGCATTTCCTGCGTTTCGATTGCTAGATTCTGGATTATCCGCCATTAATGATGAATGATTTTTGGTGAAAAACGATAATAACAATCGTTCCCACAGACGGCGCCAATCTGTTGATGTAAAAAATTAGATTACTCTAATTATTTATTCACAGATAAATAAATGTGACAAAATATTTTAAAGTGGTTCATCCTTATATGAATGGCCTACATCCACTGTTATGTTATTGCTGAGTGTTTGGGAATTCTCGATTACAAGTGCTATCAAGAAATTCCGGTCCCCTTGAATGAGGGTGATACAAGGTATTTATAGCCCTTAGGCTGTACATGAAAGGGTGTTACATTAAATGATACACATATGAAAGGGTAATTCACTTAATGTTCTTCAAACGTGCGCGTCAAGATGATAAGCATTCAATGAATAGTTGAACTGTTGATTATCTGGCAATTAATGTTGTGGTCGAGATGCAGCTCGAACCGCCTTAGTTGCTCGTCGTCCAAGAGTTCCTCAGAGCATTGGAGTTCCTCGGAGGATAAGATTTCCTCGGAGGGTTGGTGTTCCTCGGAAGACTGGCGTTCCTCGGAGTATACCTGTTGCTCGGAGTGAGTATGTTGGTCGGGGGAATAATTTTCCTCGTTGCTATTGTGCCACGTAGATTGACACGTGTCTTCTTATTATTCGTCCACATCAGCATACTAATTTTTGTATCAACATATATGATGGTAGTTGATTACTTAAATAAGGTTGATGAAATTTAGTTGATTTTTATATTTAAAAAAAATTAGTTGATTCTATAATTAATATTTATTTGATTGAATAACTATATGAGAAATGAAAAAATATGACTTCTAAATTTATGATTTTTTGACAATAAAATTCATTTCATGACAAAAATATTTTTTCCCCTAAGTATATTAATTTTTTCACCAAATGGTAATCATTTTGCATATTATCATATACATTTGGTGAAAAAAAATAAGATCTTTGGCTACAAATAATTTTGTCTCTAAAATCCTGGTATTACGTAACAAAGCATATTTTGTCACCAAAAAGAGTACTACTTGGTGAAGAAATTTGTATTTCGTCACCAAAACCTTTAGCGACGGGGCTTTCGTGCCAGACGATTGACGATTTTTTTTTCGTCATGATGAAATTTTTTCATTTGGTGATGAATTTTTTTGCCACCAATTATATATTTTGTTGTGGTGATATATGGGCCAATGGAGGATTTAGTTAAGTGGGAGTTTTGGGAGGGGTCCCGTGGCTTATGGTGGTGATTTGAAAATATGTGTTTGTAAGAGGAGGAAGGACTCCATTTGGATTTGAAAATATGTGGTAGAAAGAGGTTCGCATTGCAGATAGGGTAAAGGAGTGGTGGAAAGGGTATGTGGTGGACGAAATTGCTAGTTATGTAAAGGAGATCTTGAAGGTCGTATGAGAGATGATACTCTATCTGATAAGTACTTGACAATGGAGTGGTGTGTGGGTGATGTGATGAAAAATTGGTAGTAATTGCAGGTTTTTTTGATAGAACTAAATATGCCAATGATGGTTATAGGAAGCGCATATCGGTTTATTAGTTCAAATATCGAGATGATGTATAAAGAATGACTGATCAGTTTAAATGGTGCTTCGATTAGGGTGCTTGGTCAGTTTTGATTCTGCCTCATATCTTATGATAATTGGGGTTGGATAGATAGAAGGCCAAAGATTCTATGTGCATTTTCCTCCAAACCATATACACTTGAGATTCTCAAAGTAGTATTTACTGACTCGAATTATTGTCCATTGAGTTACAACCCATTACAATTTACGTATACCAAAGATAGAGAGATATACATGTGAATTAGTGTGGGTATGATTTCTTTTTTCTTCGAATTAGGTTGATTGGTAGACAAGTGGATCAAGCAATTAGGAAATTCGGATTACCCTCCCTTACAATTACCCCTTCATACGTGTGTGGTACACTACAGTGACTATGCATGTTCGGAATCATTATAATGAAAATATTTTCCCTAGTACCAATGGAACACTTTGTATCAGTTTCATTAAACGGTGTTTTCATTTCATGGTATTATTATGACGTCGGAGGTTTGATTTAGCACCAATGGTGATGTTTGAGTGGTGGTTCGAAGTGGCCCCATTTCCGGTCATTTCTTTGCTAGACGTTTGGTTTTTCTATGCCTGTTTCATCACTGCCTATCCTTCTTCTCTGTCTCGTTGTTGACGTATATATTCTATAGGTTGAGGTTTTTTAATATATTTTTTTGATCAATTTATCTTGAGAATAAAGAATAAAAGAGAGAAAATTCATGGAAGGTATTTTATGGTCTTTCCTTGATTAATGGTTCCCATTTGTCCACTCGTTTGTGTTATTTATATCTTCATTTCTTTGATTATTATGGAAGAAGAAAGTTCAAAGTTTGTATTGCCTAAAACTTCTCGGTGTGTTAGTGAGAGGACATGATCCAATGAGAATGATGGTAAATAGGGTTCTAAAGGGTCTGCTACTAGTGATTTGTATCAATATTCCCCTATTTTTGTTGACGGGGATGTTTTTAATAAAAATTTGAGGCTTGTTAATATTGATAGACCTAGCCATATTTTTTTTATGCTCCCTAGTGTTTCATTCATTTAATTTTTTTCTTCTGAAAGGGGTGCTTGGTTTCCTCCACATAGTCTAATAAAGTTTTGAATTGATAATTGGGATTTTGTGATAGTCACCTTGGAATTTGCCTCTTTGAATGAAGATATCAATGATCGGGGGTTGTTTGTGAAGAATATTATGCCAAGTTTGAGTATCCATGAATCATTCAAAAGTTGGTCTTGAGCGCACTGTGGATGATCTCCAGGGGTTATGTTGCCTGAAAAAAAGATATTTTTGTATACTTTGATCTTTCAATGGTCTATTGACACTCACATTTTTGGTTGCGACTAAGAGAATTAATGATCACTTTGGAGGATGTGTGTGATCTATTTTTCTTGGATAGTCTTGGTGACTATATATTTTCTACCAATGTGTTTCATGAGAAGAAGAATATAATAACGACCATCCACTCCTTGTATACTAAGGGGTAGTTTGTTTTTACCTCTTAAGTCTGAATCTGAACCATTCAGACTTAAGAGGTATCAAAAAGTGTTGGTTTTTTTAAATGATTAAGAGGTTAACGGTTATATTTGCCTCTTAATGATTAAGAGGTAGAGTTAGGTCTGAAGTCTGAATCTGAAGTCTGAATCAGTCTAAATACATTCATTCAGAAGTATATTCAGACGTAAAAACAAAGACATTTTTCAGATTCAGATTTCAGACTTCAGATTCAGTCTTCAGATTTCAGATTCAGACTTCAAATTCAGATAAAAAAACAAACGCAACCTAAGTGCTCATCTTATAAGAGTGGGTTGTAACAGAACTCGTCTTGTAACTTGGATCTTTATGAAAATTATTAGAAGTGTTATTTTAAAGTTTAAGATAAGGATATTGAAGGTTTGAAAATCGAACCTCGCGAGGTTTATGCTAAGGTTGTTATTCCCGATGACCCCTCTCACTTGATTGCTTTTTGCTCTCTTTTCTTTCTAGGTTTATACTTATAGGTAAACCCCACGATTTCCCAAACAAGAATGTGTTTTTAGTTTCCACTCATTCATCTATGGGTTTAAATATTACCCTTATTTCCTTTGTCTTGGGTAATCTTTATGCTTGGCATGATCGGTCTCATTTCAATTTTTATCTTTCGAACGATCATTTTGATGTTTCAATTTCACCCCTTCGATAATAGTGATGGATTTTTTAGTGATTCTTATTGTTTGGACATAATCTAAGGGAATACCCAATGCCAACTCGAGAAAATGTGACACTCGGTTGATTCGCCATAATGGTAAACTTAATAAAAGGAAACCTGGTGTGGTGGTCGGCCATATTGATGAGATTTTCATTTTTTGTTTTAGATCTTATCATGAGGATGTTAGGTTTATATCATTATTTGGTTTTTGAGGGAAGGCATGAGATGGATTTTCTTCTTATAAGTGGTAGAAATATTAATGATCTTATGGCTTCATGTGTGAGCACCGTTTTGTTCCTTTCTCCTGATTGATTGCATTTTATTATAGAGTTTGGTGAGGGAACTTTTGTTTAAATCCCTTATCAAAACATGAGGATCTTTGGCATCGATCAGGATGCCCCTTCTTAAAATGTATGGGTGGATCTTTCAACAATTGATGATTTATGGGCTGCTTGGTTTTTTTTATACATATTTAGATGTTCTATCTAAACTAAATAAGATTTCGAGACAAAAGATTGTGAAGACTGGTATTGTAGGTTTTGTTACCAAAAACTAGAATTGGTTTTGGGCGAAACAAGCCTTGTCATTTCATAAGTTGCCTTACAGTAGCCATGTTTGTTCCCTCCTCTGGAAGCAAGGAAAAATGATGAGACACATAGAAACTCATAAAAAGATAATCAAAAGGTGGGTTACAAGGGTGAGAAGTCTTCCTTAACTAAGAATATTGATGTGGAAAGGTGGTTTTGCCTATTGTCGTCGAAGAAAATCCAATTATATTAAATGACATTTCTAGTTCTCAATCAAGTAAGGGGATTGCTATTAGATAAAAGGGTATGTTGGTTCCAAAGGAAGCCGATCCACAGGATAAGGCAAAATGGAATGTTGTTTCTAAAGATTCTAGTTCACAACAGATGAAAATTGATAAAGGTTTTGGTCGTGAGGCATCTAACGAGGTTGCTACCTCCATCTACAAATCCCCTTCTCGAGATGTTAGAACTATCAAAATAATGAAATACCCCTCAAAGAGAAAAATGACTACTCGATCTAGAGACACTAAATCCAAAGCTCATGATAAATTTCCACTCAGATTGATTCGATTTTGGCGGCATATCCTTTGAGTGAGGATGAACAAGTGTAACACCCCGATCCAAATTTATTGGTCACACATAGGTCAACCAGAACTCGTACAATTACATTAGTGTGAAGTGATGTGAAAGAATCCTAGATAGTGTTCCACGTACTTTATTTAATTAAAGTTCCAATACTTATCATGAAATTCCATTTCTTACAATATATCAGAACATAACAAGTGTATAACCCGTTAGTGTGTCTTTCGAGTTCATGTAATCGGAGGCACTAATGTAAAAGGGTGAGGGACATGAATTTGTAAATTGCTCAAACTATGGAACCACATTTATCCTGCTCTAGAAAATGAAGTGGTGTGAGACAAGGACCAATAAAGTTTTTAACAAAATGCAATATTCAAACGAACGACAGACAGAACGAATGCAATGAAAAATGGATAACTAATACAAATATGTAATATATAACTCCATATATGCAAAACTTTACTTTGTATCAAAACCTTTACCTATCCAGGATATATTGTATTAACCCCTTATACGTCCATTCCTTTAATGTTCATAATATATTCATGAATTCCATTAACTCAACCCAATTGATTTTACAAAAACTAATTATGTTACATTTCTTTATAAAATGATTTTTATTCCATAAAAGTCACCAATTTCCTAATTATCACACCAAAGCTTGCCACCAGTGTTATAGGATAATTATTTATACTACTTAACCTTATTAACCATAAATTAAACCTTTAAGAATACATTAGTGTGTAAACTTGAGTCTTGAGTTTATGCCCCTTCTCAGGCCACTTATTTACCCATGTCTTACCTTATATTAGAAACTTCCAATTTCTATTTCCATCGAGATTATTGGAATTACATTAAATTGAATTTATTTTCCATTTTAAACATTACTTTATATTGCACCCGTATTCATTTACTTTCATTAATTTTTTTTTTTTTTTTTTTACGAATTCCAATGATCTGTTTATCACCTTATGGTTAAAAGTAATCCCATCTATGTTTAGGGGTGTAGGAGGGTAGTGAGACTGGGGTCTATGAATAACTGGAAAGGGTGAGGCGTGACCCACTCCAATGGACACTGTCTGCAAGTCTTCAAGGTCTCCTGTGCAACTTCTGAAGAAAACTTCTCCTTCTGGTAACAATGGAACTCAAGCTTCAACTCACTCCCTGCAAGAAGATGAACTTTCACAGCAAAAATAGTAATTTTCTCAAGGGAAACACCTGAGAGTGATGGCTGTCAGTGGGGAGTGAAGGAACAAGGCACTTAGCACTAAGAGAATGAGCAGGGAGAGAATACTAGGTAGGTCTGGTGATATTTTAGCAGAGTAACAGTGCAATTTTTCTTGTCTATCTTTTGACCTTGCCCAGAGGTCTATTTATACATGGGCGTAAGGGGTGAGCTGGCGATTTTGGGCGCCAAAATTGAGAGAGTTGGTGGGGAACAATGTCTGAAGTGTACCATTTGTCCCTACCTGCAGGCAGCCTACCTGTCCCCTCTGCAGGCGCCACCTGGCACCGACCAAAACTCAAAAAGCACATATGTCCCCTAATGGAGACAAAATAGCAGATTTGGTAGTTATCTTTTGAAACGGTAACTTGTGGTGCAATTTTGCAAATCTTTGAGAGAGAGGACCTTAAGGCCTCACTCCCTCTAAAAAGTGTTATTTTTCTTGAGAGAGACCTCGAGGACCCCCTCTTCTGGAAAAGTCATTTTTCTTGTAAAGAGTTTATTTCTTGTGCGTAGCCTCGAGTGACTTATGGGTCTTCCTACTAGTATTCTCTCAATCCTATAGTGCTAAGTGGTTGAGCTTGCTCAACATACCTTGTCCCTCAGCCGCCAAGCCAAAACTCCCAGGAGGTCCCGACGCGCCTGTTCGAGCCCTGCTTGCTCGACTAGGCAACCTGTGCAAGAAAGTAAAGTGTTAGTGCTGTTGTTCATTTAGAACCTGCTGTTTCATGATGAAAACTCCTGTAGCAGCACTTCTCGAATAACATTTATGCAGTGACCCCTGCAGTGGCGCCGACCCTTGTTGTGGCGCCGACGCTCGAAGCGGCGCCGACGCTCGGAGTGGTGCTGACGTCCGAGGTAGCGCTGATGCTTGAATCGACGCTGACATGTGAGGCGGCGCCGACCCTTGTCCCGGCGCCGACGCTCGAAGTGACGCCGACGCGTGAGGCGGCGCCGACCCTTGTCCCGACGCCGATGCTCGAAATGGCACCGACGCTCGAAGTGGCGCTGACGCTTGAGGTAGCGCTGAGGCTTGAATCCGCGCTGACAGGTGAGGCGGCGCCGACCCTTGTTGCGGCGCCGACGCTCGAAGTGGCGCTGACGCCTGAGGTAGCGCTGAGGCTTGAATCCGCGCTGACAGGTGAGGCGGCGCCGACCCTTGTTGCGGCGCCGACCCTTGTTGTGGCGCCGACGCTCGAAGTGGCGCCGACCCTTGTTGCGGTGCCGACGCTCGAAGTGGCGCCGACGCTCGAAGTGGCGCTGACGCGTGAGGCGGCGCCGACCCTTATCCCGGCGCCGATGCTCGAAATGGTGCCGACGCTCGAAGTGGCGCTGACGCCTGAGGTAGCGCTGAGGCTTGAATCCGCGCTGACAGGTGAGGCGGCGCCGACCCTTGTTGCGGCGCCGACGCTCGAAGTGGCGCTGACGCCTGAGGTAGCGCTGAGGCTTGAATCCGCGCTGACAGGTGAGGCGGCGCCGACCCTTGTTGCGGCGCCGACCCTTGTTGTGGCGCCGACGCTCGAAGTGGCGCCGACCCTTGTTGCGGTGCCGACGCTCGAAGTGGCGCCGACGCTCGAAGTGGCGCTGACGCGTGAGGCGGCGCCGACCCTTATCCCGGCGCCGATGCTCGAAATGGTGCCGACGCTCGAAGTGGCGCTGACGCCTGAGGTAGCGCTGAGGCTTGAATCCGCGCTGACAGGTGAGGCGGCGCCGACCCTTGTTGCGGCGCCGACGCTCGAAGTGGCGCCGACCCTTGTTGTGGCGCCGACGCTCGAAGTGGCGCCGACGCTCGAAGTGGCGTTGACGCCTGAGGTAGCGCTGATGCTTGAACCGGCGCTGACATGTGAGGCGGCGCCGACCCTTGTTGTGGCGCCGACGCTCAAAATGGCGCTGACGCTTGCGGTGGCGTAGAGACTTGCTGCGGCGCGGACACTTGCAGCGGCGTAGAGACTTGCCGCGGCGCCGACACTTGAAGCGGCGCAGACACCTGAAGTGGCACCGACCCGTGTAGCGGCGTAGAGACTTGCCGTGACGCCGACACTTGCGGCGGCGCTGACACTCGAAGCGGTGCCGACCCTTGCAGCGGCGTAGAGACTTACCGCGGCGCCGATACTTGCAGCGTCGTTGACACTTGCAGCGACGCTGATACTTGCAGTGGCGCTGGGGGTTCCTGATGAATATGAGTTTCTGCCGGGACCCTGGGGGGTTCCCGCCCAGTATGAGTTTCTACCGGGACCCGGGGGTTCCTGCTCAATATGAGTTTCTACCGGGACCCCGGGGGGGTTCCTGCTCAATATGAGTTTCTGTCGGGACCCTGGGTTTCTTCTCAGTATTTTTAATAAAATAATATTTTTACTTTTTTTTTATAGGTAGACACCCTTCTACATTAGCCCCTCGTGCAAAGTCTTTTGTGTTGGGTAAACCAAAAGGCTTTGTACACCATAAATTCATTTATTTTCTGGGACCCTAGGATTTCTTCATCATTCCCCTTAGGGTCATTAAATGTTATGTCACTTCATCCCAAGTTTTGTAAATGAGGACACTTATAGTGGACCTCCTTATCTCAGTATAAACTTGGGCGGAGGAGTATAAACTTGGGCGGAGGGGTTAACTGAAGTGAGCCCCTCACCCTTGGCCTTCTTCTGTGGACTTTCATCTTGGGCGGAGGGGTTACTCGCGGTGTGCCCCTCGCCCCTTTGCCTTCTTCTGTGGCCTTCTATCTGAGGCGGAGGGGTTACTCTCGATGAGCCCCTCGCTCTTGGCCTTCTTCTTGGGCGGAGGGGTTACTCGCGGTGAGCCCCTCGCCCTTGGCCTTCTTCTGGGGCCTTTCATCTTGGGCGGAGGGGTTGCTCGCGACGGGCCCCTCGCCCTTGGCCTTCTTCTGCGGTCTTCCATCTTCTTAGGCGGAAGGGTTGCTCGCGGTGAGCCCCTTGCCCTTGGCCTTCTTCTGTGACCTTCTATCTTGGGCGGAGGGGTTGCTCGTGGTGTGCCCCTCGCCCTTGGCCTTCTTCTGCGGCCTTCCATCTTGGGAGGAGGGGTTTCTCGCAGTGAGCCCCTCGCCCATGGCCTTTTTCTGTGGCCTTCCATCTTGGGCGGAGGGGTTGTTCGCGGTGAGCCCCTCACCCTTGGCCTTATTCTGTAGACTTCCTTCTTGGGAAGAGGGGTAACTCGCAGTGAGCCTCTCGCCCCTGGTCTTATTCTGTAGCATCAAGTTTGGGAAGAGAGGGCACTCAAGGTGGATCCCCTCGACCTAGGCTATTTTCTGTCAAACTTGCAATCTTGGGCAGGTGGAGCTACTATAAGTGGATCCCCACACTCCAAGCTATTTTACTATTTGTTCACTTGGTTGAGGACTTCTCAATATTAGCCCCCTCGTGCAGAAGTGTCTTGTAATGTCGAGGGACTTGTGCACGAAACTGTCGTACCTGTTATTTATACTTGGCAGTTGCTCATGACTGTGAGCACTCCAGTGCCCTTAGAGCCTAAGGTGCTCATCTGGAACACCTTATATTTATATTTGGCACTTGCTCAAGACCGTGAGCGCTCCGGTGCCCTTGGAGCCTTAGGTGCTAAACTGTCGCACCTTATACTTATAGTTGGCAGTTGCTCAAGACTGTGAGCGCTCCTATGCCCTTGGAGCCTTAGGTACTAAACTGTCGTACCTTATATTTATATTTGGCACTTGCTCAAAACTGTGAGCGCTCCGGTGCCCTTGGAGCCTTAGGTGCTAAACTGTCGCACCTTATACTTATCGTTGGCAGTTGCTCAAGACTGTGAGCGCTCCTATGCCCTTGGAGCCTTAGGTACTAAACTGTCGTACCTTATATTTGTATTTGGCACTTGCTCAAGACTGTGAGCGCTCCGGTGCCCTTGGAGCCTTAGGTGCTAAACTGTCGCACCTTATACTTATTATTGGCAGTTGCTCAAGACTGTGAGCGCTCCTATGCCCTTGGAGCCTTAGGTACTAAACTGTCGTACCTTATATTTATATTTGGCACTTGCTCAAGACTGTGAGCGCTCCGGTGCCCTTGGAGCCTTAGGTGCTAAACTGTCGCACCTTATACTTATTATTGGCAGTTGCTCAAGACTGTGAGCGCTCCTATGCCCTTGGAGCCTTAGGTACTAAACTGTCGTACCTTATATTTATATTTGGCACTTGCTCAAGACTGTGAGCGCTCCGGTGCCCTTGGAGCCTTAGGTGCTAAACTGTCGCACCTTATACTTATAGTTGGCTGTTGCTCAAGACTGTGAGCGCTCCTATGCCCTTGGAGCCTTAGGTACTAAACTGTCGTACCTTATATTTATATTTGGCACTTGCTCATGACTGTGAGCGCTCCGGTGCCCTTGGAGCCTTAGGTGCTAAACTGTCGCACCTTATATTTATACTTGGCACTTGCTCATGACTGTGAGCGCTCCGGTGCCCTTGGAGCCTTAGGTGCTAAACTGTCGCACCTTATATTTATACTTGGAGTTGTTCAATACTTTGAGTTACTCTTTTTTTATATGAGAACCTCAAGATTGAACTTCCCGCTTCTAATTGTGGGGTATTTGCATATGAGATGAACAAGTTAAAATTTTGAAGCTCCCCTCTAACTGCGGGGCACTTGCATATAACTGAGCAAGTAAAAATTTGGACGTTGCCCCTCTAACTGGGGGTACTTGCATATAGCTGAGCAAGTTTAAAATTTTAAAAGTTTCCCCTTTAACTGAGGGGTACTTGCATATGAGAGGAGCAAGTTAAAATTTTGAAGTAGCCCCTCTAACTGCGGGGCACCTTCTCATTTGTAGTGGTGAAGATGTCTGTTGACGACGGGTTGAATTTTGGGGCGAGGACTTGTACTGGTCCCTCGCCACTGCCTGTAATGGAGGGGGTTCCTCGCTTGAAAGTCCCCTAACTGAATTTATTGTGGGTTCCTCGCGCCCACAGGTTATTGAGGGGGGATCCTCGCTTCTGGGTTCCTCACTTGTTACTGTGAATGCGGGGGGTTCCTCGTTGGGTGACTCGACCACTTTTGGTTCCTCAATAATTTTTCAACTATGAGGGATTCCCTACAAGGGCCTTTCGTCACTGAGGGTTCCTCGCGAGAACGCCTACCCAAGAAGGGTTCCTCGCCGCCGCGCAATATTGACAAGGGTTACTCGCGATAACGCCTACCCAAAAAAGGTTCCTCGCCATGACTCTCAATCAAGGTTGGTTCCTCGTGAATTCCATTACGAGCAGGGGTTTGCTCGACAACTGTGGGTTCTTCACCGATGGAAAATATTTTTTTGGGGGTTCCTCGCCTCGCCAACTGTTGTTACTATGGAGGCGCGCTGCCAGCCGAGGGTTCCTCGTGACCCCCTTGTTGGTGAGTTCCTTATACACTGATTTGTATTTTGAGAGTTCTTTGACTACTGCTAACGAATTACTGGGTTATGTATGTGCTGCCCCAATAGTTGGGGGTTCCTCGCCTGCAGTTCTGTTAGTGGTGGCGACCTCGGGTCCCTCGTGCACTCATGATTTTGTACCGGAGGGCTTAGAACCCAGGGGTTCCTCGTCGAAAGGAATTCCAAACAGGGGGTCTTTGGACGCTACTTAAACAAAAGGGCCATAAGCTGGGTTCCTCACGCGTTATGGGTTCTTAGGGAAGGTTCTTCGCCATTCCATGATTTGGGTAACTTGGCTAGAGAGGGTTCCTCGCCCCTTATAATTGCGTCATTCCCTCAAACAGTGAGGGGTCCCTCGCCAGTTAGCATTTTTTCTGCCCAAAGGTGTCTCGCGCGTGAGTTCTATACATGGGCGTTCCTTATTGGAAGATTTGGATTATTTTGTTAGAGATTGTACCTGTGGGTTCCTCGTAATCACAGTCAATCAAGGTGGGTTCCTCGACGGCATTACTGTCCATGGGTTCCTTGATGACATTACCGCCCATGGGTTCCTCGACCGCTGTCGTGAACGGGGGGTGTCTCGACCTCTCATTTCGTCAAGGGTTCCTCGTCGGACCCAATATCCTAGGGTATCTCGACCTTGTATTTCGTCAAGGGTTCCTCATCCTTATGTCGCGTCGAGGGTTCCTCGCGCGTCGACTTCACCTCTACGGGTGTCTCGATATCTGCTAATGTTGATAGAGGTTCCTCGTGCGTCGACCTCATGTCTGAGAGTGTCTCGCCGACTACCAATGCTATCAAGGGTTCCTCATGCACTGACCTCGTGCCCGAGGGTGTCTCGCTGACTCTCAAAGCTACTACGAGCTCCTCACATATTGACCTTGTGGTCCGAGGGTATCTCGCCAACCGCCAATACTAGTAGGAGTTCCTCGCGCGTCGACCTCATGTCTGAGGGTGACTCACTGACTGCCAATGTTAATAGGGGTTCCTCGCCCATGAGTTCCTCGCTCCTCGACTTCCCATCCGGGGGTCTCGACCTGTGATGAGTGTCTAGACGCGGAGGGTTCCTTGTCTATCGGAACCAGTGTTGGAGAGAGGGGGGTCTCGACGCCCATGATTTTTTTATTTTTGCTGAAGAAGAGTGTCTCGACGCCCATGATTTTTTGCTGAAGAAGGGTCTCTCGACGCCCATGATTTTATGCTGAAGGAGGGTCTCTCGACGCCCATGATTTTTTGCTGAAGAAGGGTCTCTCGACGCCCATGATCTTTGCTGAAGAAGGGTCTCTCGACGCCCATGATTTTTACTGAAGAAGGGTCTCTCGACGCCCATGATTTTTTGCTCAAGAAGGGTCTCTCGACGCCCATGATTTTTACTGAAGAAGGGTCTCTCGACGCCCATGATTTTTGCTGAAGAAGGGTCTCTCGACGCCCATGATTTTTTGCTGAAGAAGGGTCTCTTCGACGCCCATGATTTTTGCTGAAGAAGGGTCTCTCGACGCCCATGATTTTTGCTGAAGAAGGGGGGTCTCGACCCATGGTTTGCCGCGAGGCGACCCTACGTCCGAGGATCCCTCGCCAGTTACCTTGGATTCTTCGAAAAAACCTAGTTGCCTTGGGCAGTGGTGTCTCGGCGCCTTTGAATTTTTCAGGAATAGGGGTCTCGTCCTATGACAGTATGGTGGCCTGTCGTCAGCGGTCGGGGGTCTCGCGGCTTGGCATCGCGTATACGGGTCCCTCGTCAGAAATTGGGGGTGTCTCGACATCTTGTCCCGTCGAGGGTTCCTCGACCCAGGGTGTCTCGACCCCTTGTGGTGTTGATGATTTTTTGACTGGTTGTGTTGCGTTTGGGGAGATGCGCGATTTGCCATTTGTTTCTGGTGGGGGGTCTCGACCTCTTATCACGTCAAAGGTTCCACGACCCAGGGTGTCTCGCCCATTATTGGCATCATGGATAGTATGTTGCTGCTGCCATGGACACTTTATTGACGACGAGAGGTACCTAGGGCTCCTCGCCCATGGGTTCTTAGTGATTTGTTATTTCTACAGGGGTATCCCCTTCCACTTCCTTCTTGGCGGTGGGGTGTGTGTTGCCGACTGTTGGTACTACAGGGGTGTGCTGTTGGACAAGGGTTCCTCGCGACCCCCTTTCCAGTGAGTTCGTCGCGACCCCCTCGCCAGTTAGAGGTTTTCCATCTTTTGGGATTTCCACTATGGGACCCACTGCTGAGGGTCCCTCGTCGTTAGCTGTTGCTGCCATGGGTTCTTTTCTTAAGGGTTCCTCATCGCTATCAATGAGCGTGAGGAGTTCCTCGCCCAACACTCAGGGTTCCGGGGGTTCTGCCAGTAAACTTGACGGTTGTCACAACTTGCTCCAGCGCCGTCCTCCGCGACTGCGTTACTTCCACCGGAATTGCCACCGGAATGGCTGCCCCTCCACATGGGGTTACTGCTAGTCTTACAAAATCTTGATCCAAACTTGCCAAGTCTTAAAAATGTACTCATAAGCCTCTGCCACCGGAGCTGTTGCCGGTGAGCTGGTCTGCCCTCCCGGAGGAGCAGGTACCTTTGCTCCGGTCACCACCACATCCACCTGAGTGGCCTGGTCTCTTTGAGCTCCATTCCCATATGGAATGTCTTCAAACACTAGCTTCTTAGAAACATGAAAACCTTCTTTGTCAATTGAAAGTGAGAATACCTCCCCAGCAGAGTCGCCAAATGTAGGAGGGTAGTGAGACTGGGGTCTATGAATAACTGGAAAGGGTGAGGCGTGACCCACTCCAATGGACACTGTCTGCAAGTCTTCAAGGTCTCCTGTGCAACTTCTGAAGAAAACTTCTCCTTCTGGTAACAATGGAACTCAAGCTTCAACTCACTCCCTGCAAGAAGATGAACTTTCACAGCAAAAATAGTAATTTTCTCAAGGGAAACACCTGAGAGTGATGGCTGTCAGTGGGGAGTGAAGGAACAAGGCACTTAGCACTAAGAGAATGAGCAGGGAGAGAATACTAGGTAGGTCTGGTGATATTTTAGCAGAGTAACAGTGCAATTTTTCTTGTCTATCTTTTGACCTTGCCCAGAGGTCTATTTATACATGGGCGTAAGGGGTGAGCTGGCGATTTTGGGCGCCAAAATTGAGAGAGTTGGTGGGGAACAATGTCTGAAGTGTACCATTTGTCCCTACCTGCAGGCAGCCTACCTGTCCCCTCTGCAGGCGCCACCTGGCACCGACCAAAACTCAAAAAGCACATATGTCCCCTAATGGAGACAAAATAGCAGATTTGGTAGTTATCTTTTGAAACGGTAACTTGTGGTGCAATTTTGCAAATCTTTGAGAGAGAGGACCTTAAGGCCTCACTCCCTCTAAAAAGTGTTATTTTTCTTGAGAGAGACCTCGAGGACCCCCTCTTCTGGAAAAGTCATTTTTCTTGTAAAGAGTTTATTTCTTGTGCGTAGCCTCGAGTGACTTATGGGTCTTCCTACTAGTATTCTCTCAATCCTATAGTGCTAAGTGGTTGAGCTTGCTCAACATACCTTGTCCCTCAGCCGCCAAGCCAAAACTCCCAGGAGGTCCCGACGCGCCTGTTCGAGCCCTGCTTGCTCGACTAGGCAACCTGTGCAAGAAAGTAAAGTGTTAGTGCTGTTGTTCATTTAGAGCCTGCTGTTTCATGATGAAAACTCCTGTAGCAGCACTTCTCGAATAACATTTATGCAGTGACCCCTGCAGTGGCGCCGACCCTTGTTGTGGCGCCGACGCTCGAAGCGGCGCCGACGCTCGGAGTGGTGCTGACGTCCGAGGTAGCGCTGATGCTTGAATCGACGCTGACATGTGAGGCGGCGCCGACCCTTGTCCCGGCGCCGACGCTCGAAGTGACGCCGACGCGTGAGGCGGCGCCGACCCTTGTCCCGACGCCGATGCTCGAAATGGCACCGACGCTCGAAGTGGCGCTGACGCTTGAGGTAGCGCTGAGGCTTGAATCCGCGCTGACAGGTGAGGCGGCGCCGACCCTTGTTGCGGCGCCGACGCTCGAAGTGGCGCTGACGCCTGAGGTAGCGCTGAGGCTTGAATCCGCGCTGACAGGTGAGGCGGCGCCGACCCTTGTTGCGGCGCCGACCCTTGTTGTGGCGCCGACGCTCGAAGTGGCGCCGACCCTTGTTGCGGTGCCGACGCTCGAAGTGGCGCCGACGCTCGAAGTGGCGCTGACGCGTGAGGCGGCGCCGACCCTTATCCCGGCGCCGATGCTCGAAATGGTGCCGACGCTCGAAGTGGCGCTGACGCCTGAGGTAGCGCTGAGGCTTGAATCCGCGCTGACAGGTGAGGCGGCGCCGACCCTTGTTGCGGCGCCGACGCTCGAAGTGGCGCTGACGCCTGAGGTAGCGCTGAGTCTTGAATCCGCGCTGACAGGTGAGGCGGCGCCGACCCTTGTTGCGGCGCCGACCCTTGTTGTGGCGCCGACGCTCGAAGTGGCGCCGGCCCTTGTTGCGGTGCCGACGCTCGAAGTGGCGCCGACGCTCGAAGTGGCGCTGACGCGTGAGGCGGCGCCGACCCTTATCCCGGCGCCGATGCTCGAAATGGTGCCGACGCTCGAAGTGGCGCTGACGCCTGAGGTAGCGCTGAGGCTTGAATCCGCGCTGACAGGTGAGGCGGCGCCGACCCTTGTTACGGCGCCGACGCTCAAAGTGGCGCCGACGCTCAAAGTGGCGCTGACGCCTGAGGTAGCGCTGAGGCTTGAATCCGCGCTGACAGGTGAGGCGGCGCCGACCCTTGTTGCGGCGCCGACGCTCGAAGTGGCGCCGACCCTTGTTGTGGCGCCGACGCTCGAAGTGGCGCCGATGCTCGAAGTGGCGTTGACGCCTGAGGTAGCGCTGATGCTTGAACCGGCGCTGACATGTGAGGCGGCGCCGACCCTTGTTGTGGCGCCGACGCTCAAAATGGCGCTGACGCTTGCGGTGGCGTAGAGACTTGCTGCGGCGCGGACACTTGCAGCGGCGTAGAGACTTGCCGCGGCGCCGACACTTGAAGCGGCGCAGACACCTGAAGTGGCACCGACCCGTGTAGCGGCGTAGAGACTTGCCGTGACGCCGACACTTGCGGCGGCGCTGACACTCGAAGCGGTGCCGACCCTTGCAGCGGCGTAGAGACTTACCGCGGCGCCGATACTTGCAGCGTCGTTGACACTTGCAGCGACGCTGATACTTGCAGTGGCGCTGGGGGTTCCTGATGAATATGAGTTTCTGCCGGGACCCTGGGGGGTTCCCGCCCAGTATGAGTTTCTACCGGGACCCGGGGGTTCCTGCTCAATATGAGTTTCTACCGGGACCCCGGGGGGGTTCCTGCTCAATATGAGTTTCTGTCGGGACCCTGGGTTTCTTCTCAGTATTTTTAATAAAATAATATTTTTACTTTTTTTTTATAGGTAGACACCCTTCTACAAGGGGTTTTCACCATCTTCCATACTTGTCACGGTCTTTGATTTACTGGTCAGTTGTCTTGGGTCTTTCACCCTAGTGCATCAGTCCCTTCTTAATTATTCCCAGTACTCCTTCGTAAAAACTCTATCACTTTTTATTAATTTCATTTGCTTGCGAGGTAACCATCATTTATCAAAACACCTAATTTTATCTCCGTGCTTTGTTTACAAAAGTGTATTTTTTAATATTTCCTTTAACCATATAATCTGGTACAAAGGCCAAACCCGAGGTAATTACCACATCAGCATCCTTATTATGCACTTGGGCACAATTTGTCATTTAATCCTTATTACTTCTTTTTTAAGTATTTCCATCATCTTTGCTTTGCAGCTTTATTCTATTTCTATGTTTGACGACTATTTTCATCATTTAGTGTTCATTTAAACCTTCATGCATAATTCTTTACATTCTAACTCAAATATATTGCTTTAAAAAAAAACCTTCATTTTCCTCCACTTAAAGGTTATTATCCTTAAATCACTTTAACAACTTAACATTTCTAAATCCCAAGTTTTCCACTTAGCCCAAATTTTAGCATCTTTAAACTTTCCTGCAACCTTTAAAGTCACTTTATTTAGTCTAATATTAACTTGAAATTATTTATCAAATAATTTCACTTTCAACATGTAACTAGTTAGCCCAAAATTACAAGAAGCGATTTTGTGACACCTTTTACACATAAAATCATTTTTTTGGTATTTTAAGTCCTCAATTGTATCCCAACATTTATTAACATTAAATGACATAAAATTTATTGAGTAATATCATTCGAGTGTACTAACATTTTAAAATAAATTGCTTTGTAACCCAAATTTTATTTTACTTCAAAATAATTTTCTTGAAATCTTCTACTTTTAATACATTATTCAATTTGTAAAAAATGCAACCTTACACACTACTTTTGGAAAAAAAACATGTATTTATCAACATTAAAGTCAAATTTACAAAGTTACTAATTTTACCCATTACTTTGATTCCTACTCATTTTCATGCCCACCTATCAACATTCAAATCCTAAACATTATTCATTCTTACCAACTTTCATTTTTGGAGCATTAAATGATTCTTTCGTAATCATTCTTAATGTAAAACAACAATAATGTATGCTAAATAATTTCTCAAAATAATGAAAGTCCTTATGTGATATCAAAAACCCATTTAAAATAATTCAAGTATCTTTGACATCTAACCCATAGAAATTTACATTCTCTACCCATGAAATCCATTTAATACATATAAAAACAAATATTTTGTACTCAAATAACTTCAAATAAACCCAACACATCTATTGCTTGAAAACCCCTTATTTATCATCATATAACAACCTTCCAACATTTTTATTTCATAAAATCTTCATATAATGAAAATTTAACATCTTTAAAACTATTCATAAAGCCCATTTCGACCCCTATTAACATATGAAATCATATTATATTAAACTAGTGCGTAAGGATGCTTGAATATTGCATATTTATATATCAATATATGTAATAATACTTCTTAAAACTTGAATGTAATAAAATCAACAAATATATAAGTTTCCTTGACTCAAATAAACTTCAATAATGTTAAAAATGTCTATGGATAGGGTAAGACCTACCTCCAAAGGTGTCCGGGGGGTGGGTGGGTTATCAAGATTCATCAATCTTTATTGTTATTTTAGTTCCAAAAACTCATATTCCTTCTTCATTGTAAGGACATTTTTTCACTGTTCGGTTTACATTTGAGTATGCCATAGACCATTATAATCATTGAAGACTTGTTCAAGTTCAATCACGCGTCAAGACGGATCCGAATATCAATGTTCTTCGACATTCAAGCCTCTGTGAAATTAATTTGGTAAGCTTGTTTTTAAAGTACCTTAGCATTTCACTTAAAGTGTTGGGATAAATTTTCTAAAATATTTTCTAAGTGTTGGAGCGGAGTTTTTATTCAAAAATATTTTTCAACGTGTTAAGGTGAATTTTTCAAATAAAAATAAAGTTTTATTTGGTCGTTCGAGCAACCAGCACTGTCGTTCAAGCGATAGAGAGATGTAGCGTGCAATGTCATTAAAGCAACACCATCCTTTAATTCGAACGACTTCCAAACTCGTTCAAGTGATGAGTCGCCTTAACATTTTTATAAATAACGTGTTAAACAACTTCGTTTTTCTTAAGAAGCCATGGGAATTTTATTCTACGAAAAATGCTTTGTCAATAGGGAGTACTCGTGGGTGTTCCTGGGTTGGCTGAACTACGGTTCGTGTGGAGTTGCTTCAGAATTCCATTGTAGATTTAGGTTAAGGCCTATGTGGGTTTATTGAGGTTAATCCATTGCAGATCTTAGTTGTAATCATTGTGAGTATTATTTATGAAATAAAAGTTTTTACCCGAAATGGATTTTTTCTGAAAATCTGTGTGTCAGCAATTATTTATGTTGGTTTGATTTATCCATGTGTAGTTGCATGTTTTTGGGATGAATTAAATTGGATAAAAAATTGACACCAATTAAATAAGGTTATCTTGGAAATTTGCGAGTTTGGTTTATCCAATATCGAACACTCATTTCTCAATGTGGTATCAGAGAAGGTTACTTTCAGTTTTTGTGGAGTCCCAAGTGTTAAGGCGAGTTTTTAAAATAAAAAATAAAGTTTTACTTGGCTGTTCGAGCGACCAACACTGTCGTTCAAGAGAGAGCGAGAGGTTGCATGAAGTGTCGTTTAAGAAACACTATCCTTTCATTCGAGCGACTTTCAAACTCGTTCGAGAAATGCGCCGTCTTAACATTTTTATAAATAGGGTGTTAAACATATTTATTTTTCTTGAGAAGACTTGAGAATTTTATTCTACGAAAATTGATTTGGCAGAACGTTTTTATTCTCACTTTTAAGGGTTTTAGCTTTGTTTTCAATTCACAAATCATCCTAATATTTATGTGAATTGTTTTGGAACCCAAGAACCCAATTTTGTGAAGTTTCTCTTGTAGAGAAGATCTCAACTGTTGATCTAGGTACCACTTGAGGGAGGTGTCGGGCTAAAGTGATTGCGTGTTAATAGGGAGTAACATTAAGATTTATATGGAGGAACATTGTCACTCGTTTTGGAATCCCCAAGACCGTCATCACTAACAATGGGACCCAATTTGAATGCGGTCTCTTTTAAGGTTTCTGTAGCGACCACGGGATCAGGCACTACTTCAGTTCTGTGGTATACCCTCAGAGCAACGGACAAGTAGAAGATTCCATTAAAATAGTGATCGATGGATTGAAGAATCGCTTGGAGCGAGCCAAAGGGGCTTGGGTAAACGAACTACCCCATATCCTATGGGCTTGTCGAACTACCCCACGACAAACAATAGGGGAAACATTGTTTTCACTATCATATGGTATGGAGGCAAACATCCCCTTGGAAGCTGGCCTCCCTACCATGAGGTCCACCCTGGTCTACCAAGGCTAGATCGATGGAGCAATGCTCGCTGAACTTGAGCTAGATGAAGAACGAAGAGAGTTGGCGCTGGTGAAACTAGCAGGTTATCAACAACAACTAGCAAGGCACTATAACAAGAAGGTCAATGCAAGAGCATTCAAAGTTAGGGACTACATCCTAAGAAAAGTTCTTGCCGGCGTTGTAAAACCATCAGATGGAAAGTTAGAACCAAACTGGGAGCGACTATTCAAGGTGATAAGAGACGATCTACAAGGAGCCTGCCAATTAGAAAACTTGGAGGAAAGGGGGATACCTCGATCTTGGAATGCAACTAACTTTAAGAAATTCTACTTCTAGTTTTTCTCCTTCAATTTTTTACTTCAATATTGAAATTTTCAATTCATATTTGATTAATACAAAAAAAAAAAGTCTTTGGCAGTGGCATTCTATAAAGTGTTGAAGTGCACTATGATTCATGCACCATTTCCATGTTATGGTCTACCCCCTTAACGCATAAAACTAAGATTACGAGGTGCATTTTAAAGCAGGGTCAGTATGTAATAACCCTCCTCAAGCCTTTGTCATCAAACACAAACGACCTCCTAGCATTGCCCCTAGGCATATATAAAGCCCTACAGGGGACCCTTAGGCAACATAACCAACCCAGGTTGGTCGCCAACATTGTTTGGCTCAAAAATCCTGCTCGGATGGAACATCCAACGCCAGGTGTATCCTCGCTATTGACACACTTAGGCCTAAGGAAGTGTAATGACACAACATAAAAGGTAAAGTAAGGCATAATGTACAATGAAAGTATACTAGACTATGGGGATACTCACTTAACAAACCTACTCTGCCTATGCCAAGTCTAGCCGACTAAAAAAGCCTAAGATAGTTGAACAAGGATCAATGAAGTAAAAAAAAACACAACACATGTTTAGTCGACAAATTGCCCAAAATATAACTATTTTATTACATCATTACATGTATAAAGAGTTACATATGTTGAGTAAAGTAAATCCTAATGAGGATTAGTTCGCCGAGAAAGAAAGTCAGCCACTTGCGCTCTTCGACCATCATCTGGGTGAGGAGCTAATTCCTCCTCGACTTCATCTGAATCTGGTTCCACGAGCTACCTTGGGATGGCATCTATAGGGACCCACCGATCATCCCTCCTGAATGGGTTCGACATCAAAGTTGAGGAGGTAATCTGATGACTATACCAGAGGAGAGAGTTCCTAGGGACTTGTAACTCCCTAAGAGAACTCAACCATCCTCTAATGAAAGATAGATCCTCGACCTCCTTTAACTTCGTCGGATCATCGGTCCAACCCTGATCATAACCATCAGCCCAAACCTATCGGGGACCTTTCTTTAATAGGTGCCTCAGCAAGGTCCAACCTTGATCATAACGAAGGAGAGAGTTCCTAGGGACTTGTAACTCCCTAAGAGCACTCAACCATCCTCTAATGAAAGATAGCTCCTCGGCCTCCCTCAACTTCATTGGAGCATCGATCCAACCCTGATCATAACCATTAACCCATATATCTCTTTGAAGACCGACAACTATCATATACACCCTACGAACATCACCCCAAAGCTCAAAAATATCCCTAGCTGAGCCACTGTCATTAGTATCAACTCGCAAACCAGTCGATGAAGAGGAGCCAGGGGAAATGCTCAGCGCATTCTCCCTTAGTCGTGAGACCTCTCTCCTCAAAGCATCATTCTCTTGTTGAAGTAACTCTCCAACTTGATTAACTTCGGAGGCATAAAGTTTGCTCTAAGGCTACTGGTTACTTCCCCTTATCTACCTTGATTAACCTCTCCACCTTAGTCTCCTGCGAGGACGCTAGTTGCTTCCCCTTACTTGTGGCAGTCCCAGGTGTACCCCTCGGGCGGAGTAGTCACCATCCCCTGATCAAGGGTAACACCAGCAGAAGTGGTATGAATAGATGGAGCACTGTCATTGGAAGCAGGAGGGGGCATCTCATCAACAATAAGCTTTAGGCTAGGGTCATGGTCATCAAAGAGGGGGGAATCAACATTCACCTTGGCAATAAACACGACCTTATCCCAACCCTTCTTGAAGTTGAGATGGCTAATATATCCAATCTCTACATCATCATCCTTATACGCTGCAGCCCATCCAACATTATATGAACTCTCCTTGAGAGTAACAGCCTCAGATTCCCCCTTTTTCACCTTCCCAACGAGCACCTTGTTCTCCTCGACCACTGCTAGTTTTCTCATGCAGATTAAGTCATATAACTTCATTAGTTCCTCAAGCTCCTTAGTTATTGCCTAATTTGCGTTATTATCTTTGGCCAAGGTGAGGTCAAAAGACTTTTGAGCAGTAGTGGAAGCCTTCAGATTTGCCTCTAACTCAACCTTCTTCCTCGCTAGCTCATCGCAGCTGCGATAAAGGACGGTGAAGTCAAAAACAAAATGCAGAAAGAAAAAGAAAATTATCCAGAGAGACATTAAAAGGAGAACTGTGAAAGTATAAGAGTCAGAAGAAACTTGCCAAGGCTAACCCCTAACTTGCCTTCAGGTCTAACTGGTCAGTCCCTATGCTAGACGACCACTGGCGATCAGCGGGCAAAGTTTCTCTCTCAAGCACCTCCGGAGCTAACTAAGGGGAAAGGTAAACAAAAGCCCCCTCAGCCATAGCAGACACGGGCACCAAAGACTGCCCTGTCTTGGTCCTCACTTTTTCTCTCCTTCTCTCTTCCTCTCTCTCTTTCTTCCACCTCTCTCCTTCTTTCTTTATCTCCCTCTCTTCCACTAACGCCTCCTCTTTCTTTTACCTCTCCTGTTCATGAGCAGCAATCTGGGAGCCAGTGGCAACATCCCCACACCTAGATTTTTTCTTCTTTAACCTGCGAGCGAGAAACACATTATCTTCATCATCATCCTGGATCAGATTTTTCCTAGGTGGAGCCATAACTTCCTCGCTGGATCTATCCGAAGAGTCCTATGAGTCTTACGAAACCTCTGAACCTTCCTCCGAACTAAAATACTTTTCTCCACTTGAGCTCTCCTCACTATAATCACCTTCATCTTGGCCCCTATCAACTCCCCCACCCTCTTCACCAGAACTTTTTTCCTTCTCTTCCAATTATATAGGGTCAATAACAACCTTTTCTGTGATATCTAGCTGAGGAATATTGTCCATAGGACGGATAATAAAGATGGACCCAATGTTCTTGTACTCCAAAAGGAATGCGTCTGATCATGGATGCTCACCGTCATCCAAGTATTCCCTAATCTTCCAAGCTTTGACCAGCTCAGCAACTCGAATCTCGCCAAGAGCAGCCTCTATGTCCTTTGACTTTGCTGAAAAAGATGAGGAGGTAAATATGAGAAAAACAATACAATAACATAAAATGCATGAGTAGAACAAGGGTTGTGCTTATTACCTATATATTACTCCCTATAAAAGGGAATCTGAGGTCCCCTGTACCTCCTACCTTCATTTTGGGGAGGGAACTATCAGTTTTTGGTAATAAACCCCTCGTGCCAGTAGTCCTTATTTAAATCAGGTGGATTTACTACTAATACCCTGTTAGGACTCCTAGCTTTGAGATAAAGGAGACCAGATATTGTTCGCGAAAAAGAATGTCAATAGAAAATTTCAGCAAGACCTAGATTGGTGCCATATAGCTCATTAATTCTATGTACACCATTGAAAATTTTCCAAACATTTATCGAGCACTGTACAGGGACTATATTGAAGCAATAAAAAATGTAAAAACAAGTGATTTGGGTGAAAATTAAGACCTGCCTGGGATAACATAAGAACATGTATCCAGTGACCGTCCTCAATGTCCCTAACATTACGAGGAACAGGGTCACATTCAATGTCTACCCAGTTTGGAATATTATAAAACTTCCTAAACTCAGTTATCGGCCTGTTGCCTATTTTTTCCATTAGAAAAGAAAAACCCTAGTATCTATAATCAAGAAATTCCAACAAAAACAAAGGAGAAGGAGTTTGAAACACTTACGAAATGAGAATCAGCTTGAGACGATGTAAAGCCACAAGAAGAAAAGATGAGAATGTAAGGAAGAAACTCGAAGGTGAAAGACAAGACCTAGAAGTGAGAAAGAACAGTAAGGAGTTGAAGAAGTCTTGAGAATGCAAAGAAGTTTGAAGCGACGTCAAGAAATGGCTTCTCCAAACTAGTTTAAACCCTCTCAATCATAATGCACAAGAAACGAGAAAAATCTATCACCTGAATCTACTAAAGAGATATGTTTCAATCCCAAGGTGCTATGCAATTCACAAAAATGCAATCAAGGCTATTATGTAAAATTATTAATCCAAAATTGTGACCTAAGAATTTTAAGGGCAGTTGTGGGTACCTCGATTAAACATTCTGTCCCAGATGCGTATCCCGATTAAGTCCTGCCCCAAGTCTAAAGGCCTCATGCACAACTGATTCAATTATGACCCATTCAACCCCTTAAATCTCTCACGAGATATTCTAGGAGTTATGGTCTAACGTGGAGGAGTCCAACACCCCCACTCTTCGAGAAATGACATGTATATATTAAACCCTCAACCTGAGGCAAAGGGAACGATTTTGGTAAACACTCCCCCAGATTAAAGATAAATAAGACACATAGGGCTCCACCATGGACGTAGGCCATTTTACCTAACCACGTATATCTTGTGTTGTGTGTGATTGCAGTTATTTTATATTCTTAATTTATTCCGGTGATCGCATTTTCTTATCATTGGTGTTGAGATTTATTGTGATCGCATTTACTTATCATTTTGCTTATCATTGTGTGTGATCGCATTAATTTATTCCAGTTATTTTAGTGATCGCATTTGCTTATCATTTTGTTGAGATTTAGTATCCCGACAATATGTTTTAAAAGATTCAAGATTTCAAGATTACATCACATTCAGACATTCAGAGATTGTTCGTGCTTCTCGGACTATAGTTTATTAGTCTTGTCCTAAAATTGGAAGAATCTAATTCTTTGCTTGAGTAAAAAATTTTAGAGTTAAAAAATGATTTGACAGAGTCGAGTAGTGTTGGTAGCAATGGTAGTGGCTCGTTGTGTTAGAATGTTTCAAGTTTTAAATCCAAGACCATTATTTGTTTTATAGGATCAATCAATCCCAAGGACTTCAGAAAAGGTCAACCCACAGGCGTCGTTCCACCCATTTACATATATTCACATTGTGGTAGGAAAGGTCTCCTTAGTCGTTTTTGTGTCGATCTTCAGAAAGGTCCTAAAAATTTGAAATCCAGTGTTCCTTTGGTTCCTAAATCCCCCATGCATCATTGCGAACATATTTGGGTTAAGAAATCACTTTTAGAGTCACTAGATGTTAGACTAGTTGATTCTCGGTTGCTTGTACATGATTCTTCTGTTGCTATATCATATAGATGATTGTGTTCGCATGTTTGTCATATACTAGTTATGTTTCATGATATATTCTTGATAGTGTTAGGACTTGTGTAGTTTTTTATTAGATATTTGTTTTGTTAAAACTTTTTAAAAATACAAAAAGATTTTATTTTTATAAAATTTGTTGAAAAAGTCAAAAAGAGTTTTGTTTTTTTTGTTTTGCACATTATATGAATGGAAATTTAGGATGACTGAGTCACAATTTCATTCCATATCCATGTGTCGATCTGATAGTGTTTTGATATGTATCATCGTTCTATTTTAGTGCTTTATAAAGTTTGGAGTCATTGAGATGTGATTATTTATTACTACCTATATGTTTGACTCATTAGTTCCTTTAATGCATGCTTATAAGGATTTGTTTGATTATTGTACTTGTTTATCACATATTGGTCGGTGTGTTGTCATCTCCACTTTGTCTTAAAAACGAACCATATGTGATAAAATTTGAGAATGAAAGTAATACATGTAATAACTGTTTACCGTGAGCATTGAATCTCAACAAAATATGATGAGTGAATCACGAGAAAGGGATGCGAGAGTACAAGATTAACTTGTCTTGAAAGCCAGTATTTAAAAGAGCCCGAAAAAATGAAAAGCAATAAAAAGAAAAATATACCATAAAGTGGGCCAATTTAGTTTAGTTTCATCACCTCAAAAGAAAAATAAAAACATTATTAGTTATAAGGGAGTTTGGATGGAAAGTAATGAAAAATGGGTTTGCACGTACTGATAGCGTCATGAAAAAGCATTTGCATAATTTTAGACGTTATTGGTGTGAGAATCATTCTTGACTTTGATGTGTTAATGGGTTGAGTCGATGTTATTTAAATTCAACACTTTTGATACCTAAGGATGATTTTGAGATTCATTTGTTGGGAGTACACGTATTCATCTTGAACATATATTATGTTTGATTGATTTGATTTTCCTATCGAATATGTTCACACCCATTCATTCCGGTTCCATGAATTGATAATTTTTGTGTAAATTCATGGTGTGCGATTTTTTTGTAAAATTATTTTTGTATTTTTGTATGAAAAATTGAAAAATCTGAAATAGTTTGGCGAAGCTTTTGAGTTATTCTTTGCATGAGCGTAGTTTAATTCATATTTCCTAACCATATTAGTCGTGACAACTCCATGTTCGTTTTTTTATGTATTTGTTTCCTTGTCTATTTCGAACAAATAAAAAGGGGGAGAACGAATTATGGGAGAGTTTTTGCATTATTGGGGAGATTTTATTATTGATTGATTTATTTTTATATCACTTCAAACTCGATGCATCACGAAGGTATTTACTTTGCCTCATGTGTGTAGGTACAAAGATTAAAGATTGTTATTTTGCACACCCCGGTGAGAAAAGCTTAAAGATTTGAAGTTAAAGATTTTGAAGAAAAGTTTTGGACTTGTATGTTTAGTACCCTTACAGTTTTGGGTTCATGGGAGGGTATTAGATTTGTATAGGCATTTTGATTTGATAATTCATATATTTTTATTTTGTACCGGCATAGACATAGGGGGACATTTGTAAGGACATTATTTTATTATCCGGCTTACATATAAGTATGTCGTATACCACTACAACCGTCGAAGAATAATTCAAGATCATTGAAGTGTCAAGGGGATCCGAATATCAAAGTTCTTCAATATTCAAGCCTCTGCAAGATTAATTTTGGTAAGGTTGTATTTAAGTACCTTAACAGTTCACTTAGAGTGTTGGGATATTTTTAAAAAATATTTTCTTAGTGTTGGATCCGAGTTTTTCGTCAAAAATATTTTTTTAAGTGGTGAGGCGGAGTTTTAAAGACGAAATAAAAAACTATTTTTTATTAAATTTCGTTGGAGCAACAGAGGCTCTCGTTCGAGCGACAAACTTATGTCGTGCGAAGTTGTTTGAACGACACATGTCATTGTTCGAGTGACACTGACATCTCGTTCGAGCGACGCGCCGCCTTAAAATTTTTATATATAGCATGTTAAATAACTCCGTTTTTCTTAAGAAGACCTGCATTTTTATTAGATACGAAAACTGCTTTGGCAGAATCATTATCTTCTCACTTTTAGGGTTTTAATTTTTTTTTCAATTCCTGAGATCCCAATAGTTTATGTGAATTGTTCTGGAACCCAAGAACACATCTTTGTAGAAGTTTCTCTTGTAGAGAAGATCTCTACTGCTGATCTAGGTGCCACTTGAGGGAAGTAATGGGGTGACTAAATACGCGTTAATAGGGAGTACTCGTGGGTATTCCTGGGCTGACTGAACTGCGGTTCCTGTGGAGTTGCTGCGAAATTCCATTGCTGATTTTGGTTGCGGACTATGTGGGTTTTGTGAGGTTACTCCATTGCAGATTTCATTATAAGTATTATAGTGAAATAAAAGGTTTTACCCGAAAGGTTATTTTTCCTGAAATCTGTGTGTCAGCAATTGTTTTTGTTGGTTTGATTTATCCACACATAGTTGCATATTTTAGGGCTGAATAAAATTGGATTAAAAATTGACACCGATTAAATAAGGTTAACATGGAAATTTGCAAATTCGATTTAATCAGTATCGCGCATATATTCTAAACCTACCATCCATTCTCGAATTATATTCCAAGACACAATACATCATTATAAAGTCTTAACTCTCTAATTAACCAACGAGGTCATCAGGATTTCCTATGATATTATTTTACGCACTAATCACATTCTCACTCGAGCCAATCATATTAAACCTTTGTTTAAACTCATAGTATTTCCAAAATTTGGCAACCGAGAATTAATAAATTAGATATCTTTATAAAAACCTTAGTTAGCCTTGTAAATTTTAATAAATCAACAAGATGGTTAAAATTATCCCCTCCTTAATGATTAGTAGACCCCAATTGCATCATCCTAATGAGTTAACCTCAATCATTAAATATTACTTTGTAACACAAGACCTTCCTTACTTCTAAGGTAAAGAATACACACAACTTCCTAACCCACCAACGGGTCATAAACACTAAGTTGTCTTATCCATATGATTCCTTGCGATGCTCTGGATCCACTTGACCTAGTCTATGCGTCTTATCTAGATGATAACCTTATCTCCAAAATGTAATGACTACTACTACGTCGGCCTCCTTAACTCTACACGAGAATTATCTTGACACTCCTATGTTCTAATAATCATAAATTCACTCAAAGACACCACCATACATATCCCTTGATAACAAACCACACTTATGCAACTATGCATTAGAAATCCACTTACAACTTATTTCTCGAAGTCTCCTTAATAACTGACAGTTTATGGAACATTCTTCCTAATAAGATTCCTTACCTACGTGCTATAAATCATTGCTGTGCATTTCCATACTATAGTCGATGCATATCAAAGTTCCTAACCACATAGTGAAGTTACCTATCATGATGTATTATCTTATTTTGAAACCTCTTTTGTTAGTATTGTACTTCTTAAATAATAATGAATTTCTAGCCAAGGAACGTAATAACTCCCAAAAAGGAATCATTACACTATTGTTTCTGATACTCTGATCACCAAATCTACAATTGAAACTATTCTTCTAAGGAATTTTACTACTGACCATCACCAAACTTATTCAATCCCAAACATGATTTATACATCCTTATTATATGATATGAGGCATTACCCATTCATAGGTAACACCATTGTTACCACACAACCTCTTTTTATCCTAACATCGTATGGTGATATTTAGTAAATTACTAAACTTATCATACCATTACCAATGAAAATGTTGTTATTGCCTGTTGTAATTCCTTGGCTCTAATGCGAGAGTAGCATACGCGCATAAACTGAAGTTCGCACTCTTCAAACAAAGTCAATACCAAACCTAACCTTGTTTATCCAAGATCAAATATCGACCTCATGAATTTCATCACCCCCGTAAGAAAATTGAAACCTGAAGTTCTCATACCAAGTTGCAACATCTCGACCCAAATTTATTATTCACCCATCAGTCAAACCAAACTTCTACGATTGCGTTATTGTGATGTTATGTGAAACAAACTTAGATAATGTTTCTAATGCTTTTTATTTAATTTAAGTTCCAATAGATGGCATGCAGTGTCTTTTTCTTGCAATCCATTATAATATCACAAGTGTAGAACCCATTATAAGGCCTTTAGGTTCCATGTAAATAGAGACACTAACGTAACATGGTAAGAAACACTTATCTATAAATTCTCTCAATTACAGAATCATATCTACACTTCCATAACAAACTAAGGAGTGTGAGCCAATAACCCAGGGGGTATTAAAAAAATGAAATTTAGAAATGTACGACATAAAGAAATTTCTAAATTCATGAGGTCGTACATTTCTAAATTTCTAAATTTCTAAAGAATGGATTTATAACAAATGACGTAAAGACACCTCAAGATCTTTTGTAAATTCCATCATTGTTTACTTTAATCCATTCAAAGCGAGGAGGAACCAATAAATTGGAATGCATTTCATAGATTTACATGGTCTTTCGACCAAACCAGGTCTATGGAGAATAGAAAGATCGACCATACTATTCTTCTTAGTGCCCTTCAAGATATATTGATCCAAGCTTTGAGAAACTAAAAAATAGCCTTGGGGTTCGCACTAATTCCATAATGAAGATCTTTGTTTCTAGGCCACTAAATGAGCTAAATAGTCTTTAAAATACTAGCAATACATATGGTTTTAAGATGGTCAGTGCATCTCACTTTGTCAAAATTACCCCAAAGATGAAATGGAGAAGTAACATGTGATATATATATATGTCTAAACAATAAAAGACCCAACTCCATACCTACATAGAAAAAGTTGGGAAAAAAATGTGGTTAATAGTTTCAGAGTTTTTAGAGAAAAAGGGCATCTAGATGAAAAGGGAATGACCCTTTTTAGAGGTTATCGAAGGTTGGGAGCTTTTTTTAATGATCCATCCATGTCAAAAGAGAGATTCTGGTAGGGATGTATCTCTTTCGAAGAGGGGATCACCATGTTACTATTGGCTTAATGGGAAAAAAATTATGTAATGGCATCTTTGAGGCACATAGGATTTTGGAATTAGTAGGCCAAATTAAGGAGATCGGGGTGGGTGTTATAAGAATATGAATGTTTCTAATTATAGTGGATATTTCTTGAAAAATGTGAGATAATGATTGAGAAATATTTCAGCTATTATTGTCAATGTAGTAAGAATATTTAACACTACCATAAGTAGAAAAACCAATATCACGGAGGTGTTGGAAAAGAGGAAATCACATATAATTGTGAGTCCAAAAATAAATACTTTGGCCATAATCAACATTCTATTGAGAATTGAAGATGATGTGAGACAATGCATGCCTAAACCAAACAAAATAGAAGATATATTTTAGGGGAAATCTTAATGGAGTTAATGTTGAGTCTGACATTTAAAAAGACTATGGCGTTAGGAGTTGGAATTGGAGTTGGAGCGAAAAAAATACCAATGAAATTTCATGTCAAGCCCTCCACAATCATGAGGAGATCAATTATTAATCCATGATGCTTCCAATTTGCTTTTCCATTGACGTTATTGGATTTACATTAAATTTATTTAATTGCCCATTTTAAATCTTATCGGAGGCTGCTCCTATATTCATTTACTTCTGCTAATCATTTCTAGAATTTTAACCAATTTCAATTATCTCTTTATTTTCTCGGAGTTAACCATAATCCTATATATGTTTACATACTTTCACCATTCGCCATAAATTTCTTCGCCCATGATTTACTTGCTAGTTGTTTGGAATTTTTCACCCCAAGGTGACTGGTCCATTTGAATTATTCCTTGGTACACCTTTCAGAAAACTTTATCACTTTTCATTAATTCCATTTCTTATGGGCTAACCGCCATTTTATCAAAACACCCGGTCTTATATCCTTACTTTTTTTTTATAACAGTGTGTCTTTTAGTCTCTTAACATTACCTTTAACCCTATAACTCGGCACGAAGGCCAAACCCGAGGTAATTACCACCTCATTATCCTCATTACACACTTGAACACATATTTTTATTTAATCATTATTACTTTTTTTTGTTACCACCATCTTTACTTTGAAACTTTATTCTATCTCCATGTTTAAGAAATATTTTTACCATTTAGTGCTCTTTTTAACCTTAATGCACTATTCTTTACATTTTTACTTAAAATGTATTAATTTGAAGAAACCTTAATTTTCTCCGACTTAAGGGTTTACTTTTCACTTCATTTATTCTTTTGCTATGCTTAATTCACTTTAGCAACTTAACCTTTGTAAAAATCATGTTTGCCACTTATTCCAAACTTTAGTATCTTTACACTTTCTTACAACCTTTAAAGCATTATATTAATTGTAAAATTACCTTTGAATTATTTACCCAATAATTTCACTTTTAACATGTTATTTGTTAGTCCAAAATCATAACAAGCGACTTTGTGACACTATTTGCACATGAAATCATTATTTGTGTGTCTAAACCCTCAAATGTAGTCCAACATTTATTAACATTAAATGACACATAATTTATCGAGTAACATTAATCGAGTGTGATAACTTTTTAAAATAGCTTACTTGGTAACCCATAGTTTATTACTTTAAAATAATCCACTTAAAATTTTCTATTTTTAACACATTATTCAATTTATGAAAGATATAACCTTACGCATTACTTTTGGAAAGAATATTATATTATCAATATTAAAGTCTACTTTATAAAGTCACTAATTTTACCCATTACTTTGATTTCTACTCATTTCCATGCCAATTATCAACAATCAAATGCCAAAATTCATTCATTCTTACCAACATTCCTTATTTGAACATTAAACCATTTTTCCTTAATCATTATTAACATTAAACAATAATTTATGCCAAATGATATTTGAATATGAAAGTCATTATCTCATGTCAAAAACACATTTAAAATACATTCATGTAGCATTGAGATTTAACCCATAGAATGTTACTCTCTACATATGAAATCCATTTAATACATATAAGAATATATATTTTAAACTCAAATAACTTCAAATAAATCCAACACTTTTCTTGCCTGAAAATCCCTTGTTTGTCATCATATAACAACTATCCAACATTTTTTGTTTCATAAAAATGTTCATTAAATATTCTTAAAATTTGACATTTGTGAAACTATTTATAAAACGCATTTGTACCCTATTAACATATGAAATCCTATTATATTCAAGTAGTATGGAATAATTCTTGAATCCTACATATTTATATTCCAGTGTGTGTAAAAATCATTCTTGAAACTTGAATATAAAAGAAATACCAATAAGGTGAGTTTTCCCGCCTCAATAAGCTTTAATAATGGTGGAAATGTTTATAGAGAAGTTAACCCCCACATCATAAGTAGGTTTCAAAGGGGTTACAAAGATTCCTAAATCATCGTATTCATTTTAGTAATAAAAACCCATCTTCCTTCTCAACCTTACCTGTATAAAGGTACTAAACATTCTGAAAATCCATTAAAAAAAACACGTCTAACACCAACAAAACCCACCACAAATTCAATTAAACCCTTTCATAAAGTAAAAGTATGACTTGAAGTGTAACAAGGTTGGATTGTGTTTGAAAATATGGATAAAAAAAATTAATAATTGAGGTTTTTAAAGAGATAATTGGTTGATTTCTAGGTCGGCAAAAATAGAGATGAACTCTCTCTATCTCTCTCTCTCTCTCTCTCTCTCTCTCTCTCTCTCTCTCTCTCTCTAGAATTCCTTTAAGATATTTCAAGATTCAAATTTCAAAATTAT
Source organism: Sambucus nigra (assembly GCA_949130495.1). NCBI lineage: Eukaryota > Viridiplantae > Streptophyta > Magnoliopsida > Dipsacales > Adoxaceae > Sambucus > Sambucus nigra. Next base: position 146,014,254 of record OX422222.1, on the reverse strand, counting down.
TTTCTTAAGTCCCAAATTTCTATAATTTCACATTTTGACCCTTAAATCCTCACGGGTAGATTATATAAAATCTTGTTTTCACTTTACATCTTTACACATATGTGTATAAAATCGATAATCACAGAGTTCAAAAATTACTAAAATACCCTTTACAATAGGCCTATATGTAATGTGAGGGTATTACTTTCTTCCCTCCTTAGTGTAACACCCCGCCCGCCCGGGGAGAGCGAACGGAGCGCTAATGCGATAAAATAAATCCAAATCCACAAATAACAAGGTATAGAGCATCTAAATAAACCCATAATAGTATAAATCCACTAATCTCAATCTCTTCAATTATAACAAGTCTCTCGAATTACATACAACAACCAACTCGAAAATAAAATACAAACCTCCAAAGCTCTATACATCAAAATAATACAAATCTTTCAAAAATATTCTTCCCAAAATATCCAAGCTAAAATAATTCTCCAATAATCCATAGCGCTCAAATCCACGCCAACCTGCCAACTAAAATAAAATATGGGGAAGTACACAATACGACAAGAAAGATGCTCAACAAATATGGATTAGAAACGAATAAAACGTAACAACACGAGTACGAATATTCAAATCAAATTCAAATCTCAATAGCATTTCATCATTATAATTTCTCAACAACACTTTAACCGGGTCACCAGGCCTCACCACATCCGTATATGCTTTATCAAGCCATATCCCGGGAAACAGGAATTTTGGCGGGTGCCCAACATTCGTGCCATATTAAAATCTCATGACAACGTGATTATCAACAATATAATGATATCACATGAATCAAAATAATTTCAACAATTATTTTCCAGATTTCAATGAATTTACCAATTCAAATATGAGTTCAATTAATAAGAAATCAAAGAGAATGACACTCGCGAGATTTAAGGAGCATATTGTGTAAAACCCCATACCTCAAAACACGATGAGAAACCAACGATCACATCCTCAAGATCAACACAAAAGATCTACAAAAGCTTCTCCAAGAACCTCCAACAAAATAGCCCCAAGAGCACCTCTAATCTAAGGTTGGAACTCACAAATCTCAAGTGCCAATGTGTATATAAAAAGAAGAGGAATATAAAATATATTTGCTACCAAAATTTGTACCAAAAGTAGGTTAAAAGGGTTGCCCACGACTCCCTTTTATAATGCAAAGAAATGAAGAGTTGGAATCCAAAAGTCTCATTTAAATAAGGCAATCCAAGAGTTAAAAACATTTTAAAATCATTTTAAAATTCGTTTTAACTCCATTTTCGAAACCGTTTGAAATTCTCGCCTTTAAAAATAATAACCAACATACTTGAGCAATAAAAATAATTTTATCAAAAACTTTATTTTCCTCCATTTTCCAAAAATTAATTAAAATAGCCCAAAATTACGCGGGTTGTTACACTTCCCCATTAACAATGAAATTTCGCCCTCGAAATTCACCGAATGCCTAACTCTCAAAATCAGGCCACTACACTAACTCCAAAAATAAATCACGTCTCCCAAAAATAAATTCCTCACCCCTAATCTCGAAACCTATCACGAATATCACCTAAAATTTGCTATCTCCAAACATTTCTAACCACGCAATGAATACAAAATCCAAGACCCTAGGGTTTCCATATACCTAAGCTCTAATACCATTTGTAAGACCCCGCCCGCCCGAGGAAAGCGAACGAAGCGCTAATGCGATAAAATAAATCTAAATCCACAAGTGACAAGGTATAGAGCATCTAAGTACCACAACAACAAAAGATAAACTACTAATCTCCAAAGCTCTATACATTAAAATAATACAAATCTTTCCCAAACAATCCTCGCTAAAATCAATCTCCATAGCACCCCAAAATCCGTGCTAACATGCCACTAAAAGAAAATATGGGGAAGTACACAATACGACAAGAAAGATGCTCAACAAATATATGTTAGCGATAAATAAAACGTAACAACACGAGTACGAATATTCAAATCAAAATGCAAATATCAATAGCATTTATCAATAAATTTCTCAACAACACATCAATGGGTAACCAGGTCTCACCCCATTCGCATATGCATTATGAAGCCATAGCCCAGGAATAAGTATTTTGGCGGGTTTACAACATCCGTGCCATATTAAAATCTCATGACAATGTGCTCAATAACAATATAATGATACCACATGAATCAAAATAATTTCAACAATTATTTTCCAGATTTCAATGAATTTAACAATTCAAATATGAGTTCAATTAAACAAGAATTCAAAGAGAATGACACTCGCGAGATTTAAGGAGCATATTGTGTAAAACCCCATACCTCAAAACACGATGAGAAACCAACGATCACATCCTCAAGATCAACACAAAAGATCTACAAAATCTTCTCCAAGAACCTCCAACAAAATAGCCCCAAGAGCACCTCTAATCTATGGTTGGAACTCACAAATCTCAAGGGCCAATGTGTATATAAAAAGAAGAGGAATATAAAATATATTTGCTGCCAAAAGTAGGTTAAAAGGGTTGCCCACGACTCCCTTTTATAATGCAAAGAAATGAAGAGTTGGAATCCAAAAGACTCCTTTAAATAAGGCAATCCAAGAGTTAAAATCATTTTAAAATCCGTTTTAACTCCATTTTCGAAACCGTTTGAAATTCTCTCCTTTAAAAATAATAACCAATATACTTGACCAATAAAAATAATTTTATCAAAAACTTTATTTTCCTCCATTTTCCAAAAATTAATTAAAATAGCCCAAAATTACGCGGGTTGTTACACTTAGGAAACTTCTTCCTTGAAATTCAGTATTCTCTTTAATATAATAAAGTTTTATCAGCATCATCTTATCACCTTGTCCATAGGCTACATGAACTTCAATTCTTATAATGCCTACTATACCCTTAGATTTACTTTGGCATCATGACAACCTTATGCATGAAATTCTACTTAAATTCTTATTTATTCATCAAAGAAACCTTCATGTCATAAACTTATTCCCATGACTTCTTATGTAAACAATAACCCACATGTTAGCAAATGGAACGCTTTAGACCTTAGATTATAAATGATACATGCAAAATTTTTGTATCCCGTATAACCATGCACACACACGACACTCGTACAACATAAAGAGATAAATGTATGAAAAGTGCACCTAGTTACCCAGATGCATCATCCATGCCCAACCTAACCCGCATTAACATTAAGACAAATTATGCCACGTTCCAATATACCATCATCTAATGACTCCTAACTATCGGGATTGTAAGAAAATGACAAAATACATAAGTGGGTGGTCATTCGACCACAAAATTAGGAACTCCATCCATAGACATTGGAACTTGATTTTCTAGATACAGACATAGCTTTGATGTGATCGAATATCATTAGTTACCTTTACCATATTCACTAAGGCCATAGCCTGACCATATATATACTGACCCGATTGATCAATCATTAACGGTTTAGATTACAAAATATCAACCTCGCGTGTCAAATGTGTGCATGTTGTCGATGGGAAATCATAACACTAGACTTCCCTCCTCATAAATGAAACTCGTCTCTTCGATTCATTCTAATGAGCACTAAGGCTAGTCAGTGAAACGCCGAATGTTTACAACCTCCTCAAATACGAAACCTAAAGTGTTTAGTTGGTCAACGCAACATGACTTTCATTAGTATGAAAATCACACATAGATAATTTATTGAACGTACTTCTATCCCAAACAACCTTTAGAACCTAAGAAATGTATGCCCAAGAACCTCACATCATTATGATATCCTATTTTTTCATTTACCAACCACTATCAATTGTTCGGGGAACACTAAGAATCAACTCATCCCCTTATCAGGATCTATCGAAAATGCTTTAACACTCATAAATCGAGAGCATAATTATTCTTACCACCCATTCTCAGATGCAATTTTGTTACATAATAAAACATTATTGTCTCAACTCTCTAAATAACTAATGAGTTCATCATAATGTCCTACAATCTTCTTTTCCATATTAATCACGTTGTCACTCAAGACAATCACATTAAGCTTGAGACTAAACTTAGAATATTTCCAAAATTTGGCAATCGAGTATCACTAAACTTAATAACTCTATAAAATCGTAATTAACAATTGTAAATATTTAGAAATTAACAAGATCGTACAAACTACTACTTCCTCAATGATTAGTAAGCTCCAATTGCATAATCCTTAATAGTTTATCTCAATCATTTAATTATTATTACTATGTCGGGCTACTTTAGCTCTAAATAATACTTATCCTAACACTTCTTTGTTCAATTGACCATACATTCATTGAAAGACATCCCCACACATGTCCCTTGATTCTACACTAGACTGAAGCAACTATGCACTTAGAATTCACTTATAACTTATTTCTTAACATTACCTTTAATTGTATAACCTGGCACAAAGTCAAACTCGAGGTAATTATCACCTCATTATTCTTATTATACACTTGAACATGTTTTTCCATTTAATTTTTATTACTTTTTATGTGTTACAAACATTACTTTGTAACTTTATTCAATTTTGAAGTTTAAAAACTATTTTAACCATCTAGTGTTAATTTAAACCTTAATTCACAATTCCTTATATTTATACTTAAATTGTATTATTTTTAAGAATCCTTCATATTCTTTCACTTAAGGGTTTACTTTTCACTTCATATATCCTTTTACTATCTTTAATTCACTTTAAAAACATAACCTTTTTAAATACCAAGTTTTCCACTTGACCCAAACTTTAGCATCTTTACACTTTCTTACAACCTTTAAAGTCACTTTATTTAGTCTAACATTATCTTTAAATTATTTACCCAACAATTTCACTTTTACCATGTTACTTATTAGCCCAAAAGTAAAACAAGTGAATTTGCGACACTTTTTACATAGTGATATCGTTGTTTTGGTGTCCACGTCCTCAAATATATCCTAACATTTATTAACATCAAATGACACCAAATATATTGAGTAATATCATTCTATTGTGACAACATTGTAACATAGCTTTCTTTATTACCCATTGTTTATTTCACTTGAAAGGAACCCACATGAAATTTGCTATTTTTAACACATTCTTCAATTTGTGAAAAATGCCAACGTATACATTTTACTTTTGGGAAAAAATATTTATTTATCAATATGAAAGTCTTCTGTGAAAAGTTACTAATTTACCCATTACTTTTATTTTTACCGATTTTCATACCCGATTATAAACATTCAAATGCCAACCTTTATTCATTCTTACCAACTTTAATTTTTCGAACATTAAACCATTTTTCTTTATTTCTCTTAACATAAAACAACATCAATTTCTGTTAAATAATTTCTAAAATTATGAAAGTCATTCTCTCATATAAAAAACCCATTCAAAATACATTCAAGTAGCTTTGAGATTTAACCCATAGAAAGTTACATTCTATACCCATGATATCCATTTAATACATATAAAAACATATATTTTGTACTCAAATAACTTTAAATAAACAACACATTTCTTCCTTGAAAACTATGTTTATCGTCATATAACAACTTTCCAATAATTTTATTTCATAAAACTATTCATTAAGTATCTCGAAAATTTGGCATCTTTGAAACTATTCATAAAACCCATTTTGACATATATTGACATATGAAATCCTATTATATTCAACTAGTATGTAAGCATGCTCGAATTATACATATGTATATATATTAATATATGTAATAATGATGCTTTAAACTTGAATATAATAGCAATTAGAAGAAGGTAAGTTTTCACATCTCAAATAAGATTCAACAATTGTGGAAATGTCGATGGAAATTGTAACCCCCACCTCCTAAAGTCGCCTCAGCAGGGTTACAATGCTTTATCAATCTTTTTCTTTCTTTTAGTTCCAAAAGTCAATGTTTTTTCCTCATCTTTAACCTTTATAAAGGCTCTAAGCTTTATGACAATCCATTTCAAATACCCCCTTCTAACACCAACAAAATCCCACTCAACTTTAACAAAAGCATTGATAAAGGAAGACGATTACTTAAAGTGTAACAAGGTTGGAGCGTGTGACAAAACATGGGTGAATAAGCTTTATATTAGAGGTTCTTAGAGTGAGAATGGGTTGATTTTCAACTGGGTAAAAATGGAGATAAATTGGAGATAAATTCTCTCTCTCTCTCTCTCTCTCTCTCTTTCTCTCTCTCTCTCTCTCTCTCAGATAACCCATATAAATCCATTTATTAAACCGATTTAAACTTAACTTAGGCTTATCTTCACTAAATATTGTTAAGGCATAAAGGGATGTCAGTTGCAAACACAATAGCTCAACAACTCAATCAATCCAAGTCTCCAATTTTTGACATCACAAAAAGAAGAACTAAATCTATTGTCTTAGGTATTTGGATCGATATAGAACCATTTCCAATAGATTCGTAATTCAAATTTCTAAATTCTTTTCTTAAGTCCTAAATTTTTATAATTTCATATTTTGATCCTGGAATCCTCTTGGGTGGAATTTATACATTCTTATTTTATTTACTTAACATATTTACAAATATGTGCGTACACCAGATTATCCTAAACTTCAAAAATTATCAAAATACATTTTAAAATTGGCTTATACATAAAGTAAGGGTATTATAGAATATGTTGAGGATTTGGAGGAGGATGAGTGTAACACCCCATATTTTTGAATACTTATTTCTTTAGCATTTAAATTACACGTGTGTGTAATTTGAATAAATTGACAAATAATGGGAGGTTAAAATAAATATTAATTTGGGGAAAATGGGTTAATATATATGTGATTATATATTTACTAGTGTGATAAAGTAAATAAAATAATAACAAATGGTATTACGACTGTATCTCGATTGTGACGCGTGTGTGGGTTATATTAGGTTGGGATGGGACATTTATGACTGTTGAGTCGGATGATGATTTCGAGTGCACAGTTGATCTGGAATGGGTTGAAATAGTCAAAATTATATCTTCGGGAGTAGTAATTGGATTTTAGATAAATTTTTGACTAGTATAGCAACATAGGAGTATATGGATCATTCTATACTTGGGCCGGGACCTAATTTCGGGATTAGTTTTATAAATGATAAAGTTTAGTGGTAGAATTCAGCCACCCTTTCATTTTAAAGACCTAAGAAAGAGACGAGAGAGAGAGACAAGAGAAAAGGGAAAGACAATCAAGAGAAGGAAGAATTAAGAGAAGAAATTTTAGGGATTTCTAGGCTTGATTAATCATACATAAAGAGGATTTAGTATTTACAAACATTTTGAGACAAGTTATTAACTTGCTTAGTATTTTATGGTTTTAATTTCAATTCATATTATAGTTTGTGAAATTGAAGTTGAATTTTGGGTTGGGACTTCACATGTAAAAATGGAATTTTGGGAATGATATTATATAAAGTTAATTTTATTATAATCCCACATAAGATCTGCGATTGATTCATATATAAATGATGTGATTTTGAAAAAAAAATATATGAGAATGCTTTATACAAAAGATGTGATCTTAAATGGTTCTTATGAGAATTATAGAAACCATGAAATTGAATTGAGAAAGTTGATGAATTTGACACAAATTTGAACGTCACTTCAAACGCATGACATTTTAGTTTTACTTCGAATTAGATTATGGTCTATATATGAAATGAAAGGTATGGATCTTAAGTTTCTAATGAGCTTTGAATCAAGTCATTTGGATTTTTGTGGAGGGAGTAATAGACATTAAAATGGGAACGTTGAATTAAGAACTAGCGAAAGTAATTTGAAATAAATTGATTTATTATATTTAAAATTCGTATTAGGCATTAAAATGTGAACATTGAATTAATAACTAGTGAAAGTTATTTGAAATGAATTGATTTATTATAATTAAGAATTATAATTGTTGAGCGGATGTGGAAGCTAAACATAAAAAAACGCTCGATACAAGGTAGCGTATGAACTTAAGGGTATATTGAGGCTAGTTAGGTTAGGTAGCATAACTACAGATTAAAATGTATATATTATGTGCGCATTGTAGTTGAAAGGTGGGTGTTATCTCATAAGAGTGCGACACCAGTTTAAATATGGAAGAATGCACTCATATTTATTAATTCATTTTAATTACTTGCAAAATGTTTTCAGAAGGATTTGGGCTCTGAGCAATTGTAAAATATTTTCAAAACCTTTTAGGCATCCAGCCAGAGGGATGCCAAACATGAGTATTATTTCTTGGTTATTGGAGATGCAGCCACTGTGGAGTGTTGCATGGATTGTTTAGTTGTTTTCTATATTTAAGATTCTAGATAGGATTCTGTCGGTGATTAATTCAGGCATTTCGCCCAATGTCAATTTTTATTTCAGTTGGATTGGATTATTGGATTGGATTGTAAATAGATGGTTTATTCCATTAGTTGGATTTTATCTTATTTCATTATGTAGTATTAAATTGTGTGATTGTAATCTAATTATAATATGGAATGGTTTACGGTGAATGGTTTTAGTTACGTTAATTTAATTAAAGTTTAAAATTGGCACATGGCTTGAATAATAAGTGGTTAGTAATTAATTAATTTTTCGACAGCGATGCTAAGAATGATCCAAATAAGATTTCTATTTTATTTTAGTAGAAAGCTGGTAAACCGTTATTTTAATAAGCAGGTTTTCATAAGGAGGTAAAATGTTAAGGAGATTGGTGAGAATGATGAAAGTATCCCAGGTTCATCAGATGGTGCTTCTCGTGTTGATGTTATTATTTATTTTTATGGTAATAAGTCTATTGGAGGGAAATTTATTTCTCTGCAGCTGATTGCCCCTCTGCCATCGAATGTGGCTCTACCGTCTCTTCCTGTGGATAGTATTGGACTTTGTTGTTTTCCTATTCATGTTTTCTTTATACATTACCTTGGTTTTTTCTCATAAAGATTTGTTTTTTCTTTGTTTTTATCCTCTCATTACAACTAATGTTGGTTTTGGATATATGGAGGTGCGTTTGAATTTGTCGGTGACTTGCCTTCTTCTACGACTCTATCCGATAACCTATTTATGGATGATTTTTTCTTTGAGGGCATGGTTGATTTTGTGAATAATGGGCCAATCACGTCGTTTGGAATTTATTTTGGCGACATGTTGGACAACATCGATGCTGGGACTTTTTTTTACCAGTGATCCTTTGATCCCAATTGGTGTTTACTTCGTAGGTGGTGGAGAAAGTGTTGATAAGGTTGTTACTTAAGTGATCATTTCTAATTATGTTGGTGTTAAATGTGATTTTCAATCGGCTGTGAAGGACCTTTAGTTGGGTGTTTTGGTTCAACTAGTTGTCCTTCTTGTTCAAATCGATGTCCATAGTAAGGATGTTCCTATTGTCTCTGATCATGATGTTATGTCATAAACTATCCCTGTTAGTTCTATTGTGGTTCCAACTGTTGTTCAGTCTTTGGTCTCTTCTATTAGCATATCGATTATAAATCTTTCTGGACCTGATATTCTAATTGGTGGTGATGTTTCTTTACTACATTTTTAGTCCCAATGGATTAGATCCTATCATTCGTCGTGGTTTCTCATCTAAGTCGATTTATGCCATATTTAGTGTTCATCCACTTACTTTTGCCAATTTTAAGTGGCAAAGTCATGAACTGAAACTTTGAGAGTGGTGGTTAATGGGGACCAAAACTTTGATCTTACAAATATGGGGAAGATTCTTGATTTTCCCAAATTTATTGCCAAGAGTAACTGTCGCTTGTTTAAATCAAACACAAGCAGAATGTTGTTGAGTTTAGATGACGTGACCTTGATCGTACGAAACTCGCACAGCAACAAGGGGAAATTGCCCCTCCAATTAGCATAACTTTTTTTAAAGAATTTGAGCATTTAATTGCCCTTACGTGCACTTATCATGAAATCAACCTTGCCAGAACAATAGAAATGACCACTAACATTGAACTAGAAGTACCATTTTACCCATATCTAACTTATAATTTGTTGAAACATGAAGTTATAGGTTTGATATGGGGAAGAAGGTAGTGTTTGGTTCGATGTGGGAGGGGTATCTGGCTTGGTGAGTTCAAGACCTATGACTGTATGGGCAATCCCATCCGCACATTCTATCAACACAATTATACCCTTTGCTTCCATGAGAGTGAGGCATTGAACAAGGTTGCGGCCTCTAAGCGGGAACGAAATCCTATTTTTTTTTTTGTTTTAAACAAGTTACGTTTGCTCTTGGCATTGACTTTGACAAGGCCAGACATCTTCCTTACATTTGTAAGATCAATGTTTGTCCCCATTGACCCCCACGTTAGTTGTAACAAGTAAATTTCTACTTCGATCTCTCTCTCACACCCACATACCATGTTGAATGATTTATCTATTTTTATTTTATTATTCTGACTTTGACACTCATTTTCCCTTGCTAGTTACACAAAATATGTCAAAATTTATAAGAATAACAGTCTTAGAAAGAAAATAAATCCTTACAAAATATACTAATTCGTTACTAAATCTCATTACCAACGAAATTATTTCATTGCATTAGCCAGCTTGACATACATAATTAGCAAAAAATTCTTATAATCGTTACTAAACATATTTTGCAACGGATCTATTTATTGCAAACGAATATGAGTTTCGTTGCAAAAGAGTTTCCATATCATTGAAGAGAATGATTTTACAACTTTCGTTGCAAAATATACTAATATCGCATTGCAAAAGATATTTTGTGACAATAAAAATCCCTTGCTAAAGGTCATTTTGTTGTTGCTGAAATTATTTTATAAAGTACTCTTTCGTTGCAAAAGAAAAAAATTTAGTTCGAAATTAATTATCGTTTCCTTAACAATAGTGCTTTTACAATAATTATTTTGTTACTAATTTTGCTGATATTATATTGCAAAAGATATTTTGAGACTACTAAAATCCCTTGACAAAAGTTAATTTTTCGTTGAAATAGATAATGAAATAATTTGACCAATGCAATTTATTGTCTTTTGTGTTTCTTGTTAAAAGTGTAAAATTCATTGCGAAATGTTTTTAAGGATTAATAAAATTCCTTGCTAAAAAATGTTTTTGGTTGGAATTTATTATTAAATAAATTGTAAATTAATTCATAAACAAAATGTATTTTATTAATAAAAGAATGTTTGGTACATTAGACATTTAAAAATGCCTAATTTTGAATAGTAAAATTTTAAAGAACATAAATTAAATAAGATATTTAAGTAAATCTACATAATTTAAAGACGTTATATTATATCCAAAACATATGTGAGCTATTGTTCACAACGTCATTGTGAAGATCCATAACCAACAAGAGTTAGAAATATCCAAAATGAGTTTAACTAGTTTTTCTCATCTTCACAACGAAATTATAAGATCAACCCTTGCCATCATGCAAGTGGATCTCAGAGGAATGAATATTGTTCAACGGGAACGTCTTTCTTTGATTGTATGGTCTTCTTTATGTTAACTAGTTCTGGCACAAGACCTTGGATAATGATCCTTAAATATATGATCTCTGTTTCCAACTTTTTCTTATTCATACCGAAATTGTGTGTGCGAAATGATTTCATAGGTCGAGGATGATACTAATAACCTTCACATAATTCGACCTCTCCCCCCGTAATTTTTTCTCAAATTGAAGGCTCATTGGAATCCTCTAAGCTTTGTTGCAATTAATCACCTCATTCTACAAAGAAGAATAATGTATATTATAGTAAGTATATGTAAACATAAAAAAGTTAACCTTAACTTTATTAAATCTTTTGTATCATCATGCAAATCATTTTTAAGACAGTTGTTATTTTAAAAAAAAATCTGCAAAGTTTCATTTTTTCATTCTTGAAAGCCAACCTATTTTAACATTAAAATGAACTTAACAACAACAATAATAGCCAAAACTATACTATTAAAGATTCCCTTTAACAGATTTCAACATAAATAAACTCATAATACAATTCAGCATATTTAAAGTTCCCTGGACTCATGTCCTTAAAATGATTAAATTTCAACGTGAATATACTCACATAGTCAGTCTCTGCCACCCTATAATTTATTTAGACAATAAAGACCCAGAGTAAATACATAAAAACAAAATCCATTATATTAGAATTAAAATCCCAATAAGAAATATAAACAATATGCAACTGCATAATGAGACAAAAAAAGTTGGACCAGATTGCTTAAGTAATGCGTCTTTATGCATGAAAGAAAAATCTTCTCGTGTCACCTATTGATCTCCCACTTTTCATCAAACCTCATCACTCTATCTTTTTTGTACAATCTCTTCTACTGCTTATGATAAAGAGGATCTGATTGGGATATGAGTAGAGGTCATCCTAAAACAGTAAGAAAGATGTGAATAAACGAAGAAAATATATAATACAAACAATTAGAATGAATCGAGTTCAAACATATAGAACTGCCAGTGGTGGTGGTTCATCTCTAGTTTCTCGTTTGCGACACTGCAGAAGTACAATTGGGGGAGGGGATAGACATCCAGAGATACTCAGTTTGAATAATGAAATTTGTGGGATGTGTACCAAGTTTTGGGAGTTGTCAAAGAGTGATTAGGGTGTTGTAGAAAAAATAGAACCTCTACATATCTATCAGTTTTGTTTCCTACTTTGGAACAGGACTATAGTGGTGGGTATCCCTATTTCTGGGTGTATTTGAGAAGTGTCATTTGATATAACACCATCTGAGTTAGATATGTTCCAATGAAAAAGCTGAATATACTAAAATTGTGCTTTTTCTGTTAGTGGCTTTGAAAATTTCTTCAATGCAAGTTTTGATTGTTGTTGTGCAGTCCCAAATGCTTAATAATCTCCATGATGGACACCTAAATATTTCCTTTGTTTTTGCATAAGGTAACTTTATAATGGACTATATGTAAGTAGGATGGTAATGGGGTTTGCTGACCCTATTCAAGTCCCCACCTAACTTCTCTGCAGAAGTTAGGAATTGAGTGAGTCGAATGTGGAGTTAACACTGCTGTAAGTGGATGTGTGCCAAGAATAAAAGGAATAGGAACTGGTGTAAGATTAAAATTTCCTCTTACTCGAGCCTTAAAAGTTTCAAAATTAACTGTAAAGACTACAATAATGGTATTTGTTCTGGGTATGTAGGTTGTGCCGAGGGATCTCCCCACTTCTTGGTAGAGAACTTTAAATGTAACTTAGTGATCCAATCACATTGGCAACAAATAATTTGGCTTGCCACTAGGTGGTTCTCGTCCCTTTGTAACTCAGTGTGCTTTTTAACCGAAATAGTGGGGTTGGTTTTCTGATGACAAGGTCACCACCTGCAATTATTGTCCATCCAATGAAAGATTTGTTGGGGTTGGAAATATAATTATGCAAAATTTAATAAGTACGAAGACAAATGAAGAAGATGTTGGACGAACTACATATATATTTTTTTTTCTTGTTACAAACTAATATGAAAGCTTACATACAACATCTGGTGAAATTTTCCACTTAAACCACTTTAACAAAAGATAGAATATGGTGTATATCTCCACTATACCACTAAGACAAAAGCTAAATATCCATTCCTATTTATCTCCTTAGTTAAGTGATGAGTATGCCTCCACTTAGACATGAATTATTCATCCACTAGATTGTAATATAATTGCCCATTACATTTGACGCCCCTTCTTAATTTGCAATTTTTGTGAACTTTTTGAATTGCTCCAATTTTTCGAAAGAGACTGGTTTCGTGCCAATTGCTTGTTGGTGTTGAGAAAATTCATTTGAATTTCTTCTTTGTTAACCAAACTTCTAATAAAATGATGACGGAGTTCAATGTGTTTCGTTCTAGCGTGAAAAAGTGGATTTTTTATCATGGCAATAGAAGACATGTTATCATAGTAGATAATTGTGGGATTCTTTTGTTCTTGTCTGAGATCCACAATAATTCTTCTTAACCAGACTGCTTCACAAACTGCATCAGTAGCTACAATATACTCTGCTTCAGCCGAAGAGAGGGCCATAATCCTTTGCTTTTTGGAGCACCAAGCAATTGGTTTTGTGCCCATGCAGAATAAATAACCCAATGTGCTTTTTTTTATCATCAATGCATCATGCCCAATCACAGTCGGTATATCCAACAAGATTGCAATTAATTTCTTTGATATATTTAATTCCAATTGGTTGGATTTTGGATCGAAAAAACGGTAGGCTTTTGATTCTTCACTGTAACTGATGAAGATATATTTCTCTCCCTTTTCATCAAATTTTTTCCGTTTTTGCGAGGGAATGAGAGAATAGGCAATGCATCTGAAAACTTTGAAGAAGTTAACATCTGGTTTGCACCTGTGCTAAGCTTCATAAGGAGTTTTGTTGAGAACTTCTTTTGTTGGAGAACGATTGAGGATGTAGACTGCGGTGTTGACTACTTCTACCCTGAAACTGTTAGGGACTCCTTTTCTTTCAACATGCTTCGTGTTATCTCAACAATGGTACAATTTTTTCGTTCCGCTACCCCATTTTACTGTGGAGTATAATGAACTGTCAGCTGTCGTTTGATCCCTTCATTTTTGCAATTATTCAAGAATTCTTTTGATATGAATTCTCCACCACGATTAGTTCGGAGAGTCTTTAATGGGTAGCTACTTTTCCTTTCTTCCATTTGTTTGAACTCCAGGAAGGTTGATAAAGGTTCTCACTTTTGCTCAAGGAAATAAACCCACATCATCCTGCTAAAATCATCAACAAAGAGAAGAATTTTTTTTGGGTTTTGAAATGATGGAGTTCGTGTAGGTCCACATATGTCTGCATGTACCATTTCAAGAGGATCTTTTTCTCTCCAAGCAGTTTTAAGGAATGGTAGTCTATGAATTTTACCATATATACACCCTCACATATTTTATCTTCTTCTTAAATTTTGGGGAGGTCGAAGACCATATTTTTTAGTTTTAACAATTTCAGTCCTTTGTAGTTCAAGTATCCATATCTCAAATGCCATAGTAGAGAGTCGTCGATTTTGTCTGCTTCTAAGACAATCTTTTCATCAAGTGGCGTGAAAAAGGGAAAAACTTTATTTGGTGCCATTTTTACTTTCATCATGAGTGTTTTATTATGGTCACTGATTTTGCATTCGTCCCTCTCAAAATTTACTGAGTATCCATTTTGAATTAATTAGCCAACATTAAGTAAATTCCGAGTCAAAGCAGGAACATATAAAACATAAGGAATGAATTTTGTGTTACCTCCCCTTATCTGAACAACTATAATTACTTTTTCTTCAATGGATTGTAGCTTTCCATCTCCCAATTTTGCTTGAGAAGAAATATGGTCTTCTAATTTGAAAAAATTCTTTTGGATCCCGGTCATGTGATTGCTGCACTCGCTATTCAAGTACCACGTGTTCAGTGAGTCATGTTGTGAACTCATGCATGAATAGAACAATTGTTTAGTAGTACATTCTTCAAAAATAATTTCTTCCTTTTTATCATCATTTTGTTGAAACCAACAATCTCTTTGTGAGGGGTTTTGGAATTTTACATCTTGTACACTTATATTTGTAATCCCTGGATTCATGTCCAGATTTATGGAAAACAAAGCATGCAAAATTAGATTTGAAATCTTTGCCATTAGTTTGATGGTTGAAGCTTATTGAACCATAACCAATTTTGAAATAACCGCCATTATTTCGATTAGTGACAGTATTTCTTCCTCTTCCTCGACCACGATTTGCGAAATTTTGGCGATCTCTTCCTCGTTGTCCTCTTCCTTATTACTCGTGCTGAAATGAGTTGTTGCTTTGATTTCCTGAGGTCCTAGTTTCTGATATGCTGAGTTTTGACTGGAAAGCTTGCTCAACATTAGAAGCTGAAAATCTAGTTATTCTTTTATCATGGGCTTCAAGTGAACCCATCAACTCATCAAGGCTGAGTGTTGATAAATTTTTTATTCTTCAAATGCAAAAACAACATGATCATATTTTTCAGGCAAGCTTCTTAAAAAAAAAGTAACAAATTTTTTGTCTTCAATTTTATCTCCATAACTTCTTATTTGATTCTTAATTTCTGCAACTCTTGAAGAGAATGCTTTGATATTTTCATTTTCCTTCATTTCCAGATTATCAAACTCTAGTTAAAGAGATTGAAGTTTAATGGAAATAACTTTTTCTGACCCTTGAAAGTCAATTTTTAGAAGTTCCCAAGCGTCCTTTGAATTTTTTGTACCAAAGATTCTAGGAAAGATAGATTTTCTTACCCCCTGCTGAATAAAGAGCAGTGCTTTTGCATCCTTCCTCTTGTTTTCTTTGTACTGCTTTTGCTTTGCTTGTGTCCATGTTGCAATTTTTTTAAGATTTTGTGTCGGATTAAAACCTTCCTCTATTATTTTCAACAAATCTTGAAAGATAAAGAGGGTCTTCATTTGAATATTCCAGTAGTTATAACTTTCTCCCTCAAATATAGGTATTGGACTGGTTGAAAAATTAAAATTTGAGGATAACATCATCGATGAGATTTTTGGAATGAATTTAAATCCTTGAAGAGCTAAGATAAGTGTGATGGGTGGCTCTAATACCAAAAATATGTTGTGGTTGGAAATATATTTATGTGGAATTTAATAAGTACGAAGACAAATGATGAAGATGTTGGATGAACTGCATATATATATTTTTTCTTGTTAAAAACTAATATAAAAGATTACTTATATAGGGAATACAACATCTGGTGGAATTCTCCATTTAGACCACTAAGACAAAAGATAGAGTATGGTGGATTTCTCCACTATACCACTAAGACAAAAGCTAAGCATCCATTCATATTTATCTCCTTAGTTGAGTGATGATGATGCCTCCACTTAAACATGAATTATTCATCCACTAGCTGGTAATATAATTGCACATTACTTTTGACAAGATTATCTCTCTAGTGACAAATGTGTGAAGGCTACATTTTGAATGTCATAAACTGAAAGAGCCTAATTAAAAATGTTAAAGAATATATAGAACATTAAAATAGACATGGCAGTTGAAAACTTCCACATTGAAAGCATCAAATATGGGATAAGAAATAAGTAAAATACAATATATTTGTTGTAGACTAAAATAATAAGACCACGTGGATAAATAAAAAGGTGACACTTATCATCATGCTCCCTGGGACCATAAACAGTAAACAAATATGTCCAGCTCAGTTATCTCGTTGGTCGGTAAACTGAACGACTACCCCCAAGAATATGAATACTCAGTAATGTGAATAGACACATGCGAGACTCTCAAAAGTTACCAAGCACATGCACGTGAATAATATCCAGTTGCTAATTATCATGTGAAGATGTAAATGTATAATGGTATTCCATCTTTACAACTTCTGACTACTATAAATAGATCATTACCTCTCTCAGCCAAGGGCAACTTAAAATACTTAATTAAAATCCTAGAGAGTTGTTGAGAGGATTGTACTAAACCTTAAAATATTGTAGCAGTGCACCCATGGATGTAGGCACCTTATTGGGCTTTACCACTTAAACATCTCTCTCTCTCTCTCTATCTATCTATCTATCTATCTATCTATCTATCTATCTATCTATCTATCTATCTATCTATCTATCTATCTATCTATCTATCTATCTATCTATCTATCTATCTATCTATCTATCTATCTATCTATCTATCTATCTATCTATCTATCTATCTATCTATCTATCTATCTATCTATCTATCTATCTATCTATTTATCAATCTATCTATCTATCTATCTATCTATCTATCTATCTATCTATCTATCTATCTATCTATCTATCTATCTATCTATCTATCTATCTATCTATCTATCTATCTATCTATCTATCCATCTATCTATCGATCTATCTATCGATCTATCCATCGATATATTCATCGATATATTCATCCATCCATCCATCCGTCCATCCGTCTATCCATCCGTCTATCCATCTATCTATCTATCTATCTATCTATCTATCTATCTATCTATCTATCTATCTATCTATCTATCTATCTATCTATCTATCTATCTATCTCTCTATCTATCTATCTATCTATCTATCTATCTATCTATCTGTCTGTCTATCTATCTGTCTATCTATCTGTCTATCTGTCTCTCTCTGTCTATCTCTCTATCTATCTATCTATCTATCTATCTATCTATCTATCTATCTATCAATCTATCTATCTATCTATCTATCTATTTATCGTCCCTCTCTAGTTTATTTCTTTGTATGTGGTTATAATTGTTGGTTTAATTAAACTAAAACTATTACAAATCATCAACCAATTTTAGATACCAACAGATTGGCACCGTCTGTGGAAAACGACGAGTTATAGTTGTTTTTAACCTATTTACAAGTATGCATTTCTCAATCACGCCGCTAAAAACAATAGACATCCCAGAAGGTAGACATGCCTCTGGTAACACCTTCAGTCCCTCTGACGCTCATAGTATAGGGGATCTTCAAGGAATCCTACTTAAAATAGCTAAAGGTTAAGAGGAAATGTAAAAGATAGTGAGGAATTTTGCTCAAACTCTTCAAATCAGTGCAAATCCACACCTCCCAGGAAGAGAGCTCAACACAAATGCATGGTCGACTGGCTAAAATTATTACAGTAAAAACTGACCCAAATGAGTACCCCTAAAAAATTTTAATCCAGCAGCTAGAAGATCGCCTTGGAAAAATAACCAAATCGAAGAATTACCTGCAAATGTGTTTTGTTAAGGGATGACACTTCATCTTAGCACTACACCAAATCTGCCCATTTGTCAAGGTCATTGACCTTGACAAATTCACCTTGTCAAGGTCAATGACCGTGACATTTCGAGGCGAGACAACTTTTTTTGTCACGGTCGTGTCACGGTCATTGACCTTGACAAAAAACTCGCGTTTTGTGTCACGGTCGTGTCAAGGTCAATGACCGTGACACGTTTGTCACGGTTATAAACCGTGACAAAGCAGTGACCCTTTTTTAAAAAAAATTGTCACGGTCAATGACCGTGACAATTCTGGGCAGAATCTTCGCGTCGTGTGAATCCACCGTTCGAGCCAACCCGGTGTCGCTCGTCTCCAATCCGATGATCATAGATTTGGCCACCCGCGAGCTCACTCCCCTTGTCCCCCCCTTGCGATCAGAGCCAAGCACTTGGCTGAGTGCGTCTGTGGGCAAAGATGCCTTGTTGACATCAGACTGCGACTCATGCACTTCCTTAAGCTTTGCCTGAAACGACAAAAAGCACATGATTAGTAAAATAAGTAAACTAAAAAATTATAACGTAATTAACAATAATTAAATTGTCGGATTACTTACAATCGTGGCCGCGACGCTCGGGGACACCTCCTTGTCCTTCCCCTTCTTCGTCCGAAGAGCCACATAAGTATTGAGCCTATGTGGCTTACCCCCTGGCCCACTCCCTACCCCCTGAAATAAAATAAAGTAAAGTAAAATTAGTATCGGCCCCGCAAAGTAAAATAATATCCAATAATATATTTATGTAGTTATAGATAAATTAAATATTACCTTCATCCTATGCTCCACCTCAGCGTAAGAGGTCCGGCCGGAGTATTGCACGTCCGTCTTTTTAGCCCGATTGGCGAGATGCCAATTGTCGATCCTCGATCTCATTGTCAATGAACTTTTGCCATTGTGCCAATGAGATCGGCTCCTTGGGCGGGACGGATCCGCGCCATTGTAAAATGGTCTCTCGTGTTTTTCCAAAGTACCGTGTCCGCATATTTTTTTTCCACGTCTTGTGTTTCTCCCTTAACTGCTCCAAGACGGAATCGCGTAGCTTTGGATCCAAGTTGAATTGTTACTGTCCAACAAATACAATGTTAGTTGCGAATAAATATAAATATAAATATAAATATAAATATGAATATAAATATAAATATAAATATAAATATAAATATAAATATAAATATAAATATAAATATAAATATAAATATAAATATAAATATAAATATAAATATAAATATAAATATAAATTGAAATTGAAATATTCATATAAATATTACCTGTAGTGCCGCCCAAACAGCTAACTTGAGCTCATACGGCACCTCCTTCCAACTCATAAACCCCGGGCCGATGACCGTCTTTAGCAGCTCGAGGGATCTCGCTAAAAGCTCCGACTTGTTTTCGACGGTAATCCCAAATTTTTCATATTTGGGGAGCCTAGGGGCGGAGGAGCCCTCGTCGCCTCCGCTACCACCGAACCCAGACGACGACATCATCATAAACAGCATCACCATCTTCGCCCTAACATCTGAAGGAGACATTTTAGCTGTAAAAAAATTGTTATTAGTACAGATAAAAAAATGTTATTAGTACAGATAAAAAAAATGTTCCGTCTATATTATAACGTATGTGTAAGTTCCGTCAATACCTACGCACGCACACACACACACGCCCCACCCCTACCCACCCCACCCCCACCCCCTCCCCCCACCACGACCGTGACAACTACATATATTGTTTATCAATAAAATTATGACATGAGATAATTATAATTGTAGTATAAATTTCATTATCATGGGTTTCACCGAATTGAATTAAATGAACAATACTTTTAGCCCTTGTTATTCATCAAATTTGAGGCATGTTAATTAGAATATTTGTAGGACTGAAATTGATTTAGATTATTCCTATCTATGTAACTCTAAAACCTAATTGTGATTAAAATCTGATTTATATGGATTAATTCTATTACATTTATAATTTAACTAATAGAGTTGAATTTTAATATTAATCCTTTGGTTTATTTAACTAACTTTGGTTTGGTTTATTTCTAGTTGAATCTGAGTTATAATTTTTAGATTATGTATAGGAATTGAATTTTAATATTAATCCTTCATAAATCCCTTGAATACATGCATAAATTTGTAGAGATTGAAATTAAATTGCTTGAGATTGAATTTCTATGTTTCGGGGTCATTATTTGAAAATACTTAATTACCCTTTGAAAACCTTTCATAACACACCTATGTATTAAATATGGGTTAGACCTCTTAGCTTGCTCAACCACCCATTTACACACTTACTTTACCTTTTATTTACATTATGGACATTAATCAATTCACACGTTTTTTGTCCACTTCAACCTTTATTGAAACATTTATTAATTCATTCAAGTTAGGTAAAACCACGCAAGTATCTAATACAAATATTATCATTCAACAAATTAAGTCCCATCGATAATAAACCCCCTCCCCCACCCTGCCCCACCCCGCCCCACCCCAATATTTTTCAACACTGTATCCCCCAATAGTAATAATGAATTAACATATAATTTTCAACTCCAACAACATATGCTTCAACTTAACCGAATCTTCCCAATAATACAAACTAATCAACACCCAACATCCAAATCCAACAACATAGGTCTAGAACCAAAGTTTGTACATAATAATTTATAGTCTCCAAGAAAGTACCATTTTTATTCATAATATTTACGATTATTAGTTTCTCGTGTATTAGCCAAATTTCCACCCCACCCTGCCCCCCTCCACCACACCCTGCCCCACCCCCTGCCCCCCTCCCCCACCCTCGCCCCACCCCTCCCCACCCCTCCCCCACCCTGCCCCACCCCGCCCCACCCCCACCCCCACCCTGCCCCACCCCCACCCCGTGCCCCACCCTGCCCCACCCCACCCCGCCCCACCCCCTCCCCCACCCCCACCCTGCCCCACCCCCTGCCCCCACCCTACCCTACACCCCACACACGCACACACATACACACATATATATATACACATACCCCCCACCCCCTCCCCCACCATGCCCCACCCCGCCCCACCCCCTGCCCCGCTCCACCACCCCCTACCCCTATCCCGCCCCACCCCCCACACACGCACACACATACACACATATATATATACACATACACACATAAATATACAGACAAATATATATATATATATATATATATATAAATGGAAGAGAGAGAGAGAGAGAGAGAAATTGGACCTGAGAGAGAGAGAGAGAGGGAAGGGCGCGGGAGGGAAAAAAGAAGGGGGGTAGGGTTTTTGCTAGAAAAGTTGTCACGGTCGTGTCAAGGTCATTGACCGTGACAATTCGTTGTCACGGTCGTGTCAAGGTCAATGACCGTGACATAAAACGCGTGTTTTTTTGTCACGGTCAATGACCTTGACAAGGCTGGCAGGCTGAAAGGTGACAATTTACCCATTTTGGTGTAGTGTAGAAATTGTGAACCTTCCAATAGTATCCAAGTTCAAGACACCCATTGTCACTCCCAAATATGATGGTAAAACTGATCACGATATGCACTACAAAGCTAAATTGTCGACGATATCTACTTAGTCCCACACGATATGCACGACAAAGCATTATCCAACACCATTACTGGATCGACACAAATTTGGTACACCAATTTGCCTCATGGGAAAATATCCAGCTTCAAACAGCTTGCCGAGCTATTTATTAGGAATTTCTTCTTTGGAGTTAAACTAGTTAAGATCATAGCTCACTTATTGAGTGTTCGCCAATGACTAAGGGAAACTACGCATGAGTACATCACTCACTTTAATAGCAAAAAACTAGAAGTTATGGATTACGAAGAAAAGACAACTATCACTGCCATAATGAGTGGTCTGCTTCCTGAGAAGTTATATTATGTCTTAGCCAAAGATCCCCCAAGACTATGATTGCATTGATGGCTAAAGTGTGCAAAATTATAAATGCCGAGGAGGCTATAGATGTTTAACAGTATGATAAATCCAAGGCCGACATCAACAAGGGCTCTAATAAGAAGGATTGGAAAGATAAGAAGGTCAAAAAATCTAAGAGGTTTGATGAATATAATCCTCTTACTGTTAGTGTGAATCACGTATAAGAGGAGATACGAGGAAACAGGGATCTAAAATGACCTAGAAAGTTGAAGTCTCCCTTAAACATGTGAGATAAATCCAAATATCGTGAGTTTTATAAGGAACACGACATAACATGGACAATTTTATACCCCTAAAGAACAAAATATAAATTCTTATTCAAAGAGGCAAGATTTCCATGTTTATTGACAGAGATGGCAAGACATGAAAAAAGACGTCCGGAGACGATCAAAATCGCCTTGTAAAGGAGGAGACGATAAGAAAATAGGCAGAGATAATGACACGAAGATAATCCAAAACTACCAAAGAAACTCGAAAAGGCAATCGTGACGTGAAAATGATTTCTTTTGTTTGTCATTTCATTGCAGGTGGTGATGCTAGTGGAGGCGACAAGATAGTCGAGAGAAAGGCAACCCTAAATGAGGCCAAAGCGTGTTCATATATTCGGAAAATGAATCTATCTGATGATATTGATGGTCGCCCAAGAAAATTGTACAAAAAAAATTAGTGATATGGTTATCCAAGAACGATCTAAATGGGGTACTTTATCCCCACGATGATCCTCTGGTCGTCACTATGAGGCGTCATGAAGAAAGAGTTTCTAGAATTTTAGTGGACAATGGTGGCTCAGCCAATGTCATATTCTACGACTACTTTGAAGGACTGGGGCTATACGATAGCAAACTAGAGTCATATAACAGTCCCCTAATAGGTTTTTAGGCAGAAAAAGTGTATCCTTTGGGATCTATCAAAGTGAAATTATTAATTGGCCTTTAACCAGTCATACGAACTGAGAGGATATGCTTCTTCATCTTAGAAAAGAAGGTTCGATCAGCCTACAATATAATCATTGTCAGAGTCAGTCTAAAAACGTTTTAAGCCATTCCATTTATTATCCCTCAATGCCTAAAATTCCCCACACAATACAGGGTCAGCGTTGTTACTAAAAATCAAGTTGAACCAAGAAAATGGTATTACACATCAGTCGATTCGGAACAAGCAAAGAAGATCACCACCACTTACCAGATTGAGACCCAAAACCCTTGGGAGGAGGTCAATTTTGTTAAAGGAGATATTATGGAAGTAAAATAGACCATTATACTTAACGAAGATCACACACAAAGAACAACACTAATCGATTCATCTATAGATGCAACCCTCAAACATGAATTAATAAAATTCCATAATTAGCAAAAGAATGTATTCACTTGGATCCATGAGGATATGTTAAGGATTGACCCGGGACTCACATGCCCTGAATTGAAAATCGTCAAGGATTCCAAGACGATCAAATAGAAATGATGTGTGGGTCCAACTTTGTGTCCTTAAGACAATTTTTTCATGCCCAACAAATTCACATTTTGTCCTTGAGATCATTTTTCTCCCACAATAAGTGCTCAAGTTTGTAAGCAATCGTATCCCAGGATAGAACAGTTTCTATGTCCTTGATGGTAGCAGAACTTCAAACTGCCAAGGCTTCAACAAATTAAATAATCTTTTTTACTTCAAACCTTGAATTCTACTTTGAATATGAGTAGAATTATGAATACAGGATGCAAGTGGGAGAAAGAATGGTTAGGATATTTTTTGGTGTGAAAAAACTGAGTTTAAAGGACGCCTTTTATAGTGTTATTCATGTCCATTTGAACTTGCACCATGCATTCTCATAAATAGTCATTGTTGATGCAAAACATTATCCACCTATGTGGACCAATAAGAAGTGAACACTTATTTTCCTATGTGGCCATAGTCCTAGTTAGCAGATTAAAGCTTAGCAGTCATGTCGACCAATATAAGGAATGCTGATTAACACAAGGAAGGCCGACCAACGAGATCAATAAAGCACCACCATACAAAAGGCCATGCTACATGTGATTTATACAACCAATCATCACTTTCATTATGTAAGGATGCAAGTGCTTAATTGTGTAAAAGCATTCCATCCCTTGACATTCTGACCCTTGACCTATGGGTCACTATAAATACACTGTATCCCTTTCATCAAGGGCAAGGTAGAACGAATTCTCGAATATTATTATTTACAAGAGTAACTAGATTTATGTAACCTCTGAAATCAATACATTAACAGTGGATGGAGGCTTTCTTACATAGCTGAACCACTTTAAAAACTCCATCTCTCTCTTTTAATTTACCATTGCAAATATATATTTTATCTGCGATTATAAAATTGGATCAAGTCTAGTTGTTTACATCAATAGATTGGCGTTGTCTGTGGGAACATATTTTTAATTATCATTCTCATTCTCATATACCCTTGTTCAAGGCAAGATGGATGACCCTGAGTCCAATGTCAGAAATGAAGGCAACCCACCTGTTCTATTTTCTCACTCTATAACAACAGACCTAACTGGAATCCTTGCTAGTATTACTAGAGTACAAGTAGCTATGCAAGACACTATAAGTCAATTGGCTCAGTCATTGCAAGTTAGGTGTCCATCTTTTTCTCAGAAATAAATGCCTCCCTCATCCAGAAGAGAAATGCCACCTCCACCTCCACCCCCAAGATCCAACAAATATATATATTTCAGATCTTTATGAGATACATCTTATTGTCCAGTAGCAAGTTCATCACTCATGTCCACGGAGCCCTATGATATTCGTTAGTTTTGTCTTGAAAGTCTAAGTGTCTTGGAAAGGCTATGTCGAGCTTCGCCCTTTGATCGTTTGGAACCCCGAGAAAATATAAATCCTCCTAGAATGTTATCTAGGAATACTTAACATCCAGTCGACCAACATGAGGTTTTAGACAAATCTAAATTAATCGTTCGATGATCTATACGCGCCGATCAGACCTCTCAGAAGGAGAGTTCAACGCAGATACACGGTCGAAATAGCTGAGATGCTCCCCATAGATCTTATGATGCTAATTTTTCATGGAAAGTCTTGACTAGATGAAATGGCGAAGGTAAAAAAATCCTTTAGAACGGAGCTTTGTTAAAGGATCTCCATTTATTCAGGAAATTGTGGATTTTCCTATGCCATCTAAATTAAAGCTCCCGTGGCTACTCCCAAATATAATGGTAAAACTGACCCAATTCTCTATATCGAGCAATATCAAGTTGCATCTGATATCTATTCAGTTCTTGATGAGATGAGGTGCAGAGAAATTTCAAGTACCTTCACGGGTTCAACCCAAATATTATATAATAACCTACCCCGAGGACAAATTACCAACTTTAATCATCTTACTGAGATATTTATTAGCAACTTCTATTTCGAAAATAGGTCAATGAAAAGAGTATCTCATATTGTGAGTATGGCGGTAAGTGGGGTAAACTACCAGGGGGTACATTACGCATTTTAACAATGAGAATTTTGAGGTGATTGATTATGAGGAAAAAATACCTATCACTGCTCTTATGAGTGGCTTGCTTCCCATGAACCTATGTTATAATCTGTCAAAAGATCCTCCTAAAACTATGATTAAACTCATTGGGAATGTAGGAAAAAAATGAATGCCTAAGAAGCGATGGCCGCAAAATAGAGTCCAACCATGCAGCTTGATACGAAGCCTGAGAAAAAGGAGCAAAAAGAGCAGAAGCTGAAGAAAGAGAAAAAGCTAAAAAAATATGGAACATATACTCCATTGAGTGTTATCATTCACCATATCCTAGAGGAAATCAAGTGCAATAAGGATTTGCGATGGGATGAGAAGTTGAGGGCACCCCTAACAAAAGGGACAGATCCAAATATTGTGGATTCCATAAGGATCACGGTCATACAACGGGTAACTGTATTACATTGCAAAATAAGATAGAATCATTTATCTGCCAAGGAAAACTCAATAAATTTATTAATCAGTGTGATAGTAGAGAATCTAGAAGAAGGTCGAATTATCCATGGAAGACTAGGGATGATTCGAAGAGAAATCACGAAGATGATTATGAAGATGATCCACACCTATCGAAGAATCCCAAGTAACCAAAATTTGAGGTAGTAATGATCAGTTTTGGTTCATTTAATTGTCATATAATTACATGTGGTTATGCAGGAGGAGGCGATCACACTGTCGAAAGGAACACATACTTGAATAAAGACTATGCTTGCTCTTTTATCTAGAGAATTAATCTGAACGAAGATGATCGGTGGAGAAAGGTCAACAAAGACAAACTGGCGATCGACTTTTCAAAGAATGACCTCTTTGGGATACTTTATCCTCATGATGACCCATTGGTTGTCAAATTTAGGATCCAGGATGCTATCTTTTCCATAATTTTAGTGGATAATGGGAGCTCGGTAGATATTACGTTTTATTCTTGCTTTCAGAGTTTGGACTTAAAGCTCAGCCAACTAGAGCCCTACCACAGGCCATTAATAGTTTTTTCTGGAGAAAAAGTTTACCCTCTTTGGAGGATCAAGCTAAAATTGTTGTTTGGCACTTGTCTAGTAAGGTTTATAGAGAAAATACGTTTCTTCGTGATGGATACAAATGTTTAATTTGCCTATAATGTGATCTTTGGCAGGGTAGGGTTGAAGAAGTTTGAAGCAATATCGTCAATAGTCCATCAATGCTTGAAGTTTCTAACTCATTTTGGGGTAAGTGTTATCAAAGGAGACCAAAAGGTGGCCATAGAGTGTTACTACTCCTCAACCGAGTAAGAGTATCTGATTAAATTGAAGAAGAAGACTTCAACTTACCAGGTGGATACTACTGACCCTAATGGTGAATCTGAAGTTGAAAACTTAGATCCATGAGATAAAATAGAGTTAGTCAAGGGATAAATTGTGGAAGATATTGAAAGTATTATCTTGGATGATGAAAAACTATTAAGGACTACGTAGATCGACTCAAAATTGGATCCCATCCTTAAACATGAATTGATTATGTTCCTGAGGCAACGAAGAAATGTGTTTGCTTGGACCTATGAGGAAATTCATGGGATAAATCCAAATTTCCTCTATCATGAGATCAATATCAGTAAGGATGCCAAGGCGATCAAGTATAGACGTAGAGTTTTAAGTCCTGAGAAGAATTGAGCTATCCAAGAGGAAGTAGAGAAGCTACAAAAGCCCAATTTATTGAAGATGTGAAGTATCCAGCCTAGTTGGCCAACATTATAATAGTCAAGAAGAAAAATAATGAATGGATGATGTGCGTGAATTTCACTGATTGAAATAAAACTTGCCCAAAAGATCATTTTCCTTTGCCGACAATTGATCACTTGGTTGATGCTACGTCAGGACATGAGCTTTAAACTTTATGGATTCTTATTTTGGGTATAATCATATAAAGATGAAACCTGAAGCCAGAGAAAGTACAACCATCATCACCAATCGAGGAACTTATTGCTACAATGTAATTCCCTTTGGGAAAAAAATACAGAAGCAGCGTAATAATGGTGAATAAGGTCTTCGAAGAGGAGATATAAAAAAATATGGAGGTTTATGTGTATGATATATTGATAAAGAGTAACAAATCCTCATAACATATCGCCGACCTTAGTCAGACTTTCGATCAGTTGGAAAAACATCAGATGAAGCTGAATTCGACCAAGTGTGTGTTCGAAGTACAAGAAGGGATATTCCTTGGCTTCGTAGTTAATTAAAGGGGAATTAAGATTAATATAGAAAATATAAAAGATTTAATCCAAATGCATTCACCAACTTTCGAGAAGGATATACAAATACTCACTAGATGAGTGGAAACTTTAAATAGATGTGTTTCGTGAGCAACGGACAAGTGCTTAAAGTTTTCAAGGTGTTGAGAGAGACTTTTAAGTGGAATGAAAAATGTCAAAAAGCATTCCAGGAGTTAAAAAACTACCTATGATCACCACCATTGCTCTTCCGACCAGTTTTGGGAGAGAAATTGTACTTATACTTAGCTATTTTTGAGTCAGTGATAGACAAGATTTTGCTGTGGCGCGAGAGTTACCTACGCGCCGGTCATTTTGAATTCGGTTCACATGAACTATACAAAAGCCTAAATTACGACTACACTCAACGGGTGAGTATAGCAGTAAGTCGGGTATAAAAAATCCGCAGAGACGAGTTGTTAGAATTTAAGTGATTTAATATTCCTAAATAAAAGTGTAAAAGATATATACTAACAAAAAGGAAAAGATGCGAAAAAAGGAAATGTTAACTAGGAGAGGGAAATGAAACTAGACTATGTAAGCGAGTAAAACTATAGGTTGCGTCGAATATCCCTCACCTGAGTTAATTTGTATAAAACAGTTACATGGGTCGACGAGTTATTTAGAACGTGTCTCGTTTCGGCAGTTAATTAAATCAAGGGTTGTCAGGCCCCTAAATCCTCATAAAAGCCTAATAAGATTTTGGCGTCAACAAATATCCCGAAAATTACGCGCGAAACGTGATAAGCACGGGATGTACATGATATGCCCCGTCAAATCTCCTAGACATAATAACTAGGACAACACACTCGAAATAAACCCGTAAACACTAGCACCAAGCAAAGCAACGCGTTAACCCGAGTGAGTTCCATTCAAACTCAACCTAATTTAAATTACCTAGAAAGCATGGTAAAAACACGATAAATAAAGCGAGTAAATAAATGCGATAAATATACCTAGAAATCAAGTAAATCAAAGCATGTAAACTGTTTAACAAAGCATGTAAATCTAATTAACAAACCAAGAAACAAGGAAATACAACTATATTAATGGAAGGGAATATGAATAGTACAAATTACAAACCCAATTTTTGTCACACCAAATGAGGAAGAAAGATGAACTCTCCAACAATTCAAACCCTAACCTCCCACTCTCTAAAACCTATTCTAACTAAGTATATATGAAATAGAAACCAAAATTTGGTTTAAATTGTAAGTGGGAAAGACACTAATGGAAAAAGAAAAGAAAAGAAAATATCCCAAAATATCTGTAATCACCAGTTGACCGGTCCAGGGGTGCGATCGACCGGTCCTTGTTGTATAAGTCCATTGTATCTTCCGACAGAAAAATACTAAACCTTGGTCGACCGATACTCTGTTTCTAAGAATCCTTTGGTCCATCACAAAGAAGAAAACGTTGATTATGAAAATGTCTATAACTTCACCGTCCGAACTCGGAATCACACACCGTTTACGACCACACGAAGCTTGATCAACAAACTAAGCATCCGTTGAAATTCCATGATCCGAAGATGAAATGTGAATTGACTAAAATTACCTTGAAGTAGCATCCGACGACGGAACTTCTTCGAAATGCAACGGATCCTCACTTTTAGAGTTACAATACCTAAAAAAGCACAATTAACCCCTGAAAAAAATGTATCTATCCAAATCCAATGTTGCCTGGTTAATGGGCATAAATATAGGCATTAAGGACCATAAAAGTGCTAGAATGCATAAAGAAAAAGGGGAGAAATATGAAATATTTGATACGAATCACACCCCCTAACTTAAACATTGCTAGTCCCTAGTGATGAAATAAACAAAACCAGTCCACAGAAAGATATACAAAAATGTATATATGTATCAAAATTTAATTTCCACTTTTGTAGGAAACACGATTGCATTTACCATATGAAATAAGCACTTAAGCACCTAGGTTATAGTGGACGAGTGTCATCTCATGAGGGTTTTCAGGGATGAAACCCACAAACATCATATGGTTTCCTCAAAACATGCCCAAACCAACATGCGACAAGCTCAACAACAGCGAAAAATATTTCATACGCATTATTAGCACATTGAACAAATTCAAACGAAAGTCCAAATCATTAACATTATAGAATGAACCTCATAGAATTGAAACCTTAAAACGTGTGAGGAGATCAAGCACATGCAAAGTGTGATTTGGCAAAAACTTAAATAAATCAGATACTAAAAGTTAAAGCAAGCATTTATTCAATCCTCTCGGGCATTACCCTCATTAAGTTAATTCACTCGAAACAGGGAGGTAACACACGAGACATGCGGGCATAAGGAGTAAATGTAAATGAAAACTAGGCCACAAACATGTCACAAAAGAAGAACGCCATATATAAAATGAAAAATGTAATCTCAATGAAAGGATATCGCTCATTAAAGGAGGCGAAATGAATTTTTACAGATTAGAAAAACTATTTAAACTTTTGAATTACATCTACTTAAGATAACATATGACTTTAATAGGGTTGTAACGTAGGCTAGGCTAGGGTACGAAATGAAGGATATATATGTACATATTCAAAGTGTTCCGAAATGAGAACTTGGAATAATGGGAATAATGCGGGCAATTTCAAAAATGGAAAACAAGTTCCAAAAAGGCATTGAATATATCATTTGGAGAGTAATAAAAGCTTATTTAACTATATACAGCATTTTGCAACTTTCTCTTTCTTTTCTTCTTTTTCATTTTTTCTTTTGTTTTCTTTTGCTTTTTTCTTTCTCTTTTTCTTCACTCTTTTCACCTTTTCTTTTTCTTTACTTTTCAAACTCTCATATGCCTAAATTGCAACCGACATCACAACAGGATCATTGAATCCCAAGTAACATTCCAAACAAAGGTATGTAAAGTGTATGTATGGGCTAAAACTCCAATTTAGAGTTGGTTATGGAATTTGGGTTATGAAATGAAAGGCTATATTTAGGCTCAAAGGGGGTTAAGGAGGGTAAACATATAAGGGTGCTGTCAAGGTCAATATGGGTGATATAATAAGGATGGCCTATGATCATTTCACAAATTTTACGCAATTCTTGAGTCAAAACAATACATGAAAATCATGATCAAGTAACACATTTCAAGTATGAACTCAATTAATGAACGGTCAAATGAAAGAATAGTGAGATTACCAATGAATTCAACGTTGTCAATGAGAAAAGAATAGTGTATACACTCACAAATGACGAAAGGTACAAAGCTTACTCGGTGTAAGTATATACAATGCAAGAAAAGATTACCGAGTTATAAAAATCTTAAACCAAATCAATAAAGCAAGAAAAATGCATGTGCTCATGGGATTAAAGTTTAATTCATGAAGTTATTCATAATATCAATGATTGAGGACTAAATTCTAATAACTTCTAAAATTGAGAATATGCTTCATTGGACTGTCTATTGAATGGGGAAATTATTGACATTTATCATCAGAAACAAAGGCAAAAAGCCCCAAAAGGAGAAAAAAAATTGGAAATTTTAATTTTTCTAAGAAAAGCATACTAAGTAACTAACATGTGAGCAAAAACATGGACTAAATAATGAAATGGATAGAATATTCCGCACCCCCTAACATAAAACTTGACATTTGTCCTCAATATACATTAAGAACCAAGTCAAAGAGAGGAAAAGAATGATATTACCCAAAAGTGGAGCGATCCCCATATGAAAAAGTCCAAAGAATATAAAAAACAAGTTAGTACTGAGCATAGCAAAAACAAATAACAAAAAGTTAACTAATTACACTAGACTAAATTAAAAAGAAAGAAAGAATAAAAAGATAACTATATACAACCTACTATTTAGGCTTCACACTAACTATACACTAGAAGTCTAAATAGCTGAGGGTCCACCATAAGAACGATTTGACTTTGGACGATAACCGGTGTACCCTCAAATACAAGAATGCCTTCCAAAAAATATTAATTCCGTTTGACAAACGGAAGGCATGTGTAAGGCAGAAGAAAGGAGCCACTGCCAATTAAAAGTTTTGGAGGGACGATGGGGGGTTTGGATTGAACGGGTGACAAAAACATGTGGGGATCGAGAAAAGTTGAAAATCCTCTCAAAGATTTAGCAAGTGTAATGGGAGGCGGCGCACACAAAGGCAAAGATGCGATCGTGGAGGGTGACTCGAGCAAGTACTCCTCGTCGATGAAAGGGTTGAACGTTTTAAAGTTTGGAACCGATTCATCGGGTACTTGTGACGGTATGGTAACGGAGAATGCAAATGGGGAAGAAAGAAATTCAAACTCAAGAGATGAGTTATCATCGCTCAAAGTTGGAATTTCAAAAGAGATAGGATCATTTTCAATGAAACTTTCTTCTTTAGGATCCAAAGAAGAAATCATCTCATTGCAAATGGATACTACATCCATTTCATCCTCATTGTCATTCTCAATTACAAGATGGGCCAAGTGACAAATGGTTTGTTCCAAAGTAGGCACAAAAACCTCACTTGGTTCAAAACATTCGTCGTCGGATTCGAATAATAAATCCAAATATTCCTCCCAATAACGATTTTCTTCCCTATAACATTCTTTATACCTCTCGTTCTCAAGCATAAGACAACCCTCGCCGAAAGTCATAGGCCGAGGTGCGGATGCTTGAAAATAAGGAGTTTGAAAATCATTAGCGGCACTAAAGTTAAACTCATTATTATAGGAGTTTTGAAAACTATTGCAATTCCTTTCAAAATTCCTATTATAAGGAGGTAGAGGCCCAAAATCATTATCATCATCATCAAAAATCCAATAACCTAAGTTTTTACTTCCGTTATACTCGCCCAAA
This sequence comes from Sambucus nigra, assembly GCA_949130495.1. Taxonomy (NCBI): domain Eukaryota; kingdom Viridiplantae; phylum Streptophyta; class Magnoliopsida; order Dipsacales; family Adoxaceae; genus Sambucus; species Sambucus nigra. The sequence goes on along the minus strand of OX422222.1, from coordinate 145,981,034 downwards.
GTCATATTTGAATTTGTTTTACTTTGGGATTATACGTATTCACCGAAAGTCATAGGCCTGCGAGAATTTTGAGAATTATAACAAGGATTACCGAAAGAATTGGAATAAGACATGCTTACTACAACAATGACTCAAGTGGCGGATTCCACAAAGTAAGTGCGCGCGGGAAAAAATTCGACCGTGTCTAAGTGCTCAAATGTGGAAGTCCTGCAAAAAGATTAGAAAATAATACAAATAGAAAGAAAATAATATGAAATACCAAATCAACTAAAGTGTAAAACAATCTAGTCCCCTGCAACGGTGCCATTTTGATAGACAAGGTTTTACCGCGGTGCGAGAGTCACCTATGTGTTGGTCGTTTTGAATTAGGCTCATCTGAACTATACAAAAACCTAAATTAAAATTACACTCAACGAGTGAGTATAGCGGTAAGTCGGATATCGAAAATCCACAAAGACGAGTTGTTACAATTTAAGTGATTTAATATTTCGAAATAAAAGTGTAAAAGATAAAAAACAACAAAAAGGAAAAGATGCGAAAAAAGGACATGTTAACTAGGCGAGGGAAATGAAACTAGACTATGAAAGCGAGTAAAACTATAGGTTGCGTGGAATATCCCTCACCCGAGTTAATTTGTGTAAAATGGTTACATGGGTCGACGAGTTATTTAGAATGCGTCTCGTTTCGACAGTTAATTAAATCAAGGGTTGTCACGCCCGGCGTCAATAAATATCCCAGAAATTACGTGCGAAAGGTTGTAAGCACGGGACATACATGATATGCCCCGCCAAATCTTCTAGGCATAATAACTAGGACAACGCACCCAAAATAAACCCGTAAACACTATTACCAAGCAAAGAAACGCATTAACTCGAGTGAGTTCCATTCAAACACAACCTAATTTAAATTAGTTAGAAAGCATGGTAAAAATGCGGTAAATAAAGCGAGTAAATACACGCAATAAATCTACCTAGAAAGAAAGTAAATCAAAGCATGTAAACTATTTAACAAAGCATGAAAATCTAATTAACAAAGAAAGAAACAAAGAAATACAACTATATTAATAGAAGGGAAGATGAATAGTATAAATTACAAACCCAATTGTTGTCACACCAAATGAGGAAGAAAGATGAACTCTCCAACAACCCAAACCCTAACCTCCAACTCTTTAAAACCTATTCTAACTAAGTATATATGAAATGGAAACCAAAATTTAATTTAAATAGTAAGTGGGAAAGAAACTAAAGGAAAAAGAAAAGAAAAGAAAATATCCCAAAATATCTGCAATCACCAGTCGACCGGTCGCAGGGGTGCGGTTGATCGGTCCTTCTTGTATAAGTGCACTATCTCCTTCTGACGGCAAAATACCAAACTGCGATCAACCGATCCCAGGGACGCGGTCGACCGGTACTCTATTTCCAGGAATCCTTTAGTTCATCACAAAGAAGAAAAGGTTTATTACGAAAATGGCTATAACTTCACCGTTCGAACTTGGAATCGTTTATCGTTTGCGGCCACGAGAAGCTTGCTCGATGAACTACACATTCGTGGAAATTACATGATCCGAAGATGAAATGTGAGTTCATTAAAATGCCTTTGAAGTAGCATTTGACGATGAAACTTCTTCGAAATGCAATGGATCCTCACTTTTAGCGTTCCAATACCTACAAAATCACAATTAACCCATGAAAAACATGTATCTATCCAAATACAATGTTCTCTAGTTAATCAGCATAACAATAGGCATTAAGGACTGTAAAAGGGCTAGAATGCATAAAGAAAATGGGGAGAAATATGCAATATTTGATACGAATCAGTCAGTAGTGAGCTCGGCCTTGGTCAGAGAGGACAATGGAATCCCAAAACTAATTTACTACCCCAGTAAAGTGTTCAGAGGAGATGAAATTAGGTACCCATATTTGAAAAAATTAGCCACAGTACTTATTGAGGCTTTTAGGCGTATGAAAACTTATTTTCAAGCGAACACCATAGTTGTGTATACTGATCTACCTCTTCTGCAAGATCTCCACAAGCCTGAGAAGGTCAGAAGATTGATGTACTGGGAGGTAGAATTGGGAGAGTATAACATTGCCTATCAACCAAGATCTTCATTAAAACGCCAAGCTTTGGCAGATTTTATTGCTAAATTTACTTACCAGGAGGTTCCTGACTAACAAAACTTACCTTCCGAGTAGACTTTGAAAGAAGAGAACTCGTATCAAAAGCAAGTTGAAATTACTACCGATCAACTTGTATCATCCAGATTTGAGGAAATGCCCTAAAAATATGCGGAGGAGAGTAAGAAGATATTCAATCATGGATTATTGACAAAAAAAAGTTTCAACAATGATGTTCCATTATGCAATGTATACATGGATGGATCTTCATGTTCTACTTGCAATGGAGCAGGTATAATACTCAATACTCCTAATGATATTGATATTGCGTATGCTCTCAGGTTTCAGTTCAAAGCCTTAAACAATAAAACATAATACAAAGCCTTGATAGTTGGGCTAAATTTAGCTGATTCATTAGGCACCAAAAAAGTAGTGGTGCATAGTGATTTATAACTGGTCGTTAACCAAATATTGAATTTGTATAGAGTCAAAGGTTAATTGATGACCAGTTATCTTGCTAAGGCCATAGAGGTTATAACCAAATTTCTTGTCATCCAAATGAACATGATTAATACCAAGAAGCTCAGAAGAACAATCCCAATCGAAATCTTGGCTAATCGGATTATTGACGAGGACCTGATGGTTAGTTTCATTGATATGGATCTAGGACCTTCCTAGATGGATCCCATCAAAGCTTATATCTAGGACCACCTGATCCTAAAGTGGCCCAAAAATCTCCAATATAAAGTAAGTGAGATATGTGTTAGACAAAAGGGGATTGGCGATCTCCTTACAACATCTTGTTCATCCAATAGAGGTGGAAGATTTGATCAAAGAAGGGCATTAAGATCTGATCAATCCATTCAATTTTTCAATTTTTTATGGATTACGGTGATGATACACATCCCCCAGAACAGAAATAACACAGTACATATATCTTTAACTCCGACCAAGTCAAAATAGGGTTAAAATCCTCAGTACTTGGTCAGCGACTAAAATAACCAAGTCAAAACAGGGTTAAAATTCTCAGCACTTGGTCAGCAACAACAATTTACTTCATGTATGACTTCGTAAAAAAATCATGAACAATAGGTTGATTACTTCATGTATGATTTTGTATAAATAAGTCAAGAACAAGAAGTGTAAAACTTTGTATACAACTAAAAAAGTTACAAATAAGTTTTACCCAACTAAGTTAAATGATGGAAGACATGTAAAAATTCCTAAATAGTGGAATATAAACATATATTCCTCATACACTTGCTCACCACTGATAACTAATGCTAAATGTGGATTAATATATCTAAATTCATTTGTAGAATCAATGGCACTACCAATGGTAACTAATACTAAATTTGGATTAATATGTCTAAGTGTATTAGTAGAACCAATGGCAGTACAATCACAAGTTAACTGATTGATTAAAATAATCATAGGCTAACAAAACAAACCTATGGATTTCCATTCATATAAACTATATTACATTCAAATGAATAATAAAATACAGGAAAATCATTCAGTTGGATGCTTCCCTTCAACTTTGGAAGTCGACTGCACTCTCTCCATCCCAGCAGGAGGATCATCCAATGTATAGGGAGAATTGATAAAGTTGGAGTCTTCCAACATTCTTCTATTACTGCTACTCGGGGCGCTAATCAGATGTGAAGAATGAAATATTTCATGAACATCATGGATATCATAATCCCCCAAATATGTAGTGATTAAACACTAAGAGATGGCGTCAGGATAGATCCATGATTTATCTAACTTGAACAAAGGCTTTTTACAATCTAGCAGACAAGGTTGATTCCAATACCATAGTTTGTTGTACCGATCAGGCTTCAACAAAGTTAAATAATTAGTCCATCCCCACCTATACCCTTCATCACGACTCTGGGAAAAATGATCATCAACATGGACCAGAGCCTCATTGTAACCTTCCATCCATACATCTCGACGTTTCTTATGAAACTAAAAGGTTAATCTCTCAACATGATGCCGAAGTCTCTTTATTACATCATCTTTCACTTTTAATTGGGAATATTGGTCAATAAGATCCTTGTCTTTAGCTTTCAATTATGAAGATAAATTAACAATAGCCTGAGTTTTAACTTTCAACTGAGTAGCTTGGTTGGCTAAGGTCTACTTCCTCCTAGCTTCCTCAACAGTTGGTCAGATCGTTCTTGATAGTCTGGAAGATTTTCCAGTGTTGGGTTTCTTTGACGTCTCAAGAGTCTCCACAAGCTTAGCATTCTTCTTCTAAAATATGGAAACCCCTTCATCGCCATCAGTAGTAGAAGACTTCTTTAATGTATCAAGATCATTTCAGAGTCTATTATTCTCTTCTTCCAGGAGTGTAGCAATTTCCTAGACTTCATCTACATTTGTGTTCAGTAAGAGTTCAATTTTCTTGTAGGCAAAAGCATACATTTTTATCTTCTCCTTAAAACCCCAATCTTTAATCAATGCCTTATACTTGGCTTCATAGTTAGCATGCAGTAGGGCTTTATCTTTATTATGGTCTGCCTGCAAGTCTTTAATAATTTCAAAGTATGTAACATTGTTGGATACAGTCCGATCAAGAAGATATTTAAGATACGTGTATGCATCCTTTACTTGATCAGAGGAATCTGAATCGAGTAAGTCTGTTAATTCTTCATCTGTTAAATCCAAGAGGCTAGTTTTGAAAAAATTATTGCAGCGTTTGAGCAGGTCGGAGTCTCTGGAGGAAAATTGTTCCACCTTGGCAATAAACTAGAAAGATAAAGTAACACTTGATCAAAAATAAAATACGGCATGATAGTAACTAAATCTTAAAAAATGGTATGTAATTGAAGAAAAAGTACTTTCATTGATAAATGGGAAAATTACAAGCAAATTCGAAAAAGAAAAAAAGAAAAAAAAGAAAGGTGTGAAATACAAACACTAGAAGCTGAAGAGGTCTACACCTTATTCTTATCCTTCTCAGCTTCAAAATTTGTACCCTAGTCGGCAAGATGGACATGAGAATCAATAGGATCTTTGTCTTGCTCAGTTGGAGGAGCAATGGACTCAATGGCCAAAGAGGATTCCCTTGAGCCTGCATCATCATCAATCTCATCATTGAGATTGGGGGGGGGGGGGGGGGGGGGCTGGATTGTGCCACAGAAATAGCTCTGAGTCCTTAGCACTGTCAACTTCCTTCAGAGCTACCGACCAAACATCTTTAAAGAATATTTTCTTAACGTAAGCAATTTGAGCAAGTGGAACTGATTTCCATATCCGAACCCCTGTTGAAGGAATCTTACCTAGTTTTCTTTTTCTTGGCCTTCTAAATAACAAGGTCAACAGATAATTTGGTACTTTCTCTTCGGCAGCCTTTGCCCTGAGCTCAGCTTGTGCAGAGTCCAAAGAAGCCACAGTAAGAGTTTTCTCAACCTTTTTTCGAGCTTCTTCGGACACTTTGATTTTCTCTTTCCAAGATTTTTTCTTTGTCTCCAAAGCTTGCCTGTACTCCGCCAAAGATTTCGTAAGACCTTCAAAGGCCTCCTTAATTTCTTCTGAAGAATAGCAAAGTTGATCGTCCTTCTCTAGTATTTGGTTGTAATGAACCAAGAAATATAAGAAAAGAACCAAATAAGTATAAATTAAAGAAGATATGAACAATATCCGACTAACTTCAAATATTAAAACTTACCAAGGCTAAACTTTGTGTATCCTTCTCCTATAGTTTCGATCGGGGCATGGAAGCAGCAACAACTCTATGGTCTGAAAGGGTGCCATCTTTGATCAACTTCCTAGCCAAGCTAGGACTAAAGGTTACAGATGAGCCAGCAATAGATGTAAATTTATCAACCAATCACAATTGGTCGGCATTAATAATTTTCTTAATCTGCTTATCAGCACGACCTCTTCTTAGTACTTGAGAGGAGAACCATCACCTTTGGTGGAAAGGGGATTCTTACTAGCCTCAACCTTAGTTTTTGGAGAATTGGTATCAAATGGTTTCTTGACACTAGTAGAAGTATCATCCTCCAGAAAGTTGGAAATTTTCCTCTTTCCTATACTGACAGAAAGGGGAAGATCGAAATCAAACGAAGAAGAAGTGCCAACCTCAGCACCAACAACAGCACATTCAGTGGTAGTGGATGTAGACACTGGTTCCCTTTCCAAATCAATTACAACTGAAGGCACAACAACTGTTGGTCGAGATACAAAGGACATGATGGAAGTTTTATAATCCAGCAAAATAGAGGGTGATCGGGGATAATTTTCTCCTGTGCTTTGGTGCAAACCCCATAAGAATTTGTGTTCTTCCAAATTCACTTCACCCTACTTGGGGAACTTTCTCTTATGTCATTTTGTAAAAAAGCAATAAACAGTAGCAGCTAGCATATATCTAAAAAAAATTAGTAAAGAAAGGTGAAGTACTGAAATAACAACCTATCTCATTCCTTAAATATGGGTAACTAGGACCATGGTAGGCCATTCCTTTCTCAAGTGAAGCATGTTACCAATTATTGACTATTAAAGCATGATCCTAATAATAATTATTAGAATCAAATAAATTCAACACTAAAGTCTTATTAGCTTGTCTAGTTTTCAAATAATAAGTGATCTCTCCTGCAATGTCCTGTTTATAGCATAACTTGATTTCTGGAATCCTAATATGGGTCTCAAAGATTTCATTTGATCTATTCACCCCATTAACAACCCTCCAAGTGTTTGGGGCTACTCTCGTTGGAACAATATCAATATATTAGCAGCAATGAATAATAAAAGGGTCTGATGGAAAGGTAAACCCACACTCAGCTATAAGTAAAGTTGGGATCCAATGACCCTCAGCTAAAGAATAAACATCTATAGGGTTAGTAGGTATTTCTAAATCAACCCAAGAAGGAATTTTCCATTCTTCCCTAAATTTATCTAGAGAATCAGCATCAACTATGTAAACCATGGCTTAAAAAGAACGAAATGAAGAAACACAATGAGGAAGAAAGAGTTCTTATAGAAGATTAAGGATTTAACAAGAACTATCAAATGGAAGGATGAACGATGGATAACGATCACGTAAAAAGCTCAAAAAATATTTGCTTAAGTTTGAAGATTTCGAGTAAGGCAAAATCTGGAAAAGCCTCCAGCCTTTTTATAATTTGTCTCAAAAATAATAAACGTAATGATTAAATGTACCAACGATTCGCATTCCAATGGCTTCGCGATGTAGAAGTTAAAAAATACCCATTAACACTTTGGCGGTTAGCGAAAATTCAAATTATTGGGAAAAATGCCATCTGCAAATAGTTTTAGTGAAATTGTACAAGTGTAGGAGGTCGATCACCGACCAAGCATCATGAAACTACTCCGAGCTACTTTCAAAATCAAATGCTCCATACTTTCATACAAGAAACAAGCATGGAACTTTAGGGCTTATATTGATGCAAAAAATTATCCACATACGTGGACCTATCAGAAGTAAACATTTATTTTCCTACATGTGCGTAATCCTAGTAAGAAGATAGAAGCTTAGCAGTCATGCTGACCAAGATAAGGAATGTCGACAAACATAAGGAATGTTGACTAACATAAGGAAGGCCAACCAACGAGATCAATGAAGCATCACCATACAAATGGTTATACTACACGTGATTTATATAACCAGTCATCACATTCATTATGTAAGGATATATGTTCTTAATTGTATAAAAGCATTCCATCCCTTGACATTCTGACCCTTGACCTCCGAGTCACTATACATACGTTGTATAAAATCACTACGTGTGATAAATATCCGAATAAGTTCGCAAATTCCAACAATCATTTATTTAATTAGAGTCAATTTTTGAATCAAATTGATTCAACCCATAAACAAATATCTACATGTGCGTGTATGTGTTAAACCATCATAAACATAAATATGCGAACTCATAGATTTCAGGAAAAATTCCCGAAGGGAAAAACCTTTTATTTCACTATAATTTGTAAATCAAAATTTACACGAATTATAATGAAATCTGCAATAGGTTTACCTCAACAAACCTACATATAAGAGCAGTCTAGAGTTAGCAATGGCTTTCACACAGCGAGCCCACATGACCCGAAATCCAATCTCCAGCAAAGATCCAAATGCAAAGAACCTCAATGACCTCAGTCTTTCGGTGTAGAGACGCACTTCAGAAATGTTGAACAATAGCAAAGTATGTTCTTGGTATCCAAAACAATTCACCTAAACATTGGTATTTTTGTGAATTGAAAAACAAGGGTTTAAAGCCCTAAGTGAAGAAGTTAAGAGTGTTTTGACGATTCGCACTATTTGCAGAATGAAAAATAAAAAGACTTCTTAATGAAATACGCCTCATTTAATGAGTATTTATACAAAACTTTAAGGCGAAGGGACCCTTGAACGAAATCACATCTCTCTCGGACAATGACATGCGTCTCTAACGATCTTCGCGCGAGATGGCATGTGGTTTGAATGACAGGCGTTGTCGCTTGAATGAGCCTTTTAAAAAATATTTTTTCTTTTTATTTTACCAGAAACTGCAGCACCTTAGAACTTCAAAAAATAATTTTCACGAAAAACTTAAAAACTTCGCTCCAACACTTAGAAATTTTTTGATGAAATAAATCCCAATATTCTAAGTGAAATGCTAAGGAATAAAAACCCAACCTTACTAAATTCATCTCGCGGAGGTTTGATAGTTGAAGAAACTTGAAATTATGATACGTCTTGATGCGTATGTGATCTTGAACATTCTTTGACGTTTGTAGTGGTATACGACATACACAATTGATAATGGACATTTATAAACTCATGTCCTTAAAAATCTCCCCATATGTCTATGCCGATACAAATTAAAAACATCCGATTTATCAAAACATTAAATGCATATACAAATCTAATACCCTAATTAACATAAAAGTGAAAAGGTACTAAACATATAGATCTAAAAAAATTTCTTCAAAATCTTAAACATCAAATCTACAAATCCCCAAGCTTTTCTCATCAGGGTATGAAACATGTGATCTTCTATTGTTGAACCTACACACATGAGACAAAGAAAATACGTCGTGACACATAGATTTTGAAATTGATGATGCTGAAAATAGCACCACCCTTGAAGGTGTTTGTAAGCTCAATTCAATGTTAACAATGGCAGTATAAAGGCATATAGTAGAAGGAGGTGAGGAGAAGAGAAAAATCACCGGAATATAAGTGGTTCAGCCAATCAGGCCTACGTCCACTGTACAAGTGTGTCATTAATATCACTATATGAGGGCACTAATGGCCATGGATACAATCTCTCAAGATTTCTCTCTCTACTTTTTAAAATAAAAGAGTTTCAGCTAGGGTTGCTAATTTCAGATCCTTTTCAAGGTAGAGGATGACGTCTATATATAATGCCTGGGGGTGTAGTGTACCCCCCAAGCATGCAATGATCATGTGCATGAGGATCGATCCAATATGAGAATGACATCTGGATGATCTCATGTAGATAATGATGACCTAAATATTACCTTATGTTAGGGGAATGATTCAGTTATAATTGATTTGTGTACACGTGTTCCTAGCCACACATATGCGCATAAGAGCTCGGCCATTTGTGACTGGTCCCAACATCGGCCTGAAAGAGGATGAGGTTGGTGTGGTAGGGTAACTGCTTGATCAATGGTGACCTTGGCTCAGGGGAAGAGCTGAGGTAAGGCCGACGGGAATGCAATATCGGCCTGGGCCGAGGTAATGGTGGTGTAGCAGGAACGTTTGGCCGATTCATAGCCGAGGCTAGTTATGATGATGGAGTTTGTCCTTGTAAACTCGGCTTGCACCTAGCCGAGGTTGTCAACCTTGGGTGGCCTGATGAGTAGTCTGCCTCTGTACATCATGAAGATCTCAACTGCTATCTAAATGCGAGACTAGTAACGTCGATCATGGCCGACCTTGCTTAGGACGAGACTGTTGGCTACCAATCTATGTACCCTATAACCTCGTATATCTCCTTAGCCGAGGTAGATGTCTTTGAGCAGTTGGGTACATATAGGGCATATCAATCACCCCTAGCCCTTAGTTACCTGTGTGATCAGGTTCCTAAGGGGTATGTTTGTCCGAGGTTGAATTTCTTTAGGTGTTGAATACATTCTTGACAACTGTCCTCTACTTGAGTAGGAAGCGTGTCTAACAAGTGCGATGATGTTGGTTGTTGTTTCGGCTCCCAAGGCAATGATGGGCCTTGGGATGTGTGCAATCATACTTAAGGGTTTAACCCCATTTTTCTTCTCTTTCTTCCTCATTTCTTTCCTCCTAATTTGGCTGTTTTTGCAACTCTCTCTCTCTCTCTCTACAAATCTTGGTTGCCTCGTTGTTTGGGATTTCTGTGTTTCTTCAAACCTCTCTTCATTCCACAAGTCTTCAGGTATAATCTCCACCTTACTCTGCCACTTTTTGCCCCTTTTATTATTGTCTCTTCAATTTTCGGCGAGAGTTTTGAGTTTTCCGATGACTGTTTGCATTTTCCGGTGGTACTTATTCTTGGTTGTTTTTGTTCAAAGTTTAATAGTTTGATCTTTATTTCAATTTTCCAATCCTGTTTATTTAGGAGGGTCATAAGTGTAGGGTCTGCCTCATATGCTCAGACCCCTTTACCAACTCTTAGAGGAATTCCCCTCTCTTAGGTAAAAGACCTTAGACAAAATTAGACAAGTAAAAAGAGCCCAAGAAGAAGCTCGTAGGACAGAGGCGTTCCCCCTGAGGCTTATTTTTCCACCACCTCTGAAGGTCGTATACCTTGAACCAACCGAACCAGTTAACTAATCAGAAGTCCCATTTGAACCCTCTCCAATGTCTGAGTCTGAGGCATCTACCTCAGACCCTATGTATGTGGACTCTTTTTAAGAGGCCATGGATTTCTCAACTCGGCAAGATCAGGTCCATGATCAAGTCGAGGTTTCGAGTCGCATCTTATCCCAAGCTGAGTCTGGCACATCCCAGTCCTCCTCAGATATCTAAGTTGTTAAACCGAGTATGGCTATTCCACCAATTCTTGAAGCCATTCCCCTATCGGCGATCATGGGTGCTGAGTTCGCTCAGAGGTTCCCAAGTGGTAACCCATCTTCTGCTCAGGCCGACGTTGAACCGGATGATGATGATGATGTTGGGAGCGGCGTTGACACCTCTGAGGCGGCCAAGATAGAGAGAACTATTAGTGAGGTCGACCTTCTGGCGTTCAGACATCTATATTCTATTAAGTCCCTCTATAAAACTCAGGAGACCTCTGAGGGACGAGAGAGCTTATGGCGGCTAGGATGGTGAGATCTGCCTGTATGAGCATATATTCAAGTTAGGATTTCGTCTGCCCATTTATCCCATCATCAGGGCTATACTGTCCTTCATCAACTTGGCTCCTTCCCAGTTGTCACCCAATGTCTGGAGGGTGATAATTGGAGCCATTGTCCTATGGAGGGTTGTCCATCACTCAGACCTTCCCGTCCAAGTCTTCACAGGGTGCTATGTCCCATCATCTGCCAGGAATCATCCGAGCTATTACCATTTTTTAGCTTGAAAGTCAAATAAGAAGATTTTATAGGTCACCCAAACCTCAAACCATAATTAGAAACCATGCTACTTCTTTGAGTCAGGGCCATGAGAATTTGGTCCATCTGCTCCCTCTTCCTCACTAGAGCCGAGAATACCCCTGAGATGGGGAAAGGTTAAAATGGCTGCCAGGGCCGACCCTGGGCTAAGCCAACACAATCTTTAGAAGGTCAAAGACCTCCAGGATCAGGGGGAGCATGGCCTGATTGTGAAGTTTGAACACCTGAGGACCCCCTACTATCTCTCTGAGACTGGGCTTGGGGGGAATCCTCTGACAGAGCTCCGTAAGTCGCTTTATTATTTCCAAGTTCTACCTCTAAATTTGTGTATCTCTAATTTTATAACATAGACCTTTATGTTTTGCAGAACGCCCAAAGGGAATATCTGACAAACTCTGGGAGATGGTAGCCCCCAGTCTCACAAAGATTGTCAAGAAAGCTGGTCTGAATACGCCTCCTCCCCCTCCATCTACCTCAAGGGATGAGGCTACTAAGAAGAGAAAACCTGCCGATCCTACCCCTGAAGATCAGAGGCAGAAGAAAAATAAAAAGGGGGATCGTGCCATCCCCATTTCTTCTGAGGATGCATTAATTGCTCGTCTTGAGCAATTGAAGATTGGCAACAATGTCATTGGCCATAGTCTGAAGGCCCTAGATGCTATCGGTGATGTCATGACCAAGTTTGACAAGCGCTTTTTCCGCTCCTTGGATAAGCCTCTGCTGGTTGAATTCTCTTTTCACCGTTCTATCTAAGTAAGACCTTTAACTTTTTGCTTCTGAATGTGTAACATCGGCCTTTGAACTATATCAGACCTTAGACTGACATCTTTTCACATGTTCTGCAGGGTGTTCTCACCATACATCACTATGTAAATTGGACCTTTGGAAAAGTTCCTCTGATTTGGAAGGGCCAAGAGGCCTAGAAGACTGAGGCCACTTTAAACATTAAAGTGGAACTTTTGAAGGATGCACTGAAAAAGGCTGAGACCAGTGTGAAGGGGATGCAGAAGGACATGGACAAGAAGAGGGAAGATCATAATGCTGCCCTGAAGGCTCAGGCTGACTCTCTCTAACGTAAAGTCGATGTGGCTGTCAAGGCTGCCTTGGATGATGCCTTCGAGAAGATCTTGGAGGATTATAAGGTCTCTAATTAGTTCATCAGTTTTGGCTTTGAATATCTAGAGATAGGGGTCAAGGCTACTGGCAAATGGGCTGCCATGAAGGAGAAGGAATCAGGGAGCCTTACAGCAGCTGACTTCATCGACTTGGGTTATGCCGACCTTAGATTTTGCTCAGGCTCTGTAGGAAGTTCAGGAGGAGGGAGGTGCTTCCCCTACCGAGATTACCCCCAAGGAGACACCATGACTGAAGATGCCGGTGCCCAAGATAACGGGGTGAAAGTAGCTAACCTCGGCCAGGGAGATGCAGACGTGTCCACTAACCCTGAGGCTAGAAACACTGGATTCTTTTTGTGAAGCTTTGAACAATTTTAATTACTTTATATTTGTAACCTCTGATAAACTTCGTGACTTTGTATTTTTGCATTAACTCCCAACTTAATCTGTCAACCTCTGAGGAAGGCTTTTATTTTTTCACTTGTTAAACTTTTTATTGAATGACTTCTTTGCCATGTAATGTGTTCAGTTATGAAGTCTCAATATAACTTTTCACCAGATTAATGATGTTCAGTATCTGAGGTCATCCAAGTATAATGTCTGACCTCAGACCTTATCACCAAATCATGATGTTATAAGGTCTGAGGTTGTCAGCTAAGATGTTATCCTCGTAAAATATTTTTCACCAAATTAATGATGTTAAGGGTATGAGGTCATCTAAGTACGATGTCTGACCTCAGACCTTGTCTCCAAATCATGATGTTATAAGGTCTGAGGTCATTAACTAAGATGTTATCCTCATAAAATAATTTTCACCAAATTAATGATGTTAAGGGTCTGAGGTCATCTAAGTATGATGTCTGACCTCAGACCGTGTCCCGAAATCATGATGTTATAAGTTATGAGACCATCACATAAGATGTTATCCCCATAAAATAATTTTCACCAAATTAATTATGTTAAGGGTCTGAGGTCATCTAAGTATGATGTCTGACCTCATACCTTATTACCAAATCATGAAGTTATAAGGTCCAAGACAATCACATAAGATGTTATCCCCATAAAATAATTTTCACCAAATTAATGATATTAAGGGTCTGAGGTCATCTAAGTATGATGTCTGACCTTAGACCTTGTCACCAAATCATGATGATATAAGGTCTGAGACCATCACATAATATGTTATCCACATAAAATAATTTTCACCAAATTAATGATGTTAAGGGTCTGAGGTCATCTAAGTATGATGTCTGACCTTAGACCTTGTCACTAAATCATGATGTTATAAGGTCTGAGACCATTACATAAGATGTTATCCCCATAAAATAATTTTCACAAAATTAATGATGTTTAGGGTCTGAGGTCATCTAAGTATGATGTCTGACCTTAGACCTTGTCACCAAATCATGATGTTATAAAGTTTGAGACCATCACATAAGATGTTATCCCCATAAATAATATTCATCAAAGAGCACAATGAACCAAGAATTAACATGAAAACTGATCTTCTCATTAACAATCCCTTCATAAGATGATACATTTACACAAAAACTCTTGCAACATCATATGTAATACATTTTTAGATGATCAGCATTCCATGGGTTGGAGAAAGGTTCCCCTTCGAGGTTTTTTAGCCTGTAGTTTTTAGGTACAACCTCCTCAATCACTTTGCAAGGACCATGCCAATTTAGGTGAAGCTTGTTTGCCTTATTCAACGTCTTCTTCAACACTAGGTCTCCTACAGTTATGGGCCTTGATTTTAGCCTTTGATTATAGAATTTTGTTGTTATGTGCTGGTAAGCTGCTTGCCAGATTTCTGCATCTTCCCTTATCTCTTCAATCAAATCTAGGTCGAGTCTTCTCTCCTCCTCATTCTTCTCAGGGTCATATGTTTGAACCCTATGAGTAGGGAGTCCTACCTCTTTTGGTATGACGGCCTCTAAGATATGTGACAACATAAAAGGGGTCTCCCCTATTGGCGTCCTAATCGTTGTTCTATAGGCCCATATCATAGCATAAACCTTTTCGATCCATCTACCTTTAGCTTATTCTAACCTCTTATTGATCCCGTCAAGGATAGTTCTTTTTATGATTTCGGTTTGACCGTTTGCTTGAGGTCGGACAAGAGAAGACAAAAATTTCTTTATCCCAACTCTTTCGTAATATTTTTCCAGGGAAGAATTCTTGAACTGGGTTTCGTTGTCCGAAATAAGGGTGTTTGGAAGGCCATGTATGAATATGATGTTCTTCCAAATAAATTGGAAGGTCTTCTGCTCTGTAATCGTGATCATCGGCTCTGCCTCTACCCACTTGGAGAAGTAATCAATGGCAACTATTAGAAATCGGTAATTATTTGTAGCCCTTGGCAGGGGACCCACTAATTCAATTCCTCATACTGCGAACGGCTAAGGGGAACTGATAGAGGTCATAGGATGATGAGGTCTATGGGGGATTGTGGAGAATCTCTGACATTTGTCGCACCTCTTTACGTAGGCTGCATCATCTTTGGCCAAGGTCGTCCACCAATATCCTTGTGTGATAATCCTCTTCGCCAAAGGTCTCCCTCTTATGTGACTGGAGAAATAACCCTCGTGTACCTCCTGTAGGACGTGGAGAACTTCTGTGGGATGAACACATCTGAGGAGAGGTAATAGGAATCCCATCCTGTACAGGACATCTCCTACTATTGAGAACTTTACATCTCTGTACCTCAATTTCCTCATTTTTAACTTTGAGTCTGGTAGAACCCCCTCTCTAATATATCTGATAAGGGGATCCATCCATGAGTCCCCTAGGTTTAAATTGAGGCAAGGTTTACTGACCTCTTCTTCTTCAATGGTTGCTCTGGGAAATATCTCAACAGGGACTGTCCTTCTGATATCTCTCCTTGTTGCCTAAGCTAACCTTGCTAATGCGTCTGCATGACTGTTGTTTTGCCAAGGTATTTTCTTCATTTTTACATATTCGAAGCCTTCGAGTATCGTTCTCACCCTCTTCAGGTATTTGGCCATCCTTTCATCCTTGGCCTCATAAACCCCTAATACCTGATTAACGACCAACCTTGAGTCACTGTGAAGGATGAGTCGTCTTATACCAACGGTCCTTGACAAGGAGAGGCCTGCTATCATGGCTTCATATTCTGACTCATTATTTGAGGCCCTAAAGTTAAATCTAAGGGCATATTCGATGTTGGTACCATCCATGTCTGAAAGTATCAGGCCCACACCGCTTCCACTTTCGCAAGAAGACTCGTCGATGAAGAGGTTCCAGATGTCTTTATCTGATGAGACGTTGCTGTTAGTCCCTTCTCTAGTCTCTAGATTATTCTCAACCTCGGCCTCTTCCCGTGTGAACTCGGTAAAGAAATCTACACGTGCTTGCCCTTTGATGTCCATCCTAGGCTGATAGCTAAGGTCATACTCCCCTAGTTCAATGGCCCATGCCATTAATCTTCCCGGCTTCTCAGATTTATGGAGGACCTATCTTAGTGGGGAGTCAGTGAGGACGACCATAGAATGGGCTTGAAAGTAGGGCTTCATCTTCCTAGAGGCATGTATCAAGGAGTAGGCTAACCTTTCCATGTGAGGGTAATTCTATTCAGATCCCTAAAGGGCCTTACTGTTGAAGTATACGGACCTTTGAACCCCAACGTCCTCCTCTACAATGGCCGCACTTATAGACAATTTAAAGACCGCTAGATAAACAAACAGCCTCTCTCCCGCTATTGGTCGTGATAAGAGCAAGGGAGATCCAAGGTATGACTTGAGTTGATCAAAAGCCTCATCACACTCTTTGTCCCACTCGAAGGCCTTTCTAAGCACCTTGAAGAACAAAAGACACTTGTCGGTCGCCCTGGAAACAAATCTGTTGAGTGCAGCCACTCTTTTAGTGAGCCTCTAGACGTCCTTGATACTCCAAGGTGTCTTCATGTCGAGAAAAGACTTGATTTTCTCAGGGTTCACCTCTATTCCTCTTTTATTGACGATGAAGCCAAGAAACTTCCTAGCTCCTACCCCGAAGACACACTTTGTCGGGTTGAGTTTCATCCTGTACAGGTCCATGGTATTGAAGGTCTTTTCTAGGTCTGCCACATGAGTGCAGGCCTTTAAGATCTTTGTCAACATATCATCTACATACACCTCCATAGTCTTGCCTATTTGGTCTTTGAACATCCTATTCACAAGACGTTGATATGTTTCCCCTGTATTTTTCAATCTGAAGGGCTTCACATTATAGAAATACGTCCCTTTGTCAATAATGAAGGCTATCTTTTCTGAGTCTTCAGCATCCATGAAGATCTGATTGTAGCTTGAATACCCATCAATGAAGCTCATGAGCTCATGTCCTGCAGTTGCATCTACCATCTGGTCGATCTGAGGTAAGGGATAGCTGTCTTTTGGGCAAGACTTGTTCAGGTCGGTGAAGTCTACTCACATTCTCCATTTTTCATTGGCTTTGGGTGCAATGACTGCGTTTGATTGCCATTCTGAATATATCACTTCCCTGATAAACTCAACCTCTGCCAACTTCCTGACCTCTTCCCGGATGACGTCTTACTTCTCCTTGGAGTAAATTCTTCATCTTTGTTTGATTGGCCTAGCATCCTTAGTCACATTGATTTTATGACACATAACCTTAGGTTTGATGCCAGGCATGTCTGCGTGAGTCCAGGCGAAGATACTCTGCCTCTTCCTTAAGAATTCTATCAGCTCTTCGTCGATTTCCTCTTTTAAGGCTTTGCCGACCTAGACATTTTTTTTCGGCTGGTCTCATTGTGGACGATAGATTCTTTCTCTTCCGTGGACTCTCCTTTCTTCAATTTCGTTTCATCTCTGGGGTCGAGTGCATCAATGTTATATGTGGTAGTTTCTCTCTTATGAGCCTCCCTCTCTTCAGCGAAGTTAAAGTAGCATTCTCATGCTATAGTCCGGTCACCCTGCACTTCCCCTACCCCATAGGGGGTGAGGAATTTTAGCATCTGGTGGACCGTCAACGACACAACTTCAAACTCCTTAAGGGATACTCTTCCTATGATGAGGTTATAGGCCGAGAAGACATTTTGGTCCATAACAAAAAAATTAATCTTTCGGGTTAACCTCTTAGGCCACTCATCACCCCTTCGCACGTCCATGTCATATATGCCCAAT
This sequence comes from Sambucus nigra, assembly GCA_949130495.1. Classification (NCBI taxonomy): domain Eukaryota; kingdom Viridiplantae; phylum Streptophyta; class Magnoliopsida; order Dipsacales; family Adoxaceae; genus Sambucus; species Sambucus nigra. The sequence goes on along the minus strand of OX422222.1, from coordinate 145,963,091 downwards.
GGATGGACCTTTTTATTGCTGAACCCCATTAAAGGATGATGATAGGGTACCAGCCTAGCTCTGCTAAAGGCCTAGGCTTTTGAAGCAGGGCCAAAACATCACATCTGCTAAACTTCCTCTGTCTACAAGAATTCTCTGCACCTCACATCCATGAACTCTTGTTGTGATCACCAAAGGGTCATCATGTGGAGCTAGGATGTCTTTGAAGTCGAGTCGGGAGAACCCAACTATGAGGGTCTCCATGTCTACCTTCTTTCTCTTATGCGGAGTCTTGGAAGATGTCAGGTTTACCACTTCAAGTTTGGCCACTGATTTGGCCTCTACCACATGAGCTTTTCTGTCAGCAACCTCAAAACCACCCCCCGCAAGTCCTCCGCATATGGTGCTATTGCCAAAGGAGATCATACCAACCCTCATCACTGGGGTGTTGTCATCTTTTGGGGGGAGGTATGGATTGTCCTCATCATCTCCATCTGAGTCACTATCTCTTCTTGCTGGGGTACCATCACGAAATCTATCGTTCCTTTTCTTTTTGGGATCATCTCTTCCCCTTTTTGGAGATTTTCCATCAACATATTTCCTCAACTTTCTCGACTTCAACATCTTCTCGATCTCATATTTCAAGGAAAAGAACTTGTCTGTTATATGGCCATGGTCTTGGTGGAATTCACACCACAAGTTTTGGTTCCTCTTATGTGGAAGAACCTTCAGCTTCTCTGGACATTTTAGGGATCGATCATTCTTAATCTCATTGAGGATATGTTCGCAGCTTACCGTAAGAGGGGTATAACGCGCAAACTTGTCATCAGCTGACCTTTTATTTCTATCCTCCTTTCTTTGGAACTTTTCGCTGCTACCGCCGTTCTCGTCTTCTTACTTGGCGGTCATGGCCTCTTCATCGTTCATAACCTTCCCCGCAGTTGCCAATAACTCTGCCATGGACTGTGGAGGGTCTTCTACAAGTTTCTACAACAACTTTCCCTTCTAAAGACCTCCTATGAGGGCGGTCATGGCAATATTCTCTTCGTAATCTTCAACCTCAAGTTTTTTTTTTGTTGAACCTAGCGATGTAATCTCTTAGGATCTCATAGTTTCCTAGCTTGACACACAACAGATGGGTGGTCTTCTTTTGAGGTCTTACCCCAAAGAAGAAATTGTGAATGAACCGTTCAGCCAATCCCTTAAAGTTTTTAATTGAATTCTGCGAAAGAGAAGTAAACCATATGTGCGCAGCTCCTGTCAAGGTCCCAAAGAAGGCCCAACACTTCATCTCATCTGGTATTGAGTAAATGTTCGCCACTGACCGGTACATCTCTATATGATGTACACGATTGGTCCTACCGTCATACTTGGGAGTCACTGTGGGTGGATTGAACTTGGCTGGGGTAGGTAAGCTTACTATCTTAGCTACGAACGGAGAGCCCTCTGAGAAACCTCTTTGCAGTGGGTCTCGACTTTTGATGAGGTCTCATATCTTGTCCTCAATATGTTGGATGGAGTCATTCCATAGTCTTGCAACGTCGGCATGACTGAGGTTATCCCCAGCCACCTATAAGGGGTGAACTGAGGGTTCCCCATCCACGACACAACGTCTGTTGTTCACCTCTTCTTGGTCTCTTCCTCGTCCCTGATGAGGTCGACGTTGTCTCTCTTCCCTTTGTGAGCCGGCTGCACATCTCTACCTTGACAACCTTTGTCTTAGGTCATTTACGGGTCCGAGATTTTCAAAGGCTGACCCTCTACTCAGTCGATCAAAAGTTGATCCTCGTTGTTGGGCTTCTCCACCTCTTCTGCCCCCATAACATTGACTTCGTTCGATAGGACGAACTATATTGTTTAAAACCTCATACGGCTCCCAACAATCTTTCGGAACATCTTCCCCCTCTAGATCATCTTACTTGTCCTCAGGGTAAGGGTTTTCTTGCCTCCCCAGGCGCAAGCACCTAGGGTCAGCAACGTCCCTCCTCCATTGGGGCGTAGGTTGGTCTTTTCGCGGTGCCTGGGGTGGTCCCCTGACGTCAGGATGAGGCTGAACAACCGTCGGAGTGATCATTTCTGGTGAGACTCCAGGTGGCCTCATCATATTTTGGCTGAGCTGTGCAAATTTCTCCTGTATTGCTTGTTGCATTGCAGCCAAAGACCTCAAGGCTACGACCACCTCCACCATTTTGGATTGGGGTGGTGCCTGGCTAGAGCTAGGTCCTCCCGCACCAGGCGGCGAAAAAGGTGGTGGTAATTCAGGTGCCATGTGTTATCATAAAAGAGCTGGTGTTGTAAATGAGCTTAATACCTTACAAGACTTCTTTTAATGGTGAAGTATCTCCACGCAAGGGGTAAGGCCTGGTTCACCACCAGAGTCTCCGGTTAGGTTAAGCGAATAAAGAGGAGGAGACATCTTCTCGTTTCCCACAGACGGTGCCAAAATGATGATGCTAGAAATAGCACCACCCTTCAAGGTGTTTGTAAGCTCAATCCAATGTTAACAATGGCAGTATAAAGGCATATAGTATAAGGAGGTGAGGAGAAGAGAAAAATCACTGGAATATAAGTGGTTCAGCTAATCAGGCCTACGTCCACTGTGCAAGTGTGTGATTAATATCACTGTATGAGGGCAATGGCCATGGATTCAATATCTCAAGATTTCTCTCTCTACTGTATAAAATGATAGAGTTTCGGCTAGGGTTGCTCATTTCGAATCCTTTTCAAGGTAGAGGATGACCTCTATATATAATGTCTGGGGGTGTAGTGTACCCCCCAAGCATGCAATGACCATGTGCATGAGGATCGATCCAGTATTAGAATGACACCTGACTGATCTCATGTAGATAATGATGACCTCAATATTCCCTCACGTGAGGGGAATGATTCGGTTATGACTAATTTGTGTACATATGTTCCTAGCCACACATATGCACATAAGAGCTCGACCATCTATGACTGGTCCCAACCTCGGCCTGAAAGAGGCCAAGGTTGGTGTGGTAGGGTAACTGCTTGATCAGTGGTGACCTTGGCTCAGGGGAAGAGCCGAGGTAAGGCCGGTGGGACTACAACGTCGGCCTGAGCCGAGGTAACGGTGACGTAGCAGGAATGTCGGCCGATTTATAGCCGAGGCTAGTTATGATGATGGAGTTTGTCCTTATAACCTCGGCCTGCACCTAGCCGAGGTTGTCAAACTTGGGTGGCCTGATGAGTAGTCTGCCTCTATACATCATGAAGATCTCAACTGTTGTCTGAACGCGAGACTAGTAACATCGTCCATGGGTGACCTTGTTTAGGACAAGACTGTTGGCTACTAATCTATATACCCTATAACCTCGTCTATCTCCTTGGCCGAGGTAGATGTATCTGAGAAGTTGGGTACATATAGATCATATCAGAAATGATATAAAAATACATCAATCATCATAATCAAATCTCCCTCATAATGCAAAAAACTCCCCCATAATTCATTCTCCCCCTTTTTATTTGTCCGAACTAGATAAGGAAACAAATAAACAAATCAAGCATGGATTTGTCACGACAAACATGCATAGCAAACATGGATCATGAAAAGATTTACTCAAAATCTTTCACAAATTATTTTTTATTTTCATTTTTTTCAAATAAGAGGCAAAAATTATATTACAAAAATCACACACCATGATTTTACACTAAGACAACCAAATCATGGAAACAAAATGAATGTGTGTGAAGATATTCAATAAGCAAATCAATGCAATCAAACATAACATATGTGCACGATGTATACATGTACTCCTATCGAATAAATCTCAAAATCATCCTTAGGAATCAAAAGTGTTGAATTTAAATGGCATCGACTCAATCCATCAACACATCAAAGTCAAAAGTGATTCCCACACAAATAACGTCTAAAACTATGAATGCTTTTTCAAGACGTTGTCAGGACATGCAAATCCATTTTTCATATCTTTCCATTCAAACACCCTCATAAATAATAAAAATTATATTTTTCTATTGAGGTGGCCCTTTTTTGGCATATTTATCTTTTTGTTGCCTATAAATTTTTTTCGGGCTCTTTTAAATGGTGGCTTTCACGACGAGTTAATTTTGAACTCTCATGGTCCTTTTTCCTGATTCACTCATCATATTTTGCTGCAATTAAATTCCTTATTGTAAATAATTTTTACATGCACTATTTCCAGTGTCGAGTTTTATCGCATATGGTTCGTTTTAAAGACATAATTGAGATGACAACACTCTGATCAATATGTGATAAACAAGTACAATAATAAAACAAATCCATGCAAGTTTGCATTAAAGGAACTCATGAGTCAAACATGTAGGTAGTAACAATTAATCACATCTCAAGAACTCCAAACAGTGTAAAACACAAAATGAAATGATAACGCATATCAAAACAATATCAAATAGTCACATGGATATGGAATGAAATTGTGACTCGCACTACACCAAAACATTCTATTAGTAACATACCAATTTTTTTATTACTAACACTATTAAACCATTACTATTTCTTACCCTAGATTACCGTTAGTAAATTCATATAAGTGTTAGTAATTTTAATTTACAATTGAAATATAAGGTACATAAATTTTTTAACACTTTCGAGAAGCGTGTTTTCCCTCCCACTAAAAAATCCCCAATTTTCCTTCTTGTCTGTCATTCTTCCCTCCGAAATGAAATGGCCCAAATTGCAAGGTCAGGTTCCTCTCTCTCTAAATTTTCATCAACCACAAGGTCGATCGTATGTATATAATATGCACAACACCTGGTGAGTCTCTTCTCCCTTTTGATTCACTAAGCAACTCCTAAGAAATTTACGTAACAACGGTTTGCAAAAAGTGTAAGGTCCTCTACAACCATAACCATTGTTTACATATGTATATATATGTGCATCTGTGTCTATCTCTCTCTGTGTGTGTGTGTGTATATATATATATATGTATGTATGTATGTATGTGTAGATATATATGTGTAAGTATGTATGTATTGAATTTGCTAGGGTTTGAATAAGTGAAAAGAAGCTAACGAAGGTGATACTACCAGATAAGTGGAAAGAAGAAGCCAACAACACTACTGAAGGTGGTGGCAGCAAAATCAATGAGAATCTTCTCCAAAAAAAAAAAAATAGGTATTTTTCTCTCTATATATATCTTTCTATATATAAATATGTAACATATGTATTTATGCTTTGGGTTTCATGATTTGGGTATTTTAAGGTAAGCCTCCTCTCTAATTCGAAGCTAAATATTATTAGATCTAACCTTGCTTTGTAATTTCGTTTTGAAACTGGGTTTTAGTTTAAGGTTAGAAAATTTGTGATTTGTAATGAGAATAACTTGTTTGATATTTACTACACTAAATAAATTACATATTAGATGAGATAATTTTGATTGAGTGTCTTCATTGTCTATACAGGTAACTATAAATATATTTGTTAAAGTGTTTATATGGGCAAAATTTTATTGAGTGAGGTTTAGAGGTCTGGAGTTAGTTTATAGATTTAGTGACTATATAGAGTAGAGAGCCAACGACAAAGTGCGAAAAGGTCGATTTATTTATAAACATATATGTAGAATGGGTTTGTTTATTTCTATCATAAACGTGTGTGTAGAATGGGTTTGTTTGATTCTGCATTCAGTTGTTTTTAGGTGATTGTTACTACATAATTGTTACAGTTTGCTTGATGTTTTATATTGGAGATTTGGGTTACAAAATCAAATTTTTTTAGAAATGAAATGAAGCAGAGCCTATCAAACCTTTTATTTATTACATAATTGTTACAATTAAAGTGTCGTGTGAATAATGCCATAGCGGTCCATCTTTTGCTCTTAATGGAAATTTTCTGATATGGACAAACAATTGGCCATTGTTTTGCCACTCAAAATACGGGGGGAAAAAGAATGCCCATTTGATGATGCATGCTTTGAGCAATGAAAAATGCTAAGTGGCTATTTTATCATGCCCTATTCCGGACTCTTGTACCATTATTTGGCAATTAAAGACCATTTCTTCCTTATGATGGAGGGATCATTGATTTAGTCATATGTTTCTCATCACAAATTAGCCAAATAAGCAAATTCAGTGTAAATTATTTTTCGAGGGGTGTAACATATAATTCAACGTAACAAAAATAAATCTTCTCGCAATGATGTAAGGAACTATACGAATAAAAGATTGCTTATTGTCTACACATTTCTATAATGAAAGAAATTTAACTTCCAATCTAAGCGACTTTAAATGTAGATGGATTTCAATTGAACCTCTTCAATTTTACCCTCACTGAATCAGTTTCTGGGTTTCTCCTCTAAGGGTGGACAAGAAGTTGCCAGAGAACATAGCTTCTTTGTCTGCGTATCCAAATCACACTTTCAAAATATAATTACAATAATAATAATAAATAAATAAATAAATAAATATATATATATATATATAAATAAATAAATCTAGTAACATTGAATGGTGAAAGTTTCAGCATGTTAAAGAAACGTAGTGTTTTGGGGATAGATAAACATAACAAAATTTGCTGAAGCGTCCAGAGGAATTTTCAAAAGAACACTATTCATAATAAAGTTACATATAAAAGGGAGGAAAAATAAATACAAATAATTCCTTTTTAAGTTTACTGGAGTTGCAAAAACGCAAACAAAAGATACCAAGTATTGATTTATTTTTAGTTGTTTAAATTTTAAATATCAAGTTTCATGAGTAACTTTGTTATGTCTTTGAGATTTTTCTTATTGTAACATTTATTTTTGTTCATTATCAATCAAAATAATCAATCCCTTTAATTTTATGTTTATTTGTTTAGATCTTGTTTGCTTATTTAACTTGTTCTAACAAAACCTTATTAACATTGATCCATCCAAGTTTAATTTTTATTTTAATATGCATTTGAGTTGATACTTCTGAGTGATAAAGAGGGCTTTTTGTTTGCATGAATAAGCTACGTATTTTTTAGTGCATAACTTATGAGGGAGAAAGAGGGCTTGAATTTAGGTACACTCATATTTGGTTTTTGAAATGATTTTGTTTAATGTAGTGAATTGAGTTCTGAGTTTTGGGGATTGGAGTTGGTGAAATATTTTGGATATAATTGAGTGCTTTGGGTAATGAGCTTACTTTGAAAACAACGTAAATTGGGAATAGTCAATAATCCAAATTTATAATTCCCCAGAGATTTTTGGATCATGATCAAATATGCCGCCAAAATTGTCGACAACAGTGATGCCGCCATTGCCATTAAATGCAAATACGACATTGTTCTGCTTTATTTCTACTTGTGAGTATTGTGAATGAAATTATACCTTTACTATTTCTTAGCATACAATACTGTTATAATTTCATGTCAATGAAAAAAATTCATTCCTAAACATATGACATTGTTATGCTCTATTTCTACTTTATAATTTCGTTACTCATCAACCCCCAGAGAACGGTAGAAATATGAAAATCATGTGTTTGTAACTAACTTGTGTTCTAATGTGTATTATATTCCTAATTCTTTTCAATTGTTTAAATTTCTTCTTCAGTTGTTCTTCAATGACAGCCTGCACAATATAGAATCTGGAAAGCGTATTGGTCTCCACACCGTGTTGGTAAGATGTTTGTGACAACATTGTCATAAGAAATAGTCTAAAAGAAGTATTTTTAATGTAAAAATACTTCTTTTGGAATACTTCTTTTGGACTGTTTGATGAACTAATAAAAATTTCCATCAGGGGTTATAAAAGAACTTATATTATTATGAACACTTATCCTCTGCTCCAAATTCACATTGAGTTTTTGCATACGAGTTATGACATTGAATTGCTTGATGAACTAATAAAGAATATAATTTTGAAGTCAAATTACTCAGGAGATCTAAAATTTGTTGTCTTCCACTGTAAGAAGGTTATTTTCTCTTATTCAAACATGTTTATTCGTTATTTTAGAGTGGAAAGAAAAACAAGGAAATGGCGATAATAGTAGTAGTATATGTTACCAATATCTATCCACCTTTTGTTTTCTTCCTTCTACCACTCGTCAATAAAAAAATGATTCACGTAATTATTGTGGAATAGGCAGAGAGTAGTGATGATTAAATAAACGTTCAGTGAAAGTTAGCTTTTGCAGATTGGTCATTTGAACGCAAGTTTATTTGTCTATATCATTAATGAGTTATGAAACTCTCGTAACTAAATTTCCTATGCGGCTGAATCCCCTGACTCTATCTGTGATATGCTCCAACAACAATCCAAAAGAGGTATTCATAATTATAATTTGAACCAACCATAATGATAAATCATAATGTTATATTTTTGTGCATATATGTCATTCGTAGTTAATGCTTACTTTTCCTTAATGCTCTAATTACATTTAGTATTTCAAAAGATGATGGCTGGAACTGATCACTACATAGCCACATCCACACTTGAATGGCATCCACATGAATCACATAGTCTTGATTTTGAGATTAAGGATTATTCTGAAGCACAGTTAAATGAAATTGATCTAGAATGGAAATGTCCAGTGGAGTCGCAATCCACATTCGGGTTCTTCGTGACTTTTGACAATCATATGGTATCCAAGTGAGTTTACTTTTTTTTTCTTCCAAGTTTTAATTTTGGAACATTAAAAATATATTTACCTCTTAATCACCTTTTAAATATAATACTGATGGTAAGTTGTGTTTTTCATGTTCTTTTAGGATCATAAAAGGTACCTGGATGAGCGAAAGTTTTACGCTACGAAGGAACGCATTACCAGAAAAAGGGTGGGTTTCGAAAGAGTTTCTTGCATCAATGCCACACTTCCATTGTCACAACTTTCACAATTTTTAGATGCTCTATGCACTGTATGTGAGGTACTAGTTGTTGCGCTAAAACAGTCCTATGTTAAGCAACCAAGACCATAAAACTCACTTCGGAATTTTACCAAACACTTGGTGTGCGGAAAACACCCAAGACCTTGTTCCTAATGAAAACTAAGTGTGCAAACTCAAAACGAATCCAATCAACAATCAACAAGTAGGATAACAAGAACACACAAGCAATCAAAGCAAAGAAACGACAACAATACAACGTGGTTCACCCAAACAAGGGTTACATCCACAATGGTAGGATTTCTTCTTTCTTTGATAAATGGAGGAACCACAAGGTTACACACTCACACTCTTTATCTCTCCAAGAAAGTCACTCACAACCAAGCACAAGAACTAATCTTAAACAAGAAGCTCTCATGCACTTTTCTCTTTGAAAAACTCACAAAATGTTCACTCTTGCTGGAAAAAACAGCACTGCATAAAAACAGAAAATAGGCCTCTATTTATAGATTTTCCTCAAAGTGGCAATTTTGTAAATATCAAGAAAAAATCTGTTTTTCTCCCAAAACAACCGTGAACCAACGGGAAGCCACCGGAGAGCCAAAATACACCACAAACTCCACCTTGGCGATCCGAATGATCCAACCAAAAAACCGGAATGAAAACCATTGAACCCGCTTGAAGATCACCCCGAAATCTACCAAGCTCAATGCGGCTCCACCTAACTGAGGAGCCTCTCCTTGAACTTCAACAAGAAGTGAGATTTAGAAGCTTTAGGCAATGCCTAAACTTCTCTCTAGTCACAGGTTTGGTGAGGAAATCTGCTGCATTCTCATCCGTGTGCACCTTCTCAATCAAAACCTCGCCGGAATTAACCCAATCCCGAACTCTATGATACCGTACATCAACATGCTTTGTGCGGGCATGATACACTTGATTCTTAGCCAAATGCATAGCACTTTGACTATCGCAATGAAGACGAACACTCTCTTGCTTCATCCCCAATTCACTCACCAAACTCTTTAACCAAACCGCCTCCTTTGATGCTTCCGTAAGTACCATATACTCCGCCTCCGTAGTAGACAAAGCACTTGTCGCTTGTAACATGGATCTCCAAGATACCGGCCCGCTAGCAATAGTGAATACATACCCCGATGTAGATCTCCGCTTATCAAGATCCGCCGCATAATCCGAATCGACATACCCCGCAACAAACTCGGCCCCTTTCTTCCACTCAAACACAATGCCCATAGACTTGGTTCCCTTTAGATACCGAAGAATCCATTTCACCGCTTTCCAATGCTCTTTTCCCGGATTCTACATGTACTTACTAACCACACCCACGGCTTGGGTGATATCCGGCCTCGTGCAAACCATAGCATACATAAGGCACCCCACATCACAAGCATATGGCGTTGAAGCCATCTCCTCTAACTCATCATCCGTAGAGGGACATTGCTTTGCAGACAAAGTGAAATGTGAAGCTAACGGGGTCGAAGTGGCCTTGGCATCCAACATGCCAAATTTCCCGATGACATGCGAAATATAATTTTTCTGAGATAACCACAACTTGCCAACTTTTCTATCTCGTCTAATCTCCATACCAAGAATCTTTTGCGCTGCACCAAGATCCTTCATGTCAAACTCCCGGCTCAATTCCACCTTGAGCTCCGTTATTCGTGACATGTCCCACACGCAATGAGCATGTCATCCACATAGAGCATTAACAAAACAAATGAACCATCATCAAGAACCCGAAAATATGCACAATGGTCATGATCACATCTCGTGTAACCAACCCGCAACATGAAGGTATCGAACCGTAGGTACCATTGTCGTGGCGACTGTTTAAGCCCATACAATGACTTCTTAAGCCGACACACATGATCTTCCTTTCCCACTTCCTTGAACCCCTCCGGTTGCACCATGTAAATAAGCTCCTTCAAATCACCGTGAAGAAAATCCGTTTTCACATCCATTTGCTCCAATTCCATATCGAATTGAGCAACCATTGCCAACAACACCCGTATAGAAGTATGCCTCACCACCGGGGAGAAGATCTCATCATAGTCAATCCCCTCCTTTTGTGAAAACCCCTTCGCTACTAGCCTTGCCTTGTACTTCGGTTCTTCTATTTTGTTAATTGCCTCTTTCTTCCTATACACCCACTTAGAGCCAACAATGTGTCGCCCCTTGGGTTTAGGAACCAACTCCCACACAGAGTTCTTTCGTAGAGCTTCCATCTCTTCCGACATAGCACCCATCCAACTTGCCTTGACATCACAATTAATGGCATCTTTGTATGTCGTTGGATCACCCTCACTAGAAATGAGAGCGTAATTGACCTCTTCCCAACCAAGCCTAGATGGTGGCTTGATCTCCCTACGCTCTCGGTCACGTGCTATGGATGGAACTTGCTCCACCCGTTGAGTGTCCCCTACCTCAACCAATTCCTCTTCCAAATCATCCTCATTCGGCTCCACCTCAACCGTGCCATTACCCGATTGAGAATCACTTGAACCACTAGTAGATGCACTATCACTATCGGTGGTTGCTGATCTCGGAAATACCAAAGGAATCTCGACGGTTCTAACACCACCGTCATCGGCAACTTCCAAGAACTCATTGGCCTTCAACATGGACGTCTCGTCAAATCTCACATCCCGGCTAACAACTAGCTTCCTCGTAGACGGATCCCAAAGCTTGAACCTCTTCACCCCTTTTCCATAGCCTAGGAAAATACACCGGCGAGTTCTCGGGTCATTTTTAGTCCTCTCGTCACTAGGAATGTGAGCGTACCCGGGACATCCGAACACCCTCAAAGTAGAGTAGTCGACCTCGTGCCCAGACCATACTTCCTCCGGACACTTTAAACCAAGAGTCGAATTTGGTGACCGATTCACCAAATACACGGCATGATCAAGAGCCGCTGCCCAAAATGATTTCGGTAACCCGGCATGAAACCTCATGCACCTTGCCCTTTCCATAATGGTGCGGTTCATCCTCTCCGCCACCCCATTTTGTTGTGGAGTCTTCTTAACGGTAAAGTTCCTTGTGATGCCCGCATCTTTACAATACTTGAGAAACCCACCATCTCTATACTCACCCCCGTTGTCGCTCCTCAAATACTTGATCTTCTTCCCCGTTTGATTCTCCACCATGGCTTTCCACTCATTAAACTTCTCGAAAACCTCCGATTTTTCCTTCAAGTAGTAGATCCACACTTTTCGTGAATAATCATCTATGAAAGTCACAAAGTATCTAAATCCGCCTATGGAAACAACATCCGAAGGCCCACACACGTCGGAATGAATATAGTCAAGAGTCCCTTTACTGTTGTTCGTAGATATAGTGAATTGCACTCGAGTTTGCTTCCCCATCACACAATACTTGCAAAAACCAAGCTTGCATCCGTGCACCCCTTTCAACAACTTTCGCCGATGAAGTTCTTCCATGCCCCGTTGGCTCATGTGACCAAGTCTCATGTGCCACAATTGTAGTTCATCGATTTCAGGCTCCGTGGAGACTGCCGCTCCACCCACTACCGTATTTCCCTTCAATCTACAAAGATTGTTCGGTAACTTTGTGCCGCGCAAAATCACCATCGATCCCCTTTTGACCTTCAAAGCCCCACCCTCGGCTTGAGTCACATACCCCTTTGAATCGAGTGCGCCTAAGGAAATCAAGTTCTTTTTAAGTGCCGAAACGTGCCTCACTTCACTTAAGGTTCGGACAACCCCATCCCACATCTTTATGTGCACCGACCCGATTCCCACTACTTTGCACGTAGCATTGTTTCCCATGAGAATCTCACCACCGGTATTGGACTTGTAATCCTCAAACCATTCCCGGTTTGGACACATGTGGTATGAACATCCGGAATCTAGAATCCAACCATCAACGTGATCGGCGGAAAAACAAGTAAGAACCTCTTCGCCTTCCTCTAAAGTAGCAACACCGGCCACATCCTTAGTAGCGTCTCCTTTCTTATCATCTTTCTTCCACTCCGGACAATTCCGTTTAAAGTGACCTTTTTTATGGCACTTGAAACACTCAACCGTGCTAATGTCTCGAGATTGAGACCTTTAGAAGCCCCGGTTATTTGCACCCCGAGACTTCGACCTTCCTCTTCGTCCACCACTATCAACCTTGGCTACCAAGCCTTCACCTTGAGAAGATGAACTACCTCCACCGCTACCATTTTTCTTCTTCATGGCCACCTGAGAAATGATGTCCTGCATTACATCATTGAACTTGAGAGTAGTCTTCCCAAACATAAGTGTGGTGACAAAGTGCTCATATGAATCGGGCAACGAAGCAAGCAACAATAACGCTCGATCCTCCTCGCTAAATTGAACATCAATTCGGTTCAAATCGTTGATCAAAGCATTGAAGATATTTATATGCTTCATCATATCACCGCCCTCCTTCATTTCTAACTTGAAGAGCATCTTCTTTAGAAACAATTTATTTGACAAAGACTTGCCTAAATAAATCTCCTCCAATTGATCCCACATGCCCTTAGCCGTAGTTTCCGATATCACATGATTGAGCACATCATCCGTGATATACATTTCAATTGAAGAAATCTCCCTTTGATCAATATCGCTCCATTCGGCTTCGGTCATATCCACCGGACGCTTCTCTATACCCAACAGTGCTATAACCAACCGTTGTTGAACAAGAACACCCCACATCCTTCTTTGCCACAAGCCAAAATTAATTTTCTCATCAAAAGATTTTATCTCAAATTTCATTGAGCCCCCAGATCCATAACTAGGATCCCACTTCTTAGAGCCTCCGCTTGTAGAAGTTCATTCGAGAGCACGCGACACCTCTTCCACCATTTGGAACAAATTCTAGAACTTATGCCAATATCACTCAAATTGATTCAAGCCGAACCAAAATACCGAGCAAACCAAGCAACCAAAGCTCTGATACCACTTGTTGCGCTAAAACAGTCCTATGTTAAGCAACCAAGACCATAAAACTCACTTCGGAATTTTACCAAACACTTGGTGTGCGGAAAACACCCAAGACCTTGTTCCTAATGAAAACTAAGTGTGCAAACTCAAAACGAATCCAATCAACAATCAACAAGTAGGATAACAAGAACACACAAGCAATCAAAGCAAAGAAACGACAACAATATAACGTGGTTCACCCAAACAAGGGTTACATCCACAATGGTAGGATTTCTTCTTTCTTTGATAAATGGAGGAACCACAAGGTTACACACTCACACTCTTTATCTCTCCAAGAAAGTCACTCACAACCAAGCACAAGAACTAATCTTAAACAAGAAGCTCTCACTCACTTTTCTCTTTGAAAAACTCACAAAATGTTCACTCTTGCTGGAAAAAACAGCACTGCATAAAAACAGAAAATAGGCCTCTATTTATAGATTTTCCTCAAAGTGGCAATTTTGTAAATATCAAGAAAAAATCTGTTTTTCTCCCAAAACAGCCGTGAACCAACGGGAAGCCATCGGAGAGCCAAAATACACCACACTAGTCCCCCTTCTGCTGTCATTGAAGTATTCCTTTCCAGTGCATCTATTGCTACCACTCGGATGAATCTATACCTAAGATAGGATCTGAACTGAATTGTAATTAACAAATCAAATTGAGAATCGATTTGCACGTGGGTAGTTCAAAGGAAATGTTTTTTTATCAAATAATTTAGAAATTAATAAATTATATTTTGTGCATTTCACGCCAACTGTATCAAGTCCAGAATTTTTAACGAATCATCATGTTAAAAAAATTATAGATTCATAGCTTTAAAATTTCTTGTGTTTTGGGCCACCATCAGACAATGACTTTGCAGACCAATCTAATTTGACTCGTTTTAGTACTAAAAAGCTTGAGCAAATTTGAGCTAAAATAAGGCAAATCAGATATTATCATTTCAATCATCGAATGGGTACTGCCCTTCAAAAATAATTTGTCCAATTATGTGTCCATATAAAGAGAATTGACATACTTTTTGATGAAATTCTTTCCATATTTAACACTGATATACATAAAGATATATTATAGTGTTTGAATATTCCTATTAGTGCTATAAATTTTTAATCAACTTTGGTTTTATGGGATGCTATTGTTATTATTGTGAAATTGAGTCGCGACATATCTTATATAATACTTTTGCAATTTATGTATTTTATTTTTTATTCACCTTTTAATAATTTTTGTTATTGAATGACTCATTACTTCAAGAGATGAACTTTTGGATACATTATTGCAAGTAATGGAGAAATAGGGGAAGAATATTTATCTATTACTTGCAAATTGATGGACTTGTGTTTATATCTTAGCAACATCTTTTTTAGTTTTAATACTCAAGATTCTTTCAAACTTGGGCAATTTTGAGACTAAAGCATGTGTTGCTAGCGAGACCACAATAATTTCCTCAGCGCCAAAACATGCTATGCAGGCATTTACGCTTATCAATGAAAATCATGTTGCTCAGGTTCTGAATTAGCTATCCCCTTCTCTCTCTCTCACTATATATATATATATATATATATATATATATATATATACACACACACACACACAATGTTCCCCCTTTAGGCTAATCTGTGTTACAAAAGCATATGAATAATCATACTTACTGTAATTAGAGAGATAATTGGAATTTAATTATTAAAGTTTGTGATTTTACTGTTGCGGCACTTCTGTATTTCCCTAACTGTTTAACTATTTTATGGGCGTTACTTCAAAGAAATATGAAGTTGATTGTATGCGATGCTTCAAGTAGTTGCATATCACAAGTTGATTGTCTACGAAGTTGGTTATAACTCATTACATATTTTCTCAGTCATTAAGTATTTTTTGATTTGTTGCAAGATATGAGTAATTTGTTTGAAAGGCTTCGTGTTAGATCTGATCGAAAACCTCTCAGGAATGCCTCTACTGTAAACCTCATAAAATGTTCTCCCCCCTCCTCTCTCTCTCTCTCTCTCTCTCCCTATATATATATATATATATATATATATATATATATTTTTTTTTTTTTTATTGGTGTCGTGTCATATTTATTTTGATTGGGCAGAGTTTCATTTTTTGGGTGATGCTTTAATAGTTTAATGGTTTAATGGTGTAATGGTTCAATGGTTCTATGGTTTAATAATCCTTTCATTCCACAGTTTTACTTATGATTGTGTGAGCATTTTCAGTTTTGTCTCTGGAATTTCAATTCATTAGTGAGGTGGACTACATGGACCGGTATAAAAAATTTGAGAATATTGTTAAGGAACATATTATGTGGTATATAACGTTCGTGATTGCGTGACCAACGAAACTGTTGATTTGAAGAAGATCCGCCGAGAGCAGTAAGATAAGGAGTGCCAAGCACCACTATTAGAGAAATTTCTCTCTTTAAGAAGATGCAAAATGGAAAAAATGTCAGGTATCTTGATACATTATACTACATATCAGTCCATGTTAACCATAAAGGAAATGTTTATGACTTTCACTTCAAGATATAAAAGTGAAGGATTTTTTTAATCATTTATTTGGTAGTTGAATTTAGATTATGTGTTGATTTTGCTTCAAATCTCAAATTCATTTATGATTTTTAAAAGTTGTTTAAGTTGGTACTAAATCTGAATATGTTTTTATTTTTATATAGATCAGGTGTTGATCATAAAGATAGTGAATGATCCAAGAAAAAAATATAAGATGCCTCAGAGAGGAATAAGGAGAATAAAGAGAGCACGACACAATGGAAGATGAAGGATTTCAAAGGTCATCAACTGACAAACAGAGAATAATAGAGGCTCGTTGAAATTAAGGGACCATTCGAATGCAACTCTGGACTGAATAAGAAAGCGATGAATCCCATGGAGAAGGCTGCTAAGCCTGTGAAGTTTCTGTATACAACGATGTAGGTGACGTTGATGATGCAGATGCGGTACAATGGGTTGTTTGTGGTGTCAGGGGTGGTTAAGAGAGGGGATCCCATGAAGAGGCTGAATTTATTAGAAATAAGGTACGAATTATTTATTTTCATTGGTAATGTTGTTTGCATCCAACTTTTTGAATTATTTTTTGTATGGTTTTAACTGCAATAAGGATGCAAACCAGTTCTGAAACTATCTATTTTAAGCCTTCATTTATCGTACTCTTTTAATTTCCAATGTTAGGGATTCCATTCCATGCAATGTTTGTTATACATTTTTTGTAGATTTTTAGACATATTTTGTTTTCTATGTGTTATAAAATCGTTTAACGATTCATGGTTTTGGATTTTGGCATTTTGCGTTATTGAGTTTATAGCTTGGGGTCTTTGTGTTTTATGGTCTTTTTGTTTTGTTTTATGTTCGCAATTAGACACCTTTTTATACTTTTGGAGTATATGGATTTAGAATTAGATAATCAATGTTCATTTGGTTTGAAAATATGAATTAGTTTTTCCTTTATCTAACTGTATGCTGCAAGAAAGGACTAAATTGACATATGTTCAAGAATATTAAGTACCATAAGGATTCAAACACCATTGTTGGTACATTGCGTACTATTTGTATAATTTTTACAGACTATTACTATTGTTGTTTGTATAAATAAGAAGAAGGAATATTATATAGGGAAGAGAGAAAGGGTGTTGCTAGTTTTTGGGTTACTTTAGTTACACATTGAAACTATTGTACATGTAACTTGCAAATTATGTTGTAAAAGTTTGTTTGGTTGATTGGTTTACTTATCTTGGTGCCTTGCTATGAGATTGTGTTGAAGTTGGGAGCTTTTCATTTCCCTTTTTACTTTGAAATATGATTAGGTTGTCCGTGTTTATTTTTGAATTCATTAGTTTGAAATATGATTAGGCCACTATTTTTGTATATGTGCTTAGGATTTAATTAGTGTTCCTGATTTTAAATTTAGAGTATTGGATCTTGAATTTTTTTTTTTAAATATGTAGTAAGATTAGTAACATAATATTAATGTTACTAATTTTGAATGTTACCGTTATTATTAGTAACAGAATTTTACCGTTGCTAATCCCGAATTTTCCGTGACTATTAGTAAGTTAAATTTTCCGTTACTAATTCTGAATTTTTTGTTACTATTTGTAACAAAACTTTAGCGTTACTAATTCTGAATTTTACCATTACTATTAGTAACAGAATTTTACCATTACAAATTCTGAATTATCGTTACTATTAGTAACATAATTTTACCATTACTAGCTTCGTGCCCCACACCTATTTTCTAACGAAAAAATTGTGTTACTAATATTTTTAGTAACTGTAAAATTGTGTTACTAATGGCGTATTTTGGTGCAGTGTCGGTCATCTTAAATGTCCATTCATATATGGTGCAAAACAAAATACAAAACTCTTTTTTACTTTTTCAAAATTCTTATCAAAATAAAATCTTTATGTATTTTTCAAAAAAATTCAAAAAAAAAAGCTAATACAAAAAGTGCACAAATCATAACACTAGCAAACATATAACATGAAGCACAATTAGTGTATGACAAACATGCGAACACAATCATCAATATGATATAACAAGAGAAGCATCATGTGCAAGCAATCGAGAATCAACAAGTCTAATATCTAGTGCCTCTAAAAGTGCTTCCTAACCCAAATAGGTGTTCAATTATGCATAGGGGTTTTAGGAACCAAGGAAACACTAGACTTTAAGTTCCTAGGACTTTTTTGAAGATCGAAATAGAAACGCCTAAGGTGACCTTTCCTACCACAGTATGAACATGTGTAAACGGGTGGAATCACACCTATGGGTTGACATTTTCTAACTTCCTTAGGATTAATTGACCCTCTAAACCAAATAATGGTCTTGGATTTAACACTCAAAACATGATAATAGGACAAGCCACTACCATTGCTGCAACACTACTAGTCAGTCAAATCATTTTTTATCTCCAAAATTTTTTACTCAAGCAAAGAATTAGACACTTCCAATTTTATTGACTCCTTCTCTAAATTTTCAATAACTCCTAGAAGGTTATCAGATTCATTATTAAAATACTCACACTTATCCCTAAGATTCTCTTCACGTGCCACAAACTCATCGAGTAAGATATTTTTATCCATTTTGGCACAAACACAAATCTATAATTTTTAAAGTCCTCCAATTATTTTTTCTAAAACTAGGACTCTATAATCACTCTCCTTTTTGGAAAATTTTAAAGCATTAAAGTCATGGTCCAAAGAAACAAATTTCTCACAATAAAGATCTTTTTGATTTTGAACCCTTTGCAAAAGATCCATTACGGATTTAAGACGACAATTTTCTTTTTTAAAAAAATCAATTCTTTTGGAAAACGTCAAATTAAAACAATTTAAATCATCCAAACTCTGACTCGTTTCATCAAAGAGTGGCATCCGATTACATAAGTGCTCCATCAGAAAAATTGCAATTTTTTACAAAACAGATTTAAAACAAAATCAACATCACATAATTTTACGAAAAAACGGATCAAACGCAACAACTTAGCGCAATAGTCTCTAAAACTAATTTGACAACATGAGTAGTCAAAATGTATCACACAAACAAAATTAGGATCACACGATAAATTAGTGTAACCCATTCTGATACCAATTTGTAAAATAACTATGTGTGATAAAGATTCGAAAAAATTCGCAAATGCCAACTATACACTTATTTACTTAAGAGTCAATTTTTGAATGAAATTAGTTCAGCCCTTAAACAAATATCTACGTGTTTGCATGTGTCGAACTATCATAAATAGAAATATGCTAACTCACAGATTTCAAGAAAAATCCTCGAAGGGCAAAACCTTTTATTTTACTGTAATTCCTAAATCATAATTTACATGGATTATAATGAAATATGCAATAAGTTTACCTCAGCAAACCTACATAGACGCGTAGTCTAGAGTCAGCAATGGATTCCACGCAGCGAATCCACATGAACTGCAGTCCAATCTCCAACAAAGATCCACACGTAAAAAACCTTAATGACCTCAGTCTTTCGGTGTAGAGACTCACTCCACAAAGGCTGAAAAATAGAAAAGTATATTCTTGGGTTCCAAAACAATTCACCTAAACATTGGGATATTTGTGAATTGGAAAACACTAGTTTAAAGCCCTAAATGAAGAAGTCAAAAGTGTTCTACTTATTTGCACTGTTTGCAGAATGAAAAATCAAACGAGTTCTTAACGAAATATGCCTCGTTTAATGTGTATTTATATAAAACTTTAAATATTCCTAAATCATAATTAACCCGGATTACAATGAAATATGCAATAAGTTTACCTCAGCAAACCTACATAGACGCGTTGTCTAGAGTCAGCAATGGAGTCCACGCAGTGAGTCCACATGAACTGTAGTCCAATCTTCAATAAAGATCCACACGTAGAAAACCTTAATGACCTAAGTCTTTCGGTGTAGAGACGCATAGGGTTCCAAAATAATTCACCTAAGCATTGGGATTTTTGTGAATTGAAAAACACTGGTTTAAAACTCTAAATGAAGAAGTCAAAAGTGTTCTACTGATTTGCACTGTTTGTAGAATGAAAAATGAAACGACTTCTTATGAAAATACGCCTCGTTTAATATGTATTTATACAAAACTTTAAATCGGCAGGATACTCAAACGAAATCACATATCGCTCGAACGGTGAGACGCATCGCTCCAATGAGATTCACACGATATGAAAAATATTTTTCATGAAATTAATTCAGCCCTTAAACAAATATCTACGTGTCTGCATGTATCGAACCATCATAAACACAAATATGCTAACTCACAGATTTCAGGAAAAATCCCCGAAGGGCAAAACCTTTTATTTTACTATAATTCCTAAATCATAATTTACACATTAAACCTACATAGATGTCTAGAGTCAGGAATGGATTCCACGCAGCGAACCCATATGAATTATAGTCCAATCTCCAACAAAGATCCACACGTAGAAAACCTTAATGACCTCAGTCTTTCAGTGTAGAGACGCACTCCACAAAGATTGAAAAGTAGCAAAGTATATTCTTGGGTTCCAAAACAATTCACCTAAATATTGGGATTTTTGTGAATTGAAAAATACTAGTTTAAAGCTCTAAATGAAGAAGTCAAAAGTAATCTACAGATTTGCACTGTTTGCAGAATGAAAAATGAAACGACTTCTTAACGAAATATGCCTCGTTTAATGTGTATTTATAAAAAACTTTAAATCGGCAGGACACTCAAACGAAATCACATCTCGCTGGAGCGGTGACACCCGTCGTTCGAATGAGCTTCACACGGTGCGAAAAATATTTTTGATGAAAAATATATCAATATTCTAAGTGAAATGCTGAGGAATAAAAACACAACCTTTGCCAAATTCATTTCATGGAGGATTGATAACTGAAGAAACATGATATTCAGATCCGTCTTGATGCATACATGATCTTGAACATCCTTCAACGTTTGTAGCGGTATACGACATACACAATTGATAACGAATATTTATAAACTTATGTCCTTACACGTCGTATCCCTTTCATCAAGGGCAAGGTAGAATATATTCTGGGACATTCTTATTTACAAGAGTACCTAGCTTTCTATGACCTCTGAAATAAATACAATAATAGTGGATGTAGGCTTTCATGTATAGTTGAACCACTTTAAAAACTATCTCTCGCTTTTTATTTACCTTTCCAATTATATATTTTATCTGTGAATATAAAATTGTATCAAGTCCAGTTTTTTACATCAACGGTCACACTCTTTCAATAAAACATGGACTCTTCAGTATTAACTAAAGAGGACATGCCTTTTCATAATTAATTAAAATGTTTTTTTAACTAATTAATTTTTTTTATCCAAAACTATGTGATTATTATATAGTTTGTCCATGAATTAATTAAATCCCTCAAATAGTTTGGGTAATTAAATTTTGTCCCACAAATTTAAAAAAAAATTATACTCTATGAAGACAAGCCCAATGCCAAGCCCAAGCCCGAACCCGAACATGGGAATGGGCCGAGCCGAGCCGAACAGATCAGATGGACCCTCCAAGGCATCCGAGCCTTAGTCCCCAAAAAAGAGTATATTAACTCTTTACTTTACCTATATTCCTCTCATGTGAGATAAAAGTCCTACACCAAGTTTACTACATACTTCTCATCTCAAGCGGGTATTTTGGAGAAACTTTTCTCATTAAATACTTTATAGGTTAGATATGTAAACATACCACATTATACTCCTCTTGGAGGAGTACACGATTATGCTAGGTTCAGCCCAAATCGACGTATGGGTCCCACTTTAATTTGAGCTCAAAGTATCTTAATTATGACTTTCTAAACCCATTTACAACAAAGATATTTTTTATTGTTTAATTATTCATGTTGATCAATGCACACATGTAGTTGATTTATTGGATTCTATCATTTATATCCAAAGGATACCTCAAGTTGTAACTTTGAAAATACTTATTTATTTTTCATGCTTGTCCACAATCCAAAAAAATAATACACATTTCTTTATTGTTGTTGACAAATTAAACTTATCTCAATCAATCACAAACTTTAATATGTCATTTTCACAACTTCCTCAATATTCAATAAGTGGACACAAACTTTTTCACCATCATATTATTCTAGTACAAACAAACCACATCTAACTTACAAAATATCCAAACAATTAACACCAAAAAATCTTATGTGTGTAATCTATTATTTGATATTAAATTCTTATGTATCTTTGGGAAATAAACCACATATTATATCTATACGGGTGTTTTGGCTTTCTCACTATATTTGGACGAGGGATCCTCCAGACCTCCTGCAAAGACATCTGCATGAGGGACCCCTATAGCCCTCTTACAAGGAGATTTAGAAAAGGGACCCCTCTAGCCTTCTTGCAAAGAGATTTGTGAGAGGGACCCCTATAGCCCTCCTACAAAGATATTTGGGGAGAGGGACCCTTCAGCCCTTCTGGAAGGAGATTTAGGAGAGGGACCCCTCCAGCCCTCCTACAAAGACATTTGGACGAGGGACCCCTCCAGCCCTCCTGTAAAGAGATTTGGGTGAGGGACCCCTCCAGCCCTTCTGCAAAGAGATTTGGGTGAGGGACCCATCCATCCCCCCTGCAAAGAAGTTTCAAAAATATTTTGAGAAGGAACCCCTCCAAGAACTGCTTCAAGTTCAAAAGATAGTTTGGGAGAGGGACCCCTTTCCCCAAAACTAAAATCACTTGAAATGACACCTGAGTAGGGGAGTCCACAAATGAGGGACCCTTCTGTAAAGACCAGCAAAAATGGAAAGACTAGTGAGGAAGCCCACAGTAAAGGACTCCTCTAGAAAATGTTAAAATATTCCTTGTTTTGCAGAAAGAGGATCTAAGAAGTGACCCTCTGAACAAAATAGGCTAGGATGAGGGAATCCAGCATGAACAATCTCTCATCATAAAAAAGTTGTTCTTTTATAGAACAAAAGTACTAACACTTACTTTTTCATACAAGTAGCCTAGTTGAGAAGGCAGGGCTCAAATAAGGAAGTTGGGATCTCATGGGAGTTTCGATTTGGTTGCTAAGGAACAAGGTTTTTTGAGCAAGCTCAACCAGTTAGAACTTTAAGATTGAGATAATACTAATAGAAATACCATATGGTTTACTTAAAGTCCTTATACAGTTCGCAAAAATGAGCAAACAAGAGGTTGCTCACAAAAAAATGAACTTTTTTATAAAATAATTTTAGAAAAGGGGTTCCTCAAGACACCCCTCCCCCTCAATAGAAATTGTTTTAGAGGAGGTAGTCCTCAAGGCATCCCCTCTCAAGTATAAAAATTTTGTACCACAAGTTGCCGTTTTAAAAGACATTTATCCAATAAGATATTTTGTTTCCATTAGGAGACATATTTTCTTTTTGACTTTGGATCACACTAGGTGGCACCTGTGAGAGGGGACATGTGAATGCACACAGGTAGGGATAAATGGTACATTACAGACCTCGTCTCTCACCACCCATCTCAATTTTAGCACCCAAAAGTGTCAACTCAGCCCTCGTGCCCAAGTATAAATAGGACCCTCAGGCAAGGTCAAGTAACAATCGGAACTCAAGTCATACCATTACTCTGTCAAAATCACACCAGAAACCTAGTGTTCTCTCCCCTCTCTCTCTCTATTGGTAAGTACTTTGTTCCTTCACTCTAAACTGACAACTATCACTCTCAGGAGTTTCTCTTGAGAAAAATTACTGTTATTGTAATGAATTTCATCTTCTTGTAGGGAGTGAGCTCTAGTTTTGGTTCCATATTTACTAAAAGGAGAAGGTTATACCAGGTGCAACTCTAGAAGTTCTTGACAACCTTGAAGGAAAAGTTCACTGAAGTGGGTCACGCCTCACACATTTTAGAATCATACCAAATCCTTATCATACTACCCTCCTACATTTGGTGACTCCGCTGGGAAGGTATCCTTACTTTCATGGACAAAGAAGGTTTCAACATTTTTAAGCATCTAGTTTTTCAAGGCATTCCATTTAGGAATGGAACTTAACGTTATTCGACCACTCAGGAGGATGTGGTGGTGACCAGAGCTAAAGAACTTGCTTCTCAGGGAGGGCAGACTAACTCATCGATAGTAGCTCCGATGAAAGGTATGATCCTTATGGGCATATTTTTTGAGTTTTTGAAACAATGTTAGGCTCTTTATCGTTAGATGTAGTTGTGGGGGTTACTATTTGCCCACCATGAGCATAAAGGTTGCTCATCTACAAAAAGGCTGTACAAAGTAAGAAACCCAATTTGACCAGCCAGCACAAGCTAACTTTATGGAGGCCCTTAAAGAATGGAATAAACCATACATAGCCTATCCAAAAGGCGGTGAGTTGACTACGGAGAGAGCAAATAAAATTTATCTCCGAAAGAGAGCAGCTCATTTCTACTTGGTAAAATGAGAGATATATAGGAAAGGCTATAATGAGAAAACATTAAAATATATATCTAAAGAGGAAACAAGGAGAGTGTTGAAGTAAGGTCATGAGCCCTCTCACGTGGAAGGGGCCAAACTGTACGATTAACTGATGATGTTGGGATACTACTGGCCAACCATGGAGGTTGACTCAATCGGTTATGTGAAGAAAGACATAGCCTATCAAGGGAATGGTGACATGGTAAACACACCTTCTGTTAGTCTGTAGAGCCTATCATCTCCTTACCCCTTCCATGCATGGGCGTTCAATCTAGTGGGAAATATAAACCCAGCCTCTCATGGAAAAGCTTTCATCATTGTTGCTACGAAATTGTATACTAAATGGGAATAATCCATTCCTCTAAGAAGGGTGACTACCCAAGTGGTAACCCAATTTATCAAGGAGTATATCATATGTAGGTTTAGTATACCCAAGGTGGTTCTAACAGACAACATGAAACAATTAGTATGAAAGGAGATGGAACTTCTCACTGATAAGTACAAACTTGTGCATAATAGCTCAACCATCCCCTACCTAATAGGAAATGGTTAGACAAATGCCACCAATAAAACCTTGATCAATATACCAAAGAATATGCTCAAAGATATACCATGGTGAACGGATGAGAAGCTACCCATGATGTTGTGGGCTTATCGCATTTCAAAGTGAAAGTCGATCGGGTTTACCCCATTCTCACTTGCGTATAGGACTGAAGTTGTCCTACTGGTGGAACTACCGGTACCTTCAGCTAGGGTCTCTCTAAGCAATGGACTTATCCCTAACTCACAACACGTGCAGTTAGAGGAAATAGATGAGCACAGACATAAGGCAAAAAAGAACTTCAAAGTTTACACCCAACAACTATCCAGAGCTTATGAAAACCTAGTCAAACCTATAGAGTTTCATGTTGGATACCTGGTCCTCTGAGCATCCACCCATCACCTCCGTAGCATGTCATCATCAAGTTCAAACCCAATGGGAAGGCCTATTTATGGTAAGAGGGGTAAGCAAGTCAGGCTACTTCCAGATTTTTGAGCTGGAGTGTGAATGTCTCTAATCCATATATTGCAAGTCGTTGAAGAGGTATTATGCCTAATTTTGTTAAAATTCATTTTTGTAATAGAATTATAGTGGCTTTCTCTAACAATAGAAAAGTTCTTTAAGAAAAAATGATAGAGCATCACTATCGTGTAAACAATACACAACAAAAAAGAAATGAATAGCAACAATTTTTTATCATTGCACGATTGATTCTTATTTTGATTACTTACCTACTGTATGAGGTAGACCCACTAGAATTTTTTTTTTAGAAATACTCTCTACTAGGGTAGAAGAGGGTGCATAAAAAAAAGGAACTTTGCTCATTACAATTTGGGGGGTACATCCATCCGAAGAGAAAAGTATATTGAGCAATGTCCTTCCAGACATAATAGACAAATAGTTTTATTCTTGTCACCAGACCAGTAAGAGGACATCCTCCAAGTAATAGTAATTTTTTTATTATGTTCTTACAATAAGATTTATGGCCAAGAGAATAAGTTCTATGCTCTGTTCTCAAAAGACTTTTTACTTGGACAATTTAATAGAAATGTGGAGAAGGGGTTCAAACCCCCCTCTCTAATTTTTTTAAAACCATGAAAGCTCTTAAGAAAAGCATAGAATAAGGACCCCCGTAGACTATGGGCTATTTTAGTTTAAAAAAGAATCAGTTACCATTTACTTATTTCATTTATAAAAATTCTTCTGAAACAGAACCCAAATGAAAGTCAAGGGGCCACCTCCCCTCCACGTCATTCCTTATGAACACATGTAATAATATGTAAGAGTACCCCCACTGACAGAGGGGGCATCTCCAAAAAAGTAACATGCCCATATAACATGCAAATATCACATAGTCATATGGGGTTGCGCTAAAAAACTAAAAAAACCAAAATGTAAATGTATATGACTTGATCAAACTAATGCAAGTACCCCATAGTATATGGGGTAACCTAAATTGACCAAATCCACACATAAAATAAGAACATATCATAGTAAAAAGATGACAAAAGTATAGATAGAGGCAAAGAAAAAAAAAGTACAAGAGAAGCATACCAACGTTTCTCATTTATAAATGATGAGTTCTTTACATAGGAAAAAAAATAGTACAAGGCAAGAAATAGCCTAACCAGTAGAGATAACAAAAAGCAAGTTGTTGCGGGTGAAGGTGACAGTATATAATGGACCAACCTCTCACACAGACTCCTCCTCCAACCTGGGCAACTTGGCTTCATCCTCCTGGTCACCAGAATCAAGTCTGTCAAGCTGAGACTGAAGCGATGCAATATGACCCCATATCCTGGCAACCTCAGCCTGTCTCTTCTCGGTCCTACACTGCCTAGATGTGTGAAGTCTCACCATCTTTCAAAAGGGAATGCTCAGAAAATGATAGACTCCAACATCAAGCCAACCTAACTAGAAATGGTTGAACTACTGCAGATCACAAAGACTATCCAAGAACAACAAAGTGGAGGCACTAGTCACCTCGGTGGGAGAAGTATCTAAGAAGCCTTGAATATGACTAGCAAGGGCATTTAGGTTATAAGTATGAAGCACACTCTGAGAGGTGAATCTTTCAGGATGATGCTCCAAAATCAATTGTAAGATCTGGTGCTCATGTGTCCCTAAGCATGCTGTTCTCTCCTCATGCCACAACCTACTCATAAAAGCCACGGGAGCCTCTACCTCAGCATCACCCTATAAATGAAGAGACTCTATCTCTAAAGGGAAAAAAGAAGACTCCCTTCCAGAGTCAGTATCACCAGCTGTAGGAGTGGCCTTGGAACTCTGATCCCCCTCGTCAGCTACCCCGGTAGACTTACCAATAAGATCCTAAAAATAAGTAACCATGACGAATTAAAGGATAAATAAGACAAAGAAAACTGCAATCAGACTCAGCAAGAGGCTATGGTAGAAATTTTACCCCAAATCTTAGGGGGTAAGTAAGCTAGCACGTATCTGAGAGGAATCAGTCGGATGGGGGAGGTTAGGCTAAGCAAAAAAATAGTAGAGAGCAATATCCATACGATTTACAAGTCAGGAAAACGGAAGTTAAAGAAACTAAATGGTTCATAGTAATTTGGGTATGGTAGTCAAATACCTGAGGGGTGCGCAACATAACACTCCCGGCCTGCTCTGCAGAATAAGGAGAAGCTGCCTCACTAACCTGGAAATAATGAAACGAGGGTGAAGGTGAGAGTACTTGAATAACAAAAGTAAAAGGAATAAGTAGAAAAAGAGAGAAGATATGACAGTGCAGTACCTCTCTCATAACTATCTCCCCAAGCAGTGTCACACCCTGAATCCAAATCCATTACAATCATTTATTTTCATAATAATTAAACCATGATCTTCAGTCCATTGGAAACACAATCCACTTATCAATATTTATATGCATAAGGAATATAATACCGTTCTTGTACCATGACTTAATCAACATCAGAGTAATAATTAGCGGTTATACAATACTACGATTAACTATGATTAACTATTACAAACGTCAATTCAACCCATGCTAACGCGATATATACAATGTGTCAGTGTATCAAAATATTTAGTGTGACAATGACAAAATCCTCTATGTAAATCTCAACTCTCTCTACCAATGCAATTCTCAAAATCTCCAATTACATGGAATCCTAACAAGCAGCGTACAAACCTGAAAAGGTTAAAATATAAACTATAAGCATTAAGCATATTAAGGTACTCCTTCCCTGCCATGAATTAACATTTCTATATCAAATCTTTGGATATAAAATCCAAACAATCCTGCCCATTAGAAATAACAAATCCTAGAACGTAAGTTCTAACAAATCATGGGATCTTTGTCCAATTCTAATCCTGGATCATAAGACCCAAACAAATCTCGGATATTTGAATATCCAACCAAACCTTGAATACCGTATTATTCAAACCAATCATGGATAATTTAATTTCCAAAAAAATCCTGCGCTTAGAGCTATATCCATAACCATCATATCATTTTAATATCTATATGTGAAACAATCAAAAATACACTCACCCTAAAAATTTAACAAGCTTTCCCTTTTCCTTTATCTGGTGCTTGTGCAGTGGGTTCTTCTTCTCTTCCTGTCATTCCGACAATATTAGTATCACCATAAGAATATTAACAATTCAAAGAATAACTTGAACATAACTCAACTCATAAGCATCATATGATTCTATTCAAATCATTCATAATTAATAAAGTCCCATCTAGATTCAGGTTATGATATCTAACATATTCAACTTATAGCCCAAACCTAATTTAATTCTTCTTGGTAATCCAATCCTTATCATATTAGGTTTCCAACACAAAAGACGACACATCATTCCAAGTTTCCTAGAACAAGATATACCCATTTCTTCACTACATAGCAAATCCGCCCTATAGGCTCCTCTATCGTTAAGTAATCTTCCAAGATTTTTGATAATTTTTGTACATAATAACATTCTATGATATTCGACCTAATTTCACAAAACATATTTAATACTACAATATTAGAATTTCATAATTTTTAGAGTTCATTTGTATTGTCAAGCAAAACATCAAACATATGGTATGCATATTTACTCTTTTGGGGAATATTTTATACCCAAATTTCAAACCATAACCCGCGAATCATTTCCTGATATTTTACTTGATTTTCGGATATGATATATATATATATATATATATATATATATATATATATATATATATATATATATATATATATATATATAATAATAATAATAATAATAATAATAATAATAAGGAATAGAATTGTGACAATATTTCATAAGATGACAACTTAATTAGGGGTCAAGATGAAGCCAACAATGCAAAAAATGGAGGGTTGAGATTGTTTTGTTTTATTTTCCTTTTTCACCCCTTTATTTTTTATTTCCCCCCCGTTTACCTCACTATTAATTGGTTTCTCTCTCTCACTTTAATTCAAAATAAGGGCTAAATTTGGGAGTCTACCAACAAATTTCATGTTATCTTTGGTTCCCCCTCTTTTGACCCCTCGTCTCTCTCTCTCCTCCGGGCTCGAAAAAATGAGGTGTTTTCATCTTCCCTATTCAATCGTCTAGGCACAATTTTCATTTGAATTGCTACGTCATTCATTTCCACCTTCCCATTTCATTTTAGCTAAGTTCTTCATATTCATCTCAATCATTGAGTTTCATTTTAACCCTAGATATTTTTTTCATATAACATCGTTCATTTTGTGTTGTTTCATTTCATTTTGAATCATTGGATTTCATTTTCATCTAAGTTTAGTGTTTTTGTTTGTATTTGTATTTTTGATGGTTTAGTCCCCTGTTCTTGAAAACATTGGTGTAAAAAATGTTTGGTCTCCCACCTATGCAGATCTAGGTAATCTTCTCACTCTCTCTCTCTGACTACTTTTTCCACACTCACTTTAGGTTGTTTAGAGCTAGATTCGTTAATACAGTATTTTGTTTTTCATGGGATATGCTTCATATTGAAATTAGGGATTTTTTTGGTACGAAAACAGGGTTTCCTATTTCACCTTTGGGTTTTCAAAATAGAGGTGGATTTTAATTCGGGTTTTCAGAATGGAGGTTGATTTCAAGCAAAAATAATACCTATATGGTTTTTATGCTTTGAAATCTAGGGTTTTTGAAATTCAAGGTCGGTGCATTTATGTTGTAGGAGTACATTTTTTCAACATTCGTGTTTCTTTAAAGAATAACATTCATGATTTATATTATGGTGCACTAAATTTTTGAGTGTTGCTTTCCCACAAAATGGCAGGTGTTCTATAAAATGCTTAAATGAGCATGGGCATATAATGGTGAAATGGGATTCACGATCATCCGAGGATGGTACTTTAAGGTACCCAAGTATGTCACATTTCATATCTACTCTGTATATGAATATAGTGCTGTAACACCCCGTACTTTTGTGCATTTAATATTTAATTAATTCGGGATTTTAAATTACTGGTGTGTTGTAATTTTAATTGAATTAATTATGACAATATATATATATATATATATTTAAATATTAATCGAGGAGTAAATGGTTAATGTTTAGGGAAATTTATTTACTAAGTGAATAGTAATAATTTAATTACGTCATTTCGGGTATTAATGACGGGGTATGCACTTATTCCAGCCGGGAATCGGTATAGACTTAATGGGGTGTGAGATAAGGATTTTTATAAATTAATTCGGATGTCAATTCTGACTGCGCGGTTGAGTCCGGATGGGTCGAGTTAGTCAGAAAAGAGTACCCGAGGGTAGTAATTGGGTCTCGGGGTATTTTTGGGCATAGCCGGGCCCACACGGGGTGAGTTGGGCCACTTTAATTAAGCACATTAGGTGAAAAACGGGATTAAGGGTTTTTAACCTAATGGGGATATTGGAAAATCAGCAGCCATCAAATTCTAAACCTAGGGTTTGAGAGGGGATTTGGGGAAAAACAAATCAAGAGCAAATTGGAGGTGTTTGGAGCCAAATTGAGGGACTACGCCAACGGATCAGACACTACGAACACTTTTAGGAAAGTGGTTAACTGTTTTGATTCTTAAAGCATGATAATCAATTCATATCATAGTGATGTGGGTATGAAAATCCGTTTTTGGGTGTAAATGGGTACAAATTGGGATTTTTGTTTTTGAAACACTTGAATCAGATTCAAAGTAAGATTTAGATGGGTGATTGATATCTGAATATGTATATATGATTTGGACGAAAATTTCAGAACATAAAAGAGTGGAAATTGAATCTGGAATTTGGGATTTAAAACAGATAACTAAATTTTATGGTGTAAGAACCATTTCGAAAATTATGAGATAATTAGAGAAGTTGATTATCTTAATGGTCTCTATGATTGGATAGGATGTGGATTAACCATGTGTAGATGATGGAATGATGTAATTAGAGGTTTAAATTCTGGTTTAGAAACCTTGAGGTTCGCTAATGGTGGAAAACAAGGGGGAGGCAGACCTGTAACGAAGGGGTCGATCGATCGATCGGGGGCATCGATCGATCGATGGTGGGAAACTTTGCCCAGTTCGGTCTGGGTGAGTTATAAGGGGAAATTAATTTATAAATTAAGTTTCCATATGTTTATTAGTGATAAATAATTATGAAACAAATATTCCTAGTAATTATGGGAAAGAGTAATTGGGACTAGGATAAATTTATGTGGGACATTTAATGGATAAAATTGAGAGACTTTATTCCAAAATAGTGATGTACGAATCAAGTGAGTAAATCCGGGTATATTGGTCAAGCGACCCAAGGTAGTGAATTAAGTTTGGAGATAAACTAAATAATTTTGAGTCGGGATATAGACTCGGAAAATATTAAGTTACGGGCCAAGTAAGTGAGTCCGGGGACAACGGTTGAGTGACACCAAGTTATTAAATTAATAAGAGTGATAATTAATTTAAAAAGAGTCGGATTATAGACTCGGGTAGAATTAAATTAATAAAGGTGTTAATTAGTTTAATTAAAGTCGGTTTGTAGAGTCGGGTATGATTAAATTAAGGGGTGGGATAATTAGTTTAATCAGGATCGGATTGTAGACTCGTGAAGGGTACTTATTAATTAATGTGATAATTAATTATATTAGAGTCGGACCACAGACTCGGAATTTGGGTTGATTAATTAATTTGTTAGCTAATTTGATTAGAGTCGGGCGATAGACTCGGGGAGGTATGAAATTAAAATGTGTGTTAATTAATTTAAGGAGAGTTGGACCATAGACTCGGGGAAAGTATTATATTAATTAAGGTGTGAATTAATTATATTAGAGTCGGACCATAGACTCGGGAAGAGGATAAGTTATTAAGTGAGTAAATTAATTACATTTGAGTCGGGCCACAGACTCAGAAAATTACAGGCAGTGTATGGGATTTTGAGT
The DNA here is from genome assembly GCA_949130495.1 of Sambucus nigra. Classification (NCBI taxonomy): domain Eukaryota; kingdom Viridiplantae; phylum Streptophyta; class Magnoliopsida; order Dipsacales; family Adoxaceae; genus Sambucus; species Sambucus nigra. The sequence continues at coordinate 145,930,498 of OX422222.1, read as the reverse complement.
ACACGGTAAAGCCGGGGTTATTAATATATATATATATATATATACGGTGTAGTGGTAGTATATATATATACTTGTATGTATTGTGTGTGACATTAAATTACAGGCAGTGTGCGGGAGTTTGAGTACACGGTAAAAACCAGGGGTTCATAATATATATATACGGGCAGTAATAGTATATATATATGTGTATATATTGTGTGTGATAGTAAATATCAGTGACTAGATATTTATTCAATTTAAATACTCTAATGCTATAAAGGGAGGTTGCGCGATGTGGGTGAATCCCCTAGCTTGAGGAGTAGGGCGAGTATATCCCCAGGTCATAGCGTCCGGTATATATGGGTGAGAGATTTATCTCACTTTCAGGGAAGGAATATGACCGCCTCCACTTCGTTATATTTTAGTCCAAGTTGGTGAGCGATTCTAACTTGGGGAAACTAGGTTTTGCGAGCACACCTAGTGAGATAGCATTTTAGAGGGAATCATCCGATGAGGGTATAATCGGAAGGATGGATACGCGTATGATATATGTGTGGATGTTAGTAAAGGTACGTATAATATAGTAGTAAATATTATATGTAGGTGATAATACAGTGCGTGATGTATTTACCTTATATAACTCGGGTTACAGTTATATGTTGTTAATTAATGAGAAATTAATTAAGTTAATTATTGGTGAAAATAATACAGTGTTTGACGTATGTACTTTATATAACTTGTGACACGATTATATGTTATTATTTATGAGGAATTAATTAAGTTAATGGTGAAATAACTTAAAATTCAAGAATCATTATACTCGGGTTAGAGTAGTATGACAAGGGAAGGTTATACCAAGACTAGTTGGATGGGGTAGCACAACTAGGAGGGGTTAAGGTAACCGGTAGGTGTGCACAATAGTGGAGGGGTGAGAATGTCCACAAGGGAGTGCGACACTAACTTAAATATGAAGCGCATTCATGCATTTTAAATTACTGCAGTTAATTCACTTGCTAAATATTTTCAAAAGGTTTTGGGTTCTAACCCTTGCTATAAAACTATTTTCAAAACCTTTTAGGTGTCCAACCACAGGGACGCCAGGATTGATATTCTATTCCAGGGACACGAAGCTGCGGCATATGTGGATGCTAGCAGGAGTTTGGATTAGACGCATCATTCATTCATTCCTAGACTAGGAATCTTGTATCAGTTTCAGTTTTAATTAGGGCTTGTCCCCCAGACTTCTCGGTACAGTTTTCAGATGTTGAATATTTGTATTTGGATAATTTCTTTGGTGGCCGATGATTTATTCGGCATGTTGTGTATTTATGATTCAGTTCTTTTTCATTCAGTTGTGTGAATGGTTTATATTTTCCGCATGTACTGTTTTGGTTTTATTAAAAAGTTAAAATTGGCACCAGTTTTTGGAATACTAGGTGGTTAGTAAGTTTTAAAAAGTTTTCGACAGTGATGCTAAGGATGATCCAACTGGGATTCCTATTTTAATTTGGTATAGGAATGATCACCCAGTATTTTATTAGGCGGGGTGTCACAGATGGTATCAGAGCATCAGGTTCTAGTGTCCTTAGGATCTGTGCGGCTTTTCACGTTTCTGCTTGACAATCTTTGATATAGAACCCTATTATAGGATTGTTGTATTCTCATACGTATGCGCATATACGTTCTTCCGTGAAATTGATATTTGAGAGTGAACTCATACAAAATTCGATTCTCATTCCAGATGATGCCCAGGAGAGAGAGAGCAGCTAGGGTAGCAGGGGGAGATGAGACGAAGGAGGCTCGTTAGGAGCAAGAGATACCGTAGCAACGGCCAGGGATGGATTTGGCGGCATAGGTCACTGAAATAGTGGCACAGGCAGTTGGAGCAACGGTGGTCACAACGGCAGGGTACTTTCCACGGGATCAGCCACAAGTGTTAGTGGCGTCGGATGTTCAGACTCACACAGGGTCGTCGGGGTGGAAACAATAAAGAGAGGTTATTTTAGCGAGAACCAACCAGAGTTGCGAGGGGGTTCAGTTGTAGTACTAGCGTGTTAAGGAATAGAGGTATCCAGCGTCACCTACGCATGGGAGATTACGATGGGGTGAGGAAGTAAAGGCTAGCCACTTTTAGTTAATGGGAGTGGTGCTACAGTGGTGGGAGTCAATCACCACAGTTGAGGAAAGGGACACACTAGCTACTGCCGAGTTTTGGGGGCGGTTCGACTGCAAGTATTTTTCCTTCAGCGGTTGAGACCGAAAGGAGGAGAAAATTTTGTGAGGTGACTCAAAGGGAGGCCGTTTAGTGGCCGATTGCGAGGAAGATTTCACTCGTTGGCAAAATTTTTACCGGATGATGGTAAGTTAGGAAAAGAGAAAGAAAGCAAAAGTTTATGGATGGGTTAGTCTGGAGAATCAGACAACATTTAATTGAAAATTCCGCATTAGTAGATTATACTGATGTCATTAACGCAACACTCTGGCACTGTCGGGATTATCGCTTCCACGCGAAAGAAAGTGGGAGGGGAGTGGGGATTAGCCAATCGGATGAGGCAGAAAGGAACAATACCAGTGGGGTATCCCAGCAGCAGACTGGGGGAGATCGAGGGCAGGATTTTCGGCAGGGGAATTATGCCACACGATCTAGAACTGGAGGCTACCGGCGGGATGGCCAGGAATTTCAACAAGGTTGGCATGGAAGGGATCAGTGACAGGGTGAACATATTAGAAAATGTTTCTTTTGGGGAAAAGAGAGACACATGAAGAGATATTGCCTTAATAATGGCGGTAGTCAACTACAGGACGAGGTCCTGGATGTACAACCACTAAAGCAAATCACGGGTGCATTCGGGCAGGGAGAAGCTGCTCCGAAAATCGAGAACCAGCCGTTGCAGCTGGAGTATAGAAGTAATTATTTTACCCTAGGGGCATGGGGTATATTGTTGAGTGACAAAGAGGATGTCACAGTATAAGACTTATTTTTACTAGAATTCGCAAGTGAGTCGAACTTAGTGGGTGCGTTGGCGGTAGCAGCCATAGCATGTGGGTAAACTTTTTCGTAGGGTAGCGGAGTTCCTTAGTGTCCTTCATGAGAGAGTGGAGGCGTACACTGAGTGATTGGTTGAATTAGGCAAGAAATTTCTACTTTCGAGAATTATGGGAGTAGGGTTGATAATACTTTTAAACATCGGCTGGATAGCGATGGAATTTAACTATTGTGAATAGTGGAGTTAAATTTTGGTGTTCGCGACACCAGGGTATGATTGGTACTAGGTATCACCTGAGAGGGCGTATAGCCTATATATACGTGGGTATATATGTTGTATTCCATGGTGCAATAGTACATAGTGAGGTTTGGTGTTCTCACATTTTATCCCGGTAAATGGGGATGTGTACTGAAGTGAATCAGGGTGGTTAAATTTATTTTCGAGCAAAGAGCGATAGCTCGGGGTTTATTTTGCGCAAGGACTAGTGGTAGTAAGGGCGCGGTATTTCATGTTGTCTTCGGTAGCATAAGGGTAAGCGTATATACTTTTACGTTGAGAGACAAGTATTTATGGGGAGATGGTTGGACGTAGCATGGGTGGAGTACCCGGGCAGTAACTATATAGGTATATATATATATATATATATATAGGTAATATGATTACGGGTTCGAAGTTATATTACGGGTTACGACTAGCACAGTCTGGTAACTTTCGTGCGGTACAGCGCGGGGATAGGGTGTATGGGCACCCAGGTTAATTAAGGCAAAAAAATTTGTGCGATTAAGCACGGGTATAGGGTGTATGGGTGCCCTGACAAGGTTTAAATGCATGCTTGTGTAACGTATGTTTAGAGGCGGATGTGATAGATATAGCGGGCTTGGAGGCACTTGACTAGTGAGTAATATGTGAATACTGGATCACTACGTTTATCTTAATTTCGAGGACGAAATTCCTTTATAAGGGGGGAAGTATGTAACACCCCGTACTTTTGTGCATTTAATATTTAATTAATTCAGGATTTTAAATTACTGGTGTGTTGTAATTTTAATTGAATTAATTATGACAATATATATATATATATATATATATATATATTTAAATATTAATCGAGGAGTAAATGGTTAATGTTTAGGGAAATTTATTTACTAAGTGAATAGTAATAATTTAATTACGTCATTTCGGGTATTAATGACGGGGTATGCACTTATTCCAGCCGGGAGTCGGTATAGACTTAATGGGGTGTGAGATAAGGATTTTTATAAATTAATTCGGATGTCAATTCTGACTGCGCGGTTGAGTCCGGATGGGTCGAGTTAGTCAGAAAAGAGTACCCGGGGGTAGTAATTGGGTCTCGGGGTATTTTTGGGCATAGTCGGGCCCACACGGGGTGAGTTGGGACACTTTAATTAAGCCCATTAGGTGAAAAACGGGATTAAGGGTTTTTAACCTAATGGGGAGATTGGAAAATCAACAGCCATCAAATTCTAAACCTAGGGTTTGAGAGGGGATTTGGGGAAAAACAAATCAAGAGCAAATTGGAGGTGTTTGGAGCCAAATTGAGGGACTACGCCAACGGATCAGACACTACGAACACTTTTAGGAAAGTGGTTAACTGTTTTGATTCTTAAAGCATGATAATCAATTCATATCATAGTGATGTGGGTATGAAAATCCGTTTTTGGGTGTAAATGGGTACAAATTGGGGCTTTTGTTTTTGAAACACTTGAATGAGATTCAAAGTAAGATTTAGATGGGTGATTGATATCTGAATATGTATATATGATTTGGACGAAAATTTCAGAACATAAACGAGTGGAAATTGAATCTGGAATTTTGGATTTAAAACAGATAACTAAATTTTATGGTGTAAGACCCATTTCGAAAATTATGAGATAATTAGAGAAGTTGATTATCTTAATGGTCTCTATGATTGGATATGATGTGGATTAACCATGTGTAGATGATGGAATGATGTAATTAGAGGTTTAAATTCTGGTTTAGAAACCTTGAGGTTCGCTAATGGTGGAAAACAAGGGGGAGGCAGACCTGTAACGAAGGGGTCCATCGATCGATCGGGGGCATCGATCGATCGATGGTGGGAAACTTTGCCCAGTTCGGCCTGGGTGAGTTATAAGGGGAAATTAATTTATAAATTAAGTTTCCATATGTTTATTAGTGATAAATAATTATGAAACAAATATTCCTAGTAATTATGGGAAAGAGTAATTGGGACTAGGATGAATTTATGTGGGACATTTAATGGATAAAATTGAGAGACTTTATTCCCAAATAGTGATGTACGGATCAAGTGAGTAAATCCGGGTATATTGGTAAAACGACCCAAGGTAGTGAATTAAGTTTGGATATAAACTAAATAATTTTGAGTCGGGATATAGACTCGGGAAATATTAAGTTACGGGCCAAGTAAGTGAGTCCGGGGACAACGGTTGAGTGACACCAAGTTATTAAATTAATAAGAGTGATAATTAATTTAAAAAGAGTCGGATTGTAGACTCGGGTAGAATTAAATTAATAAAGGTGTTAATTAGTTTAATTAAAGTCGGTTTGTAGAGTCGGGTATGATTAAATTAAGGGGTGGGATAATTAGTTTAATCGGGATCGGATTGTAGACTCGTGAAGGGTACTTATAAATTAATGTGATAATTAATTATATTAGAGTCGGACCACAGACTCGGAATTTGGGTTGATTAATTAATTTGTTAGCTAATTTGATTAGAGTCGGGCGATAGACGAGGTATTAAATTAAAATGTGTGTTAATTAATTTAAGGAGAGTTGGACCATAGACTCGGGGAAAGTATTATATTAATTAAGGTGTGAATTAATTATATTAGAGTCGGACCATAGACTCGGGAAGAGGATAAGTCATTAAGTGAGAAAATTAATTACATTTGAGTCGGGCCACAGACTCAGAAACTTATAGGCAGTGTATGGGATTTTGAGTACACGGTAAAGCCGGGGTTATTAATATATATATATATATATATATATATATATATATATATATACGGTGTAGTGGTAGTATATATATATACTTGTATGTATTGTGTGTGACATTAAATTACAGGCAGTGTGCGGGAGTTTGAGTACACGGTAAAAACCAGGGGTTCATAATATATATATACGGGCAGTGATAGTATATATATATGTGTATATATTGTGTGTGATAGTAAATATCAGTGACTAGATATTTATTCAATTTAAATACTCTAATGCTATCAAGGGAGGTTGCGCGATGTGGGTGAATCCCCTAGCTTGAGGAGTAGGGCGAGTATATCCCCAGGTCATTGCGTCCGGTATATATGGGTGAGAGATTTATCTCACTTTCAGGGAAGGAATATGACCACCTCCACTTCGTTATATTTTAGTCCAAGTTGGTGAGCGATTCTAACTTGGGGAAACTAGGTTTTGCGAGCACACCTAGTGAGATAGCATTTTAGAGGGAATCATCCGATGAGGGTATACTCGGAAGGATGGATACGCGTATGATATATGTGTGGATGTTAGTAAAGGTACGTATAATACAGTAGTAAATATTATATGTAGGTGATAATACAGTGCGTGATGTATTTACCTTATATAACTCGGGTTACAGTTATATGTTGTTAATTAATGAGAAATTAATTAAGTTAATTATTGGTGGAAATAATACAGTGTTTGACGTATGTACTTTATATAACTTGTGACACGGTTATATGTTATTATTTATGAGGAATTAATTAAGTTAATGGTGAAATAACTTAAAATTCAAGAATCATTATACTCGGGTTAGAGTAGTATGGCAAGGGAAGGTTATACCAAGACTAGTTGGACGGGGTAGCACAACTAGGAGGGGTTAAGGTAACCGGTAGGTGTGCACAATAGTGGAGGGGTGAGAATGTCCACAATGGAGTGCGACACTAACTTAAATATGAAGCGCATTCATGCATTTTAAATTACTGCAGTTAATTCACTTGCTAAATATTTTCAAAAGGTTTTAGGTTCTAACCCTTGCTATAAAACTATTTTCAAAACCTTTTAGGTGTCCAGCCACAGGGACGCCAGGATTGATATTCTATTCCAGGGACACGAAGCTGCGGCATATGTGGATGCTAGTAGGAGTTTGGATTAGACGCATCATTCATTCATTCCTAGAGTAGGAATCTTGTATCAGTTTCAGTTTTAATTAGGGCTTGTCCCCCAGACTTCTCGGTACAGTTTTCAGATGTTGAATATTTGTATTTGGATTATTTCTTTGGTGGCCGATGATTTATTCGGCATGTTGTGTATTTATGATTCAGTTCATTTTCATTCAATTGTGTGAATGGTTTATATTTTCCGCATGTACTATTTTGGTTTTATTAAAAAGTTAAAATTGGCACCAGTTTTTGGAATACTAGGTGGTTAGTAAGTTTTAAAAAGTTTTCGACAGTGATGCTAAGGATGATCCAACTGGGATTCCTGTTTTAATTTGGTATAGGACTGATCACTCGGTATTTTATTAGGCGGGGTGTCACAAGTGCTAGCGCTTAAGTAATGCTACCTTTGGGTAATATATCCCCTGAAGCTTACTAATATCGTAGTTGTATTTTTTCTTTTGTTCATTTACCTGTATTTTTTATTTGGCTTTTTGTATCCTGCTCCCTTTTAATTGATTTCATCTATTCATAGTTGGTTTCGGTGGTTCACTGTGACGGTGGTTTATGCTTACATTTTAATGGGTATATTACTTACCTTTGTTCCTAAGGGAGCTTTTTGTGTTTGTTTTCAAATGGGTGAGATTGGAGACTAATGGTTTAAGGTTTAGTTGATTGTTATGAATAAGGTGTGACATTTCGACATTGATTATTGTGAATAAGGTGTACCATCTGAATGAGAGAGATAAGCAGAAAAGAGAAGTCTAAGATCTTTGTTCTTAGTTTTTTAGTTTTATATTCGTATATTGTTGACTATGTATCATCTATATAATATGGAGTAAAAGGTTTTGAACTATTCCATAAAGTGATAACTTAATTAGGGGTGAGGATTATGCCACCAAGGTGGGAAGACAATCGTTGAGATGAAAATGAGTAATTTTCAGGGGTATTTTGGTCTCTCTCACCAACCACACATTCACTCTGATCAACATCCCGCCCAAATCTTTTCTCCTCTCTCTTACTTTAATTCAAACTTGCCTCGGTACCATATCCTCCCAAGAGATTCTCTCACCTGCTACCTCTCATCTTCTTTGCCCTGAACTCTTGGCTCTGTCACAGCGAAGGTACTCACACGAGCTCCACCATGGGTTTTAACTCCAATATAGGCGTATTTTTTTTCAATTATAGGCGTATTTTTTAACTCCAATATGTGTTTTTTATGTTTGATTTTTTCGATCCCCCAACATCAGGTACATTCATTATTATATATCACCCAAGAGTGTGCTGTGTCTTGGAGTAACTGCCATAAACTTCAGCAGCGAGGTATTGAGTCTCCCGCCATATCTTTAACTTTTGCCTCTACCACCTCTTTTACTAGTATATATCAACTTTAAGAATTTTAACTTTTGAAATCAAGGGTTTTAGTTTGATATCTCAATTTTTTGTTACCAACTGTTTTAGGTCTCATAAATTTTGGTTTGGGAGGGTGTGAATTTTTTTGTTTCCATATCACTTGAATTTTCAGCTTTTTAGATTTTTTTGGAAACCCAAATTTAACATATGAGTATGACCATATATATATTGGTTTCTGAATATGTTTGTTGATTTGCTTAGGGTTTATTTTCTCTGTTTAGTCATCAGATGTTTTACATAATTAACATTTCCTACTTTAAATAATGGATTTTTGTTGCTTTGATCTTAATCTCACTTTTAAAAATATATTCTTCAACGTGTAATTGGAGTTTTAAAGGTATATCTCACTTTTAAAAATATATTCTTTAACATGTAATTGGATTTTAAAAGGTATATCTCACTTTTAAAAATAGATCTCACTTTTAACTGAGCTTGGATTGATGCTATGCCTATGTTACCAAAAGTTTTTTTACGGATTTTTGTTTGGTTTAGGATTGATTTATGTTTTGGTTCAAGCTGAGGGTTGTTATCCCTCTGGTAAAATAAAAAAATTCTATTTTTTTATAAGCACAATACAAATTTCACCCCCATGAAGAACGAGTGAGAAGTTTTTTGCAAATGCGGTAATTATAAGGTAATATTCTAGGTTAGATATGTTTAAGGTATAATTATGTTGTGTCCTTTTGATAATATATTACGAAAGGTGGATTAATAAGACCATTACAAATACATGGCTTCATGGTCGAGCGAGTACTCTTCCTGATCCGCTGGGAATAGGAATTTGATCGATTGTCGGGTTCGAGAATAAAGCCATAAGCTGGTTGCTGGCTGACGGCTGACTAAGAATAGTATATATGAAAGGGATCCACATAATTCTTCAAACTCAAGAAGTCAGAGGTATTTTATTGTGCCTTTAAATATGAAATTTGAGTTTCATAACTTCTGGCATTTGAATCCGATGGATTATTTGCATTTTTAGTTAGTGCAGACTCACTTGAATTTTTCACTCACATGTTTTTCAGTACCAGTTTATTCATTGACACACTAGGTTACAGGCACAGTAAGCGGAGTATAAAGGTAGAAATATGAATTGCTAATCACGTGAAATAAGTTTTTAAATCCTTATGGTGATCATCTGCCCACTATGATATATTATATGTTTGGCATCTGTTTGTAAAAAAACTATATGCTATATGTTTGTCATCCATCTTTTTTATCAATGTAGATTTTTGTTTAATTACTTTTGGACAATTAGTGCGCTTCTCACCATTATTACTTTCACATTGATTCTCTAATATATTTAATTTATGCTGAGTGTAATATGATTCATGATTTTGTTTGTTTTGGTATTGCATAAAAGGTATGAGATGGCATTCTAATTAGTGTATTCAATAGTTTAAGTATATATTTTGTGATCTTTTGTGTTAATTATTCATTAATTAGTATGAAATAATCCTTATGACACGAGTACATATATACATTTCAATCACTTTTGTTGTATTTTACAATTTGAAGATTCAGATGACTAGGAAGGAACAATGTTTCTGTTAGGTGTGATAACAATATTGGTTGTGGCAACCACACCCAAACTTTAATGGTATACAACGGATGTATGAGTCTAATAATATCAATTGGTCTTCTTTATTCTAATTTTACTCATATAGTTTTCTCTAATGATACCACAAATGTTCTATTTACAGTTCTATAATTATACCAAATTGACCCCTAACTAACGACCAATACGATGAAAAATGACCACAACTCAAGGTATTATTTGGTCCTTTACAACTATCTACCATCGAAAAAGTGGGTTGTGATGTTTTTATAACTTTTAATCTATTTAGTCTAAAGATATGGAATGGATTTGATGTTTTATAAAGTTTGGATGATTTATATATTTTATTTCCTGATGATGAGAATGTAATTATTGTTCACAATGGTGAGTTTGCTTTGATCATGGGAAAAAAAATGATCCCTAATTAAAACTTCACTTGGCTCTTCTCTCTCTGTGATTGTATATCTCTCTCATAATATTTAAGGTTTTTGGTCAAAAGCATTAGAAAAGCATTAATCTTGAGAGTAATTTGGGGATTTTATTATATATATTATTTGACCTTTGGTTCTTTCCTCCGAGTGTTAATTTGATTATACATTTGGTTTGCAAACTATTTGGTTGATAAAAAGCCTACTATTTGGTTCAATGCTGTGTTTGGATCAATGTCTATTCACCCCACACATTTTCGTATTTGAAAAAAACTCATGTATGTTGGTTGTTCTATAATATGCATTACGATGTAATTGTTTCCCATTTTTATTATGTATTTGTTTTTCTTGGAGATTTGAACTCATTAACTTAAGGAGCCTAATATAAGGTTTTAAATAACTTTATCATTTGTCTTAGGCATTGCATTTGAAATATAAGGCTTTGTCAATCTTTCTCAGCTATTACAAACCTTTAGTCTAAGGTTTCTCATGCGGGTGTCTGGCTAGTTTGAAGCAATTATTTTGTGTTTGTTGTTTAATTGTATTTTTACAAACAATATAATCTCTTATTTTTTCAATTTTATGATAATTGAAAACTTTAGTTCCCCTTCAAATTTGGTATGATTTTGTGATGTGTGTGAGCTATATCATGTGTGCATGCTAGGTGTGGTTAATGCTAGATTACAAGATATTTTTAGTTACAAATGCATACAACCTAAACAAATTCACTAACCAATCCCCATGTCATTGTCTCTGTAGACTTAAGAAGTTAATTTCATCGTTGTGAGTATGAAAAATTCATGTTTTATAATCTTTAATTACCAACATACTTTTGTTCGTATATATTCATATTATCTGTGCTCTGTTTTTCTTGCTATAATTAATTGTGATTTATGAGTTTTTGTGCTTCTATAATGGGCTTCATTATCTGGTGATTATCTTATTTTCGGTGATTATCTGAGTTCTGGTGATTATATAATTGGACTCATTACGAGAGTTTTGGTGATTTATAAGTTTTCGTGCTTATGAGTTTTGGTGATTATATAATTGCTTCATTATTTTTTACTTTAGAAGTTTATTTATCTGAATAATGTACGTTAAGAGATTTATATCTAATTGAGTGATATGTTTATGCCCTCTCATTTTGTGTTTGTATTCGATTTTCGGTCATCGACTTACCATGTGATCCTGCTGACTATGTGGACATGTTGTACTTAACATGTTTGTAAGCAATTTCTAGACATATTGTACTAAACATGTTTGTAAGCAGTTTTTGCCCTCACAACCTCGAGCCTTACTCATCCATTAAATAAGTTATTTTATGTTCTTACTTTACCAAGTCGGAGTCATCTATAAGTTATGACATTCTAATATATGGTCTTTTCTTTTTATAATGTCTACCAACCCTATGATTTAATTATGGCTGCTCTGCTATAAGTGATAACATATTTGCTCTGGTATGTTACAAAGGGGACGTGTTGAGTTTCATTTGAGATTTTTTCTACATTAATCAAATCAGTTCATTAATGTTTTTGATAACTTCATTTTGTTAGAATTTCCCCTTTATTATACACTTTTGCTGCTTTGGACCCTCCCCAAAAGCCCATAAATCAGATTGAAAAAAAAAAGTCCCAGACTTCATTTGGGGATCATCTGAAGGAGTGCCTAAACGTCCTTTGGCCAAATGGGATGTCATTTGTTTGTCGATAAATGGAGGTGGCATGGGAAACTTAAGTACAAGAGATTGGGTTGATGCCTATAGTATGAAACTTTGGGCCCACTTTATGAATCTTAAATACTGTAGACTAAAACATCCTTGCCAAACAACTTCGATGATTGGATCCAATACAAGGAAAAAGGTGGTTGAAGATTTTCTAGGAGGCTGAGAAAAACATTTTCTTACTTATTGGCAAAGGAGGTGCCGACTTCTATTGGGACAACTGGACTGAGGAAGGTCATATTGCTCTGCATGATGCGATTGAAATGAGGAGAAAATATTTATCTTTCAACATAGCCAAATTTTCAAATTTTTTTAGCTTGGATGGGCGTTGGAATTGGCTCAAACATCAGCAAGTAGTTCCCCATTCCACGGTGTTCCTTATAGCTGGTATAAAAAGGAAGAATGTAGAAATTGATAATGATATGATCTGTGCCCCTACTGAATCTGGGAAATTCAGTCTTTCCTATGCTTGTAATGAAGTGAGGCAGACTCACGTGATAGCCTGGACTTATAAATTTTAGTGGCATCCAATGAATCCCTTTCAAAATCTCAATTTTCGCTTGGATATTAATTAGAGACATTCTTCCTTTAGTAGTGTGTACAAGTTGGTCAATGGTTTTCTTTTTCTCAAAATTTTAATTAGACACATCATCTTTATGCAAATTGATACTTGATTATATTTGATTAGTTGCAGCCTTGAAAACATGGTCCGAGGGAGACGGGGAAGACGAGAGGAGAAGGTGAGGTTTATGGATTGAAAGCAGGCAGATCGAGGAAGCAAGATCGGTGTGGTCTCTCAATGCCACGGTTATTATGCAATGCCATAAGGAGGAATAACCCATTACCAGGGCTGCTTTAAGTACACTTCTCATTCACGATATGCATTTAAAAGCCTGTCAGAAGTCCATTTTGCGTCCTTAGAGTTTTGCAGCTCTTCAGCATGCTTTGTCAGGTTAAGATGTTATTCCAATACTATGCCACTAGAGCAATAATATTTACATAGCTCACACCGAATCGGGTTGCTCAAAACCTCTCCATTTTTTTCATATGACATACTTTGCATTTGTTTCTTAAACTTTCACAATGTTGTTGAATATGACAGAGAGTACTAAATGCAAACATAAGGACCTCACACACAAGACCAGTGGGATGTCTTTAGAAGGATTGGGAGATTGAACAATCTTAATATACATAATTTCTAGCTGGTGCTTTTCTATTTCTCCCCGCTTAACTTTGAGAAGAGTCCTGTAAAGGTTCCAAAAGTACAAAGTCGGCTTGATGTTGTTTTCAAAATGTATGTTCTCTGCATGGATACCTAATTTCAGTTTGTAGATCTAATTAACATTGCTCAATGTCTTAAGTTCCACAATTTCTATATCTTTGGCCTCAAATTATTCTTTTGATTCTTGTCTGGTATGATTTCAGATGATGCTTGAAATGAGACTTTTGGCTTTTGAACTTATTAGTTTGCACATGAAAGTATTGTTTATTATTTTACTTTTTAAATCAATCTCCTAATCCAGACATTCACATTCATATTTTTTTTTTATTTTCCAAAGAATCACATCATATAATCTGACACATCATATTATCATACTATCATATTTCAATAAAAAATCATTTTTAAATTGATTTTTTCTTTTGCGAACATGTTAGCCTTATGTTTTAGGGATGCTGACCTAATGTAAATGCTCCAATGATTTTTTATTTCCTTTGATGAACCTCACTAACACGGTATTTCATACGAAGAGATTAGTGGGTAGGAGATTTAGTGATTCGTGTGTACAGCGTGACATGAAGTTCTGGCAATTCAAGGTCAGTGCAGACAAATGTATTGCAAATGTGTTGAAAGTCCCCAATTAATTTACATTCCTTTTATTTCCAGTTAATTCAAGAAAATAGGTGATCTATTTTTTTCCTACATTTCAGTTTTTACTTTGTTAAATATGTGAGATTTAATCCCCTTTGTGTTCCAGATAGTGTTTCATACTTTGGTGAGGTTGTGTTCATTTCTGCAGCATGTCCTCATGAAGTGATAAATAGACAGTCATGCATTAAAGCCTTGACTTTGTATCGCCCGACAGTCTTCAGGAGTGTGTTCGGTTGACAGAGGAGTTTTGATTTCTTCCACAATGCCATAAATCTAAGGAAGATGCATTTGAGGTGAAGAAGATGACGCTACATGATGTGAATGTTGCTATTGATGAAGCTTAGGAACTGATGTTGAAACTCACTTCAACAAACAAAGATGAGTAAGCGGTTTCATTCTGTGTTACCATATTATTTCTTTCTATGTTATTTAATTTATTTTATTACAGATCTTAGCATATACAAAATCAATATATATTTTAGATTTGGGGACTTAATGATGTTAATTTGGAAAAGAGTGGTGGTCTAACTGCTCTTCATTATGCTGCTAGAATGGTTGGCTTCACTCCATTGCGTCGTGCAACAAGCATAGGGAACTCAGTAATGTACGAATTAAAGAGGTAGCTTATGATGATGCTCTTCATTACGATGTTGTTGACAAGGCAGTACAAACTCCTCTTTTGAGTTCGCATAAGACATGTGGCAGATGTGGATATAGTTAATAATGAGGGATACAATTTTCTTGGTCGAGTTTCAACTGATTTACGATCTGTATTAGTCAATGCTGTGAAGATCATGCTTGAAGAATGATTTTTTTTCCCTACAAAAAAGGTATCATTATGTTGTGATGCCTCATCCAATTTAGTATCATTATGTTGTGATGCCTCATCCAATTTAGAAATAAGTATGAATATACTACTATTTTGGAGTTATAGGCAAGCAATGTTTATGTTTAAATAGGTCTATTCCATTATTGAACTAATTTCAGTAGCAATTTACATCCTCACCATTGATTGGACTAGAGCATATTTATAAGTTCACTATTGATTCTGACAGTTTATTGATTGCACGTGTGAAAATTAGGGACATTGGTTTGTTGGCTTCAATATGATACGTTAAATAAAGATGGATTTTTTCGTTTCCACTTTATTTGTATGCATCTCATAATATCTGATCACCATTGTTTCCACTTTATTTGTATGCATCTCATACTAATCTAGATGGATTTTTCTTATAAATATCTATTTGAATCTTTTCATTAAATAACTTGGTCCTCATTCGTGTGAGTGCAGTTTTGATATCCAAAATAACTTGCTTCTAAATATGGGGTTTTATGAAATGTTGATGTTTCCATTGAAGGCGGATTTTCATGAACCTCTTGCGAGGTATTCAAGGATTTTTATTATTTGTCAATAGAATATTATGTCCATATACTTGGACCAACTTTGATCTCTAAAAAAGGCGAGTGTAAATCTAGGGATATTTATAACAAGACATTGACATGACCAATTCCTCCTCAAATTGGGCGCATGATGCCTCTTAAGATACTGTACACAGCTGACTTTACTCCCTCAATAAGAGGTATGATTCCCAATTGTTGCAATTCAATATTACTGTTGGCTAAATTTGTGAAAACGATTAGTGTTTAATCCAGTTAATTGAAAGTTGAAGTGTCGTGTACGATGTTTGTGTTCTGTTTAGTGTTTGCGGAAGTTTTAGTCTCTTTGTGAAAGAGTTATTATTAGCCTGTCAAACTCTTTTTTGAATCCATCTATGGAGAGGTCATCGCTTGAGGCTGCTTGGATACTTTCAACACTCGACTCATATTGCGTTCGTTGAGTTTGTAATGGCTGAGAGTGCCATTGTTACTCTGAATTGTAGTGGTGTATTTTTTGGATCACTGTCGATAATGGTAAGCCCATCAAAGACGCTTGTTAGGCTGTGTGCTCCTCACCCCTTCCTTAACCGAACCTACCTTGGGGGTGTTTCTTATTCCACTGATATAAATATCTACATATACATACATAGCAGCAGAGATACTTAAGGGGAGTATGCTCCGACTTAATTTCATAAGCGCAGTTAACACGTCAGCGGGACTATGCAAGTTTGATGTTTGACAAAATGTCCATGTGAGAATTCAAAATTCTACAGGTGTACGAGTTTATCCTGTCTTGATATTTTGATATTAAGATATTAAGATTTAGTTTTTGGAGTAAATTTATATTTTTGAATATTATTTTTATTTAATATTTGGGACCTGGGTTTTAAATTAGGGGTTATAAATTTCAGTTTAACTTCTCTTTTTATCCGTGATTTTTTTCATCTGCTCGTGTTTAAAACTGTCTAAATGATTCTCTACATTACATCAAACAACTATCATTGTTATCTTCCTTCTCAGTTTTGATAATGTAACAACATAATATATGGCAGAGAATGCTTTGTGTTGGATGTTTTATTATGGGTGATTATTGGTACTTTATGTGTAGGCTTATGTGCAGTCTTGCAAAATGTAATGAAATGCCAGACTAATCTTATATATGTAGGCTTCTGAAAGAATAAAATCTTTGTATATTTTTTTCTATAATATTAAAAATGAGCACCATGTTGTTGTGTGGAAGTTTTGATTGAAATGAAAACTTTTACGATGTTAACATATTTAAACATATCTTTTAAATGTCAATACTTCTTTTAACAACCGAAAAATAAGAGATTATATTCGTGCTACGTGGATGCCATGAGGTTCATGGCGAGCCCCTCTTTTCATGATGAATTATTGGCGATTCTCTTTTTATTTATTTTTTTACTGAAGTTGTATTTTGGCATATGTTCTCACACATGTTTTTGTTTTTATGATTTTGAGGAGGTACATGATGCAAATATATAGCTTTTCAGATGTAAAGCAATCGTGTTGAATGAAGAAACTAAGTGAGCTTTAGAGATAGCGTAGAGATAAAAGTTTTAGGATCCAAGTTCCAACAAAGACTTTTAATTGTAGTAGTGGTTTACTTCGTTATCAATGTGAATTTATTACTTGCAATATTGTATACTCTGTGAATGAACTATTTGACTATATGTGATGTCTGATATAAAATTTATGAGATGTTTGATATAAAACGTATATTTTGATTTAGGTGCTTTAAATTTTGGTTTATTTGAAGTTTGTCGTGATTATATGTAATTGAGTATGTTTCGATTATGTTGCCTATAGGAGGTCTAAAATGGATTTTGTTTTGTTGGATTAAAGATTGTGGATAATCCTATAAGTAAAGGGAATTCTGTCCAATATTTTTTAAAATTGTTTACAAATTCGTATTATAAAAGAAATTTTGTGACTCAATACTTTGAAAATCTACACTTATAATGTATTAAACATTTATTATTTTTATTATACATGAATTTATACTTTTCAAAATTATGTGTGACTTTATTGGAAATATTTGTAGTTTCGTGGTTACGTACTTTTGAAATTTTTTTTGTTTCGCGATTACGCACTTTGGAAATTTTCACTGTGCCTTCAGGCACGGGCATTCCGCTAGTGTGTGTGTGTATATATATATATATATATATATATATATATATATATATATATTAGTATATTTTAATTCTCAATTGGAATCAATCAATTCCAATATGTATACAAAAAGATATGGAAGTTTCAATATACAAGGTTTCTAAACGAAGCAATTTCAAGGGTTTACACATTCAAGTTTTCTTAAACTTGCATCTATCCATAAGTACACATTAAGACATGGAATTTAAGTAAAAAAATGATGATTTATATCATTTAAATCAGTAACAGAAAAAAAAACAAGATTTATGGATGGAATTATCTCAAGGGCTTTTACGTAATTTTCTATGAATTTTTCTTCAATTTCTCCTCGCACATTCTTCCTAAACTTCAAAATTCTCTTTCCTTAGGTAAAAACTCCTCCATGGCTGAAATATGCAGAAGGAAGATCTTAATTAAAGGATTATAGGTAGGCATAAGGGCACGCCCTTGGTCTAATCAATATATAACATGTGGCGTCATATAAGACAAAATATCATTTAAGGTAAAATGACTACTTTACCCCCTATTCGTAAAAAGATGATATCTTCTCACTCGGATGACCGTTTGATGCACCCTTTGTTGTGTTACAAATCTAACTCATAAATTTACAACAATCTAGTTTATACCTCAAATCAATTATTATATTATAAGTGTCAAAACTAGTCTCCAACATGAACATTCTTACCAAAAATTTTAAATTTTGGATTTTGTAACTAATTTGATATTTCATGCTTTATGAAGGTAGGATTAGACTAGCATACTAACATAGGATTATATATATATATATATATATATATATATATATATATATATATATATATATATATATATATTAATATCATGTTATAATATCACATAAGGTAAAGCATGATTCATATATAATTAACCACAATTATATTGGGGTTGTCACAATTCTCCCCCCGTTGTGAAATTTCGTCCCCGAAACTGACATACCTTTGGTGTTCAAATGAAACAAATATGGATAAAGAATCTTCATGTTATCCTCAGTCTCCCATGTAGCTTCTTCCATGGAATGCCTTCTCCAAACTGACATACCACTTTCACTTGCTGACATATAAGTCACCAACCCCTGATGTGACGCATCAGTATAAATAACAAAAACATCTCCACCATGTGGAGTAGTAAGAATAGGTGCAGTTAGCAACCTCTTTTTCAATTCATCAAAACTATTTTCACAATCAGAATTCCATTCTAACTTAACATCTTTTCGAGTTAATTTAGTCATTAGTAAGCCAATCGAAGAACGTCCCTTTATAAATCTCCTATAATACCCAGCTAAACCCAAAAAACTCCTTACTCCAGTCACATTATTGGGCCTTTCCCATTTTATAATGGCTTCTAATTTCTTAGGATCAACACATATAACATCTCCAGAAATAACATGACCTAAAAATACAACTTGTGATAGACAAAATTCACATTTGCTAAACTTGGCATACAACTGCTTATCTTTCAACATTTTCAAAATAGTTCGAAGATGCTTTTCATCTTCAACCATATCTTGTGAGTAAATCAGAATATCATGAATAAAAACCATCACAAATGATACAACAAAAGGATCTAGTACCCATTTCATAAGATCCATAAATATAGTTTGAGCATTTGTCACTCCAAAAGGCATTACTAGAAATTCAAAATGACCATACCAAGTATGAAAAGCTGTTTTAGAAATATCACTCTCCTTAACCCTCAACTGATGATAACCCGATCACAAGTCTATTTTTGAAAACACTTTAACACCCTGTAATTGATCAAACGAATCATCTATACGAGGTAAAGGGTGTTTGTTCTTAATTGTAGCTTTATTCAGTTTCCTATAATCAATACACAAACGTATGGTACCATCTTTCTTCTTCACAAATAAAACTAGTGCACCCCATGGAGATACACTAGGCTATATGAACCCCCTATCAAGCAAATCCTACAACAGAATCTTAAGTTCTTTTAATTTATCAAGTGCTATTCTATACAGTGCCATAGAAATAGGGTATGTCCCCGGTGCTAATTCGATACTAAATTCAACTTCTCTCTCTGGAGGTAACCCATGCAACTCACTAGGAAACACTTCTGGAAAATCTTGTACAATAAGAACATTGACTAATTATAAATCCCCCTTCCTAGTGTCAATAACATATTCAATAAAACCCTCACAACCCTTACTCAACAATTTCCTCGTCTGAATAGTAGAAATGATGCAACTGGGAACAATTTTCTTTTCCCCCACAAATTTAAATTCAAGCTCACCAGGCATATTAAAAACAACTTCCTTATAGAAACAATCCATAGATGTATGATATTTAGATAACCAATCCATTCCCAGAATTATATCAAAATTAGAAATATCCAATGGAAGTAGATCTATAACTGTATTTTTAACCCTCATAATCAAAACACAATCACGAAAACAATATTCAGCTACAACTATATCCCCCATAGGCATATAAATACCTATCCCCGCATCTAAATGAGTACATGGTCTATTCAGGTATACAACAAAAGCATAGGACACAAAAGAACTTATGGAACTAGGATCAATCAAACCATAAGCACTTCTATCAATAACAGAAAGTGTACCTGTCACCACACCCGGGGTAATATGAGCCTCTTTCATCGTACAGACTCATCCACCTGGTCTGGAACCACTAGCTTATCCTCTACCTACGCTTTTCGCTCTACTGTCTCGAGGTAACACTCTACTTACTAATTAACTGGGTGCTGCTGGTGTCTCTGCCAACTGCGTACAATTCTTCTAAACATGCCCCACTTGATGACAATGAAGGCATTCCACTCCTTTAAGCTTAGGACACTCGGATTTATAATGCCCCTCCTCTTTATAAAAGAAACATGTAATAACTCTATCCAGTGGCTCACCTCTTCTTGACCTCCTAACCAGACTAGAAGATTCTCCACCCCTACTATCTCTGCCAAATCTCCCCTGACCTTTACCACTATCTCCACCACCTCTCTGAAATTTATGAGGTTCCACCTTAACACTTCCACCCTCATGTGACACCCCGCCTAATTAAATCCCGGGTGATCAGTCCTAAATCAAATTAATACAGGTTTCCCATTTGGTTTATTCTTAGCATCAGTGTCGATTTTTTTTTAATTACTAACCACCTAGGTGAAATTAGACTAGTGCCAAATTTTAACTCTGATCAATAAAATAGTAACATGCGGAACAAAGTATAAATCAAATACCAACAA
Organism: Sambucus nigra; assembly: GCA_949130495.1. Classification (NCBI taxonomy): domain Eukaryota; kingdom Viridiplantae; phylum Streptophyta; class Magnoliopsida; order Dipsacales; family Adoxaceae; genus Sambucus; species Sambucus nigra. Next base: position 145,909,635 of record OX422222.1, on the reverse strand, counting down.
ATGAGTCTGAGAATAACATCTAAGATAAAACAAAGTCTTGCCGAATAAACCATTGGCCAAAAACCAACATTATAACCAAATCTAATATAAATGAAAGTACTAAAGGATGACATGTCCATACTGAAAGCTGAAATCCTACACTAGAGCAGGAAGGGTAAAACAAGCGTCTAATCAAGGCTCTACAACACCCACCTATGCTTTAGCTCCGAAATCCCTGGAATGAAGTCACGCTTGGCATCCTTGTGGCTGGACACCCAAAAGGCTTTGAAAATGCTTTACAGCAAGTCTTAGTACACAAAACGTTTTGAAAATATTTAGCAAGTAATTTATTGCAATAAAAATCAGTTATTGATTACACATATTAGGATCACGCACACTCTCTTGATTTTACCCACCTCTCATCTATAATGTGCACCTAATGTTTATACCTAGTCTCGCTACGAACTTCAGCTAGGTCTCCAACCTCTAAACACCTTAGACAATTTACCTCACAAGTACCGCCCATAAAAAAAGCTACATGCTATTCTTAATTTACATTAAGTCATTAGTTAAGTTCACTTTAACTTACCCATACCGCCCTTACAGTATGTATCCGAACGTCTAGTAATTATCATTACTCTTAGATTATTATCTTTACTTAAATATTAAGTTCTCACACTTAATCTATTCTTAGGTACTACCTACCTACCTTCTATACTAAATACACTCAAGTAGATTGTTTAGACGTTATATCCTTCACACACACATATACCCAGTACAGGATATCCTTTTATCGATCCTATTTCACACATTAAGGACAAATGGTTCGAAATGTCTCCTCGAACCTGGCTCAGAATGTCTCTTCGAGGTATGTTCAGAATTTATCCTTGAACACGGTTAGGAATGTCCCCTAGAACCTTGCTCGTAATGTCTGATCGAGCGTAGTTCGGTATGTCTCATCGAACTTATCAATCCTATAACAAGTAAACACACAATAGGCATACCCAACCCACATACTCATATAAAATAGTAGGTATTCACGCAACCCAATTATTCCCATATGTACGTAGTATTTTTCTCTCGTATACTTACCGTACTTATTATCCAATGATTTATCTCACTATCGTACATATTAGAGTATTCACACACTCTAAGATCTCTGGACACCTCTTTATTTATAACAGTAGTTAAACTAACTCTTACCTATTTCCATACACCTTATATTGATGTGGACTCTCCCCATAACTCAATTCCCAATTTTTTACACGCGACTCGATCGGTTTACCCCTGTCGGTCCATATCCCAAGCCTTACACTCAATGGCCATAACGGACCTTAATTACACTCCCTACCGGTCTTTATCAAGTCCCTCCATAGGCGTAATGACATCCCTAAAATTTTCCCCCATCGTTGGAATTTAAGGAAACCATAATCAACAAAAATAGCCCAAAATCATCTTTGGTCGATCAATCGACCAAATGCTTCGATCGATCGATGCCATCGATCGATCGACATTCTTAAGTCGATCGATCGATAGAACAAGTGCTTGTCGCCTTCTTCCTTATTCCACCATGTCTGTCCGATCCAACACTTCATTTCACCTTACAAAAATACTTTCCAACATCATCCAGCATCTTATAAATGTATAGGGATCATTCTCAACGTAATTATATCATCAACTCCTCATTAAATCCATCTAGAACTATCCAAATCTATTTTTTTTTCTCAAAACCTTAGATAATTTAGTTCTTCATGGTTATACATCATAAAACCAGATTTAAATTCATAATTATCAGTATAGATTCGTTTGTTATCAGTCCTCTATAAATGTAAATGCCAACTACATGTAATCCTACTCCAACATGTAATCCATTCATTCCTTTTCTCTAAGAACTTCCAATAAAAACAATTTATTTAAAAAGACCTACACAGGGGTATTACAACTTCATAATTTGCAGTAAACCACTTGCCCTGATTATGGGAGGATCTTATTTCATGGATGATGAGGGTGTTTGATTGATTGCTTGTTCAATCTCCCATCCAAATTGATCTTAGTTGCAAGGATCCCATTGGAACCATTTAAGCCTTCATAAAACTCTCTCTCTTTTCTCTCCGTTGGTTCCTCTCCATTTTTCTATGTTATGAACCCTAACTTAAGCACCAAAACATCTGACATAACTTGCAAATTTCGTGGGTCTCCCCACCTCTATTTGCTAAATGACCATAATGCCCTCAAGAGGTATCGATTTGGTCTATAATTGACCCGGGACCCAAACTGTACACCCGGGTACACTTTTTCAACTATTTCGACCCTTTCGGGACCAACTGTGCCCTTAAAATTACCATTTGAGTCACTTTATAAAATCATCTCATTTAAATCACAGAATTAAATAATTTCCTCCAAATTAAAATTTTCTAATAAATCTCCAATTTAATTAATTTTCATATTCTCCAAAAGTACGAAGTGTTACATACTTCTCCCCTTACAAAGGAATTTCATCGTCGAAATTCAAATGAAGCTCTCTACGATGCCTTAACCCATTAGTCTTAAGGATACTATATTTTGTTTCTATCCATCCCTAATTATGGATAATACTACAATTATTTAATTTCCTAGGGCACCCATACACCCAATACCTGTGCTCAACCGCACAAAAATCACCCGACTATACTAGTCGTGAACCGTAATATAACTTCCAACCCATAGTCATATGACATATATGAATAATAACTGGGGTACCCAACCCATGCACTAACTACCAAAACATCTCCCCACTTCCAACGTTGAGATAAGTTTCATGCATGGGACATCTCGCAAAGCGAAATCCAAATAAGGAACCCCCCCTGATACACTACTACCTAACATTATCGATCGTTGAGATCTGTTAGACCCTCAGTTCATAGTACATACCCCAAAATACCTTTCTCTTAACATAAAATCATACACGCTCACTCTTATGCTACAAGATACAACATAAAATACCGCGCCCTTACTATCATTTATTCTTGCATAAAATAAACCCCGGACTATTTCTCCCCACTCGAAAATAACCTTGACTGCCCTGAATCACCTCAGTAGACATCCCTACTTCACGAGATAAAATATAACCATATAATCACATATTCGTATAAGTTTATTATACCACACATAATAACATGTATACACACATACCTTGGTCAAAGACTCTTTCAGGTGTTACATATCAAAACACAATCTTATGATGGAACCGAGAACCCAAAATCTTGCTATATCTACCACTATATCCTCAACCATTGCTATCCAGTCAAAACTCAGCAAGTAGTCTACTCAATTCTCACAATTCTCGAAGGTAGTAGACTACCACGTCATGCAACCACCCTTGGTGTAGCCTCCATTCTCTCTCATGCGACACAAAAGTTCCGCTACCCCCATGGTAACTAATCATGTACGTACCCAGTAAGGTTACTACTGCTACCGCATTCTATATCCTGACTCTCTCATGAATTGGAGTGTTAACAGTCTCATTTACGAAGCACCCATGTCACTTAAAAATTTTCCATACTCATATGGATAAATATAAAAGAAATTCCACCACATTCTAATCTATCATCCTGATGCAATATTTAGTCTCTCAAATATAATATCAAATCCTTTACAGATCGAATGCATTAATGTGCCACAATCCACTAGTGACTCCTTACACGCAGAGGGACCACCAGGTATCTCTAATATGCCAACGGCTTGTGCAAAAGTAGCCTTAATAAACAATTTTAAGGACGAGTATTGAACAAAATCCAACTCTCAAGATAGTAAATAGAAAACGTACCCTCAATTGTGAGCGGTGCATGTGGAGCTAGAGGTATCGATACATACTGAACGTTATACAAATGCCCATAGTGTATCTGGCCCTGCTGCTGTGGGGCCGGTGCTGGTGATGGAGCTATTAAAGCCCGATGTTCCTGCTGGGCATCCTATTGATCAATCCCATCCTACTGTGGACATTGTCTCCGTCTATGACCCTGTTGGCCACATATAAAACACTGTCCCGAAAATGGTATCCTCTGGACTTGATGTCCTTGTCGATCCCCCCTCCCCACCAAGTTGGTAACTTTTGGATCTGGACCTCTTGGGAAAGTTCCCCTACCGAGAATTCTGCCCCTGGTGACTACGTGACTGCTGCTGCGGTGCTTCACCGGCACTACTCCCATTGGACTTGTTAGACTGTCTTGGATCACATCTCTTGCTCCTCTTCATATGGAAACGATGATCCTGACAGTGTAATAAGGGTTCATAAACGACATCAGTGTATGTCACCAGTGCAGGGTTACCTATCAAATGTTCCCTGATCCTCCAGGCCAAACCCCTCTTGAAATTTGATTTCTTTCTTTCTTAATTGCTTACCTCATATGGCACAAAATTATCTAGGCTGGTGAATTCCTCCTCGTAGTCCGCTACCGAATGATCACCTTGAACTACTTCATTAAATTTCTTCCTCATCTCTGACTCTACTGCCGACGGAAAGGACTTACGGTCAAACCGCACCCAAAACTCAGAAATAATCATCAGATCTCTCTCCTCAGTAGTGGTCACCGACTCCCACCACTGTAGAGCTTATCCAGCTAGTATTTAGGTAGCTAACACTTATTTCTGAACTTCGCTACAATCCAATATGCGCAGATGGCGCTGAATGTTCCTCTTCCATTGACAAGCCATCACTACATCCGTGCCACCCTGGAATTCTGGCGGGTGACCTTTTTGGAAGATTTCCCAGATGCTGTGCCAAGTGGAATGCCCTGGATGGTGCTGAATAACTCAGTCCACATGTTTTTGTGCTAGAGGCTGAGGAAAATGGGTTGCCATGGCCCTCATAGTTATCTCTACGGCCTGTGACGCCATCACCACCACCTGAGTAGCAGAAATCATCTCTGTTGGTGGGGGTGGGGGTCCCTATTGGTCCTGAGGGCCCTCCCTAGCCTCATCTCTAGCATTTTCCCTCTCTGCTCGATCCCTCCTTGGCGGCATTCTGAAATAAAATTCAAATTTGTACAAGTACAAAATTTATACAAAATTCTAATAGAATGACGATATTGTAAACACGCAAGGATAATTCAACAGTCCTATCAATAGGGATCTATATCAAAATAACGATGCATAGAAATCGTAGTAAGTCGTACAGATCATAAGGATACTAGAACCTGATGCTCTGATACCATTTGTGACACCCCGCCTAACTAAATCCCCGGTGATCAGTCCTAAATCATATTAAAATATGTTTGCTAGTTGGTTCATTCTTAGCATCACTGTCGAAAACTTTTTAATTACTAACCCCCAAGGTGAAATTAGACTAGTGCCAAATTTTAACTCTAATTAATAAAACAATAACATGCGGAACAAAGTATAAATCAAATACCAACAAAAGAGTCTTAGAATAACCGCTAAGATAAAAAAAAGTCTTGCCGAATAAACCATCGGCCAAAAATCAACATTGTAACCAACTCCAGTATAAATGAAAGTACTGAAGGACGACATGTCCATACTGAAAGCTAAAATCCTACACTAGGACAGGAATGATAAAAGAAGTGTCTAATCAAGGCCCTGCAACACCCACCTATGCTATAGCTCCGAAATCCCTGGAATGAAGTCATGCTTGGCGTCCCTGTGACTGGACACCTAAAAGGTTTTAAAATGTTTTACAACAAGTGTTAGTACACAAAACATTTTGAAAATATTTAGCAAGTAATTTATCGCAATAAATATCAGTTATTGATTACACATATTAGGATTACGCACACTCTCTTAAGTTTCCTCACCTCTCATCTATAAAGTGCACCTAATGTTCCTACCTAGTCTCGCTACCCACTTCAGCTAGGTCTCCATCCTCTAAACACCTCGGATAATTTAACTCACTAGTACCGCCCATATGGTATGCTACATGCTACTCTTAATTTACATTAAGTCATTAGTTAAGTTCACTTTAACTTCCCTATACCGCCCCTATAGTATGTATCCGAACGTCTAGTAATTATCATTACTACTACATTATTATCATTACTTAAATATTAAGTTCTCACACTTAATCAATTCTTAGGTACTTACTACCTACCTTCTCTACTAATCACACTCAAGTAGTTTATTTAGACGGTATATCATTCACACACACATATACCCAATACAGGATATCCTCTTATCGTTCCTATTTCACAGATTAAGGACAAATGGTTCGGAATGTCTCCTCGAACCTAGCTTGGAATATCTCCTTGAGTAATCTTCGGAATGTCTCCTCAAACACGGTTCAGAATGTCCCCTCGAACCTGGCTTGGAATGTCTCATCGATCGTAGTTCGACATATCTCATAGAACTTATCAATCCTATCACAAGGAATCACACAATAAGCATTCAGAACCCACGTACTCATATAAAACTGTAGGTATTCACACAACCCAATTATTTCCATGTGTACATAGTATTTTTCTCTTGTATACTTACCGTACTTATTATTCAATGATTTATCCCACTATCGTACATATAAGAGTATTCTCACACTCAAAGAACTCTGGCTAACTCTCTATTTATAACTGTAGTTAAACTATCTCTAACCTACTGGAATACATCTTATATTGGCGTGGACTCTCCCCGTAACTCAATTCCCAATTTTTGACACGCAACTCGATCGGTTTATCCCTGTCGGTCCATATCCCAAGCCTTACACTCAACGGCCATAACTGACCTTAATTATACTCCCTACTGGTCTTTATTAAGTCCCTCCATAGGCGTAATTACATCCTTAAAATTTTCCCCCATTGTTGGAATTGAAGGAAAACTTAATCAACAAAAATAACCCAAAATCAGCTTTGGTCGATCGATCAACCAAATGCTTCGATCGATCTCGATCGACATTCTTGAGTCGATCGATCGATCGAACAAGTGCAGGTTGCCGTCTTCCTTGTTCCACCATGTCTGTCCGATCCAACACTTCATTACACCTTAGGAAAATCCTTTCCAACATCATCCATCATCCATCAACTTATAAATGTATAGGGATCATTCTCAATGTATATATATCATCAAATCCTCACTAAATCCATCCAGAACTATCCAAATCTATTTTTTTCTCAAAACCCTAGATAATTTTGTTCTTCATGGTTATACATCATAAACCCAGATATAAATTCGTAGTTATCAATATAGATTCATTTATTATCAGTCCTCTACAAATGCAAATGCCAACTACATTCAATCATACTCCAACATGTAATCCATTCTTTCTTTTTCTCTAAGAACTTCCAATAAAAATGATTTATTTAAAAAGCCCTACACATAGGTATTATAACTTCATAATATGCAATAAACCACTTGCCTTGATTATGGTAGGATCTAATTTCGTGGATGATGAGGGTGTTTGATTGATTCCTTCTTCAATCTCCCTTCCAAATTGATCTTGGTTGTAAGGAGCCCTTTGGAACCCTTAAAGCCTTCATAAAACTCTCTATTTTCTCTCCATTGGTTCCTCTCTATTTTTCTATGTCATGAACCCTAAATTAAGCCCCAAACCATCTGATATAACTTGCAAATTTCGTGGGTCTCCCCACATCTAGTTGCTAAATGACCATAATGCATTCAAGAGGTGTCGGTTTGGTCTACAATTGACCCGGGACCCAAATTTTACACCCGAGTACACTTTTTTGAATATTTCGACCCTTTCGGAACTATCCGTGCCCTCAAAGTTAGCATTCAAGTCACCTTATAAAATCATCTCATTTAAATCACCAAATTAAATAATTTCCTCTAAATTAAAAATTTCTAATAAATCTCCAATTTAATTAGTTTCCATATTCTCCAAAAGTACGGGGTGTTACACCTCACCTCCCTTAGACTGAGATGTGTCGAATCTACTTTTCTTAAAACTCTCTCTACTCGCCACCCCTTGGTTCATTTGCCTTTCTTCTATCGTGGCTTTATTCACCAGAGAAGCATAACCTTCTAGCTCATAAGTACCCACTCTATTTTGAATGGCCCAAATTAGTCCCTCTTGAAACTTACTACATTTATCTTCTTCATCCTCCACATACTTAGTAGCAGATCTAGACAAAGCTGTAAATTTAGCCTCATACTCCCTCACAAACATTTTCCCTTGGATTAAATTTATAAATTCCCTCACCTTCTCCCTTTTATAAACTTTAGGAAAATACTTAACATACAAAGCTTTAATAAATTCAGCCCAAGTAATAACATCAGTACTATCCCTTATGTTCACCAAATGGTTGCTGGCTTCTCACCAATATTTAGCATCCCCTTTTAGCCTCAACACAACCAAATTTACTTTTTGGTTATCTGAAACTTTCATCACTACAAAGATGGTCTATACAAGAAGCTACTCCCTCTTATCAATGTTGCCCATTCCTAGGTTCCAATTGTAATTATCTGTAATACAACAAAATTCTAACAACCAATATAAATAGTTTACAATACTCAACTATTGGTTAGTACCTAAACAATTCATAATTAAAAAAATCAACTCACTAACTTCCATCCATCTGTCACTCACGTCCAAAATTAATAACCTAGAAGCTCGGATACCATTAATTGTCACACCCCAAACCCAAATCCATTCCAATCATTTATTTTCATAACAATTAAATCATGATCTTCAGTCTATTTGAAATATAATCCACTTATCAATATCTATATGCATAATGAATATAATACTATTCTTGTACCATAACTTAATCAATATTAGATTCATAATTAGCGATTATATAATACTATGATTAACTATGATTAACCATTACAAAAACAAAATCAACCCATGCTAACATAATATATACAATGTGTAAGTGTATCAAAATCTTCAGTGTGATAATTACAAAATTCCCTATGTAAACCCAAACTCTCTCTATCGGTGAAATTCTCAAAATCTCCCATTATATGGTATCCTAACTGGTAGCGTACAAACTTGAAAATCTTAAAATACAAACCATAAGCATTAATCTTAGTGATTACTCCTTCCTTGCAATGAATTAACAGTTCTATATCAAATCTGTGGATATAAAATCCAATCAATCCTGGAACATAAGTTCCAACAAATCATTGGATATTTGTCCAATTCTAATCCTGTATCATAAGACCCAAACAAATCATGAATATTTGAATAGACAAACAAATCCTTATTATCGAAGTATTCAAACCAATCCTGGATAATTTAATATCCAAACAAATTCTGCTCTTAAACCTATATCCATAACCATCATATCATTTTTATATCAATAGGTGAAACAATCAGAAGTACACTCACCTTGGAAATTTAACAAGCTTTCCCTTTTCCTTTATTTGGCGCTTGTTCGGTCGATTCTTCTTATTTTCCTATCATTCTTACAATATTAGTTTCATCATAAGAATATTAACAATTCAAACAATAACTTCAACATTACTCAATTCATAAGCATCATATGATTCTATTCAAATTATTCATTATAATTAAAGTCCCATCTAGATTCAGGTTATGATATCTAACATATTCAACTTATAGCGAAAACCTACTTTAATTCTTCATGGTAATCCAATCCTATCATATTAGGTTTCCAACACAAAAGACAACACATCATTCCAAGTTTCCTAGAACAAGATATGCCCATTTCTTTACTACATAGCAAATTTGCCCTATAGGCTCCTCTATCGTTCAGTCATTTTCCAAGAATTTTTATATTTTTTATACATCATAACATTCTCTGATATTGAACCCAATTTCAGAAAACATCTTTAATAAAACAAAATTAAAATTTCATAATTTTCAAAGTCCATTTACTATGTCAATCAAAACATCAAACATATGGTATGCATTTTACTCTTTTGGGGAAGATTCCATACCCGAACTTCAAGATTCATTTCTAAGTATTTGTCCTTGATTTTCGGATATGATATACATATACAAGTCTATTTTGATATCCAGTTGGCATAAAGCAATTGTAATACGTATACAAAAATATATGGAAGTTTGAATACACGAGGTTTTTAAACGAAGCAATTTCAAGGGTTTTACACATTCAAGTTTGCTTAAACTTGCATCTATCCATAAGTACATACCAAGACATGGAATTTAAGTAAACAAATTATGATTTATATCATTGAAATCAGTAATACAAAAAAAACAAGATTTATGGATGAAATTGGCTTAGGGTCTTTTACGTAATTTTCTATGAATTTTTCTTCAATTTCACCTCACACCTCTTCCTAAACTTCAAAATTCTTCTTCCTTAGGTTAAAAGTCTACCATGGATGAAATATGCTTAAGCAAGAGCTTAATTTAAGGGTTATAAGTAGGCATAAGGGAACCCCTCCTTCGTCCAATCAAAATATAACATGTGACGTCATATAAGACAAAATAACATTTAAGGCTAAATGACTACTTTACCCCTATTCGTAAAAAGAAGATAGCTTCTCACTCAGATGTCCGTTTGATGCACCGCTTATTGTGTTACAAACCTAACTCATATATATACAACTATATAGTTTATTCCTCAAATCAATTATTATATTATAAGGGTCAAAACTAGTCTCCAACATGAACATTCTTACCGAAAACTTCAAAATTTGGTGTTTGTATCTAATTCGATATTTCATATTTTTTTAAGGTAGGATTAGACTAGCATACCAACATAGCATTATATATATATATATATATATATATATATATATATATATATATATATATTATAATATCACATAAGGTAGCCATAATTATATTGGGGTTGTCACAAGCAGCTGCCTCGTTAACCTAGAAATAATGGTGAAGATGAGCACACTTGCACAGTAAATGCAAGAACAAAAAGGAAAAGTATATTGGAGAGAATTGTAAGACAGTGCAATACCTCTCTCATAGCTACATATCCAATATGCTCCATAGTTAATGGAGTAGCGACCTCACTAGTCTGGAGGCAATGAAACAATGGTTAAATGATCCTACTTGCGCAGTAAAAGGAAGAAGAAGAAAAAAGAAGGGGAGGTAGGAAGGACAGGAAGGTATGAGAGTATAATACCTCCTTCGCAGCTACCTCCCCAATATGTTCCACAGTCACTGAAACACTTGCAACACTAGTCTAAGAACAAGGATACATGTAAGTGCTTGCAAACATTTTTCACAGTATGAGAACATTCAAAAAGTATAGAAAACTTAGTGTTTACTGGGATAGCCTTATTTGGGTCATTAACCGGAAGCTCCACACTAACAGGGGCAAAATTGTTAACAGACCCCGGAGACAATGGGACCCCAGCTATGCTGACCTGATAAGAAGATGAAAATATGAAAATAATAGAAGTTAAAAGGTTGGTTAATTAATGACTACTCTCCTACAAGAATGACATGATACTTGAGTAATAACCCCCGCATCAGTTGAACGGGGAACTGTGAGAGCTACCTGAGGGGATACCACTGCAACACTTGTCGTGGGCATGATAGATAAATAAGCCTCCACTAAACTAGCCTATAAATAAAAACAAAGAGGTGAGGGAAATGAAAAGAAAGAGGAAATAAGCCTCATGAGAACTTGCATATAGAAAAGCTAAAGATCAATGATGGAAATAGTTACCAGGAGAGGCACTATGATAGGACCCTCACTGAAATTTAACCTTTCCCTTTTCCTTTATCTGGCACTTGTTCAGCCGGTTCTTCTTCTTTTCCTATCATTCTTGCAATATTAGTGTCATCAAAAGAATATTAAAAATTCAAACAATAACTTCATCATTACTCAATTCATAAGCATCATATGATTTTATTCAAATCATTCATCGTAAATAAAGTCCCATATAGATTTAGGCTATGCTATCTAACATATTCAACTTTTAGCCCAAACCTACTTTAATTATTCTTGGTAATCCAATCCTATCATATTAGATTTCCAACACAAAATATAACACATCATTCCAAGTTTCCTAGAATAAGATATTCCCATTTCTTTACTACATAGCAAATTTGCCCTATAGGCTCCTCTATCGTTTAGTCATCTTCCAAGAATTTTCATAATTTTTATACATCATTACATTCTTTGATATTCCACCCAATTTCAGAAAACATATTTAATAAAACAAAATTAAAATTTCATAATTTTCATAGTTCATTTGCTATGTCAAGCAAAACATCAAACATATGGTATGCATATTTACTCTTCTGGGGAAGATTTCATACCCAAACTTCAAACCATCACCGAAGATTCATTTCTTAGTATTTGTGCTTGATTTTTGGATATGATATACATATACGAGCCTATTTTAATATCCAATTGCAAAAAATCAATTCTAGTAAGTATACAAAAATATGTGGAAGTTTGAATACACAAGGTTTCTAAACGAAGTAATTTAAAGGGTTTACACATTCAAGTTTGCTTAAACTTGCATCTATCCATAAGTACACACCAAGACATGGAATTTAAGTAAACAAATTATAATTTATATCATTCAAATCAGTAATACAAAAAAAAAGATTTATGGATGGAATTACCTTAGGGGATTTTATGTAATTTTGTATGAATGTTTCTTTAATTTCTCCTCACACCTTCTTCCTAAACTTCAAAATTCTCCTTCCTTAGGTAACAACTCTTCCATGGTTGAAATATGCTGAAGGAAGAGATTAATTTAAGGGTTATAAGTAGGCATAAGGTCACCCCCCCTTGGTTCAATCAAAATATAACATGTGACGTCATATAAGACAAAATATCATTTAAGGCTAAATGACTACTTTACCCCATATTCGTAAAAAGATGATAGCTTCTCACTGGGATGTCTGTTTGATGCACCATTTATTGTGTTACAAACCTAAATCATATATCTACAACTTTCTAGTTTATACCTCAAATCAATTATTATATTATAAGGGTCAAAACTAGTCTCCAAAATGAACATTCTTACCGAAAACTTCAAAATTTGGTGTTTGTATCTAATTCGATATTTCATGCTTTATGAAGGTAGGATTAGACTAGCATACTAACATATATATATATATATATATAATAACAATAAAGTAAAAAACTTATGTATGTCATAAGTTTGGCTTATAATGTCATCTTTATGATTTTTTTTTGCATTATCTATTTTACCCCTTATAAATTTGGATTTCCCCACTTTTAACACACTCTAATTTATTTCCCCCTTTTTTTTCAAAATTTAAACACAAGGGTACAATGGTATTTTACTTCCACCGTTTCTATGCGTTAACCTCATTATCCAAACTCCCCCGTGTTATTATTTTTCTCCCTTTTACTTTACCCTCTCCGTCCCTCTCTCCCCAATGATCTCCACGCTCGGGATTTCTCCATAGAGATGCCATCTTAGGTACCCTTTTCATTTATATCTTATATTTATCCCGGGTTAACATTCAACGAATCTCTTCCTCATCTTATATTTCTCTCTCTCACTATTTGTTCTTTTCTTCCACCGGAGCCGATGTCGGAACCTCATTGTCGGAAAAAGCAAGCATGGTTGTAAATCTCAGCTCTTGATTTAACCTCACACTTTACTCCCTTGTTTATCCCTACAGATTCAACCTCAGCCATGGTTTCTCTCTACAGATTCAACCTCAGCCATGGTTTTGTTCCAAGGTAATCTTTGTACCATTTATCCAACTTGACACCTTATAAATCGCTGTACAACAATAAAGAATAACAAATTATGTTAGTTATAAATCGCTGTTCAACAACGGTTGTAAATCGCTATTCAACAACTCCTTATAAATCGATGTACAACAACCGAAACGGTTTTAAATCGCTGTTCAACAACGCCCAACATATGTGACTTGATTTCATCTTATTTAAAGTCACGATCGTCCATGGACGTAGATCAGAGACCCATTTCGGCTTTTTGATTTGGTAACAGGTCATCTAATAAAAAGAAAAGGGTACAAATGTTAGTAGGGGTTTTTTGATTTGGTAACATGCCAACGGTTAGATGTTTTTTTTTGTATTTTTCATTGTATATCAGACTGTTAAATAAGTTTAAGTAAGGGCTTTTTTCTTTGCATTTTACTTAAGGAACCATCTGTCGTCTGTTTTGAAAATTGAATGACAAATGTTTGATAAAATCCCCCATTCAATGTTTTGTTTTAATCATTTTAGTCTTAATCTCCGGTGGTCTTTCTCTATTTTTGCTGAAATATATGCTTAGTTTTCCAGATCCAACCTTGAATAAGTTTACTTATAGTTTGCCTATTTTTAACCTGTATTTTCCCTCTACTTTGTCGGGTTTTAGGTGATTTTGAACTCTATATCCATCTCTTTTTTATTTATTATTTATTTTTGTTCTTTTGTTTGTGTTTGATCATAGGGAAAAACGGGATCTCAACTTCTGTGTTCTGCCACGATTTTCAAATGCTTCCCACTTTGTAGGTTTAAAGCTATTTGCATAATTTTTTTTATCAATTATATGAGTCCCTCCTCACATAATTATATGCCAAAATACCATTATTTGTGGGAGAAAATCATTTAATATACCGATCCGTGAGTTCTGAAGTGGTGTATCAACAAGTTCCACCCCCCTTTTGAAAATATGTATATACATAGTAAATGAGGTCTCACCATTTGAAATTTCATAGATGGATGTAAAAGATAGAAAGAGGCAGTTTTCTTGTGCAGTAGGTAGGTTTCATAAGGAATACCGGTGTTTTTTTGTTAAACTTAAACGTATAGTAGTTTTAGGGGAAGGACAATGGTGATATGTTGGTACAGTGGGTAGGTATGCTGCTACTTGCTACCATTTTAACCCATTTCTTTATTATGTAATTTAGTTTTGTAGGTCAAAGATATAGTACTCTCACATTACTTTCAGTTGATAATTTCACCGACCCGTTTAGAAAATGTGTTGTTTTATCCTTTTTAGGGCCTTTTGATTTCTGCTTTTATGTTTTCTACTTTTACATGTTTGGAGGATGTTTTTACATGTGAAGCCATTTTCCATTGGGCATAGCTATATTCTCTCCAACTAAAGCCTTAGGCGCTCCAACCATTTGCTCCAATATATCAGTTGACATAATTACCCTATTATACCCACTAAAGCCAAAGCCATCCAATATATTTAATTTGTCATTATATCCTAACACCTTGATCCACTCCAATCCAAATGCAAATTAAAATCGTTTTTAAGCTACTTTTTAAATATATTTCTTAAACTTCTAAGTAATTTTTAAATATATTTCTTAAACTTCTAAGTACTTCTTAAATCATTTTTAAGCTACTTTTTAAATATTTATTTTTCATTTTTTATACCAAGCCTAACAAAATTGGATCCCTCCAAAACTAAATTAAAACTTTTATTTATTTAATTTCTTTTTTTACTTAACACGAATACCATCCACATAAAAGAGATACGACACGACACGACATCTTTTTCACTTAACACGAATACATTCTTATTAAGAGATGACACAAAGTCATATTTTTTTACCCAACAAAAGGAGCCAACATAAAAATGTCACGGCATAAAATTTTATTTATTTTACTACGCACAAAAGGGGCCAATTTTATTTATCCATTGTGTCGCAGTGTGCCACTTTATGCTATTTTAAACATTTATCATGCTTTTTTTCCCATACAAATCCGTATTTTCACCCGCTCAAACAAAATTTCTGGATCCATTACTTTTTGGGTCATATTAATTTAAGTAAAAAATATAATATTTTATGTAGTACGGTGGTGTGCCACGTATAAATTAGATTGTATTTATGTTTTAATTTAATCGTATTTGTGTTTCATTAAAAAAAATAAGTGAGTGTCGAGGTGCACACCAAAAAGTGTATAAGTTGTAAATAATTGATACTAAATGTGTGAATTGTACTATTAAAGCCTTAGCGATGGTGTGCACCTCGATACTTTTAGTATTAAAGCGGGATTTTTTTTTCAAACTTAAATCTGTCAAATATTGATTCTTTTTTTAAAATACAAAAAAAATATCATTTTGGGTTGATTTTTTTAAAAAATCCCGCACGCAAGTTCCGCATTTATGCTCCCACACCTGAGCCTATATTTGGTTCTATAATACAAAACTTTTATGACTTCACCACGATTGATACTTTGGAAAATTATCGTCGTGCCTTCAGACAGGGGCATACCCTAGTGTGTGTGTATATATATATATATATATATATCACATTATAATATCACATAAGGTAATCATGATTCATATATAATTAGCCATAATTATATTGGGGTTGTCACAAGCAGCTGCCTCATTAACCGAGAAACAATGGGTAAGCTGAGCATACTTGCACAGTAAATGCAAGAAGAAAAAGGAAAAGTATATTGGAGCGAATGGTATGACAGTGCAATACCTCTCTCATAGCTACATCTCCAATATGCTCCACAGTTAATGGAGCAGTGACCTCACTAGTCTGGATACAGTGAAACAAAGGATAAATGAGCCTAATTGCGCAGAAAAAGAAAGAAGAAGAAAAAAGAAGGGGAGGTAGGAAGGACATGAAGGAATGATGGTATAATACCTCCTTCGCAGCTACCTCCCCAATACGTTCCACAATCATCGAAACATTTGCAACACTAGCTTGAGAATAGGGAAACATGTAAGTTCTTGCAAACTTTTTCACACTATGATAAAATTCAAAAAGTATAGAAAACTTAGTGTTTACTGGGATAGCCTCATTGGGGCATTAACTGGAAGCTCCACATTAACGGGGGCAGAACTGTTAACAGACTCCGGAGACAATGGGACCCCCCAGCTATGCTGACCTGATAAGAAGATCAAAATATGAAAATAATACAAGTTAAAAGGGTGGTACATGAATGACTACTCTCATATAAGAATTACGTGATAATTCAGTAATAACCCCCGCATCAGTTGAAGGGGGCACTATGAGAGCTACCTGAGGGGTACCTCCGCAACACTTGTCGTGGGGATGATAGAAAAAGAAACCTCCACTAAACTTGCCTATAAATGAAAACAAAGAGGTGAGGGAAATGAAAAGAAAGAAGGAATAATCCTCACGAGAACTAACATATAGAAAAGCTCAAGATCCATGATGGAAATAGTTACCGAGAGAGGCACTATCATAGGACCCTCGCTGAAAGTAGTAGGTAAGGGTAAATCATCTCCAATAGGGGCAGTTAGAGTAATAGTAGCAGGGGAAATTGATGATGTGGTATCATGGTCTAGTTGAGAGAAAGAATAAAATGGCTCGCCAATACAAGCTAGCTAGAGAAATAAGAGGCAAATGTTAATAGAATACCTGGGCCCCATCCAAAGAGGAAGCGAAAAATATGATCACTAGTGCAGTAGGGGATTTAGTAGTAACCTGCTTATCTAAAAAGCATTAGAAACTTTCATTATCACAACTATGGGAGAAAAATCTACTAATACCAGAAGAGAAGAAGAAAGCTAGGAAATAGGCTCGTTAATGGAGGCTATAGTAAATAATGTCACGTGAGGGATAAGATGGATCAAAGGCCTTTCGTCTATAGAGATATAGACATTGGGGACAGGAATGGGGATAACCCTCGAATAGTGACCTCAGGAAAAGGTAAAGTCTCTCTTGTGGAAGAGAGGCCAAGAGATACGAGGCCTTATGGAATGAAAATTGACAAATTGTAAAGTAACTACAAGCCATAAGGATAAACATCAAAGGAAGATTATTTAAAAAAGGGGGGAGAATAGAAAAAGAAGACCTCTAAGAATTAGGAAGCACGGGGCTCAGCTTCAGAAGTGCTTACTACTGAAATATCAGAAAATGAAGTGGCAGGACTATAGGGAAAATCCTATACAACTACAAACAAATAGAGAACACATGGGAAACGAGTTTAAGTGAAAAGAGAACAATGAAACCAACCACTTAAAGGAAATCAAAGAAATTCCTGAACATATTGCGAGGTCACAGAAGGGACCCTGGTGCTAGTAGGATGCAAATATGAAATCGAATGAGCTTCACACGATATGAAAAATATTTTTGATGAAAAATATATCAATATTCTAAGTGAAATCCTAAAGAATAAAAACATAACCTTTACCAAATTCATATCATGGAGGCTTGATAGCTGAAGACACTTGATATTCATGTATATTTGAACCACTTTAAAAACTATATCTCGCTTTTTATTTACCTTTGCAATTATATATTTTATCTGTGAATAAAAAATTGGATCAAGTCCAGTTTTTTACATCAACAGTCCCACTCTTTCAATAAAACATGGACTCTTCAGTATTAACTACAGAGGACATACCTTTTCATAATTAATTAAAATGTTTTTTTAACTAATTAAAATTTTCATCCAAAACTATGTGATTGTTAAATATTTTTTCCATGAATTAATTAATTCCCTCAAATAGTTGTAATTAAATTTTGTCCCAGAAATTTAAAAAAAAATTATACTCCATGAGGACAAGACCAATGCCAAGACAAAGCCCGAACCCGAACACGGGAATGGGCTGAGCCGAGTTGACCATATCAGATGGACCCTCCAAGGCATCCAAGCCTTAGTCCCCAAAAAAGAGTATATTAACTCTTTACTTTACCTATATTCCTCTGATGTGAGATAAAAGTCCTACACCAAGTTTACTACATACTTCTCATCTCAAGCGGGTGATTTTCAAGAAAATTTTCTCAATAAATACTTTATAGGTTAGATATGTAAACATACCACATTATACACATCATGGAGGAGTACACGATTATGCTAGGTTCAGCCCAAATCGACGTAGGGGTTCCACTTTAATTTGAGCTCAAAGTATCTTAATTATGACTTTTTAAACCCATTTCAAACAAAGACATTTTCTACTGTTTAATTATTCATGTTGATGAATGCACACATATAGTTGATTTATTGGATTCTACCATTTATATCCAAAGGATACCTCAAGTTGTAAGTTTATAAATTGTAAGGACACAAATTTCCAATTGAGTCCATATATAGTTTTGGCTCAATTCCGGACAAAAACATTTATTCATAGGATAATATTTATTTGTAATATTCTCAAGCCTATGAAGTATGTATTGAAGACGTAGCGGCAAAGAATTTAAAGCTTCATCAAAATGCCGGTTTGTGTGCCTCGTTTCTACGTCATCAACTAAGGTTCCATGCTCCCAAGGTATGAATGTAATTATATTTATATAGGAGCTTGGAACAATATGTATTGGGTGTTAGGTGTAATAAAAACTGCATTTTATTTTCAGAAAGAATCAAATAGAACTTTAATATAAGTATATAAAAGTTTTTGGGCCAAAATCGAATTTTACAAACTTTCTGGTCGTTCGAACCAGATTTCGTTCGAACGAGTTTTGTCGTTCGAACCAGTTTCGTTCGAACGAGTTTGCCAACGACCCTAAACTGGTCAGTCGTTCGATATGTCGTTCGAACGAGTTTTTCGTTCTAACGAGGTATCTAACGAGATTCTAACGAGCCCAGGTTGGTCGCTCATTATAAGTCTCGTTCGAACGAGAGTCAAGTTCGTTCGAACGAGACGCCAGGGCGGGAACAGTTTTGAGCAGTTTTTGGCAGTTTTTCCCCACTTCTCCACTTGGTTTTCAACCAACTTTTTTCATACATTATTATGTACGGGAAACACATTTTCCAAGATAACTTTTCCATCCTAATACATCTCCTAGAGAGAGTTTGAGAGATCATATTAAAAAGGAAAATGTTCATGTTTGAGTGTTCTTCAACTTAAAGAAAAATCTTTAAACACTTAGTTTACACCCATTGTTGTTTATTCCAAGTTCTATATATACATATCTTTACTTGGAGTTTTTGGCACCGATTTTTTCTACCGAATTCAAGAGACGTTTCGGGTTTGCTTCTACACCCCATCACAAAGAAGACTTTTGTTGAGATTCTACCCACATGGAGAAAGGCTCCATGCTTGGGTGACGGTGACCATATAAAGTCCCATCGGTGGATTCCGAGACCGCGGAGGTGTTCCGAGGTTGTCCGCTAGGAAGAGGTTTCTACGAGAAGGAGCGTCGAGGCTTGAGAGGGATCGAGTCAGTCGTGGTAAGTCTATCTGTCTTGTAATTGTAATTCCGTATCTAGTGGACTTGTGGCTAGGGCCGTCCGAGGTTGTTTCCCGTCTTGGGTTTTTTCCTCGTACATCTCGGCGTAGTGTGACATTGTTTATTTTATCTTGATCATTAATTTAGAGTCCATGCTTAGAACAATTTCAAGATAAAATTTGGTTTAATTATCACACTCATTTAATTTGGGACTTAAATTAAATATTGGGTAAAATTGGTTTATTCAAGTCATTTGCTAAAATTGGTTTCGCCTAACTTTGTATATTATTGTTAATTATGACTTAGGCAAATTCTAGGACTTGAATTATGTTTTAATTTGTTTTAACTTGTTGTTATTT
This sequence comes from Sambucus nigra, assembly GCA_949130495.1. Lineage (NCBI taxonomy): Eukaryota > Viridiplantae > Streptophyta > Magnoliopsida > Dipsacales > Adoxaceae > Sambucus > Sambucus nigra. The sequence goes on along the minus strand of OX422222.1, from coordinate 145,889,349 downwards.
TTGAAAGTTGAACCATCACCTGTTTTACAACGCTTCCGCATCATTCATTGAGTTTTAAATAAAAAAGGAAATTACTCTGCGCCCTTTCATAAATACTTATTTCTTTTTCATGGTTGTCCACAATCTAAAAAATTAATACACATTTCTTTATTGTTTTTGACGAATTAAACTTATCTCAATCAATTAAAAACTTTAATATGTCATTTTCACAACTTCCTCAATGTTCAATAAGTGGACACAAACTTTTTCACCGTCATATTTTTCTAGTACAAACAAACCACATGTAACTTACAAAATATCCAACAATTAACACCAAAAAATCTTATATGTGTAATCTACAAATTGATATTAAATTCATTTGTATCTTTGGAAATAAACCACATATTATATGTATATGTGTGTTTTTGCTTGCTCACTATATTTGGACGAGGGACACTCCAGCCCTCCTGCAAAGACATCTGCATGAGGGACCCCTATAACCCTCCTACCAAGAGATTTGGAATAGGGACCCTCTAGCCCTCTTTAAAAGAGATTTGGGAGAGGGACCCCTCCAGCCCTCCTGTAAATATATTTGGGGAGAGAGGCCCCTTCATCCTTTCTGCAAGGAAATTTGGGAGAGGGACCCCTACAGCCCTCCTGCAAAGACATTTGGGCGAGGGACCCCTCCAGCCCTCCTGTAAAGAGATTTGGGTAAGGGACCCCTCCAGCCCTTCTACAAAGAGATTTGGGTAAGGGTCCCATCCATCCCTCCTGCAAAGAAGTTTTAAAAATATTTTGAGAAGGAACCACTCCAGGACCTGCTTCAAGTTCAAAAGATAGTTTGGGAGAGGGACCCCTTTCCCCAAAACTAAAATCAGTTGAAATAATACCTGAGTAGGGCAGTCCACAAATGAGGTACCCTTCTATAAAGACCAGCAAAAATGGAAAGACTAGTGAGAAAGCCCACAGTAAAGGAGTCCTCTAGCAAATGTTAAAATATTCCTTGTTTTGCAGAAAGAGAGGATCCAAGAAGTGACCCTATGAACAAAATAGGCCAGGATGAGGGAATCCAGCATGAACAATCCCTCATCATAAAAAAGTTGTTCTTTTATAGAACAAAAGTACTAACACTTGCTTTTTTGTACAAGTAGCCTAGTTGAGAAGGCAGGGCTCAAATAAGCCAGTTGGGATCTCTTGGGAGATTAGACTTGGCTTCCAAGGAATATGGTTTTCTAAGAAAGCTCAACCAGTTAGCACTTTAAGATTGAGATAATACTAATCAAAATATCATATGGTTTACTTAAAGTCCTTATACAGTTCGCACAAATGAGAAAACAAGAGGTTGCTCACAAAAAATGAATTTTTTTATAAAATGATTTTAGAAAAGGGGGTCCTCAAGACACCCCTCCCCCTCAATAGAAATGGTTTTAGAGGAGGTGTTCCTCGAGGCATCCCCTCTCAAGTATAAAAATTTTATACCACAAGTTACCGTTTTAAGAGATATTTATCAAATAAGATATTTTGTTTCCATTAGGAGACATATTTGCTTTTTGACTTTAGATCACACTAGGTGGAACCTGTAAGAGGGGAGATGTGGTTGCATACAGGTAGGGATAAATGGTACATTACAGACCTCGTCCCTCACCAACACTCTCGATTTTAGCACCCAAAAGTGTCAAATTAACCCTAGTGCCCAAGTATAAATAGGACCCCTGGGTTGGTCAAGTAACAATCAGAACTCAAGTCATACCATTACTCTGTCAAAATCACACCAGACACCTAGTGTTCTCTCCCCTCTCTCTCTATTGGTAAGTACTTTGTTCCTTCACTCCATATTGATAGCCATCACTCTCAGGAGTTTCTCTTGAGAAAAATTACTATTATTATAATGAAGTTCATCTTCTTGTAGGGAGCGAGCTCTAGTTTTGGTTCCATATTAACTAAAAGGAGAAAGTTATACCAGGTGCAACTCCAGAAGTTCTTGAGAACCTTGAAGGAAAAGTTCATTGAAGTGGGTCATGCCTCACACGTTTTAGAATCATACTAGATTCTTATCATACTACCCTCCTACATTTGGTGACTCCGCTGGGGAGGTATCCTATCTTTAATGGACAAAGAAGGTTTCAACATTTGTAAGCATCTAGTTTTTAAAGACATTCCATTTATGAATGGAACTCAAAGTGATCCGACCACTCAAGAGGATGTGGTGGTGACCAGAGCTAAAGAACCTGCTCCTCAGGGAGGGCAGACCAGCTCATCGGTAGTAGCTCCGATGACAAGTATGATCCTTATGGGCATGTTTTTTGAGTTTTAGAAATAATTTTACCCTCTTTATCGTCGGTTGCAGTTGGGGGGGGGGGGGTTACTACTAGACCACCATTAGCACAGAGGGTGCTCATCTGCAAAAATGGTTGTATAAAGTAAAAAACCCAATTTGACCAGCCAACACAAGCTAACTTTATGGAGGCCCTTGAAGATTGGAAGAAACCATACATAACCTATCCGAAAGGCGATGAGTTGCCTATGGAGAGAGCAATCAAATTTATCTTAGAAAGAGAGAAGCCCATTTCTTTTTGGTAGATAGAGAGATCTATAGAAAAGACTACAATGAGAAAGTGCTAAAATATATATCCAAAGAGGATACAAGGAGAGTGTTTAAGGAAGGTAATGATCCCTCTCACGTGGGAGCGGCCAAACTGTACGATTAACTGATGATGTTGGGAAACTACTGGCCATCCATGGAGGTTGACTCCATCGATTATGTGAAGAAAGGTAGAGCCTATTAAGGTAATTTCAACATGGTAAACACCACTTGTAGACACCCCATTCCATTACCCCCAACACTCCTTAGGTCCCTAGTACCTCCCCTTCATCACTACAAACCCAGGTCATGTCCCGAGTACTGACCTAGAAGCCATCAGGCACTCCCTGACTCAGTTTGACCAAAAAGTCAAACTCTTCATCTCGACTGAGACTGAATGAATCTTCAAAGGGAACTGAATACCCTTTCCAATGGTCCATCTCGTGCGTGATTTCGACTTACCATGCGGACGAACGATCTGTTTGCGTCTGAAACTTGACCCAGAGGCCATCGGGCGCTCCCGGGCTCTGTTTGCCCTAAGTTAACTCTTCAGCTCAACCGAGACTGAATGAATATTTGAATGGAACTAAATACCCTTTCCAACAGTCCATCTCATGTGCGATTCCGACTTACCATGCGAACAAACGATCTGTTTGACTCCGAGAGGTCACCAAATTCTTCCAGGGCTCGGTTGACCAAAGTCAGCTCCCCAAACCGGGTCAAACTCTTTGGAATGTTGAAGTACATCTCCTAACCTTTCCAACGGTCCACCCCATGCACGATTTAGACTTACCATGCGAACGAATGATCCATTTGCATCTGAACGATTCCCCGTCCAATGGACCGACAGATGCTTCCGAGCCATATTTGACCCAAAGTCAATCCCAAACTCGGGAGTGGTCCAAACGACTTTCAAAGGTATCTAAATTACCTTTCCAACGGTATACCCCGTGTGCGATTCTGACTAACGGTTTGCCCTCGGAAGCCAATTTCCCAAAAAGGCCTAAAATACACTGTCAAATGGCAGGTTCCAGACCCCACCTATCGGCAGGTGTCGATAGGAAGGATGAGGTCTATGCCGATCGATAGTGACCTGAGCCTATAAAAGGAGGCCTTCACCTCATTTGCAAGGGTATCCCATAACTGATAAAATTCACTCTCAATGAATCCCATAAACCTCTCTCGAAGGTAGCGTGATTTCAACCTCCAAATCCCTTTTCTACTTCCATTTTTCATCATCCTTTTCATCAAACTTGGTGAATTATCCACTCTCCATGGTCATTTAAGTGCAAGGTATGCTCTCCAACATTCAAGATCGAGATCAAGATCTTCAATAAGGTCCATCTTTCTCAAACTCTCTCTTAAATTATCTTAAATTATCAATAACTTGTTTTATTACTTAGCACTTTTATTATCTCATCTCACACATCCTAGTATACTTTTTATTTAGTATTATTGCACATCTCCTATTTTCATATAACTAAAACCCAAAAAATAAGAAAAAGAGGGTTTGCTCATAAATTCCAAATAGGGATTCTCCTACTTTTCCCACATTTTTCTCACAACTAAAACACTTTTTCTACACACACACACTCACAAATAAGAGATCCCCCATTTGGATTTATGGGATAGGCCCCACCCCTCATTTTGTATGCGAACTACGTGGACTTTGATGCCTTTATAGGCTACGTAGGCATCTCGGGGTAAAACCTGAGACTCGAGTCCCTTTTCTCACTTTTTCTCTTATTTTCCTATTTTCTCTAAATCTAATCTTCTTATATTCTGTATACTTGCCCTTAGTGACGTATTACTCCATATGTGTTATCGTTGCATTATAACGAGCGACGTAGGGATAATCGTATAAATCTTATTTTCTCATATTATTTTTACACCTTCCTATGGATGACTCACTCTATCTCTTCCATGATACAAGTCTAGGATTACTATCTCCACTATATATATACACGTGCACACATATCACGGGGAAAAATAAAGGAAATAGAAAATATCCATGAGAGAACGAAAGGGCGGAATGGGTGCCTAACACCTTCCCATTTCGTAACTTATCCTTCGAACCATTTTCGAATCATTTTGGTTTGGCATGCACCAGTATGTGTTTGGATGCCATCCTTCGGGATGGCTTCCCCTTTTTCTTTTGTCTGGTTTGAGAAAAATTGACTGGCGACTCTGGATCACTCTACATTTTTACATCTCATCTCAATTGACGTCGACCGAAGCACTCCCGAGAGGGATGCGCGGGACTCGAGGATCCTTTCCTTCACTCTCCCGCCCACAGGTGAGGATCGGGGATGGCCACGCCCCTTTTCTCAGTATGCAGAGCCTAGCAGCTCCTTACCCCTTACATACATGGGCATTCGATCTAGTGGGAAATATCAACCCAACCTCTCATGGCAAAGCTTTCATCATTGTCGCTACAAAATTTTATACAAATGGGAATAAGCCATTCCTCTAAGAAGGGTGATTGGCCAAGTGGTAACCCAATTTATCAAGCAGTATATCATATGTAGGTTTTGTATACCTAAGGTGGTTCTAACAGACAACAGGAAGCAATTAGTATGAAAGGAGATGGAACTTCTCACTGACAAGTACAAAATTGTGCATAACAGCTCAACCATCCTCTACCCAAAAGGAAATGGTCAGGCATATGACACTAATAAAAACTTGATCAATATACCAAAGAAGATGCTCGAAGATATACCATGGACAAGGGATGAGAAGCTACCCATGATGTTGTAGGATTATTGCATTTCAAAGAGAAAGTCGATTGGGTTTACCCCATTCTCACTTGTGTATAGGACTGAAGTTGTCCTACTGGTGGAACTGGCGGTACCTTCAGCTAGGGTCTCTCTAAGAAATGGACTCATCCCTAACTCACATCATGTGCAACTAGAGGCATTGGACTAGCACAAAGATAAGGCAAAAGATAACTTCAATGTTTACACCCAGCAACTGTCCAGAGCTTATGAAAACCTAGTCAAACCCAGAGAGTTTTTAGTGGGAGACCTGGTCCTCTGAGCATCCACCCATCACCTTCGTAGCATGTCAGCATCAAAGTTCAAACCCAATGGGAAGGTCTATTTACGGTAAAAGGGGTAAGCAAGTCAAGCTACTTCCAAATTTCAGAGTTGCAGAGAGAATGTCTCTAATCCATAAATTGCAAGTCATTGAAGATGTATTATGCCTAATTTTGTTAAAATTAATTTTTGTAATATAATTTGGGTGGCTTTCTCTAACAGTAGAAAAGTTCTTTAAGTAAATATGAAAGAGCAACACTATCATGTAAACAATACACAACAAAAAAGAAATTAATAGCACTAATTTTTTATCATTGCACGATTGATTCTTATTTTGATTACTTACTTACTGTATGAGGTAGACCCACTAGAATATTTTTTTTTCATAAATACTCTCTACTAGGGTAGAAGAGGGTCCATGAAAAAAGGAACTTTGCTCATTACAATTTGGGGGGGGGGGGGGGGGGTACATCCATCCGAAGAGAAAAGTACATTGAGCAATGTCCTTCCAGACATAATAGAAAATTGTTTTATTCTTATCACCAGACTAGTAAGAGGACATCCTCCAAGTAATAGTAATTTTTTTTATTATGTTCTTACAACAAGATTTATGGCCACGAGAATAAGTTCTAAGCTATGTTCTCAAAAAGACTCTTTACGTGGACAGTTTAATAGAAATGTGGAGATGGCGTTCAAACCCCCTCTCTAATTTTTTTAAAACTATGAAAGCTCTTAAGAAAAGCGTAGAACAAGGACCCAGTAAACTAGGGGATATTTTAGTTTAAAAAAAGAATCAGTTACCATTTACTTATTTCATTTGTAAAAATTCTTCTGAAATAGAACCTAAATGAAGGACAAGGGGTCACCCCCCCTCTATGTCATTCCTTATGAACACATGTAATAATATGTAAGAGTACCCCCACAGACAGTGGGGGCATCTCCAAAATAGTAACTTGACCATATAACATGCAAATACCACACAATCATATGGGGTTGTGCTAAAAAACCAAAAAAAAAATGTATATGTATATGACTTGCTCAAACTAATGCAAGTACCCCATAGTATATGGGGAAACCTAATTTGACCAAATGCTCATATAAAATAAGAGTAGATCATAGTAAAAATATGACAAAAGTATAGATAGAGGCAAAGAAAAATAGAAGTACAAGACAAGCAGAACAACGTTTCTCATTTATAAATGATCAGTTCTTTACATATGAAAAAAAATAGAGTACAAGGCATGAAATAGACTATCCACTTGAGATAACAAAAATCAAGTCGTTGCGGGTGAGGGTGACAGTATATCATGGAACAACCTCTCACACAAACTCCTCCTCTAACCTAGGCAACTTGGCTTCATCCTCTTATTCACCAGAATCAAGTCTATCAAGCTAAGACTGAAGCGATGCAATATGCCCCCATATCCTGGAAACCCTAGCCTTTCTCTTCTCGGTCCTACACTGCCTAGATGTGTGAAGTCTCACCATCTTTGAAAAGGGAATGCTAAAAAAATGATAGACTCCAACATCAATCCAACCTACCTAGAAATGATAGAACTACTGCGGATCACAAAGAAAATACAAGAATAGCAAGGTGGAGGCACTAGTCAGCTCGGTGGGAGAAGTATCTAAGAAGTGTTGAATATGACTAGCAAGGGCCTTTAGTTTATAAATATGAAGCACACTCTGAGAAGTGAATGTTTCAGGATGATGCTCCAAAATCAAATATAAGATCTGGTGCTCATGTGTGCTCAAGCAGCCTGTTCGCTCCTCACACCACAATCTACTCATAAAATCCACGGGAACCTCTACCTCAGCATCACCATCTGAATGAAGAGACTATATCTCGAAAGGGAGAAAATAAGACTCCCCACCAGAGTCAGTATCACCAGCTGTAGGAGTGGCCTTGGAACTCTGATCCCCCTCGTCAGCTACCTCGGTAGACTTACTAATAAGATCCTAAAAATAAGAAACCATGATGAATTAAAGGATAAAGAATACAAAGACAATTGCAATCAGACTCAACAAGAGGTTATGGTAGAAATCTTACCCCAAAGCTTAGGGGGTGAGTATGTTACCACGTATCTGAGAGGAATTAGTCGGATGGGGGAGGTTAGGCTAAGAAAAAAAATAGTAGCGAGAAGTATCCATATGATTTACAAGTCAAGAAAAAAGGAATTTAATGAAACTAAATGGTTAATAGTAACTTGGGTATGGTAGTCAAATACCTGAGGAGTGTGCAACATAACACTCTCGGCCTTCACTACAGAACAAGGAGAAGCTGCCTCACTAACCTGTAAATATTTAAATGAGGGTGAACGTGAGAGTACTTGAATAAAAAAAGTAAAAGGAATAAGTAGAAAGAGAGAGAAGGTATGACAGTACAGTACCTCTCTCATAGCTATCTCCCCAAGGGGCTCCAGAGTCACAAGAGCAGTGTCAGACCCCGAATCCAAATCCATTATAATCATTAATTTTCATAACAATTAAACCATGATCTTCAGTCCATTAGAAACACAATCCACTTATCAATATTTATATGCTTAAGGAACATAATACCGTTCTTCTACCATGACTTAATCAACATCAGAATAATAATTAGCGATTATACAATACTATGATTAACAATGATTAACTATTGCAAACCTCAAATCAACCCATGCTAACGCAATATATACAGTGTGTGTGTATATCAAAAATCTTTAGTGTGACAATGACAAAATACCCTATGTAAATATAAACTCTCTCCACCGATGCAATTCTCAAAATATCCCATTATATGGTATCCTAACTAGCAGCGTACAAACCTGAAAAGGTTAAAATATAAACTATAAGAATTAAGCATTGTGAGGTACTCCTTCCCTTCAATGAATTAACAGTTCTATATAAAATCTTTGGATATAAAATCCAAACAATCCTTCTCATTAGAAATAACAAATACTTGAACATAAGTTCCAACAAATCATTGGATCTTTGTCAAATTCTAATCCTGGATCATAAGACCAAAACAAATCCTGGATATTTGAATATCCAAAGAAATCGTGAATACCAAAATATACAAACCAATCCTCGATAATTTAATTTCCAAAAAAATCCTTCACTTAGAGCTATATCCATAACCATCATATCATTTTAATATCTATATGTGAAACAATCAAAAGTACACTCACATTAGAAATTTAACAAGCTTTCCTTTTTCCTTTATCTGGAGCTTTTTAAGATGGTTCTTCTTATCTTCTTGTCATTCATACAATATTAGTATCATCATAAGAATATTAAAAATTCAAAGAATAACTTCAACGTACCTCAATTCATAAGCGTTATATGATTCTATTCAAATCATTCATCATAAATAAAGTCCCATCTAGATTCAGGTTATGATATCTAACATATTCAAGTTAAAGACCAAACCTACTTTAATTATTCTTGGTAATACAATCCTTATCATATTAGGTTTCCAACACAAAAGACGACACATCATTCCAAGTTTCCAAGAACAAGATATGCCCATTTCTTTACTGTATAGCAAATCTGTCCTATAGGCTTCTTTATCGTTAAGTAATCTTCCAAGAATTTTGATAATTTTTATACATCGTTACATTCTGTGAGATTCCTCCCAATTTCACAAAACATATTTAATAATACAATATTAAAATTTCATAATTTTCAGAGTTCATTTGCAATGTCAAGCAAAACATCAAACGTATGGTATGCATATTTACTCTTTTGGTGAAGATTTTATACCCGAATTTCAAACCATCACACACGATTCATTTCCTGGTATTTTACTTGATTTTCGGGTATGATATACATATATTAATCTATTCTAATCTTCAATTGGAATCAATCAATTCCAGTATGTATACAAAAAGATATGGAAGTTTGAATACACTAGGTTTCTAAACGAAGCAATTTCAAGGGTTTACACATTCAAGTTTGCTTAAATGTGCATCTATCCATAAGTACACATCAAGACATAGAATTTAAGTAAAAAAATGATGATTTATGTCATTTAAATCGGTAACACAAAAAAAAACAAGATTTAGCGATGGAATTACCTTTAGGGCTTTTACGTAATTTTTTATGAATTTTTCTTCAATTTCTCCTCGCACCTTCTTCCTAAACTTCAAAATTCTCTTTCCTTAGGTAGAAACTCCTCCATGTATAACATATGCAAAATGAAGATCTTAATTAAAGGGTTATAGGTAGGCATAAGGGTACCCCCCTTGGTTTAATCAATATATAACATGTGGCGTCATATAAGACAAAATATCATTTAAGGCTAAATGAATACATTACCCCCTATTCGTAAAAAGACGATATCTTCTCACTCGGATGTCCGTTTAGTGCACCGTTTGTTTTGTTACAAATCTAACTCATACATTTGCAACTATCTAGTTTATACCTCAAATCAATAGTTATGTAATAAGGATCAAAACTAGTCTCCAACATGAACATTCTTTCCGAAAATTTTAAAATTTGGAGTTTGTAACTAATTCGATATTTCATGCTTTATGAAGGTATGATTAGACTAGCATACTAACATATCATTATATATATATATATATCTTGTTATAATATCACATAAGGTAAGCATGATTCATATATAATTAACCACAATTATATTGGGGTTGTCATAATTCTCCCCCCTTTGGGAAATTTCGTCCCCGAAATTGACATACCTTGGGTGTTCAAATGAAACAAATATGGATAACGCATCTTCATTTTTTCCTCACTCTCCCATGTAGCTTCTTCCATGAAATTCCTTCTCCCAACAACTTTCACAAGTGGGATAACTTTTGATCTCAATATATGTTCCTTTCTATCCACGATAGTAAGTGGTTCTTCCACATTGCTCAAGTCTTCTTTCAACTGAATAGGTCGTTCAACAAATACATGTGAAGGGTCGGTTACATACTTTCCCACCATAAAAATACGAAAAACATCATGCAATCGGGCTAACTCTAGTGGTAATGACAACTTGTTGGCAACCATCCTGACTTTCTCGAGGATTTTATAAGGTCTAATGTAGCGTGGACTCAATTTTCCTTTCTTTCCAAATCTCATAACTCCTTTCCATGTAGATATCCGAAGAAACACATAATCCCCTTTCTGAAATTCCAAATATTTTTGTCATTTATCCGCGTAACTTTTCTGCCTTCTTTGAGCCGTTCCCATTCTATCTTATATAATCTTCACTTTTTTAGTGGTGACTTCAATAAACCCTGGACCCTCTATCTTCCTTTCACCAACTTCACCCCAGCATACATGCGTACCACACCATCTACCATACAATGCTTCAAATGGCGCCATACCAATAGTAGATTAAAAACTATTGTTATATGCAAAGTCTAGCAAAGGAAAATATTCATCCCAATTACCTTTGAAATCAAGTACACAAGCTCTAAGCATATCCTCCAAAATCTGTATGGTTCTTTCTTACTTCCCTTCTGTCTGAGGATGAAAAGTTGTACTAAACTTTAAGTTAGTACCCGTAGCATACTGTAAACGATCCCAAAATTTGGACGTAAAAGTAGGGTCTCTATCTGAAATAATATATACATATGATCCATTCTATCTAATAATCTCATTAACGTATAATATAGCATACCTATCAACTGTATAAGTAGTCTTGACTACTAGAAAAGGAGCGGACTTGGTTGATCTGTCCATAACTACCCGAATCGAATCTGACCCTTCGGAGACCGAGGAAGCCCAACCACAAAATCCATCGCTACATGGTCCCATTTCCATTCCGGTATTGGCAATGGATGAAGTAGACCAGTAGGTTTATGATGCACCACTTTCACTTGCTGACATATAAGGCACCTAGCAAAAAAATCAACTATTTCCTTCTTCATATTATTCCACCAATAACGCTCTTTTAAATTCCTATACATTTTAGTAAAACCAAGATGCATAGTATAAATGGAATTATGATCCATATCTAAAATTTCCTCTTTCAATCCACCCGCATTAAGCACACATAATCGTTGATTATATAATAAAGTGCCTTCACTAACAATAAAAAAATCATCAGACTTACCATCTCAGACAACTTGCCATTTCTTCTAAAGAAAAGGATCTTCACTTTGCAAATTATGAATACGGGTAGCTAACAAAGGCCTCCCGCTTACATGTGCAAATAAGTTATCCCCTTCTGCTAGATTCAATTATGCTCCCATAAATCTCAACTCCATGATGTGGGCAACTCTAGCACACCGAATACAAGACAACCGTCCCGAAGGCTTTCTACTTAGAGCATCTGCAACTACATTTGCCTTCTTTGGGTGGAAGTGAATTGTACAGTCATAATCTATAATTAACTCCATCCACCTCTTCTGCCTCAAATTCAACTCTTTCTGAGTAAATAAATACTTAAGAGTCTGATGATCTCTAAAAATTTCACACGCTTCACCACACAAATAATGACGCCACAATTTCAGAGCAACACAATAACGGTAAGTTCTAAATCATGTGTAGGATAATTACGTTCATGCGTATGCAATTTTCTAGAAGCGTAAGCAATCACCTTACCATGCTTCCTAAAAACACAACCAAATGTGAAGCATCGGTATAAATAACAAAACCATCTCCACCATACGGAGTAGTAAGAATAGGTGCAGTTACCAAACTCTTTTTCAATTCATCAAAACTATTTTTGCAATCAGAATTTCATTCTAACTTAACATCTTTTTGAGTTAATTTAGTCATTGGTAAGACAATCGAAGAAAATCCCTTTATAAATCTCCTATAATTCCCAGCTAAATCCAAAAAACTCCTTACTTCAGTCATATTATTGGTCCTCTCCCATTTTATAATAGATTCCACATTCTTAGGATCAACACATATAACATCTCCAGAAATAACATGACCTAAAAATACAACTTGTGATAGCCAAAATTCACATTTGCTAAACTTGGCATACAACTGATTATCTATCAACACTTTCAAAACAGTTCGAAGATGCTTTTCATGTTTAAACATATCATGTGTGTAAACAAATGAATGAACAAAAGGATGCAGTACCCAATTCATAAGATCCATAAATATAGTTGGAGCATTAGTCACTCTAAAAGGCATTACTAGAAATTCAAAATGACCATACCAAGTATGAAAAGTTATTTTAGAGATATCACTCTCCTTAACCCTCAACTGATGATAAACCGATCTCAAGTCTATTTTTGAAAAAACTTTAACACCCTATAACTGATCAAACGAATGATTTATATGAGGTAAAGGTTGCTTGTTCTTAATTGTAGCTTTATTCAGTTGCCTATAATCAATACACAAACGTATGGTACCATTTTCCTTCTTCACAAATAAAACTAGTGCACCCCATGGAGATACACTAGGCTATATGAACCCCCTATCAAGTAAATCCTGCAACTTAATCTTAAGTTCTTTTAATTCAACAAGTGCCATTATATACGGTGCCATAGAAATAGGGTATGTCCCCGGTGCTAATTCGATAATAAATTCAACTTCTCTCTCTGTAGGTAACCCATGCAACTCACTAGGAAACACTTATGGAAAATCCTGTACAATAGGAACATCGACTAATTATAAATCCCCCTTACTAGTGTCAATAACATATGCAATAAAACCCTCACAACCCTTACTCAATAATTTCCTCGTCTGAATAGCTAAAATGATGCACATGGGAACAATTTTCTTCTCCCCCACAAATTTAAATTCAGGCTCACCAGGAATATTAAAAATAACTTCCTTATAGAAACAATCCATAGATGCATGATATTTAGATAACCAATCCATTCCCAGAATTATATCAAAATCAGAAATATCCAATGGAAGTAGATCTATAATTATATCTCTAATCCCCGCAGTCAAAACACAATTACGAAAAACATATTTAGCTACAACCATATCCCCCATAGGCATATAAATACCCAACCCCGCATCTAAACGAGTACATAGTCTGTTCAGGTATACAGAAAAAATCATAGGACACAAAAGAATGTATGGAACTAGGTTCAATCAAACCATAAGCACTTCTATGAATAACATAAAGTGTACCTGTCACCACATCCGGGGTAATATGAGCCTTTTTCATCGGATAGACTCATCCACCTAGCATGGAACCACTAGCTTGTCCTCTACCCATGATTTTTGCTATACTGCCTCGAGGTAACACTCTGCTTGCTACATCACTAGTTGCTGCTGGAGTCTCTTCAAACTGCGGAGAATTCTTCTTAACATGCCCCATTTGATGATAATGGTTTCATTCCACTCCTTTAAGCTTAGGAAATTCGGATTTATAAGGCCCCTCCTCTTTACAAAAGAAACATGTAATAACTATCGTCGGCGCCTCACCTCTTCCTGACCTCCTAGCCAGACTAGAAGATTCTCCACCCTAGTATCTCTGCTAAATCTCCCCTAACCTCTACCACTATCTCCACCACCACTCTGAAATCTATGAGGTTCCATCTTAACACTTCCACCCTCATGTAACACACCGCCTAATTAAATCCCGGGTGATCAGCGCTAAATCAAATTAAAAAAGGCTTCCCATTTGGTTCAGTCTTAGCATCACGGTCGAAAACTTTTTAATTAGTAACCACCTAGGTGAAATTAGACCAGTTCCAAATTTTAACTCTGATTAATAAAACAATAACATGCGAAACAAACTAGAAATCAAATACCAAAAAAAGAGTCTAAGAATAACAGCTAAGATAAAACAAAGTCTTGCCGAATAAACCATCGGCCAAAAACAAACATTATAACCAAATCCAATATAAATGAAAGTACTAAAGGATGACATGTCCATACTGAAAGCGGAAATCATACACTATAGCGGGAAGGATAAAAGAAGCGTCTAATCAAGGCTCTGCAACACCCACCTATGCTGCAACTCCGAGATCCCTGGAATGAAGTCACGCTTGGCGTCCCTGTGGATGGACACCTAAAATGTTTTGAAAATGAATTATAGCAAGGGTTAGTACACAAAACGTTTTGAAAATATTTAGCATGTAATTTATCGCAATAAATATAACTTATTTTTTACACATATTAAGATCATGCACACTCTCTTGAGTTTCCTCATCTCTCATCTATAATGTGCACCTAATTTTCCTACCTAGTCTCTCAACCCACTTCAACTAGGTCTCCAACCTCTAAACAACTCATACAATTTATCTCACTAGTACCGCCCATACGGTACGCTACATGCTACCCTTAATTTACATTAAGTCATTAGTTATGTTCACTTTAACTTCCCCATACCGCCCCTACAGTATGTATTTGAACACCTAGTAATTATCATTACTCTTACATTATTATCATTACTTAAATATTAAGTTCTCACACTTAATCTATTATTAGGTACTTACTACCTACCTTCTATACTAATCACACTCAAGTAGATTATTCAGATGGTATATCTTTCACACACACATATACCCAATACAGGATATCCTGTTATCGATCCTATTTCACATATTAAGGACAAATGGTTCGAAATGTCTTCTCGAACCTCAGTCAGAATGTCTCCTCGAGTAATGTTCGGAATGCCTCCTCGAACATGGTTCGGAATGTCCCCTCGAACCTGGCTCAGAATGTCTCATCGAGCATAGTTCGGCATGTCTCATCGAACTTATCAATCCTATCACAAGTAAACACACAATAGGCATACACAACCCACATACTCATAAAACAGTAGGTATTCGCACACTCTAAGATCTCTGGATACCTATTTATTTATAACAGTAGCTAAACTATCTCTAACCTACTGGCATACACCTTACTTGACTTGCACTCTCCCCGTAACTCAATTCCCAATTTTCGACACGTGACTCGATCAATTTATCCCTGTCGTTCCATATCCCAAACCTTACACTCAACGGCCATAACGGACCTTAATTACACTCCCTATTGGTCTTTATCAAGTCCCTCCATAGGCATAATGACATCCCTAAAATTTTCCTCTATCGTTGGAATTCAAGGAAAACTTAATCAACACAAATAGCCACAAATCAGCTTTGGTCGATCGATCGACCAAATGCTTCGATCGACCAATGCCATCGATTGATCGACATTCTTGAGTCGATCGATCAATCGAACAGGTGCAGCTCGCCTTCTTCCTTGTTCCACCATGTCTATCCAATCCAATACTTCATTTCACCTTACTAAAATCCTTTCCAACATCATCCATCATCTTATAAATATATAGGGATCATTCTCAACGTAAATATATCATCAAATCCTCACTAAATCCATCCAGAACTATCCAAATCTAATTTTTTCTCAAAACCCAAGATAATTTAGTTCTTCATGGTTATACATCATAAAACCAGATTTAAATTCATAATTATCAATATATATTCATTTGTTATCAGTGCTCTACAAATGTAAATGCCAACTACATGCAATCCTACTCCAATATGTAATCCATTCATTCTTTTACTCTAAGAACTTCCAATAAAAACAATTTATTTCAAAAACCCTACACATGGGTATTATAACTTCATAATTTGCAATAAACCACTTGCCTTGATTATGGTAGGATATGATTTCGTGGATGATGAGGGTGTTTGATTGATTCCTTTTTCAATCTCCCTTACAAATTGATCTTAATTGCAAGGAGCCTTTTGGAACCCTTTAATCCTTCATAAAACTCTCTATCTTTTCTCTCTGTTGTCTCCTCTATATTTTTCTATATTATGAACCCTAAATTAATCCCCAAACCATCTGATATAACTTACAAATTTCGTGGGTCTCCCCACCTCTATTCGCTAAATGACCATAATGCCCTCAAGAGGTGTTGGTTTGGTCTACAATTGACCCAGGACCCAAACTGTACACCCAAGTACACTTTTTCGACTATTTCGACCCTTGTGGGACCAACTGTGCCCTCAAAATTACCATTCGAGTAACTTTATAAAATCATCTTATTTAAATCACCAAATTAAATAATTTCCTCCAAATTAAAAAATTCTAATAAATATCCAATTTAATTAATTTTCATATTTTCCAAAAATACGAGGTGTTACATACTTCTCCGCTTACAAAGGAATTTTGTCCTCGAAATTCAGATGAAGCTCTCTACCCTACCTTACACCTTTACTCTTAAGGCTACTATATATTTTGTTTCTATCCTTCCCTAATTGTGGATAATACTACAATTATTTAATTTCCTAGGGCACCCATACACCCTATGCCTGTGCTCAACCGCACAAAAATCACCCGACTATACTGGTCGTGAACCATAATATAACTTCCAACCCATAGTCATATCACATATATTAATAATAACGGGGGTACCCAACCCATGTACTAATGACCAAACATCTCCCCACTTCCAATGTTGCGCTAAGTTTCATGCATGGGACGTCTCACAAAGCGAAATCCGAACAAAGAACCCCCTCGATACACTACTACCTAACATTATCGATCGTTGAGATGTGTTAGACCCTCAGTTCATAGTATGTACCCAAAAATACCTGTCTCTTAACACAAAAGCGTACATTCCCACTCTTATGCTACAAGAGACAACATAAAATACCGCTCCCTTACTATCATTAGTTCTTGCGTAAAATAAATCCCGGGCTATCTCTCCCCACTCAAAAATAACCCTGACTATCCTGAATCACCTCAGTAGACATCCCTACTTCACGTGATAAAATATAACCATATAATCACATATTCGTATTAGTCTATTATGCCACACATAATAACATGTATACACACATACCTAGGTCAAATACTCTTTTAGGTGTTACCTATCAAAACACAATCTTATGCTGGAACTGAGAACCCAAAATCTTTCTATATCTACCACTATAGCCTAAACCATTTCTATCTGGTCAAAACTCAGCAAGTAGTCTACTCAATTCTCATAATTCTAAAAGGTACTAGACTACGACATCATGCAACTACCCTTGGTGTAAGCCTTCATTCTCTCTCATGCGATAAAAAAGTTCTGCTGCCCCGGGTAACTAATCATGTACGTACCCAGTAAGGTTACTACTGCTACCGCATTCACTAATCCTGACTCTCTCACGAATTGGAGTATTAAGAGTCTCATTTACGAAGAACCCATGTCACTTAAAAATTTTCCATACTCATATGGATAAATATAAAAGAAATTCCTCCACATTCTAGTCTATCATCCTGACACAAGATTTAGTCTCTCAAATATAATATCGAATCCTTTTTAGAGCGAATGCATTAATGTGCCACAATCCACAAGTGACTCCTTACACACATAGGGACCACCAGGTATCTCTAATATGCCAACGGCTCATGAAAAACTAGCTTTAATAAAAAAAAATTATGGCCCAATATCAAACAAAATCCAACTCTCAAGCTAATAAATGGAAAACGTGCCCTCTATCGCGAGCGGTGCCTATGGAGATAAAGGCATCAGTACGTCCCGGACGTTATACACACGCCCATAGTGCATCTGGCCCTACTGTTGTGGGGTCAGAGCTGGTGCTGGAGCTATCAAAGCCCGATATTCCTGCTGAGCATCCTGCTGCTGAACCCCGTCCTGCTGTGAAAATTGTCTCTATTTGTGACCCTGCTGGCCACATATAAAACACTATCCCAAAAATGGTCTCCTTTAGCCTTATTGTCCTTGACTATCCCCCCCCCCCCCCCCCACCAGGTTGGTAACTTCAGAATCTGGACCTCTTGGGAAAGTTCCCCTGCTAAGATTTCTGCCCCTGTTGACTACCTGACTGTTGCTGTGATGCTTCACCGGAACTACTCCCTTTGGCCTTGTCCGACTTGCTTGGACCACCTCTCTTGCTCCCCTTCATATGGAAGCGATGATCCTGATAGTGTAATAAGGCTATATGAACAACATTCGTGTATGTCACCAGTGCAGGGTTACGTATCAAATGCTGCCTGATCTTCCCGGCCAAACTCCCCATGAACTTTGCTTTCTTCCTTTCTTCATTTCTTACCTCATCTGGCATAAAATTATCCAGGCGTGTCAATTCCTCCTCTTAGTCCTCTATCTAACGATCACGTTGAACTACCTCATTAAATTTCTTCCTCATCTATGACTCTATCGCCAATGAAAAGTACTTGCGGTCAAACCGCACCCAGAACTAAGAAATAATAATCAGATCTCTCTCCTCAGCAGTGATCACCGAATCCCACCACTATAGAGATGCTCGAGCTAGTCTGAAGGTAGCTAACATCTGTTTTTGAACTTCGCTACAATCCAACATGCACAGATGGCACTAAATGTTCCTCTTCCATTGGCAAGCCATCACTACATTCGTGCCACCCTAGAATTCTGGCGGGTGAGCTTTCTGGAAGATTTCCCTGATGATGTGCCAAGTGAGATGCCTGGATGGGCCTGAATAACTGGGTCCACGGGTTTCTATGCCCGAGGCTGAAGAAAATGGACTGCCATGGCGCTCATAGCTGTCTCTATGGCCTGTGACACTATCACTGCCACCTGAGTAGCGGAAATTATCTCCGGTGGTGGGGGTGGGGGTCCCTGTTGGTCCTAAGGGCCCTCCCTAGCCTCATCTCTGGTGTCTTCCCTCTCAGCTCCCTCCCTCCTTGGCGGCATTCTGAAATAAAATTCAAGTTTGTATAAGTACACAGTTTATACAAAATTCTAATAGAATGACGATATCATAAACACGTAAGGATAATTTAACAGTCCTATCAATAGGGCTCTATATCAAAATAACGATGCGTAGAAATCATAGTAAGCCGTACAGATCATAAGGACACTAGAAACTGATGCTCTGATACCATCTCTGACACACCGCCTCATTAAATCCAGGGTGATCAGTCCTAAATAGAATTAAAACAGGTTTCCCAGTTGGTTCATTCTTAGCATCACTATCAAAAACTTTTTAATTACTAACCACCAAGGTGAAATTAAACCGGTGCTAAATTTTAACTCTGATTAATAAAACAATAACATGCGAAATAAAGTATAAATCAAATACCAAAAAAATAGTCTGAGAATAATAGCTAAGATAAAACAAAGTCTTGCTGAATAAACCATTGGCCAAAAACCAATATTATAACCAACTCCAATATAAATGAAAGTACTGAAGGACGATATGTCTATACTGAAAGATGAAATCCTATACTAGAGGAGGAAGGATAAAAGAAGTGTCCAATCAAGGCCCTACAATACCCACCTATGCTGCAACTCCGAAATTCCTGAAATGAAGTCACGATTGGCGTCCCTGTGGATGGACACCTAAAAGGTTTTGAAAATGTTTTACAGCAAGTGTTAGTACACAAAACGTTTTGAAAATATTTAGCAAGTAATTTATCGCAATAAATATCAGTTATTGATTACACATATTAGGATCATGCACACTCTCTTGAGTTTCCTCACCTATCATCTACAATGTGCACCTAATGTTCCTACCTATTCTCGCTACCCACTTCAGCTAGGTCTCCAACCTCTAAACACCTCAAACAATTTAGCTCACTAGTTCCGCCCAGATGGTACGTTATATGCTACCCTTAATTTACATTTAGTCATTAGTTATGTTCACTTTAACTTCCCCATACCTCCCCTATAGTTTGTATCCGAATGTCTAGTAATTATCATTACTCTTACATTATTATCATTACTTAAATATTAAGTTCTCATACTTAATCTATTTGTAGGTAATCTACCTACCTTCTCTACTAATCACACTTAAGTAGATTATTCAGATGCTATGTCTTTCACACACACACATATACCCAATACAGGATATCCTGTTATCGATCCTATTTCCCTCATTAAGGACAAATGGTTTGGAATGTCTCCTCGAACCTGGCTCAGAATGTGTCCTCGAGTAATGTTCATAGTGTCCCCTCGAACACGGTTTTGAATGTCCCCTCAAACCTGGATCAGAATATCTCATCGAGCATAGTTCGACATGTCTCATTGAACTTATCAATCCTATCACAGGGAAACACACAATAGGCAGACACAACCCACGTACTCATATAAAATAGTATCTACCACACAACCCAATTAGTCCCGTGTGTACGTTGTATTTTTCTCTCGTATACTTATCGTACTTATTATTCAATGATTTATCTCACTATTGTACATATTAGAGTTTTCACACACTTTGAGATCTCTGGCTACCCTTTTATTTATAACAGTAGTTAAACTATCTCTAACCTACTGGCATACACCTTATATTGACGTGGACTCTCCCCGTAACTAAATTCCTAATTTTCGACAGGCGACTCGATCGATTTATCCCTATCGGTCCATATCCCAAGCCTTACACTCAACGACCATAACGGACCTTAATTATACTCCCTACTGGTCTTTATCAAGTCCCTCTATAGGAGTAAGGACATCCCTAAAAATTTCCCCCATCATTGGAATTCAAGGAAAACCTAATCAACAAAAATAGCCCAAAATCAGCTTCGGTCGATCGATCAACTAAATGCTTCGATCGATCGATCGACATTTTTGAGTCGATCGATCGATCGAACAGGTGCAAGTCACCTTCTTCCTTGTTCCACCACGTATGTCCGATCCAACACTTCATTTCACCTTATGAATATCCTTTCCAACATCATCCATCATCTTATAAATGTATAGGGATCATTCTCAACGTAAATATATCATCAAATTCTCACTAAATCCATCCAGAACTATCCAAATCTAATTTTTTTCTCAAAACCCTAGATAATTTAGTTCTTCATTGTTATACATCATAAACCCAGATTTAAATTTGTAATTATCAATATACATTCATTTGTTATCAGTTCTCTACAAATGTAAATGCCAACTACATGCAATCCTACTCAAACATGTAATCCATTCATTCTTTTTCTCTAATAACTTCCCATAATTTTTTTTAAAAAAAAGCCCTACACAGGGGTATTATAACTTCATAATTTTCAATAAACCACTTGCCTTGATTATGGTAGGATTTGATTTCATGGATGATGAGGGTGTTTGATTTATTCCTTCTTCAATCTCCCTTCTAAACTGATCTTGGTTGCAAGGAGCCCTTTAGAACCCTTTAATTCTTCATAAAACTCTCTATTTTCTCTCCGTTGGTTCCTCTCTATTTTTCTGTGTTATGATCCCTAACTTAATCCCCAAACCATCTGATATAACTTGAAAATTTCGTGAGTCTCCCCACCCCTATTTGCTAAATGATCATAATTCCCTCAAGAGGTGTCGGTTTGGTTTACAATTGACCGGGGACCCAAATTGTACACTCGGGTACACTTTTCCGACTATTTCAACCCTTTTGGGCCCAACCGTGCCCTCAAAATTTCCATTTGATTAACTTTATAAAATTATCTCATTTAAATCACCGAATTAAATAATTTCCTCCAAATTAAAAATTTCTAATAAATCTCCAATTTAATTAATTTCCATATTCTCCAAAAGTACGAGGTGTTACACCTCACCTCCTTTAGACTGAGATGCGTCGAATGTACTTTTCTTAAATCTCTCTCTACTCGCCACCCCTTGATTCATTTGCCTTTCTGCTATCGTGGATTTATTCACCAGAGAAGCATAATCTTCTAACTCATAAGTAGCCACTCTATTTTGAATGGGCCAAATCAGTCCCTCACAAAACTTACTTCGTTTCTCTTCTTCATCCTCCACATACTTAGTAGGAAATCTATACAAAACTGTAAATTTAGCCTCATACTCCCTCATAGACATTTTCCCTTGGGTCAAATTTATAAATTCCCTTACCTTCTACCTCCTATAAACTTTAGGAAAATACTTAACATACAAAGCTTTAATAAATTCAGTCCAAGTAATAACATTAGTACTATCGCTCCTGAGCACCAAATGGTTGTTGTCTTCCCACCAATATTTAGCCTCCCCTTTCAGCCTAAACACAACCAAATTTACTTTCTGGTTATCTAGAACTTTCATCACTGCAAAGATGGTCTCTAGATCTTTGACCCGTATCTCAGCTTCTATAGGCTCCACTGACCCTGAATATACTAGAGGATTCAACTTTAGGAACTTCTCATGCATGAAATATTTTATTTCCTTCATTTCCTCTTTCTTTATCTAGCTACAGTCTTTAATTCAAGATATTTAGTCTGTTGCCCTGGTATTAATGCCATAGTTCTTTCCTGTTGTTCTTCCATCCTCAGTATTGCATGTGCTATTATTTGCATCTCTGTAGGCTACTAATGCTCTCTAGCCCTTCTAGTAACACTCTGCTTTACTTCAGTATTATCTATACGAGAAGCTACTCCCTCTTCTCTATGTTGTCCATTCCTAGGTTCCATCTGTAATTATCTATAATACAACAAAAGTTTAACAACCAATATAAATAGTTTACAATACTAAACTATTGGTTAGTACCTAAACATTTCATAATTACAAAAATTAACTCAATAACTTCCCTCTATCTGTCACACACGTCTATAATTAATAACCTAGATGCTCAGATACCACTAATTGTCACACCCTAAACCCAAATACATTATATTCATTTATTTTCATAACAATTAAATCATGATCTTATTCCATTTGAAATATAATTCACTTATCAATAACTATATGCATAAGGAATATAATATTGTTCTTGTACCATGACTTAATCAATATCAGATTCAAAATTACCGGTTATATAATACTATGATTAACTATGATTAACTATTACAAACATCAAATCAACCCATGTTAATGCAATATATACAATATGTGAGTGTATCAAAATCTTCAGTGTGACAATGACAAAATCCCCTATGTAAACCCCAACTCTCTCTACCAGTGAAATTCTCAAAATCTCTCATTGTACGGTATCCTAACTGGCAGCCTACAAACTTGAAAAGCTTAAAATATAAACCGTAAGCATTAAGCTTAGTGAGTACTCCTTCCCTACAATGAATTAACAGTTCTACATCAAATCTATGGATATAAAATCCAAATAATCCTGCCGATTGGAAATAACAAATCCTGGAACATGAGTTCCAACAATTCATTGGATCTTTGTCCAATTCCAATCCTCGATCATAAGACCCAAACAAATCCTGGATATTTGAATATCTAAACAAATACTTATTATCGAAGTATTCAAACCAATCTTGAATAATTTAATATCCAAACAAATTCTGGTCTTAAACCTATATCCATAACCATCATATTATTTTTATATCTTTATGTGAAATAATCAGAAGTGCACTCACCTTAGAAATTTAACAAGCTTTACCTTTTCATTTATCTGGCACTTGTTCAGCCGGTTCTTCTTCTTTTCCAATCATTCTTACAATATTAGTGTCATCAAAAGAATATTAAAAAATCAAACAATAACTTCAACATTACTTAATTCATAAGCATCATATGATTCTTTTCAAATCATTCATCATAAAAAAAGTCCCATCTAGATTCAGGTTATGACATCTAACATATTCAACTTATAGCGAAAACCTACTTTAATTCTTTATGATAAACCAATTCTATCATATTACATTTCCAACACAAAAGACAACACATCATTCCAAGTTTCCTAGAACAAGATATGACCATTTCTTTACTACATAGAAAATTTTCCCTATAGGCTCCTTTATCGTTCAGTCATTTCCCAAGAATTTTCATATTTTTTATATATCATAACATTCTGTGATATTCAACCCAATTTCAGAAAACATATTTAATAAAACAAAATTAAAATTTCATAATTTTCAGAGTCCATTTGCTATGTCAAGCAAAACAACATATGGTATGAATTTTACTCTTTTGGGGAAGATTCCATACCCGAACTTCAAGATTCATTTCTTAGTATTTGTCCTTGATTATCGGATATGATATACATATACGAGTCTATTTTAATATCCAATTGGAATAAATCAATTCTAGTAAGTATACAAAAATGTATGGAAGTTTGAATACACGATGTTTCTAAATGAAGCAATTTCAAGGGTTTTACACATTCAAGTTTGTTAAACATTCATGTATCCATAAGTACATATCAAGACATGGAATTTAAGTAAAAAAATTATGATTTATATCATTGAAATCGGTAATACTAAAAAAACAAGATTTATGGATGAAATTACCTTAGGGTCTTTTACGTAATTTTTTATGATTTTTTCTTTAATTTCACCTCACACCTTCTTCCTAAACTTCAAAATTCTTTTTCCTTGGGTTAAAAGTCTACCATGGATGAAATATGATGAAGGAAAAGCTTAATTTAAGGGTTATAAGTAGGCATAAGGTAACCCCTCCTTCGTCCAATCAAAATATAACATGTGACGTCATATAAGACAAAATATCATTTAAGAATAAATGACTACTTTACCCCCTATTCGTAAAAAGAAGATAGCTTCTCACTCAGATGTCTGTTTGATGC
Organism: Sambucus nigra; assembly: GCA_949130495.1. Taxonomy (NCBI): domain Eukaryota; kingdom Viridiplantae; phylum Streptophyta; class Magnoliopsida; order Dipsacales; family Adoxaceae; genus Sambucus; species Sambucus nigra. Next base: position 145,864,465 of record OX422222.1, on the reverse strand, counting down.
ACCATTTATTGTGTTACAAACCTAACTCATATATATATAACTATATAGTTGATTCCTCAAATCAATTATTATATTATAAGGGTCAAAACTAGTCTCCAACATGAACATTCTTATCGAAAACTTTAAAATTTGGTGTTTGTATCTAATTCGATATTTCACGCTTTTTGAAGGTAGGATTAGACTAGCATACTAACATAGCATTATATATATATATATATATATATATATATATATATATATATATATATATATATATATATATATATATATATATCACATTTTAATATCAGATAATAATATCACATAAGGTAAGCATGGTTCATATATAATTAGCCATAATTATATTAGGGTTGTCACAAGCAGCTGTCTCATTAACCTAGAAATAATGGTGAAGATGAGAAAACTTGCACAGTAAATGCAAGAATGAAAAGGAAAAGTATATTAGAGAGAATGGTAAGACAGTGCAATACCTCTCTCATATCTACATCTCCAATATGCTCCACAGTTAATGGAGTAGCGACCTCACTAGTCTGGAGACAATGAAACAATGGTTAAATGAGCCTACATGCACAGTAAAAGGAAGGAGAAGAAAAAACAAGGGGAGGTAGGAAGGACAGGAAGGAATGATGGTATAATACCTCCTTCGCAGCAACCTCCCCAATATGTTCCACAGTCACTGAAACACTTGCAACACTAGTCTAAGAACAGGGATACATGTAAGTTCTTGCAAACATTTTTCACAGTATGAGAACATTCAAAAAGTATAGAAAACTTACTATTTAGTGGGATAGCCTCATTTGGGGCATTAACCGGAAGCTCCACACTAACAGGGGCAGAACTGTTAACAGACTCCGGAGACAATGGGACCCCAGCTATGCTGACCTGATAAGAAGATCAAAATATGAAAATAATACAAATTAAAAGCTTGGTACATGAATAACTACTCTCCTACAAGAATGACATGATACTTGAGTAATAACCCACGCATCAGTTGAAGGGGGAACTGTGAGAGCTACCTGAGGGGCTACCACCGCAACACTTGTCGTGGGCATGATAGATAAATAAGCCTCCACTAAACTGGCCTATAAATGAAAATAAACAGGTGAGGTAAATGAAATGAAAGAGGAAAGAAGACTCACGAGAAATTTCATATATAAAAGCTAAAGATCCATGATGGAAATAGTTACCAGGAGAGGCACTATGATAGGACCCTCGCTGAAAGTAGTAGCTAAGGGTAACTCATCTCTAACAGGGGCTTCTTGAGTAATAGTAGCAGGAGTAACTGATGATGTTGTATCATGTTCTAGTTGAGAGAAAGAATAAAATGGCTTGCCAATACAAGCTAGCTGGAGAAATAAGAGTCAAAGGTTAATAGAATACCTGGGCCCATCCAAAGAGGAAGAGTAAAATATGACCACTAGTGCAGCAGGGGCTTTAGTAGTAACCTTCTGATAGAAAAAGCATTAGAAACTTTCTTTATCACAACAATGGGAGAAAAGTCTACTAATAGCTGACGAGAATAAGAAACCTACGAAATAGGCTCGATAGTGGAGGCCATAGTAAATAATGTCCCGTGAGGGATAGGATGAATCAAAGGCCTTTTTTCCATAGAGATGTAGACATGGGGGACAGGAATCCTCCCTGAGGGGGATAGCCCTTAAATAGTGAGCTCAGTAAAAGGTAAAGTCTCTCTTGTGGAAGAGAGGTTAAGAGATACGAGGCCCTATGGAATGAAAATTGTCAAATTGTAAATTAAGTACTAGCCATAAGGATAAACATCAAAGGCGGAGTATTTAAAAAAATGGGGCCAAGAGAAAAAGAAGACCTTTAAGAATGAGGAAGCATGTGGCTCAGCTTCAGAAGTGCTTACTAATGAAATATCAGAAAATGAAGTGGTAGGACTATAGGGAAAATCCTATGCAACTATAAACAAATAGAGAACACATGGGAAACGAGTTTAAGTGAAAAGAGAACAATGAAACCAGCCACTTAAAGGAAATTAAAGAATTACATTAACATAATTCGAGGTCACGTAAGGGGCCCTAGTGCTAATAAGATGCACATATGAAATCTAAAAATAAATACAAATATATATAACTTAGTAAGATACGTGTAAATTATGACTATCAAATATTTAAAGACCCCGGTGGAAATAACAAACTTCTCTATAAAGGCCTCTCGGGGAAATAAGCATATAATTCCCCTCTTGCTGGAAAGGAGCACGAGGAAGTGGAGCAGGCGAAGTGACACTCATCTCAGTAGAAGTACCCTGTGAAAGCATCATAATAAAAAAATCAGTAAACAGGTCAATGATGAAAAGAGAAAAAATTCAAATAAATAAAAGTCCTTAGTAAAGAAAGACTTACAACAACACGAAGCACAATCTGACCATATGGAAGGGGTCTGGTAGCACAGCTAGTCCCCAATGGAGAATATGGTGTCTCATTATCACTAAACGCCTCCCTTAAAATTGATAACAAAGAACAAGTGTTAGTAGTGCTTTAACCATGGAAATGCAATCCATCAACTTCATTCAAAGAAGAACTATGATCATCGTAGAAAGTTGTGCTTCCATAGTCAACTAGCTCCTCGTCCAATCAAGGTGAGGGGGAACCAGCATGTGAAACTCCATGAGAGCCAGTTTCACTAAGTAAAGAAGATTTGGGCGTAGTGACCTTTCAAACTGGAATAGATATAATAAGTTTCTCTTGTGAAGAGAAGCCTAGAGCCACATAACCCTACTCTCGAATAGTCCTATAGGTATCCTATACTCTAAGATCATCGGTATCGAACCCCTGGTCCAGTGTCGAGGTAGCGACAGCATCAATATCGATCCTATTCTTCTTCTTGGCATCTCTTATCCTAAGAAGAGAAGAGAGGGAAGAGGAAGCAGTGGTAGTAACATGGATGAAGTTTGACAGGTACGTTTCTGGGTGTTTTCCCTTACCCATAGTAGAAACCTTTACCTTTACCTTTCCCTAGGACTACCCTTTAGACTTGGTAGGATACAATTCAGTTTTCTTCGGCTAGGTAGACTCTTCAAGAAGGGGCTTCCCTAAGATGGGAACAACTTGCTCTAGGGGCATTTTGGGTGTAGTGTTAAGATCCCAAACATCTTTTTAGGTTATTTTGATTAAAAACCGAGCCTTGTCATATCTGGCGGGAATAGTCTCATGTGGAGGTCCAGCCATACAGTTCTGAATAAGAACTTGTCGCTGCTAGAATAGGAACTAGGAAGAGGTGAAAGAGGGTAAACGATCACGGGAAGCACATATAGTTTCCCCATGAGGCTGACCCTATGGAATAACCCCTCAAAGGTAAAATTCCAACAAGCCTCCAAGTATAACTATGAAGGGTCACTACTCAAGGGATAGAAAAGGGTGTGAATGCCCTCATCATAACTAAATTGTCTCCTCCTGCGCTCAAAATTATAGAACTCAGTGCCTTAACCCAGCTCAGCCAAAGAAGGAAGAAGACTTGCAAATAACATCGTTACCACATTGATATGTGGGTAAGAATAGACACAATACACATCCGAAGGTTAATAAAACCTTCCACCATCACTCGAGAAAGAAAACCAACTAAAAGTGCCACTACGGCGATTGTTGTAAGGGAAAAAATAAAAATCCTCAGTATTATAAATCAGAGACCCTAGGGGTTTCTTAGGGTCCTTCTTTTGACACCTCATAAGGCGAGAAACATTGTTATGGAAAGACCTTACCATTGGGGAAAACTGGGGAAAATGGTCAAACAGGAAACCCATCAAGTCGAGGGAATAACCAAAATTAGCCGCATTATAGCGGCCATAAGATCTATAAACACCTACGTGAGTGTGTTACAGCTAGGTGTAAAGGGACCCAAGTGTCAAAGCAGTAAGGGGTACCGTCCTCCCTCGCGCTAGCCTCACAACTAATCTGAAAAGGAGAGAATGGAGAGAGTCTTCTAGCTTCGCTAAGAGAAAGAATCTACTCAGAAAAGTAACTAAAAGAATCGCTAAGTATGATGGGGAATGAATTTTGGCACCATCCAGACTCCTGAGAACTTTATTAAGAAGTCTATCCCTTAGTTGGATGCTTAAAATATTTAAACCAATACCGCTGCCATTTAGCAAAATAATGTTTGGTAGGATCGGTCACATTAATGGCCACATATTTAGAACACTCAGAAAGTGATGACTGCATCTATTCTACTATCGCCTGCTCAAGGGGGTTCTCATAACCATCAGTAAAAACATGCCCTCCTGGAAAAGGAAGGGTAAACAACTCACAAATATCCTCCATGGTAATAGTGAACTCACCCCAACAAGTTACAAAAGTATGATACTCTCTACTCCAACGAGAAATGAAAAGCTTGAGGGTGGAGCCATGTTTAGCCATAGTGCAAGATTTTAAACTATCAACTACAGTAAAAAGGACAAGCCCCTCAAGGGCATCCTTATAGGAAAGGGTGGAAATAATATGATCAACCTCAGTATCCCACTCTTTTATGGCACCTCTAGCAGCTTTGTTCTCAACATTAGAAGAGAAAAATCACCATGATCCACTCTAACTCTAAGAATAGAATCAGTAAGAGTGATGGGAGAATCAGTAGACTCACTTAAACCCACACGGGGTTGCTCGACAAAGTTGGCAAAAAAAAATTCCTCAAACTGGGAAAGATAGGCCATAAAGTTATCTTGTGGCCCAAAATAAGGTGCACAATAGTAGAGGCTAAAAATCCCTTCCTTTCCGAGTGAGCATATAGTCTTGGTAAGATTAAGAAGAGGAGGAAATGGTCGAGGTACCCCCAACGGCCAATTGTTCAAGAGAGGAACCCACTGTGACAAAAATTAGATGCGAGGAACCCCCAACAGAAGTCATAAATGAGGAAGCCCTAGTAGTTTGGGTTCTTGATGAGGAACCACCAATAAAAGTTATAAACGAGGAACCCCTAGTAGTCTGGGTTCTCAGTGAGGAACCTCCAACAAGTGTTATAGATGAGGAACCTCTAGTCATTTGGGTTCTCGACGAGGAATTCCCAACAAAAACTCCAGGTGAGGAACCCCATACATAAATTCCAAGCGAGGAACCCCTAATAGAAAATCCAAGCAAGGAACCCTCGCTAGTCACACCCATCAATAAGGAACACATACTAAAAGAATCTTCAAGATCGAGCGCCCCACCAGTAGTAACTCTTATAGAAATTGGGTTAAAACCCATTCCTTCAGACGAGACCCTAGTGGTAGGGACTTTAGAATGCAAAATCCCAAATTTTGAGGAACCCTGAGTGACGTTGGTGACGGAAAGTAAACCTGTAGGTTTGGTAGAAGTAGAAAGGACTTGAATGGTGGTTATAGTGGTGGTTCCAGTGGCTACCACCATAGAGATGGTGATAAAAATGGGTAAAGAGACTATCATAAGGGGAAGGACAGTGGTAGTGATGGAGGTAGAAACGTTCGACGATGGTGAAGCCATTAAAAGGGTTTTCTAAGAGCTTGAAATGAAGAATACTATGGATGTTTTTTCCAGAATATGATAATCTCTCAAATGTTTAAAAGGTTTTTATATGAAAGTAGGAAAACGTGTGGGAATACCAAAAGGATAGCAAATTTTTTGCCCAAATGATGAGATGATAGTTCCCATGCTGACATGTGGCTCCTCGAGGCCCTAAAACCTGGAATGACCATGATAAAACATATTTTATGTCCTTAATTGTAGTAGAGCTTCAAAATGTCAAGGCTTCGGCAAATGAAATAAATTTTTATAACTCAAACCCTGAATTCTACTTTGAACATAAGTACAATTACGAATACACGATGCATGTAGGAAAGAGAATGGTTAGGATTTTTTTTTGTGTGAAAAAATTGAGTCTAGAGGACTACTTTTATATTGTTATTCACGTCCATTTAAACCTGCACCAATCCTTCTCACAAATTGTTGCACTCTTTCAATAAACCATGGACTTTTCATTATTAAGTAAAGAGGACGTACCTTTTCGTAATTAATTAAAATGTTTTCTTTAACTAATTAAACTTTTCATCCAAAACTATGTGATTGTTAAATAATTGTTTCACAAATGAATTTAAGCCCTTAAATAGTTTGGGTAATTAAATTTTATCCGAGAAATTTAAAAAAAAATGTACTCGAGGAGGACAATCCCAATGCCAAGACCAAGCCCGAACACGGACGTGGACCGAGCCGAGTGGAACTGATCAGGCGGTGATAAGCACCTAAAACTGTACATTTATGCCTTGAATAGACGTACTTTAGTTGTTAATTCTCGACAATATGGGTCTTATGTGCTAAAATGTTTATCTTGTAGGTCAAACGTCCGTTTGTGGTGTCAAAAGTTATATATCGAGGCAAATGCACGTTGAATGGAGCTAAATTCCCTCCCCCGTAACCTTACCCGAGCCTAAACCTAGCCTAAACTCACCCCAATCCTCTGTGTGTTTAGTTTGTCTGTTTATATTTTTTTTAGATTTTTAGTTTGAGTCTTTTTTATTTTTAGGATTTATTTAGAATTTTTTGTTTCATTTTCTATTTTTCTATTTTCTATTTTATTAGTGCATTTTTATTTTATTTTATCTTTATTTTTATTTTATTAGTTTTTATTTTATTAGGATTAGTTTTTTTAGTTTTATTAGATTATTTTTTTCGGACTTTAGTTTTTATTTAGATTTTAAGTTTTTATTTCTTTTGTTTTATTTTAGTTTTTATATAGCTTAGGATCTTATTTTTTTACGTTTTAATATTTTTATTATTTTTAGTATGTTTTATTTTTAATTAGATTTTATTTTTAATTTTAGTTTTATTAAGTTTAGTTGAGTCTTTATTATTTTAATTGGGTCACAATTTAAACAGACACACATACACCCCAATACCATACACACTATCCTACACATAAACAAAACCCTCATCCTCACCACACTCCCATACACACCCATACACCAAATCATCCCCTACCCATCTTTAACCTCCCACCTTATTCTCTCTCATCAACCCTCCATTAACATACAATAACCCAACACCTCTCTCTACTCTCTCACTTCCTCAAAACCCAAGGCAGCAACCCTCCCCGGTTGGAAAAACCCACCTACCCGCTGCCCTAATACCCCCGGCGCAAACCCAAGGCAACCACCTCCGTTGGCCGCTACCTCACGCCACGATCTTGGCCTGAAACCCTTTTTAACCCCCAATTTTGACCCCCAAAAAACCTCACCGGCGGTGTCCCAGAAACCCGGCCGCGTTCCTAGACCCGACCCCTTAAACTTCCTGCCCTGTCACCCGGAATCGCACCCACCTGCTCCGGTGCTAAACTCGGAACCTCTCTGACCTACACTTGTTGTCCGGATCCCAAACCGCTACCCACCTCCAGTGTGCCCAAACCGAAACCAAAAGACCCAAGTCAAAATTCCATATGTCTTATTGAACCCACTTAAAACCGTTTTACCCAAATACCCTCAAATCCCCTTTTAACCCACTTTCCTAATAAAACCCCAACTACCCTCACGTGCATACAATTCAAATTTTATTACCTCACACCTTTCCCATGCACATGTGCTCACTCCAAGATCCTATCATCATTTCCATACACACTCAAGCCAATTCCCAAAAATACCCCTTAGCCCCATGTGTGCCATGCATCTACTATAAAAGAAGACTCAATATCCCATTTGAGAGCGAGAAGATATCATCAAATAGAGAGAGAAAATTTTAGAGAAAAGTAGAGAGTTAGGTTAGAATAAATTTGGTTGAAATATTTGTAAATAGTTTTATTTTTATTTTTGTTAGATATTTGTGAGGTTAAATATTGTAAGAGATTTAATTAAGTTGATATTTAATTACAAATCACTTGGATGCTCAATTAGAGGGATTGTATGCTTCAAATTGGAAGATTAGAGTGCAACTTTCTCAAAGAAATTTGGTTTGCTTATTCTATTCCCTTCTATTTTATTTTAGTAGCCTTTATTATTTGTTCATCATGTTTCATATCATGTTAGGATAAATACCCTTTCAAGGGGTGGGGGAAACCCTTTTTATGTTATTTTAGTTTAATTCGTTTGATTACTTGAAAATTCCTTTGAATAATAATTTTTATCCCTCACCCTTAAATTTATGCCTCAAGAGAGGGTAAATGAATTTCAAGAGAGAATTGAAATTCTAATTATAATACCCATTTTAAATTCGAACTAGTATAGGGTTTCTTAAGTGGGGTATTATCACTTGAATTTCAACTCTAAATTTATTTTTTAAGATTTAAATAAGTTTTAATTGATCGATCCTAGCGGGTGATTAGTTAAAAGGAGTGTAGATATATTTTCTAGAGTTGTGGGGTGTTGAACTTAATTTTTTAAAAGATTACTATCAAAATTACACTTGCAATGAGAGTTGATTTGTAAGTTTGATATTAATTTGGGAGAATTCAATTAATTAATTAATTAGAATATCTAAAATTTATGGTGTAATCCCACTCCTTGATTGTTCTCACAATTATTTACCTCACTTTATCTCTTATTTTAGTGTTAGACTTATTTTTCACTTTTAGTCACTTTCTAATTAGTTGTTTGCATCTCACATTTAGTTTAGTGTTATTTCACCTCACCTCACCCAATTGTTTTAATATTTGAAAAAGGGGGAAAATAGAAAAAGTAAAAGCCCAAAAAGAAAATAAAAATTTAACTACATTTGAGTTTGTCTCTAGCTTACCCCCTTGATGTGGATTGATACCATTACTTACCTGTACACTTTAGATTGTTATTATTTGTAGGTATTTGAGGTTTTGATTAGAAGAGCTTTTCATGTAACGACGAAAAATATACACCGAAAAGTTCTTTTTATCAGGCAGACCCTCCAAGCCATATAAGCCTTAGTCCCAAAAAAAGAGTATATTAACTCTTTAATTTATCCATATTCTTCTAATGTGGGATAAAAGTCCTACACCAAGTTTACTACATACTTCTCATCTCAAGTGGGTGATTTTGGAGAAAATTTTCTCATTAAATTTGTCCATGTGGTTCAAACGACATGTCCATGTCATTCAAACGACATGTTGAGGTCGTTTGATCCCTAGCTTCAAGTGAGGATTCAAAAGAAGATTATTGTTTTAGTTTTACTGAGCTATTTTCGTTCTGACGACTCATCGCCTCAAAGTTTTTATTTAAGGCGAATTTTGCTCAGAAAAACAAGGTGCAGAACAGATAGAATTAAACAAAACCTATACGATTTTTTTTTATATATTTACCAAATCTTTCCAAAGCTAAAAATAACCTTTTATTTCCAAAATCCGAGTTTACATGCCTTATGTTTTAGAGATCTTGTGTTTACCCCATGGTTTCATTCTTCATTATTCGAAGAACCTATTTCGCGTGGTGCCTCTATACTTGCTGATTGACGATTATTGGTTGTATCTACGGATATCGAGGCACGCATGGACTCGTGTGTTATGGATACGACATAAGTGGTGTCTGACGTGGCACTGTGGAGTGTGGTGTCATGGCTTATGGGTATCGAGTCATTGTGTAAGGCTGGAATCTTCCTTTGTAAAACTGTATCATAGTGATTGTCTGGTCTCGGTCGTTGGAGGTTTTTTCCCATTGTGGTTTCCTTGTACATCGGCGTGTTTTGTGAGCATTCTTTAACTTTATCTTGCTTAATCATACTAGAAGCATGATTAGGGTTAAGAAGATAAAATTTTCTTACTTAGTTTAGTTCATAAAATTAGTGCTATATAAAATTGGAAATAGTTTATTGAAAATGAATTTTTTTTTCACCTAAAAGACACACATATAAGGACAATCGTAATTTTACAAATTGGTATCATAGCAGATTGCACTAACTTATTGTGTTGATCCTTGTTACAGATTTTGGGTGGTTATTTGTTCTCTCTCTTGGCTTGTTTTTTTTCCTCGATGGATTCTCATTTGAATTTGGAGTTCGCTGAAAGAATTGAAATTCTTAAAAAAGAAAATTATCGTTTGAAAAATGTTATTCAATATTTCCAAACATTTCAAACTTAAAGATATATCATTCGTCAGAAGTTTTTTACATTTTATAATGACTTTAAATTTTTTAAACTGTCCAAGGAAGAGACTGAGAATATAGTCCACATTTTGGTGAAAGATTTAGAGGACTTAAAACATTCTAGTGTTTATGCAAAAGAGGATAGTATTTTTATTGATGATTATAAGGAACGTGAGAAGACTCTTAGGAATATTTTTTCTTTCATTAAGGAGGAGTGAGATAATCTTCTAGGAATGATAAAAAAATATGATGAACGGATCCCTAAAATTGGAAGAGTCAATTTTTTTGCTTGAGTAAAAAATTTTAAAGTTAAAATGTGATTTAAAAGACTCGAGTAGTTTGAGTAGTGATGGTAATGGCTCACATGTTTCTAATGCTTTGAGTGTTAAATCCAAAACCATCATTTTTTTAGAGGGTTAACCAAATCCAAGGATGTTAGAAAAGGTCAACCCATAGGTAACATTCCTCATGTTTACACATGAGGAAAGGTCACCTTAGGCATTTTTGTTTTGATCTTGGAAGAGGCACTAGGAAGTTGAAGTTTACTATCCCATTGGTTCTCAAAACCCCTATTCATCATTTCATATCTATTTGGGTTATGAAATCAATTTTAGAGGCACTAGGTGGTAAAATAGTGGATTCTCGTTTGCTTGCACATGATTCTTCTCTTACTATATCTTTTTAATAACTATGTTAGCATGTTTGTCATACACTAGTTTGGTTCATGATATATATTTTCTAGTGATATGACATGTATATCTCTTTTTATTATATTTTTTTCCTTTATTTGAGACTCATTTGGAAAAAATACAAAAAGATTTTATTTTGGGATCAAAATTATGTTTTGAAAAATAGAAAAAGATTTTTGATTTATATTTGTGTCGTGAGTTTACATTTGATGTGGAATATTGGAATACTTAAACCCCCATCATTTCATCTTTCCACGTGCCTAGTACATTTGGTCATGATTTTGGAAGTGAAGGTTTATCTTAACCATTTGGTTAATGTGGTTGTTTTGAAGTTGGCTTAAATTTAGATTTGATTATGCATATGTCGTTGCACATATGCGCGAGCTTATATGATTGTTTAACTTCTCATGCATATTTGAGTTTGGTGAGACGTTCTCCTCTTAATTTTTTCATCTATGCGAATATTAGACTTAGGAGGAATTGTGCATGTAAGAACCATTGCCCTTGAGGATTTATATTGCATATTGAAAAATGATGAGTGTTCACGAGAAAGGGCTGCGAGAGAAAAGAACCTGTTTTGTACGGTGGACTCTGTACTTGCTGATTGATGGTTGCTGGCTCTATCGGTGGAAACCAAGGCACACATGGACTCGTGTGCTATGTACCTGGAATATGTGAACTCCTGTTTTTCACTATGGAGGAGCAGTTGAAGAGAAAAAGAGGTGTCAAGGTTTGTGGGGATCGAGCCATTATGTAAGACTGAAATCTTCCTTTGTAAAACTATAACATACTGTCTGTCTGTCCTTGGACATCCGAGTTTTTTTCCAGTTATGGTTTCCTCGTACATCGGCGTGTTTTGTAATCATTCTTTACTTTATCTCACTTAATCACACTAGATGCATGCTTAGGGTTAATAAGATAAAACTAGCTTAATTAGTTTATTTCACAAAATTGGTGCTATATAAAATTGAAAATAGTTTATTGAAAAGGAAAATTGTTTTCACCTAAAGGACATATATAGGGAGGCCCTCGTCATTTTACAAAATAACGACATAATATGTTTAGGGAACATAAGGTGCAAAATTAAGCAGAATAATTAACAACAATTATTGTCGTAACTGAATAATTCACAAATGCGATTCATGGCAGTTCCACACTATTCATGAGCATCGTTCTTTCAATGTACCATAAAATCAATATTATAATTAACTGGGCCTATAATATGTACTGTCATAATTGTGTCATAATGTCTTTTGATAAAATTCTATTTATGTCATACAATATGTCACATTCACATGCATGCATTAATGACATAAATGATAGAAATATCAAACACTTTTATTGAATTCAAAGTTGTAGTGTAAAATAACTTATCTAGTAGTAATCATAATCAAACTACCGGAGACACAAATCTTCACTATGTTTCATTAAGGTCTTCATAAATAGTCCTTTTGTAAGAGGATTTGTTTTGTTATTACTCATATTAATGTGATCAGTTGACATTTGTTATTTCGGAACTTCTTCTTTCATTGAAAGGTACTTCATCTCGATATGTCTACCTGCCTTAGTATACTTGTCATATTTTGAAAAAAAATACTGATGCAATATTATGACAACAAGTTTTCAAAGGCTTAGATATCGACCCCATGATTCTAAGCCCTGGAATAAAATTTTCAACCATAGTCCATGATTTATACCATCGAAGTAAGCTAATAATTAAGCCTTTATGCAATAAGGCTCTCCTTAGCTTTTTTTTTTCATGAAATGGCTCCTCCAGCAAAGAGGAAGACATAGCCCAAAGTTTTCTTCCTAATATTAAGGCACCTTCCAAAATTTGAGTCTGAGTATCTGACCACCTCAAGGTGATTAGTCTTCCTATATGTGAGCATGTATTCTTTCGTCTCTTAAAAGTACCTCAATACTTTTTTTACAGGTTTTTAATCACGATTTCCAACATTCCTTTAACATATGCCTAGAATACCAATGACAAAATTGATATTCGGTCTAGTGTAAACCTGTGCATATGGTAAGTTCCTTATGAGTGAGGCATAAGGCATGCCTTTTATGTCATCCCTTTACAATTCATTTTCTGGGAATTGTCTTAAGTCGAGGTTATCCTCCATTTGAAGTGAAATGTCGACTGGATTGCAACTTAGCATGTTGAACCATTCTAACACTTTGTTAATATAAGCTATATGCGATAGTCACAATGTTCCACATGATCTATACCGAGATATATCCACCCCAATCATAAAGGTATTCCTTGGTTTCACATATTAAACCAAGCTCGTTGTTGGCAATAACAAGTTGTCAACATATAACATTAAAAATACAAACTTACTCCCATTGATGTTTGGGTGTATACACCGGTCAATAGTGTTTCTTGTAAACATAAAGGAGATTATGGTATCATTAAACTTAAGATACCATAGACGAGAAGCTTATTTTAGACCATATATTGACTTTTTTAACATACATACCATGTTTTTCTTTCCTTCTTTAATAAAGCCTTGAGGTTGTTCCATGCAGAATTCTTCTTCTAAACTCCCATTCATAAAATGTATTTATACATTCATTTGGTTCAACTCAAAATCATAATGAGCTACCAATGCCAATATTATTATGAGAGATTCCTTCTTTGAAACGGTAGATAAGGTCTCATTATGATTAATTCCTTCTCTTTGATTAAAATCTTTGGCAAATAGTTTATCTTTATGTCGTTCGATATTGCCTTTTGAGTCTCATTTAGTCTTAAGACCCATTTACACCAAACTCAATTTTATCCTTCTGGAAACTCGACTAACTTCCATAATTGGTTGTCATTCATAGGTTTTATTTCCCCATCATTAGCATCAATCCATTTATTAGAATCATTACTATTCATAGCTTGTTTATAAAAAATCAAGTCATTAATTTCCCCCATGTTAAATTTTTCCTCTTGTAATTACACCACATAATCAGCAGGGATAGCCGATCTCCTTTCTCTTTGATATCTTATCAATGTAATTTCCTATGGTGTCTCTTCAATAGGTTCATTGATTGAAGATTCATTATGTGGTTGTTCAGGTGAGTGATCATTCACTTGTTGTTCATTGTCGTTGATTGGTTCATTAATCGGCTCAACTAATACGTAACTGAGGTTGTGAGACAATTAGGTAAAAAGGCAAAAATTATTAGGTCCAATTGGTGTGATGAATTTTATGGAAGATATGATGAGTGAGGGCAATGCCCTGACCCTTTTGCTAAACTCTTAGAAAAGTTAGGTTGTGCCTAATACACATGTTGGGATCACATTGACAGAATGGTGTAGCTAAAAAGCGCATCGTACACTTACACAAATGGTTAAAAATATGATAAGTAGTATTGAATAACCTATGTTTTTCACCCTCCATCGACGACGACGAAGCACCCCGAGGAAGGGCGTAACCCACCCCCCCCCCCATGCACGCCGACCGAAAGACGGGGCGGCCATAATGTCAAATCCGTTGGGGATTTATTTGTCATAAGAAGGCTAGACTCTATTCCTACACGGGTGTTATCTTTTTTCGAATGTGTGAGTATGCACCTACCTGTATATTCCTTTTTTCCTCTATTACTTCTTGTTTATATCTACCTCACGTGTCTCTTTTCACCTTCATGCACTTATAAATACCCTCCACGTACACCTTATACTACTTACACGTGTACATATTATTACATATACCCATGTGTTTCACACACCACATAGAATATCCATGCTTAGGTTTCACTAGCACACACATCCACTTATCACACTTGTATATATCAGTGTTCATTTATCACACGATACTAGTAGTTGATCCATGCTTAGGCTCACTACCACATACTCACTTGTAAATATTCACATATCACTCACTCACATGTATCCATGCTTATTGTAGTCTTCATACTCTATGCTATATTTACTTTTCATGATACTTGTACATTTTTTCTTTTTAGTATAGTACTCCTTTTACTCATCACAACAAATAAAAGACTCTCTCTATAATACATTAATCAAGAATCATGCACGGTGCACAGTACATCACCAAGAGCATGGCTATTGACCAATATTTTGTCCCAACTGGAGGGACCGGCAATGGTCGAAAAATTCACGGTTAGCCTAAGCAATATGACACTCACCTTCCATTAGCCTAGTACCTTTGATGTATATCGAACGGCTCCACCCATCATACCGCTTAACCGAACTCACGATGGGAGGTATATAGCAAGGAACTCATTTACGTATGTTGAGTATATTGAATTTGATCTCACATGTACTGTCCCCATAAAGTATATAGTAAGGCAATTAACATACACTCAAGTATATCAAATGGCTTGTCCACACGTACCGATTGCCCTCAAAAGAAAAAAAGTATATTGTGGAAGCCATGCCAAGGGGGGAACCTTTCAACTAACCCAACAACTGTATAAACCTCACATATGCGTCAGACCTAGGGCATTCATATTGATTTTATCGCTTTCCACACAAAACTCTGTCGAAACATTGGATGAAAATGCCGCCCAAATCTTCGCGCTATTTTCTCCTTTTTTAAAACAGGACCCTGTCCCTAAGCTTAGAAACAAGTCAAACCATATCTTACCTGTTTTTCAAATAAAAAAATTTCAAGCTCAGGTCATGTCTGAGATTTCTTTTGCATTTAGGTAAACCTAATAAAAGTGAAAACACAATAATAATCATGTTGATAATCTTCTCTCATTTTCCCTCCTCTTTCTCAAAAACCAAAATACCAAAAAATATTTTTCTTCCTTTTCATCAAAAATGCCAAAACCATTTCCCATCCTTTTTACCAAAAAATGCGAAAATATTTTTTCTCCTTTTTACCAAAAGTGTCAAAAACATCTTTCACCTTTTTTTTCCAAAAGTATCAAAAAATAATCATTTCTTCCTTTTTTTCAAAAATAAATTCGAATCATTTTCCTTCTTAGGTCGATCACATACTCGATTCTTGGTCTAGCTCCCTATTGGCGTTGGTCTTCTGTCAAACCACCCCAAAGATCTTCATGTTCCTCTACTAACTCATCCAAGTCTAGGGTCTACCTTTAACAGTCCTTAATGGAAAATGTCGATTGAACACCGAACATGCAACCATGATGACAGTCGTAGTCCAACTTAGTGCCAAAATTGATGACGTTCCACATCGAGGTTCATGAGATGCAACGAACTTAGGTTCAAGTTGTCAAAGAACCCAAGGTCATATTTCCTCGAGCTATAGGTCTACCCTTTCCCGAGAATATTCGCATGCCCCGCCTTCCATTGGTACACCGCCAGCTCAACTCCTTATGCCAAACCTTGCCCATCCAGGGGATAACATGCCAATACCCATTGATCCTAAGAAAGAAGAACTGAACAAGGTCAAGTAATACATTAAACTATTGCCAAAGATGTTTGACCAAGTTAATATATCCTATAACTATAGGAACTACACCCACATGTATCCTTACTCGAAAGCAAGAATGTCGTAGAAGTTTAAGATGCCTACCATCGAGAAGTTTGGGGGAAGCGGGCCCCCAATTGTTCACCTTCCTAGTTATCACTGAGCCATGAACCTTATTGATACCTCTGAAAAGATAATGGCCTAGATGTTTCGATAGACATTGAAGGACAATGCCCTCCGAAGGTTCGTATCCCTCAAAGAGTCCAGAATCCACAGTTGGGGAGAAGTTCCCCGATAATTCATGTCACAATAAAAGTACAATAAAAAATTAGAGGTTTCACGACGTTATCTCGAGCTTGTCAAGTAGAATCTCGAAGAAATTAGTAGTAACTTCATATCAGGATGGAGGGAGAAAGCTGCCACCATGACCAACAGGCCCTCTGAAGAAGATCATGCCAGCATCGTGAAGAAGAATTTCCTACCTCATATCTAAGCAACTATGGGAAGTCAGTATCATCCACACTTTTGAGATCTCCGGGAAGCGGGTGTAGAAATTGAAGGAAGTGTTATCTAGGTAGAAGCCAAGCCAAAGAAGATGACCAGACAGTTCCTTCGCCAAAAGTACGAGAAGACTAACAATATTACAGTTTCAACCATCAATAATATCTCCTAGCCTGCTACCTATTAGGCACCAGAAAGTCGCCCTAATCTTTCCATAAATAATTACATCGATCTCCATGCTCCCTTATCTAAAGTCTACCTAGACTTGTTAAGAACAAACCTTAAAAAAATCCTTGGACCCCCGTCGATTACCGAACTCACTGGCCAAGAACTTTAATGTTGATTCCCCTTATTATTTCCACTAGTTTTTCGGCCATAGTACCGAGCAGTGCTTTAATCTCTGGAATGAAGTCCAAGGTTTAATTAATCGAGGTATCATTACCCCACCCACCAATCCTTAATCCAACACCACTCAAAAACCACTTTAGACCCACACAAATTCCAACTTTCTAGAGAATGACCCAGAATTCGATCCATTTACCTAGATTGTGCCTAGTAAAGAACCCATCTTACCCATAATCTCACCCAAACCGCTCCAAGTCTGCTCGTACTCTCTCCTACACCCTACCTGATTCACCGGCCAAGCTATGTCACTCCTCACAAAGCCTTATATTGTCGTATGCACCCAATCCGAAGGGATAAATATGAAGTTACTGGTTGTTCTGAATCAATTCTTGCACCAGGTTTAAATTTCCCACCAAAATGACCATGGACTGATCGAAATTTAGTGGCTTGTTCATAAAAGCCTGAAACTGGGAACAAAATTCAAATGATTGAGTGGTACCCATTGATGAAGTCAACTTAGATGATGTGTTACAGATCATGATATATATGTTTCAACAAACCAGTGAGATCTGCAACATTCCCAAACTACTCACTGCTTTGAAGCCGTAAGGGCGGTTGATCTCGTCATTGTTACATCTCACCGTTCAGTGGGAATATTTATATAAGGAAGACTCTGAATTCATGGAATGCATCGATTTCTCTTAGAAAAAATAATTGTTTCCACCGAATGTGGGGGGATAATTTGACGACTCAGATAATGAATTGATTCAGGAACAAGTCAGTTAGTAATTATCATGTGTAGAATGATATCTTTCGAGGACCTGTTGGGGGAAATCAGTAAAGTAGCCATTCAATCAGAAATAGATGAAGACACGGGGTTCTTGTTCTTCCCCGCCTCCATAAACCACATGACTAGACCAGGAAGACACTACCAATATCTGAATCCTCAATCATCAAGAACATATCAGGGAAAGGGAGTTGTCGAAGAACTTCCCATGTTGTAAATGATTGTTGAATAGAGCAAGATCCTAGAACAACTCAATAAGACTCAAGACAACATCACATTATGAGACTCTTCATGTCTTCGTAATTACACCAAAATGCCTTTATTAATATTTTCACCAGGCCCATAGTCCCTCCTCCCACCACTCCAGAAGAGGCTATAAATATGGTTGGATCCTTGACCACCACTAGACTCTTTTCCTTCTCCAAATAAGAAATTCTGAAGGCCGACCCTCACCAAAGCTATGCTCTCAACATCTTCATTAAAGTAATGGTAAAATCAGTCCCTCTATCACTCGTTGATAATGGATCATCCCTCAATGTTTGCCCACCAAAAACCTTCAATTACTTGTGTTTGAAAGTAAGTGACCTTACTCCTACTTCCGCTGCAGTTCATGCATATGATAATACTCGAGAGAGGTCATGGGATCCATTACACTCATAATAGGGGATGGACCTATCAATCCCATTACTGAGTTTCAAGTTATTTACATACTCGCATCCTTCAACCTGATGCTTGGTTGATCGTGACTTCATAGCATCCGTGGGGTATCTTCCTCCCTTTATTAGAAATAAAAATTCTTCTACGAAGGGAAAGTCATGACCTTTTTAGAGATGATGATGGTATAGAAAATGTCAACACCAGTAATTCGATACTATAAATAAAACATGGGACAAATGACATGCTTCTTTCTGGCTTCAAGGTTTATCACCTCCACTTTCGGCGAGGATAATTTCAAAGATCGAGTCTATCCAAATCAAAGCCCTCGTGACAATATCAATGTGATATAAATTTTTAAGAATACGCATTTCATGCCCAGAATGGGGATAGGGAGATGCCAACAAAGGATACTAGTTCCCATATTCCTAAAGAGGCCTTTCCCCGTGTGGCTTGGGTTATCAAACTTTACCAGAAAAACTCAGAACCCTCCGCCAACCATGACTAAAAAAGAGTTTAGAAGATGCCAAAACAGTTTTAAGGTATTCGTTGAATGGAAGATTCATTAAGGAGGGTGAAGACTTCCCCTTCGATTGCTTTTGTGAACTATGGAAACACCATGTGGATAAGAAGATGAATTTGGGGATGGAAATCTTCTTTCAAGACAACTACTCTTAGGTCGAATACTACCAGCATGTAGGGAAACCTTCCACTGACAAAGCCATAGCCATTACCAAGGTCTCCGAGGAAAGTGATTATAAAGACTCGTTCAACCTACAAACACTAGGGCTGACTCCATATATGGTCCATTCAAATGCTACACCGTTAGACCCATTCGCTCTGATCGAGGCCACTGATTAGCCTCCTCTCAACTAGAATTTATATCAATCCCACCTGCTGAGATGCAACCCAGCCTTAATGTTTACCCTATCTCTTTATTTTTTTTTCTTCCTCCCTTTTCCTGATAACAATGTAATCGAGACCTCTTTTCATGAGGTTCCCAATGTTGTTTTTCCCAAAAGTGAAATAAACGAGGATTTTCAGTTTCTTGATGTGCCTTACATTAATTGTCTTAATTCTAATGAAATTCTTGATGATGATGACTTTAGAAATAAACAGTTCTTAACTGATCTTAATAAGGTTAATAACAAACTACATAACCGTGTTCAAATTAATGAGGATTAAACTGTTGTTATTAATCTCAGTTCTAGTAGCTAATAATATGAGAGGCACGAGCAATTCGAAGAGCTGCTAAAGGAATTTGTAGACGTCTCCGCATGATCCTACGACAACATGCCTGGAATTAATACCAAAATAGCTCAACACGAAATCCTAACCATCCTAGAATGCAAGCCAGTCATGCAGAAGATGCAAAATCTCTATACCAAATTGTCACTCAAATTCAAAGAAGAGATAGTGAAACAGTTTAATGTAGTCTTCATTTATGTGATCGAATAGCCCACATGGATCGCCAACATTGTGCCCATACAAAAATCAGGAGAAAAAGTATGCATGTGCGTCGACTACCAGGATTTGAACAAAGCATCTCCGAAAGATGATTACTCATTTCCCAATAAGAGAAAATCGCATTCATCACTCTCTGTGGCAATTTTTGTTACACAGTTACACCATTCGGGATCAAGAACCCTAGGGCTACCTACTAAAGGGATGCCATAACAACCCTTCATGATTTTATACACAAGGAGGTTGAAGTCTACGTAGGAGACATGATTATTAAGTTTAAGACTCGGAAAGGTCACTTGCCCACCCTCCAAAAGTTCTTCGAACGACTATGGCAATACCAAATGCGACTAAACCCACATAAATGGTTTTTGGTGTCATAATGGAAAGCTTTTAGGATTCATGGTCAGTGAAAACAGAATCGAAGAAGACCTCACCAAGATAAATTCTATACTCAAAATGCCACCACCTCGAATGGAGAAGGAAGTCCGGAGATTCTTGGGAAAGTTACAATACATTAGTCAATTCATCAGCTAGCTTCCTTCTATTTTCAAACTCATCTTCAAACTCCTCCATAAGGATTCTACCAAATTCTTAAATCAGGCCTTTCAGGAAGCCTTCGTCAGAATCAAGCAATAACTTACCCGAGCTTCGCTACTTATGCCTTCGTAACTAGGCCTCCCCACAATCTTATAATTGATTGTAACAGATATCGTAACAGCGGATTTGCGAGACCAATATATCTAAGAATCCCGTAAAGAGAGGTCCATCTACTATGCCACTCGAAGATCGGCCGAGTACAAAGTCAATTATATTACCTTGGAAAAATCATGCACCACCTTGGTTTGGGTCACTCAAAAGTTATGGCACTAAAAGCTCATTTTTCTCATTGGACTTATGTCCCGAATAGATCCTATTAAGTACAGGCTTAAGAAACCCACCATGTCTAGACAAATGGCCTGATGGTTGATGTTACTAGATGCGTTTGATATCATATATGTTTTCAGAAGGCCATGAATGAGGGAGACATATCTAATTACCTTGTGGACCACAACATAGAAGACGCTGACATTTGGATCTCAGAATTCTCGGATGAAGATATTCTCTACAGCTCTCATGAGGACCTCAAATGGTAAATGTTATTTCATAGTGCTTCCAATAATAAATGATACGACATTGGAATACTAATGATCGCCCCTAATAACTATCACACTCCCATTTCTATTAAGATAGATTTTCCTTGCACCAATATATGACTGAATACAAGGCATGCACCATAGGACTCAAAGCCTCCCTCAAGAAATGTTTCAAATACCTCAATGTATACGGGGATTCTTCTCTCATCAGTAACCAAGTCCTTAGAAGAGGAAAAGTCAAAGATAAAAAACTGTTACCCTTCCATGTCCACCTAGAAGAGTAGGCCTCCCAGTTCTGAGATACCACCTTCCACTACTTCCCCCGCGCAACGAACACCTTAGTCGACGCTCTATCAACCTTAGCATCAATGGTCGATATGCATGAGGGAACAACGATGTCCCCTTTCTTAGTCTGAAAATAAGATATACTAACCCACTGCTACCACATTGAGCTCGTCTCTAAAGAAGATTTTGATATGGCCTAGTTCTGGTACTATGACATCTGGAACCTCCTTAAGCACGGTATGTATCCCTAAGATGCCAACAAAAAAGAAACTTTGACAAAGAACTATTTAAGATAAACTTTAATGGAACCCACTTGCACTACATTGCAGGGGATGACATTAAAGAAATGATGCAGAAGATCTATAGTGGGGAATACGGACCTCATATGAACGGGCATATGCTTGCTAAGAATATTATCCATCAGGGTATTATTCGACCACCATATTCCAAGATTGCACTGCCTATGTTCGAAGATGTCTCAAATGCTAGCAGTTTGCCAATCTCCGGCACATACCTTCTCGAGAATTATACAACATGACTTCTCCCTGGCCTTTCTCCATCTGGGGAATTGATGTCTTAGGGAAGTCACACACAAAGATTCAAACGATCATAAGTTCTTCCCAGTCACCATTGATTACTTTACCAAATGGGTCGAGGCCGAGTCATACGCAGTACTAAATGCCAAAAAGGTGGGAAAGTTTATCCGGAAGAACACCATCTATCGATATAGGGTTCCCCACGAGCTAGTATCGTTGAGGTCAGAGAACTGGAGGATGATTATAGGATTCAGAGGCATAAATCATCTCCCTACCTACCCCAAACCAGGGGTTCAGTCGAAGCTGCCAATAAAAACATTAAGGCCATCATAAAAAAAATGACCGAAAGTTATCAAGATTGAGACGATCAGATCCTTTACACCTTTGGGGCTACTACACTTCGATCAAGACATTTACCTGGGATACCCCTTACTCTCTAGTATATGACGTGGAAGTAGTCATACCCATTGAGCTAGAAATACCTTCCTTACGCATTATACTCGAGAGCAGAGTCAGCGAGGAATACTGATATTAAAGACCCTTTGATGAACTATCACTCTTGGATGAGAAGAGGCTGAAGGATCTCTACAACATATAAGGGTACCATTTTCAGATAGCGTGATCATTCAACCCAAGACTCAAGGACCATAATTTACAGAAGGGAGACTTGGCCCTCAGAAAAATCATAGAAGCCATCTAGGACCTTAAAGGGAAACTCAAGAAAAACCGGAGTGGCTCCTACACCATAAAGAAGATTCTATCAGGAGGCTCTGTTATGCTCACTGACCTCGATAGAAAAAAAAATGTCCCATCTAGTCAACCTGGACCATCTCAAGATGTTCTATCCTTAGTCCAAAATCTCATTGCGCTTTGATTCTTCTCATCTCCCTTCTATTCTAAAAAAATATCTTTATTTCCTTCTACCCAGAATTTCGTAGGGCCTGATCAACAAAAAAAAATTGCCATCAAAATGGAACTTAACATACTTTCAAAATCCCCAAAGGTACGCAGAAGCTCATACACTTTACATGGGCGTGATCCCCTTCTTTTTCTCAAAATGATATTCTTTTCTAATCTTTGATAACTACGATTCATTTTATCATTTACATGAACAAAAGGATTATGTATGCCTTAGCTATTAGTATAGATAACTTAAATGTAAAACTCATCAAGATGAAAAATTATACGATGAAAATATTTTATTATTTCAAATAACGAAGTTCGGTACCATTATATGAAGTATCAGCGAAGGAAGTCAAACCAGCCACCCCTCCCTGCTGACTAAAGAAAGCCTAACCAAACTTCACAATCCAAAAACCCAAATACAAAAAAAAGCCCAATCACTAAAAGCTTCATAAAAGTAACTTAAAAGCTTCATAAAATCTTATCTGCGACTACTAGAAGATCGATCCCCATCATTATCAGCCCCTTGAGGCCCCCCCAAACTTCCCTTCCCTGGTTGATATTTTGAATACACTCCACAGAGCGGTACGCCCTGACTAGCCTAGAAAAAACCACTATCCCTCTTTTCATGGTGTCAAAAAGAACAAACCCCCTCTGAACTGTCTCTTCTGCAAGGATCTTTATCACTACTCGCTTCCACAACCATTTTATATAGTCTCTGGAGACATTCCAGACCCTACCTATGGATTGAGATGGATGGGTTAACGGTCGGCGTTTCCCCCACAGAGAACCTAACCTCATACGTATGGATTCGGTCAAGTATTCCCTAGGAAAAAAGTCTAGTGCCCGTGGAAGTACTATTTTCTCTCATATAACTTGATGCAGAAGCCTCCAAGGGAAATAGAATGAAGTCAGCCATAGGCCAACTAATCTAGCATACCAATACTCTCCCAGCTCTAGAATAGGTTGTAGTTCCCCCCACTATGGGACCAGCCAATGGAGGAACTGGGCTTCATGCTCCATGAACCAATTGCCCCAATTCTCCATACATAGACCAAAAATGATAAAGTACCAAGAAAAAAATTAGCGACATTACCAAGGGATACTCATGAGTAACCAACAAACGAAACCTATCATCCATCCATATGAATAACATTAACGGGCTCCCACTCAAAAAAACAAAGCAGCCTTGCCTCCAAGCATCAAGACCATTTAAACTCACCGCTAGTATCACCACCGCAGTACTGCGGAGACATCCACATTGTTATCACAACTAACTAGGGATCCACCATTAGGTCTCCCTTCACTAGCAAGAGCCTCAAATTTAATCCTAGGGTAATAACCCCAGTATATCCCGCATCATTGAAATCCATCAAGTGCACAGAATACATAATAGTCCGAAGGGAAATCATCCCCCAATAACCAATGGTCGAGCAACAAAAGGGGAAATTTGGGGCAACTTCGTAAATAATGCCCAGGGAGACCGAGAAAATTCTGGCATAGCTGCCA
This sequence comes from Sambucus nigra, assembly GCA_949130495.1. NCBI lineage: Eukaryota > Viridiplantae > Streptophyta > Magnoliopsida > Dipsacales > Adoxaceae > Sambucus > Sambucus nigra. Next base: position 145,840,262 of record OX422222.1, on the reverse strand, counting down.
CTATGGAGGGATTGATTCCCAACATGGCTGATAACTCCTCAGAGGTCGGGCATACCTCATCTAAACCAAAACGGAAAACATGGTCTTCAAGATACCAAAACTGCGTCGTCGCCACTAGAATATTCCAGTCAATGGCTTTGTTATGCCACAAGGAGACTCGCCTCAAGTTGAAATCCTCATAGTACACATTATAAAAACATGTGGCTTTAAGACTTTTGAGGTAAGAAGAAAATTTTGCACGCATAGGAAGGATCATTTCGGGAATAATAGATCAAACAGAAATAAGCAAGAGAGAAAGGGTATGCCGATCAACAAATGACAAAGGATCTGAGGATTCCAAATGAATTCCTTACCTATAGAGTACTTTACTCTGAGATTCCAAATGAATTCCTTACCTACAGAGTACTCTGATCTGTAAGAAAGTTTAATCAAAGCCTTAATGTGACTTGACTTGACCCATATGCCGATAGGCACGACAAGGGGTATGCCGATCGGCAACCCCCTAATTTGGAATATTCTACCTTTTCTTTTTTGTCAAAATTAAAGAAAAAAAAATCCTTACTTTGGAACACCTAAGTTATTTCTTCTTACTCATCCAATTTTATTTATCCTTTGCCAAAATAAACATTTAATTAATCTCTTCTTTTCTAGATAAACACCATGTCCTTTTTACAGTCTCAACAACAAAATAAAAAGTGCATGTAGGATAATATATTCAAACAAGAATTAAAAATTAAAATGTCCTTCATATATATGTTGTCATTGCACGGTTACATCTTCCCAGGAAAGAAGAAAAAATTGAAAAACCAAAACAACGGGACTGAGACCGAACCCATAATTTCTCTCCCTCAAACCCTTAACCCCAGTGATGAACACGGTGCCACCGACGACGAGCGATAGAACCTCCTCTTCCAAAACTCGACACCTCATCCGAGGTGGTATATGGAACCAATCAATAAGGAATGGAGTCCTTGATATGAACAGTTGCAGAGGCCCCCCAGCCTTTGATATCTTTTAGCCAGGTGGTCGGCACCCAAACATGCTGCAAGCAAAGAAGAAAAATGCCAATTAGTCAGTAAATAGTATATAATAAACCAAAAGAGACCAAATAAGAAGAAAAATAGTACCTCAATCTAAAGGACGTGATTCGTATGCCCCATCACCCCGTTTCCACTACGTAATGCGACATGCTCAGTGTCCCCCCGCTAGTCAATCTAAAATTATAAGAATGTCATTGATGACGATGACCACATGTACTATGGGAATATCCCACCGACCTACTAGTACCCCTAACCGAAGACGTAGGAGGCATAGGCATGTTCACTACGTCATAAATGCAATATGACATCAACCAGCTCATTAGGAAATCCGGGCAATCATATCTTGACGTTGTCTCTGTGTAAAGAGTATAGGCCTTTCCCACCATCACAGCACCCTAGCCTCGGTCAAAAACTCCCTCACCCACCTCATATACATCGGGGGCATTGAATAGGGTACCATCACCTCATACTCATGATCCTTCGCACCATCCTCTCTCCCAAGTTCCAGGCATATTCAAACTCATGCGCCATCAATCTCTACATCTGTGCAAACATAGCTACCACCCCTATATGCTGAGGAGCCATCCCCGAAGGGAAAAATGTCAACGTCAATCCCTGACAAAAGACAAATATTCATTAAAGAAAGAAATTTCCAAAAGTGGATTCAAAAGAAAAAATCAAATAACCTGATCACTTGTCAGCATGTTTAGGGCCTACCTACCGCTCCTAGGGATAAAAACTAGTCCGACCGCCTATTAAACTTTCGCTACTGATACATTCAAGAAAAGTCCCCCAAATATTCATCCTTCATGGATATCAACCTCACATTGAGACTAATCACCTCATAGAACCAGGTCTGCAAAAGACAGGAATCAACAAAGAAGAACTAAAGGAAAATGCATGGAAATGCATAAGAAGGAAAAGAAAAGCGAAAGTTACCTCCAAGAAATACGTGGACTTTGTAAAAATCTAGTTGTAGCATAGGAAAAATGCATCCAGAGAATAATAAAGGGTCGCAAAAGTCAGGATTCTTCAATCATAGAGCAGGAGGACATCATAAAACGTCCTCAAAATGGCAAAAAACTGAGATGAACGACGTCCCCACTCATCGCCACCAGAAAACCACCAAATAGCAAATTAAATAATTTGTCCATCAGCCTCACCTACCTCCTGTCAGTCTCATCAATCTTAATAATCCAAAGAACTTCCCCAAGAGAAGAGATGTGAATAAAATCCCCAGATACGAACTTACCCACATCGCCCAACGCCCGACTGAACTACCTTCGGCGTCACCCTCACTATACGATCCACCTCAATTTCTGAACCCTTGAAATGTATCCCCAACACCTGATGAACATCAATGCGTGTGAAAGTCATCTCATCAAAATCCAAATGGAAGGTGTGGGGAGTATCCCACCCCAATCTCCCAAACTGCACAGCACCATAGTAGAACGCGGTGTCTCGTCCAAAGCTTGCTCCAGATGGCCAAAATAAGAATAAGTAACCATCCAGTGCACCACCACCATAATATGCTACCATAAATCCCTCAACCCATTTGTCCCCTATAACGCATGCTAGAAGGATCTATATCGGTCTGCTAAAGCAAAAGAGAAGAAAAACCTTTCATCATCACAAGAAAATAAAGAAAGAATGAGAAAGAATGCCAAAGGTCATCATACTTATGTAAACACTAGGTTTCCTCACCATAGACGAATGGTGTTTTGAAGGTTGACGTAGAAGAGTGTGGTCATCGGTAACGGGATCAAACAGATCAAATACATTCTTGTTACCCAAGGCACGAGGCACCCTAGACTACCAATCTAAGCCAGCTCAGTCATCAACACTCAACCACTCCAAGTTGTATTCCTCACTACAAAAACCCTCCATTTGAAGTCTTGAATAAGAAATGACTTAGGAACGATTTGTAAAGAGAGTAAGCAGAAGATTGAAAGATTTGAAGATGTGAAAAATGAGAAGGAATCACCCCCTGTTATAAGGATTAAACGGTATGCCGATCGGCAAACCCCCTGCACATACTGATCAGCAACTCCCTGTTCCTCTGCCCAAGGAAGCCCAGGAGTCCGTTCTATTGCCAAACGACAACCTAGGAAACATGTTGGTCAGTAGCCCCTGAAATTATTGTACAAAACTACCAGAAAATTCAAGAAAAATCCGAAAAATGTTTAAAAATGCCAAAAAATATTGGAACATTTCTTCATTAAGAAAACAATTTTTGGAACACTAAACCCCGTACTGACTCCAAAAATCCCCATAAGGTTTAATATTACGCTCTTACCCCTAGGACAAACCTCAAACATATTCCACAAACATAACCAACAATACGCTCGCATCCCGAGTCCAAACCTCAAACAAATGCTTCCCCAGCGGAACCCAAAACTCAAACAAACCAGCATAATGGCAAGATAATACCTTCACAGTTCCCTAGAGGAATCATATGGCTAGAGGAAAATTTTAGGATGCACTTATAGTCAAAATCCTTCACAACTTCCCCTCTCAAAACAGCGTAATCCCCAACCAAATGTCTCAAGGGTGAAACCTTCCCTAAAAGAGTATCAAAATAATACAATCCTCAGTGGAATAATAAATGCATCTGCATCTCCAATATAAGATATCAATTCCCTAGTATAACAACTCCTCATGTCTCAAATTTAGGTCCTCAGAATTGACCTCGGCAATCAAAAACGATCGTCACTACTTTAGGTCCTCAGAATTGACATCGACCCTTAGAATCGGTCATCATCAATTGGGGTCCTTAGATTTGTCCTTGAGCCAAAGAATCGGTCATCACCATTTTAGGTCCTCAAAATAGACATCGACCCTCAGAATTAGTATTTACAACTTTTTGTCCACAAAATTGACCTTGACTCACAGAATTGATCGTTATCAAGTTTAGGACCTCAGAACTAACCTCGACCCTCAGAATTGCTTATCACAAATTTAGGTCCTCATAATCGACCTCAACTCACAAAATCGGTCATCATAACTTTAGGTGTTCAGAATTAACCTCTTCCCTCAAATTTGATCATAACAACGTTAGGTCCTCAGAATTGACCTTGGCCCTTAGAATTGGTCATCACCATTTTAGGTCCTCAGAATTGACCTCAACCCATAGACTCTATCTTTACATATTTAGGTCCTCAGAATTGACCTCTACCTTTTAAGTTAGTCACCCTCAACTCTGTGAATCAATCATCCTCATCCCTTTGGTATGCATAATTTACCTCTTTTCCAAAACATCCGTGCAGTGTCTATTTAACAGCCGTCACTTATTCCAATCTCGCCTATCGAGAGACTCTAAAGACACTATATTTTAGGACCCCCCCTAAGTGTCTCCTTAGGTCCCTATCACTTCCTCATTTACTATAAAACCTAGGTCATACTCTGAGTACTGATTTAGAGGCCACTAGGGGATCCTAGGACCTGTCGAAATCTTAATGAATATTTGAAGAATTTTGAATCCCCTTCCAATGATCCACCCTGTGCCAAAATCGGTCTTATGGTTCAGATAAACAATTCATTTTACTATTAAAAATCGATCTGAAGGCCACCGGGCGCCCGTGGGCACCATTTTTAACCCCATTAACTTCCTCTCCTGAGTGTAACTCAATGAATCTTTGAAGGGCTCTAAATCCCCACTCCAATGGTCTACCACATTTGTCAATTGGCCTTATAGTTTGGATGAACGGTCCATGTTCCACTAAAAATTGATATAGAGGTCACCAGGCACTCTCGGGCTCCATTTGACTCTCGTCAACTCTACAACTCGAACAAGACTAAATGAATCTTTAAAGGAATTTGAATCCCAATTCCAATGTTTTAGACGAATGATTTGTTTTCCTCTAGGAATATCTTGTCGAAAGTACCGTCGGCTATTTCTAAGCCCTATTTGACCACAGTCAACTCCCGAACTCGGGAGTGGCCCAGTGTATTCTTAAAGGTCTCTGAATACCCTTTTCCAATGATTTTTACCGTGCACTATTATTGCTTAAGGATTGTATTTTATGACCATTTTTCTAACAAATATGCGTGAGACTGCCGAATGGCAAACCCATTTCTTTTCCCATCGATAGTGTGTCTGGGGTTGTCTACTGATAGGCATGTTAAGAACAATTTTAATTGGCACCTTCTTGACCCTATATAAAGGGAGCATGAGCTCACTTCAAAAGTCACCTCAGACACATCCTTCTCAGTGATCTCAGTAATATTCTCTCGAAGTTAGAGTGATTTCAACCTCCACATTCCATTTTTATCCATTTCTTACCCAATTCAGCAAATTCCATTCTCTCTTCTCCTACCACCTTGATCACTTGCAAGAGCATCCCTTCAACAATTAAGATCAATCTTAAAGCTTTCGAAGAAGTTCCAAACCTTTCACTCTTTCTTTAAATTCCTTTATTTTCGCATTAGTTATTCAAATCTTACTTTAGTATTTCATCTTTATTAGATCACACATATTAATATCCAACCCTTTTATTAATAGTATTGCACATACTACATTTTCTATAAAAATAAAAAAATACAAGAAAAAGAAGGTTTGCTTAAAAATTCCAGACGGGGATTTCTCACTACATTTTCTCCACAAAAATATCTTTTTTCTACACACACATATAATTAAGTTCCCGATTGGATTTATGGGATAAACCTCACCCCCGTGTTGCATGCAAACTACATGGATTGTGATGCCTTTTTAGGCTACGTAGGCATGTGGGGGAAAATTAGAAATTCGAGTCCTCCTTTCCTATTTTTGTTCATGCGTGATTTTCATATACTATATTTGTGATTCATGCTCGCATTTTGTCTAATCTATACCATCGCCTTTCTATAAATGATTGGTGACTCGATAAACGCACACATTATGTTTTTCATTACTGTTTTTAGGAACACTCATATGGATTACCACACTCCGTCTTTACCCATGACGTGTGTCGAGTGATTTTGTTCTCTATTTATACACACACACAAATAGTTACTAAGGCGAAGAGTAACACATGTCCATTAGAGATCAAAAGGGTGGGATGGGTGCCTAAAACCTTTCCATTTCGTAACTTAGCCTTCAAATCCTTGAACTAATTTGTTTTCCAAGCATCAGTATGTGTTTGATCTTGTTGTATCTAGGCAACAACATGTCTTTTGCCTGTTTTCTGAAAAATAGGTTGAGAAATCTATCTTTATACATCACCCCACGCCGACGACGTACGAATTTCCCTGAGGAAGGGTGTGAACACCTCTGCGCACATGCACTGATCGGGAGACGAGATGGATACAGCTATGAATTCAGTGTGCCAGAGGGATTTCTCTGAAGTTGGTTTTTTCAAAGTTGTTTCCTTAGGCCTGACTATTAAACTGTTGTTGGTGATGTGTGACCCAATGATAGATCTTCAAGTAGCCATGATAGTGGCGTAGATGTGTTATCGTTGTAGTCCTGCGATGATGGTGCTGCAGAGACTTTTAATTATCTTCATACTTAGAAGGATGGTCATTTTGGAATTCTATAGGGGAGCCTATGATGTTTCTCATTTGGATTTTTGATTCATCTGGTGGCATCCTGAGTACCCCAATTGGGCATCCATAACTTCTTCACTAGTCCCTTCTTCAGTTTCGTCCCTTTAATAGAGAACTGGGTTAACTGGTTCGTGGAGTACAGGTCTTGGTGTCTTCATTGGTATGTTCCATGGTGTGGAGACTTAAAAACCATTTTATAGTTAGGAGAACATAGGTATGTGTAGTTGGTTGGCCTTTGTAAGACTTTCTTCTACTTTCCTTGGCGATTTCTGGCGATTTCTTCTACTTTCCTTGACCGAGTCTCTAAGGATGATACTAGGACATTTTTGGAAGCATGATTAGCCATCAACCCATCTTCCATAATCTATTAGAGGGGATAGGTATTTTCCTAGGGACAATATGAGATGGATATGGACACGGGTAGTTGGGAAGATTTTAGCGAAAGGGAACGTGCAAAGTTGGCTTTTGCTTTTGTACCATGGAGGAAGACATTATGTTTTCACTAAAGCTTATCAATGCATACATATTCATGGAGTGCATAAGGAGCATCAATCAGGAGTGGTAGACATTGGAAACTCCTAGAAAGGGCAATGATGATGAGGTAGGACCATCTGGCAGGTGAGGCTGGTAGTTTATGAAGTTATGGATTTTTATTTCAGGGTGTTTGTGTTATAGTAGGTATTCGACATGTTTTAGTATTTTTCTATGAATCTAGTCTATTTGGTAGGGTAGTGGGTTGTTTTATAGGTTGGTTTTTGTAATTTTAAGGGGAGTGGTTTGTTTGACTCCCTATACTGATATTTCATCAAACGATTGTGTTCCTTAATTTAAAAATCAAACTAATTTTGATAATATTTTGTTATGCCTTTAATGAATTTTTCATTTTAATTATTAATAATAATTGCTAAGCCATATATAATCCTTTTATTTGTGTAAATGATGAGATGGATTTCCATTCTCGGGGGGGGGGGGAGAAAAGAATAGCAGTTGTCAAAAAAAGGACCATGCCTCTGAATGTCGTCTAGGCTACCTACATACCTCTCTGGGTTTTCAAAATTTCACTAATTTCATTTTGAAAAACATTCTTTTGAGCGGATCAGGTCCCACATAGTTCTGGGTTTTGGGAAATAAAGAGATTTTTTTATAAGGAATGGGATGAGAAGAGTCGTAGAACACCAAGATTTAGGATTGAGGGTAGAATTTCTTGAGACGGCCCACATTCACTGGATGTACCATTTCTTCTCTCCATCAATATCTGAACACATAGCGGTGCCACCTAACAGGATTTTCTTTACGATGTAGAGGCCACTCCAATTAGGTTTGAACTTCCCCCTAGGGTTCCAAATGGGTTCTATAATTTCTTTGAGGGAAAGGTATCCTTCTTAGACAAAGCGATACTTATATTTCCTATTGAATGATCGCACTACCCGACGATGATACCCCTATTTTTTATACTGATCTCTGAGACTCTTTTCATCTAGAGTGAGAGTTCATCATAGTGTCTTTAATGCTAGTATTCTTCATTGACCCTTCTTTCAAGCATGACACGCAGATAAGGCACTTCTAGTTCAACGGGGAGCACTTCCTCCATGTCATACATTAAAGAGTAAGGGTTAGCCTCAGTGGGCATCCTAATAGAGGAGAAGTAACCTTAGAGGGCGTATAGGATCTAGTTGGACGGTTTTTTTTTATTTCAATCATCTTATTCATGATGGTTTTGAGGTTATTATTAGCGGTTATGATAGTGCTATTAGTTTGAGGTTGGTAAGAAGAAGATTAGTGTCTCTAAATCCTATACTTTTTTATTAGTTATGTTCCCACGGCTTCAAATCGGAGTCCATTATTTAATACCAACTCATGACGAACCCCGTATCAGTAAATGATACTCTTTCTGATAAATTTGGCAACTTTCTTTGCATTTAGCATCGATTATGACTACGATTTGACCCATTTTATTAAGTTTTTGATGGTGGCTAGATTAACTCTTGCCCATTGGAAGCTTTGGAAGTCACATTCCCTATGATATCTATGCCCCAGGTGGAAAAAGGCCAGGGAGAGGTCATATTGTACAATTTATGGGGAGGCAAGTGTTGGAGATTTGCAAACAGTCAAAATTTAAGGCATCTTCAAACATACGTAGTGCAATTTTGAACCCTTGCAGTCCAATAGTAACCATGACAGATGATTTTCTTAGCAAGAATGTGACCATTCCAGTAGGTCCCCTATTCCCCCTTATTTATTTTTTGCATCATTCCTTCAATATCATCCCCTAGCATGCAATGAAAATGGGTTCCATCGAAGTTTCTCTTGAAAGAGCTTTATCGCAGATGATGTACTGGGCAGCCAATTTGCGAAGAGTGACACAATATTTCTTATATAAATCTTGGGTATACCTACTATATTTGAAAATGCGCCAAATGTCATAGTACCATAACCCGACCATAAGGGATTCTTCTTTGGTGACGAGTGCAATATGGTGACACTGGGTAGGCACTGCCTATTTCTGAACCAGGAAAGGCGCCATTCCTATTCCCTCCGGCATGTCGACCATGGAGGATAGGGTTGCAAGGGTATCGGTTAGACTATTCTTCGATCGTGGAAGGTAACATCTTTAAACTAGGAGGTGATCTCTTCTAGGTGGATGCGAAAGGGTAGAAGCTTCTCGTCTTTTATTTTCCATTTCCTGAGAATTTGTCCGACAATGAGGGAAGAGTCCCCATAGGCATCTAGGTTCTTAATTCCATTCATAAGGGAGATCTTGAGGCCTAGGGTGGATAATTCATGCTCATTCTGGTTATGGTGCAAGGGGATTTTATCTTAGTGGCAATAGGGGTGTGAGATCCATTGGGAGTAATTAGGAGTATTCCAATGTCATACCCTTTCATGTTTGAAGCTCTATCAAAGAAAATTTGTCATCTGAGATCCTCATGAGAAGTGAAAAAAATGTCTCCATGTGGGAATTCATAGACCCGAATATCAGTTCCTTCTATGGGATAATCACCAAGGTAGCCGGAGATGAACCTCCCTTTCATGGATTTTTGTTTTACGTACATAACGTCAAAATCGAATAGCAACATCAACCAATGGGCCATTTATCTTAACAGAGAGAGTTTCTTTAGCAGGTATTGGATGGGATCTATTTAGGATACCAGTCTTATGGGAAAAGAAAGCATATGGTGTCGTAATTTCTATGTGACCCAGAATAAGATGACACATAATTTCTCCAAACTAGTGTAATTGACTTTATACCTGGTCAATTTTCAACTAGAACAGTAGATGTCTCTTTCCCTGAGGGATTATTCAATGTATTAGGCTAGTAAATACCCTTTGGCTATATTTGTGACGGTCAGGTACAAGATGAGGGCTAGACCTAGCTACAGAGGCATGAGCACTATAGGTCAGGTAAGGTATCGCTTGATCTGGTCAAAGTATTCATTGCAATCCGTATTCCTAACTTTGGTTGAATCCTTGCGAAGAAGTTTGCAAATGGGTTCATAGATAGAGGTCAGCTGGCTGATGAACTGATTGATGTATTAAAATGTACACAGAAATCCTTATACTTCCTTTTCCATCCATGGTGGTGGAATTTTGAGTATGTATTTTAGTTTGGTGGGGTATGTTTCAATTCTTTTCATGCTGACCATAAATCCAAGAGTTTCCCCTTAGTGATGTCAAAAACACACTTTTATGGGTTGAGTCGCATTTGATATTATCACAGTCGCTCTAAGAACTTCAAGAGGGTGAGAATATAACCTTACCTAGTCGTGGACTTAATGATAATGTCTTCATCATAGATCTCTACCTCTTTATGAAAAAGGCAATACATGATGGTTGTGTCAATCCTTTAGTAGGTAACCTCAGCATTGTTTAGCCCGAATGGCATGATGATGTAGTAGAATGTTCCCTATGAGGTGATGAAGGCAGTTTTCTCTTAGTGGTCAGGGTGAATCTTAATCTAGTTATAACCAACAAATCCATCAACATATGACTTGATGGCGTGACTGGATGTACTATCTATGATGATGTAGATGTTGGTCAATGAACAATCATCTTTTGGGGATGCTTTGTTAATTTCGATCATCATCTCACATGCAAACTTTTCCTCCCGAATTCGACATAGGGATGATGTTGGCAAGCCATGTAGGGTACTAGACCATGTGAATGAACCTCGCGTTTAGATGTTTGACTACCTCCTCCTCAACCTTGAGGGACCATTCCGTTCGACATTTCCTTAATTTTTGTTTTAACAATTTTCATTTTGAGAATGTTAGACTATGGGAAGAAATCTATGAATTCTTTCAGCAGCTATTCAAATTACGCCCCCTCATGCTCATTAAGGTTGGAACATATCCTAATCTCGCACTGATGGCTACTGGAATAGATATTAATAACAACAGTCCCATTATCATTAGTTTGAATGCAGTTACATTATTTATTATTTTACTTATTGAGATCAGTTAAGAATTATTCATTTATAAAATCATCATCAATAATTTGATTAGATACGACGCAATTAATTTAAGGCATGACAAGATACTTAAAATCCTATTTTATCTCACTTTCAGTGAAAACAACTTTGAGAACCTCGTCAAAAGAAATCTCAGTTACATTTACATCAGTGAAAGGAGAAACAGAAACGTGTGCAAAGATTTCTTGGATATGATAAATAGCATGGTTTGGATGAGCTTGAGCAGGCTGGACTAGGATGGCATGAGAGGTACATCAGCAGTTGTGATATGGGTGGATGGTTCCGATGGCACAACATCTAGGCGAATCATGTAGACATGCAGCCCCAGTGTATATAGGTTAAAGTATTCCTCAAAGTCTCTATCCCCATAGTTCTCAAAGATTTATATGGTTTCCTCGAACAGAGGTTACACTTCTTACTTGTAGTCTTCATCCACGGTGCTATTGTATTGAAAGAAGATCTTCAGCCCTGGTTTCATCTTCTTGTCAATGAGGTCATACCATGGTTCAGAGAACCCACAAAAGGGAAAGTCTTCACCGACCTTAATAAATCTTTTGTTCAAAGAGTATACCAAAATAGTCTTTTTATCCTCTAGGCTTCTTTTAGATTGTGATCAACAGAGTGCTTTGAATCTAGATATTGAAGGTTAGTAGACTAAGACACAAGGGGGAAAGGCTTCTTCCAAGACTATGGGCTTAAGGATTCCTTGTTGGCGTCATCTTAGCCCCATTTCGAGCATAAAGTGCATGTTCTTGAACACTTGAATTACATTTGCTTTGCCATGAGGGGCTATGCTATGGACAAACCCAATCATGAAGTTGTCCCCTACTGAGACGGGGAGTAGGTCGATATTTCAACTAGAGATTAACATGTCATTGGTACCATATTAATTTTCCAAGGCTGGATTGGTAGTCGTGGCACTATTTGAATTGTCGTCATCCCCCAGGATGGTGATGGCTTGTCCTTTACAAAGATTTTGATAGATACTCCTCGGATGCTAGGGATCCATAGGTGTCCAAGGAATAGGCTGAAGTAGGAAAGTATATTAATGACTCAGAATTCTATCAAAGGGTTGATTGGGCCACCCCTTAGCGTGAATTTTATGGATCCCGTTACTTTTTGGCCATTGTTGCCATAAACATGCATGACGAAGAATGTGTGAATGAGATCACTAACTTTTAATCCCAAGGAGTTGAAGGTTTTTAGTAGACATACATTGAGAACGAATCCATTATCGAAAAGTTCTAGTGGTACTATCATTACCATAATTCGATGGAAATGCTAAGGGCATAATTATGATAAGGGCCTAATTTTGGGATTTCTTCTTCGAAAAAAGAGAGGAGTCTTCTAAAGTTTAAGGATCTAACCATATTCACTGCTTTTTCAGAAGTAGTAGAGGGAGAAAATGTGGGCTCTGTGAGGAGCTTTATAAGGGCATTTCAGTGCAATTGGGAGGACATGAAAAGTCCTCACAAGGTGATATTAGCTTGGATTTTTTGAGCTGATCGAGACCTTTTCTTTCTTTAATTTTCATTTGGAATTAGGAGTTCTTTGATAAATCCCTTTCTTTTCTCTGGTTTGGTTGAATGGGGAGTCGGATCTTTATGATATCGCCCTGATTTGGTCAAGTGGTTGACGGAGGCGGGGGAAGAATAAGAACCCCATGGATTCATCTACTTTAGGATGAATAAAAACTTTATTGATTTCTCATAACAAATCTTCAAAGGATATCATTAAACAAAAATTAAAGACTGAACTAGCTTTCTTATAATTCAGTTCATTATCTGAGCTATTGACGTCATCCCCCCATCCGTTGGAAAAGATGTCTTCCTTTCAAGAGAAATCAATGCACCCGATAACCTCTATGGATTCATCATACAAGTCTTCCCACTTAGCGGGGAAGTGCAGAGATGAAGGGACTATGAGTCCTTGAAGTTTCAATGAAGCGAACAAATTGGAGATGCTATAGATTTATCTTTTCTCGATAAACATATCGACTATGACTTGCATAACATTGTCTAGACTGGTTTCCTTAATGGGTGCCACCCACTCATCTGATTCCCGATCCCACTTCTGGGCTTTCATGAATAGGCCACAGAATGTTTTATAGTCGATGGACATTTCTATAGGAAATTTCAGTCCAAAACTTTGATGTTAGTTTAGTATATAGGTAGTTACATGACTCCCCCTAGGATTGGGTGCAGATGGAAATGCGAACCCTTAAAAGAAGCGATAGATCTTCATTAGTAAGGCATGTAGGGTGTAAGACAAAGGATGAGAAAACCTTGAGAGGTATAGGTGAGATTATGGGGGTAATGGGCAGTTTGATAGGCACAATATGGGTAGAAGGGTCAAACTTAGGGTTGTTTTCCAAGAAGATGGAATTTCTTCCGGTTACACGTACTAGGAGAGCATTATGGGTCGTGTTGGGATTCGTATTAGCTGGAGGGGCCCCGATCTATCAGGTATTTGATCACATTATTGAGGTGAAAGCATTGGTCGGTGGTGTGGCATGTGACTTAGTGAAAGTAAGACCGGACATCATATTTGAAGTTTTTACATAGTGGGTTTGGTATTGATCGGGGTTCTAATGGTTTGATGAGATTTAGTGTTACCAGATCCTGGTATACCTTCGATAGGGGATCATGGAGTTCAGTGTACTATTTTTTATAGGATAGGGGAGACTATATAGTGACCAAGAAGTAGTAGGTTTTATATGTTATTGATGGTTGAGAATGAGGTATTGGAGGTCTTTTCATACTTCCTTTGTGTAAACTGTTCGATCAACTTCTTTGATTTAGACTCTACTATGGTAACCTCTTCTTTGATTTCTACTCCAGCCTCTCAGAAGGCTCAGAATTGAGAGTAGTATTGCTCGAAGATGAGATAAGAATTTTTTTTTCACAATGCTAACTTATTCCTACTCTAGGGTCCTTTTGGTCATGGTGGTGGATTTCTCTCTCCATCTTAGAATAAAGATATTGATTGATTCCTTGGGGCTTTGCTTTAGCAGTTCAAGGTCCCTATTTGTTACCTCTTGTTCTTCGTTGTATTTGTATTGAGACATGAATTTCAACGCTATATCTTTCCAACTACGAATTATGGATTCTTTGAGAGATAATAACCATCGGAGAGGACTTTATTTGTAGATTTGTTGAAATATTTGGGCCATTATGTCTTCCCAGGCACCAAGAAGGGTCATGGGTTTATGGTAGATACATAGGTGAACAATTGGGGTCCCACTACTCCTAAACTTCTCAATGTACATCATCTTGAACTTCTCTGGAAATCTAGCTTTAGGATAAAGAGACATGTGGAAGTAATCCATGTAGTTCCCAAGGATCTTGATTTGGTTAAACTTCTTCGATAGAAGCTTGATGTATTCCTTAAACTTTTTTAATTCCTCTTCTATAGGATTCAGGGGTATTGGTAGATTGGCACCTAGCTGGGAAAGTTCGAAATCGAAAGCTGACAAGTGGAAGTTAGTTTGTGGTAGGGGCACGCGACACATGTTGGTATTCTTTTGGGACCCAAATAGGCTCAGAGGCTAGTGGACCCATCGCACGAGGAAAGAGGATCTCAGGTCCATGAGCTTTTAGATCCTGGTCTCGATGTCACTACATCTCTTAGACATCGATTTAAGGTTTGCAAATCTTAGCACTATGTTGGGATGTCAATAAGATCTCGTTAAACATTCAGTGATTGGTCAGTATGCATGGAGATATATAGAAGTAAGAGAAGTGAGGGTGTGTGCTAGTGAATCTAAGCATAGATAATCTACAAGTGGTGTGTGGAGTATGTGAGTAAAGTGAAACTATATACAAGTGTGAGTGAGTTAAGTGAACATATAGAATATATACAAGTATGTGGAGTGAGCATGTACTAGTGAGTGAAGAGTGATATATACATGAGAATAGAGCATGGTAGAAATAAGTATGAGATAAATACACAAAAAGTAAGTAAAGGAGTAAAGGGAATACACAAGTGGGAGAATATGTACACATGTAGAAAATCAAGAGAGCAAAGAATAAAACCCATATAGAAATAGAGTCTGGTCCTCCAAGAAAAATCCCCAATGGAGTCGCCACTATGGCCATCTGGGATCAAATATCTTCTACGCACGTGGCTCGGGCCCTCTATTATTGGGATGATGGGGAGGAAGAAGGAAGGAAAGAAGAATTCTTCCCTCTCTCTCTCTCTATCTTTTTTGCGATCCAGTCTTGAATATAAAATTAGCACTCGGGGGTAACATGAAAAGATAGAGTCTCCAACCTATTTTTTTAAAACAGGAAAAAGAATGTCACCTTCTTGAGATAAAGGCATCAAGGTCAAACTGATGCATACGAAATGAAATAATTTGAAGGTTTGGGGACTAAGTTATGGAATGGGAAGGTATTAGGCACCCGTTCCGGCCATTTGTTGTAACAACCCATATTTTTACAGAATTAAAAATGAAATAACTTGGTTAAAATTTAATTTACACGTGTGATGTAACTTAATGGAAATTAAATATGATGGGTTGATTAAATTATTAATCGAAGAGAAATAATTAATGATTATTGAATAAAATTACTAAGTGAATAGTAATTATATAATTGATGTCACAACGAGTGACCGTGATGTAATATCGCACCCGAATGTCTTAAGTGGACCAAATAAAGTAAAGATATAATATAAATAATGGGCAACTCGGATGATGATTTTGAGGTGACGTTTGAGTTCTAAAGGGTCAACATAGTATATCCGGGTGTGTAGTTTTGGCCCCGAGACAGTTTTAAACATAATTGACAACTTGGGAGGGTATTTTAGTAATTTTATAACTTAGGGTTAAGGAAATTTTGGGAATTTGAGTATTATATATAGTAGTGGTGATGTGAGGCTAGGGAGAAGAGATTATAAATCAAGTAGATCCAAGTAGAGAGGAGAGGAAAAGTTTTCTTGGAACTCAAGCAAGGGTTTTAGAGAATTCAAGTTCAATTTAGCATCACAACCACTCTTGGTGAAAGGATTTGAAGAGAAGCCTCATCAAAGAGATCAAAATCAAACCACTCCAATAAAATTCATGTATTTATCTTGCAAATTTTTATGAGTTATAATACTCATGTAGAGTAGGGCCTTTGAATTTAATAAAATTGATGATATTTTGTGATTTGATGAATATACCTCATAATTGGGAATAGGATTGGATGTAGAATGAATCCACTTGTATAAAAAAAATGAAATCAGAAGTTATTAGATTTATATCACGAAACCCTCCATCTAGATACAAATGCAATAAAATCATTCTAGGGATTGAATTGTAGAACAACTTCTTAAATTTGAGAAGTCTATGAAATTGGGTAAGTTATGAATCATTTAAAACTTAAATCGTAATCTTAAAAACTATTTTGCGTTGTTTTGGTTTCAAAAATGGCTATTCCGTTTGTGAGGACTTATAGAAAATCATATTTTCTGCATTTCGTTAATTGATACATTTTCTCCAAAAATGCCTCCGAAATGCCTCAAAACTGCGTTTTAAAAATCTGGACAGATTCGTGGGGAAAATTTTAAGAAATGTTATTTTTTGTTCGTAGTTTCGTTGGAGGTTGTCTCTACTGATTGATTGTGATTATTGTTTTATACTTAGATGATGAACTGCGAGGTTAGTTTAGAAGGTTTCCAAACTCAAGAAGGTGTAAATTGTTCGAACGAGATTGGTGTGTCGCTTGAAGGACCCTGGGTTTTAGGTCTTGGAGATATCTTTTTCTCGCAAACTCGTGGCCTCCACTTCATATTTTAAACTAGTGATATTAAGTAAGGGGTAAATACAACCCTTAGAGTAGTGAAAGATGATCGAAATTACGTGAAATGGAAGTTTAATTAAAAATTATGGTATGTTGTATAATCGAGTGAAATATATACCACGTAAGAGTTGATGAAATATATACTACATAGGAGGTTTATGCACAGAGGGCAATCCCACCTTGATTATTCTAGTGAGGATTGGATTAGTGCCCCAAAGCATGCAACTTAGCGCGGTCCACTATGTGTCGTGTATTAGTAGAATTGGCAGGTCATTCTAGTACGTTAGATATGCGTATATCCCAAAGTCTTATAACCATGTTAACCTCCACTATGATGTTGATTTATTTTGGTTTTGAGGAAACATGAAGAACCAATAGTCCTTTATTGAGTACGAGAGGTGCACGGACTTAATAGCGTAGTATGCCAACATCACGAGGGACCATTTCGGGGATGCTATATGTGTGTGTATATATTGTATGTGTGATGTATATATATATATATATATATATACCCATGTAGTATAACTACTTGTGTGAAACAATAGAATTGATAGATGATGAATATATAAAAAGGAAATTAAATGGTGAAATTTGAACAAGTGGCTCAATTATAAAATGAGAATAAATAATTTATTATTGAAACCATTGTACAGTATAGTATGGGCATATACGTAAGAATTATACATAACGAGAGTAGTCAAACACCTTAGCTAGTTGGGTAGGTGATAGTAGTTAGGTGGAATACGTTAGGCATGCACATTAGTTGAGAGGTGAGAATCTCAAGTGAGTGTATGTGATTTAAATACTTGCTAAATATTTTTAAAATATTTTTGCTTGGGCTCTGACCCGTGTCAAAATATTTTGAAAATATTTTAGGTGTCCAGCCACAGGGACACCCAGCTTAGAGATCCTATCCAGTGACACGTAGCTGCAGCAGTGTGGAGGCTTTCAGGATATCTTCTTAGACGGTTCAACTCGTTCTTTCTAGATAGGAGATTTCGTTATCAGTTTGTCTGGGAGTGTTTCCTTAAGACTATTTATTTATTTCAGTTTCGCATCAGACTATATTCAAATTTATGTGTTTCAGATTGTGGTTGGATTATTTTACTTATAGAGCAATTGGTTTATTCAGTCTCCTTTATTTAATTATTTATATTTGTCGTGGGATTTTTAAGATTAGATTCATGTATGATTGGTTTAATTCTTTTAAATGATTGCTGCATGTGTTAATAATAAAAGAAAAAAATGGCACCAACTTAATTTGATATAGGTGATTAGTAAATAAAAAGTTTTCGACAGTGATGCTAAGAATGAAACCATTAATGATCTCGGTTTAATTTAACAATGGACTGATCAACCAGGATTAAAATAGGTGGGGTGTCACAGATGGTATCTGAACATCAGTTTCTAGTGTTCATAGGATTTGTACGGCTTACTATGATTTCTGCGTAGCGTTCTTGGACTTAGAGCCCTATTATTAGGACTGTTATATTCATAATCATGTACTTGAGACTACGTTCTTCTACGATTATATTTGTATTGACGGTGAACTCATAGAATTCGATCTATTTTTAGATATCAACTAGAAAGGAATGACAGGATGGGATCGTCGGAAGAGGTGATGCTAGAAAGGAGAAATGAGTTCCTCTAGCACCACAAGGTATAGTAACCGTCATAGAGGTGATTGATATTATAGCACAAGCAGTTACTGTCGTATTATTACACTATCAAGAGAATATTATCCAGTTGATAGGAACCAAAAGGGAAAGGGAACCTAGTAAGTCAAGCAACTCAGGAAGAAATAGTAACAATTTAACACCGAAGCAACAGCGACAGGAAACTCAAGGCCATCAAGTCCAAAAGAATAATAGAGATGGCCAGTAGAGTCAAAGACACCAGGGGCAATATGGTCAAGAGTAGTGAGATTTCAAAGGGAGATGTTTTACATGTGAAAGGGTGTCCACAAGCGCCAACTTTGATCGCAACGAGCTAAGGAGAAGCCTCAATCCGACCAATAAGGTCAAAAGGAGAAAAATTTAACCGGCAGTTGTTATGTTTTTGGGGATGCGAGTCACCTAAAGAAAGATTGTCCATAGAAAGGTTAATACCATCAGGGGCAATTGGGCCAGTATCGGAGGGAATTCCTAGGTTAGTATTTTAATTCTAGATAGACCGGCCATAAGAGGAGGGGTTTCCCACAACAAGGGAGAGCTCCACAGCTGCAGGGTGCCTCACAGGAGTAGTAGGCACAAAGGTTACATGTGGCACCAGCCCCACCCACACCCCCACTACAGGGGCAACTATAGTAAGGATATACCTATAATGTCCGGTATCCAGTCATGCCAGGGGCACCGTAGAATTTCTATGGAGGATTGTTTCCTATTCATGGGTGTAAGGGTAGGATTTTATTTTATATGGGGACATCAAACTCTTTTATAGCGACTAGATTTTCACGAGATGTCGTCCTATTAGAGACAGCTGGTAGTCTTCTTATGTGTGTGGAGTCAACGATGGGTAGTGGGCCATCTATACACTCAATTTGTATAAGTAAGGATATCGATATGGGTATGTTGTGTTTATCTACCGAACTTCTTATTTTAGATATAGAGGGATATGATGTTATCTTAGGGATATATTCGTTAGAGGGATATCGAACGATGGTAGATTATTGTGCGAGGACTATTGTATTTTTGATATCGGGGCAAGAGATTTTCTAGTGGCGATGCCTATTCTCGATGGAGGATAGCGAACTCATCTTCATTAAATTGAGGAGGACACCTCCTAGGAGATGGTAGCATCTTCAAACGCGATTCCAGTTGTGAGGGAATTCAAGGATGTTTTCTAGGATATACCCAGATTGTTGTCGAGCTTAAAAATTGATTTTGTTATTGACCTAGCACTAGGTACGAGACTGATAACTTGAGCACCCTATCGTATGGCCCCATTTGAGATGCATGAGTTGAGAGAGAAAATTCAATAGCTCTTGGGGAAGAGTTTTATTCGACGGAGTACTTACCATGGGGTGCACCGGCATTATTTGTCAAGAAGAATGATGGATAGCTTCGATTAGGTATTGACTATAGAGAGTTGAATAAGGTCACGATTCGAAATAAATATCCCCTACTTCGTATTGATGATCTATTCGACCAGCTAAGGGGAGAATATTACTTCCTCAAGATGGATTTGCAATTCGGTTATCATCAGTTACGTGTTAGGGAGGAGGAAGTCCCTAAGACTGGTTTTCTTACATAATACGAGTTCTATGAGTTTAGAGTGATGCCATTCGACTCACCAATGCCATAACAGTGTTTATGGATCTGATTAACTGAGTTTTTTGAGAGTTCCATGACTAGTTGTGATTATGTTTATCGTTGATATTCTGGTTTACTCTCGTTTTGAGCATGAGCATGCTGAGCATTTATGGAAGGTTTTACAGACACTCAGAGAACACCAATTTTACGCATAGTTTATTAAATGTGGGTTTCGGCCTTGGAAGGTACAGTTTTTGAGCCACATAGTGGCTGAGGAGGGTATATCAGTTGATCCGAGTAGGTATCAGCAGTGAGGGAATGGGGATAGCCCATGACACTGATCGAGATTCACAGCTCTTTAGGGTTGGCAGGATATTATCAGAGGTTCGTTAAGGTTTTTTTTAAAGATGATGAGTCCATTGACAAACTTGACTCATAAAGGGGTGCCATTTATTTGGGATGACCATTGTCAGTTAGCTTTCGATGAGCTAAAGGACAAATTGATCTCAGCACCCATACTTGCACTGCCTAAGGCGGGAGTATCTTATTGTTTCTACACTGATGCATCCTTGCAAGGACTTAGGGGTGTATTATAACTGGATGAGAGAGTTATAGTGTATGAATCACCCAAACTTAATCCCCATGATAAGAATTACCCCACGCATAATTTGGAGTTAGACATTGTTGTATATTCCTTGAGGATCTGAATGCATTATTTGTTGGGCGAGTAGTTTACTTTATTCAAGAACCATAAATTCTTCAGTATCTGTTCATGAATTAGGATTGAATAGGAGGCAAAGTAGGTGGTTGGATTTCATGAAGGATTACCACTTTGATATTCAATAGCATCTTAGAAATGTTAATGTTATGGCTGTAGCCTTAAGCCGAAGGCCAGCAAGTGAGTTAGCAGTGGTTTAGAAAGTGAAGTGGAGAGAGATTTGACACGATGATAAGATTCCTATAGCTTGTATGTACATATTAGCTATGACGCCCAATATTTTTATGAGGGTAGTGAAAGAACATGTAGAGGATCCTTATTGCCAGGACATAGTTAAACAATTATTAGCTGATGGGACAGATGGGTACTCGATCAGTTTAGAGGGTGGTTTGCAACTTGAAGTGATGTCAGAGGCTCACGGGTTCCAATTTACAGTACATCCTAGTGGGGAAAAGATGTACCAGGACATGCACAAACGGTATTGGTGGTGGGGGATAAAACGATACATAGTAGAGTTTATCTCAAAGTGACCTTCCGGCTAGTGAAGGTATCCCACTAGAGACCAACAGGGATGTTACATCAATTAGCGATTCCCATGTGGAAATGGGAGGGTATCACCATGGATTTTATCGTTAGATTACCATTATCGCAGTAAGGTCATGATTTTATATGAGCGATTGTGGATCGGTTGACCAAAGTGGCTCATTTTCTTTTCGTTCGTACTGATTTAGAGGCAAAACAATATACACAGTTAATTATCACTGAGATAATGTGATTATATGGTGTCCCGCTTAATATTGTGTTCGATAGGGATAAGATCTTTGTATACCATTTTTGACAGAGTTTTCAATAGGTAATGGGGATAGATTTACGATTAAGTACATCATATCACTCACACATAGATGGGAAGACTGAGAGGGTTAATTAGATGCTTGAGGATATGCTGTGAATGTGTATACTCAATGTCAGATGTGGATGGGAGAAGTATATTCCTTTAGTGGAGTTTACATATAATAACTCCTACCAATTTACTATCAGGATGGCACCATTCGAGGCACTATATGGCTGGCCTTGTCATTCGCCTACTTCTTGGTTAGAGGTAGGGGATAATAAATTATTGGGGTCAGAGATGATCCAGGATACCATTGACATGATTGAGCTAATTTAAGGGCGCATCCGGATAGCTGAAGATAGGCAAAATAGTTACACAAATGCAGATAGGAGACATATTGAGCTTAAGGTTGGCGACCTGGTATTGGTATGAGTGTCTCCTATGAAAGGTGTGATGAGATTTGGCAAGAAAGGAAAATTGGCACCGAGATATGTAGGATCATTTTCGATCATTAACACGGTGGGACCAGTGGCTTATAGATGGGGATTACCAGAGCATATTTAGCGGATTCACAACGTGTCGGTGGAGTGAGAGAAATTTTTGGCATGTTCCACTAGAGGAGATTGATAGGAGAGCCAGGGGTGATTCTTGATCGTAGTGAGCATAAACTACGATCAACGGTGGTACCCTTGGTTAGAGTTCAGTGGGGGCACCATCATGTAAACGAGTCTACTCGGGAGAGGGAGGATGACATGCGTGAGTAGTGATAGTTATTTACCGCAAGTATGTCCAAATTTTGAGCATGAAATTTCCTTGTAAGGGGGGAAGTATGTAACATGTATTTTTAAAGAATTAAAAATGAATTAATTTGGTTAAAATTTAAATTACACATGTGACGTAATTTAATGGAAATTAAATATGATGGGTTGATCGTATTATTAATTGGAGAGAAATGATTAATAATTATTGAATAAAATTACTAACTGTATAGTAATTATATAATTGATGTCACAGCGAGTATTCGTGACGTGATATGGAAACCATACGTTGTAAGCAGACTAAATAAGGTAGATATCGAAAATAAATAATGCGTGACTCGGATGATGATTTTGAGGTGACGATTGAGTCCGGAAGGGTCAAAACAATCAAAATAGTATACTCGAGTGTGGAGTTTGGGTCCCGGGATAGTTTTAGACATAATTGACAACCTGGGAGGGCATTTTAGTCCTTTTATAACTTACGGTTAAGGGAATTTCGGGTTTTTGAGTATTATATATAGTTGTAGAGATATGTGGCTAGGGTTAAGAGATTAGAAATCAAGTGGACGCAAGTTGAGAGGAAAGGAAGAGTTTTCTTGGAGCTCAAGTAAGGGTTTTGAAGAATTCAAGATCAATTTATCATCACAACCACTCTTAGAAAAAGGATTTGAACAGAAGCTTCATCAAAGAGGATCAAAATCAGACCACTCCCATATAAGGAAAGTATTTATCTTGCAAACTTTTATGAGTTATAATACCCATGTAAAGTAGGGACTTTGAATTTAATAAAATTGATGATATTTTATTATTTGATGAATATACATCATAATTGGGAATAGGATTGCATGTAGAATGAATCCATTTGTAAACAAAATGAAATCAGAAGTTATGAGATTTAGATCATGAGACCCTCCATTTAGATTAAAATGCAATAATATCATTCTAGGGATTGAATTGTAAAACAACTTCTTAAATTTGAGAAGTCTATGAAATTGGGTAAATTATGAATCATATAAAACTTAAAGTGTCATCTTAAAAACTATTTTGCACTGTTTTGGTTCTGAAAATAGCTATTCCATTTTCGATGCCTCATAGAAAATCTTATTTTCTGCATTTTGTTCACTGATACATTTTCTCCAAAAACAACTCTGAAATGCCTAAAAATTACATTAAAAAATCTGGGCAGATTCGTGGGGAAAATTTTAAGAAATGCCATTTTTAGTTTGTTGTTCCATTGGAGGCTGTCTCATTTAATTGATTGTTATTATTGTTCTATACTTGGATGACGAACTACGAGGTTATTTCAAAAGGGTTTGAACCTCAAGAAGGTGTAAATTGTTCGAACGATATTGATGTGTCACTTGAACGACCCTAGGTTTTAGGTCTTGGAGAGAGATATTTTCATTGCCAATGCGGGGCCGCCAGTTCGTATTTTAAACTAGTGATATGAAGTAAGGGGTAAATAGGACCCTTAGGGTAGTGAGAGATAATCGAAATTATGTGAAATGGAAGTGTAATTGAAAATTATGGTACTTGAAATATATGAGTGAAATATATACTACGGACGAGTTGATGAAATTAGCTTGTGTGTATACATACTGAATAATATATAAATAGGTTGTGTGAATACTTATAGATATGATTTGATTATGTGTGTGTGAACTTACCTATGCTACCTGCTATCAGGAGGTTTACGCGCAGAGAGCGATCCCACCTTGATGATTCTAGTGAGGTCTGTATTGATGCCCTAGAGCATAGAACTTAGTGCGGCCCACTATGTGTCATGTATTAGTTGGACTGGCTGGTGATTTGGGTATGTAAGGTATGTCCGTATCCCAAAGGCTTAGAACCATGTTCTCCTCCTCTATGATGTTGATTTATTTCAATATCGAGGAAACATGTGGAACTAATAGTCCTTTATTGAGTACGAGAGGTACGTGGACTTGATAGCAGAGTATGCAAGCATTACGAGGGACCATTCCGTTAATCCTTCGTGATCCATCGATTAATAAATTAAACCGGAATCATTAACAGTTTCATTCCATTATTCCATTAATCTTTTCTTTTTTTACTCCGTGATGTGTGTGTACATGATAATAACATAAATAATGGAAGAATGGAATAATTCAACTCGCGTCATGGAAGGGATGAAGCGAACTCATCCGTAGGAGTGTTCCCGTAAATACTAATAAAAATATGGTGTAAGTGTTCGCTAAATCACAAATCGCTATGAAAGAACGAATGTGGACATCAGATGAGACACAAGTACGTAGAAGTCTAAAACTCCAAAAATACATATAATAAAATATAAAAGATGTATAATAATGAAAAAAAGGAGGACTCAAGTATTGGGATTGGCCTAAGACGCCTACGTAGCCTAAGGGGCATCAAAGTCCACGTAGTTCGAAAATAGCATAGAAGTGAGATTCAACACATACATCCAAATGTGAGACTCCTCTTATGTGCATGTGAAGAAAATGTATATTAAGAGTGGAAGTTTAAAAATGGAAATCTAGTTTTTCGAGTTTATGAATAAACCTTTTTTTTTTTTTGTCTTTTGTGGTTTTTAGGAAAATAGGCTATGTGCAATAATAGTAATAAAAAATAGAGATTAGTGGATGTGATATAATGAAACAAAAGCACAAAATAGAAATAATACTAATAACACTAAAATGGATAAACAAGAGAAAGGGATTGAGAAATAAACCTCCTTATGGATGCTTGTTGCCGAATTTAGAATGAAAATGTGATAGTTTTGAAATGTTATTGAAGTTATGTAGAGAGGTCATGTGAATTACCAAGTGGGGTAAAGAGGTGAGGTAAGAGAATGTGGAAAAATTGACTTTTTGTGAAAGGTAATGGCTCTCATTACGAGACAGTGTTCTCTGATTTTCTGAGAGCGTCTCTTCAATGTGTTGTGGTAGAGAGAGGTCATGTCCCTTGTATAGGGGCCAAGGGGGTTACCGATCGGTAAGATCACTGGTATGTATATTGACGTGGTGCTTACCTTTGGGGAAAATAAAAGCACACTAATGTGATAGGTAGGGCTCCTGAGGTGCCTATAGGCAATCCAGCACGGATTATTCAAGAAAACGGGCATAAAATGAATACTGTAAGTCCAAATCGTGCATGGGGTGAACCATTGAAAAGTTAATTTAGGGCCCTTTAAGAATCCATTGACCCACTAATAGGTCTAGGATTTGACCTGAAGTTAAAAGAGTTTTGAGGCGCCGAATGGTCTCTCAAAGGGAGGTCTTTGGAGGAAAATGAATCTTTAACTTATACCATAAGGAAGATTCATGAACGAGACGGACCATTGGAATGGAAATTCAATCCCTTTGAGAATTCATTTAACTTCGCTAGCTTCGGAGAGTTGATAAAGGTCAAATGTTCCTCCTATCTGCAGATAGCCCTTAAGAGTAAAATGGATCATTCGTCCAAATTGTAAGGCCAATTCATGTACGGTATGGACCATTGGAAAGGGAATTCATTGTATTTTGAGGTTTCATTGATCTTCTCTCAAGAAGGAAAGTGACTGGAGTCAACTGGCTCAGGAAAGCTTAGTGAAGTCTAGATCAGTACTCAGAGTAAAACAAATTATTCGTCCAAATCGTGAGGCCAATTCGCGCACGGGATGGACTGTTGGAAAGGGGATTAAAATCCCTTCGAATTTTCACTGAGATTTTCGCAAACTAGAGATTTAATCGGAGTTAATCAAAGCATTGGAGATCCCAGTGGCCTGCAGATCAGTACTCAAAGCATGACTTAGTGTTGATGGTGAATGGATGAGTTCTACGGATGTAAGAGGGTGCTTATGGATTCCTAAGATAGGGTGTCTAGAAGGGAATCACATTCTTAGCTTGC
This sequence comes from Sambucus nigra, assembly GCA_949130495.1. NCBI lineage: Eukaryota > Viridiplantae > Streptophyta > Magnoliopsida > Dipsacales > Adoxaceae > Sambucus > Sambucus nigra. The sequence continues at coordinate 145,814,025 of OX422222.1, read as the reverse complement.
ACTCAAGTTTTAATGCCACCTCTTATAGCTATAAATGTCACATTTCTAAATGCATAATATTAGATAGAGCAATTGATATTATGTGCACAATATCATGTTCTAAGGAAAAGTGTATGAGCATTACACCCAATTGATTGAGAAAATGATATTATGTGCATAATATCAGGTAAGCAATTGATATGAATTCCTCTATTAGGTCCTCTATATTATACACCCAATTTATTACGCTTTGCCTCATTTTTTTCCTTCATAATTCACATCAATAACATATTACTAGTCCTAACTACTTGGGGGAATGGGTTAGGTTTGGGTACATGAATTTTGTGACTCCATCCTTCTTTATTTGGCCCTAAGTCCTATTCAGTTCACTCCAAAACGATATCCCACTGCATCCAATTACACATATTTGATGAAAAAATATATATGGATTATGATCACTACTCATGTGATGAAACCACTATGCTCACTCCGGAGTATATATGCAATTAAGTGTGAACTTCTTGCCTTGTTTTACTATAAGTATATCCAACAATATGTTATTTTATATTAAATTCCAAGGAATACCTTTAAATAATTTGAAGTGAAATATCCTCCACTATAAACCATTTCAAAGTTTGTTTTAAACAGTGTTGATATACATTGTATATATTTCGAAGTCATTTTTGTGTGTATGCATTATTTGAAAGAGTTAAACGTTTAAATGAAGGAAAGTGTCCCCAAGGTGCCTTAAAAATCCAAATGAGGGGATACCTTACCTCCCTAACCAATGAGCCAAAAATAAAGAACAGATCATGTAATGTTTATACCTTATCATATATTATAATAACTAAAAAACTATAATACCAAAAGAAATAAAAAATGGTAAAGACTCGATAAGGGAAAACTAGAAGCATCAAACCTCAACATACCTTTAACCTCCTTAGGATGAGTTGTGAATCTTATGTAACAAGTGTATCTCTTATCTTCCACTCAATTTTTAACAAGGAAATTGTTGGAAAATTCTTTATATCATAGATAGAAACTAACATCCATATCTTTGCTCACCTCGTAAGTACATTGTCAATTTGTTTTTACATGAATTAATAACATTAGTATTATAATATGTTATTTTTTCCTTGTGTACATAGTTTAAAAAAATCCTTCATGTGTGTTTCCTAATGGCATATGTTATGCTTGAAATTAGATTCAATTTTTTTTAGGAAGAAGGAATAAAAATGATGAAAGTTGTGTCATCACTGTGAAGAATAATTAGTTGATAATCCAGGTGACATACCCAATAGTAGAGTTACATATTTTTGTGTTAGGAATTTAGGTTTTGGTTTTAGAATAATTCTTTACATATGTTGTGCACTGGACTGCTTTTTTGGTACCCATATGTCGATTCTTGTATGGTCGTGTTTATATGATGCATCAAATAAATATGTGATGTTATGAAAATTACGTTGTTATAATATCTAAGGTGAAATGAGGATGGTATCTTCCATCAACTTAGTGAATTTTGATGGAGGCTCTTCTGGTTAGAACCACCACAAGCCAAACTTACACACGGTGTTTCTCAGGACTGCATTGTCAGATTCAACTCAGTTGTTGAGTTATAAGGAGGTGATAAATTATGTTTAATTGTCTAGTTTTAGTTATGGATTGATTTTCATTATTTGCTTCAGTTTCTTCCCTTTTTATTTCTTGTAGTTCTAAGGTTTGAGCGATCAACTAATTGCAAGACTATTCTAGTTTGTTTGAGTTCCCCAAGACCTAGTTGTTGGTAAACTGAGTAATGAAGTAAGTTTACACTAGCTCCAAAAACTATTTTACCATGTTCTTTAGTTAATAATCAGAACTTTTAAACATTATATACATTATTTATTTCTTATATTATTAATTCAAGGATTGTCTTTTTCTCCATTTTGAGCAGTGTAGATTCAGGTTCTATTTCTTTACTCGTATAAATAAGCCAAACACGTACACAATAATTCCTACCTACTAAGAATATTAATGTACTAAAATATAAACGATGTATGTTACTTTAAACAATTAATGAGTTGTAAAAATATTTTATAGGTGATCAAATGAAATAGAGTGAAACGTCCATAACCCATTGATTCACTATAAAAGGTGACCAAATGCAATAGAGAAACATATATCCATCTCTCATTTGTTCATAATAGTAAGAAATACCCTTATTGCTTCTGATCATCCATCCCCTGTTGCTGATGTAAAATCTCTTAGAAAGTCTTGTCAAGGACGAGAAACTGATAAGAAGGCTATAATTGTGATATTGGATCGTAGAAATGCAATCCAAAGGAAGCTGATAAGGCAAGCTTGTAAAGACATTTATCAAGAAGATATTATCAAGCTCCTTGAGTTTGAGCCATCTAGGGAATCCAATACTTGATTATCGTGTGATTATCGAGATCTTATGCATTCGATCAGGGGATTACAAGGTATTCCTCCTCACTTTTCTTGGAAACGAAGAATGAATAACATTATTGAAGGAGTTAATCTAGATTAAGTAATGTGATTGGATTATTTTGGGGGTTTGAAAACCTTTATCAGTGTTTCTCTAGTTTTAGACTTTTAATATTATGGTGGATATTTTTTTTTACTGAGCAGTTTGTAACCAGTTGATGAAATTGTTTATAAGGCATATTATCAATTGAAGGCCTGATTATATAGATGCTTGATTATTTTTTATTTAGAGTGATACTCTTGCATCAATTTACATAAAAGTATATAAACATGATTATGGAGATTCTTGATCTTCCTCACGTGATGAGAATATGAGCTTTTTGGAGGATCCTTTATGGTGTATAGCATCTTTTAGTAGTGGCTCTCATTGTATGACATAAATTTGGCCACTTACTGTAAGGACAGAAATTTCGAATTGAGTCCTTTGTAGTTTTTGCTCAATTTTGGACAAAAATATTTGAGTCATAGGATAGAGCTCATATGTATCCATCCAAACCTATGATGTGTTTGTTGAAGACGCAGCTGCCAGATTTATAAAGCATCATCATTGCCAAGTTTCAAGTACCATGGTTCTACGTTAACGACATTTGATTCCGTAGTCTCCAAAATGTATGAATGTATTTTTATATATATAGGGAGACTTGGAATAATTTTATAATGGGTGCAATTTTATTTTAAAACGAAATTTATTTTCAGAAGATTATTTTAAAACTTTGAATAATGTTTTTGGGCTTAAAATTGAAAAATGAACATTATGACATTTCGTTCAAAATTGTCATTCGAACGAGTTTGTCGTTCGAACTAGAATTTTGTTCGAACGAGTTTGCCAACGATTTTTTCCTTTTTGGCAACTGGAACATCGTTAGATGGTCGTTCGAATGAAAATCTCGTTCAACGAGTTTTTTGGCGGGAAACTATTTTGGTAATTTTCTCCATGTTCCCATTACTTTTGTCCCACTAACTTTTCCCAGATTTTAAATGTGCGAGAACCAACCTTTTTGAGACAATTTTTAACACGCTGTGAAAAGGAAATATAGATAGAGAATTTCCAAAAATAAAAAGTTCAAGTTTTTGTGTTTTCAAGCCTTCATGAATTAATTTCTTCCAAAACACATATACCCATCAGATTATGTTTATTCCAAGTTCTTATATATATATATATATATATATATATATGTATATATCTTTCTTGCTTGGAGTTTGTTTGGCAGTGGGTCCTACTCTACCATTTGAAGACTTGTTTGGGTTTACCTCTACATCCCACAAAGAATAAGAGTTCGCTTGCTGCGGCGTTCCCACTCGGAGAAACGCTTCGGGTGTGGGTTGGTGGTTGTCCAAAAGGCCTCATTGTTTTATAAGTTAAAGAAAAAATTTAAACAACCCAATTGAGAAAAGAAAGTGGAATCCCAAAAGAACTGCATTACACCACAATAAGTATACAATAAGGGAACCGAATATGCTATCGGTCAACAGGTACATACAACTATTCAACAGGTTTAATTTAAGTTACATAATACATCCATTAGATAATTACAAAATTTTGGGCCACACGCCCGAGTAGATGACCCGATCAATACTAGGATAGAAAAATGAAGGCGTCTAACAACATATCCCGTACTATCCGCAAAGCATTATGGCTCCCCAAAAGCACCGAAATGGAAAAGTCAGTACGGGCGCCCTTGCAGTGGATCACCTGAGCGGATACAAGATTCATGCACAATAAGAAAAATGAACGGGTCAGGGCCCGGTTTTATATGATCACCAGATGAATAAAAAGTATGACAGTTAGGAACAGTTAAACATGAATGATAAAGATGAGAATCTATGAACATAATCTCAAAGCATAAACTAAGAGAATTTAAATGACTATAAATATCTATTAGTTAAGAAAGAGGATTTAAATGAATGTCATTAATTAAAAACCTTCATCCCTTTTCACTATTTCATTTCATCTTTCCATTCCTTCTCAGGAATATAATTTTCTGTCATATGCTCTTTGTGCCATTCCATTCCTTAGCAGGAATATAATCACTGTTACATGCTCTTTCTGGAATTTATTATACATCAAGTCCCACTTGATTATCAATAGTTATATTCATACACATATAACAATTCTAAGACCGCCCATCCGGGTTTCCCCACTGTGTGTGCCCCTAAATAACCATCATCTTCCAGGGCTTATATACTAAGACAACCTGGGCACCTATCGCAAGACGTTGGGAAGCGGCCATATGCCTACGTGAGAGTCATACCATACCCGAAATTACTTCTCCATCGTAGAAAAATATATAAAACGCTCACATGGCCTAGGACTATATCCACCTTGCATTCATTAGCCAGGGGCTTCACCTCACGCGCGCACTTCCCTTATGATGGTATTTAGAGAGGTGTGTTTAAATAAATTAACATTTATCATATTAGCCTCATTTTCATTTCCATTTTTACATGCATATGTTTCATTTTGCCCGAAACCATAATCATATTTTATCCAGAGCCATACTTAATTCACCTCATTATTACACCCTCAAAGAAATAATAAACTCTCAGGTTAGTCTCCAAGCATTTTAAGGTTCTACAACAAACCACCAAGACTATCCTACCTCAATTAAGCCTCTAAAGTCTCCAATTATGACCTTACAACTCCTAGACTTCTAATAATTTACAAAAGAAAAGTAATGCCTGAACATCACTTTATGCACCCTCGGAATAAACCCCATATAGACCGATTTTAATCTAGGGTAGTCCCTCAACCAATCTAAGACTCTAGGACACTAAGTTTACTTCATATAAGAAGGTCCCTAAGTCCTAAGCCTAAGGAAAAGGGTTTGGAATTGGGAAAGAAAAACAACTAAAAATGTAGGATTTTCGAATCGATTTGGACTGGCCGAATTGATTCGGTCTGAAAAAGCGAATCGATTCGGACCAGCCGAATCGATTCGGTCAAGATAACGGACTTTCTGCATAATTGCTGAATCGATTCGGACAGGACGAATCGATTCGGTCCACTCAGACCCGTAAATTGTCCCTTGGGAGAATTGATTCGGACAGGACGAATCGATTCGGCCCACCCAGAATTGCCAATTTTGGCTAAGGAGTCTTGGACTCCTCATTTCTCCCAACTCATTTCCGTTCAAACCAAGGTCATTTATTGCAACCAATACATTATAAAGGCTTCTAAGTACTCTCATTTACATCAATGAACATCCAAATCATCCTCTAAGGATTCAAAACCCATAAATTCATAGAAACCCTAACATTGTTAAATCATAAATAATACACAACTATCAATACTAAATATTCATCTTAAATCACATATCAGCTAGTAGAAAACTTTCCTTAAACTAGCAAATTTCAGATTTGATTTGGTAGAAGCAACAATCCCAAATCTTCAATCTCCAGTTTCTTTCCTTTTCTCCCAAGTTCTCTTCTTCTCTCTATCTCTCTAGGTTAGTAATACAAACTTAAGAGAAATAAAGGCTTATCAAGACTAAATCGAGGCATTAGTCTAAAATTATCAACTTAAGTTGTTAATACCGCAATAAAATGATTCGCAACTACACATTTATGTCAAAACAAGTCAAAATAGCCCAAAACACAAAAATGCAATATCGCACTTATCTTGCACATTTCGGGACTAACTACGCCCTCCAAATTATCATTTCGAAATTTTATAATTCATTTCAGGTTCTGGTTTCATTTAAACCATAAATGTCATTTAATGCACATGACACTAAAAAATGCAACATGATGATATTTACTTACTCAAACAGTAAATATGCAACAATTTTGTAAATATTAACTTTTAACTCATTTAATTAATACTTACTCCATATCTCCACATTTCATATAATCACTTTACACAGTAAATAAATATAAAATAGGTTCTCGGAAGCGAGGGTTGTTACATACTCCCCCCTTAAGAGGGATTTTTGCCTCCAAAATTCAAGCATACCTTGCAAGAAGAGATGCGGATACTTTTTTCGCATGTCGTCCTCGCGCTCCCACGTTGATTCCTCGACGTTGTGATGACTCCATTGAACTCGAACCAATGGCACCACTCGAGATCTCAATCGTCTCTCACCGTGCTCTAAAATAGCAACTGGTTGTTCTTCATCTGAAGTGTTGGGTTCTAACTCGATATCCTCGAAAGGAATATGCCAAAGGGCACCTTCACACCTCTTGTACTTCTTCAAAGAGGAAACATGGAACACATCATGGACTTGTAGCAAGCGTTTGGGTAAGGAAAGTTGATACGCCACCGGACCTACCTCGGTAATAATAGGAAAAGTCCCCACATAGCGCGACGCAAGCTTCCCTTTCTTTCCAAATAGCTTGATACCTTTCATAGGCAATACTCTCACCAACACTTGATCTCCAAACTCCATCTCAACATGCCTTCTATTTGCATTGGCATAACTCTTTTGATAATCGTGAGCTACCCGAATGCGATTTCGAATGAGTTATATCTTAAAAGAAGTATCCTGGATCATTTCAGTTCCATGGAACTTAATATCCCCCACCTCCAACCAACAAGTGGGTGATCTACAAGGCCGACCCTACAAAGCTTCATAGGGCGACATCCCAAGAGTAAATTGGTATGAACTATTATAAGAAAATTTGACCAGAGGGAGATATTGTTCCCAACTACCTTTGAAATCAAGCACACACATTCGAAGCATATCATCCAATATTTGGTTGACTCTTTCTGTCTGCCCATTTGTTTGAGGATGATAAGAAGTGCTTAACTTCAATTCGGTTCCCATAGCCTCTTGGAAACTTCACCAAAAGTGTGAAACAAAAACCTTGTCTCGATCGAAAATTATATTTAAGGGCACCCCGTGAAGTCTAACAACCTCTTTAATAAACAACCGGGCATAACAAGTGGTATTATAGTCGGTGCGTACCGGTAGGAAGTGTGCTGACTTAGTCAAACGATCAACGATAACCCAAATAGAATCGTGACCACTTTTTGATGTTGGCAAGCCTGTGATGAAATCCATCGATATGCTCTCCCACTTCCACACCGGAATTTCCAATGGTTGCAACAAACCTGTCGATCGATGATGGTCTATCTTGTCCAATTGACAAGTGGTGCATTGGGAAACGAACTCAGAAATATCCCACTTCCAGCCTGGCCACCAATACTGACGACGCGTGTCTTGATACATTTTGTCATTACCCGTATGTACTGCAAACTTGGAACCGTGAGATTCCACCATCACGGCCCGTCTTAATCCCTCTTCGTCCGGGATAATGAGCCTCCCATGGAAACGTACCCCACCCTCAGAGCCTATAGAGTAGAATTTTGATCCCTCAGTCAACAACTTGTTTATATGGTCCTGACACCCCTTGTCCCTCCTTTGGTCTTCTACAACTCTTACCACCATGGCAGGCATTACGGTCATCACCCACATAAACGCCCTAGAAACCGCATCCTCCTGATGAAGCTCCTTCCATTTTACCTTCCACACCTCCACTAACTCCCCCTCGGGCTTTCTACTCAAAGCATCTGTCACCACATTCGCCTTGCCCGGGTAATAGTGAATGTCAAATTGATAGTCTTTAACAAACTCTAGCCATTGAGGTTGACGCATGTTTAGATCTTTCTGTGAAAATAAATATTGCAGCGATTTATGGTCTGTGAAAAGACTAAATTTCTCCCCTAGGAGATAATGCCTCCAAATCTTTAAGGCAAAGACAACTGCGACAAGTTCCGAATCATGCACCGGATAATTCCTTTCATGAGGCTTTAGCTTGCGAGAAGCATAAGCGATAGCCCGTCACTCTTGTTGAAGTACACCTCCCAATCCTTGTAGAGATGCATCGGTAAAGACTAAATATTCCAATCCTGGCCTTGGTAACGCATGGACTGGAGCAAAAGTCAACCTATCCTTGAGCTCATCAAAAGCAGACTGACAGGAATCATCCCAAATAAACCTCATGCCTTTTTGGGTTAAATTTATCAAAGGACTCGCGATTTTGGAAAAGCCTTTGATAAATCGGAGGTAATAACCCGCCAAACCTAGAAAACTACGAATCTCGGTAGGTGTCGTGGGCTAACCCCACACCCTCACTGCATCAACTTTACTTGGGTCTACCGAAATACCCTAGGCTGTCACAACATGGCCCAAAAACTGTACCTCCTGCAACCAAAACCCTCACTTCTCGAACTTGGCATGCAGTTAGTGATCCCTTAACCTACGCAAAACCAATCGTAAGTGGGTAGCATGCTCGGATTCTGTCCGTGAGTACACTAGAATATCATCAATGAACACGATGACAAACTGGTCCAGGAAGTCTTGAAATACCCTATTCATGAGGTCCATAAACACGACAGGAGTATTGGTTAATCAAAAAGGCATAACCAAAAATTCATAGGACCCATATCTCGTGAGGAAAGCAGTCTTCGATACATCTTGTTCCTGTATCCGCAACTGGTGATACCTCGTCCTCAAACCTATTTTAAAGGAGTACAATGCTCCCTTAAGTTGATCAAACAAATCATCAACCCGAGGTAATGGGTATTTGTTCTGGATGGTGATTTTATTCAATTCTCGGTAGTCAACACATAACCGGAGAGAATCGTCCCTTTTCTTCACAAACAACACTGGAGAACCCCACGGTGACGTACTTCGCCTAATAAACCCTTTCTCAAGCAAGTCCTAAATCTGATCCCTTAATTCCCTCATCGCAACATGAGCCATATGATACGGAGCTCTCGCAATCGATCGAGTTCTCGGCGCTAAATCAATTACAAATTAAATCACCCTACTAGGAGGCAAACTCGGTATTTCCAGAAAAACATCTTCAAACTCTCTAACAATCGAAATAGAATCTAAGGAAATAACTACATCCCGAGAAGTCTCCTTCGCAATACAATACAAGTAAGTGCTAGTACCTCCTTCTAAGAGAGGCATAACCACTAAAAACATTTCTTGCCTCGGAACGGAAAAAACTATACTCTTCCCATAACAATTAACTATCGCATGATACTTCACTAGACAATCCATCCCCAAAATCACATCATACCCGACCATGTCTAGGACGAGAAAATCGGCCTCAAAGCACAAATTACCAAGAGTTATTCCTATTTATTTACCAACAAAGAAAATGAGTGAACCATCAGCCATGGAAGACTCAACACTAGCGAAGGTACTCTCTGCAGATTTTATCAACTTTGTAGTCTGATCAAAACTTCTAGAAATAAATGAGTGTGTCACACCCGTATCAAATAACATACGACCCATGTGACCTTGAATAAGAAACTCACCCTCAATAGTTGGCGGCGTCTACGGAGCAGTAGGAAGCATAGCATCCTGAATATGATAAACGTGCCCATACTGTAGCTGACCCTGCTATGGAGGGGTAACTAGATTAGGTGCCTGCGGCGGTAACTGAACCTGGGGCTGCTGTGGGATCCAAGGAAGCTGTCCCCCAATCAGGTGAGGACACATCCTCTTGATATGGCCCAACTCTCCACATTGAAAGCATCGATTTGCTAGATTCTCCTGACCTCGACCCCTGTTATTTCTAAACTGGGTAGCGCCTTGGCCCAGATGACCTCTACCTCCATTTCCACCTCTACCTTCTTGTTATGGTTGCGGTCCACCTTGACCATGCCTATTGTTATTTCCACCCACAATAAATCCACCAAAACGTTGCCTCTTCGATAAATACCCTTGATGGGGATCCTTTTCTCTCTGCTTATTACCCAAAGATTAGGACGAGGGAAATGCTCCTCCTCTAGTCCCATTTCCTCTGGGCCTTCCTGCTTTACCCACTACTGTAGTTTTCTTGCTACTCTGCATGTACAATCGATGTTCTTGGCAATGGAGCAATGCCGCATTCATCAGCTCACCAAAAGTCTGCAAAGTTTGATTACCCAGCAAATGTTGTCGGATTCTCCAGTTCAAACCTCCCATGAACTTCAAAACCTTCCTCTCTTCCAGAGTAACCTCATCCGGTACAAAACTTGATAACCGGGTGAAATCCTCTTCATATTCCGCCATGGATCTCTAACCTTGCACCACATCCTGAAGCTTCCTTCTCATCTCCCTTTGAACTGCAGGAAGGAAGTACTTCGGATCAAACAAAGCCCAGAAATCATTGATAGTCATGGTGTCTCTCTGTTCTGGTGTAGTCATTGACTCCCACCAATGTAATGCAAACCTGACGAGCTTGAATGTAGCAAGGACTTGTTTCTTCTCCTCACTACATTCCACCATTTGAAGATGGCGTTGCATATCCTTCTTCCACTGATTATATCTTATAACATCAGAGCCTCCAATAAATTCCGGGGGATGGCCCTATAAAAAGGACTCTCTAACTCTCTCCCACAGAGAAGGTCCCATGGGAGCTTGTGCATCCTGCACTCGTTGTTGAGCTTGTTGTAATTTTTAAACCACGGCAGTCATCGCTGCGTTGACCGCTTGAGCCACAATATTTGCTACATCAGCAGCATTTATAGTTCCTTGTGGAGGCGGGGGAGGACCAACCTCCTCTTCTACAACTCTATTGCGTCTGGCTGGGTGACCTCTCTTAGGCAGCATCTGAGATAAGGAAATAATAGAGTTAGAATACTATTTAAAACAATCTAATTTTGCAAAATATCGCATACATAGGCAACAAAACAGTCCTATCATTAAGCTTTATATCAAAGAACGCTACGGTAGAACATGATAAGTCTGCATAGATCCTAGTACTCTAGAACCTGATGCTCTGATACCATCTTTGACAACCCACTCACCAAAATAAGGGATGGCCAGCCCGATACTCCAATATAACAGGAATCATGGATGGAATCAATCTTAGCATCGTAACAAAATACTAAGTATACGGGATAACCACCCAAAATTCAGTAAACGGGTTGCCAAAAATTTTGTTTTATAAGTTAAAGAAAAAATTTAAACAACCCAATTGAGAAAAGAAAGTGGAAACCCAAAAGAACTTCATTACACCACAACAAATATAAAATAAGGGGACTGAATATGCTGTCGGTCAATAGGTACATACAACTATTCAACAGGTTTAATTTAAGTTACATAATACATCCATTAGATAATTACAAAAGTTTGGGCCACACGCCCGAGTAGATGACTCGATCATAACTAGGATAGAAAAATGAAGGTGTCTAACAACATATCCCGTAATATCCGCAAAGCATTACGGCTCCCCAAAAGCACCGAAATGGAAAAGTGAGTACAAGCGCCCTTGCGGTGGAGCACCTGAGCAAATACAAGATTCATGCACAACAAGAAAAATGAACGGGTCAGGGCCCGGCTTTATATGATCACCAAATGAATAAAAAGTATGACAGTTAGGAACAATTAAACATGAATGATAAAGATGAGAATCTATGAACATAATCTCAAAGCATAAACTAAGACAATTTAAATGACTATAAATATCTATTAGTTATGCAAGAGGATTTAAATGAATGTCATTAATTAAAAACCTTCATCCCTTTTCACTATTTCATTTCATCTTTCCATTTCTTATCAGGAATATAATTTTCTGTCATATGCTCTTTATGGCATTCCATTCCTTAGCAGGAATATTATCACCGTTACATGATCTTTGTGGCATTTATTATACATCAAGTCCCACTTGATTATGAATAGTTATATTCATATACATATAACGATTCTAAGACCGCCCGTCTGGGTGTCCTCACTGTGCGTGCCCCTAAATAACCATCATCTTCCAGGGCCTATATACCAAGACAACCTGGGCACCTATCGCAAAACGTCGTGAAATGGCCATATGCCTGCGGGAGAGTCATTACCACACCCGGAATTACTTCTCCATCGCAGAAAATTATGTAACAACGCTCACATGACCTAGGACTATATCCACCCTGCATTCATTAGTCAGGGGGCTTCACCTCACGCGCGCACTTCCCTTATGATGGTATTTAGATAGGTGTGTTTAAATAAATTAACATTTATCATATTAGCCTCATTTTCATTTCCATTTTTACATGCATATGTTTCATCTTTCCCGAAACCATAATCATATTTTATCTGGAGCCATACGTAATTCACCTCATTATTATGCCCTCAAAGAAAGAATAAACTCTCAGGTTAGTCTCCAAGCATTTTAAGGTTCTACAACAAACCACCAAGACTATCGTACCTCAATTAAGCCTCTAAAGTCTCCAATTATGACCTTACAACTCCTAGACTTCTAATAATTTACAAAAGTAAAGTAATGCCTGAACATCACTTTATGCACCCTAGGAATAAACTCCATATAGACTAATTTTAATCTAGGGTAGTACCCCAACTCATCTAAGACTCTAGGACACTAAGTTTACTTCATATAATAAGGTCTCTAAGTCCTAAGCCTAAGGGAAACTGTTTGGAATTGGGAAAGAAAAACAGCTCAAAAATGCAGGATTTCCGAATTAATTCGGACTAGCCGAATCAATTTGGTCTGAAAAAGCGAATCGATTCGGACCAGCCGAATCTATTCGGTCAGGAAAACTGACTTTCTGCATAATTTTCGAATTGATTCGGACAGGCCGAATCAATTTGGTCCACTCAGACCCGTAAACTGTCCCTTGGGCGAATCGATTCGGATAGGCCGAAGCGATTCGGACAGGCCGAAGCGATTCGGCCCACCCAAAATTGCTAATTTTGGCTAAAGAGTCTTGGACTCCTAATTTCTCCCAACTCATTTCCATTCAAACCAAGGTCATTTATTGCAACCAATACATTATAAATGCTTCTAACTACTCTCATTTACATCAATGAACATCCAAATCATCCTCTAAGGATTCAAAACCCATAAATTCATAGAAACCCTAACATTGTTAAATCATAACTAATACACAACTATCAATACTAAATATTCATCTTAAATCACATATCAGCTAGTAGAAAACTTGCCTTAAACTGGCAAATTTCAGATTTGATTTGGTAGAAGCAACAATCCCAAATCTTCAATCTCCAATTTCTTTCCTTTTCTCCCAAGTTCTCTTCTTCTCTCTATCTCTCTAGGTTAGTAATACACACTTAAGAGAAATAAAGGCTTAGCAAGACTAAATCGTGGCATTAGTCTAAAATTATCAACTTAAGTTGTTAATACCGCAATAAAATGATTCGCAACTACACATTTATGTCAAAACAAGTCAAAATTGCCCAAAACACAAAAATGCAATATCGCACTTATCTCGCGCATTTCGGGACTTACTATGCCCTCTAAATTATCATTTCAAAATTTTATAATTCATTTCAGGTCCGGATTTCATTTAAACCATAAATGTCATTTAATGCACATGACACTAAAAAATGCAACATGATGATATTTACTTACTCAAACACTAAATATGCAACAATTCTATATACTTACTCCATATCTCCACATTTGATATAATCACTTTACACAGTAAATAAATATAAAATAGGTTCTCAGAAGCGATGGTTGTTACACTGCTGGAATCCGGAACTGTCAACTAGGCGGAGGTAGTTACAAGAAGACACGTCAGGGGCTTGGACGGAGTCAAGTCGAGTTGTGTAAGCCATTTGTCTTGTAATCATAAAACCATACTTAGTGGACTTTACGCTAGGACCATCCTAGGTATTTTCCATTTGGGTTTTCCTCATACATCGCGGCGTAGTGGTTGTGAATTTATTTTATCTTGCAAAATTCACCTTAGATGAATGCTTAGGTAAAAAGATAAAATTTGATTTAAATCGCAATCTTGATTAAAATGGTGCTTGTTCAATTATTTGGGTAAATTTATTTTAAATTAATTTAATTCAAGTTGGCACTAAATTAATTGGAAAATATTCTTGTCTAAATTTTTTAATCTTGATAATTAAATTAATTTGTTTTGAGTGAATTTAAAGTGTGTGTGTGTGTGTGTGTGTGTGTGTGTGTGTGTGTGTATTTTACTTTAATTCACTTTGTAGTGTTTAATTTTAATTCGTTTTAAGAAATTAAAATTTGTGTTCACAATAATTTTCCATCTTTTAAAGAAAAAAGAATTAAATAAATTTTGGAAAAATAAGTTTTGTTAGTAACCATATTTATTCCAAATTTATAGGAAATTAAAGTGAAAGTTTTTAAAATTGAGGGTCATATCACGCCTTCAAATTGGTATCAGAGTCGGAGCGCTAATTTATTGCATTAAGGTCCTTTTCAATATTTTTGGTTAAATATGGAATTCTCTCCATTTTTTATTTTCGATGGTTCTAATTACGCATATTGGAAATCACGTATGCGTTAAGCACTTAGGTCTATCGATGAGAGGGTTTGGTTGTCAGTAGTTAACGGGTGGTCCCCACGCACATATTTCGTAGAAAATGAGCGTGTTTCCAAACCTGCAGATTGATGGAGTGAGAATGAATTTGAACTTGCTAACTTAATTTCTGAGGCTTAAATGCTTTGTTTACTACGGTCACACCGGATGAATTCTGTCGTATCATGATTTGTGAAATAGCTAAAGAAGCTTGGGATATTTTACAACTCACTCACAAGGGAACTAGTGTTGTAAAAGCTTTTAAACTCCAAAACCTCACCACTTATTTGATACCATCAAAATGAATGAAAAAAAAATATTCAATGGGTTTTATGCTAGACTCTCCAATATAGTAAATTCTTCATTTAATTTAGGAGAGAAAATACCCGATGACCGAGTTGTAAAGAAAATCCTTAGGTCCCTACCTGATAGATTTATCCCTAAGGTGGCCGTGTTAAATTCTCTACCCATGTTACACTCTACCAAACTTGAGGAGCTAATGGGTGATTTGCAAACCTACGAACTAGATATGTTCACCTCCAAAATCGAAAAGAAAATTGATAAGGTCATCGCTTTGAATGCCCGTAAGGAGGAAAAACAAGTTATGGATGACGAGAGTGATAATGACTCGGAAGATATGGCCATGTTTGCTAGGAAGTTTCATATATTTTTTAAATTTAACAAAGATATATTTAAAAATAATTTTAAGAAATTTGAAAATTCTAAGCATGATAAGGCCGAAAAGATCCCTAAAACTTTTAATAAAAATTTAAATAGGGACAAGTCAAATAGGTGTTATGGTTCTTAAGGGTATTGCCATAGGTCTTTTGAGTGACCCACTAAACTAAGGAGAGAGGGTAAGCAACCAATTTCCTACAATGCAACCCTTAGTCATAGTGATAAGGAAGAGGAACCCAATTCCCCCATTGAGAGCAACTTTACCGCGTTCATTGCTAATTATGTAAGTGATAGTGAGAAATCATTTAATGATGACATATTAATACATAACACTTTCGAGGCCTTTATTTATGAAGATCTAAAAGATGACGGTAATGAAAGTGGAGAGGAGAGAGAGAGGGAAAGTGATGCGGAGGTTGAAGAGAGTGAACTTCAAATTGCATTTAGAGAATTATATTATGAATCTATTAAATTAAAAAGAGAAAATTTGAAGTTAGAAGATAGTTTAAGAGAGCATGCCAAGGTTGTCGATGAGAGTGCGTTAGTTGATGACCTTAAGAGACGAGATAAACTTGAGTATGTAGAAGGTGAGAGAGATACCCTGAAGGGTTTAATGGAATCCTTGAAAAATGAGTTTCTCGTGTCTGAAGAGCACAATGTTTTATTAGAGTCTCACATCTTAGATTTACAAAATAAATTAAAATACTCTAGTAAAGTCAAATTTGATTTGGAGTGTCGTTCGGAGAAATTAGATAAAATATTAGTAACGGTCCAAATTAAAAATGACATGTGTGGTTTAGGCTTCGATACTTGCAATGAGTCTACTCATCAAGCCATAAATAAAATTTTATGAGAATCCTCTAGGAATAATGTTATAGATCATTCCTTAGGTAAATATTTTCGACAAGACTTTAGGTGTTCACATTGTGGTCGAAAAGGTCATCTTACGAAATTTTATTTCGACCTTAAACGAGGTCCTAGAAAATCCCACTGCAAGGCAACCGAGGTAGACAAGATTCCTATATCCCGAGATCCTCATTCATCATTAGTTTAGGTTAGGAGATCCGACTTGGTAGATTTACAAGATAGGATTTTTTATTCTCATTTACTTTCACACGATACTTCCCTTGATAAATCCAAAGGTTGAATGTGTTAGTTGTTTGAATACTTTAGCTTTTGTGCTTCATGCTATATTATCATGCTAATTGTATGCTTGTTTATCATGTTTTTAGTCTATACTCCATGATTTATCACATGCTAGAATTATGATTTTTGTTTATCTTTTGTATTATATTTATTTTAGTTTGCATTTAATGAAAAATTCACAAAGATTTTTGTTCGTCATTTGTATTTTGCCTTTTTAGTAATTTAGGCTTAATGAAAAATACAAATGATTTTTGTTTGTCTTTTGAGTAAATATTTTTGTTTATTTTGTTAAAAATTTTAAAAACTCAAAAGGTTTTTTTTGTGTATTTTAGTTTCACACACTTGATGCGGCATATACTTGTGTTTGAATCCCTTCCTTATTCACTTTCATGTGGCTATAACTTTTGTTAAGATTATCAATCCTTAAAATGTTATTTACCATGCTTACATAGAGTAGTTGGATTTTGTGTTGTTTAATGGATTCTATTTTTATATGCCTTAATTCACACATGCACGAGCTCACTTCAAAGTTTAACTTCACATGTATATTTGAGCTTTGTGAGGTGTTATCCTACCAATCTAGTTATCTACATATTTTATGACCTGAGAAGACTTGTGCATGTTACATCCGTTGCACGTGATATTTACATGATATAATTTTGTTTTACATGAATGTGCACGGGGAAGGGCTTCGAAAGGAAATTTGATCCTTTTCGAGAAGCCACCGTTTATAATGGACCTAAAAGAAATACATGGTCCAAAGGCCTAAAAGTAAAATATGGCATTAAAAGAAAAATAAATTTCCAAGGCCTATTTTGTTAAGTTGATATAGTCATTCCATAATTATATGTTATTTTGAGGGAGTCTGGATGGTATATCAACGGTTTTGCACAATGTCCATTTATCCTAGTTACATTTCATTATCATGACTCTATTGTTTGTAGAATCATCAAAATTCTAGGCTTATGTTCATTGTGTATATTTGTTCATTGAGTTCAGTATATATTATCCCGTGAGGCTATATCTAAATGTGATAAAAAATTCAATAAAATGAGAACTCCGTGAATATGTTTTAAGTGATTGGGTCGAAATTTTATTGTTACTGGATCACACCCCTACACTTGCATTTATCACATATATTTGGACACATTTTTGTCATACGAGTGTCATAATCTTAATGTATTTTGTGTCATGTGTGTTGTTTACACCTAAGTAAATGTTCATGTGTGTTGATGATATCTATTATGTACTCCTATACGTGGTATTTTGTGTGTTTTGTCTTTGCCTTGCTTTCTTGTCCATCTATGCTTCTAATTCATAATTGGTATCTATCTTGTTGCATTTTTTGGTTGATATCACATACTTAGTATCTTATGTATCAAATTCGTATAATTTTTTTCATCTTAGTTGGTATCCTTTATTATTTTTATGGAATAGTTATGATTTTGTTTCCCATATGCTTTCATGCTATTATCACCTTATGCTTCATCTTGCTTAATTAGTTCTTTTATCCTTTGTTTATTCCTGACCAAAAAGGGGGAGAATGATAAAGGGGGAAATGGTATATATTCCTATTATTATCGTATCTTAATTTGGGTGATTTAACTTAGGAGGAGATGTCTTTCTAAGTATGTCATTGTCGGATAAAAAGGGGAGAATTAATTTAGTGGGAGTATTTCATTTCATTTCATTTAATTCTTTGATATTCCCAGTGCGTTTAATGTTTGCTTAAGTGTGCAGGAATTTTTTTCTAAGTATTAACTTTTATCAGCAAAGTTATTTTCCTAAGTGGTCCGTGAGTCAAGCTTCCTAATTTAATTTTTTGGGTGGGAAGTTTTTGAGTCTAGTAGAGCTTGACTGCCCTTTAGGAATTTTGTTTGGTTTTTGTCTCGGAAGAGAAAAAGGGGGAGATTTGTAAGGACACAAATTTTCAATTGAGTCCTTTGTAGTTTTGGCTCAATTCCAGACAAAACCATTTGAGTCATAGGATAGAGCTCATATGTATCCATCCAAACCTATGACGTGTTTGTTGAAAACGTAGCGGTCAGCTTTATAAAGTTTCATCATCGCCGAGTTTCAAGTGCCATGTTTCTACATCAACGACATTTGATTCCATAGTCTCCAAAAGGTATGAATGCACTTTTATAAATATAGGGAGACTTGGAATAATTTTATAATGGGTGTAATTTTATTTTAAAATAAATTTTATTTTCAAAAGGTTATTTTAAATCTTTGAATAAAGTTTTTAGGCTTAAAATTGAAAAATGAACATTTTGACATTTCGTTCGAACGAGTTGGTCGTTCGAACTAGAATTTTGTTCGAACGAGTTTGCCGACAATTTTTCCCTTTTTTCCATAGGAACATCGTTAGATGGTCATTCGAACGAAAACCTCGTCCGAACGAGTTTTCAACGAGAAAATATTTTGGCATTTTTTGGTAGTTTTCTCCATGTTCCCATTAACTTTTACCAAATTTTATATGTGCGAGAAACAACCTTTTTTAGACAACTTTCAACACACTTTGAAAGGGAAATATTGAGAGAGAATTTCCAAAAATCAAAAGTTGTTTTTTTTGTGTTTTCAAGCCTTCATGAATTAATTTCTACCAAAGTACATACACCCATCAGATTATGTTTATTTCAAGTTCTTATATATATATATATATATATATATATATATATATATATATATATATATATATATATATATATATATATATATATATATATATATATATATATATTGCTTTCTTGGAGTTTATTTGGCACTCTGTCCTACTCTACCGTTTGAAGAGTTATTTGGGTTTACTTCTACATCCCACAAAGAAGAAGAGTTTGCTTGTTGCGGCGTTCCCACTAGGAGAAAGGCTTCGGGTGCGGGTTGACGGTTGTCCAAAAGCGTTCATTGGTGGATTCCAAGGTTTTTAGTGGAATTCGGAATTGTCAACTAGGCGGATGTAGTTACAAGAAGACGCGCCAAGGGCTTGGACGGAGTCAAGTCGAGTTGTGTAAGTCATTTGTCTTATAATCATAAAACCATACTTAGTGGACTTAAGGTTAAGGTTGTCCGAGATTTTTCCCATTTGGATTTTCCTCGTACATCGCGGCATAGTGGTTGGAAATTTAATTAATATTGAAAAATTCACCTTAGATGCATGCTTAGGTAAAAATATAAAATATCGTTTAATTCGCAATCTTGATTAAAATGGTGCTTGTTCAATTATTTGGGTAAATTTATTTTAAGTTAATTAAATTCAAGTTGGCACTAAATTAATTGGATAATATTCTTGCCTAAATTGTTTAATCTTGACAATTAAATTAATTTAGTTTGAGTGAATTTAAAGTTTGTGTGTTTCACTTTAATTCACTTTGTAGTGTTTAATTTTAATTTGTTTTAAGAATTTAAAATTTGTGTTCACCATAATATTCCATCTTTTAAAGAAAAGAAAATTAAATAAATTTTTGAAAATTAAGTTTTGTTAGTAACCATCTTTATTATGCACTTATAGGAAATTAAAATGATTTTTTTTTTAAATTGGGGGCCCCATCACGCCTTCACTTACGAACCAAATCGTACAAATCATTCATAAATTACTGAATTGGTATTACAATGGTAGAAAGGTCTTCATTTTCTATTTTGTATCACAACATGAAGTTATGTTATTTTTTGCATACTTCCCATTTGAATCAAAACATGAAGTTATCTTGACCATCTAGGAAAACCATATTCAAAATGTGAACACAATGTGGCTAAAAATTGCTAGATTTTGTTGCCATAACTATATACAGAAACAAATTGTCCATTTATGATAAACACGGGATTTTTACACATTGTTGTTATTTGATGTTTATCGGCATTCCATTTTCAAAAAATAGGATGATGAAGGCATTTTACATGATGGCATATTACATATTAAGTAATCATAATTGACATTTCACTTGTTACTTGCGGATTGAGTGATAAATTTTATGTAGTACTTCGTTATTATAAATTTATAGGTTTGAATTGTTCGGTTTAGTTCACTATATAATCTCTTAAATTGATGAAGTTTTGTGTTAGATTATTATTTTAATTTAGTTTGTATTGAATTTTTTGAATTGATGTATTAATTTGTTTAAAAAATCACTTTTTTTCATTATTAGATATCATGAAGCAATTTAATGGATGGAAAAGAGCTCGAAGAATTATACATTCTCCACTAACAAATGCTACTACAGATAAAGACTGACATGAGAAGAAAAATGCAAAGTTTATTTAAGAGTATTATCCCATATCATGATTTCATCACCTCAACAACCCATATTGACTAAGTAACACATATTTATTTTATTTCTATATATTTAGGTGATGGATTGTTATGTAAGATATATGTATTGATATTTTCCACCCTTAGTTTTTTAAAGTGTCGTGGCTATTGTCGCAGTTGTTTTTAGTTAATTTTTATGTTTAAATAGGTTGATTTTCATGATTAAATAAAAGGGGGCTCGGCCAAACGTTTTAAAAATATTAAGTGTTTTAAAAGTAATTAATATGAAGATATACAAATTTTATAATGTTTTTAAAGATCGTCATCTATAAGAACTTTTTATTTCCAGAATTGGTATAAACTTTATCGTAGCTATGAATTACTAATTTTGTTATCACGGATAATTATTTAAGTATTGAGAAGGAAAATAAATAAGGCAATAAAGGACAATAAATATTTTTAATGTAGTTCAGCTTAGGGAAAGCCTACGTCCACGGTTATGGTATTATTGTTGAGGGTAGTTACATAGAATTTTGAGCTGAAGGAATTGAGATATTTATAAGGGTCTTGAAACTAAGTGGTGGAATGCCTTTATATATTCATTCATTTACACCTATACACAATTATTAAGAGTATTGATCTTCTCAGGAACGTGTGGAATGACTCTTGATAATTCCCATGTGAGGGAATTTCCTTCTTCCTGATGGTTCATTTTCTTAAGATGGTCGGCTGGTATACCAACCATGTACTTTTAGAGTCGATGAAGTATAAATGAAATGTTAAGATGTACACTTATGAAGACAGATGTCCCGGTCTCAATGGTCCGCATGGCAAGAATAATTTTACCGACAACAAAAGCCCCAAATGCTCCATATTGATGATTTATTGAGAGGATGGAGGATTTTTTCTAAAAATTTATTCGGCGTTCCAATATAACTTTGGTTGGCAGGCGACTTTCTGGACTTGTAAATTTTTCACCAGAATATAAGTCAGTGGAATTTTTATGAATAATTTGAAAAATAGTGAACCACCAAAGGGTACGCTGGTCTTTCATTCCTTTGAGAGACGTGCAACCGTCAAGAATTCAATCGATGGTTTGGTTAATCATTACTTTTCAACCTCCGAGGTCAATCTATAAAAGGATTGAGTTTTTCCCCCATTTATTTTCACCACCAACCTTCGCACTTAATCAATCTCTTTTCTTTGAAGCTTTTCTTTGTCATTCCTTCTTTGTTATTCTTCAGTGATCTCTATAAGATTTCTTTCTTCTTTATTCTCTTCTGTTCCTTTATTTCATTTCGATAATGGCGTACATCATTGATGAGGATTCTTTATAAGAATTTAGGGCAATACAAAAAATCCCTAATTGGGTATCTTTAGAACTAGTAGAAGGTCGTATAGATGTACTATCATTAGATGAGGGTCATTGGATCCCCACTCTATTTATTGCAGAGTGTGGAATAACTTTTCCAAGAAATCATTTATTCCCTTAATTTTGTTAGTATTTTGATGTGATCCATGCAAGAGTAGCCCCCAACACTTTAACGGTTGTTAAGGGGGTCCATCGTTTAAATAAACTTCGTGGGACACACATTGGGATTTCTTAACTGATGTATTGATGTTAATGGGCCAAACAGAGTACAATACATATTACCTGAAGACTATGCAGGCTAATAGGTCGTTATTAGTTAATTTTCCTGATTCCAATAAGGATTATTGGGATTATGGAGTAGTGGTGAAGATATGGCAATATGCCCTATTTCCAGAGAGGGTGAGATACACTAGTCCCAAATGCCTCCGAAAAGGGCATAGCTTAGGTCGACTAACACTTTGGATTTTATTTTTCTTTAGTGCCTGCTAACAGTCTGATAATATGCCAACTAACAATTATTTTTTTCATTTTTGCAGAGGAAAGTAAGAAGAAGTGCCCTAAGGACTCTGCCGTGAACTTTGATGAGTCAAAGTTGTTATAGTCAATTAATTAGAGAATAGGGTAATATAACCCTAGATTTTCTTCAATACTACTGGAGTATAATATTTTAATATAAATCCTTTATGGCCTGACCAATTGAGACTGCACCCTAAGCTGTAATCAACTTAGACGAGGAGCCCATTTCAACCTCTTCAACTGATATGTCTTTTGGAAAAGAGAAGAATCTTGCATTAGGAGGGAAATCCTCCTCCTTTAAGTCTTTTAACATCAACTCTATCCAGACTTCACCCCAAGCTAAAATGGGAAAAAGATAACTTCCTAACTTGATGATTGGTCTGCTTTATCCAACACCTAAGAAGACCACTGTTGTCGACAAGAGGCCCCTGGTCCCTAATATTGAATATGCCAAAACCATAGAGCCTCAATTCAAGAGATTAAAGAGAGTACTATCTATCCAACAAGAGTTGGTTTAGAATAGCTCAGCTGACCAAGCTACTGCTAAGTCTGCCTCAATGGCAATGAACATTGGGCAAGTCTGGGGATTAATTGGTGTTGGGTCTCTTTTGGATGATAGGTCGACGACAACCCCCTTATCTAGAGACCGTTTATTGGAGAAGGAAAATCAAATTAGCCTTGGTAAACTTCTTGGCCCTTTGCCTTATTCCAATAATTTTCTTATTTTTTTGTTTCCTTATCCTTAAATTTTTTATCGATTATGACCAATTATTAATTAAAAATGACCTGTTGAGGTCATCGTCAGGTGATGTGGAGGAAGATTTTAAAGGCTTAAAGAAATATTTGAAGGACTTTGAGGAAGCGTACATGAGAGATAAAAAATAGTGGCAAGACAAGATTTTAGCAAACTAAAGATAGAGTGATAGCAGTCGAGGACAAGGTGAAGACTACTGAAGATAAAACGGTTAACTCAGTTATTGAGTCGGCTTCTAAGAAGAAGAATTTCCTGGAATTAAAGGGCTAGATTAAGAATGATAAGGAAGATGCTTTCAACAGAGTATGTCATAAATCCTTTACAGCATCTACTATTCAAATTAAGTACATGAAGAAGGTGTCATTCAAGGATGGATGGACTTTTTCCTTAAAGAAGGTCGTAACCTCTACCGACTCTAATTTATTTTAGAGGCAAGATCTTATTAGCCCTCCTAACTTAGAAGAGGATGTTAATGATGAAGAGAAACAAGTGAATCCTCCTTGGTACATATGATTGGGAATGAGTCCATCCTCTTAGAGGGAAACAAAGGACATCGGGAAGGTGTAAATATTTTTAAGTCTGATGAATTATTCTATCTTGTATCTCTTTCTTGATGTTTTCTTTTATTCCATTTCTTTTTTATTTGTAATGGAATATTCCCTATAACACATTCCTTATAAATGAATGAAATTTTTTCTTTGATCAACTTGATAGATTTTACTTTTAATTGTGCTTGCTCATTATGCTTGGTCGCATTTTAAGTTCTTATACTATTGCTTTTCAGTTTACTGTCAGGAAAATTCCATTATCTCTGTTGAGACTGACCTACTAAGACGTAGCAATAGCCTATTTGTTATTGGCCATGCAAGTCTGACTAAGACTGAGATGGAAGGGTTTCTCGGTATGGATGCCTCAGACCAAATAAAGGAAGCCTATGTTCATCTGCACTGAATCTTTAATAGAGTTGTGATGAATAACAAGACATACTATGAAATGATCAAGCAACTTCAAGATGATCAAAATCTTTCTTAGGCTTTACTCCATTGTGACTATGAGGCCAAGTTTGAGGCCTTGAGTTTTAAATGGGGCCTTAACAAGAAGCTTCACATATTATTTCAAAAAGAAAGAGTTCTTATTGAATAGGGAGGTAGAAAGTTCTCGAGACATTGACACTCTTCTTGAAAAAAATTAACAATTTAAGGAATAAGTTACACAGTTTCAAGAAATCTGTTGAAGTTATGTCGAGTGAAGGTGCTTCTTTCTTGGAGATTAAAAATGCAAGACTGATTGAAGAATTAGAAAACTTGAAGTGGAAGACCAAATCTAGATAATTTTTTAGAAAGGTGATTGTTACTCGGCCATGTGAAGACGAAGAAAGGACTAGGAAAACCTTGGCCAACCAGACAACTCTATTAAAGGATAAAGATAAAGCCATCAGAAAACTCCAAACCCAAGTGGATAGATTAACTTTTTTTCTTCCATAAATAACCCAAAGCTATCTGGATGGATGGTTATGATGATGCCATAACTCATATGGAGGATAAAATGGAGCAATCTCACTGAGAATTGTATAAGGGAGGATGGTTGAATGTGTTGACACCGTTAAAGGTGGATTAAACGAGAAAGTTATGGAACTGGAATGACCTAAGCATGTGGCATTATCCTAACCCTCCGTTTAGATTTGATTTTGAGTGGATTCTAATTGATTCCAGAGAGTACCTAGGAGATTATGTTCGTCATGGTGAAGATACTTACATTAGTCCCCGTAATTTTTTTGGATCAATCAAGCACCAGTGGCCGTAATAGGTTGAGGGACTTTAGGACTAATACTCTTCCTAGTACACTTCATATTCCCCCGACTGGGATGGATAAATCTGAAGGGAAGTGTCCCATTGAATGATTTTATTTTTCTTGTCATCATTTGTTTGTCTTCTTAGAAGTCTGTTGAAATAAAAGACTTTACTTTGCATAGATGTTTGTTTATGTATTTTAGTCTTTGATTAACAATTAAGGTTTTTGATTAGTTTATTGGCTATGCAGCCAACTAACCTACTTCATTAATATGTGCTTGGTCAAATCATTAACTTGAGTTATTAGGCCTTAGGTTCCACTAATGCACTTAGGTAAAATGCATATTTGTCATTTTTAGGTCTAAGTGTTTGTAACGCCTCAACCCGGATTTAAGGATTAACAAACTCTTAACCCGATTTGGCCTGGGCGTTAATTGTTAAGTGCAATGGAACAACCTATACAATTTTTCTAATCCAGATTTATTATTATTTAACTTTACACTTATTAGCATGAGATTCCAATTTTCATCAAACTACGTGATGTGACCCAAGGAGAGTGCCCCCAAGGCCAAGTAAACAGAGCTACTAATGTAAATGCAATTTAAGTACTTACCTATAGAATTCTCTCAAAATACGAGACCGCATAAAACCTGTCATAACAAAAGAGGGGGTGAGACGAATGCTCAGTGGGAACTATACAAGGCAGTATAGAAACGAACAGAATAAATAATACTCACGAACTACAACTACATTCATGTGAAAATACGTATATATCTACATACTAAAAGAAAATTTGGCTTTAGCAACGAATTTTTCAGCAAGGAAATAATTTTCCTTGCTAAAAGTATTTTTAGCAAGAAAAATGGAAAAACGTTGCTAAAAATATAATCTTGTTAAAAATATTTTTCAAGGAAAAATTTCCACGCAGAAGGTAACTTTTATCAAGGAAATTTTAGAATCCTTGCTAAAAAATATGGTGGTAAAATTTTCCTCTCTTTTTTTATTATTCATAATAGTTTCCCCAACGTTATTATCACGTTCCTTGCAAAAAGTATAACTTATATTAAAAAAATTAAAACTCTATAACTTATCAGACGCTTTTAGGTTATTTCATATCAGCCTCTCTCTCTCTCTCTCTCTCTCATTCGTTCATAGGCTCGTATCCTATCTCTGTCTCTCAATTCGTCGGCCCCTGGTACTTCCTCTTCGGACAAGCTTATGTCGGCCCCTACTACTTCCTTCTTTCTATTTTTTGGACCATATGTATCCCATAGCCCCTAGTACTTCCACGAGGAAGGATATTTTTTGTTTATGGCTTCTTGATTTGATGTTTCAGACCATTTGTGTTGATATATGCAAACTATATCTTAATTTGATGTTTTCATATATAAGTTTGTTTTTTGTTTATGGCTTTCGGAGATATTATATATCCAAAATTATCCTGAGTAATATAATTAATAATTTTCATTAGCAAAATCTTTAGGTAGAATTTGATTTGGCCAATAGAAGAGTGGAATTTAGTAAAGACTATTAGGTATAATTTGATTTAGTTAATAGGAGAGTGACTAAAAATAATAATTTTCTACTTTTTTTCCTGTTATCACTATGAAGATTATTATATCATTATCTCAGTTTTTTTTTCATATAATGCAACTTTTAACCTTAAGTGAATAAATATATATAGTTATTTGGGTTGCACTCCTCTTTCATAATTATTTTTTCGCTCCCATCCCGTGTTGTTTTTGTTTAGAAAAAGTCCTATTTTTAATAGTTAGCCAAGGCATAACTGCTTGATTGTGAGCATACGTGGGATGACATGCCTTCATTTTTTAAGTCATTTTTATTAAAAATGGGACTTCTAACTAAAAAGAAATTTATTGGGATTTCTTCCTAATAAAATTTGTCAAATAGGAGACAATGACTTTAAACCCAAATATATATTATATTGTCGATAAAAAATATTTTTATATATTTATTTATGGTCCCCCTTAATAATAAATTCGGGTTTCGTCCTTGACTACTAATGGGTATTGAAAATAATAAAAGAACTAAAAGAACGAGAGATGTAATTGAAATTAGGGATTTGAAACTTCGGTCATAACTAAGTGTGTTTCTATATTCGGTTTGGTTTGGGTAATCGATATATTTTTAAGGGTAAGACCACGCACAAACTTTAATTCTTTTATGCTTTTTAGGTAATGATAATAACATTAGTAGTCACAGTGTTAAATACATAACTAGCCTTTTGTCAAAAACCTATTCTTTCCATCACACTTCAAATTATTTTTTAGATTTTATTTTGATGTGCTCTTTTATTCCAAGCTTTGCTTTGGGATATTTGGTATTTGGTCCTATTACTCGTACTGTTATGAGGTTGTGTTATCTGTCTTAATAATGATTAATTACGACAATCATAATTTATTTTTTAAATAAGTAATGATATGTTGATGTTAAATAACAGGAAGATCAATATAGATAAGAGTTGGATCTTTCTGCCTAATAGGTTGTCTAAGAAATATAAATCCGGTGTTAATTCGTTCATCAAGATTGCAAGAGACCACCTTGATGAAAATAACAAGTCACGATGTTCATGTAGAGATTGTCAAAATGCATATTTCCATGATCTGATAACTATTAGAAGTCATTCCTTGAGTCGTGGAAATATGTGTAACTCATACAACTTGTGGTCGGTAATACTCGTTCCATACAATTTGCCACCCTGGCTATGTATGATGGAACAATTTTTCATGATGGCTTTGTTCATCTCGGGTCCACAAGAACCGGGTAAGGACATGAACATCTTCTTATGACCCTTAATAGATGAGTTGAAAGATCTTTGGCATGATGGTGTAGAAACATAGGATAATGTTGATAAGGAATATTTTCATTTACATGAAATTGTATTATGGACGATTAATGACTTCTCGGCATACGGTAATTTGCCTAGATGGAGCACGAAAGGTTACAATGCATGTTCAATATGCAATGAAGACACCTCTTCCCAACGACTGAGAAGTAAAATATACTATATAAGTCATCGTTATTATTTGCCTTCCAACCATTATTGGCAAAAGAGTAGACTACATGATGAAAGAAAAGAACAGGGACTAGCACCGATGGAGATTTGGACTTGAGTCAAATGGCTAGGACCAATGTTCTACCAGACACTATTGAAAACAATGATTTATAAAAACGTGATGATGATAATCTTGATAATGGTGACGATAATGATGAGGAAGATGACACATTAGCTGAATACTGTAGTGATGAAGAGAATTGCAGTGATGATGATTATGACAGCGAGTGAAGGAAGATTACACATTTGATTTTTTTTTATTTAAATCCCAATGCACTTGTTATTATGTGATGGAACTTGTTAAATTCCTATGTATTTGTTATTTGCGATGTTGATTGAACTTAGTTAAATTTGTGTAATGTGTGAAGGTTGTGTTTTTATTTAAACTTTAAACTATATGTTACTTAACTAAGTTGGTTCTGTTATCATTGCTTTTCTAATTTTATATTTGTAAATTAGCTATTTTTATTAATTGATCAGGATTATTAACATCTTTATGGCACCTGGTGGACGTGGACGTGGACGTGGATGTGGATCTTAAACTAGTTCTTTTGTAGAGCCACTGAGTACGCAAGATTCAACTACGCACGAGGATCCAATACCTAATGAAATTGCATCTAAGACATCGAATGGAGCACAAACTATGAGTGCAAATTCTACATTTGATCCTAATTCTAACGGTACATGTCATATCATACTGCCCTTTCTTTGAGATATTCACTCTATATTTTACTTGTAAATCTTCTTACCATCTACTTTATGTTCTATAAGCTAAAATCAGGTCCTTATTTTTTGTTTTTATAGTCAATTAGTTAGGTTATTCAGTTCTGGAGTTGGTATGCAGGCTTGATTGAAAAATATATAAGTTTCTGGAATTATGCAGTCTTAATTGTAAAATATGCAGTCTTGATTGAAAAATATGCTGGCTTGGTACCATTGATTTAAATTTTGGACATAATATGCTGGATGGATGAGCAACAATTTTACTAATAAGTCCATCTAATTTTTATATTAGCTAATTTGGTATTACATGCTATATTGATAGAAGTGTACATGTTACTTTAATGCTCCCTTAAGTGAAACTATTTCAGAAGTTATGACTGAACTTATTTACCTAGAAATTAAAAAAAGGTATTAAGTAAGTTTACGGGATTCAGATAATGATCTACTTGCTTAACAAAGTTTGTGCGACTTAGTTGTGGAAACGGTGTAATTGTTGGAAATAGCAGTAGGAAGAAACAGAGTAAAAGCTACAATTGTTGGTGTCTATGATGATGTGTGTATCAATCTCATTTTCATGTTCCATCCTTGTGACATGGTCATTTGTTAAATTTTTTACCCTAGGGACCCTATTGATGATGAATTTGGGAATTTTGTGGTTGATCCCCCTAACTAGATTAAGGTAGATAACCATATAATTCCCCTTTTCCCTAAATAACTTTGCAATCTAGTTAACCACTGATTAAGTATCATTTATTACTACCATTTATTATGCCTTTAAGTATATGAAGAGGCCTAGTACTTCTACCATGGACTTATACGTTGCTTAATCATTAGAATACTTGAATTTAAAGAATAAACCTAGTATGATCTTAACTCTTTCTTGGGTCAGAATTTTAAGGTATACTCTACTTCTAGAAGTATTAAAAGACTCGTCCACATATAGGACCAATTTATGGATAAAGGGGTACCTTTCTTTTCTTTTTTGTGAGAATCAATTTTATAGGATAGAAAGAATATACAAGCATATAACATTTTCAGAAGAATAGTGCATAATAGATTTGAATATCTTAGTCCCACGGTTATTCTTTATTAACAAGTACAAGTAATGTAAAATTACCTCCATCTGATATCCTGCTCGTGAAGCACACGTTGCATGAAAATACGTCACACACTTGCAACATTGTGTGCAAGAACCATGAATCTGATTGCAAATCACGCATGCCTTCACAAAATAATTTGATGGAATTCTAAAAATTCCAACGACCGGCTCCATTTTCTTATCATTTAAGAAAGCAACTTCAGGCCGAAACCACGCGCATTCCACATGAACCCATAATTGCTCAACATCATCAGTTGGTTTCAACGCACCCCCTTTTACAGGGTAGAGGCAACACTCCCTCTCAATATCAGCAGTTTCACATGATCTACAAACCCATGAATTAAAATCCTGAACACTTCTTACTCCATAGCGTTCTTGATAAATAGTTATTTGACACCTATTTCATGTAATAATTTTATTGTAGTCCCAATCTTCAACCCACCTATAGACAGCACGGCGTTCTGTTGTCCACTTCGCATAAACAGGCTCGTACTTATCTTTCAAAAAGGTAAATAACTGTTCCTTATCTTACTTCAAAGGGTAGAAACCATGAGCATTAAATGTTGGATAAATTCCAATATTTATTGATATTTTATTTTTTAGTTGTTAATATTTTATTATATTATTGGTGTTTTATTTCAAACATAGTTTGGGTTTTAATTTAGAAGGTAGAAACATGAGCAAATGGGTGTGAAAGATATGGGAGTGCTCAAAATTCCATATTGTCCCACATTGGAAGAATACTACAAAAAGTAGTGGTATATCAACTAAAGGACAACTAAGATTCTTAGTTGACAAGTCAAATAAGAGGCTATGATCCTACGCATCGCGGTGGTGCTTAAGCACCACTAATCGCGACACGCGTAATCGCGTAAGCGTGACACGCGGCGCCTAAAAGGGCGATTGGGTGACTTAGGGTGCATTGCGCGCTTTGACGCGCACTTGGCACTTGGCACTTCGCACGTGCGCATCGTCGCTTGGAGCGTGGGAGCCTAAAGTTTTGACGAGGTAAAACAGATCAACGGTTGTGATTAAAGGCATTATCAAGTTACAAATTCAGAGTGTTCTCAATTTGATCAAACAGTAGATAGTTTGAATCAAACAACTGTTCATATACTGCATTGTATCCTGAAGGCAGATTCTATAAAATCCATAGTGTACTCGCGGTTCTGGTTCTGTCTCAACCGGATTGGGAGAAATTTTGCCTAAAAGAAAGCGTTCCAAGAACGTGCCTTGCAGAAATCAAGTAATATATTACGTTCTTTCCATAACAAAACTCCAACAGTTTTAGGCAAAACTTTATTCTTATTACTCCACTCAAATGAAAGGAATTGTGGCACAATCTATCCAAGTCATGACTCAAGACTTAATCCGACTCGACCGTTTTTATGGAAGAAATTTCACCCGTTGGCAAGAGAAAGTTATGTTCTTCCTCACATCACTAAAACTTGCATACATTCTATATGATAACCTTGAACAAATTCCCGAGCCCACACCCAAAGACACCGAAGAAATAAAGCAAAAACGTGTGAAGAGGAAAGAAGACGAATTTATGTGTCGAGGACACATCCTCAATGCTTTGTCTCAAACTGTTTATAGCGCTCATCGAATGATTTCGACGACAAAGGAATTATGGAAGGCTTTGGAGACAAAGTATCAAAACGAGGAAGTGAGAAACCATAAGTTTCTAATTTCAAACTATATAAATTTTAGAATGAGTAATGATAAATCTGTCGTTTCACAAGCCCATGAACTCCAACAAATTGTTGGTGACCTTAAAGCCACTGGTATTAATCTTCAAGATGAATTTCAAGTAGGGGTGATTGTTTCAAAACTTCCATCCTCTTGGAATGGCTTTAAGAAGAAAATTAATCATGACAAAAAAACTTATACTGTGGAATCCCTTCTTCGTCACATTTGTATTGAAAAAGATACTCGTATTCGAGAAAAGAATGATGAACAAGGTGAGGGTCATTCAAAAGCTAATATGGTTGAGGATCAAAAATCCAAGATTACCAAAGACTCAAAATTTAAAGTAAAGAATGATTCAAAATTCAAGAACCAAGGTGCAAATAAGAAAAAGAAGGGAAAATGTTTCTTCTGTGACAAACTGGGCCATTATTCTTGAGAATATCGTCTTAAAAAGAAGGCATTTAAGGAAAAACAAGGGTCGAAGGAAACCAACAATGTTGAAGATCTTATTGCTACTATTTGCGAAGAAAAATCAATTGATAATGAAAGTGGATGGTGGCTGGATACCGACGCAACGGTCCACATATGCAAAGACCGCTCTTCATTCAAAACATATCAAGAAATTGATGGAAAAGAAGTGAAGATGGCAAATAATCTTCGCACCAATGTAGCTGGAAAAGGCACAGTGGAATTGAAGCTAACTTCTGGAAAGACACTTACTCTAATTGATGTACTTCATGTACCTGATATGTGTAAAAATCTTGTGTATGGGGACCTTCTCAATAAGAGAGGTTTCAAACTAGTGTATGAGTCTGATAAGTTTGTCTGGTCTAAGAATGGCCAATTTATTGGCAAAGGGTACTCCTGTAACGACATGATCAAAATTAATGTAATCAATGATATTAGTTCTACTTATATGGTTGAGTCTATTTCTTTATAGCATAGTAGATTAGGTCATGTGAATTATCGAAGTATAAAAAATATGACTAATCTCGTCTTAATCTCGGATTGTAAATTTGATAACCTTTCTAAATGTGAAATTTGTGCTCAATCGAAGATAACTAGAAAGTCGTTCAAATTTGTTGAGAGGAAATTCGAAATGCTTGATCTTATTCATAGTGATGTATGTGATATGAAGAGTAATATGACTCGTAGTGGAAATAAATATTTCTTAACTTTCATTTATGATTACTCTAAGTATGCATATACATATTTACTTAAAAGTAAAGATGAAGTTTTCAAGAAATTCCTAATTTTTAAAGCAGAAGTTGAAACTCAACAAAATCGGAAAATTAAAGTCCTACGATCCGATAGGGGTGGTGAATATTACCTGAGTGAGTTTATATAATTTTGTAATACTCATGGGATAATCCATCAAGTTACGGCGCCATATACGCCACAACAAAATGGAACGGCAGAAAGGAAAAATAGGACTTTAGTTGAAATGATAAATTCAATGGTAATCAGTTCTGGTTTACCTTTGTCGATGTGGGGAGAAGCGGTTGTATCTGCATGTTATATTTTAAATAGAGTTCCATTGAAAAACAAGGATATTACACCATATGAATTATGGTTTAATCGTAAACCTAATCTTAGACGTCTTAAAGTTTGGGTATGTCTTGCTTATGTAAGAAAACTCGAACCTAAAAGGCCTAAACTAGGAAATAGGACTTACAAATGTGTTTTTATTGGATACTCTAGTAACAGTACGACTTATAGATTTTTAAACCTTGAAACTCAAGAAATCATTGAGTAGGTTGATGTGCAATTCTTTGAACATCTAACAAAGTCTAGTACTTTGAATCAAGGTTTAGAAAATAATAATCCGACTATTGACTCCTCAAATTTAGAAGAAAATTCACAACCTATATCTTCTTCGGAAACAACGAATGACGTTGAACCATAAAGGACTAAAAGACAAAGAACTGAAAAAACATTTGGGCCTCACTTTGTTATTTATTTAAAGGGGATTTAAATGAGACTAAGAACAAAACTAAATTTGTTGAACCGACCACATTTCATGAAGCGGTAACATCTAGGGATGCTGTCTTTTGGAAAGAATCAATAAATGATGAAATGAACTCAATTTTGTCAAATCAAACTTGGGTTATTTCCGATCTCCCCCCGGGGGCTAAACCTATTGGGTGCAAATGGATATTTAAAATAAAATTAAATCCGGATGGTTCTATAAATAAATTTAAGGCAAGACTAGTTGCTAAAGGCTATAAGCAAAAACATGGAATTGATTACTTTGATACATATGCTCCTGTTGCTCGAATCACTTCCATTAGGATATTGATATCTCTTGCTTCTATTCACAACTTAGTTATTCATCAAATGGATGTTAAGACTAAATTTTTAAATGGTGATTTAGAAGAAGAGATTTACATGGAACAACCGGAAGGGTTTGTTTTGCCTGGCCAAGAAAAGAAAGTGTGTAAATTGGTTAAATCTCTTTATGGCCTTAAACAAGATCCTATGCAATGGCATGAGAAGATTAATAATATTGTTATATCCCATGGATATAAAGTTAATGATGCCGACAAATGTATATATAGTAAATTTGAAAATGGTGTTGGTGTTATTATTTGCTTATATGTGGATGACATGTTAATATTTTGGTCTAATCTCAAATATGTTGAAGAAACCAAAAGATTTCTTTCATCAAAATTTGATATGAAAGATCTTGGAGAAGCTGATGTGATTTTAGGAATCAAAATTATGAGAAAGGATAATTTTTTAGCGTTATCTCAATCTCATTATATAGAAAAAGTTCTAAAAAGATATAATCATTTTGAACTTAAACCAGCTGCTACACCAGTGGATCCTAGCATCAAATTAATGAAAAATACTGGGCGTGCTATGGACCAACTTAAATATGCTAGTATTATTGGGAGTCTAATATATGCCATGCATTGCACTAGACCAGACATTGCTTATGCAGTGAGTGTATAGATTTACAAGTAATCCAGGACAAGAGCACTGGAATGCAATTTCTAGGGTGCTTAGATACCTGAAGAGGACTTTGGATTATGGCTTACATTATGTAGGATGCCCATCTGTTTTAGAAGGATATAGTGATTCAAGTTGGAATAGTCCTGAATCAAAATCCAAGTCAACTACTGGTTAAATTTTTACGCTAGGAGGAGTAGCTATCTCTTGGGGATCTAAGAAACAAACATGTGTATCAGATTCAACAATGCAATCTGAATTTATAGCCCTAGGAGATGCATGTAAAGAAGAAGAATGGATTAGAAATGTGTTGTATGATATTCCTTTATGGAAAAATCCATCACCTTCTATTATGATAAGTTATGATAACCAAGTCACAATTTATAAAGTTTCGAACAAAACTTACAATGGAAAATCTAGACACATTAGTCTAAGGCTTCAAATTATAAGAAAATTACTCAAGGAAGGAGTAATTACAGTCGACTATATTAAAATGAACAAGAATTTAGAAGATCCTCGGACTATAGGTCTTGTTAGAGAGATGATATATATCACCTCAAAAGTAATGGAACTAAGGTCTATTAAATAACACAACTATATTTAATGGGAACCCAACTCATATCTTGAAAATATAGATTGAGTTCAATGTGGTACAAACAAGTTAAATTATACTTATGGAACTATGACACCCCGACTAATTAAATATCGGGTAGCTACTCCTTTATTAAATTAATACAAAATGCCAAGTTGGTTCAGTTCGTAGTATCACTATCGAAAAACGTTTTAACAATTACTAGCCACCTAATATTTAAAAAGTGTGTTGTCAATTTTTAATTAAATCTGATTAACATGCAATAAGAAGATTATGAACTGCTAACATAACCACCACAACATAATGACAATAGAATAACCATATAATAGTAATGAGTCTGGAGGAATACTCCTCACAACAATCCAAATAAAGGAATAAACCAATACGAAGTCTGCATCACTATATTAATTACAACCCAAAATATGATATAACTGGATAAATAAAGTGTCTAAGAGAAATAGGGAGATATACCCAACAGATGAGAAAAATCTGGTAACATAGAGTCAAGATCGAAAGTGGAGGCGTCTACTGTCAAGGTCCTGTAACTTCCACAGCAGCTACAGTACGTCACCTGAATGGAACTACTATGCATGGTGTCCTTGTGGGTGGTCACATAAAAGGTTTTACAAAAATATAGATTTGGAAGCAAAAGGGTCAGAGCCCAATGGTGAAAACAGTTTAAAATATAGCAAGTGTTTTAATGACATAAAACAATGAATGCAAAATACATGTTAGGACGTGCTCTCACATGAAATACTCACCTCTCGACTATCTGTGCACTCCTAACGTATCCGTAATCGAATCTAGTTATGCCCGTATCTAGCTGGTCCAATATAAAATCTAACGTTACTATACGATTCACGATTTAATTCTCGACATCTTATTTTCAACCGAGTGTTTTACTCTTCTACACAGTTTCCCATTTTAGTACTACTAATCACTAGAGATCTTTCATTTTATCTTTTACAAAACGTTGATATTATAGATACTCACATTTATACATTACAGTTCATTTCAATTAAAAGTATATTATTCTCATCATAAATATACAATACTAGCACCCCGAGACTAAGCTGCGGTGCACACATACTCTGCTATCCAATCTCGGTACATTACGTACATAAGGACCACGCATTCCGAATCTCTTTGGAATCGTTCTCAAATAACAACAATCACACAAAATGGAGGCCAACATAGTTCACATCATATGGGTCACACACATACCTACGCTCCCATGATCAGCAGACTTAGTAACTTCTTAATAAGTCCTTCTCTAACCTATGTCCTCGATGTACCAATCTAAATCCCCTCGTAGGCACACAAAGATTAGATGGCCCTAATCGAACGCAGACCTCTCGTGATAGCAAGTATGGTAGGTATGTTTTACACATAAAACCACATATACTAAGCATTCGCACATCTTAGATATCTCGAATTATTAATATAGGTATGCTTCTCGTTCTTATACCGTCATTTAATGTTATACGTTTATAAGTCCCCGATTTGTATATTAACGTTGTCAACCATTCTCACGTCGTAATTAGGTATTCGTTTTCTATTCAACAAATGTCATCCGGATTACTATAAGGTTCTAAGTTCTACTCCTCAACGTACCCCACTTCTCACAATTATACCCACCAATCAATAAGGGAAGGTTAATTCTCAACTACTTAAGTCTACGGGGCATTTGAAATAAAATCAGGCCAAAAAGGCCATTCTGTCAACTCGTTAGAAGTCTCGTTCGAATGAGATCGTTCGAACGAGTGTCGTTCGAACGAAAGGCTTCGAACGAACTACCAACTCGTTAGAATGGATACCGTCATCTCGTTAGAAGATCGTTCGAATGAGGTCGTTCGAACGACCTGGGCAGGTCTTCTAACGAGATGGCAGACTACGCCCAGAAATTCCCCCAATTCATTTTTCTTCAGATTTCTCTCCTCTAAATCCCCACTAAGATCATCCCAATTAAGTTTTAACATTTCTAAACTACTCTTAGTCTTCCTAAGTCACCCTCTAACATATATTTGGGGTAAATGCTTCCTAAATTAACATGTAATCATCATAATTCCCAAACATTATCCCAAACCCTATAAACATGAAGCTAGAATTTTAACGTCTACAATTTCTCCTTATAAATCCATTTTCAAATCATCAAAAGATACATTTTGGATATGGAATTCATTCATTACCATTATACATTCAATCCCTATATAAGATTACGAGTTCTATCCCCTATTTCATGGATTTTTCATCAAACTTTCAATATAAGACATATATTCAATCCTAAGCAATGAGGAAACATTCGCTTGAAATTATGTAATTAAACCACTTGCCTTAGATGTTCTGATTTGATATTGAAAGGTGAAAGTTGATTCTCCTCTTTCTCTCTTCGGATTTCTCCCAAAGATGGTGATGGTGGCTAGGGTTTCTTTTGGAACCTCTTAAGACTCTCCCTGTAACTCTCGTAGCCCACTACTGGTTAAATGTTGATATTGGACTTAGTGCATTTATTTCTAATATAAAATTAACCTCTAAAATTCGTGGGTTTTAATTCCCCTATTTTTAAAATTACCAAAATACCATTCTAGGTTGCTGGTATGGCCCAAAAATGCCCCGGGACCCAAACTAAACCCCCGGCTAGTGTTTTTTGACTATTTTGACCCTTCCGGACATGTTGGCGCACTTAAAATGACCATTCGGTTGATAAAAATATAATTCACTTTTTAATTAAAATAATTTCATTCCTGACGCGACTGACACGCGCATCCCAACTAAATTTCCAAATTGTCGTATTTCTGGCTCGCGACAATTTTAACATTATCAAAACTCATGTAATTTTCAATTTTAACATCATAATCAAATACCAACTCACTTCTTGTTAGTATTTATACTTGGATTAATTTTCAATTAATTCTCATTTAATTTAATTAATCCCTTAAATAAAAAGCAATAAAATTACGGGGTATTAAATACTTCCCCCCTAGTAATAGAATTTCATCCCGAAATTCGGAACTAAAGAGTACCTGGTAAAAATAACTCCGGATAGCATTCGCGCATCTCATCCTCGTGCTCCCATGTGGACTCCTCGGCATTATGATGCCGCCACTAAACACGTACTAACAGTACTATCTTCAACCTCAGTTTCCGCTCGCTTCGGTCCAAAATAGCAATCGGCCCCTCCTCGTAGGAACTATCGGGTTGGAGATCGATGTCCTCCAAAGCAATGTGAGTATGGAACAAATTGTCCCTAAGATATTTCCTTAGCGAGGAAATATAGAACACATCATGAATCCTATGCAAGTGCTCCGGTAACCCCAGTCTATACGCAGCTGGCCCAATACGCTCGATGATAGGAAATGGCCCCACATACCTTGGTGCCAGTTTCCCCTTCTTCCCAAAATGCATGATCCCCTTCATTGGAGATACTCTGAGTAACACCTGGTCCCCCACCTTGAATTCTCTGAAGAACCTCTTCGCATCAGCATAGCTCTTCTGCCGGTCCTGAGCTACCCGATTGTGGCTCCGTATCATCTCTATACTTGCTGAAGTGTCCTGAATCACTTCCGGACCAAGAATTTTGTTATTCCCCACCTCTAACCAACATGCTGGGGAACGACAAGGTCTATCGTACAATGCCTCAAAGGAGCCATGCCAATGGTGAACTAGTAGGAGTTATTATAAGCAAACTCCACCAGTGGAAGGTACTGCTCCCAACCACCTCCAAAGTCTAGGATGCACATACGCAACATGTCCTCCAACATCTGATTTGTCCGCTCTGTTTGCCCATCAGTCTGCGGGTGATATGCCGTACTCAGCCGCAACTGCGTACCCATGGCCTCCTTGAAACTCTCCCAAAATCGTGAAACAAATATTTTGTCTCGGTCAGACACAATATTTGGAGGCACCCCGTGAAGTCTCACTATATATGCGATGAAAATCTGGGCATACTGTCCCGTAGTGTAATATGTCCTTACGGGAAGAAAATGAGCAACTTTGGTCAACCGGTCCACAATTACCCATATGGAGTCATGACCCCTCTGTGATGTAGGTAACCCCGTGATAAAATCCATGGATATGCTCTCCCATATCCACATCGGAACCTCTAACGGCTTTAGAAGTCGTACCGATTTATGATGATCCACCTTTACTAGCTGACAAGTGGCACATTTAGAAACAAACACGACAATATCTCTCTTCATCCCACTCCACCAGTACTGTCGTCTCATATCTTGGCACATTTTATCCCCACCAGGGTGTATAGCGAACCGTGAGCCGTGCGACTCTGCCATTACCTCATGTCACAAGTATTCCCCTTCTGGAACGACCAGTTTCCCATTGAAGCGTAATCCCCCATCTGAGCTAACGGTATAGGACTCGGCTCCCTCTACTAGTAATCGAACTATCTTCTCCTGACAAAACGAGTCATTTTCCTGGGCCGTTACCACTCTCGCAATAATTTAAGGTGTAATAGTCATCATAGACATGAATGATCGGGCCACTGCATCCTGGTGTCCCAACTCCTTCCACTTAGGTTCCCACACCTCGGCCACCTCATCTACCGGCCTATGGCTCAACGCGTCTGCTACCACGTTAGCCTTCCCTGAGTGATACTGGATATCGAACTAATAATCCTTCACAAACTCAAGCAACCTACGTTGATGCATATTCAGCTCCTTCTGCGTAAAGAGGTATTGTAGAGACTTGTGGTCTGTGAACAACCGAAATTTCTCCCCCAGGAGATAGTGACTCCAAATCCGAAGAGAGAATACGACTGTCGCTAACTCCAAGTCGTGGGTGGGGTAATTCCTGTCGTGAGTCTTAAGCTTATGGGAAGCATAAGTTATGGCCTAACTCTCCTGTTGCAGCACACCTCCAAGTCCTTGTAAGGATGCATCGGTGTAAACTAAATACTCAACTCCCGGCCTGTGCAATGCTAACACAAGCGCTGAGGTCAACTTGTCCTTCAGCTCATCGAATGCCAACTGACATGCATCGCTTCAGATGAATGGCACGCCCTTACGAGTCAGATATGTTAAAGGACCTGCTACCTTTGAGAAACCCCGAATAAACCTCCTGTAGTATCCTGCTAAGCCCAAGAAACTACGGATCTCAGTTGGTGTCGTGGGCTGTCCCCACTCCCTCACCGCGGATACCTTCCCCGGATCAACACATAATCCCTGGTCTGAAATGATATGCCCCAGAAACTAAACCTCCTTCAGCCAAAATCCACATTTGTCATACTTAGCATAAAGCTCGTTTGATGCAACATCTGAAAAATATGTCTCAAATGCTCGGTATGCTCCTCTTCTGTCTGGGAGTAAACCAGGATGTCATCAACAAAGACGATGACGAACTGTTCTAGGAACTCTCTGAACACCCTATTCATCAAGTCCATAAACACAGCTGGAGCGTTGGTCAAGCCAAAATGCATAACCCGAAATTCATAGGAACCATACCTCGTCAAGAAAGTAGTCTTCGAGATGTCCTGTTCCCTGCTACGTAACTGATGGTATCCCGATCGCAAATTAATCTTTGAGAAGAAGCAGGCTCCTCTCAACTGGTCAAATAAGTCATCGATTCGGGGCAACGGATACTTATTCCGTATCGTGACTTTATTCAACTCCCGGTAATCTACACACAACCTCAATAATCCATCCCTCTTCTTTACGAACAACACAGTGGCACCCCACGGTGAAGTACTCCTCCGAATAAACCCCTGACCCAATAACTGCTCTATCTTATCCCTTAGCTCTCTCATCTCCACTAGAGCCATATGGTACGGTGCGCGGGCAATGGGCCGAGTGCCCGGTGTCAAATCAATAACAAAATCTATCTCTCTACTAGGAGGTAATCCAGGTATATCCTTGAATACATCAGCGAACTCTCTAACGACTGCAATCGAATCAAGTGGTATCACCACTTCCTTAGAGGTCTCCTCCTCTATATAGTACAAATGAGTGGACGATCCTCCCTTAGGGAGAGGCATCGCCACTAGAAATATATCCTGCCCGAGAATGGTAAAAATAATACTCCTATTGAAACAGTCAATCATGGCTCGGTACGCAACTAGCCAATCCATACCAACTATCGCATCGTACTCAGTCATCTCTAATACTAGCATATCAGCGGGTAAAGTAAATCTCCCTATTTCTATACCCACACTTCTACAGATAAGGGAAATCACAGAACCCCTACTCAACGGTGAATCTACACAAGTAATCGTGCTCTCTGCAGTGTCTAACAACCCCAAAGTGCATACAAATATCGTGGCAATGAAATAATGTGTGGCCCCCGTATCAAATAAAATACGCCCCATAGTCCCCTGAATAGAGAACATACCCTCGATAGCAGGTGGATCATGTGGGACTATGGCATGGTGAAGCTGATACACTCTCCTATACTAAAATTGTCCCTGCTGGACTGGGACTACTGGGATGGGTGGTAATGCTGCCATCTGTGGTGGTACTGGGAGGGCGGAAGGAAACATAGGCCTCTGTGGCTTGTGCCGAGCACCCTGCTGCTGCTGCTGTGGGTCCATGCCCCTATCAGGATAATCCTGGCATTTATGAGCAATCTTGTCACAAATGAAACACTTCCCTGGGAAGTTTCCCCCTCGCTGTCCCTGCTGCCCTCGGCCCTGATGGTCGTTACCATTCCTACCTTGACCATGCTGACCATGCTGGAACTGCTACTGCTGACCATTCTGGCCCTACTGGCCCTGATGGCCGCTCTGACCCTGATGGCCATGTCTGAAACCTCCCTAATCGTTCTGGAAACCCCCAGATCTGAATCTCTTAGGATCCCCCTGTTGGGAACCCTGATCACCCTGCCTGTGCTGACCCTGATCAGATTGTGCCCCGCTGGCACCATTTCCCTCTGTCCTGCCCTGATGGCTGGACTCTCCTGATCTCTTACTCTCAGACATGTGAAAGCGGTGATCCTGGAAGTGAAGCAGTGCTGCGTTAACCACATCAGAGTTAGTGGCCAATGAGAGATTTCCCAACAAGTGTTGTCGGATCCTCCAAGTCAATCCATCCATAAACTTCTGAATCTTCTTCTCCTTAGCCGGAATCTCATCAGGAAAAATGTCCAAGAGATTAGTGAATTCGGCCTCGTACTCGGCCACAATCTTTCCCTCCTGCTTGAGGTTCATTAACTTCCTCTTCATTTCGGTGTGAACAACTGATGGAAAATATTTACGATCGAACCGCACCCAGAACTCCTGAATAGAAAGGGCTTCTCTCTCCTCTAGGGTGGTAATGGACTCCCACAACTGCAATGCTGATCCTACTAGCTTATCTAGTATCTTCTTCTGAACATCCGTGCACTCGTACATCCTTAAGTTCTTTGAATTCCCTTCCTCCACTGACTGGACACAACAACGTCGGAGCTACCTACAAACTCCGGAGGGTGTGCTTTCTGAAAAGCATCACGAACGCATTCCCAAGAAGATGGGAATGCATGAGCCTAAACTGGTGCGGCTACCGGCGCTTGAGGTGGTGCCTGCTGCACAACTGCGAGGGCGACATTTACTACTTGGGCTATAATGGTTGCAACCTCTCCGACATTCATGGTGCCCTGAACTGGTGCGGGCTGAGAATCCCTATAAACTCACTGTGCACGTCATGGAGGCATCTGAAATGAGAGTAAAGACTTGTGAGTTTGCAGTTATTATCTCAAAATAGCTGAAGAGAGAAATGTACATAAAAGAATGCAACAGTCCTAACATATAGGGCTCTACATCAAAGAAAGTTCAGCGAAAACATAGCAAGCTGTACAGATCCTAAGGGCACTAGAACCTGATACTCTGATACCACCTGTGACACCCCGACAAATTAAATACCAGGTAGCTACTCCTTTCATAAATTAATACAAAATTACAAGTTGGTTCAGTTCATAGCATCACTGTCGAAAAACATTTTAACAATTACTAGCCACCAAATATTTAAAAAGTGAGTTGTCAATTTTTAATTAAATCTGATTAACATGAAATAAGAAGATTATGAACTTCTAACATAACCACCACAACATAATGACAATATAATAACCATAGAATAGTAATGAGTCTGGAGGAATACTCCTCACAACCATCCAAATACAGGAATAAACCAATACGAAGTCCGCATCACTATATTAATTACAACCCAAAATCTGATATAACTGGATAAATAAAGTGTCAAAGAGAAATGGGGAGATATGCCCAACAGATGAGAAAAATCTGGTAACATAGAGTCAAGATCGAAAGTGGAGGCGTCTACTGTCAAGGTCCTGTAACTTCCACAGCAGCTACAATACGTCACCTGAATGGAACTCCTATGCATGGTGTCCTTGTGGCTGGGCACCTAAAAGGTTTTACAAAAATATATATTTGGAAGCAAACAGGTAAGAGCCCGATGGTGAAAATAGTTTAAAATATAGCAAGTGTTTAATGACATAAAACAATGAATGAAAAATACATGTTAGGACGTGCTCTCACATGAAATACTCACCTCTCGACTATATGTGCACTCCTAACGTATCCGTAATCGAATCTAGTTATGCCCGTATCTGTAATACCCCGTACTTTTGATTATATTTACTTTTGGGATTAATTAATTAAATGCGTAGTAATTAGAAATTAATCCGGGTTATAAATACTAACGAGATACGAGTTGGTATTTGATTATGTGCATACATGTTTTGATATATGTATTTGGTATTATAAAAATTTGTCGTGAGATTTATATACGGCAATTTGGGAATTTTGTTGAGATGCGTGTGACCGCCGCGTCATGGTATACTATTTTAATTATAAAAGTGAATTTAAAATATATAATTCGTATGGTCGTTTTAAGTGCGCCAACGTGTCCGGAAGGGTCGAGATAGTCAGAAAACACTAGCCGGGGGTGTAGTTTGGGTCCCGGGGTATTTTTAGGCCATACCGGCAACTTAAAGGGGTATTTTGGTAATTTTACATTTTGAGGAATTAAAAGTGACGAAAAT
This sequence comes from Sambucus nigra, assembly GCA_949130495.1. NCBI lineage: Eukaryota > Viridiplantae > Streptophyta > Magnoliopsida > Dipsacales > Adoxaceae > Sambucus > Sambucus nigra. The sequence goes on along the minus strand of OX422222.1, from coordinate 145,769,697 downwards.
TAGGAGTCTTAATCTGATTGATTATTGACCCACTAAACCCACTATCCAACCCACTTTAACCCTTTAAGCTACGGAGGTTATCAATTAGGTTTCCAAGTTCCCCAAAACAAACCCTAGCCACCTTAAGCCACCATTGAAGAAGGAGCTTGGAAGAGAGGAAATTCTGCAGAAAAACTCCATCAAACCTACACTAAAATCAGAAATCGAACCAAGGCAAGTGACTTTATTCCATTTAACTTTAGAGAATGTCTTTTCCATGTTAGAAATTGAAGAATATCAATTGTTCTTGAAAGATAATGAAAACCCATGTTAATTGAACTTAGAACTTGAAATCTTGAGGAGGACTTACATGTAGAATGATAGGTAGATGTTCCTACTGATGATATTTATGATTGGGTGAAATTTAAAACGGATTTTATTGGGTTAATTCATGATTCAAAAGTTAGGGTTCATGTTCTTGAAATAATTGGGGGAAAAAGGGTAGAGATTTATATTTTGATTGATGTTAGAGAGATTTAATCCTTGAAAACATGTTAGGAGATGACTTGAATATGTTTAGGATGAATTAGAGACCCTAAAACATTGTTGGGATGAACTTTGGAAGAGATTAGAAGTGATAAAAATGGATGAAAACGAATTGGGGAAAAATCTGGGCCGAAACTGGTCAGTCGTTAGAAGCAATCCCCAGGTCGTTCGAACGAGCTTCTAACGAGTTGACCAGTCACTGCTAACGAGAAGGGATTTCGTTCGATATCTCATTCGAACGAGATATCGTTAGAAGGTACAGTTCGTTCGAACGAACTGGAATCTCGTTCGAACAGCCTCGTTCGAACGAGACTTCTAACGAGTTGACAGAGGAATCTCGTTCGAACAGTATCGTTCGAACGAGACTTCTAACGAGTTGACAGTTTGGTCCTTTTTGGACTGTTTTGATTTTTGGAGTCCCGTAAACTTGTTCGAGGATATAGATAACCTTCCTTTGATGATGTAAGGATAGATTTGGTACTTTTGGGTTATTACGAGGAGTAAATTTATATACGACAGATTTAATTCAATGAACCATTTGGGTTGAGACGTGAGTGTCTACTACGACGTGAGAATAGATTATGGCGCGTATGATGATAAACCGGAATAATATAAGTGTAGATATTATAAGTTAGTACGAGAAAGCGATATGTACTACGATTAAACTACGGTATTACTAAGACGTGTGTTTACTTAGTATTGGTATATGAATTGTGTGTATGACATACCTACCATACTTGCTATCACGGGAGGTTTGTGTTCGCTTAGGGCCCTCTAATCCTTGTGTTGCCTGGATTTAGACTGGTTACCTCGATGAACATAGGTCATAGAAAGACTTATTGGGATATTAATAAGTCCGCTGATCGTGGGAGCGTAGGTATGTACGTGACCCATGTGATGTGACTGTGTTCGCCTCCACTATTTGTGATTTGTGTTATCTGGACTATTTCTGAGAGATTCGGGATATGTGATCCTTATGTACGTGATGTACCGGGATGGATTGCAGAGTATGTGTGCACCGCAGCTTAGTTCTCGGGGTGCTTATATTGTATATTTATGAGGTGAATAATATACACTTAATTAACGAGAACCTTCATGTTATTGTTGTGAATATAATTACAATATTGTTTCGAGAAATATAGCGAGTTAACTGGCAGTGTTACATATTGCATATTGAGCATCTGAGTTTACATTAATCCCCTACTTAATTACGAGCGTTATACTGTTAATAATACCGAGTAATATGGGTAGGACCTATGATAGTCTAGCTAGGGATGATGTCACTTAGCTAGCGGTTTGTGTCATTATAGATGGGTACTTACGTTAGGAGTGCACAGTTAGATGAGAGGTGAGAATATCATGTGAGTGCACGTCCTAACATGTACTTTGCATTTAATGTTTTAAATGTCTTTAAAGCACTTGCAGGTTTATAAAATATAACTCCACATTCGGGCTCTGACCCGTTTGCTTTTCAAATCTTTTTCTTTGTAAAACCATTTTTAGGTGCCCAGCCACAAGGACACCAAGCATAGGATTCTCATTCAGGTGACGAGCTGTAGCTGTTTGTGGAAGCTACAGGGATTTGCTTATAGACGCTTCTATCTTTTGGATTCCAGAGTCACTATCTATCAGTTGTAGGGCATGTTGCCCATTTCTATTAGAGTTACATTTCCATTACAGTTTTCAGACTTTGGCATGTATTGTTTTAGTATTCGGTTATTTATTTCAGTATGGGATTGTGGTGAGGAGTTTTCCTCCAGACTTTATTTACACTATGTGATGGTTATTCGTTTTACTTCAGTATGGTGAATGGTGTTATTTAATGCTTCACTACACTTGTTGCATGTTAATCAGACTTTAATTAAAATTTGGCACTTACTTTTTAAATACTAGGTGGTTAGTAATCACAAAAAAAATGTTTTCGACGGTGATGCTATTAACTGAGCCAACTTGGAATTTTGAATTAATTTAATAAAGGAGTAGATACCCGGTATTTAATTAGTCGGGGTGTCATAGGTGGTATCAGAGCATCAGGTTCTAGTGTCCTTTAGGATCTGACGGCTTGTTATGTTTCCGCTAAGCTTTCTTTGATATAGAGCCCTATATCTTAGGACTGTTGTACTCTTTTTTTGTATGCTTCGCTCTTCAGCTATTTTAAGTTTATAAACAGCGAACTTATAAACTTTGTTCTTATTTCAGATGCCTCCACGACGTGCACGAGGAGTTCCCAGGGATGCAACGCCCGAACCCCAGCCCGCTCCAGTTCAGGGCATGATGAACGCTGCTGAGGTTGCAGCTATAGTAGCCCAAGCGGTAAATGCCGCCATTGCCGTTGTTCAGCAGGCACCACCTCAGGCGCCGGTTGCCGCGCCAGTTCAGGTTAATGTATTCCCGTATGCTTGGGAGTGTGTACGTGACGCTTTTTAGAAAGCGCATCCGCCAGAGTTTGCAGGTAGCTCAGATGTGGTAGTCTCGAGCCAATGGAGGAAGGACATGCAGAGGCACTTGAGGATGTATGAGTGCACGGATGTTCAGAAGTAGGTGCTAACTACTTTCAATCTAGTTGGATCTGCACTACAGTGGTGGGAGTCTATTACCACCATGGAGGAGAGGGATACCCTCACGATTCAGGAGTTCTGGGTGCGGTTCGACCGCAAGTACTTTCCGTCAGCTGTTCATACGGAAATGAGGAGGAAGCTGATGAGTCTGAAGCAAGAGGGCAAGACTGTGGCCGAGTATGAGGCCGAGTTCACTAATCTGTTGAATATCGTTCCAGATGAGATACCAACAGAGAAGAAGAAAATTGAGAAGTTCACCGACGGGTTAACTTGGAGGATCCGTCAGCATCTGCTAGGGAACCTATCATTGGCCACCTATTCTGATGTGGTTAACGCTGCATTGTTACACTGCCAGGACCACCGTTTTCATATGGCCGAGGGTAAGAGGTCGGGGGAATCCAGCCATCAGGGCAGGACTGGAGGACATGGTGCCAGCGGGGCACAATCTGGTCAGGGGCAGAGACAGAATGAGCAGGGCTCCCAGCAGGGGGATAATAAGAGGTTCCGATCAGGGAACTACAGATAAGGACAAGGAGGTTTCCGTCAGGGCCACCAGGGTCCAAACGGCCATCAGGGCCAACAGGAGCAGAATGGGCAGCAGTTTCACCAGGGCCAGTAGGGCCAAGGGAGGAACGATAACGGCCACCAGGGCCGGGGACAGCAGGGGCAGAGAGGAGGGAACTTCCCAGGGAAGTGCTTTGTTTGTGGCAAGACTGGCCATAAGCGACAGGATTGTCCTGATAAGGGCAGGGCCCACAGCAGCAGCAGCAGGGTGCTCGCCAGGAGCCACATAGGCCTATGTTTCTCGTCGCTCTTCCCGCACCGCCACAGATGGCAGCATTGCCACCCATTCCAGCAGTCCCAGTCCAGCAGGGACAACTACAGTATGGACGTGTCTACAACGTCCACCAGGCTGCAGTTCCACAGGCACCGCCCGCGATCGAGGGTACGTTTCCTATCCATGGCACTATGGGTCGGGTATTATTTGATACGGGTGCTACACACTGTTTTATAGCTACACACTTCGCGAAAGCTTTAGGATTGTTAGCCACGGCAGAGAGCACAGTTACGTGTGTCGACTCACCATTGGGGAGTGGGTCACTTATCTTCTTTATATGCCGGGGAGTGGGAGTAGGGATTGGTAGTCTGGTATTACCTGCAGATATGTTGGTATTAGATATGCATGTTCATGATGTGACTATCGATATGGATTGGCTCGTAGCTTATAGGGCCATGATTGATTGCTTCAGCGGGAGCATTATTTTTGCCATTCCGGGGCAAGAGATGTTTGTAGTGGCGATGCCTCGCCCAGAGGGAGGATCGACCGCTCATCTGTATTACATTGAGGAGGATACCTCTAAGGAGGTAGTGATTCCTTTAGATTCTATCCAAGTAGTCAGGGAGTATTCGGATGAGTTTCAGGAGATACCAGGCTTACCACCCAGTCGAGAGATAGACTTTGTTATAGATTTGCTACCGGGCAAGAGACCCATAGCACGCGCACCGGACCGTATGGCTCCTGCTGAGATGAGGGAGTTACGGGATTAGATAGAGCAGCTGTTAGGTCAGGGCTTTATTCGCAGGAGTACCTCACCTTAGGGCGCTCCAGTTATGTTTGTAAAGAATAGGGACGGTTCACTGAGATTGTGTGTGGACTACCGAGAGTTGAATAAGGTCACGATACGGAATAAGTATCCGTTGCCTCGAATCGATGACTTATTCGACCAGTTGAGAGGAGCTTCTTTCTTCTCGAAGATTGACTTGAGATCGGGATACCATCAGTTACGTATCAGGGAGGAGGATGTCTCGAAAACCGCATTCTTGTCGAGATATGGTTCTTACGAGTTTCGGGTTATGCCTTTCGGTTTGACCAACGCTCCAGCTATTTTTATGGACTTGATGAACAGAGTGTTCAGGGATTTCCTAGACCAGTTTTTCATTGTCTTCATTGATGATATTCTAGTTTACTCTCAGACAGAGGAGGAGCACGCCGAGCATTTGAGGCAAGTTTTGCAGACACTTCGTCAGAACGAGTTGTATGCAAAATATGAGAAATGCGGGTTTTGGCTGAAGGAAGTCCAGTTTTTGGGGCATATTATTTCCGACCAGGGAATATCTGTTGATCCGGGGAAAGTATCAGCGGTGAGGGAGTGGGGACAGCCCACGACACCAACGGAGATTCGTAGTTTCTTGGGTCTAGCAGGATACTACAGGAGGTTTATTCGGGGTTTCTCGGAGATAGCAGGTCCTTTGACACATCTGACTCGTAAGGGTGTGCCGTTCATTTAGAGTGATGCCTGTCAGTTGGCATTCGATGAATTAAAGAACAAATTGACCTCAGCGCCTGTGTTAGCATTGCCGAGACCGGGAGTTGAGTATTTGGTTTACACTGATGCGTCTTTGCAAGGACTGGGAGGTGTCTTACAGCAGGAGAGACATGCCATAGCTTATGCTTCCCGTAAGCTTAAGACTCATGAGAAGAATTACCCCACGCATGATTTGGAGTTGGCGGCAGTGGTATTTGCCCTACGGATTTGGAGGCACTATCTTTTAGGGGAGAAGTTCCAACTGTTCAAGGACCACAAGTCCCTACAGTACCTGTTCACGCAGAAGGAGTTGAATATGCGGCAGCGTAGGTGGCTTGAATTTGTGAAAGACTACCAGTTCGACATCCAGTACCACCCGGGTAAGGCTAAAGTGATGGCAGACGCGTTGAGCCGTAGGCCAGCAGATGAGGTGGCAGAGGTGTGGAAGGCTAAGTGGAAGGAATGGGGACACCAGGATGCAGTGGCCCGATCTTTCATGTCTGTGATGACCGTTACACCGCAGATTGTCACGAAGGTAGTACGGGCACAGGCCAATGACTCGTTCTATCAGGAGCAGATAGTTCGATTATTAACAGAGGGAGCCGAGTCCTATACCGTTAGTTCAAACGGGGGATTTCGCTTCAATGGGAGATTGGTAGTTCCGGAAGGGGAGCAATTGCGACACGATGTTATGGCAGAGTCGTACGGCTCACGGTTCGCGGTACATACCGAAGGGGTCAAAATGTACCAAGACATGAGACGCCAGTATTGGTGGAGCGGTATGAAGAGAGATATCGCTGAGTTTGTTTCGAAATGCGCCACTTGTCAGCTTGTAAAAGTGGATCATCAGAGACTGGTAGGATTGCTACAGCCACTGGAAGTCCCGGTGTGGATGTGGGAGAGCATATCCATGGACTATATTACGGGGTTGCCTACGTCGCAGAGGGGTCACGACTCCGTTTGGGTAATTGTGGACAGATTGTCCAAGGCCGCTCACTTTTTACCCGTTAGGACTGACTACACTACGGGACAGTATGCCCAGCTCTTCATTTCAGAGATTGTGAGACTTCGCGGTGTGCCCCTAAATATCGTGTCTGACAGAGACAAGATATTTGTTTCGCGGTTTTGGGAAAGTTTCCAGGAGGCCATGGGCACGGAATTGCGGTTGGGTATGGCTTATCATCCGCCAGCTGATGGGCAGACTGAGCGCACCAATCAGATGTTGGAGGACATGCTGCGCATGTGCATTATAGACTTTGGGGGTGGATGGGAGCAGTACCTTCCACTGGTGGAGTTTGCTTACAACAACTCCTATTAGTTCACTATTGGCATGGCACCGTTTGAGGCATTGTACGGTAGGCCTTGTCGTTCCCCAGCATGTTGGTTAGAGGTGGGGGATAACAAACTACTTGTGCCGAAAGTGATTCAGGATACTTCAGCAAGGATTGAGTTGATTCGGAGTCGCATTCGGGTAGCTCAAGACAGGCAGAAGAGTTATGCTAATGCGAAGAGGTTTTTCAGGGAGTTCCAAGTAGGGGACCAGGTTTTGCTCAGAGTATATCCTATGAAGGGGATTATGCGTTTCGGGAAGAAGGGGAAGTTGGCACCAAGGTATGTGGGGCCGTTTCCTATTATTGAGCGGATCGGACCGGTTGCGTATAGACTTGGACTACCGGAGCATTTGCATCGGATTCACGATGTGTTCCATATTTCCTCGCTGAGGAAATACCTTAGAGATAATTTGGCTCATTCTCACTTTGCTATGGAGGACATTGATCTCCAGCCGAATAGCTCCTACGAGGAGGGGCCGATTGCTATTTTGGACCGAAGCGAGAGGAAACTGCGGTCAAAGATAGTTCCATTAGTGCGTGTTCAGTGGCGACATCACAATGTCGAGGAGTCCACATGGGAGCGCGAGGATGAGATGCGCGAACGTTATCCAGAGTTGTTTTTAGCAGGTACTTTCTAGTTTCGAATTTCGGGACAAAATTCAGTTATTAGGGGGGAAGTATGTAATACCCCGTACTTTTGACTATATTTATTTTTGGGATTAATTAATTAAATGCGTAGTAATTAGAAATTAATCCGGGTTATAAATACTAACGAGATACGAGTTGGTATTTGATTATGTGCATACATGTTTTGATATATGTATTTGGTATTATAAAAAAATTTCGTGAGATTTATATACGGCAATTTGGGAATTTTGTTGAGACGCGTGTGACCGCCGCGTCATGGTATACTATTTTAATTATAAAAGTGAATTTAAAATCTATAATCTGTATGGTCATTTTGAGTGCGCCAATGCGTCCGGAAGGGTCGAGATAGTCAGAAAACACTAGGTGGGGGTGTAGTTTGGGTCCCGGGGTATTTTTAGGCCATACCGGCAACTTAAAGGGGTATTTTGGTAATTTTACATTTTGAGGAATTAAAAGTGACGAAAATTAGGAGTCTTAATCTGATTGATTATTGACCCACTAAACCCACTATCCAACCCACTTTAACCCTTTAAGCTACGGAGGTTATTAAATAGGTTTCCAAGTTCCCCAAAACAAACCCTAGCCACCTTAAGCCACCATTGAAGAAGGAGCTTGGAAGAGAGGAAATTCTGCAGAAAAACTCCATCAAACCTACACCAAAATCAGAAATCGAACCAAGGCAAGTGACTTTATTCCATTTAATTTCAGAGAATGTCTTTTCCATGTTAAAAATTGAAGAATATCAATTGTTCTTGAAAGATAATGAAAACCCATGTTAATTGAACTTAGAACTTGAAATCTTGAGGAGGACTTACATGTAGAATGATAGGTAGATGTTCCTACTGATGATATTTATGATTGGGTGAAATTTAAAACGGATTTTATTGGGTTAATTCATGATTCAAAAGTTAGGGTTCATGTTCTTGAAATAATTGGGAGAAAAAGGGTAGAGATTTATATTTTGATTGATGTTAGAGAGATTTAATCCTTGAAAACATGTTAGGAGATGACTTGAATATGTTTAGGATGAATTAGAGACCCTAAAACATTGTTGGGATGAACTTTGGAAGAGATTAGAAGTGATAAAAATGGATGAAAACGAATTGGGGAAAAATCTGGGCCGAAACTGGTCAGTCGTTAGAAGCAATCCCCAGGTCGTTCGAACGAGCTTCTAACGAGTTGACCAGTCACTGCTAACGAGAAGGGATTTCGTTCGATATCTCATTCGAACGAGATATCGTTAGAAGGTACAGTTCGTTCGAACGAACTGGAATCTCGTTCGAACGAGACTTCTAACGAGTTGACAGAGGAATCTCGTTCGAACAGTCTCGTTCGAACGAGACTTCTAACGAGTTGACAGTTTGGTCCTTTTTGGACTGTTTTGATTTTTGGAGTCCCGTAAACTTGTTCGAGGATATAGATAACCTTCCTTTGATGATGTAAGGATAGATTTGGTACTTTTGGGTTATTACGAGGAGTAAATTTATATACGACAGATTTAATTCAATGAACCATTTGGGTTGAGACGTGAGTGTCTACTACGACGTGAGAATAGATTATGGCGCGTATGATGATAAACCGGAATAATATAAGTGTAGATATTATAAGTTAGTACAAGAAAGCGATATGTACTACGATTAAACTACGGTATTACTAAGACGTGTGTTTACTTAGTATTGGTATATGAATTGTGTGTATGACATACCTACCATACTTGCTATCACGGGAGGTTTGCGTTCGCTTAGGGCCCTCTAATCCTTGTGTTGCCCGGATTTAGACTGGTTACCTCGATGAACATAGGTCATAGAAAGACTTATTGGGATATTAATAAGTCCGCTGATCGTGGGAGCGTAGGTATGTACGTGACCCATGTGATGTGACTGTGTTCGCCTCCACTATTTGTGATTTGTGTTATCTGGACTAATCCTGAGAGATTCGGAATATGTGATCCTTATGTACGTGATGTACCGGGATGGATAGCAGAGTATGTGTGCACCGCAGCTTAGTTCTCGGGGTGCTTATATTGTATATTTATGAGGTGAATAATATACACTTAATTAACGAGAACCTTCATGTTATTGTTGTGAATATAATTACAATATTGTTTCGAGAAATATAGCGAGTTAACTGGCAGTGTTACATATTGCATATTGAGCATCTGAGTTTACATTAATCCCCTACTTAATTACGAGCGTTATACTGTTAATAGAACCGAGTAATATGGGTAGGACCTATGATAGTCTAGCTAGGGATGATGTCACTTAGCTAGCGGTTTGTGTCGTTATAGATGGGTACTTATGTTAGGAGTGCACAGTTAGACGAGAGGTGAGAATATCATGTGAGTGCACGTCCTAACATGTACTTTGCATTTAATGTTTTAAATGTCTTTAAAGCACTTGCAGGTTTTTAAAATATAACTCCACATTCGGGCTCTGACCCGTTTGCTTTTCAAATCTTTTTCTTTGTAAAACCATTTTTAGGTGCCCAGCCACAAGGTCACCAAGCATAGGATTCTCATTCAGGTGACGAGCTGTAGCTGTTTGTGGAAGCTACAGGGATTTGCTTGTAGACACTTCTATCTTTTGGATTCCAGAGTCACTATCTATCAGTTGTAGGGCATGTTGCCTTTTTATTAGAGTTACATTTCCATTACAGTTTTCAGACTTTGGCATGTATTGTTTTAGTATTCGGTTATTTATTTCAGTATGGGATTGTGGTGAGGAGTTTTCCTCCAGACTTTATTTACACTATGTGATGGTTATTCGTTTTACTTCAGTATGGTGAATGGTGTTATTTATTGCTTCACTACACTTGTTGCATGTTAATCAGACTTTAATTAAAATTTGGCACTTACTTTTTAAATACTAGGTGGTTAGTAATCACAAAAAAAATGTTTTCGACAGTGATGCTATTAACTGAGCCAACTTGGCATTTTGAATTAATTTAATAAAGGAGTAGCTACCCGGTATTTAATTAGTCGGGGTGTCACAGTATGTAGCTGGTACAATATAAAATCTAACGTTACTATACGATTCACGATTTAATTTCTGACATCTTATTTTAAACAGAGTATTTTACTCTTCTACACAGTTTCCCATTTTAGTACTACTAACCACTAGAGATCTTCCATTTTATCGTTTACAAAACGTTGATATTATAGATACTCACATTTATACATTACAGTTCATTTCAATTAACAGTATATTATTCTCATCATAAATATATAATACTAGCACCCCGAGACTAAGTTGCGGCGCACACATACTCTGATATCCAATCCCGGTACATCACGTACATAAGGACCATGCATTTCAAATCTCTCAGGAATCGTTCTCAAATAACAACAATCCCACAAAATGGAGGTGAACATAGTTCACATCACATGGATCACGAACATACCTATGCTCCCACGATCAGCAAACTTATTAACTTCTCAATAAGTCCTTCTCTGACCTATGTCCTCGAGCTACCAATCAAAATCCCCCCGTAGGCACACAAAGATTAGATGGCCCTAATCGAATGCAGACCTCCCGTGATAGCAAGTATGGTAGGTATGTTTTACACATAAAACCACATATACTAAGCTTTCTCACATCTTAGATATCTCGAATTATTAATATAGGTATGCTTCTCGTTCTTATACCGTCATTTAATGTTATACGTTTACAAGTCCCCGATTTGTATATTAATGTTGTCAACCCTTCTCACGTCGTAATTAGGTATTCGTTTCCTATTCCACAAATGTCATCCGGATTACTATAAGGTTCTAAGTTATACTCCTCAATGTTCCCCAATTCTCACAATTATACCCACTAGTCAATAAGGGAAGGTTAATTCTCAATTACTTAAGTTTACGGGACATTTGAAATAAAATCAGGCCAAAAAGGCCATTCTGTCAACTCGTTAGAAGTCTCGTTCGAATGAGTGTCATTCGAATGAAAGGCTTCGAACGAACTACCAAATCGTTATAAGTGATATTGTCATCTTGTTAGAAGCTCATTCGAACGAGGTCGTTCGAACGACCTGGATAGGTCTTCTAACGAGATGGCAGACTACGCCCAGAAATTCCCCCAATTCGTTTTTCTTCAGATTTCTCTCCTCTAAATCCCAACTAAGATCATCCCAATTATGTTTTAGCGTATTTAAACTACTCTTAGTCTTCCTAAGTCACCCGCTAACATATATTTGTTGTCAATGCTTCCTAAATTAACATGTAATCAACATAATTCCCAAACATTATCCCAAACCTTATAAATATGAAGCCAGAATTTTAACGTCTACAATTTCTCCTTATAAATCCATTCTAAATCATCAAAAGATACATTTCGGATATGGAATTCATTCATTACCATTCTACATGCAATCCCTATATAAGATTATGAGTTCTATCTCCAATTTCATGGGTTTTTCATCAAACTTTCAATACAAGACATATATTCAATCCTAAGCATGGAGGAAACATTCGCTTGAAATTATGTAATTAAACCACTTGCCTTAGATGTTCTGATTTGATGTTGAAAGGTGAAAGTTGATTCTCCTCTTTCTCTTTTCAGATTTCTCCCAAAGATGGTGATGGTGGCTATGGTTTCTTTTAGAACCTCTTAAGACTCTCCTTATAACTCCCGTAGCCCATTACTGGTTAAATGATGATATTGGACTTAGTGGGTTTATTTATGATATAAAATTAACCTCTAAAATTCGTGGTTTTTAATTCCCCTATTTTTAAAATTACCAAAATACCCTTCTAGGTTGCCGGTATGGCCCAAAAATGCCCCAGGACCCAAACTAATCCCCCGGCTAGTGTTTTCTGACTATTTCGACCCTTCCAGACATAATGGCACGCTCAAAATGAGCATTCGGTTGATAAAAATATAATTCACTTTTTAATTCAAATAATTTCATTCCTGACGCGACTGACACGCGCGTCCCAACTAAATTTCCAAATTGTCGTATTTCTGCCTCGCGATAATTTTAACATTATCAAAACTCATGTAATTTTCAATTTTAACATCATAATCAAATACCAACTCACATCTCGTTAGTATTTATACCCGGATTAATTTTCAATTAATTCTCATTTAATTTAATTAATCCCTTAAATAAAAATCAATAAAATTATGGGGTATTACAGGAACACTAGGAATTTATACAAAAAGTTCCATTCCTGTGTGCCTAGTGTTGGTGTTCTATATGTTAGAGGATGAAGGTTACTTCTTAATAAATCATATAAGTGGGACTCGCAGAATCACTAAAGTTGATTTACCTATATGAGTGTCGAAAGTGTGGTCGCTTTCTATGAAATCAAGACCGATCCTAAAGCGCTCGTGAAATCAGGATTAGCACAAGGCCATAAAAGTGCATGCTAGAAGAACACTTATAAACTCAGAAATCGGTATGTGTGATAGTTCTGGCTAGTCTCAAAAGGTCCTTGGTTCAAGATACGTTCACCACATCACCTTGATGAAGCTTTCAATTATTTTCACTATATGGAAGTTCAAGTCCAAAAGATACTTCTCGTTTATGTACTAGAATTTAGCGATAATACCAAAAGTTATTTATTGTCTTTTTGCTTTGCTCTCTTGTGTATATTGAAATTGGTGGGGGAATGTTGGATAAATTCCAATATTTATTGATATTTTATTTTTTAGTTGTTAATATTTTATTATATTATTGGTGTTTATTTTAAACATAGTTTGGGTTTTAATTTAGAAGGTAGAAACATGAGCAAATGGGTGTGAAAGATATGGGAGTGCTCAAAATCCCATATTGTCCCACATTGGAAGAATACTACAAAAAGTAGTGGTATATCAACTAAAGGACAACTAAGATTCTTAGTTGACAAGTCAAATAAGAGGCTATGATCCTACGCATCGCGGTGGTGCTTACTCACCACCAATCGCGACAAGCGTAAGCGCGTAAGAATGACACGCGGCGTGCGAAAGGGAGATTGGGCGACTTAGGGCGCATTGTGCGCTTTGACGCGCACTTGGCACTTCGCACGTGCGCATCGTCGCTTGGAGCGTGGGAGCCTAAAGTTTTGACGAGGTAAAACAAATCAATGGTTGTGATTAAACGATCCGATCAAAGGGTTTAAAATCCGAAATGACTTGATCTAAATCGTTAGATGAACTCGTAGCATTTCGTGTAGGGAATGTCCATTCGCTTACGATAGGACGCCTAATATAAACCGTTAGATCGCAGCTGTTCCAAATAGGTATGATCCAACGGTTGCTGAGTCACTCCATGAAGAGCATTGACTGTTGAAGAACAATCACAGAAATGGCTATAAAAAGAGTTCCAGACCTCTGTTTTGAACACCGAAAATTGCTAGTTTCCCCTCTCTCCGTCCTCTATAGTTTGGCATTATTAAGTTAAAAATTCAGAGTGTTATCTATTTGATCAAACAGTACATAGTTTGAATAAAATAACTTTTCATATACTGCATTGTATCCTGAAGGCAAATTCTATAAAAACCCATAGTGTACTCACGGTTCTGGTTCTGTCTCAACCGGATTGGGAGATATTTTACCTAAAAGAAAGCGTTCCAAGAACATTCCTTGCATAAATTAAGTAATATATTTCATTCTTTCCATAACAAAACTCCAACATTAAACTCAGCAATCCATTTTTTCAGTGTTAGCGTTGAACCCTTCACTTGAATACTAACCTTCCATTTTCTCACTCTGGGAACCTATATGTCGTTCCCATTTGCTAGGTTTCCGCTTCGTTGTCCCACATGAACCACATGTACATTCAACTAAATGAAGGCTAGGATAATATATTTATTCCATTCCAGTGCAGACGACAGTTAACCTGTCAGGCAACACAGTTTTCCCAGAGCCAGAACTAGGGGTTACCTTTCTTAATATAGAGGGAGTTTGGGATATTCTACTTCCACTATCACTACTTTGCCGGAAGTGGTTTGAGTCTCTTCCTAGTGTAAATTTTTTGGCTTAGGGGAATAAATCCAATTAAATGCCTAACGTAATATGTTAAAGTACGAAGATTGGAAATTTCTTTGCTCGTTTTTTAGTACAGAGGAATATAAAGTAATAATTTTCGATGTATGTTTTATGTTAAAATTGTATGTTTTCTAAAGTTTCAGTAAATTAACTTGAAGTATATCGCTTTTTTGTAGCAAAAATATGATGCTTGATCTACTAGTCGCTTGAATGCCATGTATGTTCATTGTGGTGGGACAAAATATTTTGTCCAACACTTGTATGAAGACAGGGTAATTTTTTTAGCACTTAAAATTTGTTAAATTTTAATTTATATGGATACATGTACTTAGGTATTTTATTTTCTAATGTCAATAGTCAGGTGATGCATATGAGGTGCGAAAGGAAAAATTTAAGTATTTTATGATATTCATTGGACGAAAGACAATGGGTGGATTAGTGAAGAAGCATAATCTGACTATGTAAGTAAATTAAAAGAAAATAATGTTACATGCTTAAACATAAAGTATTATTCTCAAGCCGCGTACACTGGTTTGACTTTTATTGAAATGGGTGGACTGGAGTTATTGGATTATTAATTTGTGTCGCAACAAGTTAGATTTCATAAATAAATTAAGGAAATTTTGTAAAAAAATTAAAAATAAAGTTAAATCGGTGGAAGGGACACATTGATGATTTACTTGTATTTGTAGTTGTTGGATTAGTGATTTGTATGTCACGACATATTGGATTTCATAAATAAACAAAGGAATCTCTCTCGATTTTGTTTTTAAAGTTAAAAAAAAGTCAAACCGATAGTGTAACATATTATTTTCTTTTTCTTTGTAGAAAGAGATGATTGAATTACAAAAAATCTCTAAAGATTCTGATGAAGAACCAATCTGTCAAAAAGTCCTTGGAAAAAGGTCGGGATACGCGAAGGGTCTTGGTACCCGGCCTTTTAAATCACTATGCAGGGAGAATTTTTATTTGGAGAACAAAAAGTTACAAACGGAGATCGTAAATTTTAAAATCCTAAGTCCAAGGTCTAGTGTCAGAGATGGCTATAATGAAGGTCACCTTACTACTAGATAAGGATGCTACTCCTGAGGAAGATGTTCCTGAAGGATCTTCTGTCCCTTCGAATCAAGTTGTATGATGACAAGTGTTCATTTTATCATTTTTTTTGTGATGAGAAAACTAGTTTAAACTCATCTATTAGTTATGAAGTATTATTTACTTTTGAGCTTCATTTTGACATGAATAGTAGTACATTTATGTTTTGAATATAATATAACATCTTTTAATTATGTGTGTTTATTTAATTTTTTTATTATTTAATATAATTCCACAACGAAATAAATGTTGCAACGAAAAAGAGTTACAAAAGACTAATAACAACGAAGAATTAACATATGGCAAGGAATTTTAATTCCCTCAAGATATCTTTTGCGAGGATTTATTAGTATCTTTTGCAACAAAATATTCATTGTAAAATATTTTGAGTTGTTGCAACGAAATATTCGTTGTAAACGATTTTTAGTCAAAATATGAGAATTGTTTGGCAACGAAAAAGAGTGTTACAAAAGACTTTTAGCAATGTAAAATTAATATTTTGCAAGGAATTGTAATTCTTTCAAAATATCTTTTGCGAGGATTTATTAGCTTTTTTTGCAATGAAATATTCGTTGCAAAAGCATTTTAATCAAGATATGGGAACTTTTTTGCAACGAAAAGTCTTATTATCCCCAACTAAAAATTTCTTTGTAAAATATTTTTAGCGACGATAACAAAATTTCCTTGCAAAAGATCTATAGCATGATGGCTAATGCGAGGAACGTTGCGAGGAAAAAAAACGTTGCAAAAGGTGTTTTGCAACGAAAACATACCTTTAGCAAGGTTTTTTTCTCCTTGCTAAAATCCATAATTCTTGTAGTATAGCTTTGAAAATACATGTCCCGGTGTATTAAACCGTTGTATTAAAAAAAAGTTATTTGATATCGTTTATGTCTTTAAAAAATAATTATTTTGTATCTTTATGCTTAAAACTAACATTTTTCCCATTAATGCACACAGTTAATAATTAGCAATTGTTGGGAAAATCTTTCATTTACTGTCAACATGTTTATTATTAAACATTCATTAACTCACACGAGAGTTTGTTGATCATTATCGAAGGCTTTCGCACTCCTCGTATTAGAAAGTATTCATTGAAAGCCTTATATAACACACACACATGTGTTATTATGGGTTTAAACCTCCTTAGGTAGCTTAATTTCCCAATAAATCTACTTGCCTAACCATTATACTTTCTTATGGACATTAGTCATTATTATCAATTTACTTATCCACATTACATTAATCTAAATATTAACCATTCACACAAATTAGGTTATTTCCATATTATAACTCCTTTCTTAACATGTTACTCATTACATCATTATATTTGGGAATTTTCCAACATACACGAACTTCGTGGCCTCTCACCACCGGTCTCTGCTACCACATGCCATTGAAGTTACCCTCAACTCTTTCACTACTAGGAACTTCATTCCCTTCTTAATTGTTTTCCCGACATCATCCAAATATTTCATTATATTCTGAATGTATTCAACATTATTCTCAATGTTGAAATTAATTCACATTTTAATAGGCCGAAGCCAAAAGCTAGTACTTAACCATCTATTTTCCTTTATACGCCTAGGGAAAATATTTTATTCTTTTTCCAAGTCCTTATATCACACCAGGTTGATTTACACACCAAAAATCATTTTCGTTTGAACGACGTATGTTATTTTCCAACGCATTAATGTGAAACACACATTTACATTTTTTCTTCATAAAAATGTTTCACTTTACACAAATTACCCATTTACTCTCTTTTAGTCAAAATTTATAAATTGGTTATCTTTCAAGTGTTATTTATAAAAATATCCTTTTTAAGTTCCTAACTCAACACTTATGCATTTTTATTCATTTAAACACTTGTTCAACCTCTTACTTTGTCAAATTTTCATATTTAGAATTTAAACCCTTCTAATATATAAAATCATACATTTTACATATTGAAGTCTTGTTTCTCATGTTTTACGTCTCATACCTCAAATATGTGTTTACACAACTTAGTACCTATTTTTGCTAACATTCAAGCATTTGACATATTTACTTTTTACACTTTGATTTGCACACCTTATTTTTGACTTTTTCCATTTCAACATTTACTTAGCCATTTATTTCAAGTTTAGGCTTCTTTATTATCACTATTTGTATTTACACCCAAAAGTTTAGATGAAAACCTTAGTTCACATATTTACACTTTTTATCCAAAAGATATGTATTACAAACTTACATTCAGGAGTTTTTACATAAAATTCCATTTCATAAGTTTATTTCAATATATCCACATGAAAAATACTATACTGATTTCATAAATAGAGCATACTCAAAACCAAAATGCCATTTATCATGAAAAGTCATTTTTCAACTTAAAAACATGAGTTTGACACATTTTAACCCACTTAAAGTTTGATATAGTATTCTGATTTTTTTTCATAAACTCTAAGCTCACTTAAAACCCACTTTAATCTTGATTTATAGCCTGAAAACATGGAAAGATTAACAACTAAGCATGGATAAACACTACCACACCTTTAAGATCCTAAATATGCAGTAAATCATGCTAATATCATCATCAATCTAAACTACTTAAGAGTAGGAGTTTTCCTACCTCAAGGTCTTCAATGGAGGGAATTGGGTTTTGTGGAAGATGGATGACTCCTCCACCTTGAAAGGTGGCCTGAGCTCCATTTACATGCCACAAGTTTAACCCAAGCAAACCCCAATTATGCTCAAATCATCTCTTCTTCGTCAAACACCATGAAAGACCCATGTTAGCTCCTAAAAACTCTTCACCAAAATCCCAACAAGCTTCCCCACATCAGAGAGAGACTTTAATGGATATAGTAGGCTATTTTAATGAAGTTTGGGTGGAGTAAATAGTGTGTAAAGATGGAGCTCCTAATTTTAGAGGTTATCTTTAGTGTGCAAGAACTCCACATGAGGGAGAAACAATGGAGTTTTCTGGAGATTTGGATGCACACAAAGGAGACCCACCTCTCTCTCTCTCTCTCTCTCTCTCTCTCTCTCTCTCTCTCTTATAACCTTTGTGAGGAAAAATAAAAGGCTTGACCCAAATCTTCCGCAAAATGTATTTCCAAATAAGTGTAAGTGTTCTAACCAAGGTTTGAGAAAAAGCAATACACTTAAGACCCCAAAACTCAAACTTGGAAAGTGGACAACCAAAAAACTAGCCATGGAGGTGGGAGGGCACTGGTCAACCAAAAAAAAAAGTATTTTTTTTGTTTTTCTCTACATGGTAATTTTTTATGTATTTTTAAGGTCTCATATATATGGTCATTTTATTTTTTGGTCCTTTCAGTCGTCCTGCACAACGTGTACAAAGTTCAGGACCTAAAAAAAATATCTTTTTTTCAATTTTTCTTTACATGGTATTTTTCATCGTATTTTCAGGGTCTCAAATATGTGGTCACGTTATTTTTTTAATCTTCTAATAGTCCTAAACAATTCGTTCAAAATAGGGTTTTCGCAGTGTCGGGCTCCGACAAAATTGGCTAGATAATTTTTTTTATTTTGATCTTTCCTCTACATGGTATTTTTGCCTTATATTTTTAGTGCTCCACATATGTAGTCAAACTATTTTTATCCCTCTCTAATTGTCCTACAAAAATCACACAAGTTTGCATTCTGCGTGGCACGTGCTGACAAAAATTATGTTATATTAACCCTGATCGTGTCACAATCATCCCTTAACACTTTTGCATCAAACTTATACAACATACTTACTAGGACTATTAGAACTTAATTACGAATCCATACGAACCGCGCAACGTGAGAATTTTTCTCCTTAGTTACTTTTCGTAATGAGTCACTTTTCGTGCCATCTGGCGTAATTCCTCTTATATTTATTCCTCAAATTTTCCTTTGAATAAAATATTTTGATTATCATTAAACAATTATTTTTCTAGCGCGGGGTATTAAACTCTCCCCTCCTTAGAAAATTTTGTTCTCAAAATTCATACATTGTCAAGTTAGAATCTAGTTATCTACAACCAGTTTCCAATCCTGAGGCATCCTCAACACTATCGTCTAATACCCAAAGATTTTAGAAGACATCACGCTACCAGCAATGAACTCGTCAACATGAATCCTTCCTGCGTTAGGAATTACAAGCCTACGTTTCCTCCACAATTTCAGATCACCCCTAGCCTAGGCTGATACAACCTCAACATTTCTAATCATACACATCAATGATCATAAAATAATCACCTTATCACATATGTCTACTCGATCGATATCTCCTATAAGATCCTCAACTAACCTAGAGTCATCCTAGATATCTCAATCCAAATATACACAAGGGATCATATCTTCAATCTGTACAATTTCAAACAAAGTGCAATACTAACATCTAATATTTCATCAAATTTTGATACCCACAATATCGTGAGTCACAACCTCGAAACCCACGACCAAGTCGTAACTAGTTATATCGATTAACTAATGAAATGTTCTAACCTAAAGCAATCAAATAACATATGCAAACAATACACAACAAACATGAGACCACGCGTACACACAAACTTGTGTAGAACAGGGATGCTTCTAAAGAATAGCACATTCATATGTCGTACGCATCATCCACAACCAGACTAACCCGTGTCACTATTGAGCTTATCCAGTGCTACACCCAAATCACATCTGAATAACAACTTTCGAATACTGGGATTAAGGAAGACACAAGGAAATGCAATGAATCAAACGACTGCCACGCCTAAAGAAAATAATGAAATTCGGACAACGAATCGAACCATACGAAGTAAGAACCCGAAACATAACCTTAAAGTCGATAACCCTCACCGATATTTGCTAAAGTCTTAGCCTTGCCACATTCCCTAGCTTGACCCATTAACACTGACAGGTCCTATCCATTAATAATCCATCCTTATAGCACGAATGGAATACAAAACCAATTTGTTCGGAAAGCTAAAATGCTAGGCTTCCCTCCTTAGGACCAATGCTACATGTACCATAATTGGTAAGCATGACTATCCTAATCAAGGCGAATTTACATCTCTAATCTGTAATACCCCGTATTTTTTACGATATTTATTTTTGGGATTAATTAATTAAATGAGAATTAATTGGAAATTAATCCGGATAAAATACTAGCGAGATGTGAGTTGTTATTTGACTATATTGAGTATATATGATGATATATGAATATTGAATTATGAAATTTGTCGTGAGATTGATATACGGCAATTTGGACATTTTATTGGGATGCGTGAGACAGTCACGTCAGGATATAATTATTTTAATTTTAAAAGTGAATTTAAATTATATTAACCGTATGGTAGTTTTGAGTGCGCCAATGCGTCCGGAAGGGTCGAGATAGTCAGAAAACACTAGCCGGGGGTTTAGTTTGGGTCCCGGGGTAATTTTAGGCCATACCGGCAACATAAAGGGTATTTTGGTAATTTTGTATTTTTGGGAATTAAAAGTGACGAAAATTAGTAAATTATATCTGATTCAGGAAACCAACCACTAAACCCACTACCAACCATATTGACCCATAAGACTACGGGGAGTTTTAGAATTAGGTTTTCTAAGTTCCCAAAACAAACCCTAGCCACCATAGCCATTGGAGAAGAAAGCTTGGAGAGAGAGAGAGATAGAAGGGAATTATGCAGGAAGAGAGAGGGAACTTCTTCAAATCGTCATGAAAATCTGAAATTGAATCAAGGCAAGTGATTTAATTCCGTTTAATTCAGAGAATGTTTCTTCCATGTTAGAAAATTCTAAGATTTACATTTGTTCTTGAAAGTTAATGAAAAACCCATGAGTTTGGAATTAGAATACTATATTTTGAGGAAAGGATTGCATGTAGAATCGTATTTAGAGGACTAATCTGATGTTGATATATCTTGCAAGAAACAAAAACGGATTTAACTGGATAAATTAAAGATTAAAAATTTTAGGGTTTATGTTCTTGAAATAAATTGGAGAAAAGTGTAGAGACTTGTGATTAAATGATGATTATGACGAATTAATCCTTTGAAACACGTAAATATGTGATTATAATATGTTTAGGATTGATTAGAGACCTTAAAACATTGTTGGGACGAATTTTAGAGGAGAATTGAGGAGTAGAAATTGGAGAAAAACGAAAGTAGAAATTCTGGGCACGAAACTGGTCGCTCGTTCGAACGAGCTTCTAACGAGTTGACTAGTTGCTTCTAACGAGGGGAAATTTCGTTCAATACCTTCGTTCGAATGAGATGTCGTTAGAAGTCACAGTTCGTTCGAATGAACAGTCTCGTTCGAACGAGACTTCTAACGAGCTGGCAGTTTAGGCCTTTTTGGCCTGTTTGGATTTTGGGAGTCCCGTAAACTTATTCGATGATAGAGATAACATTCCTTTGATGATGTATTGGTATACTTGGTACATTTGGGATATAATGAGGAGTAAATTACATAATTGTGGAACGAATCAAATAGACATTTTGAGTCGAGACGTGAGTGCCTACTACGACGTGAGAATAAATTATGGCGTGTATGACTATGAACCGGGATTATATAAATTGTATAAATTATAAGTTGGTACGAGAAGGCGATATGTACTACAATTAAACTACGGTGAATACTAAGATGCGTGTTTACTTAGTATTGATATATGATTTGTGTGTATGACATACCTACCATACTTGCTATCACGGGAGGTTTGTGTTCGCTTAGGGCCCTCTAATCCTTGTGTTGCCCGGATTTAGACTGGTTACCTCGATGAATATAGGTCAGAGAAGGACTTATTGGGATGTTGATAAGTCTGCTGATCGTGGGAGCGTAGGTATGTGCGTGACCCATGTGATGTGACTGTGTTCGCCTCCACTGTTTGTGATTTGTGTTATCTGAACGATTCCTGAGAGATTCGGAATGCGTGATCCTTATGTACGTGATATACCGGGATGGATAGCAGAGTATGTGTGCACCGCAGCTTAGTCTCGGGGTGCTTATATTGTATATTTATGTTGTGGAAAATATACACTTTATTATGGGAACTTTCATATGGTATTGTGTGTATAAATTTGGAAAATATAAAAGGGATAATCTATAATGAGTTATGTTGCCTTTATGGGAGAAACTGAATTTACATTAAGCCCCTATTTAAATGAGATTGTTATAATGTAAATGGGGACCGAGTAATAAGAGTAGAACCTATGACAGTCTAGCTAGATATGATGTCACTTAGCTAGGGATTAGCGTCATTTTAGATGGGTACTTACGTTAGGAGTGCACATTTAGTCGAGAGGTGATAATTTCATGTGAGTGCACGTCCTAACATGTACTTTGTATTTAATGTTTTATATGTTTTTAAAGAACTTGCAGGTTTTTAAAATATCTCCACATTCGGGCTCTGACCCGTTTGCTTTCAAATCTCTTTTCTTGTAAAACCATTTTAGGTGCCCAACCACAAGGACACCACGCATAGGATTCTCATTCCGATGACGAGCTGTAGCTGTTTGTGGAAGTTACAGGGATTTGCTTTTAGACGCTTCTATCATTTGGATTCCATGTTCAGTATTCTTCAGTTGTAGGGCATGTTGCCCAAATTCTATTAGAGACTTTTCCATTTCAGTTTTTCAGACTTTGGCATGTATTGATTCAGTATTCAGTATTTCGTTACTTATTTCAGTTGTGGGATTTGTTATGAGGAGTTTTTCCTCCGGAATTTATTTATATCATGTGATGGTTATTCTATTATTTCGTTATGGTGAATGGTGGTATTATTCTTGCTTTAAACCTTTTACTGCATGTTAATCAGACTTTAACTAAAATTTGACAACTTACTTTTTAAATACTAGGTGGTTAGTAATAATAAAATGTTTCCGACAGTGATGCTATTAACTGAGCCAACTTGGCATTTTGATTTAATTTAATAAAGGAGTAGCTACCCGGTATTTAATTAGTCGGGGTGTCACAGGTGGTATCAGAGCATCAGGTTCTAGTGTCCTTTAGGATCTGTACGGCTATTATGTTTCCGCTAAGTTTTCTTTGATATAGAGCCCTATATTTTAGAACTGTTGTACTCTTTTTGTGTATGCTTCGTTCTTCAGCTATTGTAAGTTTATAAACTGTGAACTTATAAACTTTATACTCATTTAAGATGCCTCCACAATGTGCACGATGAGTTCCCAGGGATGCAACGCCCGAACCCCAGCCCGTTCCAGTTCAGGGCATGATGAACGCCGCTGAGGTTGCAGCCATTGTAGCCCAAGCGGTAAATGCCGCAATTTTCGTAGTTCAGCAGGCACCACCTCAGGCGCCGGTTGTCACGCCAGTATAGGCAAATGCATTCCCGTCTGCTTGGGAACGTGTACGTGATGCTTTTCAGAAAGCGCATCCGCCAGAGTTTGCAGGTATCTCAGATGTGGTAGTCTCGAGCCAGTGGAGGAAGGATATGCAGAGGCACTTGAGGATGTATGAGTGCATGGACGTTCAAAAGCAGGTGCTAGATATTTTCAAGCTAGTTGGATCTGCACTGCAGTGGTGGGAGTCTATTACCACCGTGGAGGAGAGGGATACTCTCACTATTCAGGACTTTTGGGTGCGGTTCGACCGCAAGTACTTTCCGTCAGCTGTTCACACGGGAATGAGGAGGAAACTGATGAATCTGAAGCAAGAGGGTAAGACCGTGGGCGAGTATGAGGCCGAGTTCACGAATCTGTTGAATATCATTCCGGATGAGATACCGAAAGAAAATAAGAAGATTAAGAAATTCACTGACGGGTTGACAGGGAGGATCTGTCAGCATCTGTTAGGGAACCTTTCGTTGGCCACTTATTCTGATGTGGTTAACGCTGCTTTGTTACACTGCCAGGATCACCGCTTTCATATGGCTGAGGGAAAGAGATCGGGAGAGTCTAGCCATCAGGGCAGGACTGGAGGACATGGTACCGGTGGGGCACAATCTGTTCAGGGGCAGAGACAGGGTGAGCAAGGTTCCCAGCAGGGGTATCAGAAGAGGTTCAGATCAGGGAATTACAGGCACGTACGGGGAGGTTTCCGTCAAGGCCATCAGGGTCCAAACGGCCATCAAGGCCAACAGGGGCAGAATGGGCAGCAGTTTCAGCAGGGCCAGCAGGGCCAAGGGAGGAACGGTAACGGCCACCAGGGTCGGGGACCGTAGGGGCAGAGAGGAGGGAACTTCCCAGGGAAGTGTTTTATTTGTGGCAAGACTGGCCATAAACGACAGGATTGTCCTGATAGGGGCAGGGCCCCACAGCAGCAACAGCAAGGTGCTCGCCAGGAGCCGCAGAGGCCTATATTTCCCGCCGCTCTCCCCGCACCGCCACGGATGGCAGCATTGCCACCCATTCTAGCAGTCCCAGCTCAGCAGGGGCAGCTACAGTATGGACGTGTCTATAACGTCCACCGGGCAGCAGTTCCACAGGCACCGCCCGCGATTTGGGGTACGTTTCCTATCCATGGCACTATGGGTCGGGTATTGTTTGATACGGGGGCTACACATTATTTTATAGCTACACATTTCGCGAAGGCTTTAGGGTTGTTAGTCATAGCGGAGAGCACAGTGATGTGTGTCGACTCACCATTGGGGAATGGGTCACTTATTCTCTTTATATGTCGGGGAGTGGGGGTAGAGATTGGTAGTCTGGTATTACCTACAGATATGTTGGTATTAGATATGCATGTTCACGATGTGATTATCGGTATGGATTGGCTCGCTGATTATAGAGCCATGATTGATTGCTTCAGCGGGAGCATTGTTTTTGCCATTCCGGGGCAAGAGATGTTTGTAGTGGCGATGCCTCACCCAGAGGGAGGCTCGACCGCTCATTTGTATTACCTAGAGGAGGATACCTCTAAGGAGGTTGTGATTCCTTTAGATTCGATCCCAGTTGTCAGGGAGTATTCGGATGTGTTTCAGGAGATACCAGGCCTACCCCCTAGTCGAGAGATAGAATTTGTTATAGACCTATTGCCAGATACGAGACCTATAGCACGCGCACCGTACCGAATGGCTCCGGCAAAGATGCGAGAGCTACGAGATCAGATAGAGCTGCTGTTAGGTCAGGGCTTTATTCGCAGGAGTACCTCACCTTGGGGCGCTCCAGTTTTTTTTGTGAAGAAGAGGGATGGTTCACTAAGATTGTGTGTGGACTACCGAGAGTTGAATAAGGTCACGATACGGAATTAGTATCCGTTGCCTCGAATCGATGAATTATTCGACCAGTTCAGAGGAGCTTCTTTCTTCTCGAAGATTGATTTGAGATCAGGATACCATCAGTTGCGTATCAGGGAGGAGGATGTCTCGAAGACTGCGTTCTTGTCGAGATATGGTTCTTACGAGTTTCGGGTTATGCCTTTTGGTTTGACCAACGCTCCAGCAGTGTTTATGGACTTGATGAACAGAGTGTTCAGGGATTTCCTAGATCAGTTTGTCATTATCTTCATCGATGATATTCTGGTTTACTCCCAGACAGAGGAGGAGCACGCCGAGCATTTGAGGCAAGTTTTGCAGACACTACGTCAGAACGAGTTGTATGCAAAATATGAGAAATGCGGGTTTTGGCTGAAGGAGGTCCAGTTTTTTGGACACATTATTTCCGACCGGGGGATATCTGTTGATCCGGGGAAGGTATTCGCGGTGAGGGAGTGGGGACAGCCCACGACACCAATGGAGATTCGTAGTTTCTTGGGTCTAGCAGGATACTACAGGAGGTTTATTCGGGGTTTCTCGAAGATAGCGGGTCCTTTGACACATCTGACTCGTAAGGGTGTGCCATTCATCTGGAGTGATGCCTGTCAGTTGGCATTTGATGAGTTAAAGGACAAATTGACCTCAGCACCTGTGTTAGTATTGCCGAGACCGAGAGTCGAGTATTTGGTTTACACCGATGCGTCTTTGCAAGGACTTGGAGGTGTATTGCAGTAGGAGAGACAGGCCATAGCTTATGCTTCCCGTAAGCTTAAGCCTCACGAGAAGAATTACCCCACTCATGATTTGGAGTTGGCAGCAGTGGTATTTGCCCTACGGATTTAGAGGCACTATCTTTTGGGGGAGAAGTTCCAATTGTTCACGGACCACAAGTCCCTACAGTACCTGTTCACGCAGAAGAGTTGAACATGCGGCAAAGGAGGTGGATTGAGTTTGTGAAAGACTACCAGTTCGATATCCAGTATCACTCGGGTAAGGCTAACGTGGTAGTAGACACGTTGAACCGTAGGCCAGCAGATGAGGTGGCAGAGGTGTGGAAGGCTAAGTGGAAGGAGTTGGGACACCAGGATGTAGTGTCCCGATCTATCATGTCTGTGATGACCGTTACATCGCAGATTGTCACGAAGGTAGTACGGGCACAGGCAAATGACTCGTTCTGTCAGGAGCAGATAGTTCGATTACTAGCAGAGGGAGCCGAGTCCTATACCGTAAGCTCAGATGGGGGATTACGCTTCAATGGGAGATTGGTGGTTCCGGAAGGGGAGGAATTGCGACACGAGGTGATGACAGAGTCTCACGGCTCACGGTTCGCGGTACATCCCGGAGGTGACAAAATGTACCAAGACATGAGACGCCAGTATTGGTGGAGCGGTATGAAGAGAGATATCGCTGTGTTTGTTTCGAAATGCACCACTTGTCAACTAGTAAAAGTGGATCATCAGAGACCGACATGACTTCTACAGCCGTTGGAGGTTCCGAGGTGGATGTGGGAGAGCATATCCATGGACTTTATCACGGGGTCACCTACGTCGCAGAGGGGTCACGACTCCGTTTGGGTAATTGTGGACAGATTGTCCAAAGTCGCTCATTTTCTACCCGTAAGGACTGACTACACTACGGGAAAGTATGCCCAGCTTTTCATTTTAGAGATTGTGAGACTTCACGGTGTGCCCCTAAATATCGTGTCTGACAGAGACAAGATATTTGTTTCGCGGTTTTGGGAGAGTTTCCAGGAGGCCATGGGCACGGAATTGCGGTTGAGTACGGCTTATCATCCGCAGACCGATGGGCAGACCGAGCGCACAAATCAGATGTTGGAGGACATGCTACGCATGTGCATTATTGACTTTGGAGGTGGATGGGAGCAATACCTTCCACTGGTAGAGTTTGCTTATAATAACTCCTACCAGTTCACTATTGGCATGGATCCGTTTGAGGCGTTGTACGGTAGGCCTTGTCGTTCCCCAGCATGTTGGTTAGAGGTGGGGGACAACAAACTACTTGGGCCGGAAGTGATTCAGGATACTTCGGCAAGGATTGAGTTGATTCGGAGTCGCGTTCGGGTAGCTCAAGACCGGCAGAAGAGTTATGCTGATGCGAAGAGATCTTTCAGGGAGTTCCAAGTGGGGGACCAGGTTTTGCTCAGAGTATCTCCTATGAAGGGGATTATGCGTTTCGGGAAGAAGGGGAAGTTGGCACCGAGGTATGTGGGGTCGTTTCCTATTATTGAGCGGATTGGACCGGTTGCGTATAGACTCGGGTTACCGGAGCATTTACACCGGATTCACGATGTGTTTCATATTTCCTCGCTAAGGATATATCTCAGGGACGATTTGGCTCATTCTCACATCGCTTTGGAGGAGATTGATCTACATCTTGATAGCTCCTACGAGGAGGGGCCGATTGCTATATTGGACCGAAGTGAGAGGAAGCTGAGGTCAAAGATAGTTCCGTTATTGCGTGTTCAGTGGCGACATCACAATGTCGAGGAGTCCACATGGGAACGCGAGGAGGAGATGCGCAAACGTTATCCAGAGTTGTTTTTATCAGGTACTTTCTAGTTCCGAATTTCGGGACGAAATTCTGTTATTAGGGGGGAAGTATGTAATACCCCGTATTTTTGACGATATTTATTTTTGGGATTAATTAATTAAATGAGAATTAATACGGATAAAATACTAGCGAGATGTGAGTTGGTATTTGACTATATTGTGTATATATGATGATATATGAATATTGAATTATGAAATTTATCGTGAGATTGATATACGGCAATTTGGACATTTTATTGGGACGCGTGAGACAGTCGCGTCAGGATATAATTATTTTAATTATGAAAGTGAATTTAAATTCTATTAACCGTATGGTCGTTTTGAGTGCACCAACGCGTCCGGAAGGGTCGAGATAGTCAGAAAACACTAGCCGGAGGTTTAGTTTGGGTCCCGGGGTAATTTTAGGCCATACCGACAACATAAAGGGTATTTTGGTAATTTTGTATTTTTGGGAATTAAAAGTGACGAAAATTAGTAAATTATATCTGATTCAGGAAACCAACCACTAAACCCACTACCAACCATATTGACCCATAAGACTTCGGGGAGTTTTAGAATTAGGCTTTCTAAGTTCCCAAAACAAACCCTAGCCACCATAGCCATTGGAGAAGAAAGCTTGGAGAGAGAGAGAGATAGAAGGGAATTCTGCAGGAAGAGAGAGGGAACTTCTTCAAATCGTCATCAAAATCTGAGATTGAATCAAGGCAAGTGATTTAATTCCGTTTAATTCAGAGAATGTTTCTTCCATGTTAGAAAATTCTAAGATTTACATTTGTTCTCGAAAGTTAATGAAAAACCCATGAGTTTGGAATTAGAATACTATATTTTGAGGAAAGGATTGCATGTAGAATCGTATTTAGAGGACTAATCTGATGTTGATATATCTTGCAAGAAACAAAAACGGATTTAAGTGGATAAATTAAAGATTTAAAATTTTAGGGTTTATGTTCTTGAAATAAATTGGAGAAAAGTGTAGAGACTTGTGATTAAATGATGATTAGGACGAATTAATCCTTTGAAACACGTAAATATGTGATTATAATATGTTTAGGATTGATTAGAGACCTTAAAACATTGTTGGGACGAATTTAGGGGAGAATTGAGGAGTAGAAATTGGTGAAAAACGAAAGTAGAAATTCTGGGCACGAAACTGGTCGTTCGTTAGAAGGCCTCCCCGGGTCGTTCGAATGAGCTTCTAACGAGTTGACCAGTTGCTTCTAATGAGGGGAAATTCCGTTCGATACCTTCGTTCGAACGAGATGTCGTTAGAAGGCACAGTTCGTTCAAACGAACTGTCTCGTTCGAACAGCCTCGTTCGAATGAGACTTCTAACGAGCTGGCAGTTTAGGCCTTTTTGGCCTGTTTGGATTTTGGGAGTCCCGTAAACTTGTTCGATGATAGATATAACATTCCTTTGATGATGTATTGGTATACTTGGGACATTTGGGATATAATGAGGAGTAAATTACATAATTGTGGAACGAATCAAATAGACATTTTGAGTCGAGACGTGAGTGCCTACTACGACGTGAGAATAAATTATGGCGTGTATGACTATGAACCGGGATTATATAAATTGTATAAATTATAATTTGGTACGAGAAGGCGATATGTACTACAATTAAACTACGGTGAATACTAAGATGCGTGTTTACTTAGTATTGATATATGATTTGTTTGTATGACATACCTACCGTACTTGCTATCACGGGAGGTTTGTGTTCGCTTAGGGCCCTCTAATCCTTGTGTTGCCTGGATTTAGACTGGTTACCTCGATGAACATAGGTCAGAGAAGGACTTATTGGGATGTTGATAAGTCTGCTGATCGTGGGAGCGTAGGTATGTGCCTCACCCATGTGATGTGACTGTGTTCGCCTCCACTGTTTGTGATTTGTGTTATCTAAATGATTCCTGAGAGATTCGGAATGCGTGATCCTTATGTACGTGATGTACCGGGATGGATAGCAGAGTATGTGTGCACCGCAGCTTAGTCTCGGTGTGCTTATATTGTATATTTATGTTGTGGAAAATATACACTTTATTATGCGAACTTTCATATGGTATTGTGTGTATAAATTTGGAAAATATAAAAGGGATAATCTATAATGAGTTGTGTTGCCTTTATGGGAGAAACTGAATTTACGTTAAGCCCCTATTTAAATGAGATTGTTATAATGTAAATGGGGACCGAGTAATAAGAGTAGAACCTATTACAGTCTAGCTAGATATGATGTCACTTAGCTAGGGATTAGCGTCATTTTAAATGGGTACTTACGTTAGGAGTGCACATTTAGTCGAGAGGTGAGAATTTCATGGGAGTGCACATCCTAACATGTACTTTGCATTTAATGTTTTAAATGTTTTTAAAGCACTTGCGGGTTTTTAAAATATCTCCACATTCGGGCTCTGACCCGTTTGCTTTCAAATCTCTTTTCTTGTAAAACCATTTTAGGTGCCCAGCCACAAGGACACCACGCATAGGATTCTCATTCCGATGACGAGCTGTAGCTGTTTGTGGAAGTTACAGGGATTTTCTTTTAGACGCTTCTATCATTTGGATTCCATGTAGTGTTCTTCAGTTGTAGGGCATGTTGTCCAAATTCTATTAGAGACTTTTCCATTTCAGTTTTTCAGACTTTGGCATGTATTGATTCAGTATTCAGTATTTCGTTACTTATTTCAGTTGTGGGATTTGTTGTGAGGAGTTTTTCCTCCGGATTTATTTATATCATGTGATGGTTATTCTATTATTTCGTTATGGTGAATGGTGGTATTATTCTTGCTTTAAACCTTTTACTGCATGTTAATCAGACTTTAATTAGAATTTGACAACTTACTTTTTAAATACTAGGTGGTTAGCAATAATAAAATGTTTTCGACAGTGATGCTATTAACTGAGCCAACTTGGCATTTTGATTTAATTTAATAAAGGAGTAGCTACCCGGTATTTAATTAGTCGGGGTGTCACATAATCACTCATCGTTAGTCATCGAACTATCTTACCTAGGCCTCCATAATATCAATATCTCGTAGTTAACCTCAGTTTTCAAGATCACTCTCATCAAGTGAAACACAACGCTCACATAGTTTCATACATTAACTCATGGACCATTACTACGACTCTTAGCAATGTCCTATGTGGTCCTAAATCATAACTATCCTAATGGAATCTTAAACATTCAAGCATTACCCATGCCTAAGACCTAATAATTTCCCTTACTAGAGCCATACTGTACCATACAGGTAGCACACGTAGGTTCTATAATTAATCTTAACACTCCATTTTGAGTGCTATCTCTAAAACCATGATGAATATCATCGTGTTATAAGTCTCTCAGGTGCATAACCTAGTGCTTATCAACTTATTTTTTTACATTATCCTCAAAGGTCATATCATGGCACTTGCTCACAAACCAAATCACGGAACTAACTTCGAGGCACTGCCACAAGTCAATACGACTTGATCATACTATAATCATTAATGATCTACCATCACTATGTAAACTTCAATGACACAATGATTCCCAAATTCTTCATGGGAGACGAAATCAAACTCAATCATCTCTCTAAACAGATTGCACATCTATCGCGAAGAATCACAAGTCATATTTTTTTTTTGGAAAAGGAACTAAGCCCTCAGATTTATTAGAAAATGTAGAATAGCCCTACCGAGGTGGCTTTTACAAACTAAAGAAAAATTCTGAACAAAACAAAAGAAATAGAAGATTAATTTCTAGAAATTCTAATAAAAGGAATCCCATTAAGGTCCATACGATAAGAACCTCTGGAAGATTTATGAAGGTCCTTAGAGTTTGTGTAAGTATCACTGACATTGGAAAGAACCCCATAGTTGGCTAAGTGATCTGCTACTTGATTGTCTTCTCTCCAGACATGGGAAAAGACTAGAGTAATAGGAATGGCCTTTATCTCCTCTATGATAACTATAACTGACCAAGGGGGTTTGATATTTTTTTCCTTTCAAAATGTCAATAGTAGCTTTTGATTCAGTTTCCACAGTAGCATTTTGAAGGTGTATAGATAGACAAAGATTAAGGCCTCTAAGGATAGCCATGCATTCAGCTCCAGTGTTAAACATAGCCTCTTCCTTAGTACTGAAAGCTTTGATAAAACCACCATTGTGATCTCTAATGATGCCACTAGTTCCAGCTATGCCTAGGTTTCCTTTTGAGCCCCCATTTGTGGTGAGCTTAAAAAATAGGTTTGGAGGGAATGACCATTTAACAATATGGATCTATGCTACACAGCCTAGAATTTACCACTACAAAATTTTTATCACCCACATTAACATATCATTAGATAAACCTTAGTACATATCGTGGATTCATGTGCCTATATAAATACCAAGCCAAAGTCAAATTCACTAAACCACATCATTTAATCCTCAATGATTGTTGAACCACTACAAATAAATTGCCTCACGATGTAAACATCATACTATGTGCTAATTTACAAGCTAACATAACTATATATTTTGGTAGGGTACGAGATGTTGGGTATTGCCTATAAACACCAAGGCCCACACCACAGACATGAAATGGGATCATATTCCTCAATACCACATTATTATCTCCAAAGCTACAGATTGATACCATCATACCTAGCATTGCGTCACAAGGAATATCGAGGTTCAGTCCTAGGTTACCTCCAATCATCATGATTATCTAGACCCTCATTATAGTCAAGATACACTAAATTTGAGTCCTCAATCAAGGAACCCAATACGTTTTCTCCACATTATCAATACATATGAACGTCACATAATCACATATCCTCCATAGATGAAATATACAACCTTTATAGCTATGTCACAATAAATAATACTCAACGTCACTACTACTACTAAGGTTACTCTTATTGTCAAAGGGGCCATACAATACATCTCGTGCAAAAGATCATGGTGTTACCAATATTGGTCTAGACTCACTCTCCTGACTTACCAACACATCTACATAAAAAATGACATGGAAGATGAAATGCTACTAACTTAGTCATTTACCATCTCATTAAGAGTTGCACATTATGATAATGTCCTTGACTTCTCCGTTCAGGATAGAAATCGAAGTTGTCACTTATCCAGCATGACCGGCCCAAATCAACATCGACATAGGGAATATCCGCAACCGACCTCGCCATGTTACACTCGAAAAGAACATCGAACCTAAAGCTTTGATACAAGGTTGTAACGCCTTGACCCAGATTTAAAAATTAATAAAGGATCAACCTGATCCGGCCCACGTGTTAATTATGAAGTGGAATGGAACAACCTAAATTATGTTTCTATCCCAATTTTATTATTATTTAACTTTACACTTATTAGCATGAGATTCCAATTATCATCAAACTACTTGATGTGACCGGAGGGGAGTGCCCCCAAGGCCATGTAAATAGAACTACTAATGTGAATGTGAGTTAAGCCCTTACCTGTAAATAGCTCTCAAAATACGGGACCTTATAAAACTTGTCGTAACAAAATAGGGAGTGAGGTGAATACTTTGTGGGAACCATACAATGCAGTATAGAAATGAATGGAAGAAATAATACTCATACATTACAAATATATGCATGTGAAAATACGTATATATCTACATGTATACCTTTGAAAAAACATGGACTGGTTTATTAAATCATTTTATTCTGAAAACATTATTTGATATCGTTTATTCTCCTTGTCTTTACAAAATAATCATTTTAGCTTAAAACTAGCATTTTTCCCATTAATGCTCATGATTAATAATTAGTAATTATTGGGAAAACCTTTCGTTTACTATTAAAAAATTTATTACTCAGCGTTCATTAAATCAAACTGGAGTTGTTTGATCATTACCTTATACTTTCGCACACCTCGTGTCAGAAAGTATTCATTGAAAGCCTTATACAACACACAAACTTGTGTTATCATGGGTTTAAACCTCCTTAGATTGCCTAATTACCCAATAAGTTTCCTTGCCTAACTATTTCTCTTTTCTTAGGGACACTAACTGATATTCTCAATTTACTGTCCACACATTACATTAATAGGAACATAATTATTCGCACAAGTTAGCTTATTCCCATATTATAACCCGTGTCTTAACATGTTCCTGATTACTCTTTAGGAATTTTCCAACATACACGGACTTCATGGCTTCCCACCACTGGTCTCCACTACCACATGCAATCGCAGTTACTTTTGGTTCTTTCACCGTAAGGGACTTCATGCCATTCTTAATTATTTTCCCTACATCATCCGAATATTCCATTATATTTTCTATGTGTTTCACATTATTCTCAATGTTCAAATTAATTCACATTTTATAAGTCGACGCCAAAAGCTAGGAAAATCATTTTATTCTCTATTCTAGTCCTTATATCACACCACATTGATTTACACACCAAAAATCATTTTTGTTTGAAGGAAGTATGTTATTTTCCAACATATTAGTGCAAAAACAGACACTTACATTTTTACTTCATAAAAATGTTGCACTTTGCAGAAATAACCAATTTACCCCCTTTTTTGGTCAAAACTTGCAGATTGGTTATCTTTCAAGTGTTATTTATAAAAATGTCCTTTTTAAGTTCCTAACTCAACCCTTACGCATTTTTAGTCATTTAAACACTAATTCAACCTTTTACTTTGTCAAATTTTCATATTTAGCATTTTAACCCTTCTAATATATAAAATCATACATTTTACATATTGAAGTCTTGTTTCTAATGTTTTGGATCTCATACTTTAAATATGGGTTTTCACAACTTAGTACCAATTTTTACCAACATCCAAGCATTTGGCATATTTACTTTTTACACTTTGATTTACACACTTTATTTGTGACTTTTTGCATTTCATCATCTACTTGTCCATTTATTTCAACTTTAGCCTTATTTATTATCACTATTTGTACTTACACCCGAAATTTTAGATGAAAACCTTAGTGTCACATATTTACACTTTTTACCCAAAATTTAAGTATAACAAACTTACTTTGAAGACTTTTTACATAAAATTCCATTTCATTAGTTTATTTCAATTTATCAACATGAAAACTCCTATATTTATTTCATAAATAAAACATACTCAAACCCAATAAGCCATTTATCATGAAGAGTCATTTTTTAACTTAAAAACATGAGTTTGACACATTTTAACCCACTTAAAGTTTGATATAATATTCTTATTTTTTCCATAAACTTTAAGCTCACTTGAATCCCACTTTAATCTTGATTTTTAGTCTGAAAATATGGAGACATTAACAACTAAGAATGTATGAAAACTACACACCTTTAAGAGCCTAAATATGCAATAAATC
Organism: Sambucus nigra; assembly: GCA_949130495.1. NCBI lineage: Eukaryota > Viridiplantae > Streptophyta > Magnoliopsida > Dipsacales > Adoxaceae > Sambucus > Sambucus nigra. Next base: position 145,734,212 of record OX422222.1, on the reverse strand, counting down.
ATGATAATATCATCATCAATTTTAACTACTTAAAAGTAGGAGTTTTCCCACCTCAAGGTCTTCAATGGAGGGAAGTGGGCTTTGTGGAAGATGGGTGACTCCCACACCTTTAAAGGTAGCCTAAAGGGGAGTCAATTTGACTCAATTTCCATTCCTCAAGTTTAATCCAAGCAAACCCACTTTATGATCAAATCATCTCTTCTACGTCAAACACCAAGGAAAATTCATTTTATCTCCCAAAAACTCTTCCCCAAAATCCCAATAGGTTATCGCACCTTGGAGAGAGGCTTTAATGGATGTTGTAGGATATTTTAATGGAGTTTGGATGGAGTAATAAGTGGATAAATATGGACCTCCGAATTTGAGAGGTTATCTTTAGTGTGCAAGAACCCCATGTGAGGGAGAAACAATGCAGTTTTCTTAACATTTGGATGCACACAAAGAAGACCCACCTCTCTCTCCCTCTTATCACCTTTGTGAGGCAAAATTGAAGTTTTGACCCAAATCTTCAGCAAAATGTATGTCCAAATAAGTGTAAGTGTTCTAACCAATGTACATGGAAAAGTGAGAAGGGGGACACACACAACCAACACACTTAAGACCCCAAAACTCAAACTGGAAGTTGGACGACCAAAAATCTGGTCCGGGGGGGGGGGGGGGGGAGGAGGGTCTAGTCCACAAAATAAAGTATTTTTTTTTGTTTTTCTCCAATTGGTAATTTTCTATGTATTTTTAATGTCTCATATATATGGTCATTTTATTTTTTGGTCCTTCCAATCGCCATACACAACGCGGAAAAGTTCGGACCTCTGAAAAAATATCTTATTTTCCATTTTTTTTCATGGTATCTTCCTCATATTTTTAGGGTCCCAAATATGTGGTCAAGTTATTTTTTTGATGTTCCAATAGTCCTAAACAATTTGTGCAAAACTGGATTTTCCATAGTGTCGTGCACCAGCAAAAGTAGCTAGATTAATTTTTTTTTTGTTTTGATCTTTCCTCTACATGGATAGTCACGCGATTTTTATCCCTCTCCAATTGTCCTACAAAAATCTCCCCAAGTTTATGTCCTTCGTGGCGCGTGCTGGTAAAAAATCACGTTATATTAACCCTAACCGTGCCACAATCATCTCTTGGTATTTTTGCATCAACCTTAATTAACATACTTACTAGGATTATTAGAACTTAAATACGCATACATGCGAACCATGCAATCTTGGGATTTTTCTCCTTAATTACTTTTGTTAATGAGTCATTTTTTGTGCCATTTGGTGTAATTCCCTCATATATTTATTCCTCAAATTTTACTTTGAATAAAATATTTCGATTATCTTTAAATACTTATGTTTCTAGGGCGGAGTATTATAGTGTTTGCATTAGTTACCATTGGCAACCAAATGTATTAGGAGCGTAGGTATTCTAAAATATAACTCTGTTGGATAAAACTACTTGTTTTTTACTTCAAGTCATACATGAAGTTTCAAGAACATCTTATTCTTGACTTGTCAAAGACAAAGTCATATATGAAGTCTAAAAAAATATCTTTTTTGAAGTTGGAAAAGTTTATTGGTGGATGTATCATCACTGTATTCCCAAAAAAAACTCAAAAAGGAAGCATAATTGGATGGAAATCTCAACTTTATTAAACTGGATGAAATGATTACATCAAATACGTGATAGAACTACTGATAATATTTTCTTAGATCATCAACATTCCATGGATTCTTAAATACTTCTCCTTCTAGTGTCTCTAGGCAATAAGTTCCTAGTGAGATGATTGTCAAGATGCGATAAGGGCCATGCCAGTTTGCCTCCAACTTATTTTCCTATATGGATGACCTTCTTAAAGATGTATTCTCCCTATTTCAAGTTGATCGTCTTGACCCTCCTATTGTAAAGTCTAGCAGATCTTTGTTCATATGCAGCTACTCGGAGTGCAGCATCCTCCCTGACTTCCTCAATTAAGTATAAAACCAATATTCTCATGAGGTCACTTTTAGGAGAGTCAAACCTCAATACCTTGTGAGCCAATAAACTTGTCTCGTCTAGTACCATTACCTCAGTACTTAAAGAAAGTATGTAGGGAGTTTCGTGTGTGGCTGTTCTCGACGTTGTTCTATATGTAAAAAAAACTCTATATCGCTCATGCATCAAGTTTCTCTCATCACCATCTAACCTCTTCTTCATCCCGTCAAGTATAGTATTGTTCATGACCTATGTTTGGACATTACATTGAGGGTGTCCAGGTGCTGAGTGAAGTTTTTAATCTTAGATTGAATTCAGTATTCCTTAAATTCCTCGTTATCGAGATGAGTGTTGTGATCAGTGATGATGTCATATGGCATTCCATACATGAATATGATATGTTTCCAGACAAAGGAAAACTCTTTCATAAGGCATTTTAAATAACTTCTCAGTCGCCACCCATTTTGTAAAGTAATTCACTAACCACTACCAAGTACTTCAACCTTCCTTTAGTCCTTGGCAATGGACCGACCAAATCAATTACCTAGATATCAAAAGTCCGAGGAGAAGTAATCGAAGTTAAAGATTCCATTGTCTTCTTTGGATTACGAAATTTTTTTTACACATGTTATACTTTTTGGCAAAGGAAATTCATTCTGCTCTCATAGTCAGACAATAATAACCTTGCATAGCTATTTTTTTACCAATGATCGGCCAGCTAAATGATCCCCACAGTAACCTTCATGTACCTCTCTGATCATGTCTGGTACCTCGGTAGGGTGTACTCACCAAAGTAGTGAAACAGTGTATCCCCTTTTATATAAAAGTCCTCCCTCTAGCACATAACCGTCTTCCTTGCGCCTTAACTTCCTGGTATCATTTGGGTCAGTAGGTAATATATCTTTATCAATGTAGATTCTAATAGAATCCATCTATGAGGATCCTAAATCCACCGAAATAACACTGATTATAGCTTTCGTATCTACACTTTTACGTACAAGAATTTCCACAGGGATGGTTCTACTGAGTTATATCCTGGTCACTGAAGCCAACTGAGAAAGTGCATCTGGTCGGTCATTCTCTATCCTTTGGATTCTGTTCATTATGAATATGGTAAACATAAAGATGATTTCCATATTTTTAGACAGATAATTAATCACGAGATCTCCTTTGACTCCACATATTAGAAGTACTTGTTAACAATAAGCTGAGAATCACTATGTACCATAACCTGCTTGGCTCCCACTGATAAGGCTAACTCTAAGATTATGATTAATGCTTCGTACTCTCATTCATTATTGGGGTCCTGGAATTGAAAATAAAATGAATTTTCCACATCAATGTCGTCCGGAGTATTGATGATAAGACCTTCTCCTTTACCAGTGGCACATGAGGATCCATCTACATGCAACTTCCAAACTGGAATTCCGTCATTAAAATTCACCTAAAATAATAATCCTTATTGAAATATTTTCTTTCTCTAATCACTGTACCATTGAGCCATATCTTGGGCAGCTGATATTTCATGCTGATCGGTGATAATTTCAGTTTTCTTCAAATAAAAGCTTTCTTCCAAGGAAGTATGCTCAGTAGGCAAACTTAGATTATTAATCACTTCTGGATGTGTAAATTCAGAATTAAAATCTACTATTGCCTATCCTTTCAGCGCGATTTTTAGCTCATAAATAATTTTGTATTATCGTAGCTATACTGCTCAGGACATCAATCTCCCTAATTTCTTTTTTTTGTGAAGTGCCTAGCGCAGAGGTAAATTTGTGTAAACCATAATGGTATGTGCATGAAGTATGGCTTCACCCTTCTTGAAGCTGCAATAAGATCAAGGGCCAGCTTTTCCAGACATGGATATCTAATTTTTTTGTCCCCTCTGAACGCTTTCTAAGGTAATATACAGCCTTTCTAACTCCATCTTCCAATCTATAGAGGATTCTGAGACAGCCAAATATAAAACCAATTTACCCCCCATAATTGGTCAAGAAAGTACTAGTAGAGATCCCAAATAATTATTCAACTCCTGGAAAGCATTTTCACATTCCTCCTTCCATTCGAAGGTCTTTATGAGTACTTTCAAAAATAGTAGGCATTTTTTGAAACCTCGAGATACAAATCGGTTGAGGGTGTCCACTCTTCCCATTAATTTTTGTACATTTTTATTGCATGTTGGAGATTGCATATCAATCAATGCTTTTTTTATCTGGGTTGGCTTCAATTCCACTTTGAGTCACAATAAAGCCTAGGAACATTCCTTCCTGTATGCCAAACACACACTTGGTATGTTGATATTCATTTGATGTTTTTTCAGTTGATTGAATGTCTTACTCCAGTCTTTGATGTGGTCGGGAACTACTTTGCTCTTGGTAAGCATGTCATCCACATATACTTCCATGTTCTTCTTGATTTGTCCTTAAAAAAACTTTGTTCACTAGCCTTTGGTATGTTTCTCTAGCATTTTTAAGCCCAAAAGGAATAATGTTATAGTAGTAAGTACCTCAGATGGTGATGAAAGGTGTGTTTTCTTAGTCCTCCAATTTCATTTTGACCTCGTTGTAACCAGATTTTGTATCCATAGAGCTCAATAACTCTTGACCTACCATTACATCTACAAATTGATCAATCCTTGGTAAGGAAAAATGGTCTTTTGGACATGCTTTGTTGAGGCCGATGAAATCCTCACACATTCACCATTTATTGTTCTTTTTATTAACCATCACAATGTTATCCAACCAATCAGGGTATTTGACATCTTCAATGAAATAAGTTTTTTATAATTTGTTTACTTCCTCCAAGATAGCCACAATTTTCTCAGGACTGAATACGTTGTGCTTTTGCTTGATCGGCTTAACATCTTTGTTGATATTAGGTTCATGGCATATGAAATTAGGATCAATTCCAGGCATATCCTCATGGCTCCAGGCAAATACATTTTTTTCTCTCTAAGGAATTCAATTAATTCCTGCTTGAGGCATGGTGCTAGGTTTGAGCAAATCTATGAGGTTCTCTCTAGATTTTCATCGTCTAGTATGCTGGTTTATGTGGTTTCCATAACCTACCCTTTGAATAAATTAGCCTCTTCACGAGGGTCCAAAATATCGATTTGGTAAGTGAGGGATCTCTTCTGAACATCCTGTTGGTAGACTAAAGTACAGTAACATTCTTTGGCCTCTACTTGGTTGCCTTTTTTACTATGCTAACCCCATAGTGAGTGGGGAACTTCATACACTGATGAACTATAAATGCCACTGCTTCAAATTTTTTCAATCCAACCCTGTCGAGGATTATATTATAGGCTGAGGGAACCTTCTTGTCTAGGACGAATAGGCGAATTTTCTCAATTCTTCTTGCTGGGCAAGTTCTGATTAAGACTTATAATTAGATAGTTACCAAAGGATAAACCTATTTCCCCCGAAGAAACCAATTAAAGGCATATGATAAGGTTCTAATTTGCTATCTTGTAACCCCGAGTTATTAAAGAAATTGTGGAACATAACCTTTTTTAAACTACCATTATCCATAAGAACTCTCAAAACCCTTACATGATGTACCCGAAATGTAATGATTAAAGGGTCGTTGTGGGGGTAAAGCACTCCTAACAAGTCATTCTTTGACAATCCGATGACCAAGTTGCCTTTATTAACCTTTTTGGTTCGACCATCTCTCTCATCTAATAAGTTGACTGGCCTAATATAAAAACATGCTTTGGCCTCATTTAAATAAGCCTTTCTCTCAGCGACTTCATCTCCACCTCCAGCATCCCCTCCTGCAATGAAATGATAACTAAAAGATATCATGCCTACCGCAAGTTCAAGCTCCCTGGTTTTCTTTGGAAACTTAGTTTGATCCACAAAATCATCATCTCAACCTCTTTTCGTATCATTTTGTTTTTACAAGGGGACTTTGACCTTATTCTAGTGTCCAACCTTTAGTTTGATCAACAAACTTAGTCAATTTGCCTCAGCAGATGAGAGATTCAATTTTATTTTTCAAGGTGATGAAATTATTGATGGTATGTCCACTGTCTTTATGAAAGTAACAGTACTTAGACTTATCTCTCTAGTTGGGTGGAAAATTCAATTTCCCATGCCACTTCAAGTCCTTATTGCCCCTAATTTCCTCCAAAATGTGATGCACACCTATGGTAAAAGGGGTATATTCCCCAAACTTCTTGGTCTTCTCGACTTTATTACCTTTATATTCCTTCTTATCTGAGCTCTTTTGACCTTTAGATTTTGTCCCAGGGGCTTGCTTGGCATCCATAGCTTCTTTGACGTTCATGATTTTACCATCCTTTTCCATCGGTTTAGTCATTAATTTTGGAGGTTCTTTCACTATTGCATAATATAACTTTTCAGGAAGCAACCCACTCATTAAAGATATAATGGAAGTTTCCTCTTCATAACCTACAACTTCCAATTTCTTTCTATTGAAATAAGTAATATATTCCCGGATAGTTTCTCCTAGTCCCTAGCGGACACTCATTAAATGGGCTACCCTCTTGATTGGTTTTGATTCAAAGAAGAAATTTTTTATGAATAGTTCGGTGAGATGATGAAAATTAGCAATTTGTCCTCAAGGTAAATTATTATACCATATCTGAGATGGAGTGATTATATTTGAGAAAGATCAGCATCGCATCTCATCAGGAATAGACTAAATATCAGCAGAAGCCTGGTACTGTTCAACATGAAAGACGGGATCAATTTTTTCATCATACATAGGTGTGACCACAGGTGGTTTGAATTTGAAGGGTGTAGAGAAATCCATAATTCTGAGGATGAAAGGAGATCCTTTCACAAAAATCTTTTTCAGCGAATTCTTAGTCTTAGCCATTTTTCCACAATGATCTTCCAATATCTGTATTGATCCTTTCCAAGAGTTCTCTTTCGGTTTGGACTTGGCTGAGGCGGCTTTGGTGGCCTTACTATGGGTTTATGATGAACTCTCTTATAGAGAAGTTTTCTCAGAATGCACAGATCCTCTAATGCTCACTCTAGACCTAACTGACCCTTCCATATACTCGCGGGACTGGACAGATTCTCTATGTTGACCTTTGGTAGCTTGAGGACCCAAAAGATCAAAAGAAGAGTCTTTGCTCAGTCGTTCCAACATGCTTGATCGCTCGAAAGTGAAAGACCGACCATCATAGTAATCAGTAGATCCGATGGACGATGTTCCTCCTGGGCGATAAGATCTATCACAGGAGGACCTAGAATACCTACTTCTGTCATTTTTTGGAAGAGGAGGAGGTGGTCTCTCCCTTCGAGATGGTGCGGTAGGGGACTTATCATGTAATGTTTGATCTAATTTTCGTATTATCTCTTGCACTTCTTCTTGACCTTTAGCAAGATTGATAAAGATTCCTTGAAGTTTTGCTACGCTAGGAGAAGCAGATGGATCCAAAGTGTTTCATGTAGATGGAAGGCCACTTTTAGGAACGTTCATAACCCCTTGGAAAGAATCCAAGATAAACAAGTAAATAAGGTTGGTAGATAATGATGACAAGCAGTCGTTCCCACATGCGGTACCAATTTGTTTATGTCCAATATTAGTATAGTTTTTATCTTAGCTATGAATTACCAATTTTATAATCACAGATTATTATTTAAGTAATGAGAAGTAAAATAAACCAGAAAATAAAGGAAAATAAATATTTTTTATGTGGTTCAGCTTAGGGAAAGCCTACCTCCATGGTTATGGTATTATTGTTGATGGTAGTTACATAGAATTTAAGGAAGTCTTGTGTGGGCGCAATCGACTTGTCCTTTAAGCTAAGGTAAATGAGATATTTATAATGGTCCTACACATATACATAATTAATGAGACTATTGATTTCTAAGGCACGTGTAAAATGACTTTTGATAATTCCCATGTGAGTGACATTACTTCTTATTGATGGTTCATTATTTTAAGTTGGTCAGCTGGTATACCAACCAAGTACTTCTAGACTCGATCAAGTATAAATGAAATGCTGAGGTGTATACTTATGAAGACAGGTGTCCCGATCTCATTGGTCCATGTGGAATGCATAATTTGACCCAAAATAGGAACTATTAAACAATATTTCTTCTTTGTTTAAGGTAATTGGAACTAAATTAATCTTATTGCAGTTGAAAACCTCTTGTGGAAAAGGCAAGTCATTGAAGTCATTTTATTGGAGGTCGTATGCTTCAAGATCATGAGTTTACTTTCGTGACATCATTTTATGTTAGGAGTAGATATGTTTTATGTATTTTTTCTAATGAGAAGAGTGAAATTTTGTAGAGTGATTTAGGTTGGTGGATACAATGTTGGAATTATTGATTGTGTAGAGAGATTTTACTTGCATGAACTCTAATTATATTTTAATGGAAAATTGTATGCTATATATGTTGAAATGGGATGCTAAATAATTTATTTATTATTTTTAAGACTTTTTGTTTATAATTATAAAAAAATATATTATGGAATGGATGAAATTCTCATTTTGGTGATAAAATTATTAAAGACTGCTTCCTTGCCATCTCAAAAGAATCGCATAAAGACCCTTTTGGGACTATTGTTGTCATCTCAAAAAACAGATTTAAAATACAGATTTTTCATCGTCTCAAAAGGGTCCCATAAATGATGAACTTTCTAGACAGCTTAGTTAACATCTCAAAAAATCCTTTTGGGACCGTTGTCATCATCTAAAAAAAACTGGTTTAAAAGATGACTTTTTTGGCGTCTCAAAAGGGTCTTGTAAATGATGTCCTTTTGAGACAACTTATTTTCTATCTTAAAAATACCTTTTAAGATAGATATTTTCGTCTCAAAAAGCTTTTAAAACGGGGGTCTAATATGATCCCTGTGTTGTCGTCTCAAGTGGAATCCTAAAAGGCTTTTGAGACGGGTAGAGTACCTTTTGAGACGTTTGGATCACCATCTTAAAAAGATTTTTTTTTATATTGGTATAAAATGGACTCAACAGATATAACTATTACCCAACATAAAACCTAGCATCATCTCTAGTTAATGTATCATTCGGCATCAGTAAAGTCATCATATCTCCTCTAGGTAGATATTAGGTAAGGAGATATAATATCCTCTTTATCTTGGAAGGAACAATAAAGTTTAACAATACAATATTATAACAAGATTACGAAAAACTGCTCTAAATTGCCAACCAAACTGCAATAAAAATGCTCTAAAACTTATTGTATAATTGTCTCAAAATTACCTAAATCTCCAATTTTGAAAATTTTGAAAATATTGTGAAAACATATAAATTGTTTCAATAGAAACGCAAGCAAAAAACATATAAATTTTCTTTTACCATTGGATCTGATATGTGGTAAGGGCCTCACCTCCCAAAGCGGAACTATTTGATTGGAAGAACCATGGGCTTTGTGACTCAATTCCCAGCCATGCGCCATAAGGTTTAGTTGCCTCCACAAGGCCTCTCATTTTAGTGAAGCCAATAATAATTCCACAGAAACTGCAATCGGACACCCTGATTTTTACGAGTTTTATGGATTTAATAATAACATCAATTGGATCCAGCCATTGCCAAACGGCATCTCTTAACAGTCCCATCACAAGGTATTCTTCCTCTTTCTTTGGGTCGGTTTAGTGGCATGATCATTACTTGGATTCACCTAGATGCGAGACCATCTCCTAATAGAATATTTCAACCTAAGAATGTCATGAATGATGACAACATTTTCCTAAAGAAGAAGAGACCAACTATGTCAAATAGCAGATGAAATCATTTATGAAACTTGTAATTTGCTATTTTGTAACATTACTAAGTTGATATGATGTAACAAATAAACCATATAAAATAAACTAATAAAATTTATTGAGCGTCAAATATAAAACGGTATTTATTGCAACTTACCATGTTACATCTCCTCACTTCTCAATCTCATGCTAAAATATAAGCGCAGATGGTAGGTTAGAAAGATAAGTTGTTTGAAATTAAAATAGAAGACACATACTCAAATTTCACGATGAAAACTCATGCATAAAGTCAACAAATACGAAAACACCATTTAAAGTACTTATTCAAAAATAAGTACAAGATAAGCATTAATAAGCCTTAAATGAATAAAGTATACAGTGCACAGAAAAATAATTCACAAGTAACAAACATCAGAAATGATACTCCACGAGACAAATACTTATCTAAACTTCCAATATTTAGCATAAATCATATTTAAAGTTCATAATTTTTTTTACTTAAAGGTCTAATTATACGCATCATTAGACTACAAACATCGCATATCTTTACTTAACATAAACTCAAACGTTTCAGAAGTCGTAATTAAGAACTACTAAGGTGGCATTAAGCAAAGGACAAACATTATTAATTTCAGAAGTAAAATTATAACGACAAAAATATACAAGAGACATAAGTATCTTTTAGCAGATTAGTGATCTTTCTAGCCTGGCTAATCACATCGTTCCGATCTGATGATTTGACACCATTAGACTCACTGAACAATTGAATACGGTAATGACAAACACTGAGCATAATCAACCAAAATATGTCGAAGTGAGGTTTACGGTAAGAGATGTGAACGTGAGGAGAGGGTGTGGGTGTGGGTGTGGGTGTGGGTGTGGGAGCACAAAGTGAAGACTCTAATATCAAAGTTTATCTTGTTCTTCATGAATTGACCATTAAAGTTTCTCTCATTATTAATCAAAGTCCCAAGAACACTTCGTCACTTTTATGTGTATTGATATAAAAAAAACAGTTAGTCCCTAAACATATAAGTTTTATCATATAAAGTTACGTGTTGTCGCAACTTGAGAACATTTTTAGGTCTGCCCATAGTCCCTCGGTTGAATGGGTACTATTGGCAATAGTTACATATACTAAAATTTATGTTTATTCTATGTATTGTTGACTACACGAATCTTATTTTCTATTCCTCAATTGATTACATGTCATTCTTACTTACAAATGTTAGTATAAAACAACATTTTATACAACAACAAATGTTCATATATTATGACTATTGAAACATATATCCACCTCGCCCCAAAAAGGAAAACATAGAAACATAATATTAGACTAAAATACAAGTGAACACTTTTATATAGACTTAACTAAATGGGATATCTTGTTATATAAGAGAATAATTATATCAGATTCAATTCACCTGGAATGACTAATCAAACGAAAAATCTCATGGAATCAAAAGCAACGAGAGGAATATTCTTTTATTCCTTCCAAGAACTATGGAACCCAATTAGGTTTACAAGGAATCAACCTAAAAAGTATCAAATTACAAAATAAATACTGCAACTAATAATAAGGTTAAAATGCTTACACTCCAAGAAGAAATGGCCAAACCTCTCCCAAGATAGTTGAATCAACACCCCACAAACAAAATTCAATAATTAATTTAACTATTAATTATGAATAATATAAACTTAAATTGAATTTTATGAGCACATATAAGAGCAACTTTATACTTCTAGGGGAAACGGATAATATGAAAAACTTGAATTGATAACTCACTTCACTCTAAACGTTTTTAAGGAATTTTGCTCCACTATCACATAGTTTCCCATCTGGAGTAAACAAACTTTTCCATTGTCGAGGTGGAAGGGCATGTTTTCTTTTTATTTATTAATAAGAATCAATCTTCTTTATGAACTTATAGAAACCAATTTCCTCCTCTACTAGCACGTGATAAACTAATATTGCATCGAAAAAGCAGATTAAGGTGGATATAATAACTAAAGTATGAGACGGATAGTATAAAACTTATTCCCTGCATCCTTCATCCACTCTTGGGACCGGCAATGCAAAGTAAATATTTGCATTGGGGGCATTAAAAAGGTTATACCATATAGGAAAAAGGAACTCAATTAATCCACAAATGAAAAACATAATGAACATAATAAAGTTCATAGAAAATACTATCATAATAATGTCCATAACAAATACTAGAATAATAAAGTCCATGTCAAATACTAGCATAATAAAGTCCATAGCATAATCAACAAAAGAATGACTCTAACAAGTCACTAAAAAAATTAAAAGAAAGAAGTCATCAGGGTCCAACACTACGTGTGACGAAACTCTTTGACTGCACCACTCAACTTTTGCAACTAACATCTTTGAGAATCTCAACACCACCTTTCATTCCCAAGTAAAGAGAAGAATTTTCCTCGAGCAAGTTATCAATAAGAATGAAACCTCTTTCTCGTAATCAACTATGTGATTTTTCACTACGTATTGAGGGGTAGCATTTATCCTTTACTTGCCAATAACCTTACCATTAAACATGTGCACATCTCATGAGACACCATCTTCAAGTGAGCAGTACACTAGATTAAATGATGCGACTGTCTGATTACTTTTACTTTCTCCAACATCTCGGTAGGAATGGGACTTCCCCATATCCATGCCTATCATTGTCTCTATATTTCTTAATTTATCATCCATGCCTTTGATCTCGGATTATATTGTACCGACACGATGTTTCATATGCTTCCCATCAGCCTTTTCAGCTATAAGCATAAATAAATATGGAGTCGAACCCTCGACAGGTGATAGTGAAACTATGGAACCCACACCACGAGTCACCATTTTCTTATCAATGCTAAATACTTCAGATAAGTCATCATTTCTCAATGATTGTGACTAGGTGGTGTTATCATTAAAATTTTCTTCTAGTTCTTTTTTCTTCGCCATCACCATGTCATGTGAAATGTCAAATATGTAGAAGTGTTAATAGTAATCATTTGAATGTCTAATGTTTTCATGTAGCAATCATCGTTCACTATTTATAGAAAATCATCATGATTGGAATCATGCACTCTTTGACTGACCCATCTTTCCATGTTTGGCTAACTATAATTATTATCAAAGTAATAAAATCAAACAAAACAGCACACTATAATTGTCATATGTTGCATATTGTACTCAACTTGGAATTCTTATCGTACCCACTTGTGTGAGTGGACCCAATCTTCAGTCTCTTTCGTATTCTCATGATGTAGAAACTCTTTCCCCTATTCTGGCTTAACACCTGGAGGTACATTGGTCAACCTTTCGGCAACATTTGATCTCTTTTGTAGCATGGATTTATATGATTTAAATAGGCTACCCATACTTTTCTGAAAATAAATCTTGTAACTTAGCGAGAGTCCATATTTTTTTTAACAATATAATTGATATTTTAAAATTATAAAAAATGTATAAAGTTTTACAAAGGCAAAGATAATTAACAAATCAATTGTACATAAGAAGTCTTACTTGCATGTATTTCCAAACATTCCCCTTGTATGTTTTTGGAACCTTGCGTCAATCAGTATACGATATTGGAACCTTATCCTGACCACTTTACCAAGTTGAGATATGAATCGTCCTCTCTCACTACCTACTGCCTAATTATGCTGATTGATCTCAACTATAATTATTATGTTTGGAGATGATCCATTTGGAACATCGTGTGGTTTAGAGATATTATTTCCATATGACATTATACTAAAATTCAACTAATGTTAGATATACGGTAGATGCTAATAGATTTGGGTTCTCAAATTACATGAAGAAGTAAAATATGAGTTTAGTTCATAAAAGTCTCTTCCGAACGGATAATAGTCTGCAGAAATATGATTACAGCATAATATTTTGCATTAAGAATGTGTCTAAATGAATTATTCACATATTATGTCCAAATTTACTAAGAATTAATAATATGTCCTAATGAATTAATAATCTATACAAATTTACTATGAATTGATCCATTTGTCACTTCTTTCAGTATAAGTGAAACATTAAAGTAGTACATAAACATAACAAATCACAACAACAGATGACAAGAAACAAAATCTAGAAGGGATGTTTAAAATTCTTTTTTATAATAAGTGAAACATTAAAGTAGTAAATATTTTGCAAAAATCATAAAAGTCAACTTCAAATTTAACTAGATGTCCTAAAGCAGATTTTTGAAATTGGGATAGTACTTAATAATGTACTCATACATTGTAGGAATATCAAGTTTGTTAACACCTGTTGTTAATCTCTGTCGTGCATGAAAAATGATAGACCAACCATTGTCTTCAAAATCCTCTGAGTCAAAAACTTGATATTTTAAATTACAATAATGAATGGCTCGTCATCGATTTTATCCTTAATCTTCAACTTACTTAAGTTTTCCATCATTAAGTTCCACTTAGGATCATCTTTGAAACCATTTACCTTGTCCCCAACTCTCACCTAGTCACAGTAAAGCACAATTGTTTTGAAATATGAATAATCCAACTAAAATCTCTATAATACTATAAAATGCTATACAAGCATTTAAGATTTCTCCTCAAAGAGCCTATCCACGTCATCTTCTCTATTCCCTATTCCCTATTTTCCATACCGTGTATTACATATCGTGTATTATATTTGAAATGGAACAAGAACGGACAAAATACCTAAACGTCTTTATCTTTGTTGTTATAACTCACACCCACCTTTTCTTAACACCCTTTCTTCTCCCTATGCCTATAATATAAAAACCTCTATCTCTCTCAACAACGACTTTGGCACCCGTTACAAATGAAGTTCAATAAAACAAAGTTTTCATCTTCTCTCTCTCATCAACGAAATGAAGCCATGGCCAACCATGGAAGCCCACTGCAAGGGCATTTCTGAAACCCCAAAACCAAGCATATAACCTCTTTCCTAAAGAAGCAACTCCCAAGATACATAAACTTGATCAAAAAGGCGCCCACCAAACACCCTTCCAAAATGCCCCATTTTTGCGAGTCAAAAAGCTATCTGAGAATGAAGTTTTACGCTCCAGAGGTTCCCCTCTCTCTTCTAGCTACGATCTCTCTAGGTAAATTTCCATTACACCATAGGTTTACATATTTGTCTAAATGACACTAATTTAGGCGTTTTATTTTTCTCGCGTAGTGCAACCGACACTAAAGTACCAGCTAGAGGAAAATCTTTGGTTCCCAATGATCTTAGCATAGCAGTACTAGAAGGGACATAAGCTCGTGTTAGTAAGTGGGCCTCTCATAAAAATCCATTTGTAAATGATATGTATGTTTATTTGTTTTGGTATTATAGAGATGGAAGTTATATGTTTTATAGGCCCGTGTTCTGGTTTGACATGGAAGCATTCGATTGACGTTGGTGCGGGTGTGATTGACGCTAACTATAGAGAACCGATTAGGGTGATTTTATTTAACCACACTGATGTTCATTTTGAGATTAAGGTAGGTGACAGGATTGCACAGTTGATTATTGAGAAGATTGTTACTCCTGAGGTTTATGAGGTTGATGATTTAGATCTAACTGTGAGGGGAATTAATGGGGTTGGGTCAACTGGCGTTTAAGGATTTTCGTTTTTACAGCAGTCTTAAGTCTTAATGTTTTTAGATTTAACTGCTGGGGTATTTTTGTGGCATTGGGTACGAGAGTCGTGGAGCACGATGGTATTATTTGTGAGTAATTTCCCCAAATGCGTGGTTGATTTTTCTTTGTCATTTTACCTAAAGTTATTTTGAAGTAATGGATGGGGTTTGCAATTTATGATTTTGCTAGGATTGAAAATCTCAGATTTACTAATTATATTTTAATTAACAGAATAACTCATTTAAAAATTTGTCAAAAAAACAATGTGAGGCAAAATGGTAGATTAATACCAACCTAAGACAATTTACCTTGACAAAAACTTCATACTGGTTTGGACCTCACTTTTTATCTGCCTGACACATTTTTGATTGAATATGATTAATGGACTATGTTTCATTTCATGGAAATTGAGTTTTTCATCTTTTTCCTAGGTTCAAATTAACACTTAAATTTGCTGTTTTAGATTGAATTTGGACCACTTTAATTAGTCCTTTCTCAGTTCTAAAGGAGGAGAGATTTTCGATGCTATAAGGGATAGGGAAAAACTTAAGAAGTCAATGTTGCAAGGTAATTATCAAACATAATTTAGCCTCCCAGTAGCAGTGCTTAATCTGAATTAAAATCATTCCAATCAATCATTTATAATAATTCATTAGTTTATTTAGGATTTCTCATATGTTTATTTTATATTTTGTTGAGAATGTAAATTTGTTACTCCATGGTTTTTTGTAATGTATTTTATTAGCGTAATTTATAATTACATTGAGATAAAAAAGATATCTAAATCAGGTCATCTTTTTTTATCTTCATCTTCATATTGTCCATGTATTATTTGAATAAATGTTTAAAAAATGGTGGTAAAAAATATCTCCATGATAAAAAGTTTTGATCCGTGATTTTTCTTATTACTTATGTGCCGCACATTGCGACTCGCCCACGCATCGCGCGGGTTTACACCTAGTATTCTAATAATAATGCAAAAGTATGTTGTCTCCACTTCCTTTTAATTCATATATTTTCCGCTTGACCTAAACATTGCGATGGACCTCATTGACACACAAATATTTTGAGTTACCCGCGACTCGTCATACTCACGTGTGCAAAATTCAAACCCGTTCACCTGATACCTCTCATATGATTGTACATCATATAATGGCCCATTTGTTAGCCGCTAAAGTGCCGTATCAGTTAATCCCACTTTTAATAACTACAAAAGAAATTTCATAAGATGATTATATATATCTTATGTATTTTATAAAATATATGTATGATATTTTTACTTTTCAAAGTATGATATTTTATGTATTTTATGTTACATAACATGCATATATTTCATGCATGCATGGGCATGCATGAAATCTCATGCTAAAAGCATATATTATATACTATTATACTACTATTTTTTTAAATACATGTTATTAAATACGTGCTATTAAATTTAATTATTTTTTATTACATATTTTTTTAAAAATATATTTTTTTTAAAATATTTTTTTTTTAATTTTTTTATTAGTTCTTTTTTTCTATTTTTTTCTTTTAATTTTTTTAAAGGTGCTTTCTTTTTAAAAGGATAAGTTATTATTAGTTGGGTTTTATCACGGGGGCAAATTTATCATCGTGCCCTCGGCATGGGCATCCGCTAGTATATATATATATAAAGTTAGGCTCTCCAACATATCTTACTTAACATACCTGTGAACATACCCATTTTAAAATATAGTAAAAAATTTATTTTTCAACTAAATTTCGTATACATGATCTACATAGTAAGAAGATCATCTACAAAAAAAATCACCAAAACACAAAAGTGGGCCACATGATTGGAAAGTTTTGAACGGTCGAACATGCACGTATATACCCACTTTTCATTTCACCCACTTTCGAGTTGAAATTTTTGATGATTTTTTTGTAGATGATATTCTTACAATGTAGATCATGTATACCAAATTTGATTAAAAAATACATTGTTTTTACTATTTTTTTAAATGAGTATGTTTATAGGTATGTTGTTAAAAGGTATGTTGGAGAATCTGACTGTATATATATATATATACACACGAATAAATGTAAAAGTTTATTATGTGGTCGAATTAAAAGTGAATCTCCTTAATCAACTATAAGATTAAAACCTCAGTATTTTCCTTCAATGTATCCACCTTTCGGTTACGTCAAGAAGTAGATTCCTAATAAAAGTCATATTTAGTACAAGAATTAAATACACGCACTTAGGCATCCTACTTCCTAAACCAATATACACAAGTGGTCTTTTCTAATTAAAAAATCTTAAATCGTCTTGATAGACTTACTTTTGTGATTCATCCACTTCATTTTATTGGGGTAACACCCACTTATGTGCTTATGCAAATTATAATGGGGTTAACTTCAATATGTTCCTTTGCACTAAAGGTCCCTCCCTATGCATTCATAATCTTCATCTTCATAAGTATATTTTTGATTTCCTTCACTAGGTCATGTACTCCATATAATAGAGCGTCGATTCTTCTATGATATATTACTTTGCAATGCTCCTTTCAACATACCTTTTATTATTAGCATAAATCTTGTAATCTTTAATCAACCTACACATAAAAATATATCAATTTCAAAAAACAAAATGTTTGTCAAAATAAAAAGGTTTAGCAAATCATCAACTATTTAATTACCTCTCATAAGGATACATCCATCTAAATCTTACCGACCCGTAAATCA
Source organism: Sambucus nigra (assembly GCA_949130495.1). Classification (NCBI taxonomy): domain Eukaryota; kingdom Viridiplantae; phylum Streptophyta; class Magnoliopsida; order Dipsacales; family Adoxaceae; genus Sambucus; species Sambucus nigra. The sequence continues at coordinate 145,716,190 of OX422222.1, read as the reverse complement.
ACACTTCATCTGCTAAGTGTGTAATGATGTGGACGGTAATAACAAAACATCCACGCAGAAAAATATTTCTCCAAAACACACATGACCTCAAACAATGCTTTCCTTATCGACTCTAAAACATTTCTCTTGATCACTTTAGAACACAACACAGTTAAAAATAAGTTTAATCGTTAAAATTGATATTCACAAGTTAGTCTGTTTTGGATAAGATTTTTTAGCAATAACGGCAACAAATATTACATAATTACATGATATTTATGTGACTTGAGACCCTTCAATCCAAGTGGATGTAAAATCACACAACTACTCAATTAAGAAGAATACATTAGCATTACTTATGACCAAGAACCTTGCAACCCGATAACATTCCATTTACATAAAAATCATGGACTTCCCACAACAACTTTGCTGTCAAAGAAAAACTAGTTTTGGTAGAAGAGTCGTACACCATTACAACTTTAAACCATAATTCCTTTAATTCATTTAGAAAAGGGTCTAGGTAAATGTCAATATATTTGCTCGGAGCATTCATACCAGATATCAAAATTGACATCATTGAAAACTCCCTTTTCATGCACAAAGACGGTCCCATATTAACAATAGAAACAATGATAGGCCAACAAATGTAAGTAGAGCTCGGATTCTTGTATGGATTAAAATCGTCGGTGGCTATACTAAGATGAACATTACGTTTTTCAGTTGCAAGGTTTGGCCATATCACATTAGAAGATTCCCAAATAGATGAATCAACGGGATAATTCACGATACCCGTGCTACATTGTGCTCTAGCATGCAAAGTTATCTCATTTACAATCCATGGTGTGGTGAATAATCTCTTCAACATTGAAATTTGGGAGAAATGTATAATTGTCTTGAAAGGTACTTTACCCTCCCCATTTATCCCCTGCCTACGCGTGTGTAGGTTGCATATTAGGCATTTTTCCTTTATTCCACGTCCTTTTCTACATAAAATACAACCATTTTTGCATGCATGAATTATGTTATAATCCAAACCAACTTTTTTTTATCATCTTCTTGATAGTTGGATACTTGTATGGTATTGTATTTCCTTTTGGAAAAAACTCTTTAAACACCCCGAAAATTTCCATAAATTTATTATCTAACAAACCATATCTTGACTTTACATTATTCAATTTGACAAGAAAATATAGCATCGTATGTTACTCAGGTTTTAACAACGGTTCACTTACCTTTCCACATAACTTTTTATATTTTATCTACTCATTAGTCTTATTATGATTGTCCTTGGCCGCATTCTAACATGTTCATTTGATAAATGATCAACTTCACCATTAAATATTTTGAAATGCTTTGTAAACAAGCTCTTCCATTCTAGGATTGTCGGGGATAGAGTCATTGTATTCAACACTTTCAGTGGGTTCTTTTTATTCTCTTTTAACGACATCCCTTTCTACATGAAAATGCAAAATGTGTAAGACTTGGATATACCAATCGAAACTAATGAAAATGGATGACTTCAAGCTCCAATAAGTTTACATTTTCACATTTAATGCACATGCATGAGAATAAGGTTTTGCCTCCATGATTCATCTTCACAAAATCAATCAACGTTGCAAGCCACTTCCTCTTTCATGTTCCTTAAACCACTCTTTACTAACTTTTGATGACATTTTGTATGTTAAGATACATAAGTAAAAAATTAATATATAATATCTAATATCTAAAGACCATAACTATTGAATATCTACTTATGAATATACCCAAACTATTGAACATATATGGTGTGTTACCTTTTGTATCCAGTGAATCTATAGAAATAATTAAGTCATAACCATGATTACATGTTTCTAAATTAAAAAACAAGGTTTTGAAGCCATTTTAATGTAATCAATGTCCAAACAAACTAATTCAATATTGGAAAATACAATTTAGAAAAAAGTTAAGACTCGATGTGCAGTACAAGCAAAAAAATAAGAAAAAGGAGACGAAAGTTTTACTATGTGTAAGTGATAAAAATCCTAAATTGAAAATTTTACTTTTTGTAAATGCTTCCAAAAAAGGCAAAAATGTAGATTAGAAAAAAGAGGCCTCGTATGTATACAAAGGTTTTAATTTTTTTATAATCACACTCCCAAAGGCTCTCCAAACACATTAAAGTTTCCCAAAGACACTAGAATATATTACAACCTAACAATAAATGGCCTTCGAGTGTAATTATATTGTTTGAACATGACATAAATATTTGGAGTCTATTTTGATACATATACTAAACTAATACCAAAAGTGTTTTCTAGAACAAAATCTAGAAACCAGAATGGTGTTTTCAGCATAAATATCTAAATTATATATTTTTTGATCAATCACTTAAATTTATTTTACAAATTGTCCACATTATATAAAATTGGAAATAAAACAATAATGGAACACTAAATACTAAGTCACAAGAATAATAGGCTACATATATATGTGTGTGTGTGTGTGTGTGTGTAAAAAATTCATCCTTTTCGTGTTGTGTTTTCCTCAAAATAATCCTTATCATGTTGTGTCGTTCGAAACTCGATACAAAAACATGAATTGTCACACGTAACATAAATTTAACCAACATATCTCTAAACTAATTGTGAATGATAAAAAAAAATCCAAATTAGACATGTGTGCACATTTTACACTCACTTGGACTTTATTTAACAATGAACCAAAACCACTAAATTATCGTAACAAAAAAACCTTAAATCATCATCGGATTAAACCAATAATTATCTTAGCACCAACTTGCAGAAAGATCATAATTAATTTGGGCTTAACATTGTAATTCCTTGTAATAACCCTTACTTTTGAGTAATTTACTTTATATTAATTTACCATGTGAGGTAATTAGATAAAATATTGGATAATGGAGTAAATGTTATTTTAACTGATTTAAAAGATAATATTTACTAGATTCTGCACATTTACTATTGAGTGAATGTAAATGGCATCATGTTATGATTTATTATGTCGTGGCGCTTTAAACGAAATTTATGGTTTAAAATGAAGTTGGAACTTGAAACAATTTATATTATTCCGGATGCCAATTTAGAGGGCGCAGTCAATCCCGAAATAGTCGAGATAGTCAAAATAAGTGTCATGTTGTATTTTTGGATTCCGGGCACTTTTGACAGGTTATGACTTAATCATGTAGTTACGAGTCATTTAATGGGGTATTAACATTTAAAGATTGGAATTAATGCTAAGGGAAAGATTAAGTCTTGCAACCCTCTTATATCTCAAGTGTATGCTTCCTAAACCTAGAGAAAAAGAGAGAGTAAGAGAATTTGGGGAAAAAGAAGAGAAATAAGGAGAATTAAAGAAATTGGGTTTGATCTTGCATCTACCGGAAGAGAATCTCAGAATACAACCTTAAGGAAAGTTTCTTACTTGCTAATATATGATTTAAGGTTAATAAAATGTTGTGATGGTTATGTATTGGAAACACTTGAACAATTGTGGGTTTTTATGAATTTGTAGTGTTTGAACCCTTAAACATTATTTAAGATAGGTATTGTGTTGATTATAGTAGTTAATAATTATGTAGGATTGTTTTGGTTGGATTATTGATGGATGGTGTGGGAAAAATGGAAGAGAAATGAGTTTGGAAAAAATTGGGGTATGGACATCCATAGCCGAAACTGGGCATTCTGGCCCAGGCAAATCGATTCACCCCTAGCGAATCAATTCACTAAAGGGGTAAGCTACTGGTCTTTTTTAGGAGAATCGATTAGGACTATCCGAATTGATTCGAAAGTACGCAAAATGTTGGGTCCTCTTGACAGAATCGATTCGGCCTATCCGAATCGATTCGCTTTCAAGACCGAATCCATTCGGCCAAGGCGAATCGATTCGGAATTCCTGCTGTTTCAGGAATTTTTTTACTTAGTTTGTAACCCTTTTCTTGTAGGTTTAGGACCTAGGAATTTTCTCTTAGGAAGTAATAAATTTTATTAGAGACTTATATTAGGTACGTGACCACAGTAGACTTATATTAGGTACGTGCCCAAGAATAACAAAAACTTTAACTAATTACTTTAAACTATAAAAAGAAAAGAAAAAGAAAAAGAAAAAGATAATTATGTACAACCTACGATTTGAAATTCTAATAAGTTATATACTAGAAGTCAAAAAATTTGAGGGTCCACCCAAAATACAATTTGACTTTGAGGGATTAATGGTTTGCCCTTACTAGAAAGAATGCCTCCCGAAGAATAAGAATTCCATTTGAAAAACGGAAGGCATGTGCAAAGTTGAAAAAATGAACCATCACCTATTAAAAATTTTAGGGTGATAATGAGGGATTTGGGTGCACAGGGGGATAAGTACCATTGGGATCCAAGAAAAATAGAATCACCCCCATAGATTTTTCAAGTAGTATGGGAAGAGGAGCACAAAAAGAGTCCGTCTTAGAAAATAATTAAGCAAATCGTCCTTGTCCTCAAAATCTTCTCCCCCAAAATTTCCAACTGGATCTCGTGGAGTGACACGTCTAAGTGTATGGCCCGTAAGATGAAGCATCTCAAAAAAGCATTCCCATACAAGAATCGGATCAACATCCTCAAGACATTCATCCAGTTGTTGTGATGGATTTAATGGTTCGATAATAGTGAATGAGAATGGTGAGGACATAAATTAAAGCTCAGGTGATTCTTCATTGGATTCCTCATTTGGTTGAAAAAATTCTTTAGTCTAAAAAATATTGGAAGAAAAATTGTCATTGGATTCGAATAATGCATCCAACTCTTGCTCCCCAAAATGATTTTTTCCCTATATTCTTTTTCACGCCATTCTTCTTCAAGCCTTTCATTTTCATAAATTTGGATGGCCTTAATACTGGGCTTGTATTTATGAGACTCATCTTTAGTGATATTGATCCAATGTTCATAAATCGTGAGTTCATTCTCCTCCTCACTATCAGCATAACAATTAAAGCCACCAAAAGAGTTAAAATAAGACATTTCAAAAAGGTCAATTTAAAAACGTTACATACATTTTTCTGATTTTTTTTTTGAATTTTTTTTAAGGTCAAATTCGGGATAACCTAACCTAAAGTCTACCTAATTCCCCGGAAATGGAACCATTTTGATCGAATCGGAAACCAAGCGCCCGTGTAAATACTCTAATCGTTATTATTGGCTTCCGATCACAATACAAAAACCTAAACTTTAACTACACTCATGCAGAGTATAGTGGCGAGTCTGGGTATCGAATCCACAGGGAACTAGGAAGAGTGAACGTGACGACAAAGGTAAGACTGTTAACCCTAACTTGACTCTATAAAGAAATAAAAAGATGATTTGATTAGTGGAATAGATAATGAACTAATGAAAGGAAATAAAAAGATCATTTCCAATATGCAATATTGAAAATGATTAACTAATGAACTAAAATATGAATGGAATGCAACTATTCTAAATTCCCTACAATAATGATGATGATTGAATTAAAACTTAAACTATATGATGAGAGAACAGGATGGTAATACAATCCCTCAACCCTAGTGTATTGATGGTATAAAACCAATCGTAATTTAAGGATTAATTAGACCCAGAATTTAGTACTCCCAAGCATTGCGTATATGAGGTTCAAGTCTGCACCATACTTAATCAGAGGATGAGTAAATCGGTATTGCGATAGTTACACTTTAATTGCATTCTAAAGAATCCATGTTACCCTAAAGCAAACGAGATCCAAAGATCTACAATTATCGCATTCCTACACAATAAGGTCGTAATAATACATTAAATTTAGAGGATTAATTTTATACACACGCAACTACCACATCAGGTTGAGTTCATGTATCCCGACCTTCGAAAATATAGCCTACCATGAATAAAATAAAAGAAAACTTAAAACTAAAAGTGCAGGAATTCATAACTAAATCTAGAAAATTGAGAACATGACTTGAATTGGGAATGGAAAACTAGAAAGCAACAATTAATTAAACTAACTATGAAAGCAGTAAAAACAATAAATTAAAATTACTTGCAATGGATGAATGATGAATCTTGAATAGATCTTTGAATCTTGAATAGTAGCCAAAATTCAAAACTAGGGTTCTTGGTTACAAGAATCCTATAAAATCTAACTACAAAGAAACCCTAACTACTAGCCTCCGACAACTTGATAAAAATAACTCCTCTCACTTCCTAATAGGGTTTTCCCTTTTATAATACCTAAATTTGACTCTTACCTTGCCTCCCCACATTTTACAACAAATAAAAATGAATTAACAAGAAATTTCAAGAGTTTTGACTCTTCATTTCTGAAAATGACTTTTCATTATCTCGCAACTTCAAAACCTCGTAACTTCTTCACCGTAGCTCGGATTGAGGTGTCATTTTTTCTAGTATTCTTTTAATTATAATATATTCAACTTTCCAGTTGGACCTACCTCCGGACTAAGGCTGAAAAATTATGAAAATTCCCTTGAACTTCACATTTCTTGCTTTTTTTCACTGTTTTGAGTTCTCCTTTGCACTAACTTGCGTGAAATACCTATAAAGAACATGAGAAATACAAAAACACGAAATACTTTCCAAAAGGGGTTAGTAGCATAAATACGAGACAAATCCAAGCTATTTACTCTGCACGGGATCATAAAAATACCGAAATTAAGGGGATAAATGTGAAGAATATGTGCCTAATCACTTCTCGTGACATTGTCATTTCTCTAGATTCAATTTCCGTAGTGAGAGACTTTGAGGATGTTTTTCAGGAGATACCAGGCTTACAACCAAGTAGGGAGATTGAGTTTGTGATTGATTTAGCACCGGGAACGCGGTCGATTGCTAGGGCTCCGTACCGTATAGCTCCAATGGAGATGAGGGAGTTAAGAGATCAGATTCAGAAGTTATTAAAGCAGGGGTTTATTAGGTGTAGTACATCGCCGTAGGGAGATCCTATATTGTTTGTAAAGAAGAGAGATGGTTCCCTCCAATTGTGTGCAGATTACCGAGAATTGAACGAAATTACCATCAGGAACAAATACCCAGTACCTCGGATTGATGATTTATTCGATCAACTTAGGGGAGTGTCGTACTTCTCTAATATATATTTGAGAACGGGGTATCACCCGTTGCTAATATGAGAGCAGGAAGTGTCCAAAACTGCGTTATTAACTAGATATGGGTCCTATGAATTTTTGATCATGCCCTTTGGGCTAACCAATGCTCCTGCAGTGTTTATGGACCTTATGAATAGAGTGTTTCGAGACTTCCTCGACCAGTTTATTATCGTGTTTATTGATGACATCCTAGCTTATTCTCAATCAAAATACGATCACGTAAAGCATTTATGGTTGGTCCTGCAAACGTTACGGGATCATTAGTTATATGTCAAATTTAAGAAGTGTGGTTTTTGGCTACTGAAAGTGCAGTTTCTGGGTCATATTGTGACAGCTCGTGGTATTTTGGTAGATCCGAGTAAAGTTGTTACGGTGAGGGAATGGGGTCAGCCCACGACACCTACAGAGGTTCGCAATTTTTTGGGTTTGGCTGGATATTACGGCCAATTTATTAAGGATTTTTCTAAGATTGCTAGCCCTTTGATAAATTTGACTCAAAGGGAGTGAGGTTTGTATGGGATGATTCTTGTCAACTATCTTTTGACGAGTTGAAAGATAAGTTAACTTCTGCTCTAGTACTTGTGTTACCTAGGCCGGGGGTAGACTATTTGGTATTTACTGATGCATCTCTGCAAGGGTTGGGAGGTGTGCTATAGCAAGAGTAGTGGCCTATTGCTTATGCTTCTCGCAAGCCAAAGCCCCATGAGAAGAATTATCTGGTACATGATTTGGAACTTGCTGCAGTGGTTTTCGCTTTGATAATTTGGAGGCATTACCTCCTGGGAGAGAAGTTTAGTCTTTTCACGTGTAACACCCCGCCCGCCCGGGGAGAGCGACCGGAGCGCTAATGCGATAAAATAAATCCAAATACACAAGTGACCAGTTATAGAGCATCTAAATCCCACAACAACAATACAGGAAACCACTAATCTCAAATCTCTTCAAATAAATACAACAAATCTCTCGAATTAAATACAACATCTAACTCGAAATAAAATAAATCCCAATGCTCTATACATCAAAATAAATAAATACAAGTCTTCTCAAATGTATTAAAAATTCTTCCCAAAATATCCAAGATAAAATCAATCTCCAATAATCCATAGCACCCAAATCCACGTTAACCTGCCACTAAAAGAAAATATGGGGAAGTACACAATACGACAGGAATTATGCTCAACAAATACGGATTAGCAACGAATAAAACGTAACAACACGAGTACGAATATTCAAATCAAAATGCAAATCTCAATAGCATTTCATCATTATAATTTCTCACCAACACTTTAACCGAGTCACCAGGCCTCACCACATCCGCATATGCTTTATCAAGACATAGCCCGGGAAACAGGAATTTTAGCGGGTGCCCAACATCCGTGCCATATTAAAATCTCATGACAACGTGCTCATCAACAATATAATGATACCACATGAATTAAAATAATTTCAACTATTATTTTCCAGATTTCAATGAATTTAACAATTCAAATATGAGTTCAATTAACAAGAATTCAAAGAGAATGACACTCGCGAGATTTAAGGAGCATATTGTGTAAAACCCCATGTAATACCCCGTATTTTCTATGATATTTATTTTTGGGGATTAATTGAATTAAATGTTTATTAATTGGAAATTAATCTGGATAAAAATATTAACGAGATGTGAGTTAGTATTTTATTACAATGTGTATACTTGGCATTATATGATTATTGGTAATATTGAAATTGTCACGTAATTGAAATACGACAATTTGGGAATTTTGCTTGACGCGTGTGACCGCCACGTCATGGTATTTTGTTATTAAATTAAAAAGTGAATTTTAGTTCCATTAACCGTGTGGTCGTTTTGAGTGCGTCAACGCGTCCGGAAGGGTCGAGATAGTCAGAAAACACTAGCCGGGGGTTTAATTTGAGTCCCGGGGCATTTTTGGATCATACCGGTAACTTATAGGGGCATTTTGGCTACGGGAGAAGTTGATATATCATTCCAACTTCCAAAAACCATTACACACCTCCATATTCCATTATCTTCAACCTTGGAAAAAGCTTGAGAGAGAGAGAGAAGGAAACCTAGAGAAGAGCTTGAGAGAGAGAGAGAGGGAAGAGAATTCTGCAGAAAATCAGAGGGAGAACAACCTAACTTCAAGATTCTACACCAAATTCTGAGATAAATTAAGGCAAGTGATTTAAACTCTTTTGATTCAAGATATGTTCCCATGTTTGGGAATTTTCGAAATTGATTTTTGGAGATAAATTAGACCCATGAATTGAAAGTTAAAGGCCATGATTTATGTAGGAATTGCATGTAGTATATTCTGGACGAATTTATATATTATAAACCGAACCTTGATGATCTAAAAGTGGAATTAGAAGAAGTTTGATGATAATCTTGAATAGAAGAATTCTGGGAATTATTTTGATGTAGTTTTGATCTAAACTAAACTTTTAAATAATGAATTATGGGACTTAGAATGTTAATACTATTGTAGGATATTAGTATAATGTTAGAGTAACCTTATCTTGGAGTTTCACGCTTAAAAATGGAGTTTTGGGTCGAAACTGTAACTGCAAAACGAAGCAGTCCGTAACCATACTTGTGCAATCGATCGATCGACATTCATCAGTCGATCGATCGACCACCATCGATCGATCGAAGGCAAAGGTCGATCGATCGACCTTCCCAGAATGAATAAAGTATTTTCCCTAATTAAATTTTTATTGTGTTAATCCTTGGATAATATTATTGGAGACATTGTGAATACCCTTAACCTTAAGGAAGACCAGTAGGCATGATTATGAGATTGGACTTTACTTGGAATTTAATTTGAGGAATTATTCTAAATTAATGAAATTCGTTATGTGAGATAATATTTGGGTTAATAGTAAAAATTTGAATAATTTGATGAAATAAGGTTTGGGGTAGAAGTAAAGACCTTAGGTATAAAGATGTTATATGTGGGAATTATGGGAACTTAAAAGTCTATTTGAGATAGGTTTTAAGTTTAAGAAATCACGACGTGAGACGTGTCGACTATTTAATTTATATATTACCGGGATACTTGAAATATATGAATTGGGAATAATGGTATAATGATGTAGAATATACCCTTATTAATATTGAGATATCTAAGATGTGTGAATGCTTAGTATATAACTTTATGTGTATGACATACCTACCATACTTGCTATCACGGGAGGTTTACGTTCGCTTAGGGCCTTCTTATCCTTGTGTTGCCCGGATTTAGATTGGTTACCTCGATGAACATAGGTCATTGAAGGACTTATTGGGATATTAATAAGTTTTGCTGATCATGGGAGCGTAGGTATGTGCGTGACCCATGTGATGGTGACTGTGTTCGCCTCCATTATTTGTGATGTTATTATCTGAACGATTCCTGAGAGATTCGGAATGCGAAATCCTTATGTACGTGATGTACCGGGATGGATAGCAGAGTATGTGTGCACCGCAGCTTAGCCTTTGGGTGCTTGTATTGTATATTTATGATGTGAAAAATATACGGTTATATGAGAAGGAATTTATTATGTTAAATTGTGAGTATAATTATGGTAATATTTTGAAAAGGTAAAAAGGGGATTTTATCAATAAATGGTTTTGTTAGTAATTGGGAATTCAAGAATTAAAGTAGAACTCTCTATTTAATTGTTAATGATGGAACTTATATCGTGAACTGAGTAGAAGTGTTAGAAACTCTTTAGATAGTTATGAGATAACACATGAATGGGTACAGGAACGTTAGGAGTGCACAGTTAGACGAGAGGTGAGTATATCATGTGAGAGCACGTCCTAACATGTACTTTGCATATACTGTTTTAAATGTTTTTAAAGCACTTGCAGGTTTTTAAAATATCTCCACATTCGGGCTCTGACCCGTTTGCTTTCAAATATATCTTTTTGTAAAACCATTTTTAGGTGCCCAGCCACAAGGTCACCATGCATAGGATTCTCATTCTGATGACGAGTTGTAGCTGCTTGTGGAAGCTAGAGGGATTTGCTTTTAGATGCTTATATCATTTGGATTCCTTATTCATTATTCCTTAGTTGTAGGGCATGTTGCCCAAGTTCTATTAGATACATTTCCATTTCAGTTTCAGGCTTTGGCATGTATTCATTCAGTATTCAGTATTTCATTATTTACTTCAGTTATGGGATTATGTTATGAGGAGTTTTACCTCCAGATTTATTTATATCATGTTACGGTCATTCTATTTACTTTACTATGGTGAATGGTGTTATTATTATTCTTTACACTTGTTGCATGTTAATCAGACTTTAAATTAAAATTTGGCAACTTACTTTTTAAATACTAGGTGGTTAGTAATAATAATAAAATGTTTTCGACAGTGATGCTATTAACTGAGCCAACTTGGCGTTTTGATTTAATTTAATAAAGGAGTAGCTACCCAGTATTTAATTAGTCGGGGTGTCACAGGTGGTATCAGAGCATCAGGTTCTAGTGTCCATTAGGATCTGAACGGCTTGTTATGTTTCCGCTGAGCTTTCTTTGATGTAGAGACCTATATTTTAGGACCGTTGTATTCTTTTGTTTATGCTACGTTCTTCAGCTGTTTTAAGTTTATAACTGCGAACTTATAGACTTTATTCTTATTTCAGAATGCCTCCACGACGTGCACCACGAGTTCCCAGGAATACGGTGCCAGAACCACAGCCCGCACCGGTTCAGGGCATGATGAACGCCGCTGAGGTTGCAGCTATTGTAGCCCAAGCGGTAAATGCCACCATTGCCGTTGTTCAGCAGGCACCGCCTCAGGCGCTGGTCGCCGCGCCAGTTCAGGAAACTTCACTCCCGTCTGCTTGGGAACGTGTACGTGACGCTTTTCAGAAAGCGCATCCGCCAGAGTTTGCAGGTAGCTCAGACGTGGTAGTCTCGAGCCAATGGAGGAATGATATACAGCGGCACTTAAGGATGTATGAGTGCACGGATGTTCAGAAGCAGGTGCTAGCTACTTTTAAGCTAGTTGGATCTGCATTGCAGTGGTGGGAGTCTATTACCACCGTAGAGGAGAGGGATACTCTCACTATTCATGAGTTCTGGGTGCGGTTTGACCGCAAGTACTTTCCGTCAGCTGTTCATACGGAAATGAGGAGGAGATTGATGAGTCTGAGGCAGGAGGGCAAGACCGTGGCCGAGTATGAGGCCGATTTCACTAATCTGTTGAATATCGTTCCTGATGAGATACCAACAGAGAAGAAGAAGATTGAGAAATTTACCGACGGGTTGACATGGAGGATCCGTCAGCATCTATTAGGGAACCTTTCGTTAGCCACTTATTCTGATGTGGTTAATGCTGCTTTATTACACTGCCAGGATCACCGCTTTCATATGGCCGAGGGCAAGAGATCGGGAGAGTCTAGCCATCAGGGCAGGACTGGAGGACATGGTGCCGGTGGGGCACAATCGTTTCAGGGGCAGAGACAGGTAGAGCAGGGTTCTCAGCAGGGGGATCAAAAGAGGTTCCGTTCAGGAGGTTTCAGGAACGGTCAGGGAGGATTTCGGAATGGCCAGCAAGGTCATAACGGCCATCAGGGCCAGCAGGGTCAAAATGGTCAACATCAGCAGTTTCAGCAGGGCCAGCAGGGCCAAGGGAGGAACGGTAATGGCCACCAGGGCCGGGGTCAGCAAGGGCAGAGAGGAGGGAACTTCCCGGGGAAGTGTTTTGTTTGTGGCAAGACTGGCCATAAACGCCAGGACTGTCCTGATAGGGGCAGGGCCCCACAGCAGCAGCAGCAGCAGGGAGCTCGCCAGGAGCCACAAAGGCCTATGTTTCCCGCCGCTCTTCCCGCACCGCCACAGATGGCAGCATTGCCACCCATTCCAGCAGTTTCGGCTCAGCAGGGACAGCTACAGTATGGACGTGTCTACAACGTCCACCAGGCAGCATTCCCACAGGCACCGCCCGCGATTGAGGGTACGTTTTCTATCCATGGCACTATGGGTCGGGTACTGTTTGATACGGGGGCTACACATTGCTTTATAGCTACACATTTTGCGAAGGATTTAGGGTTGTTAGCCACAGCAGAGAGCACAGTTACATGTGTCGACTCACCATTGGGGAGTGGGTCACTTATATTCTTTATATGTCGGGGAGTGGGGGTAGAGATTGGTGGTTTGGTATTACCTGCGGACATGTTGGTTTTAGATATGCATGTTCACGATGTGATTATCGGTATGGATTGGCTCGCTGATTATAGAGCCATGATAGATTGCTTCGGCGGGAGCATTGTTTTTGCCATTCCAGGGCAAGAGATGTTTGTAGTGGCGATGCCTCGCCCAGAGGGAGGCTCGACCGCTCATTTATATTACATTGAGGAGGATACCTCTAAGGAGGTTGTGATTCCTTTAGATTCGATCCCAGTCGTCAGGGAGTATTCTGATGTGTTTCAGGAGATACCAGGCCTACCCCCCAGTCGAGAGATAGATTTCGTTATAGACTTGTTACCTGATACGAGACCTATAGCACGCGCACCGTACCGTATGGCTCCAGCTGAGATGAGGGAGTTATGGGAACAGATTGAGCAGTTATTGGGTCAGGGGTTTATTCGGAGGAGTACTTCACCTTGGGTGCCCCTGTGTTGTTCGTGAAGAAGAGAGATGGTTCACTGAAATTGTGTGTGGACTACCGGGAGTTAAACAAGGTCACGATACGGAATAAATATCCGTTGCCTCGAATCGATGACCTATTTGACCAGTTGAGAGGAGCTTCTTACTTCTCAAAGATTGATTTGCGATCTGGTTACCATCAGTTGCGTATCAGGGAGGAGGACGTCTCGAAGACTGCGTTCTTATCGAGATATGGTTCCTACGAGTTTCGGGTTATGCCATTTGGTTTAACCAACGCTCCAGCAGCATTTATGGACTTGATGAATAGGGTGTTCAGGGATTTCCTAGACCAGTTTGTCATTATCTTCATCGATGATATTTTGGTTTACTCCCAGACAGAGGAGGATCATGCCGAGCACTTGAGTCTAGTTTTGCAGACACTGCGTCAGAATGAGTTGTATGCAAAATATGAGAAGTGCGGGTTTTGGCTGAAGGAGGTTCAGTTTTTGGGGCATATTATTTCCGACCGGGGAATATCGGTTGATCCGGGGAAGGTATCCGCAGTGAGGGAGTGGGGACAGCCCACGACACCGACAGAGATCCATAGTTTCTTGGGCCTAGCAGGATTCTACAGGAGGTTTATTCGGGGTTTCTCCACGATAGCGGGTCCCATGACACATCTTACCCGAAAAGGTGTGCCGTTCATTTGGAGTGATGCCTGTCAGTTGGCATTTGATGAGTTGAAAGACAAGCTAACCTCAGCACCTGTATTAGCATTGCCGAGACCGGGAGTTGAGTATCTTGTTTACACCGATGCGTCCTTACAAGGACTTGGAGGTGTACTGCAGCAGCAGAGTCAGGCCATAGCTTATGCCTCCCGTAAGCTTAAGTCTCACGAAAAGAATTACCCTACCCATGACTTGGAGTTAGCGGCAGTGGTGTTTGCTCTTCGTATTTGGAGACATTACCGGTTGGGGGAGAAATTTCGATTGTTTACGGATCACAAGTCCCTACAGTACCTATTCACGCAGAAGTAGTTGAATATGCGGCAGCGGAGGTGGCTTGAATTCGTGAAAGATTATCAGTTCGATATCCAGTATCACCCGGGGAAGGCTAACGTGGTGGCAAACGCGTTGAGCCGTAGACCGGTAGATGAGGTGGCAGATGTGTGGAAGGCCAAGTGGAAGGAATTGGGACACCAGGATGCAGTGGCCCGATCATTCATGTCTGTGATGACTGTTACACCGCAGATTATCACGAAGGTGGTGAAGGCAAAGGCAAATGACTCGTTCTGTCAGGAGCAGATAGTTCGATTATTAACAGAGGGAGCCGAATCCTATACCGTTAGCTCAGACGGGGGATTACGCTTCAATGGGAGATTGGTGGTACCGGAAGGGGATGAATTGCGACATGAGGTGATGGCAGAGTCGCACGGCTCACGGTTCGTGGTACATCCCGGAGGGGACAAAATGTACCAAGACATGAGACGTCAGTATTGGTGGAGCGGGATGAAGAGAGATATTGTCGAGTTTGTCTCAAAATGCGCCACTTGTCAGCTCGTAAAAGTGGATCATCAGAGACCGGCAGGACTGCTAAAGCCATTAGAGGTCCCGATGTGGATGTGGGAGAGCATCTCTATGAACTTTATCACGGGATTGCCTACGTCACAGAGAGGTCACGACTCCATCTGGGTGATTGTGGACAGGTTGTCAAAAGTCGCTCATTTTCTATCCGTAAGGACAGACTACACTGCGGGACAGTATGCTCAGCTCTTTATTGCAGAGATAGTGAGACTTCACGGTGTGCCCTTAAATATCGTGTCTGACCGAGACAAGATATTTGTTTCACGGTTTTGGGAGAGTTTTCAGCAGGCCATGGGCACGGAATTGTGGTTGAGTACGGCGTACCACCCACAGACTGATGGGCAGACCAAGCGCACAAATCAGATGTTGGAGGACATGCTACGTATGTGCACCATTGACTTTGAGGGTGGATGGGAGCAGTATCTTCCACTGTTGGAGTTTGCTTACAACAACTCCTATCAGTTCACCATTGGCATGGCTCCATTTGAGGCATTGTACGGTAGACCTTGTCGTTCCCCAGCATGTTGGTTGGAGGTGGGGGACAACAAACTACTTGGGCCAGAAGTGATTCAGGATACTTCGGCAAGGATAGAATTGATTCGCAGTCGCATTCGGGTGGCTCATGACAGACAGAAGAGTTATGCTGATGCGAAGAGATTCTTAAGAGAGTTCCAAGTGGGGGACCAGGTTTTTCTCAGGGTTTCTCCTATGAAGGGGATTATGCGTTTCGGGAAGAAAGGGAAGTTGGCACCGAGATATGTGGGATCATTTCCTATTATTGAGCGGATTGGGCCTGTTGCGTATAGACTTGGGTTACCGGAGCATTTACATCGGATTCACGATGTGTTCCATATTTCCTCACTTAGGAAATACCTTAGAGATAATTTGGCTCATTCTCTCATTGCTGTGGAAGACATTTATCTCCAGCCGAATAGCTCCTACGAGGAGGGGCCGATTGCTATCCTGGACCGAAGTGAGCGGAAGCTTCGGTCAAAGATAGTCCCGTTAGTGCGTGTTCAGTGGCGACATCATAATGTCGAGGAGTCAACATGGGAGCGCGAGGATGGCATGCGCAAATGATATCCAGAGTTATTCTTACTAGGTACTTATTAGTTCCGAATTTCAGGACGAAATTCAGTTATTAGGGGGGGAGTATGTAATACCCCGTATTTTTTATGATATTTATTTTTGGGGATTAATTGAATTAAATGTTTATTAATTGGAAATTAATCCGGATAAAAATATTAACGAGATGTGAGTTAGTATTTTATTACAATGTGTATACTTGGCATTATATGATTATTGGTAATATTGAAATTGTCACGTAATTGAAATACGACAATTTGGGAATTTTGCTTGACGCGTGTGACCACCACGTCATGGTATTTTGTTATTAAATTAAAAAGTGAATTTGAGTTCCATTAACCGTATGGTCGTTTTGAGTGCGTCAATGCGTCCGGAAGGGTTGAGATAGTCAGAAAACACTAGCCGGGGGTTTAATTTGAGTCCCGGGGCATTTTTGGATCATACCGTTAACTTATAGGGGCATTTTGGTAAATTGCATTTTTGGGAATTAAAAAGTGACGAAAATAGAGATTACAATCTGACTATTTCCTCAACCCACTTAACCCACTAACCACACTATATGCCAATATGGGCTACGGGAGAAGTTGATATATCATTCCAACTTCCAAAAACCATTACACACCTCCATATTCCATTATCTTCAACCTTGGAAAAAGCTTGAGAGAGAGAGAGAAGGAAACCTAGAGAAGAGCTTGAGAGAGAGAGAGAGGGAAGAGAATTCTGCAGAAAATCAGAGGGAGAACAACCTAACTTCAAGATTCTACACCAAATTCTGAGATAAATTAAGGCAAGTGATTTAAACTCTTTTGATTCAAGATATGTTCCCATGTTTGGGAATTTTCGAAATTGATTTTTGGAGATAAATTAGACCCATGAATTGAAAGTTAAAGGCCATGATTTATGTAGGAATTGCATGTAGTATATTCTGGACGAATTTATATATTATAAACCGAACCTTGATGATCTAAAAGTGGAATTAGAAGAAGTTTGATGATAATCTTGAATAGAAGAATTCTGGGAATTATTTTGATGTAGTTTTGATCTAAATTAAGCTTTTAAATGATGAATTATGGGACTTAGAATGTTAATACTGTTGTAGGATATTAGTATAATGTTAGAGTAACCTTATCTTGGAGTTTCACGCTTACAAATGGAGTTTTGGGTCGAAACTGTAACTGCAAAACGAAGCAGTCCGTAACCATACCTGTGCAATCGATCGATCGACATTCATCAGTCGATCGATCGACCACCATCGATCGATCGAAGGCAAAGGTCGATCGATCGACCTTCCCAGAATGAATAAAGTATTTTCCCTAATTAAATTTTTATAGTGTTAACCCTTGGATAATATTATTGGAGACATTGTGAATACCCTTAACCTTAAGGAAGACCAGTAGGCATGATTATGAGATTGGACTTTACTTGGAATTTAATTTGAGTTATTATTCTAAATTAATGAAATTTGTTATGTGAGATAATATTTGGGTTAATAGTACAAATTTGAATAATTTGATGAAATAAGGTTTGGGGTAGAAGTAAAGACCTTAGGTATAAAGATGTTATATGTGGGAATTATGGGAACTTAAAAGTCTATTTGAGATAGGTTTTAAGTTTAAGAAATCACGACGTGAGACGTGTCGACTATTTAATTTATATATTACCGGGATACTTGAAATATATGAATTGGGAATAATGGTATAATGATGTAGAATATACCCTTATTAATATTGAGATATCTAAGATGTGTGAATGCTTAGTATATAACTTTATGTGTATGACATACCTACCATACTTGCTATCACGGGAGGTTTACGTTCGCTTAGGGCCTTCTTATCCTTGTGTTGCCCGGATTTAGATTGGTTACCTCGATGAACATAGGTCATTGAAGGACTTATTGGGATATTAATAAGTTTTGCTGATCATAGGAGCGTAGGTATGTGCGTGACCCATGTGATGGTGACTGCGTTCGCCTCCATTATTTGTGATGTTATTATCTGAACGATTCCTGAGAGATTCGGAATGCGAAATCCTTATGTACGTGATGTACCGGGATGGATAGCAGAGTATGTGTGCACCGCAGCTTAGCCTTTGGGTGCTTGTATTGTATATTTATGATGTGAAAAATATACGGTTATATGAGAAGGAATTTATTATGTTAAATTGTGAGTATAATTATGGTAATATTTTGAAAAGGTAAAAAGGGGATTTTATCAATAAATGGTTTTGTTAGTAATTGGGAATTCAAGAATTAAAGTAGAACTCTCTATTTAATTGTTAATGATGGAAATTATATCGTGAACCGAGTAGAAGTGTTAGAAACTCTTTAGATAGTTATGAGATAACACATGAATGGGTACAGGAACGTTAGGAGTGCACAGTTAGATGAGAGGTGAGTATATCATGTGAGAGCACGTCCTAACATGTACTTTGCATATACTGTTTTAAATGTTTTTAAAGCACTTGCAGGTTTTTAAAATATCTCCACATTCGGGCTCTGACCCGTTTGCTTTCAAATCTATCTTTTTGTAAAACCATTTTTAGGTGCCCAGCCACAAGGTCACCATGCATAGGATTCTCATTCTGATGACGAGTTGTAGCTGCTTATGGAAGCTACAGGGATTTGCTTTTAGACGCTTATATCATTTGGATTCCTTATTCATTATTCCTCAGTTGTAGGGCATGTTGCCCAAGTTCTATTAGATACATTTCCATTTCAGTTTCAGGCTTTGGCATGTATTCATTCAGTATTCAGTATTTCATTATTTACTTCAGTTATGGGATTATGTTATGAGGAGTTTTACCTCCAGATTTATTTATATCATGTTACGGTCATTCTATTTACTTTACTATGGTGAATGGTGTTATTATTCTTCTTTACACTTGTTGCATGTTAATCAGACTTTAAATTAAAATTTGGCCTCTTACTTTTTAAATACTAGGTGGTTATTAATAATAATAAAATGTTTTCGACAGTGATGCTATTAACTGAGCCAACTTGGCGTTTTGATTTAATTTAATAAAGGAGTAGCTACCCGGTATTTAATTAGTCGGGGTGTCACACCCCATACCTTAAACCATGATGAGAAACCAACGATCACATCCTCAAGATCAACTCAAAAGATCTACAGAAGCTCCTCCAAGAACCTCCAATAAAATAGCCCCAAGAACACCTCTAATCTAAGGTTGGAAGTCACAAATCTCAAGGGTCAATGTGTATATAAAAAGAAGAGGAATATAAAATATATTTGCTGCCAAAATTTGTGCCAAAAGTAGGTTAAAAGGCTTGCCCACGACTTCCTTTTATAATGCAAAGAAATGAAAAGTTGGAATCCAAAAGACTCCTTTAAATAAGGCAAAGAAATGAAGAGTTGGAAGCCAAAACAACTCCAAGAGTTAAAAACATTTAAAAATCATTAAAAATTCCGTTTTAACTCCGTTTTCGAAATCGTTTGAAATTCTCGCCTTTAAAAATAATAACCAACATATTTGAGCAATAAAAATAATTTTATCAAAAACTTTATTTTCCTCCATTTTCCAAAAATTAATTAAAATGGCCCAAAATTACGTAGGTTGTTACACTTCCCCACTAACAATGGAATTTCGCCCTCGAAATTCGCCGAATGTCTAACTCTCAAAAAATCAGGCCACTACACTATCTCAAAAAATAATTCACGTCTCCCAAAAATAATTTCCTCACATCTAATCTAGATGCGTATCACGAATATCACCTAAAATTTTCTATCTCCAAAAATTGCTAACCACGCAATGAACCCCAAAACCCAAGCCCCGAGGGTTGCCGTATACCTAAGCTCTGATACCATTTGAAACACCCCACCCGCCCAGGGAGAGCGAACGGAGCGCTAATATCGATTAAACTAAATCCAAATCCACAAGTGACCAGTTATAGAGCATCTAAATCCCACAACAACAATAGAGGAAACCACTAATCTCAAATCTCTTCAAATAAATACAACAAATCTCTCGAATTAAATACAACATCTAACTCGAAATAAAATAAATCCCAATGCTCTATACATCAAAATAAATAAATACAAGTCTTCTCAAATGTATTAAAAATTCTTTCCAAAATATCCAAGATAAAATCAATCTCCAATAATCCATAGCACCCAAATCCACGTTATCCTGCCACTAAAAGAAAATATGGGGAAGTACACAATACGACAGGAATTATGCTCAACAAACACGGATTAGCAACAAATAAAACGTAACAACACGAGTATGAATATTCAAATCAAAATGCAAATCTCAATATCATTTCATCATTATAATTTCTCAACAACACTTTAACCGAGTCACCAGACCTCACCACATCCGCATATGCTTTATCAAGACATAGCCCGGGAAACAGGAATTTTAGCGGGTGCCCAACATCCGTGCCATATTAAAATCTCATGACAACGTTCTCATCAACAATATAATGATACCACATGAATTAAAATAATTTCAACAATTATTTTCCAGATTTCAATGAATTTAACAATTCAAATATGAGTTTAATTAACAAGAATTCAAAGAGAATGACACTCGCGAGATTTAAGGAGCATATTGTGTAAAACCCCATACCTTAAACCATGATGAGAAACCAACGATCACATCCTCAAGATCAACTCAAAAGATCTACAGAAGCTCCTCCAAGAACCTCCAACAAAATAGCCCCAAGAACACCTCTAATCTAAGGTTGGAACTCACAAATCTCAAGGGCCAATGTGTATATAAAAAGAAGAAGAATATAAAATATATTTGATGCCAAAATTTGTGCCAAAAGTAGGTTAAAAGGCTTGCCCACGACTTCCTTTTATAATGCAAAGAAATAAAAAGTTGGAATCCAAAAGACTCCTTTAAATAAGGCAAAGAAATGAAGAGTTGGAAGCCAAAACAACTCCAAGAGTTAAAAACATTTAAAAATCATTTAAAATTCCGTTTTAACTCCGTTTTCGAAATCGTTTGAAATTCTCGCCTTTAAAAATAATAACCAACATATTTGAGCAATAAAAATAATTTTATCAAAAACTTTATTTTCCTCCATTTTCCAGAAATTAATTAAAATAGCCCAAAATTATGCAGGTTGTTACACTTCCCCACTAACAATGGAATTTCGCCCTCGAAATTCGCCGAATGTCTAACTCTCAAAAAATCAGGCCACTACACTATCTCAAAAAATAATTCACGTCTCCCAAAAATAATTTCCTCACATCTAATCTAGATGCGTATCACGAATATCACCTAAATTTTCTATCTCCAAAAATTGCTAACCACGCAATGAACCCCAAAACCCAAGCCCCGAGGGTTGCCGTATACCTAAGCTGTGATACCATTGGTAACACCCCGCCCGCCCAGGGAGAGCGAACGGAGCGCTAATATCGATTAAACTAAATCGAAATCCACAAGTGACCAGTTATAGATCATCTAAATCCCACAACAACAATAGAGGAAACCACTAATCTCAAATCTCTTCAAATAAATACAACAAATCTCTCGAATTAAATACAACATCTAACTCGAAATAAAATAAATCCCAATGCTCTATACATCAAAATAAATAAATACAAGTCTTCTCAAATGTATTAAAAATTCTTCCCAAAATATCCAAGATAAAATCAATCTCCAATAATCCATAGCACCCAAATCCACGTTAACCTGCCACTAAAAGAAAATATGGGGAAGTACACAATACGACAAGAATTATGCTCAACAAATACGGATTAGCAACGAATAAAACGTAACAACACGAGTATGAATATTCAAATCAAAATGCAGATCTCAATAGCATTTCATCATTATAATTTCTCAACAACACTTTAACCGAGTCACCAGGTCTCACCACGTCCGCATATGCTTTATCAAGACATAGCCCGGGAAACAGGAATTTTAGCGGGTGCCCAACATCCGTGCCATATTAAAATCTCATGACAACGTGCTCATCAACAATATAAAGATACCACATGAATTAAAATAATTTCAACAATTATTTTCCAGATTTCAATGAATTTAACAATTCAAATATGAGTTTAATTAACAAGAATTCAAAGAGAATGACACTCGCGAGATTTAAGGAGCATATTGTGTAAAACCCCATACCTTAAACCATGATGAGAAACCAACGATCACATCCTCAAGATCAACTCAAAAGATCTACAGAAGCTCCTCCAAGAACCTCCAACAAAATAGCCCCAAGAACACCTCTAATCTAAGGTTGGAACTCACAAATCTCAAGGGCCAATGTGTATATAAAAAGAAGAGGAATATAAAATATATTTGCTGCCAAAATTTGTACCAAAAGTAGGTTAAAAGAGCGCCCACGACTTTCTTTTATAATGCAAAGAAATGAAAAGTTGGAATCCAAAAGACTCCTTTAAATAAGGCAAAGAAATGAAGAGTTGGAAGCCAAAACAACTCCAAGAGTTAAAAATATTTAAAAATCATTTAAAATTCCGTTTTAACTCCGTTTTCGAAATCGTTTGAAATTCTCTCCTTTAAAAATAATAACCAATATATTTGAGCAATAAAAATAATTTTATCAAAAACTTTATTTTCCTCCATTTTCTAGAAATTAATTAAAATAGCCCAAAATTACGAAGGTTGTTACATTACGGACCACAAATCGTTGCAATATTTGTTTTCGCCGAAAGATTTGAATATGCGTCAGCGTAAATTTGTGAAAGACTACCAATTTGAGTCGGATGCGTTGAGTCGGAAACCCAAGGGGGAGTCAGCACTGGTATGGAAGGCTAAATGGAAAGAACTTAGGCAAGAGGATGCGATGGGAAGGGCGTTTATGTTAGTATTAACCGTTACGCCTACGATAGTGGCAAGGGTTGTGGAAGCTCAACGAAGGGACAAAGATTGTCAGGACCGTGTATGCCAACTGCTAACCGAGGGAGTGGAATCCTACTCTATAAGTTCTGAGGGTGGGTTACATTTCCACAGGAGGCTTGTTGTCCTGGATGAGGGGGATTTGAGACGGGGTGTAATGATAGAATCTCATGGGTCCCAATTTGTAGTACATCCTGGTGGAGACAAAATGTACTAAGACATGCACCGTCAATATTGGTGGGCGGGTATGAAACGAGATATCTCTTAATTTTGTCTCCCAATGTACTACTTGTCAGTTGGTGAAAGTAGATCATCAGCGACCGACGGGATTGCCACAAACCTTGGAAATATCGGTGTGAAAATGGGAAAGAATATCGATGGATTTTATTATGGGATTGCCAATTTCACAAAGCGGTCATGATTCTATTTGGGTTATTATGGATCGCTTAACTAAGTCAGCACATTTACTACCAATACGCTCAGTTTACAATGCGGCTCGTTATGCCCGGCTATTTATTTCTGAGATTATTAGACTCCACGGGGTGCCCATTAATATAGTCTCCGATCGAGACAAAATTTTTGTTTTCCATTTTTGGCGAAGTCTCCAAGAAGCTGTGGGAACCGAATTAAAGTTGAGTACCTCCTGTCACCCTCAAACAAATGGGCAGACGAAAAGAGTTAACCAAATGTTAGAGGACATGCTCAGAATGTGTGTGCTTGATTTCAAAGGAGGTTGGGAAAAATACCTTCCCGTGGTCGAATTTGCTTACAATAATTTGTATCAATTCACTATAGGTATGGCACCCTATGAAGCATTATATGGCCGACCATGTAGATCACCTACATGTTGGTTGGAAGTAGGGGATAATAAATTTCTTAGAACTGAATTGATCCAAGATACTTCTTCAAAGATTGAACTTATTCGCAATCGCATTCGAATCGCTCAAGATCGTCCAAAAAGTTATGCTGATGCGAATAGAAGGCATGTGGAATTGGAGGTTGGAGATCAAGTTTTGGTACGAGTATCGCCAACAAAGGGTATAACTCGATTTGGGAAGAAAGGAAAGCTTGCGCCGCGCTATGTAGGCCCTTTTTCCCATTATTGCTAAGGTAGGCGCAGTAGATTATCAACTTTCCTTACCAGAAAACTTACAACAAATTCATGATGTGTTTCATGTTTCATCCTTGAAACAGTACAAGAGGTGTGAAGAAGCTCACTGGCACATTCCTTTATATGATATTGAATTGCAACCTGATATTTCATACGAGGAACAACCAGTTGCAATCTTAGATCACGGGGAGCGTATGCTAAGATCTAGAATGGTGCCTTTGGTTCGGTTCCAATGGGGACATCATAATGCAGAGGAGCCAATGTGGGAGCGTGAGGACGATATGCGAGAAAATTATCCACATCTCTTTTTACAAGGTACACCTAAATTTTGAGGGCAAAATTCCCTTATAAGCGCGGGGGGGGGGGGGGGGGGGAGGGGGGGAGAGGGGGAGTATGTAATAACCCCTACTTTTGAGTAATTTACTTTATATTAATTTACCATGTGAGGTAATTATATAAAATATTGGATAATGGAGTAAATATTATTTTAACTGATTTAAAAGATAATATTTACTACATTCTGCATATTTACTATTGAGTGAATGTAAATGGCATCATGTTATGATTTATAGTGTCGTTGTGCTTTAAACGACATTTATGGTTTAAAATGAAGTTAGAACTTAAAATGATTTATATTATTCTGGATGCCAATTTAGAGGGTACGATCAATCCCGAAATAGTCGAGATAGTCAAAATAAGTGCCATATTGTATTTTTAGGTTCCGGGCACATTTGACAGGTTATGACTTAATTATGTAGTTACGAGTCATTTAATAGGGTATTAACATTTAAAGATGGGAATTTAATTTTAAGGGCACGATTAAGTCTTGCAACCCTCTTATTTCTCAAGTGTATGCTTACTAAACCTAGTGAGAAAGAGAGAGTAAGAGAATTTAGGGAAAAATAAGAGAAAGAAGGAGAATTGAAGAAATTGGGCTTGATCTTGCATCTATCGAAAGAGAATCTGAGAACACAACCTTAAGGCAAGTTTCTTACTTGATAATATATGATTTAAGGTGAATAAAATGTAGTGATGGTTGTGTATTGGAAACACTTGAACAATTGCGAGTTTTTAGGAATTTGTAGTGTTTGAACCCTTAAACATTGTTTTAGATAGGTATTGTGTTGATTATAGTAGTTAATAATTATGTAGGATTGTTTTGGTTGGATTATTGATGGATGGTGTAGGCAAAATGGAAGAGAAATGAGTTTGAGAAAAATTGGGGTATGAGCATCCATAGCCGAAACTGGGCATTCTGGCCCAAGCGAATCGATTCGCCCCAAGAGAATCGATTCGCTAAAGTGGTAGGCTACAAGTATGTGTTAGGCAAATCGATTCGGATTATCCGAATCGATTCGGAAGTATGCAGAATGTTGGGTTCTCTTGACCGAATCGATTCGGCCTATCCGAATTGATTCTCTTTCAAGACCGAATCGATTCGGCCAGGGTGAATCGATTCAGAATTCGTGCTATTTTAGGATATTTTTTTTACTTAGTTTGTAACCCTTTTCTTGTAGGTTTAGGAACTATGAACTTTCTCTTAGAAAGTAATAAAGTGTATTAGAGACTTATATTAGGTACGTGACCACAATAGATTAGAAAGGGGATACTTGGGCTTATCTCGAGGATCATTTAATAGACGTTAGGGTAGTTCTTTCTTGAGTAAACTAGTTTGAGTCTAGGGAAGAGTAGGATTATATAATTAGGGAAATTTAGAGACATGATTGAGGTATACGATACTTGGTGGCTTATAGTAATGTCATTATTTCTCGGAGACTAATTTGGGGATTTATTAAACGTTGAAGTTTATATTGATGACAATAAACGCTTATGGCTCCAGATAAAAATGTAATGTATATTTTAAGATGGTAATAACTTGTGAATGATAACTTGCTTGTACACACCTCTCTAAATGTTATCATAGGAGAAGTTCGCGCATGAGGTGAAGTCCCCTGGCTAGTGAATGCAGGGAGAATATAGTCCTCGGCCATAGGACCGGTTATTATATATATTGTGTGATTATTGTTCAAAGTGAGGTAATTCTGAGTGTGGTTATAACTCACTGTCGAAGGTATATGGCCGCTTCCCGATGTCACGCGATGTAGGATGCCCAGGTGGTCTTGGTGATAGGCCCTGGAAGATGATAGCTATTTAGGGGCGCATCCAGTGGGGAAACCCGGAAGGATGGTCTTAGAATCGTTATATGATGTGAATTAGAACCATTCTTATTAAAGCGGGACTTTATTGATGATAAAGCACTTTCTGAAATATTGCTTTAAATAAGTGTCCTAATGAGATAAGGAATGCTGAAGCAAAATTGTGTAAAACGGAAATGGAATATCATTAATTAAGTTGTTATCTATATTCTCATGCAAATGATTATTGATCGTTATCATTGATATTATGCTAGTTTTTTCTTTTAGATTGAGTGGTGAGAATTCTTATGATTATTTGTCGAGGGTGAAACAAGTTTACTCATGATGATTAAATTGTTCATAGTTGTCATGCACTTTATTCACTTAGCGATTATTTTAAAACGGGGCCCTTACCCGTTTATATCTCTTTATTTTGCATGAATCTTATATTCACCCAGGTGTTCCGTCGCAAGGACGCCCGTATTGACCTTTCTATCCCAGTGTCCTGGAGCTGTGACACTTTGCGGATGTTATGGGATATTTGATATATACGCTTTCATTTTTTTTATTCTAGTTATGACCAACCGGGCGTGTTTCCCAAGTTTTGTACTTGTATTATATGATGTGATGTTGTATTTTAATACTCGGTGTAACCAAACTGTAAAGGTCTGTTGGCCGACAGCTTATTCGGTTATTTTGATGCACATGGATGCTGATTTATTATCTGTCTTTATATCCACCTTCTTTTCAATTAGATTGTTTAAATGTTTTTCATTAACTTACAAAATAAATTTTGACAATCCATTTTCTAAGATATTTGGTGGTTATCTCGTATACTTATTGTACTACTGTGATGCTAAGAATGGACTATCTATGATTCCTATAATTATTGGAGTATCGGGCTGGCCATCTCTTATTTTAATCAACTAGTTGTCACATTCCTAACAGAAAGATCGTAATTAATTTAGGCTGCATTCAAATAAGTTTAGGATCTACGATGATAAATACGAATTTGGACTTAATTATATGGTTACACAAACACATCCAATGCTTGTATATATATATATATATATATATATATATATATATATATATAATTTTTGAAAATGTACGTCGTTGATTGGGCCATACGTTGTATTTAGTTCACAACTGATAAATAATTTTGAAATAATCTATTATACGAACCTATTAGTTTAAAAAAATTAGAATTTTTTTTAAAGTTTTTTTACATACATACATTGTATTTATGTACATACATACATATACCATGGTATGAACCTATTATGTCAAAAAGGTTTTTTACAACACATTATTATAATCAATTTTAAAAATTTGGGCAAATTTTCATATGCTTATATAACTATTCACCATGTTTATTCCATCACAGGTCTCGTAATAATTGTTAACTATTGTATAACAAAAATATTTGTATACAAATTAAAAGGAATTATGCAAATTTTCGAAAGTGTGTGTCGTCGATTGGACCATACGTCGTATTTAGTTCGCAATACATAAGTAATTTTTTAAATAACCCATTAGATTAAAAAAATTGGAAAGTTTTTGTATGTTTTGTTTACATACATACGTACATATACTGTGTTTATGTACATACATACATACACCTTGGTACGAACCTATACAACACATAATTGTAAACAATTTAAAATTTATCTGCATGCTCGCACATAATTTTCTACAATATAAATTCGTGGAAAGTCATGAAATTTTTACAATATAAATAAGCATAAGCAACTCAAATTTTTTTGGAAAAACTTCTTTATTTATAGAACTCCCCACACTATTTAAGTAATAAAAATACTACGACAACAATTATAATAGTCCATCCATGACCTCGAATTAACAACATCAATAGTGTGTCCAAAGTATTGAATGTGTAGACAATTTAAGTCGATTTTTCTTATAACATAAATGTTTAAACATTGAATTTGTAAACAATTTAAGTCATAAATTTTTTTTACAACAAAAATGCTTAAACATTTTTTAAAATTTGGGCATATTTTACTCTTTTATAGAACTATCCATCAAATTTCAAAAATAAGAAATACTCTAATAATAGTATTAATAGTTCGCCCATGACTTCATATAAATAACATAGTAGCCATTAAATTCTAATTGAAGTCGTACGCTTCTTGTTTACAACAAAAATGTGTAAACAATTTAGAAAACATGGACAAAATCTCCTTTGTTTATACGATTATCCAACCTGTTTATGAAATAAAAACAATATTTCAACAACAATATTCAATCCCAAAAATGTATACATAAAAAAGGGAACTATATTCAACATGAAATTTCACAAAATCTAGCTAAATAATTCAAATATGTGTTGGCACGAAATCCTGCAAAATCTAGCAAAATAATGTCAACACCACATGTTCAATGATATTCAGTGTCGGGTTAAAGGCATGCTTAGTTTTTCAACATTTCTAGTGTTTCATTTGATGCATGCCCGATGTTTATTCATCGTGTCCAGTTTGGAGACCAATGCATGCACCATGCTCGCTATAATATACACCTGCACTAATGTATTATGTGGATCAGAGTGGTTTGCTACTTGAATTTCAAAGAAACAAAAATCACAACAGTATAAGTATAATATGGCTAATAACCAAATTTGAAACACGTGAAAATCACCATCAAACCCATTGTTCTACTTTTTCATGGTAACTATGGATTTTAACCATTAACTAAAACCTTTACCAACAATGACATTTTCAGCCACCACCGACAACATTTTCTCCTCTCCATTATAACCAACACCACCTCCTCTAAAGACTAATATTCACCATGGCCACCTCGAGCATATTTCTAAAAGCCATAATCTCATCACGAATATGTGCAGCTGAAATGTAGATCAAGAGATAAATAAACATGAACATCCTTTTGATACTGAGAGGGATTTAGATGCAACAGAAAAAGGTAAACATATCACTCTAATACAACATCTTTGAGCAAAACTATCACTCTAATACAAAATTTAAATGATTAAAACTGAATTATTAGAGAATAGATCTAAAAATTATACTCAAAATTACCATGCACATCTATTGTTCAACACCTGTTATTTGATGGAGAAAAAAACAATGCCTAACCCCTCTTAAATTTAAACATAATTCAAACTTAAAAGACAAAACATACAGAAGCCCTTTCACAAAATTATAAATCCAAGACTTTATTGAACTTTGAACGACTATTTTTTTTATTTGATAGACCCAAATCATGCATTTTTGCATCAAATGATATTGTAGTTCATCAGTTCCTCCAATAACAAAGGAGAAAAAAAAATGACAATATATAAAAATGGTCCAAAATAGGTTGGCTCCTCCGCCATCCAGATTGCCTAATTAAATAATGTGACAATATATAATAAGATGATCAATATGAATCTACAATATATTTTAACATGAACTATAGAAAGTAGTTGAAAAAATCTCTAACCCGTTTACGCATGCCAGATTCTTCTTCGTTAATCTTTCCTCTGCCTTTGTCATTTGTAATGCCCCATTTACTGTGAGGCTTAGGAATATAATCACATGTATATTTTTATATCACTGATTGAAAATGAATTTATAGATACAATTTGAAAGTAAAAATCATGTAGTGGCGAGGAGATACCCCAATATCGATAGCATTAGGTTGAACACCATCATGGATAACAATGTCGTTGTACATCCGACGCGGAATATGAATAAAAAAATTTAAGAAGAGAGGAACAAAACCAAAAGCATATCCAACCTATAACATGTTAATAATTACACTTTATAATAGCTTTCCAACATTTTTATGGCAAAATATACCGATTGTGAGGGGACCTTCTCCTTCCGTTTCCCTTTATCTTGAAAAATTAAAGGAAACATATAAAATTTTAAAAAATAAAAGAAAAATCAAACATTGTATAAGCCATGTAGATTGAAAAATGGAATGAATATGGTAAGAATCAGTACATGATTCGGCTACATGTTTTTCTGTCCCTTCAACTGTTGGTTGAAATGTTAATCACTATTAAAATGAATAGGATTGAGTTGATATTCATCCTCGATAAGAACATTGATATTATTATCACGCAACCTTTAATTCTGTGATTGTAAACAGAACAATGTAAGTTAAAAGTTAAAGATATAATTGTAGTATATACAATTTGAATATAAATAAGTGGTTGCTACAGCATATGATGCGTCTGCATCCACCTATCAGAAAAGAATGAAATGAAAACAATAACTAAGTTAAAAAGGTCATAAGATACACCGGAGGACATAAGAATAAAAAATAGCGTACAATGCAGAATACGGTAATATCCTACATGTGAAAAAAGATCAACCTAAAACATAAATATATCAAAACAGATTGTTAAATAAGTGATAAACTCCCATTTAGGAAAAATAGGAGTTAAACTAAAAGAAATAGAAACAGGTAATTGTTAAACTAAAAAAATAGAAACAAATACATGATTGTTAAAGAAAATAGAAACAAATACAAATAGGTAATAGAAAAATAGGAGTTAAACTAAAAAAATAGGTATGTATAAAAACACGTATATATAAAAATAAATACAAACGGGTATATATAACCCAAATGCATCATTTTTTAGTCCTAAAATGGACCATATAAAAACAAGTAATTGGACAGGTATATCTGAAAGTGTCCGGACGGGTATTTTGTGCCATGTTTTTAATATCTATTTTTAAAAAACATATAAAATATGAAATTTATTTCCATATAATTTCTCGATAATTGCAAAATTGATACAACTTCTCAGACTATCATTTACTAGCATGCAACCCGCGCAATACGCAAGCGTATGATAATAAATGTTAAAATTATACATTTCAAAATGATAACAATATAAATAAAAATACAATTATAAAATGAATTTTCAGACATAACTTAGTAAAGAATGGCCAAAAAGTTGTAATTATAAGTAAGAATGAGTGCGTAAACAGTTCCAAGTTTATTTATAAAGTGAAAAAGAATTATATGAAATAATATATTCTCCACTATTAATGTGTTGTTAAATATCTTTAAATAATGCCAACGGAAAAGTGTATTTAATTTTACAGCCCACGGGATGCATTAGCATTAAGAGGTAAAAAAAACATTATTATGGATTTAGAGGATACTTTCCTCCTTACAGCGGAATTTTGATATTTTTGAGCATTAAGAGGTAAAAAAATCAATTATTACATCTTAGCGTTAAATGAAACTCAATTCAACAATGCATATGTTTGATAAATCTTTTTTGACATGAGAAGTGTCAAAAATGTTGCAAATGATGTTTTTGCTCACTTCTTTGGGTGTTGCATAGCCAATATTTTTCATGGGATTTTCCCATGTAACATGTCACTTGCATGCTTTTACATTTTTGTGGAAGATTTTGCTTCCTTTTTTACATTTTTGTGAATGATTTTGCTTACCCATACCAAAAGAATTTTTTGTTCCTCAAACTTTTCCATTTTCATTTTTATTGAAATAAAGTTTTTTTTGTGTTAAAATCAAATGATTACTTTAATATCATAATTTCTTTTAGTTTTGTTAATATATAATTTTTTTGAACACTTTTTAAAATAATGTTTTTATATAAACCAGTCAAAATAACAATAAAAATTTTAAACATAGTTAAAAATATACATCTACAAAAAGTTTTAAAACAATCTAAAGAAATAAGTTTATTCATTTTTTCATAACTATATAGCTTTTTAAAAAGAAAATTTCCTTAAAACTGTTTTAAAACAGTAAAAAATAAAATTTCAAAATAGTTTTAAAAAATGCAATATTTTAAAAAAAATTATATTTTTAAATACTAGAAATTATATATTTTTTATTAATTTCAATAAAATATATAGTTTTTCTTTTTGTGAAAAATAGTTAATTTTTTTATAATTAAAAAGATGTACAAATTATGTACATTTTTTAATATAAGAAAATAGTTAAAAATTTGAGGTATAATTTGTACAATTTCATAGCATATAATAAAAATATATAAATTTTTATACAAGAAATACAATTTACTATATATTAAAAAAATTAAAATGGCAATCATGTACACCTCTAATTATACATATAAATGGAGCATTAAATAGCATTTACACCTCTAATACTATTGTATTAGAGGTTTAATGTATATACATATTTTTTTTACCAAGGAAAAGGCGATAGGCCAGCTAAACTTTATTAAAACTGAGATGAATCTCCTTTCAAGGAGTTTACAAAGATATGATCATCAAGGGCATTAAATATATTTTTATCGAAACATGCACATAACGGATTTGCAAGACCGTGGGACACTTTATTCTTCTCACGAGAGATCCACTGAACAGTGAGTTGCCTTTTCCTTGTTAAAATGTGATACTAATTCCTAGAATAGTCTAGAATATTCTAGATAATTCCTAGAATATTCTAGATAATTCCTGGAATAGTCTAGAATATTCTAGATAATTCGGGAAGTATGTAAGCTTCTAGAATGTTCCCATAAGGAGGTGGGAACCTTCTAGAGAATTAATCTACACCATTGATGTACTTTAATCTCCACCATCCATTAAGGAGGTGTGATGCCTATAAATAGGTGCTGAGGTCATTTGGACAAACCATCTCAATCCAAAAACTAAGCATTGTATCATCAAGTCTAATAGAAAAACTTTCCTTCTTTTCTATATTTTCAAATTCTCCTCAATATTTCCCTCCAAATTCTTGGTTGTCCATATCCAGCAATCCTAATTTCTTAAACTAAACATTTAACTACATTCCATACTACCTTCTAAAACTAACAGTGGTATCAGAGCAGGTTTCGTCCCTAACTGGGCGTAACCAATATTTCCTACGTACATTCCTTCACCATAAACTCACTCTGATTTTTTGTCTAACATGTCTAATTCATTGATTCCAATACCTACATTTGATGGGGATAACTATGACTTTTGGAGTTTCAAAATGAAGACATTTCTCCAAGCCCATGATATATGGGATGTCATTAATAAAGGTTTTGTTAATCCTGAAGACACCTCTACCCTCACAAACGCGCAAAAGAAGGAACCAAAGGAGAATATAGTGAAGGATGCAAAAGCTTTCAGTTTTCTTCAACAAGCGGTCAGCAACTCAATATTTCCAAGACTAACCGGAGCCATAAATTCCAAAGAAGCATGGGAGATCTTACAAGAAGAGTTCAAGGGCAACGAAAAGGTACGAACAATTAAACTACAAGCTTTAAGAAGGGAATTTGAGAATTTAAAAATGAAGGAATCTGAGACCTCCAAAGCATACTCTTCTAAAATAAAGGAATTAGTAAATCAAATGAGATCCTACGGGGAAGATATACCTGATAAAAGGATTGTCGAAAAAATTCTTATTAGTGTCACTGCAAAGTTTGATCCTATTGTAACCACAATTGAAAGTAAAAAGGATCTAAAAACACTTTCAGTGACCGAACTAATGGGATCTCTAGAAGCATATGAGAAAAGACTGAGTAGGCGTAGTGAAGATTCGACAGAAACTGCCTTCCAGTCTAAGTTCAACTCCAGGTCTCTAAATTCCAGACAAGGTGATTGGAGGAAATTCAAAGAAAATTCTAGAAGGGAGGAAACATCTAGAAATAATGGAAATTTGAAAAATCAAGGTGATAAAAAAGGAAAATTTTCACCTTGTGGCATTTGTAAAAAGACAAACCATTTTGAAAAAGATTGTTGGTTTCGAGACAAATCAAAATGCCGAAACTGTAAGAAGTTCGGGCATGAAGAAAAAGACTATCGTCTAAAGGAAAAACACCAAGCCAACTTCTCTGAAGAAAAAGACGAAGAAAAAGTTCTTTTTTATGCCAGCCAAGCAGCAACAAAGGAGAAGGAGGATACTTGGTACATCGACAGCGGTTGCAGCAATCACATGACTGCAAAAGAATACATTTTCCAAGATATCGACACGTCAGTCAAGTCACAAGTTAGATTGGGAAATAGTGCAGTTGTAGAAGCAAAGGGCAAAGGCACAATAGCCGTGCAGACAAAGAAAGGTACGCGCCTGATCAAAGATGTCTTACTCGTGCCTAGTTTACACCAAAGTCTACTTAATATTGGTCAAATGATGGAAAATGGGTACTCCTTATACTTTTCTGGAGACTCATGTACCATCTATGACAAAAAGAATAAAAATCTAGAAATAGCTGTGGTAAAAATGAAGAATAATAGAAATTTCCCTATCGAGTGGAGATATGCAAAAGACACAACTATGAAGGCACAAATAGATGACTCTTATTTATGGCACCAAAGATTTAGCCACTGCAACTTTTACGCATTAAAGTTACTCCATCAAAAGAACATGATGAGAGACATGCCGCTGATAAAAGAGCAAGATCATGTTTGCGAAGGTTGTATGCTCGGGAAGCAACAAAGACAACCATTCCCATAAGGCAAATCATGGAGAGCCAAGTCATTACTGGAGTTGGTACACACCGATGTGTGTGGTCCTATGAGGACACTATCTCATGAGAATAACAGTTACTTCATCTTAAGAATGACGTGGGTCTATTTTCTCCGTGAAAAATCAGAAGTTTTTAGAGTTTTCAAAAAATTTAAAAACTTCGTTGAGAAACAAAGTGGTCAATTCATCAATGTGTTGAGAAGTGATAGAGGAAAGGAGTATAACTCTAATGAATTCGATAAGTTCTGCGAAGATGAAGGGGTAGAACACCAACAAACTGTTGGGTATGCTCCAGAGCAGAATGGAGTTTTTGAAAGAAAAAATAGGACAGTCATGGAGATGGCCAGAACGATGCTTAAGGAGAAAGGCCTTCCCAATACTTTTTGGGCAGAGGCAGTCTACACTACAGTGTACCTCCTAAACAGGCTTCCCACCAAAGCTGTTCAAAACAAGACGCCGATAGAAGCTTGGAGCGGTCAAAAGCCATCAGCAAAACATCTCAAAGTATTCGGGTGCATATGTTATGCTCATGTTCCATGCCAAAAGAGAAGCAAACTCGACGACAAGTCGGAGAAAGGAATCTTCTTAGGCTATAGTACTCAATAAAAAGGCTATCGAGTGTATAACCTGAGAACCAAGAAGTTGATGATCAGTCGCGATGTGGAGTTTGATGAGAGTGCTACCTGGAACTGGGAAGAAGAGAAGATTGAAAGAAGAAGCATCATCACATCTACAACACCACAACATAGTGAAGCTACAGAGACTACAGATGCCCCGACACCAGAAACAATACCTCCAGCATCACCAAGACAAGAAGACTCATCTCCAAAATCAACTCCTAGACGGACCAGACCACTAGCTGAGATATATGAAATATGCAATTTTGCAATTCTAAAACCAGAGAGTTATGAAGTTGCTGCAAAACAATAAGTCTGGGTCAAAGCTATGGAAGAAGAGGTGAATATGATCGAGAAGAACAAGACTTGGGAGTTGGTGGATCGACCAAAGGACAAATATTTCATCGGAGTAAAGTGGGTCTACAAAACAAAACTACAACCTGATGGCTTAATCCAAAAACACAAAGCAAGACTGAAGAACAAGTTGCAGATATTTTCACAAAAGCACTACCAACGGCCAAATTCGAACAACTACGAGCCATGCTTGGGATTTCAGGAATTAGCATCAAGGAGGAGTGTTAAAATGTGATACTAATTCCTAGAATAGTCTAGAATATTCTAGATAATTCCTAGAATATTTTAGATAATTCCTGGAATAGTCTAGAATATTCTAGATAATTCCTAGAATATTCTAGATAAATCCTAGAATAGTATAGAATATTCTAGAATATTGGGGAAGTATGTAGGCTTCTAGAATGTTCCCATAAGGATGTGGGAACCTTCTAGAGAATTAATCTACACCATTGATGTACTTTAATCTCCACCATCCATTAAGGAGGTGTGATGCCTATAAATAGGTGGTGAGGTCATTTGGCCAAACCATCTCAATCCAAAAACTAAGCATTGTATCATCAAGTCTAATAGAAAAACTTTCCTTCTTTTCTATATTTCCAAATTCTCCTCAATATTTCCCTCAAAATTCTTGGTTGTCCATATCTAGCAATCCTAATTTCCTAAACTAAACATTTAACTACATTCCATACTACCTTCTAAAACTAACATTCCTTATGACCCGTCGAATATCGAAGAAAATAGCTCTCCAATATTTTGGACACGGTATTTCGCTATTAACGATTTTGACTGCTTATTGGTAGTCTATTTCGATTAAGCCTTTCGACCAATTGTTTGTATCAAACATCAAACATGCATGCGCGTAGGCTAACAACTCATCTCTTAAAGGTCCAGATACCGTCACATTAACTCGGAAGAGATTTTTAATATCATTTCCATTACCTCGAAATATCATAGCAATGACAACTTACCCACTTGCCTTTTGAAAGGAACCATCAATGTTGCACTTAATATCATTGATCTAATTTCTGGATTGGTGTATGACATGTTCCCTCCCACCTGTTTCATCCCAAGAGTTATTTCGTTGGGTATTGTTGGCAGTAGGCCAACTGTCCAGGTCATTGTTTGTCGTCGAATCATTGGGATGACCAGAAGCGTGACAGGCTAGCTCATTCCAGTCCCATGCGTTGAGAAGTTCGCTGACTTTGTTCTATGAATCTTATGACCTGTCCCATCAGCAGAGTTGGGTTGGGTGGGAGTTACTAGTGTGGTTTTCATATGTCTCTTCCCTAAAGCTTTTTCAACTAATATATGTGGATGCTCAAACCCCTCAGAGCATCCTTAGTGGGGGAGAGGGACGAAAGATATATCTACAAATTGTAAAGGACTTTTGCCTTTTCTCATCTGTATGTTCTCACAGTGGTGAGATAAAAGAGATTTGGTAATAATATTCCTACGAGGAAGGTTTGTTCGTAGGAAATAAAGGGGAGTTTTCTTACGAACAACATTTGTTCGTAAGAATTGTTATGAACAAATGTAGTTCGTAAGAAGCTAAATATGTAATAAAAATTAATTATTTATGCCCACTAAATGTTTCTTACGAACCTCATTTGTTCGTAGGAATTCCTACGAACAAAAGAAGTTCGTAGGATACATTTATAAATTCAATAACCGTTCCATAAATTTAGAGAACCACTACCATTTGTCATGCAAATTTTGTAGACTCAAGCCCACCACTGCAGACGTTTCAGTTTGTAAATTTTCTGATTCGTGTGTCTTTTAGCTCCACCATTGTGGATGCTCTCAATAGTGGACATATCCATTGAGGATGACCCAACTACTGGAGCCCTGTTGTGGACAGTATAAGAGTCATATTTAACCGCAGTTGTTCTCCTAGAGACAGTATAAGAGTCATATTTAACCCCAGTTGTTCTCCTAGAGACAGTAGTCATATTTAACCGCAGTTGTCCTACTATCTGTCATTTGATGCTTTCCTCTATGCTCCATGGGACAAATTTTTTCAAAGTTTATTTTGAAGTAATAGTTCGCTCAAGCCTCTTTGTTGAAAATCATATAATTTATCCTTCTCCATAATATCCAAC
This sequence comes from Sambucus nigra, assembly GCA_949130495.1. Taxonomy (NCBI): domain Eukaryota; kingdom Viridiplantae; phylum Streptophyta; class Magnoliopsida; order Dipsacales; family Adoxaceae; genus Sambucus; species Sambucus nigra. The sequence continues at coordinate 145,678,291 of OX422222.1, read as the reverse complement.
AAATGATAATAATTTTGTCTAATTGTAGAGAAAGCTCCTTTCTTCCGCGAGAGTTGAATAATTTATCTAACCACTTTACAAGGAGAATGTCCATCACCCTATTGATATAGCTCACCCAGCCCACTCAAAGACCAGATTCTCTCAACCCCACTGCACCTAAGCATTATGTGTTCGATAGATTATGTTTCCTTACTACATATTTGGCATAAAGGTGACAAATCACATTTCCTTTTAAACACGTTAAAGGATGTATATAGGACATTCTTGCACATCTTCCATGCAATGAGTTTTGAGGGGTAAGTTGAGCTCCTAAATTTTTTCCATAGTTTTGGGTTTGGATGGAAGGAAGAAGTTGGGTCAAGATGGTATTTTAATTTAATGATCTCCTTTCTCCTCTCCTCCTAAATCTAGTAGACTTGTTTGACTAAGTAACTCCCCTTACGAGAGGGGATCCATACAAGTGAGTCCTCTCCCTCAGTTTGACTAATAGGGATCTTCATAATAGTTTGGACTCCTGTAAATAGCTTCTTGATTAACTCCTCATTTTATTCCTTATTTTTAATAATGACATACACCTTTTCAAGCTCACAGGTAGGAGGCCATCGCGATTGTATCATACATATTGGCAGGCCTGGGATCCATGCATCTTCCCATATATTGACATCCTTCCCTGATCCAATCGCCCACCCCACCTAGGGAGCGAAGTGAATTCTTCTTTCCAACATCCCACTCCAAAAGGGGGATGGAAATCCCCTTTGCTAGCTTTCAAAAAGGAGTCATTCGGGAAATAAATGCTTTTAATGATTCTTTCCTAGTATGCATTAAGACTTCAAGAAGTCTCCAAGATTGTTTGGCCACCATTGTAAGATTGAAACTTCGAAATTTTCAGAAACCAAGCCCTCCCATAATCTTAGGTTCACAAAGGTCGTCCCATTTGCTCTAGTGAATCTTCTTCCTATTTTCATCACCACCGCACCAAAATTTTCGCACAAGAGAGTCTAGTTTGTCTCATGCCTTATTAGGTAGGAGAGCACATAACATAATGTTGGAAGGTACTACCTGAGCAACAGCTTTGATAAGGGTCTCCCGTCCACCAGGCGACATATATAAGTTCTTCCATCCTTGAAGTTTTGGTTTCATACTATCTTCAGGGTACTTAAAGGCTCGCTAGGCTCAGTACACCAAAGATGGGGCTTATCAGCAATTTATACCATTCTTAGCACTGGTCTAATAAAATTTTATTTATTACATATATCAAAATAAAAAATGAATAAATTTTTTTTAATAAAATTTGATTTAATACATAACAATAAAAAATTGAATCCTCATTTTAAGTACAACTACTATAATAAACACTTGGGCTTATGCCCATACAAATTCCAGTATGAAATAAAATGACAAAAAGATGAAGTACAACCTATACTACAATCAATGGAGCGAAATCCACTATGTCCAATGCATTTGCAAATCTGATCCATCATCAGTCATGTTATCCCTGTCATTTATAATTTGGGTCAGAGCCCTAGAGTTTCAAGGATTCTTCAGCAGTAAATATGCAATTTATTGCTAACTCATACTTCCCTTACCAAAACATTATAGGTATAGTTATCCCCAACTACCCTTACTATTACATTTAATAATTTAGCATGTTGTCCTCTTGACTCAAACTTGAATCATTCTAGATTATTAATAATTATTCGCTTCTTGATACCTTTTCAATAACGTTTATATATACATATAAAAGGAGTCATCTAACATAAAAAGGGTTCTATGAACATATATAAGAAATCCTCTAATATGGTTAAGTAGTCACACCTAACTACAATACCCAGACTCACTCTTTCGGTCCGTATATTCACTTTTCATAATTCATTACACAAAATTCCACTATTAGGTCGAGCACCCTCTAATAAATTCGATATTTGATAATTTATTATATATATAATAAATTAAATCGGCTACCCCATGCCTAACACTTGTATCACTAGCCCTTAATACCCAAGTCAATTTCCTCGACTCTTAATTTAATTAATTTTGCATTAATTAATTTATTAGAATAGTGTCACTCAACCAAAATGCCCAGACCCACTCCTTTGACCCGTATCCTACCAATATATAATTTATCTCACAAATTCTCGTAAATAAATTTGATAGACTTTTCACATTTAATATTCCTTAATACCCATCTCTCAATACCCTAAGTATTAATCTCCATATAATTGTTCATTAATAAACCCCTTTTTATTTCACAAAGAAATCTCAGGCCACTTAAGTATTACTCTCAAATATTTTATTTCCCTAATTAAATCAATTTATTCCACAATTAAACTTCAATGAAAATCCCAGGCCAAATCAAAAATAAAATAGGCCAAATTGCCAGATATTTATCTGTGTCGCTCGAACGACCCTCCATGTCGTTTGAACGACAGGAGCATGTCACGCGAACGACCTCCCAGGTGGCTCAAACGACCTACTAAGTTTTCATCACCTTTATTTTCCTGCTTTTGCTTCCTCCATGAACAACCTTCTTCAATCTTTTAATACGCAGAATTATGTTCACCTGTTTCAACAAAAGTTCTCTCCCTGGAACACATTTAATTCATGAATTTTTATCCTTAAATACCAAAGATTAATAATCTTAGCAGTAAACATCTAGTTGGGGTTCCACGATTTCTTTTTATTCTACTCCATTAACTTCCAGATTTGTTGAAAGATTCTTACAACTGTCTTCCAATTAATTCCTTAATTTAAATCATATGTATACAGATTCAATAAAAAGGATTATAGATCTACACATGGATCATGTAATAATCATCAAATTTTACTCTAATTATGTTGTCTCAAAACATGATTCAACTTTAAATCTAAGCATGGAGTTAATATTTATATAAGAATAGCACAAATTGAATAAGAATGGCTAGAGAATCCTTTTCGAAGATTATGTAGAGAAGCCTATTTTCCTCCTCCTAGGGTATTCTTTCTCCTCCTCTTGGGTGGCTATGTCTAGTGTTCCTGGATATATCTCCCAAATGAGTGGGTTATCTCTAATTAAATAAGGTTGGTCTTCAATTCCCGAGTTAAGCTTTAAGCCCCAACTTTGGACCCTCAAATGAGCCTAAATACATAATCTAATTAGCTCGATAACTACCCAACTCATATATATATATATATATATATATATATATATATATATATATATATATATATATATATATATATATATATATATATATATATATATATATATATATATATATATATACCTTGGGACTATTCCTAAGGGTCTAAAATGACCAAATGAGCCTGTAATACCTCTCTAAGTGTGTCCTGAATATTTTTACCCAACATATGTTTTAATTGTGATGTGGCACATGTAAATACTTTTTATTTAAAAATAAAAATCCCTTTTGATTTATTCAAAATCATTAAAATCCAACTCTAAAATTTATAAATAATAATGAGTCTAATTACTCACAACCTTGATTAATTAATTTCACCGAATTAAATTAATCCCTATTAAATTTTATTTTATTCCAAAATATACGGGGATTACATTCTCCCCGCTTATAACGGAATTCCGTCCTCAAAATATAAGGTAGAATAAAGTCACATTTTTATCCCACATCGGTATTTTAGGTTTATACCCAATTAGTCCATACTCATATCCCACGAAATACAGGAAAAGGCACATTTATGCCTATTATAACATCACTGAGGTGCCCACATATTCCACTTTATATGTACACATATATCATTAACAAAGATTGTAAGGACATTTTTGTCCATTATCAATATGTATGTCATACGCCGTTACACCGTTGAAGAAATTCAAGATTGCATCTACATCAATGGATCCGAATATCAAAGCGTCTTCAACATCATAGCCTCTGCGAGAATGAACTTGCAAAATGAGACATTTATTATTCTGGGTCAACCGGACCGATCCGGTCACAAACGGACCGATCCGTTTTGCTGAAGGCCAGTATACCCCGGACCGATGGCAAACCGATGAGGAGATATAGCCGAACCGATCCGACCTCATTCGGACCGATCCGCCTCTTAATAAAAGAACCGATCCGGTCAAATCGGACCGATCCGCCCTCAATCCGGACCGATCCGACGGGGATAATCTCTGCCAGATTCGCTGCAGATTTTTTAGGCTCAAAGACTTCTTATTTAAATCCAACTTCGGGGAGTTATTTTTCAAGACTTACATACACGATTTTCAGAGTCCTAAATACTCTAAGTCTTCACCTTTTTGATGTGCCAAACATCTTTTTGATTCACACACAAAAATCCCAATTACTTTTGTGAATCTTTTGGAACCCTAGAACACAAGCTTTGTTGTTGTTCATCTTTGTGGATAGATCTTTGCAACCGAGGGCTGGGTGTCATTGCTGAGGGAGTCTCTACAAAGTGTTATGGCTGCGTGTCATTGAGGAGAGCTGCGGTTCTTTCTTCGTTGTTTGGGCTGCGAGTCCTTAGAGGGTGCTGCGTGTATTCTCTTGCTGAGTTCAAGACTGCGTGTCTTTGTGGGTTGGCTGCGCGTTGATCCATTGCAGATTTCTCTATGTAATTGTAAGTTGCGGCTTGTATATTCATAGTGAAATAAAGGTTTTACCCGAAAGGGGTTTTTTCCTGAATTCTGTGTCTCAGCATATTTTTTGTGTCACATGATTTATTTGTTTATGGGTTGACACACGCACGCACTTTAGATGCATGTTTAGGGGCTGAAATTTAATAAGTGTGTCTAATTAGAAATTTGCGAAGTTAATCAATATCACGCATTCTCAAATTGGTATCAGAGCAGGTTGCGCTAATTTATCGCGTATTCCTATTTTCCGCAAAATCGTGTGATATTGATTTTTTTAAAATCAGTTTTGTGAAAAATTGCAATTTTTCCTATGGAGCACTTATATAATCAGATGCCTATTTTTGACGGGTCTAATTATGCCTACTGGAAAGCTCGTATGAAATCGATTTTAAAATCTATTGACGAGCGAGTTTGGTTACTTTGCGAAAATGGTTGGACTCCTCCCACGGTCACTGTTAATAACATCACCTCTCTAAAACCCGTGTCAGCCTGGACTGAGGATGATTATAAGTTGTCCAATTTTAACTCCCGTGGTCTGAGTGCTATTTCTGGTGCTATCACTCCTGATGAGTATCGCCAAATCATGACGTGCTCCACGTCTAAGGAGGCTTGGGATGTTTTGAAACTGACACATGAGGGTACGAACGCTGTTAAAGAGTCTAAGTTACAAAATCTGGCCACCCAATTTGAGACTATCACCATGTCTGAGTCCGAATGCTTTGATGAATTTTATGCACGTTTGTCGGACCTTGTTAACACTAGTTTTAATTTGGGTGAGGTGATTGATAACACGCGTGTCGTTAAAAAGATTTTGAGATCTCTTCCAAAACGCTTTATTCCTAAAGTCACTGTTTTGAACTCTTTGGGAAATCTGAAATCACTTAAGTTGGAAGAACTTGTAGGAGATCTTCAAACCTATGAGATTGACATGTTTCCTAAAACCATTAAGGCTAAGGATAATGGTATTGCTTTAAAGACTCATTTTAAGAAAAAGAAAGAAAAAGTTTGTGAGTCTGATTCTGAGGAAGATGTTGATTTTGATAATATGGCCTTGTTTACGAAAAACTTTAAAAAAATTCTCAACATGAAAAGAAACAATTCTTCCAATAAAAAGAATTTTTTTGAAAAAAATAAAAGGAAAGGAAAGGGCAAAGAAAGTGATGAGAGGAATGACTCTGATGAGGAGTGTGAGGAAGATTTAGAGAACATCACCTGTTTTGAATGTGGGGGTAAGGGACATAAGTCGTTTGAGTGTCCTACTTGGCTTAGAAAGAAAGGGAAGAAAGTAGCCATGCCTGCCACACTTAGTGATGATGAGGGAGATGAGTCGGATAAAGATTTAGGACATGGGATGGTTGTCGCCTTTTCTAGTCGTGTAAGCACACCCAGTTTGTCTCACAAAAGTGCACACGAGAGCGATAATAGTGATTCATGTTCTTCAAGTGAGGGAGAAAGTGAGAGTGAAAGTGGAGATGAAAGTGAGCTCCAAAAAGCTTTTAGAGATTTGTACACCGAGACCTTGAAAACAAAGAAGTATAATAGGGATTTAGGTCGTCGGGTTTTAGATTTGGAGAAAGAGAAGGAGGTTTTGAGAAAGGAGAAGTGTGATTTGGCCGACACGTTGTCTAGTCTGACGACACGTGTATCCCAACTCGAGAGTGATCTCGAACGTGCCCGGGAGGTCAAAGTCAAGTTTGAGAACGCACCTAAGAAGGTTGAAAAGGTGGTTCTTAAGGGTAAAGGTGAGAAGTTAGGAATAAGTCATGACGGTGCTTCTTCTTCCCAATTAGCACCCGAGCCGGTTCCCACTTTAGTGACAGTTTCACATGTGTCTCACCCTAACCCACCTAGGCGTCCCATTCCTATTAGGAAAGTGCGTCATAGAGTTTTTGAGAGAGGTGTTCCTAGGCCTATTTATGTTTGCTCACATTGCAAGAGGAGAGGTCACCTTAGGGAATTTTGCTTTAAGTTGGGGTATGAGTCACGTTTTGCTTCTAGACGTGTTTCTGGCACACATGCACCCACACATGATACTTTACATGCTCCCGGAGACTACATGAGAGAGTTTGCACATTTAGGTGAGCAAGTTAAGTTTTTAGTCAAAACTTCACAAGAATTGATGGAGGTTTTTCATAAGTTGGAAAACCCCTCCGCACCTAATGATTGAGGTTTGACTTGTTTACTAGCATAGGGTGATTTTCATGATGTCATTGTTTGCCTATTGCTAGTATGTATCATTTTTGTATATTTTTTTTGAAAAATACAAAAAATATTTTTTTTGTTTTGGTTGCACCGTTTATGGATGAACACTTTGGATGACCGAGTCACAACATCATTCCATTATTTTCATGTGACTATTTGATAAGTGTTTTGAGACAATAGGTCAATTCATCCATGTGCTTTATAATGTTTGGAGTCATTAAGATGTAATTAAGTGTTACTTCCTACATGTTTGACTCATGTTTCCTTTATTGCACACATGCACGGATTTTGTTTGATTATTGTGCTTGTCTTATCACATGTTGGTTGGGTGTTTTCACTTCAATCCTGTCCTTAAAACGAACCAAGCGCGATAAATTTTGCTAAGGAAATTGTGCATATAAAAAACCGTTTTGTGAGTTTGTGTGCTTTGTTTGAAAACGGGGAAGGGCTGCGAAAGGTTCTTTAGCCTTTGCGAATACTAAGCCACCGTTAAATTGGACCTAAAAAATGGAGGAATTTTATTATCCGAGGTCCAAAGAGGTTCAAAGAGCCCGAAAAAATTGAAAGGCAATAAAAAGAAATTCATGCCAAATATGGGCCATTTAGGTTTTTGCACCAATTCTCCAAAGTTTGAGAATTTAGATTACCTCTAAAAGAAAATATCTATGAGGGAGTTTGGTTGGAGATTTTAAAACAGGTTTGCACGTCCTTGAAATGCTTAAAATGCTCTAAATAGTTTTGGACGTTATTGGGGTGAAAATCATTTTTACTTTGATTTGTTGATTTGTATAAGACGATGTCATCTAAATTCAACAATCTTTTCACCTAAGGATACTTTTGATGCTCATTCGTTAGGGGTACACATATGCATCATGCACATATGATTGATTGAGTTGATTTACCTATCGAATGTGTTCACACCCATTCATTTCGTTTCCATGACTTGGTTGTTTGAGTTTAAATCCATGGTGTGATTTTTGTATCATATTTGTTCTTTTTGGTATCCTGTCTTTGTATGAAAAATTTGAAAAATCAAAAAAACTTGTTTGATGCCCTATTTTGTGTACCGTGACACCCCGATTTCGCTTATTTGATTCATTCTTCTCATTTGTCTATTTGGGGACATCATAAAAAGGGGGAGAAAGAATTATCATTTTATGGGGGAGTTTGAATTTTGGGGGAGTTTTTGAGATATAGCTTATGAGTTTATCATATATAGGTATCTATGTTTATCTCATTTCAAACTCGATATGTCACGTGGTATTTGCTTTGTCTCATGTGTGTAGGTATGAAGATTGAAGATCAATATGTTGCACACCCTGATGAGAAAAGCTTTGAGATTTGATCATTGTTGAAGATTGAAGAACAAACGATGAAGATTTATACCTTTGTATCTTTCCATTTTTAGGGTTCATGGGAGGGTAGATTTGTATAGGTCATTAGTTGATAATTCGGATATTTTTTATGTATGTACCGGCATAGACATAGGGGGAGATTTGTAAGGACATTTTTGTCCATTATCAATATGTATGTCATACGCCGTTACACCGTTGAAGAAATTCAAGATTGCATCTACATCAACGGATCCGAATATCAAAGCGTCTTCAACATCATAGCCTCTGCGAGAATGAACTTGCAAAATGAGACATTTATTATTCTGGGTCAACCGGACCGATCCGGTCACAAACGGACCGATCCGTTTTGCTGAAGGCCAGTATACCCCGGACCGATGGCAAACCGATGAGGAGATATAGCCGAACCGATCCGACCTCATTCGGACCGATCCGCCTCTTAATAAAAGAACCGATCCGGTCAAATCGGACCGATCCGCCCTCAATCCGGACCGATCCGACGGGGATAATCTCTGCCAAATTCGCTGCAGATTTTTTAGGCTCAAAGACTTCTTATTTAAATCCAACTTCGGGGAGTTATTTTTCAAGACTTACATACACGATTTTCAGAGTCCTAAATACTCTAAGTCTTCACCTTTTTGATGTGCCAAACATCTTTTTGATTCACACACAAAAATCCCAATTACTTTTGTGAATCTTTTGGAACCCTAGAACACAAGCTTTGTTGTTGTTCATCTTTGTGGAGAGATCTTTGCAACCGAGGGCTGCGTGTCATTGCTGAGGGAGTCTCTACAAAGTGTTATGGCTGCGTGTCATTGAGGAGAGCTGCGGTTCTTTCTTCGTTGTTTGGGCTGCGAGTCCTTGGAGGGTGCTGCGTGTATTCTCTTGCTGAGTTCAAGACTGCGTGTCTTTGTGGGTTGGCTGCGCGTTGATCCATTGCAGATTTCTCTATGTAATTGTAAGTTGCGGCTTGTATATTCATAGTGAAATAAAGGTTTTACCCGAAAGGGGTTTTTTCCTGAATTCTGTGTCTCAGCATATTTTTTGTGTCACATGATTTATTTGTTTATGGGTTGACACGCGCACGCACTTTAGATGCATGTTTAGGGGCTGAAATTTAATAAGTGTGTCTAATTAGAAATTTGCGAAGTTAATCAATATCACGCATTCTCAAAGATCAATGACATATATACATGTAATATGTACCATTCACACTAAGCATAACCATACGTCAAGTATACCGCCACGTACGTGTATGTAACAGGAAAACAACTATTTTAGTGTCCAATTTCTCTCAACTCCCGACTTTTTCCAATATCGTATGTGGGACGTCTCGCATGTGAAATCAAAACACGGAACCTTCCAGATACACTACTGCACAAATCAGTCGATTATCGAGGTCCATCGGCCGAAGACAAAAGAAAAATAAACCAACCATTTACGCTAATCATGTAAATTTCAATATTGGTTGTTCTCCAAACCAACCCCTTATCCGTTGTAAGAGTTATAAAAAAACTCCTTTAGAGTCTACTGACCCTACAATGCCCGATATCTCTCTTAAGACAACCTAGGTAGGATATTCGTCTCCCGTATTTAATCTTTAGGGAACTTCGTCAATTCTAAGTCTCCAAAGACATACCCATTCTAATCAGGTCTACCATTACCACTTTAATGACAAAGTCACGATACTGTAACAACCCGCCTAATGGAATATCGGGCGATCACTCCTATATCAAATTAAAACAGGAGTCACATATGGATCATTCTTAGCATCACTGTCGAAAATCCATTTAATTAGTAATATCCTATTAGGTGAGCGTTAAAAACTTTTACTTAACTACTCTTTTTAACTATTAAAATAAAACATCCACAATTTAATGCGTAAATGAAATTAAAAGGAAAATGAAATGAATTAAAATAATCGAACACTCGGTTCAAATTATACAACCATATCGAATATCGTGCGAAGAATAAATAAAATCAGTTGGACCATTGGCCCGAATGTTTGTACAATACCTCCTGTCTAGAGTAAAAGAAAAGAAGCGTCTACCAAGAACCCGCAAGCATCCATAGCTGCTGAAGCAGATGTCTGACTCGAAATAAGTTTCCATCCAGGCGTCCCTGTGTCTGGACACCTATATATATATAATATATAGAAAGAAAGGAAAGTAGATAAACGGGTCAGAGCCCGAATTTTGAAAATATTTTGCAAGTGCATAAATGCTTTATTTTTTTTAGAAAAATAGTTTTATCTCATATTTAAATTGGTATCGTACTCCCATGAGAAACCCCTCACCTCTCCTCTAGTAGTGCACACCTAACGAATCCTAACAACATACCCTAGTCAAGCTATCCCTGCCTAACTAGTCTAATTTACCCATCTACTATCTACCCTAGATAGTCCAAGTGCTAAGGGCCAAACTTCCCTCCATTCTCAACACTGCACTAAGTTCCTGCGTGGGTTGTCTCGCAAAGCGAAATCCAAACAAGGAACCCCCCTGATGCACTACTACTTGGCAGGGTTAATGGTAGAGATCCATTGGGCCCGTAGCATGCACAAATGTATAATTACATATATATATATATATACATCTACAAATACATTCGGATAATATCTCCCGGACTGAGGTTTACTTATCATCATCTTAATAATACTCATCCGGATCTACCTCCCGGACTGAGGTGTATTCTATACACAAAGTATTTATCATTTTTATTTCAAAACTTTCCACTTCCCTTCTCATATCCAGGAAATGTATTTAAAAGCCAATTCATTGGCATGAATTGCTATACCAAAACATATATCTTTTTAAAAGACAATTTTATTAACATAAAAATGCTTTTCCTTTTTCAAATATCCCATTTCCCTTTTTATACTCAGGAAATGTAATTAAAAGCCATTTTTATTATCATAAAAATGCTTTTACCATATCATATGCTTCCACATCCCTTCTTCCACCCGGGAGTGTTACCAAAGCTAAACATATAACCCATTTCCCTTCCTATATCCAGGAAATGTAATTAAAGCCAATCCATTATCATGAATTGCTTTAATAAAACGCGTTCTAAGACCGCCAGTCCGGGTTTCCCGCCCCTAAATGGCTATCATCTTCCAGGGCCGATCATCAAGACAACATGGGATCCTACATCGCAAGACGTCGGGAAGTGGCCATGTGCCTGCGGGGTAGTCAAGACCACACCCGGAATCTCCTACCCATCGCAGAAAATATATATCAATAAACGCTCACATGGCCTATAGGACTATATCCACCCTGGATTCATTAGCCAGGGGGCTTCACCATACGTACGCAACTTCCCTTATGATAGCGATATAGAGAGGTGTGTAATCCATAATTTATCAATTATGAAAATCATTTATTTACCATTTTGAAAATATTCATTTTTATATTTTCAAAATCATTTCCATCATAATATATATATATATATATATATATATATATATATATATATATATATATATATATATATATATATACCTAAATCACACAGTATATACATATCCTATATATTCTTCCTAGAATATATATAAACAGCCATAGTGGCCTATAGCATCTAGCGATGACCAATAATCCCAAGGATTCTCTCAAAGAATCATAATCATGCTTTCATATAAGCATGATACTAAACCCAAAGTATTATCTTACTTTGACAAATAATAATTACCTTAAACTCTTAAAGATTTATTGGATATCTCCAAATATAATAATTCACTCTAAGTGAATATATATATATATATATATATATATATATATATTCCCAATTCCTCAAGTCCTTTAGGACATAACCCTCTATAGTACTCTAATTTAGGGGGCCCTTAAACTTTAAACTCAAAGAGGAGAAGTAATCCTAATCTCCAAAATCTTGATCTGAAAACAGGGCACCGGTCGACCGGTCCTAGACCCTCGGTCGACCGCAGGTTGTAAATAAGCCTACAAAACAAAGCAGTAAGACCTTTCTCCTTGACGCGGTCGACCGGCCTTAGGGGCACGGTCGACCGGTCACACCAGGTCCTCAAAACTAAATTCTCCAAATCCTCCATCCAACAACCCAATTTCATTATCGGGGTTTCTAAACTACTGCAAAAATTATCCCAAACATCTACGCAATTAATTCTAGCCATAATTTTTCTAATTCCCGATTTGATTTCCGAGTTAATGATTTCAACCCTGAGCTTTCATCTTGTAAAAATCATATCAAATCGTAGAAAAATCAGAAAAATATGCGGTCAGCGCCCACGCGACCGTATCGAAAATATCTACAACTTTAGTGTTTTGGCCAAGAGCTAAATCATTTATCTTCTTAACCTAAAATGACCTCAAAGGCGATGGGTTCACTATTCATTGTCTTTCCCAAACTCCCAAACTCCATTTTTTCCCATTTTTGTTGTCTCTAACCTCATCCAACAACTCAACCAACATCTAATCTATATTTTTCAACTAACACATCAATTAATTTGGGGTATTAAACTACTTTCTTAGGTTTTGGATCTTAAAACCCCAAAACCCTAGATTTGACATTTCTCCCATTTAAATTCCATTTATTACTCCATTAACATGGTTTTAATACTAGAAATCATTAAGAGTTTACATTAAATCAATATGTATTCTCATATCTAAGTTTTCCCAATTTTATTTTAAGGGTTCTAACCCAAAATCATATTTTTACCAACTATGATATGAGATTAATGCACAAAAGTAAATAAAGCAAGTAAACACTTGCCTCGTGGATAAAATTCAACGACCTCGAGTCGAATCCGGTGGAGTTTGGCCCGAATCTCCCTTTTTCTCTCCACTTTCTTCCTTCCTCTCTCTTTTCTTTCTATTCTCTCCCTCTCTCCCTCTTTATAAAGAAAGAAAAAGGGTTTAAACCCTTAAAACCCAAAAACGACTCGTTTACCCAATTATGAGTTACTTTTACCTCTAAAATTACCCGAAACTCAATTTAGAAAATCGGACACTCTTTTATGACTATCTCGGCCATTCCGAGAATCATGGCGCAGTCAAAATTTTCATCCGAGGTATTTGACCACAAATCACTATTCCAACCCAAAATAAATAAATAAATGCGGGTTTTTCTACTCAAAATCTTACCTCTTTTGTCGCTATACTCCACGGTGACATATAATTAAATTACTTCGACCTATATAGTCCCAAAATAATTTATAACACCCTTCGAAAATCATTAAATCCTCGAAAATCCCAAAAATTACTATTTCGAGAAATTCTCCAAATTCCAAATTATACTTAATTATGGAATTTAATTGTCTCCAAAAGGGCGGGCTGTTACAGATACCAAAATTTCACATGATCATATACAACCTCAATAATTAAAGCTATTACTATCCTTACTTCTACTTTGTTGCCTATACTCGCTAAGGCAATAATTTTCCAAACCATACCATCACATCATCTCGTAACAGATTTCCCCCGCATAAAAGACCCTTGCTCCCACCTAAGAATCGCTCGATTTATTCCATAAATTTGAGTTTATTCACATGTATCTACCTCCTTGAGTTATTCAAAATTTTAAAATCACACTCACATGTTGATTCCCTAAGCATACTCAATTTTCTAAAGGTTTTTGCACGAACTAATTTTCCATTGAAATTTATCGTTTTAAAAGTAGGCTCACCCATAAAATTTCTTACAATAATCCTCAAGACTACAGTGAACACAAATTCAAATTAATTTTTGTCCTTTAGACATGATCATAACTCATAGCAGTCCACATAAAATTAACATATTCCAAGTAACTATAATTCCATTCCCACGAAAAATATCGCACTCCGACATAGCTAACAAATTGGCCCAAAATAAACATAAGCCTCCCAGTATACCTATCTATGCATTCACATACCAATGAAACAATATCCCTCCTCACTCGCAGCGATTAATATATAGCGTTGTCCCAAATACAAAGTCTATTTTTTTCCAAGGTATTAATAAAACCCATGTGACACTAAGTCCCAATAACAAATGAAACATTACCATATACTCCAAAGTGGGGAAACACTTTATTTACCATTGATCCTATCATTAGACTCTTTTTCCGCAAATTTTTTTTTATCTATAATACGATTCCCATCTCATTGTGGGTCCTGGCCTAAATAGACTAACCTCTGCTGGTGCATTATTGTACAATACCATATCCTCAAATTCTTTAATTGTCTTTCTTTAAATTACTTGTCACCAAATTGTCCAAACTCCTCGAAATTCTCAGAAATGACTGACCCACACCAAAGTCTCTATGGCCCTCATTCCAAAACTGACCCCTTCTCAAACGGGTAGTAATGGTTCACGAACATTACAATGATTCCTAATCATAGGTCTACATCAAAGGACGCAACATAGAACACGATAAGCTCAGACACAGATCCCGAGGTCACTTGAATCGTGCTATGATACCAATTGTAATAACCCCCATTTTCTCATGTAAAGGCTGGTTAGGCTCAGTACGCCGGAGATGGGGCTTATCAACAATTTATACCCTTCTCAACACTGATGGAATGAAAATTTCTTTATTACATATATCAAAATCCACAATGAATAAAAACATTTGAATAAAATTTGATTTAATACATAACAATAAAAAACTGAATCGTCATACAACGTTCATAATGTAAAGTAAGTACAACTTCTATAATAAACACTTGGGCTTATGCCCGTACAAATTCGAGTATGAAATAAAATGACAAAAAGATAAAGTACAACCTATACTAGAATCAATGGAGCAAAATCCACTACGTCCTATGCCACTGCAAGTCTGATCCATCGTCAATCCTACTATCCCTGTTATTAAGAATACCTGGGGGGAAAAATATTTATAATTTGGGTCAGAGCCCTAGAATTGCAAGGATTCTTCACTGATAAATATGAAATTTGTTACTAACTCCTACTTCACATCTCCTTATCGATGCTCACATGTTACTAGTACCTCACCTCTCATCTAGAAGTAGTCCAAATCGTGTCCTCAAGCAAAATGTCAGTTGTAACTTCCATCACTAATTAAGTCATGTAAATAATAAGCCATTCAACTATGCAATAACTAGAAGTGGGTACTCATGTCTAAAACCCCAATCCCCGAATAGATTTCAAAATATTGATTTATAATTTACATAAACTATGTGCATATTCTTACGTCATAATATGTCGTAACCATTGTCTATCTCTTCAAATCATTCATTGATTTAATTCGTATTCCCTTTCGTCTACCCCGTTAGACAATAAGTTTCATTCTCTTAGATTTTCAAATTATTATTCTAATTACTAATTGGCTATCCCATTATTCGTTCTCTTTAAATATTGTCTACTTTCTTAAGTTGTCCAATTATTATTCTCATTAATAATTGTCTGCCACATTATTCATTAGGAATATCTTGGTCCTTAATTATCCACATCATTTTATTGAATTGATTTTATTATCATTAAGAATTGTCTACATCTTTAGACTGAGAGGGCACAATCCCATATGAGGCATACCACAATGTCTCTCTCTATATATATATATGTGTGTGTGTGTGTGTGTGTGTGACACACAAAGGCTTCTACCGTTGATGTCTCCTTCGTACTCTATCGGTAAGTCCAAATTAATCTCTTATCCTAAGCGGACATCACAAAACACACACAAGTTGGGGGCAGTCCCTAATCAAGATACCTATTCATGACCCATACCCAGCGGTGACACAGTTTGGGTCGGCGTCAACACCTACCTCCTCGTAGGTGGCTGATTAGACATAAATTTTTTATATTTATCCTCTTAATTTCGGTGTTTTTATGATCCCATGCGGTGTAAATAGCTTGCATTTGTCTCATATTTATACTACTAACCCTTTGTGGCAAGTATTTCGTATTTTGTAGATCTCTTATATGTTTTACAGGTATTTCATGCAAGTTAGTTTGCAAGAGAACTCAAAATAGTGAAAGAAACCAAGAAATGGGTGTAATACCCCGTCATTTTAAATGACTCTTAAAATGGGTTATATTTTAAATCAATGGATTAATTAGATTTTATTATTAATTAATTCATTCGGGTTTATCCGGACGGTGGATATTAAAATGGATGATTCTGAATATTACTTAAAGATATTTAGGTAATATATGAAATGTGATGTCATTGATATGACTATATGATATAAATTCGGTAATTTATATTTTTAGTCAGATGCAGTATGGGACGTGTCGGGACTAGTTTATTAAATTAAAAAGGAAATTTATTTTTCTATTGATTTAATAGTCATTTCGACTGTGTAGTTGTGTCCGGAAGGTTCGAAATAGTCAGAAAAGTCTATTTGGATGTTAATTTTGAGTCTCGGGTCATTTGAAAATGAATAGACAACCCGAAAGGGAATTTTGGTCATTTTTCTAGGGGGGGTGAATAGTGATTACGGATTTAGAACTATTATAAGTATTGGTAGATTAAGTGTATGGGGGTTATTCATCTCCTATTCACAAATAAGAGCAGCCATCTTCTTAGAGAGAGTGTAAGAGTGCTTGGGAAGGGAAAAGCCACTTGGGAAGGAGAAGAACAAGAACCAAGGTTCACCACCACCAACCACCACCGGAGTTTGACCGGAGAAGGGACAACCAACTAAAATATACTACACCAAAGGATCAGACCTACAAGAAAGGCAAGTGTTTGATAATGGCAATTTAAGTTTGTATATTGTCCATGTTAGAATAATATGAAAAGAGAAGATTATGATTTTTTGGAAGAAATAATGGAGTATTAAATGGATTTCTGGAAAACTGAAATAATATAGGAAGTAAACATATATTGTAGGATGATATTAATCCACGAAATGATCATGAATATGTTGAAGAAAAATTTGAAATACCATTGATGTCTTCTTGAAGATGATATATTGATAAATTCTGGAAATAAGGAGATAAACATGTTTTTTATCCAATCCCTTGATGATACTAAGATGTTTAGAGTATTGGAAATCATTCATATATGTTGATATATCATGTAGAAATAATCATAACTCATTTTGGAGGTTAATATGAAGGTTTGAATGTGTAAAAATGGAGTTTGGGATTTTGGGAGAGATAATGAATAGTAATCAGTAGCCTTTGGGGTCATTTTTGGCCAATAAGATAAATGATTTAGCTTTCGACCAAAACACAAAAGTTGTAGATCTTTTTGATACGGTCGCGTAGGAACTGACCGCATATTTTTCTGATTTTTTTACGATTTGATATGATTTTTACAAGATGACAGCTCCGGGTTGAAATCATCAACTCGGAAATCAAATCGGGAATTGGAAAAATTACGGCTACAATTAATGTTGTAGATGTTCGGGATAATTTTTGGGGTAGTTTAGAAACCCCGAAAATGAATTTGGGTTGCTAGATTTATTTGTTAAATTCCAAATAGGGATGTATGATGAATTATGATAGGACCAGTAGGGGTGATTTGATATAACACCTGGGTATCCTTAAGTTTACAAGAGGGTTTCATCCTAAGTGAAAGAATATATGTTTATAAAAAATTTGAAACTATCGGTTTTAACCTTAAATAAAAAAAAAAAAAAGAGAACTAAACTCGTAGTAGTTCGGGGGAATGATGTTATGGACCGGTAGGATATTAGTGACTTCTTACTGAATATATGTTGAGGAAAATCCTATTTGAATCTTATGAGATGGGAGCTTAGAATACATTTGGTTGAAAGAGGTTATGAGGTTATCCCGATCGCATAGTTTAAGTTTTCGGACCTCCTCGATTGACAAAGTTAAGTAGTAGTGTATTGGAGGGGTTCCTTGTTTGGATTTCGCTTTGCGAGACGCTCCGCGCATGAACCTTAACGACGTCGGTAGTGGAGAGATGTTATAGGATGCGAGGATAATTAATGTAGTATAGATATGATATTTTAAAAGAGATATAATGATACGTATGGGAAATATCTTAGGGTAGTGATAATTACCTTATTGATATTATATTATAGGTATGATAATACCTATTTGATTGATTGATGATTATGTGTATGACATACCTAGCTTACTTGCTATCGGTGGGAGGTTTACGGGTGAGGGTAGTCATATCCTGATGAATCCATGGGATCTTTGATTTGTCGCTCGAGAACATAGGTCTATAAAAGACTTATCGGGGAGTTGATAAGTCCGCTGACTGTGGGTGCGTAGGTATGTGCGTGACCCATGGATACGAGAACTATGTTCGCCTCCAATTTGTTTGTTGTTGTTTGTGGTTCGTGGAATCTTACCGAACTTGTAGTCCCCTATTCGGCGACCTGCGATGATGGGACATGATAGCAGAGTAATGTATTGCACCGCAGCTGTGACTCGGGGTGCCGTATTATATATGAATATATATATAATGAATTAAATGATTAAATGGATATATTGTGGTTAGATCTATCTACGGTGATAATTGTAGATACCGGTGCATAAAATATGTTAATGGAATTTAGTTAATAAATGTTTATGCTTTTAGAATTGGAAAAGCTTAACTCATGTTAATGAGAAACGATTCAGATTAATGAATAATGATTTATGTTAATGAAAAAACTAAATCATAAAGGAGAAATGTAAATGGATAATAATGTGACGTATGGTATGGGACGTACGGGGATTATGATATGGGAATGGAATTATAATATGGAGACTAGAAAAGAGGAACCATTAACTAGGAAGTTAATAGGAAACGTTAAGTGTGCACTCTAGTTAAGAGGTGAGTATTGCAAGTGAGAGTTGGATCTAACATGTACATAATAAATGCTTTATTGCACTTGTTAAATACTTGTTGTTTTAAAAATACTCTACACATTCGGGCTCTGACCCGTTTCTTTGCATATTTTCTCTTCTATTGTATCTCTATATCAGGTGTCCAGCAACAGGGACGCCAACCATAGTTGATTGCGATGAGCTATGGAGCTATGGAAGTTTTGCTTAGACGCTTATCATCTTTTTGATTCACAGTATTCTTAGATAGGGCATGTCGCCCAAAAGACTCAGTTATCATTTTCTATCAGAGTTAAATACTATTGTATTTGTGTCCTTTTAATACATTTTAGATTATTGGGATTCTTGTAAAGGAATTATATTATTTGGGAATGTTTATTCCAGTTGCATTTAAATTCTTTTGAGTTATTTATTTAGTGATCTGTGTTATAGAATAAAACGTGTAGTGTTATTCTTAACTTAAAAATGGTTTTGTTGAAATTTAAATTTGAAAAGTTTTTTAACATCAGCTTATTTGAGTATTGGGTGAGTTGTAAATGTTTTCGACAGTGATGCTAAGAATGAGACAACTGTATATTCTGCTTTAATTTGGTATGGGACTGGCCACCCGGTATTTAATTAGGCGGGGTGTTACGATGGGGAGTTTAAGGGGATTTTCATAATTTTGCAGCCTTAATCCATAGGTGGGGCCAACTGTCAAGTTGAATAGATTTCAATTACAAGAACAATGGAAAAAATGGAACCTCAATCCAAGAAATGGTGAAGAAGTTATGGTCATTCGAAGTTAAGAGAAAATTGCAAGAAAAAATAACCGAACCGGTCCGGAGCCTTGAAACTCACTGTCTAAAATTCATGAACGGACCGATCCGAATTAAATGGAAAATGGACATGAACATTAGTCACGTTCCATATCCGTTACAAAATTAGTCACGCTTTCTAAGTGTGACAAAATTTCTAAAGTCGGGATTTTTATTTTGTCCTTATCTTTTAGCCAAAAGAGTTTTATGTTTTGGGGACTCTTCTAAACGACCTCTACCCTATATATTTAACCATTAGGACTCTTTTTATTCAGATTTCATTCATGTAAAAGCTTTTAATCAAGGAGTAATATCTAGGAGACAAATTTACATATTTTGCACCTTTAATTCAAGAGCTTTTCCGTTTTTTCTACAATCTTTAATTTCTTCTTGCATGGTTGTGTTGTACAATCTTGGTAACCTTAAATTCCAGCACTTTTATCATTCTTTTCTTATTTTCACATGCTTACTAATGGATTCTTGTGAATTTAATCATAGTTACACCAAGATAGGCTAGATTTTTTATGGGTTGGTGTGCATGAACCCAGCCCGATGTGGTTTTCATGTGTGTAAAATTAGTTTCTATAATTAAATAAATGATCGAATCGTGTTTTGTAGTGATCACAACCGTCGTAGGAATTTTGATCTCATTTTTCCTAGGTAACCGGGATGCTTAAGAGTGCGACGCGAGTGTAGTTATAATGACACCGCTTTATTCTTACTTTTGATTATGTATGGTGCAGGCTAGTACCCTCATATATATAATGCTTGAGATTAATAAAGACTGGATTTAATCAATTATCTAATTCATAACTAGTATTATACCCGATAAACATACTAGGAGTTGGGGGATTGTGTCCCTACATTAATTTTCCAATTAGTTTTAGTTAACTTCTTTATTTTCCCCATTTTTCCTTTCTCACCCCATCATCATCTTTTACACTTTATTTTTGAAGTAATAAATCAATTAAAATCTATCAAACATTCCATATCGATTCGATACCCAGACTCGCTACTATACTCCATAAGAGTGTAGTTAAAGTTTAGTTTTTTTTTATTGTGGTCGGAAGCCGATAACAACAATTAGTGTATTACACGGACGCTCGATTTTTTCATGTAGTACCTATATGACCTACATAATTTCCAAGCCCGCCTGTGTCAGCGTGTGGTACCCGGTCCAAACGAACGAACCCCCGAACCGATAGGATAGTCCACGAACATTGGTATCTTCACACAAAATAATATGATACATATTATCATCCAATATGTATAAACAGTTAGTCTATAAGTACTTTAACCCAAGGAAATCACAATCCATATAAAATATAGCCTTCGAGGATTAACTATAACCTTTTAGTAAATTATTCCATAACTAATTTTAAGCCATTATCCTACGACTATTTCCCGATTAAATATTAAGTCCTATACATTGCCTTTTAGACGTAATTCACATTCGCTACAAAATTTATTTCTCTTCAAATATATGGATATAGTTACTCCCAACTAACTTTTTCAAAACATTATGGTTATAGTTATTCCCAAACTAACCTTTCAAAAATGTGTATAGTTATTCCCAAACTACCCTTGCCCAAAAAAAATATTGGTATAGTTCTCCCTAACTACCGTTACTATTACATTTAATAATCTTAGCATGTTGTCATGTGGACATAAACTTCAATCGTTCCAGATTCTTAATAACTATTCGCTTCTTGATAACTTTTCATTAAGGTTTATATGTACATATATAAGGAGTCATCTAACATAAAACTGGTTAGAAGTACATATATAAGGAATCCTCTAATATGGTTAAGTAGTATCACCTAACTATAACACCCAGACTTACTCTTTCAGTCCGGATCCTCACCCTTAAGAATTCAGTATACAAAATTCCACTATTAGGTTGAACACCCTCTAATATATTCAATATTTAATAACTTATTATATATATAATAACTTAAATCGGCTACCCTATGCCTATCTCCCGTAGCACTATCCCTCAATACCTGAGTTAATTTTCTTGACTCATAATTTAATTAATTACGCATTAATTAATTTATTAGAATGGGGTCACTCAACAAAAATGCCTGGACTCACTCCTTTGGCACGTATCCTAACCTTTTAGAATTTATCTAACAAATTCCTGTAAATAAGTTTGATACTCTTTTCACATTTATTATTTCTTAATACCCAACTCTCTATATGCTAGGTATTAATCTCCATATAATTGTTCTCTAATAAAACCTTTTTTATTTCACAAAGAAATCTCAGGCCACTTAAGTATTACTCTCAAATATTTTCTTTCCCTAATTAAATTCCTTTATTCCACAATTAAACTTCAAGGAAAAACCCAGGACAAATCAAAAATAAAATTGGCCAAACTACCACATATTTCTCTGCGTCGCTCGAATGACCCTACATGTCGTTTAAACGACAGGATCATGTCGCACGAACGACCTCCCAGGTCGCTCAAACGAACTGCTAAGTTTTTGTCCCCTTTGTTTTCCTGCTTCTCCTTCCATCATGAACAACCTTCTTTAAGCTTTTAATACCCAGAATTTTGTTCAGCAGTCCCAACCAAAAATCTCTCCCTTTAACACATTTAATTCTTGGATTTATCCCTAAATACCAACAATTAATAATCTTAACAGTAAACATCTAGTTGGGTTTCCAAGATCTTTTTATTCTACTTCATTAACTTTCAGATTTGTTGAAATATTCTTACAACATGTCTTTCAAATAATTCCTCAATTTAAATCACATGTATACATATTCGATACAAAGGATTATGGATCTACGCATGGATCATGATCAAATTTTACTCGAATGTTGTAGTCTCAAAACATTATTCAACTTTAAATCTAAGCATGGAGTTAACATTTATATACAAATTGAATAATAATGGCAAGAGAATACTTGCCCGAGAATTTGTAGAGAAGCCTCTTTTCCTCCTCCTATGGTGTTATTTCTCCTCCTCTTGGGTGGCTATGTCTAGGGTTGTGGATATATCTCCCAAATGAGTGGGCTATCTCTAATTAAATAAGGTTGGTCTTCAATTCCCGAGTTAGGCTTTAGCCCCAACTTTGGACCCCTAAATGAGGACAAATACATAATTCAATTACCTCGATAATTACCCAACTATATATATATATATATATATATATATATACTCAGGGCCTAATGCGGATGCAACTTGTGGATACAACTTGCGGACGGATTTTTGCGTGATTTTTTAAAATAGCAAAAATTAAATTTATACTTGATTTTTTTCTGTGGTATTTAAACATTTGAGGGTATCCATGTAAAATAATCAGCTCAAAATGATTTGTTTTACTATTTTTAAAAAAGCTGTCAAACATAAGTCAGTTTTTAAGAGCTTTAAAAACACACATTTATTTGACCGATTTTTTAAAAATAGCAAAACAGTTCATTTTGAGTTGATTTTTTGTATAGGGGTCCCCTGAAATTTTTAAATATCATAGAAAAAAATTAAGTCGACAATATTTTTTCTATTTAAAAAAAATAAGGAAAAATGCGTCCGTAAGTTAAACCTGCAAGTTGCGTCTGCATTAGAGTCGTCCTATATATATATCCCGAGACCATTTTTAAGGCTATAAAATGCCCAAACGAGCCTGTAATACCTCTCAATGTGTGTCTCGAATATTTTTACCCAAAAATATGTTTTAGCTGTGATGTGGCACATGTAAATAATTTTTATTTAAAAATAAAAATCCCTTTTATCTTATTCCAAATAATTAAAGTCCGGCGCCAAAATGATGATGTTGGAAATAACACCACCCTTCAAGGTGTTTATGAGCTCAATTTAATGCCAACAATGGCAGCATAGGAATATATGCACATATAATAGAAGGAGATGAGGAGAAGAGGAATCAACACCAATATGTAAGTGGTTCAACCAATCTGGCCTACATCCACTGTGCAAGTATATGATGTGTATCGCTATATGGGGGCTCTAATGGCCATAGATACAATCTCTCAAGCATTCTCTCTCTACTGTGTATTTGAACAGAGTTTCAGCTAGGGTTGCTCAATCTGGATCCTCCCAAGGTAGGGGATGACCTCTCTCTCTCTCTGTATATATATATATATATATATATATATATATATATATATATTGGGGGTGTAGTGTACCC
The DNA here is from genome assembly GCA_949130495.1 of Sambucus nigra. Lineage (NCBI taxonomy): Eukaryota > Viridiplantae > Streptophyta > Magnoliopsida > Dipsacales > Adoxaceae > Sambucus > Sambucus nigra. The sequence continues at coordinate 145,654,477 of OX422222.1, read as the reverse complement.
CCATGCATGTAATATCCACATGTGTGTTGGCCTCACCAATAGGGGGAAGCCATCTGTCACTGTCACATGTAAGGAATGATGATGAAATATTCTCCCCACGTGTGGAGAATAATCTTGTTACAACTGATTTGTGCCCATGTGTCCTTATCCAAATGTCAACAGGTGCTCGGCCGCCATATTGGTGCATGACCTCGGCCTAGGAGAGGCCGAGCTGTAAGGGCTTGATATTCGTTTAATCCGAGATGTGCCATAGGGAGTCTCGGCCTGATCTCAGCCGAGACAGTATGCTGGGGTCGGCCTCAGCCGAGGTTGGACTGATTCCATTTTGAAGATTACCAAGGCTTCTTGTCACCTCGGCATACACTCGGCCGAGGTTGCCATACCCCGATGTATGAGAATGCTGTTGATGCCTGTGGCGAGCGTAGTGTCCATTGGAAATGTAGGTGATGGTGTCGGCTTGGGCCGACCTTACTAAGGCCGAGGGCTGATATCATGGGCCCATGGCTTATCCAGGGTCGGTCATTATCTCGGCCATCACCTCGGCCGAGGTTGGCGTCTCTAGGCCGAGGTCACACTTGGGGCATATCAATCACCCCCTAGCCCCTAGTCACATATGAGGGTAGGTGACTAGGGGATTAGTACGCATACAAGGCCTGTCTTTTTACGGACCAGTACTTGCTTGACACTTGTCTAATGTTGGAGCAGGCTCACTTGGTAGGCGTGTGCTGTCAGCCGCCCTTTGGGGTTCCCAAGGCAATTATGGGCCTTGGGAAGCGTGCCCATGTATTTAAGGGTTTTAAACCCTTTTCCCTCCTTTTTCATTTCTTCTCTCTTGTGCGCGATTTGTTCTTGTCATTTCTCTCTCTAAAGCTCCTATAATCAACGCTCTACTACCGAGGTCTTTGTTGGTTTTTTTGCGAGCTTTCTTCGTTTGCCTCCATTGTTTCATTTCTAGGTATTTTATCCCTTCCATTTCCCTTATTTTTCGATTTTAGTTTGCATTTTCCGGCGATCTTCATCTTTTTTCGGCGATCTCCATAGTTTCAGGCGAACAGTAATCGCCTTAAGCTTTTAAGTTTGATCTGTAAATTTCTTTACTTTACAAGTCAATCATGTTTGTATTTTTAGGAGTTATTCCTAAGTTTAGGGTCGTCCTCTGATGCTCAGACCTTTATACCAGCTTCTTGAGGATTTCCCCTCTCTTAGAGAGAAGATATTAGAAAAAATTAGGCAAATAAAAAGGGCTCAAGAAGAGACTCGTAGGTTGCAAGAATTTCCCATTAGACCTATCTTTCCCCCACCTCTCAAGGTGGTATATCCTGATCCCCCTGATTTCTTCTATCAGACAGAGGTCCCTGCCGACCCCATACCGATGTCTGAGTCTGAATCTTCTACCTCAGACCCTTTGTCTGTGGACTCATTTGAAGAAGCCATGGATTTCACACCTCGGCCTGATCAGGCCGAGGTCTCCAGCCGAGCATCATCTCATAATGGCTCAAGCACCTCAGCCTCTTCTTCAGATGTTGAAATTGTTGAGCCGAGTGTGGATGTGCCACCCATTCTCGACGCCATCCCCCCGTCGGCCATCACAAGGGCAGAGTTCGCTCAGAGATTCTCTAGTAACCCATCTACATCTGCTCCAGCCGACGTTGAGCTTGATGATGATGAAGGTGCTGAAAGAGATGTCAACATATCTGAGGCGGCCGAGTTCGAGAGCACGGTAACTGAGGTGGATCTTCTCTGCTTCAGATATTCGTACTCCATTGGTCCTTCCATAAAATTAAGGAGGCCTCTGAGGGAAGAGGGGGCCTATCATGGCCGGGATGGAGAAATCTTCCTGTACGAGCCGATGTTTAGGTTAGGGTTTTGCCTACCCATTCATCCCATCATCAAATCCATACTCTCCTATATCAATTTGGCTCCCTCACAGCTGTCTCCCAACGCATGGAGAGTCATCATAGGGGCCATTATCTTGTGGAGGGCAGTCCACCACTCTGACCTCCCAGTTCAGGTCTTCGTTGGTTGTTATGTCCCAACCTCGGCCAAAAACCATCCGAGCTACTATCATTTCGTGGCTCGGAGGCCTGAGAAGAAAATGCTCCAGGTGACTCAGACCTCAAACCATAATTGGAAGCCCCGCTATTTTTTCGCCTCTGGACCATGGGAATTTGGCCCATGCGTCCCCTCTTCCACACTTGAGCCGAGGATACCCCTCAAATGGGGTAAGGTCTCCATGTCTGCCAGGGCCGACCCTGGTCTAAGTCCTCATAATATCCAGAAGGAGAAAGCCCTACAAGACCAAGGGGCACATGGTCTTTTTGTTAAGTTCGAACATTTGCTGACCCCCCATTATCTCTCGGGGACGGGCCTAGGTGGAAGTCCCCTTGTTGACTTTGGTAAGGATTTTTGTTTTAAGTTTAACCTCTGAACTCATTCATATCTGATCTCTAACCCATATCTTTTAACTTTTGTAGAGCGACCACAAGGCATTTCAGACGAACTGTGGAAGATGGTTGCACCGAGCTTAGCGAGACATGCCAAAAAAATCGATCTGAACGCTTCTCCCCCAGCTCCCTCTACAGCAAAATCTCAAGCCTCAAAGAAGAGGGCCCCAGAAGCCCATACCTCTGAGGATCAGAGGCCGACCTTGAGATAGAAGAAGGCCTCTGATGCTGTAATTCCAATCTCATCGGTCGACGCCCTGTCGGCCCGCTTGGACCAGCTGAAGTTATCTGACAGCATTGTCGGCCATAGTCTGCAGGCCCTTGACACCATCGGCTCTACAATGACCGAGGCTGACAAGAGCTTTTTTAGGTCTCTGGATACACAATTACTGGTTGAGTTTGGCCTTCACAGAGCCGTTCAAGTACGTCTTGATCTCTCTTCAAAATTCTATAAGTGCAACATCTGACTTTTCTCCAGCTTGACCTCTTCATTAAATGTGCAGGGAGTGGCTGCTATGCACCACCTATCGAACTGGACTCTGAGGAAATTGCCCCTCATCCAGAAAAGGCAAGAGGACGAGAAGATTCAGAGCGCCCCAAATGCTGAGGTTGATCGTCTGAAATTAGAGCTGCAGAACTCTGAAAATAAGGTTAAGGGGTTGAAGAAAGACATTTCTCTACTCATCAAAGATCATGCCAAAGCCCTGAAGGCCAAAGATGACGTTCTGCAGCAGAAGGTCAGCTCGGCTGTCAAGGCTACCCTTGAAGATGCCTCGGCCAAAATAATTTCTGACTACAAAGCCTCGGACGAGTTCATGGGTTTTGGCTTTGAATATCTCGAAAGAGGTATCAAGGCTACTACCAAATGGGCTGAAGTCCGGGAGAAGGAGGTCGGTAATTTAAAGGCCTCTGACTTTGTAGGTCTCGGCTTTGCTGACCCCCAGTTTGCACAGGCTCTTCAAGAGGTGGAGGACGAGGCTGCTGCTCCTACTGAGACTGCAACTCTGGGAGGGGCCGAGGTTAGAGGGGCAGACCATACTGTTGATGTGGCCGAGGTGACTAATGCTGATCAAGCCAACTAGGCCGATACTGTTAATGTCCCCCCCCCCCCCAAACCTTTAGGATTTGTAACTTGTAACTTGTAACACCATAACATTTTTGTAATTGCTGAATATTTGTTATTTCTTCATGTATCAACCTCTGAGGAGGGTTGTCATCACTTAATTTTGCTGAATGTCATGTGATCTCTTTTATTATTTTGTTGAGATATCTTGTTTATACTCAATCAATAATACTGACCTCAAACCTCTTCACCACTGAATTGCTATTAGGGTCTGATGTCATCACCTAAGACCTTATTCCCATAACTACACCAAATTAATGATGTTAAGGGTCTGAGGTCATTTACTAAGGTGTCTGAGCTCAGACCTCGTCACCACCGAGTAATGTTATGAAGGTATGAGGTTATCACCTAAGATGTTATCCTCATAATTAATCTCACCAAATTAATGATGTTAAGAGTCTGAGGTGTCTGAGCTCAGACCTCGTCACCACCGAGTGATGTTATGAAGGTCCGAGGTCATCACCTAAGATGTTATCCTCATAATTAATCTCACCAAATTAATGATGTTAAGAGTCTGAGGTCATCTAACTAAGGTGTTTGAGCTCAGACCTTGTCACCACCGAGTGATGTTATGAAGGTTTGAGGTCATCACCTAAGATGTTATCCTCATAATTAATCTCACCAAATTAATGATGTTAAGAGTTTGAGGTCATCTAACTAAGGTGTCTGAGCTCAGACCTCATCACCACCGAGTGATGTTATGAAGGTCTGAGGTCATCACCTAAGATGTTATCCTCATAATTAATCTCACCAAATTAATGATGTTAAGAGTCTCAGGTCATCTAACTAAGGTGTATGAGCTCAGACCTCGTTACCACCGAGTGATGTTATGAAGGTCTGAGGTCATCACCTAAGATTTTATCCTCATAATTAATCTCACCAAATTAATGATGTTAAGAGTCTGAGGTTATCTAACTAAGGTGTCTGAGCTCAGACCTCGTCACCACCGAGTGATGTTATGAAGGTCTGAGGTCATCACCTAAGATGTTATCCTCATAATTAATCTCACCAAATTAATGATGTTAAGAGTCTGAGGTCATCTAACTAAGGTGTCTGAGCTCAGACCTCGTCACCACCAAGTGATGTTATGAAGGTCCGAGGTCATCACCTAAGATGTTATCCTCATAATTAATCTCACCAAATAAATGATGTTAAGAGTCCGAGGTCATCTACCTAAGGTGTTTGAGCTCAGACCTTGTCACCATCGAGTGATGTTATGAAGGTCTGAGGTCATCACCTAAGATGTTATCCTCATAATTAATCTCACCAAATTAATGATGTTAAGAGTTTGAGGTCATCTAACTAAGGTGTCTGAGCTCAGACCTCGTCACCACCGAGTGATGTTATGAAGGTCTGAGGTCATCACCTAAGATGTTATCCTCATAATTAATCTCACCAAATTAATGATGTTAAGAGTCTCAGGTCATCTAACTAAGGTGTCTGAGCTCAGACCTCGTTACCACTGAGTGATGTTATGAAGGTCTGAGGTCATCACCTAAGATGTTATCCTCATAATTAATCTCACCAAATTAATGATGTTAAGATCTGAGGTCATCTAACTAAGGTGTCTGAGCTCAGACCTCGTCACCACCGAATGATGTTATGAAGGTCTGAGGTCATCACCTAAGATGTTATCCTCATAATTAATCTCACCAAATTAATGATGTTAAGAGTCTGAGGTCATCTAACTAAGGTGTCTGAGGTCAGACCTCGTCACCACCGAGTGATCTTATGAAGGTCTGAGGTCATCACCTAAGATGTTATCCTCATAATTAATCTCACTAAATTAATGATGTTAAGAGTCTGAGGTCATCTAACTAAGGTGTCTGAGCTCAGACCTCGTCACCACCGAGTGATGTTATGAAGGTCTGAGGTCATCACCTAAGATGTTATCCTCATAATTAATCTCACCAAATTAATGATGTTAAGAGTCTGAGGTCATCTAACTAAGGTGTCTGAGCTCAGACCTCGTCACCACCGAGTTATGTTATGAAGGTCTGAGGTCATCACCTAAGATGTTATCCTCATAATTAATCTCACCAAATTAATGATGTTAAGAGTCTGAGGTCATCTAACTAAGGTGTCTGAGCTCAGACCTCATCACCCCCGAGTGATGTTACGAAGGTCTGAGGTCATCACCTAAGATGTTATCCTCATAATTAATCTCACCAAATTAATGATGTTAAGAGTCTGAGGTCATCTAACTAAGGTTTATGAGCTCAGACCTCGTCACCACCGAGTGATGTTATGAAGGTCTGAGGTCATCACCTAAGATGTTATCCTCATAATTAATCTCACCAAATTAATGATGTTAAGAGTCTGAGGTCATCTAACTAAGGTGTCTGAGCTCAGACCTCGTCACCACCGAGTGATGTTATGAAGGTCTGAGGTCATCACCTAAGATGTTATCCACATAATTAATCTCACCAAATTAATGATGTTAAGAGTCTGAGGTCATCTAAATAAGGTGTCTGAGCTCAGACCTCATCACCACCGAGTGATGTTATGAAGGTCTGAGGTCATCACCTAAGATATTATACTCATAATTTCTGATGTAAAAATGGAATACGAGCTGTCATAGGAACTGATCTTTTTATTAATAACCTCTTCCAAACAAGATGATACATATATAAACTTTATGCTACATCATATGTAATATTTCTTTAGGTGATCAGCATTCCACGGGTTAGCAAAGGGTTCTCCTTCTAGGTTTTCTAGCCTGTAGGTGCCAGGCACAACCTCTTCTGTAACTTTGTAGGGTCCATGCCAGTTTGGGTGAAGCTTGTTTGCCTTTTGTAGGGTCTTTTTCAGCACTAGGCCTCCCACTGCAATGGGTCTTGGCTTCACCCTCTGGTTGTAGAATTTTGCTGCCCTCTGTTGGTAGGCTGCTTGTCTGATCTCAGCGTCATCTCTTCTCTCTTCAATCAGATCTAAGTCTAGCTTCCTTTCTTCCCCATTTTTATCAGGGTCATAGGTCTAAACCCTATGAGTTGGGAGTCCTACTTCAGTAGGTATGACAGCCTCTGAACCGTATGCTAGCATGAACGGGGTTTCTCCTGTAGGTGTCCTAGTTGTTGTTCTGTAGGCCCATAGCACAGCGTAGACCTCTTCCATCCATCTTCCCTTTGCATCTTCTAACCTCTTCTTGACTCCAGCATGGATTGTTCTATTTGTAACCTCGGTCTGACCGTTCACCTGAGGTCGGCCAGGAGATGAGAAGAACTGCTTTATCCCAACTCTTAGGCAGTACTTTTCTAGAGAGGAGTTCTTGAACTGAGTCCCATTGTCTGAGATGAGTGTGTTTGGGAGGCCGTATCTGCATATGATGTTCCTCAAGATGAACTGGAAGATCTTCTGCTCTGTGATCGTTATCATCGGCTCCGCCTCCACCCATTTCGAGAAATAATCAATGGCAACTATCAAGAATCTATAATTATTAGCAGCTCTTGGTAGGGGTCCTACTAAGTCAATCCCCCATATCGCAAATCTCCATGGAGAGGTGATTGACGTCATAGGCTGATGAGGTTGGTGAGGAATGGTTGCGAATCTTTGACATTTATCACATCTCTTCACGTAGGCTGCAGCGTCTTTGGACAAGGTTGGCCACCAGTACCCCTGTGTGATGATTCTTTTGGCCAAGGGTCTTCCTCCTATGTGGCTGGAGCAAGAACCTTTATGAACCTCTTGTAAGACCCGGGGAACTTCCGCGCGATGTACACATCTGAGAAGGGGCAGTAGAAATCCCTTCTTATACAAGACGTCTCCTATCACTATGAACTTGGCAGCGCTATACCTCAATTTTTTCCTCTCCGACTTGGACTCGAGTAGCTCTCCCTCTCTAATATATCTGACGAAAGGGTCAATCCATGAATCCCCAGGGTTCAAATTATGACAAGGGTTGCACACTTCTTCTTCTTCGATGGTTGCCTTTCCCAAGACCTCGATCGGAACAGTCCTTCTAACGTCTGTCTTCGTTACCGAGGCCAACCTTGCTAATGCATCTGCGTAGCTGTTATTCTATTGAGGCACTCCCTTCAATTTTGCCTCTTCAAAATATTCCAACATCTTTCTCACTCTCTTCAGGTACTTTGCCATCCTTTCATCTTTTACCTCACAGACTCCCAATACTTGATTGGCAACTAACCTTGAGTCACTGTGAAGTAGGAGTCGCTTTATGCGAAGAGTTTTTGCTAGTAAGAGACCTGCTATCATGGCCTCATATTCAGACTCGTTGTTTGAGGCCTGGATGTTGAATCTTTGGGCGTATTCAATGTTGGCGCCATCTGGAGCAAGAAGTATCAGCCCCGCACCACTTCCGCTGTCGCAGGAAGAGCCGTCAACGAAGAGGCTCTAGATGTCTGTATCTGAGGTGAAGGCCCCTTCTGCCATGACTCCTTTTTTGAAGAGCAACCGATCATCTTCATTTTCTTCCACTCTGCCCCGACTCTTACCTGAGGTGACCTCTTCCTGATTTCGGAAGACGTTCCGTGTCGTCTCTTCCTAATTTCGGAAGACACCGTTGTTTGTCTCTTCTTCTTCCCCCCCGGCCTTTCTCTACCTCGGCCTCTTCCCAGGTAAATTCTGCAACAAATTCCGCGAGGGCCTGCCCTTTGATGGTTGCCCTAGGCTGGTAGGTAAGATCGTACTCCCCTATCTCAATGGCCCAGGTCATCAATCTCCCAGACTTCTCTAGTTTATGCAAGACCTGCCTTAGCGGGGAGTCGGTGAGGACTACCATGGAGTGAGCTTGGAAGTAAGGCTTCATTTTCCTTGAGGCGTGTATCAGAGCATATGCCAACTTTTCCATGCATGGATAATTTTGCTCAGCCCCTTGAAGGGCCTTACTGTTGAAATACACAGGCCTTTGGATCCCATCGTCTTCCCGTATTATAGCCGCGCTGATGGCTAACTCAGAGACTGCCAGGTATACATACAGCTTTTCTCCTGCAATGGGTCGAGATAACAATAAGGGTGACCCCAAGTAAGACTTGAGTTGGTTGAAGGCTTTCTCACACTCTTCGTCCCACTGGAAAGACTTTCTTAGAACTTTAAAGAATGGAAGACACTTATCCGTTGCCCTGGAGACAAATCTGTTAAGCGCAGCATCTCTCCCTGTGAGTATTTGGACATCCTTGATACTTCTAGGAGTATTCATGTCAAGCAAAGCCTTGATTTTATCAGGGTTCGCTTCAATCCCCCTCTGGTTGATGATAAATCCCAGGAATTTCCCAGCTCCTACTCCGAAGACACATTTTGCCGGGTTGAGCTTCATTCAGTATGAGTCCATAACATCGAAGGTCTTTTCAAGGTCTGCTACATGGGTGTAAGCTTTCAAGCTTTTTGGTTAGCATATCATCTACATACACCTCCATAGTCTTACCTATTTGCTCTTCAAACATATTATTTAAAAGACGTTGGTACGTTTCCCTTGCATTTTTTAGACCGAAGGGCATTACCTTGTAGCAGTACGTCCCTTTGTCGGTAATGAAGGCTGTCTTCTCCGCGTCTCCATCGTCCATGAAGATTTGGTTATAGCCTGAATACGCATCCATGAAGCTCATGAGTTCATGTCCTACTGTGTCATCTACCATCTGATCTATCCGAGGTAAGGGATAGCTGTCTTTTGGACAAGACATGTTCAGGTCAGTGAAATCGACACACATTCTCCACTTCCCATTGGCCTTGGGCACGATGACTGCATTTGATAGCCACTCCGGATATGTGACTTCTCTTATGAACTCAGCCTCTTCTAATTTTTTAACCTCTTCTCGGATGACGTCATATTTCTCCCTGGAGTAGACTCTTCGTCTCTGCTTGATTAGCTTGGCATCTTTGCTTACGTTGATCTTGTGACTCATCACCTCAGGGTCGATGCCAGGCATGTCTGTGTGGCTCCACGCGAAGACACTCTGCCTCCTTCTGAGGAAGTTTATCAGCTCTTCCTTGACTTCCAAATTAAGGGATTTGCCGACCTGAACGGTTTTTTCTGGTTCGTCCTCGTTTAGGACGATGGATTCTACCTCTTCCGTGGCCTCTCCCTTCTTCAACTTCGTCTCATCTCTTGGATCAAGAGTATCAATACTATAAGTGGTGGTGGCCCTCTTATGGGTCTCTCTCTCTTCGGCCGAGTTGAAGTAACATTCCCGAGATGTGGTCTGGTCACCTCGCACTTCCCCTACCCCATAGGGGGTCGGGAATTTTAGCATCTGGTGGACTGTCGATGGCACAGCCTCGAACTCCTTAAGGTCCACCCTTCCTATGATGAGGTTATAGGCCGAGAAGACACTCTCGTCCATTACGAAGAAATTAATCTTCCTAGTTAACCTCTTAGGCCACTCATCACCCATCCGCACATCCATCTCATACATTCCCAAGGGGTGAACCTTTTCCCCACTGAAGCCTATCAGGGGGTGGTGATAGGGTACTAGTCTTGCTCTACTAAGACCTAAGCTCCTGAAACATGGCCAAAACATCATATCTGCTAAACTTCCCCCATCTACGAGGATCCTCTGCACCTCACATCCATGCACCCTTGTCGTTATGACCAAAGGGTCATCAGTGGGGGCTAAGATATCCCTGAAGTCGAGTCTAGAAAACCCAACCACGAGGGTGTTTATATCCACCTTCTTCCTCTTCTGAACTGTGTCGAAAGACATTAGATTCACAACCTCAATCTTGGTCACTGATTTGGCTTCTGCCATATGGGCCTTCCTATCAGCTACTTCAGATCCACCACCTGCCAATCCTCCACATATTGTGCCAACGCCGAACGAGATCATACCAACCCTCTTCACTAGGGTGTCGTCGTCCTTTGGTGGAAGATCTGGATCATCCTCATCATCTCCTTCTGAGTCATCACCTCTTAGCGCTGGGATGTCACAGCATCTGTCATTTCTCCTTTTCTTGGGGTCATCCCTTCCACCCCTAGGAGCCTTACCATCCACGTATTTCCTCGCTTTCCAGATTTTAGCATCTTTTCAATCTCATCTTTTAAAGCGAAGCATCTATTTGTGATGTGACCGTGATCTTGATGAAACTCACACCATAGGTTTTTGTTCCTCTTGTGTGGTGGGGTCTTCAACTTTTCTGGCCACTTCAGGGTTCTGTCATTCTTAATCTCATTGAGGATGTGCTCACAGCTCACAGTCAAAGGAGTATAGTGGGCGAACTTGTCATCGCTCGATCTCTTCTTCCCATCTTTCTTCTTCTGGGACTTCCCACTGCTATCGCGATTCTCATCCTCATATTTGGCGGCCATTGCCTCTTCCGCATTCATTACTTTCCCTGCGGTTTCCAGGAGTTCCGCCATGGACCTTGGAGGGTCTTCTGCTAGCTTCCATAGCAGCTTCCCCTTGTGTAGACCCCCTATGAGGGTGGTCATTGCTATATTCTCTTCATAGTCCTCAACCTCCAACTTCTCTTTATTGAACCTGGCTATATAGTCCCTTAAGATCTCATCCTTGCCCTGCTTGACATACAGTAGGTGAGTGGCCTTTTTTTGGGGTCTCATCCCAAAGCAGAAGTTATGGATGAACCGTTCAGCTAAGACTTTGAAATTCTCAATAGAGTTTTTTGGAAGGGAGGTAAACCAGCTGTGTGCTGCCCCTGTCAGGGTCCCAGAGAAGGACCTGCACTTCATCTCATCAGGAATGGAGTAGATGTCTGCTGCTGATTGATACATCTCTATGTGGTGTACTGGTTTGGTGCTGCCATCATACTTGGGAGACACCACAGGAGGATTGAACTTAGTCGGGGTTGGGAAGTTTACTATCCTAGCCACAAACGGTGAGCCCTCTGAGTAACCCCTTCGCAATGGATCTCTACTTTTAATGAGGTTTCCTATCTTCTCCTCGAGGCGCTGGATGGAGTCATTCCATGGTCTTCCGCCCTCGACCTGGCCGAGGTTATCCCCCGCCACTTCGATGGGATGAACCGAGGGTTCCCCCGCTGCAGCACAGCGTTGAATGTTGACCACTTCCTGCTCTCTGCCTCTTCTGTCACAGGGTCGGCCTTGGTCAAGCTGACCTGGTCTGTCCCCTCTTTGCGAACCGACAGCACTCCTGGACCTGGATAATCTGTGTCTTAGGTCATTCACTGGACCCAACCTTTCAAAGGCTGATCCTCTACTCAGCCGATCGAAAGCCGACCCTCTCTTTTGAGCCTCTTCATATCTTCGGCCGACACATCCTTGACTTTGCTGAATAGGCCGTACTGTATTATTCGACACCTCATACGGCTCCCAACAGTTTTTCGGGGCCTCATCAGCCTCTAGTTCGCCATACCTGTCTTCCGGGCAAGGGTTTCCTTGCCTCCCCAGGCGTAAGCACCTGGAGTCAGCAACGTCCCTTCTCCGTTGGGGCGCAGGCTGATCCTTCATGGGTGACTGGGGTGGTCCCCTGGCATTTGGATGAGGCTGCACAGCCGCCGGAGTGATCATATCCGGTGAGACTCCAGGTGGCCTCATCATAGTCTGGCTGAGCTGTTCGAATTACTCCTTCATTGCCTGCTGTGTTGCAGCCAAAGATTTTAAAGCTGCGGCCACTTCCGCAATTTCGGACTGAGGCGGTGCCTGGCTGGAACTAGGCCCTCCTCCGGGTGACGGAAGAGGCGGCGATAATTCTGGTGCCATATGTTAAAAATAAAGATCTTGAGTAGCAAGTGAGCTTAATACCTTAAAGGACCTCTTTCAATGGTGAAACAGCTCCACGCAAGGGGTGGTGCCTGGTTCACCACCAGTATCTATACAATGGTGAAACAGCTCCACGCAAGGAATATATGCACATATAATAGAAGGAGATGAGGAGAAGAGGAATCAACACCAGTATGTAAGTGGTTCAGCCAATCTGGCCTACATCCACTGTGCAAGTATATGATGTGTATCGCTATATGTGGGCTCTAATGGCCATAGATACAATCTCTCAAGCTTTCTCTCTCTACTGTGTATTTGAACAGAGTTTCAGCTAGGGTTGCTCAATCTGGATCCTACCAAGGTAGGGGATGACCTATATATATATATATATATGTATATATATATATAGGGGGTGTAGTGTACCCCCATGCATGTAATATGCACATGTGTGTTAGCCTGACCAATAGGGGGAAGCCACCTGTCACTGTCACATGTAAGGAATGATGATAAAATATTCTCCCCACGTGTGGAGAATAATCTTGTTACAACTGATTTGTGCCCATGTGTCCTTATCCAAATGTCAACAGGTGCTCGACCACCATATTGGTGCATGACCTCGGCCTGGGAGAGGCCGAGATGTAAGGGCTTGATATTCGTTCAATCCGAGATGTGCCATAGGGAGTCTCGGCCTGATCTCAGCCGAGACAGTATGCTGGGGTCGGCCTCAGCCGAGGTTGGACTGATTCCATGTTGAAGATTACCAAGGCTTCTTGTCACCTCGGCCTACACTCGGACGAGGTTGCCATATCCCGATGTATGAGCATGTTGCTGATGCTTGTGGCGAGCGTAGTGTCCATTGGAAATGTAGGTGATGGTGTCGGCCTCGGCCGACCTTACTAAGGCCGAGGGCTGATATCATGGGCCCATGGCTTATCCAGGGTCGGTCATTATCTCGTCCATCACCTCGGCCGAGGTTGGCGTCTCTAGGGCGAGGTCACACTTGGGGCATATCATATATATATATATCCCGAGACCATTTCTAAGGCTATAAAATGCCCAAACGAGCCTGTAATACCTCTCAATGTGTGTCTCGAATATTTTTACCCAAAAATATGTTTTAGCTGTGATGTGACACATGTAAATAATTTTTATTTAAAAATAAAAATCCCTTTTGTCTTATTCCAAATCATTAAAGTCCAACTCTAAAATTTATAAATAATAATGAGTCTAATTACCCACAACCTTGATTAATTAATTTCACCGAATTAAATTAATCCCTATTAAATTTTATTTTATTCCAAAATATACAGGGTATTATATTGTGTCTCCAAGAATATTTTAAACCTCCACTATCGAACTTTCTATAGAGTTGTTTGAGAAGAAGGCGCCCGACATAGAAAAGTTAATGATTTAGTCGGAGTCTTCTCCATAGGTAGCCAACAACTTCAAAACATATCTAGATTCTATCTCATTCGCCTTGAAGAAGAGGTGTGAAATGACAGGGCAGCCTCTCTTGATAATAACAACTTGGCGAAGTCGTCTCGATACAGTTCAATAATTGCAAAATCGATACAACTTTTGATTAAAAAATATCACTTCAAAATTGATGCGGCTCCATTATTCGCCATTTAATGTATCATAAATTCCATATAAAAAAACTCTTATAGAAATGGATACTTCTCAAACTAAAATGTGAAAGAAGGGGTTGTTAATTTGGAACCCAATCGACCCAACAAACTCCAAAAATTCATACAGCTTCTCATCTATTGTTGTATCCTCATTTTTTTTAATGAAAATGTTACTTCATATATAAATAGGTATTACCAAATTTGAAAAACATAAACTCAGCAATAAGAACACCTGACAATAGTGATTGAACTGTCTAAAAAAAACTCTCAACAATGAGACTAACAAAACTTGATTATACTAAGATAATTAACATCACAAAAACTAAGTTCCAACCCGGCCCCCAAGCAGGAAACATAAAGGGAGGTTTTATTTCAACTTACTTTTTCTTCTAATCACCCCAGTTTTAGTATAACCTTATTATTGGTTTTACTTCTCATTTACCCACCTCACCTTATGTTGTGTTTTAAATGAAAATCAAAATATATTTTAATCACACATGCAAACACTCTAAACGAATCTATTTCTCTTTTATTTTTATATATTTTCTTCATCTTTTATATTTTTCACTTTTTCAAAATACACACTCACAATACAAATATTGTCAAACATTGAGCCATTTTTTAAAATAGCAAAAAACTCATTTGTGCTGTTTTTTTATAGATACCCTTAAATATATAAAATCCACAAAAAAAATCATCCAAATTTTTTTAAGTATTTAAAAAAAAAATCTATATTGTACAAGCTTATATTTAAACCCTTATTTTAGATTCTCTCTCTCTCTCTCTCTCTCTCTCTCTCTCTCTCTCTCTCTCTCTCTCTATATATATATATATATATATATATATATATATATATATATATATATATATATATATACTAGGGTATGCCCGTGCCTGAAGGCACGACGCTAATTTTTGAACGTGCGTAATCACAAAATGATAAAAAAAAAATCAAAATTTGTAATTACAAAATGACAATTTTCGTTCCCCAATAAAAAAAGTCTACAACAACAATATTAACACTTCGTCTTGAACCTCTCATAAACATCATAGCCATCAAACAATGTAGGTATGTAGGAGCCCCTTTTTGCAATTAACAGTTGTTACACTTGAACATCATAGCCACTAAGTGATGATAAACAATGTATAGGAGCCTTTCTTCCGATTAAAAAAAAACTGACAAAAAAATTATAATGAAAATAAAGACTATTTATAGAAACATAAACTGAGACTGACCAGTAAAATTGCATCCGAATTCGCCCATTTTGTAATTAAGCATTACATAACTTTAAAGCACTCGACTTGAACAACCAATACATTCATTTAAGGCACTCCAAAAAAATTAACATATAAGTCAAACTCGTGTTATCATATATTCAGTGTTATATATGTAAAGATAGCCTTCTCTTTATCTATATACTCTGCTCGAATCAACTCCATCAATTTCTTCCCATGTCACACCTAGTTGGAGTCGATGTGAACACAAAAAGTTAGTACAAAAGCCCCATCATTAAATGATCCAATTGATGTAAGCACAACAAAATAACGATCGACCTAATTAATTTCGATACAAATAAGTTCAATTTTAAAAAAAATTGACAAAATTTCCTTTATTTACGGACTATCCACCCGTTTAAGGTATAAAAATTGTACAACAACAATACCAATAGCGTGCAACAACACTAATACACATCCCAACAATAAGTACAATAAATATTAATGGCCCAAACTCCATTAAAGAAAAATTCATCTCGATACATGAGGCCATTTGGGAAGCCTACAAATTGTCCAAATAACATGGCGTCTTCCATTATTATACACAAACCCATATAGGGCCGACCTCAAAAACAAAAGCATTTACTGCAATGTCCAAAAAATAAAATGAAGAAAAAAGAAGCAAGTAAAAGTTGATTCAATATCTAATATTAAAAAAATGTTGAATTAGTATTCGACTATAAATATGTATCTAATTATGTAAGATATTACCTCATTATGTATCTTTTCGCCCCAAACACACATTTTCTCTTCAATCCCTGTTGAACAAAAATAACAAATTATAAACCTTGAAACTATAAAACTCCTCCAAATGTCCAGAATAATATGAACACATGAATCTCTTTTACTAAAATTTTTTGCATAATCCTTGATACACACAGTTAGTATATCAATTTACCTTCTATTGATATACACAGTTAGTGTTGGCACAATGTTGGCATTATAAAATCGAGTTGCACTAAAAGTTCACACAATGTTGGAATGGCAGCTAGTACATAATTGAAGTTTATTCCCAAATTGATGTACTAAAAGTTCATACTAAAAGTTCACACAATTTTGGCAGCTAGTACATATGAAAGAAGAAATTAAAGTGAAATCATTAATCATTCACATCTGAAGAAAACATGCAATTATGTGTTAACCATAGCATGCTCTGACATATTAACCATACCATTCTAAATAAAACCTGATTCAAACACCATACCATATTCTTATGGCCTACAATGTGTTAAATGAAAATATGTCAAACACCTTTTTAGAACCAAAAAATGAAAATATGTCAAACTGGTCATCTATATACAATATGAATCACTGTCCAAAAAATGAACAGGCCTAAGTTGTACAATAAATTGCATAACATCCAATACTTATCTTATACTCAACTCAAATTACATAGTAAAAAAAATTCCCAAAATTCATCCCAACTACTAAAATGAACCTATATAGAGGGAAAAACCCCATCATGGCTTTAACTCTGTTCCTGCTAACAGAACACCAACTGAATTGTGAACCCAAGGGTCATGTACTCATGTTGGGTGTAACTTGCATAAAAAAAACTACCAACAATCATCGCTGAGTATAATCACACTTCTTGCAGACCGCGTTCTTTCTGTAATTCAAGAAACTACATGAGGGGCCCTCCCACTCTCTAGGATCCAGCTGCCTTTTAGGGTGTTGCTCTCTGCAACGTAAACATTTGTTGCCGCTAGAAAAATTCATGAACCCACACTATGTGCAATTTCAATCTCCTTTCTTATTAGAACAAAACTTGATGACTAATACTCAATATAGTACACTCAATGGCATGTAACCAAAATCAGTAACCAAATAGCAAAACAATAAACAATTGCCAAAATCAGGTACCATATATAGCGTAATGCACATTTCTAATAAAAATAAAATTTATTACTAAATCAGGTGCTTACATCAAATAAGTGACACTTCGAGATCAGAACCTTCTGTGAATAACCTGCCAAAAAGGAGAAAAAAAAGAATCAACGAACACTTTATTACTAAATCACGTCATATAAAAAATGACACTTTGAGATCAGAATGCTTTATTTTTCTTACATATGCACACGCAGAGTATGCATACGTAGAGTATGCATACGCAGAGTATGGAACCTCAGGTCTGATTGGGTTTACGCTCCCAAATGAATGCATATCGATTCTCCTTAACTATTGTTGCTTAACTTCTGTGTGGCTTTATTCGTTGGATGAGCTGGTCTGACGACAAAGTTCCCTTAGCGAAGGATAAGATCCGGGTGCCCTTATCCTAGCAACACAGTTCATGAGATGGTTAAAATCAGAGAGACTGTATAGAGAAGATGCCTGAAGAAGTTATGAGCCTGCAACAATGTAATGATGGCTGAATTATTTGGGATGAGAGAATTTTCAAATCAGTGTCATAGCCATTTTTGTAGCCAAAAACTTTAGGATGAGATTGTTTGCATTGAGTTTTGGTACTACTCCGTGGGATGCATTTGTACTTGATACAGTTTTGTAATATCAAAATCATACTCCTCATTTGTACCTACGTAAACAGTGATGAGTAAAAAACGATTCTCCCAAACCACACGCCAACAATAAACAATGGAAATAACTAATAAGAATAAAACCAAATATTCGGTTGGTATTTCTTGCTCTGATTTGGTTCTTTGTTTATTGGGATGCTTCATCTCTCCAGAGTTTTTTTATTTGGTTTTATCTGTTTGAGAGATTTAGTTCGATACCATATAAGTTAAACAAAATATACATGTTAATGAATCATTAGGGTCTATTTTATATTCTTGTAAAACAGAGTTAAAAATTAAAGACATATATACCACATGATCAGATATAGCTATAAGTTAGTAAACAGTTTAAACCAAATCTAATATACTCAAATTGAAAGTATGCGCATTTCATATCCATACCATTGGGTTTGTACTATATAACACGTGTTTCTCTGTGTACATGGGATTTTTATTGTAGGATGCTTAATAAACCTATTTGAATTAGGAAGAAAACCAAGAAATGGCAAGCACTCAGATTCAGCATATGTATAAATATTACAGGAAAAATGGAGAAAATAGAATAATACCTAGCAAACCTAAGATGAACCTTAGCTACCGAGATTAGGTTGTGTACACAGTATATGGCCACCGTTGCTTTCATGACGGTCGACGTAACATCTAAGCCTCCCAACAGAAGGGCATACACTGCCAGCTGAAGCTGATGCAGACCTGATACCCCCCATCCTGCATATTTTTTTCCTTCAGTCCTAACTCCTCGGCCCATCCCAGGAGTACCGCCTCTATTTTTCATTGGTCAAATCAACTTTCATGCCTCTGAAATGCCCCTAGCTATCAAGATCATCAAGTTATTACAAATCCAAAACATATATAAGAGTAAATTAATTAATGAGGATTCAACTCAGCCCACTACATTTAGTTGCAACCATGATCATCCACATAGTTAGCTAGCAATCCCACGACTGTCAATACTCACACAACAATTATCTAGCAACTGTTGTATCAATTGTTTGTGTTACTGCGTACATAAGTCAGTACCTATTTGTATTACCACGTACGAATAACTATTAGTTGGTTTTACCATGTTCACCTCAAGTCAGTTATTGGACGGGAATTTTAAGTCTCATTCTCTTTATATGCGATGTAAAGTGATATTGTTATTAATAATGAGAAACACAATTCATGCCTTGTACTACTTAATACTCTTTATATTATATTTCAATAGTCGTGTGGAGACAAAATGCATACTATCAATCATGTATCAAATTTTATGATCACCGCACTTCTAATCCAAATAAATCACAACTAAATCTCAAAATCGAGCCATACAACCACCGAACAGCTCAAGCGTACAAACTAATGAAAAAAGTAATACTAATAGGAAATAAGCATAGTTCAAAAATAGGAACTGTCAAGTATATACGCACCATGAAAAAAAATTGTTGCCTTCAAGTACAATATTTGTGCTTCTTCCGTTCTAAAATCCATATTGGTGATTGTGTGACTATATTAGTCATTACTGTGGTGTGACCCTGTGTATGTTATATGTGTACTTACAAATATAATACATTATATGAGTACCCTGATCTATTTTGAAACCAAATTGATTCACCATATATTACCCAAGTCACCCATAGACATCCTAATCCAATCCAATCAATATAAACCCATAATAAAAGATAATGTAAATATATAATCTACAACTTTTAGAAACAATTAGCCCATTAGAAGCAATTAGACAATTAAAAGGTCAATACAACAATATAAGACACTTTACTCGTTACGAAATGATAGATTTAGGACCTTTGAAGTAAAATTTACCCACAAAATAATTAGTTGGGTCAAGAGAGTTTTGGCAGTGCTTGGGGTGCTTGAATACATTAAGAATGGCCCTACAAATTTTACCCACAAAGTAACCCCAAATGGAACCTAAAAAAAAAACCTAAATAACTCGTACAAAAACTCTTACAAAGTAGTGTAAAACCTAGCATAATAGAAAACACCCCAACATCCCAAACCATTGATTTCAAAGGAAAATGCCCCAAACCAATTAAACAAAATGAGATGGAGGCTACCTGGTGTAGCTAACACGTTCTAATTTCTGCAAAACAAAACATAAACATCATTTGCAGATTTCGAATTCCTACTATAAATCATGATCATCTAAGATCAGCTAAAGACCACATTGTCTTCATTACCAAAAAATATAGATTAGCAATGAAGTTTTTTTAAGCATGTCCAAAATCCTTAAATTGCAATTTTGAATTTAATCCAAGTATCCAACACAAATGGCCATAAATAAGGAGTAGAATTTTTGGAGCTTGATAATTAGGAATTGGAGTAGTTGTGAGTCTTAGAGCTGGATCGGAGTCAATATCTTCTTGTTTAGATATTTATTTTTTAGTTTCCCTCCAAATTATATTTCATTGTGTTGTTGCTTATTGTGGGAAGAATTTTTCTAGGAGAGAGGTGGAGATTTAGTTCCATACTCCCACTAACATCATCATCATCCTGCATAAGACCATAATCTCCCTCATCAATGTCTTTCTTCTCACCTAAAAACTGAGATACTGTGCTAATGACACGATTGACTTGTTGTTGTTGAACTCTATTACTATTATCAATCTCCAAATCGTGTCCAAAATATCCTGAAAGATCAGTAACTATCTCCTCATATTGGATTGGGACTTCTTGTTGACACGTTCTGGTATACTTCATATTATCCCAAATCTGATTCTAATCTTCTATTGATATACTCCATATTCTCGTTAACTATTCCTGGATTAATTTTGGAGTTCTCATTTTATAGAGTCACGTCTCATTCTATTTCACCATCTTTTACCTGGTTCTCCATGATATCCACATGATCAACAACAGTTTCTCCACCTACCTGATTACTCTCTGCACCAGCTCTACACATTAAAACTACATTATGGAGGTCTTTAAGAGTATACATTTATTTTTCTCAAGTTTCAACTAAAGTATCATTGAAACAAAATTCAACCAAACCACCCATTAAAACTAAATATTGACAGTGCGCCAATTGTGATGGCACATATGCAATTATCTTTAATGTATTTGCATCGACAACATGCCATCACATCTTCTCTTGAATGACTTTTTTTATATGAGCAGAAACCGCCTGTTTATGAAGAAAACTTTTAATTACAAATTATGAACCATAATATAATTAACTAAAAAGCAGAATATTTCCGAAAATTATTAGACAAAATATGCAGATCTATGGTTACATAAAAAAATATATACAAATATAACACAAAATATATAGATGAGTGAGGAATTACCTATAGGAGCTCACCCATTGTTGATACTCGATAAATCCAGAACGAAGAGCCCACAAAAATAAAAGTGAAAACCCATAAAAATCTCAATAATGCTCTAAAATTCAACCAATACATTCAAATTCAACGAATACGTTAAATCTACTATATTTACTCAGTTTATTTCGTTTTTCTTCCCAAATAGGAGTTACCACTCTAATTACTCAAGAGCTTATATCAGTTTTCTTCCCAAATAATTAAAAGCAATATATATTTCATGTAATCTATATTTTGTCTAAACACACGTGCAAACTAAAAAATATAAATGTGAATAAAAACAAAGTTAAAGATAAATAAGTTAACACTTTATGCTTTAAAAAATGCAAACATACAAACCATAACCGAAACAATTTGCAATCGACTGTTAAGCTTTGGCACATTGGAGAAGATGTGCATCATCACAATGCTAACCAGAATCAACATCCAATAAGCACATTAAAATTCATAGATCTGGGAAAAAGGAAAAACATCATATATTAATAAAATGATACAGCTAATCGAAACCCCAAAATGTAGATAATGAAATGCTCAACTTATAAATCTGAAGAAAAAAAAACTATACTTTCATATTTGCGTTCAAATTTAACAGCTCACTTGGACAAATCTACATGCAACGATTTGAACAAATTAGTAAATATATTAGAAGATCTGTTTATAATTAAAAAACACAAATCGTAACAGAGAGTTCAAGGCACTAACCCACATCATCAAATCTGCAAACCCTACATAAAAACCCAAAAAACCCCAATCAAATAACCAAAATGGTTAGCACCAAATCAGTGAATCATTAGTAAACCCATCTCCAAAAAATAGTAAACCTAGCTCCAACATTTAAAAAATTACAAAACGCAAACAAATTATGACCATCAAACGGGTGATAGGGGATAAAGGGTACCTGACTTCAGTGTTGAAGGAACTGAAGGGCGACAGGGGATGAAGGGCAGAAGTGTTGATGTAGGGCGATAGCAGGGAGAAGGGGGAGGCAGTTGGGAGAGGGGCGCGACAGCGGGGGAGAGCAGGGAGAGGGGGTGATAGCTGGGGAGTTTCTCTTCCATTTTGGTAAATGAACGTGAGAGAATGAGAGGAAGGATTTGAGTTTCTATTTCATTTTGGACATGTTTACCCTTATTTTTGAATTTTAATCAAGAGTGGGATATGAATGTGAGTGTGGAAAAAGAGGGGGAAACTAAAGATTTCAGGGGTAAAGTGGGCAATGCAGGAAAAAACACATCTCATGACATCATCTTTTCATCTTATGACATACATAATTTCTCTACTTTATTATATATATATATATATATATATATATATATATATATATATACACATATATAGTCAGACTCTCCAATATACCTCCTACCAACATACCTAGCAACATACCTTTTTTTTTAAATTGTAAAAAAAATAATTTTGAGATGATATTTTTAATATGGGTTCATGATATTTCAATGTACACCTGTAAAAAAAATCAATTGAAAATAATGTTTTTCTTATTTTTAAAAAATAGCTAACAAAACTGACAGTTTTTACCCTTTAAAAATGTCAACTTTTTTACCTATTTTTTAAAAATATCAAAACACATTATTTTGAGCTGAATATTTTTACAGGGTACATTGAAATATCATGAACTCATATAAAAAATATGAATTCTAAATTATTTTTTTTACTATTTTAAAAAAATATGGATTTTCATAGGTATGTTTAATGAGGTATGTTGGAGGGCCTGATTATATGTGTGTGTGTGTGTGTGTGTGTGTGTGTGTGTGTGTGTGTCTGTGTGTGTCTGTGTGTGTTCATTCTATAAATGTGTGTATATATATGTATATATCAGTTATATACGTGTGTGTATATATAGGTGTGTACATTAAGTTGTATATATATGTGTGTGTGTATATTTTGAAAACATGAAAAATATCAAAGATGAAGGAAACATATAAAAACAAAAGAGAAATATATTTGTTTATAGAATTTGCATGAATAATTAAAAATATATTTTGATTTTTATTTAAACCAACCTTGAGGTGGGTTGGGTAAATAAGAAGTCAAACCAATAATAGGGGTATAATAAAATTGGGGTTGTTAGAAAAAAAAGTGGGTTGAAATAAAACCTCTCAAAATAAAACATAAAACTTTGCCAATCATCTGATTAACACGATCCTTTTGTGCTCTATCAGAAATGTCAACCTTGGTCTACTCATAGAGCTCCATGTTATAGCATTCGTCTATTATGAACTGAGGGACCTCTTGTCCACGAAAAAACCACAAACCCTTCACCTTGAAGGGGGCCACAAACCATATAAATAGGTATATAATCCATGTAAACCACAAGAAGTTGTTATCAAAGCATCACTGATCCATATAAACATGTATGTAATCCATGTAAAAAAGGATTAGCAAAACAATACATGAGAACCCAATCGTCCCAACAAAGGTACATACCTGTAAGAATCCATATAAATGGGTATATACCTATTTTACACCTGTATATATAAACATGTATATATAATCCATAAAAGAACCCTATCGACCCAACAAACAGGCATAACTCATATATATGTGTAAAAATTGACTCCAAAAATAGGTGTACACAAGCAGACATAACCCAAATCGACTCCAAAAAATCATACATCAATAATGGAGAACTGAGACAACATATAAATACGGGCTTGGGAAAAATAGTGAGAGTGGGAGGGTTTCGACAAAATAGTGAGGTGAGAGGTGGGAGGGTTTCGACAAAATAGTGATGGTTTCTCCAAGTTTGAGAAAAAATAGAGGGGGGAATAGGTACAATGTCTTCTGAAAGAGGGTTATGGTGAGAGTGTACAAAGAGGGGTAGTTTACCAAAATAGCCTTTATGTTTGAATTAAAGTGAAAGAGATAATTAATTAGTGTGGAAGAAAAGAGGGAGAATCCAAAATTTTCAAGGACAAAATATGTAGTGTGGGAATAACTCATCGTATGACATATAAGTTGTATCTTATAATGTCACATGAATGTGTAAATTTTTTTTATCTATATATATATATATATATATATATATATATATATATATACTAGCGTATACCCGTGCCTGAAGGCACGACGAAAATTGTCCAAAGTACGTAATCGCAAATCGACGAAAAATTTTAAAAGTTCGTAATCGCGAAACGACAAAGATATCGTTCCCCAACAAAACAAAAGAAAGTGTAATTTTAAAAAAATTGGTCATAATCTCCCTTATTTATAGGACTATCTACCCTGCTTAACAAATAACAAATTGTCCAAAACCATTCAAATAATCTAAATTCATCAAACAAACTCACATATAACATGAAATATATTATGGTCATCAACTGGATCCACATTGCCTCTAATAAACAAAATGTCCATTTAAAAAAAATTGGACATAGTCTCCTTTGTTTATTGGACTATTGGACATAGTCTCCCTTGTTTATTGGGCTAACCACCCTCTTAAGGGATAACAACAAATCCAACAATATTAAATGATCTCAAATTCATCTAACAAATAATTCAAAGAAACAAACTTCATAACAAAAATAACTTATATATCAACTTAGGTCTAAGGGCTTTAGACGGATATTTTTCTTCTTCATCATCCTCGCTGAATGAGTATGCCACATCCTTCAAAGCTTTAGAGATTCCTGAGATGACAACTTGTGGAGAATTTTGACCGAGAATAACTGTATATGCAAGCAATATAGAAAAATTATGTAAAAATTCTAAAAAATGTGAGAAAAATAAAATAACCAATATCATATCTAATGAATAGAAAATACCATACATTTCATCCGCATGAGTTTGTCTATCGAGACCCTGCAACATATATCGTTTCGGATCTTGGCCATATGAGTCATCTGTCAACAAATATACATATTCACAAAGTGTTAATAGAGAGGGAAGTGTGGAGCATTCGTGATGTTGACGAACAATTCATCTTATTTTTAATCTGAATCCAGCTAAGTCCCTGTGACACCCCGCTCAAAATAATAACGGGTGGCCAGCCCTATACTATATTAAATCAGGTATCTGAGATGGCACAGTCTCAGCATAAACTGACAATACAAAATAATATAAGGCTAACTACCCAAAATCATTAAAAGTAGGTTGTCAAAAAATTTAAACTTTTATTTAACAACAACAAAAAAACCAATTTTGCAACCATATCCAATAATGCACATCTAACTATGATGAGTGATAAGTGCAAACAACAATATATAAAAGAGTGCAATACAATGTACAACAAAATCTCTATAAGGAAATACCCGAATATGCTGTCGGGTAACAGACAATACAAATCTAAGAAATGAAATATGAAAGTGTTAATCTACAACACTTGAGTACAAACTCAATAGACAACTGAATCCTAATCTAGATATACAAAATAGGAATCGACTAAAGCAAAATGCCGCAACAGTCCGCTACTGCCACAGCTCCACGAAAACACTGGATGGATGAACATCAATGGCGTCCATGCGGAGGAACACACTACAAGAATTTGCACCATTAGCAACATACAAATTATGTTGCTAAAGTTAGAAATATGTTGCTAAAAGCTTTTGGCAACATATTTTGCTATGTTGCCAGCTTGTTACCCATTGCCTGTCTAGGAAACCCTTTGGCAACACAGCAGATATGTGTTGCTGAATGTATACTTTTGGCAACACGCAATTGTGTTGCCAAAAGTATTTTATAATTTGTCAAATTTATAATAAAAAATATTATTTGTGTTGCCAAAAGTCACTCAACAGCAACAAAAATAATTGTGTTGCCAAAAGCTATACATTTTGGCAACATGAGAGTTGTGTTGCCAAAAGGCTATACATTTGACAACACAAGTCTTGTGTTGCCAAAAGTCACTCAACAGCAACAAAAATAATTGTTTTGCTAAAGGTATAGCTTTCGGCAACACAAGACCTGGGTTGCCAAAAAGGTATACCTTTGACAACACAGGTCTTGTGTTGCCAAAAGCTATACCTTTGGCAACACAAGAGCTAGGTTGCCAAAAGAATAGCCTTTTGGCAACCCAGGTCTTGTGTTACCAAAAGCTATACCTTTGGCAACACAAGAGTTGGGTTGCCAAAAGTTATCTTTTCGCAACCAAATATTTGTTTCCATATCCAAAGTGATAGATGTAGATAATAACTTTCGGCGACAAAAAATTGTGTTGCCAAAAGTACTAGATTTTTATTTATCACCTATTATTTTTTTCGCAATTGAAAACATTTTTAAAATTGCACTTTTTTCATCAAACATACAACCTTATAATACAAAATAACATTGCAAATTTGTCATACAATCATAAGTAATAAAAAATTCCACAATTTTCAACCAAATCTCACAAATATGAATTACAAAATAATATTTCATCACAATCCAAGTATAAAAGTACAAAATAAATGCGTCCCAAATACGAACATAACAAATCCCAACACATCAAAAGATGTTAAAAAAGTCCACGCAAACTAAAACGACGGCGACAATATGGCTCCCCTACACATAAGAAACCCCAGCTCCAAGCCACCACGAACATATTAACTCCAAGCAAAATCCATCATCAACCTGCACAAAATACAAAAATAAATGACTACATGAGTTTTTATAACTTCAAATGCATGTATGTTTGACTTAATCAATTTAAAACACTCTTTAATTTCAGAAAATTTCGGCAGAGTTTCCTTTGTTTATTCATGAAATCGAACCTGTTTTTAACATTAAAATAAATCCAACAGCAAAAAAACACCACTAAACCACCATTAAATCCCTTTTACCGATTTAATATCTAAAAATAGTATCCGAGTAGCTACATAAACTTAAATAAGTATCCGAGTAGCTACATAAACTTAAATAAGTATCCGAGTAGCTACGTACCTCGATCCTCCGTATCCATTGACTTTTCCATGTGTCGCAAATCCATTTTTATTCTACACAAAATACAAAATAAATTATAATCTATCCGACTTCAAAAGATAATAATAATTTATAACTATTATAGTTATATATAAATAGTTACATATAACTGTTATAGAAACAGTTATAATAGTTTTTATATGTATAAACTGTTTATATATTTATCTATATAAACAGCTGTTCATATTTTTTTCCATATATATATATACTATATATATATATATATATATATATATATATATATATATATATATATATATATATATATATACATACTGTTATGTATATATATATATACAAACAGGTGTGTATATATATATACATACTGTTATACTAACAAGTGTGTATATATATATATATATATATACTATTATGTATATATATACACACATATATATATACACCTATATATACATATACCTAACAGTACATATATATACTGTTAGGTATATATATACTGTTATGTGTATGTATATATAGGTGTATATATATATGTGTGTATATATATATACATAATAGTATATATATATATATATATATATATATATATATATACATAACAATTATGACTATTAGGTATATATATATACATAATAGTATATATATATAACAATTATGACTATTAGGTATATATATATATACATAATAGTATATATATACATAACAATTATATACATATGTATATATAGGTGTATATATATATATACATAACAGTATGTATTGTTATGTATATATATATATATATATATATATACACTTGTTAGTATATATATATATATATATATATATATATATATATATATATATATATATATATATATACATACATAACAATATGGTAGTATGTATGTATATATATATATATACTAACAGGGTATATATATACTAACAGGTGTATATTGTTAGTATATATACCGAGTATAGTATGTATATATATACATACTGAGATATATATATACATACTGTGATAAATATGTATATATAACAGTATAGTCAAACCGGAATTCCCATGACTGGGATCGGTTACTACGAGTTACATTGGTCCCGTTCGAGGAGTTCGTTCCTCTTCGGGACAATTTTATGGCTGTTTTACGTTTTCAACCTTCAGTGTCACATTTTTATTCTTAAGTCTCACTTTTTGCAAATTTAAGTCGTACACTCAAATCGGGAGGGCAGTGACTACACGGCCGGTTCCTAAGACTTACATTGGTCCCGTGCGAGGTGTTCGTGACTCTTACGGGACCATTTTGTGGTTGTTTTACGTTTTCACCCTTCGATTGCATGTTTTTATGCTTAAGTCTAATTTTTTACAAATTTACGTCTTACGCTCAAACCGGGAGCCCGGTGACTACGCGGTCGGTTCCTAAGAGTCACATTGTTACCGTGCGAGTTGTTCGTGACTCTTACGAGACTGTTATGTATTTGTTTTACATTTTCATCCTTCGATGGAATGTTTTTATGCTTAAGTCTAATTTTTGGCAAATTTACGTCGTACACTCAAACCGGGATCCCCGTGACTACGCGGTGTGTTTCAACTAGTGACATTGGTCCCGTGCGAGGTCTTCGTGACCTTTACGCGACCGTTCTGTTGTTGTTTTACGTTTTCACCCTTCGACGGCATGTTTTTAT
Organism: Sambucus nigra; assembly: GCA_949130495.1. NCBI lineage: Eukaryota > Viridiplantae > Streptophyta > Magnoliopsida > Dipsacales > Adoxaceae > Sambucus > Sambucus nigra. The sequence continues at coordinate 145,625,988 of OX422222.1, read as the reverse complement.
GCTTAAGTCTAATTTCTTACAAATTTATGTCTTACACTCAAAGTGGGAGCCCCGGGACTACGCGGTCGATTCCTAGGGGTCACATTGGTCCCGTGCGAGGCGTTGGTGACTCTTACAGGGCCGTTATGTGTTTGTTTTACGCTTTAACCCTTCGATGTCATGTTTTTATTCAAAAGTCTCACTTTTGGCAAATTTACGTCGTACACTCAAACCGGGAGCTGCGTGACTACGCGGCCCATTCCAACGAGTGACATTGGTCCCGCGCGAGCTGTTCGTGACTCTTACGCGGCCGTTCTGTGTTTGTTTTACGTTTTTACCCTTCGATGGCATGTTTTTATGATTAAGTCTAATTTTTTGCAAATTTAGGTCGTACACTTAAACCGGGAGCCCCGTGACTACTCGGTCGGCTCCTACGAGTCACATTGGTCCCGTGCGAGGTGTTCGTGACTCTCACGGGACCGTTTTGTTCCTATTTTACGTTTTCACCCTTCGATGGCATGTTTTTATGATTAAGTCTAATTTTTTGAAAATTTAGGTCATACACTCAAACCGGGAGTCCCGTGACTACGCGATCGGATCCTACGAGTCACATTGGTCCCGTCCAAGGTGTTCGTGACTCTCACGGGACCGTTTTGTTGCTGTTTTACATTTTCACCCTTCGATGGCATGTTTTTATGGTTAAGTCTAATTTTTTACAAATTTAGGTCGTACACACAAACCGGGAGCCCCGTGACTACGCTGTCGGTTTCTACGAGTCACATTGGTCCCGTGCGAGGTGTTTGTGACTCTCACGGGACCGTTTTGTTGCAATTTTACGTTTTCACCCTTCGATGGCATGTTTTTATGATTAAGTCTAATTTTTTGAAAATTTAGGTCGTACACTCAAACCGGGAGCCCCGTGACTACGCGGTCGGTTCCTACGAGTCACATTGGTCCCGTGCGAGGTGTTCGTGACTCTCACGGGACCGTTTTGTTGCTGTTTTACGTTTTCACCCTTCGATTGCAAGTTTTTATGGTTAAGTCTAATTTTTTGCAAATTTACGTCGTGCACTCAAACCGGGAGCCCCGTGACTACGCGGTCGGTTCCTACGAGTCACATTGGTCCCGGGGGAAGTGTTCGTAACTCTTACCCGACCGTTTTGTGGCTATTTTACTTTTACACCCTTGATGGCATGTTTTTATGCTTAAGTCTAATTTTTTGCAAATTTACGTCATACACTCAAATCGGGAGCCCCGTGACTACGCGGTCGGTTCCTACGAGTCACATTGGTCCCGTGCGAAGTGTTCGTGACTCTTACGCGACCGTTCTGTGTTTGTTTTACATTTTCACCCTTCGATGGCATGTTTTTATGCTCAAGTCTAATTTTTTGCAAATTTAAGTCTTACACTCAAACCGGGAGCCGCGGGACTGCGCGGTCGGTTCCTATGAGTCACATTGGTCCCGTGCGAAGTGTTCGTGACTCTTACCCGAACGTTTTGTGGTTGTTTTACGTTTACATCCTCGACGGCATGTTTTTATTCTTAAGTCTAATTTTTTGCAAATTTACGTCATACACTCAAATCGGGATCCCCGTGACTACGCGGTCGATTCCTACGAGTGACATTGGTCCCGTGCGAAGTGTTCGTGACTCTTACGCGACCGTTCTGCGTTTGTTTTACATTTTCACCCTTCGATGGCATGTTTTTATGATCAAGTCTAATTTTTTGCAAATGTAAGTCTTACACTCAAACCGAGAGCCGCGGGACTACGCGGTCGATTCCTAGGGTTCACATTGGTCCTGTGCGAGGCGTTGGTGACTCTTACGAGGCCGTTATGTGTTTGTTTTACGCTTTAACCCTTCGATGTCATGTTTTTATTCAAAAGTCTCACTTTTGGCAAATTTACGTCGTACACTCAAACCGGGAGCTCCGTGACTACGCGGTCGGTTCCAACGAGTGACATTGGTCCCGTGCGAGCTGTTCGTGACTCTTACGCGACCGTTCTGTGTTTGTTTCACGTTTTCACTCTTTGATGGCATGTTCTTATGATTAAGTCTAATTTTTTGCAGATTTAGGTTGTATACTGAAACCGGGAGCCCCGTGACTACGCGGTCGGTTCCTATGAGTCACATTGGTCCCGTGCGAGGTGTTCATGACTCTTACATGACCGTTATGTGGCTGCTTTACGTTTTCATCCTTCGATGGCATGTTTTTATACTTAAGTCTAATTTTTTGCAAATTTACATCGTACACTCAAACCGGGAGCCCCGTAACTACGCGGTCGGTTCCTACGAGTCACATTGCTCCCGTGCGAGGTGTTCGTGACTCTTACGGGACCGTTTTGTGGCTGTTTTACGTTTTCACCCTTCGATGGCATGTTTTTAGGGTTAAGTCTAATTTTTTGAAAATTTACGTCGTACACTCAAACCGGGAGCCCGTGACTACGCGGTCGGTTCCTAAGAGTCACATTTCTCCCGTGCGAGGTGTTCATGACTCTTACTGGACCGTTGTGTGGCTGCTTTACGTTTTCACCCTTCGATGGCAAGTTTTTATGCTTAAGTCCAATTTCTTACAAATTTACGTCTTACACTCAAACCGGGAGCCCCGTGACTACGCGGACTGTACCTATGAGTCACATTGGTCCCGTGCGAGCTGTTAGTGACTCTTACGCGACCGTTCTGTGTTTGTTTCACGTTTTCACTCTTTGATGGCATGTTTTTATGATTAAGTCTAATTTTTTGCAAATTTAGGTTGTATACTGAAATCGGGAGCCCCATGACTACGCGGTCGGTTCCTACGAGTCACATTGGTCCCGTGCGAGGTGTTCATGACTCTTACATGACCGTTATGTGGCTGCTTTACGTTTTCATCCTTCGATGGCATGTTTTTATACTTAAGTCTAATTTTTTGCAAATTTACGTCGTACACTCAAACCGGGAGCCCCGTAACTACGCGGTCGGTTCCTACGAGTCACATTGGTCCCGGGCGAGGTGTTCGTGACTCGTACAGTAATGAGAAAACAGATTATAGATCCTTACATAATTTATATAAGATAAAGTACGGCTTATAAATCACATATCAACACAAATGTTATATGTTATAGCATCATATGTTATATATATAGCTGTTATAACATAAATGCATATATAACAACATATATGTTGTTATAACAGCATATATGTTGTTATATATATAACAGCATATATGTTGTTATATATATAGCAGCATATATGTTATAATATGTTGTTATAACATATATGCTGCATATATGTTATAACAGCATATTATAACATATATGTTGCTATATATATAACAACATATATGCTGTTATAACACCATATATGTTGTTATATATGCATAACGGTGTCGTTATATATGCATAACGGTGTTGTTATATATGCATAACAGCATATTATAACATATATGCTGTTATATATATAACAACATATATGTTGTTATAACATCATATATGTTGTTATATATGCATATATGTTATAACAGCTATATAAATAACATATAAATATATATACTTACCAAATTGATTCGAATTTGGAGATCCTCCGGATACGCTCCCTCGTTCTTGATCCTTACGTATTTTTGCAAACATTTGCATCGTGTATTCCTGGAAATCCTCAAAATTTTTATCTTGGGCCTCTATCTTCTGTTGTTGAGCATCTATCTTCTGTTGTTGGATAGCATTTCTCTCCTCGACTAAAGCCAAATTCTCTCTTAGTAACCTCACCTCTTCATCACGCGCCCTCAATTGTCCTATTGTACTTGAAGCTTTAGAGGGCTTCGGGCCTACCCCCCATCCAACAATATGGCCCGATCTTTTTCCAAAAACTTCTATCGACATCTCCTCTTGTGATATGAAGGGTGCGTTTGGTTGCAAGGATCTCTCTTTAAGCTCCACAAACTTCTCCTGCCATATTTAAAATAGTATAAGCTCATGTTATAATTAGTCAACAAATTGTAAAATAACAATATAAAGAAGTTAGCAATATGGGATCTTTCGCAATATAATTAATTAATCAAAGATGTACATACATATTTTTCCTTGCACTTTGGATCCACCCAGTTATTATTTTTCTCACTCCAATGAGATGATTTAAAGAAGGCAGTAATATGTGGTCTCTCACCACCCTTTTCTTCAGCCTATTCATAAATGGAACCAATGAGAATATGATTTCACATTGATAAGTAATTAAATTCATAAATTACATAACGCATCACCTCGATTGACATGGCAGCTACAAATGATCGTGACCCACAAGTATGATTCCAAGGTAAACTAGCACGTGCTAATTGACCTTTTACTGACCTTGCCTAATTAAAAACATAAAAAAATACTAAATGGATCTCCAATAATGCAATTTTCAAGGAATAGCTAAATTACAAACATAATGAAATACGAATTACATACCTTGAACTTCTCACCACTCCAAACATCATCTATCATGTACTTCCAATCGCTTGGTGTAACCCCTCCATATGAATTCTTTTTAGGGTCGACTCCATCCTTCAATAATTTCGTGTAATGTATGTACATTTTAGTCCACAGCCACTGTACCTCCGTGTACACTTCCTATGAATAGCATGTCTGACAAACTCATCCTCATCATAGTTAACAATATCGAATTTATCCTGCAAATTTACTTTAATTAGAAATACACACAATAACATCGAAAGAATATCTAACTGAAAGAATCAAATATAACTACCCGAATCGAGGCGATTACTGCATCTCATGTCCCAGAATCAATTTCCCCCCAACGAGTCACCCCTTGAAGTGGTGCCGCATTTCGAATCTCAATTCCGATTTGTTGTCCTAGAGAAGGAGCATTTACACTCATAGGTGCCCCATCACCTTCCAACACACACACTTCAAGTTTTCCATGTCTTTTTACCGTTTTCTCAACCTTCATTCCACGTGTTAATCCTCGAACTCGCTTTTTGGTTCTACTAGCTGTAGAAAAATAAAGTAATATAAATGTCATTGATTGATGTTAAGTATTACATAAAGTAATATAATAAATGTCAAGTATTATATAATAAACTACTAATAAAATAATCAAAATAACTTACATATCAAGGAAACATCCGGAATATCGGCCTGTATATCTTCAACAACATCATTGATTGATGTTCTTTGTTGGAGACGCATTGAGGAGTGACTTGAGCTTCATGTTTTAATAAAAAATAAAGACAATTATATATACAATAAGTAAATTTAAACAATCTAAACAAAAATGACTTACGCATCATGGAAACATCAAGAACAGTAACTTGTATATCTTCTACGGCATTATCATTTGATGTTCTCTGTTGAAAGTGCACCGAGGAGTGACTCGAACCTCCTGTTTTAATGCGAAAGTAAGATAATTATATATACAAGAAGTAGATTTAAACAATCTAAACAAGATTTCGAAGAAAAATAAATAAGTTTATATATAAACTGTTATATATATAACAGTTTATATATAACTGTTTATATATAAACTTCTATATATAAGTTGTTATATATAAGCAGCTTATATATAAACTGGTTATATATAAACTGTTTTATATATAACCAGTTTATATATAAAATGCTTATATATAACAGCTTATATATAAACAGTTATATATGAACTGTTATATATATAAATTGTTATATATAAACTGCTTATATATAACAGCTTATATATAGCAGTTTATATATAAACGGTTATATATAAATTGTTATATATAACAGTTTATACATAAACTGCTATATATAAGCTGTTATATATAAGCAGTTTATGTATAAACTGGTTATATATAAACTATTTATATAGCAGTTATATATATATATATATATATATATAACTTTATATATATTATGTTACCTGCATTGTTGGTCACTGGTGGTACTCGTGACATATTGATTTGGGGGTTGAGTGTCTCCTCAAATGAGGCTTCTCTCGTCGGGGGGGAGGGAGAACGACGAAATAATCGTCGTACGGGCGCCATGTTCGAGACCTACCAATACAAAATACAGTTTAATTAGTGATGCAAAAAATGTATAGAATCTATATATGTACTTTAAAGTATATTGAGGTAATGAACATAAACTTAATTTCAATTACACTACCATGCATGCATTACCTTCTCCATTTGAGGATTAGAATACTCATTATTATCATCACTGACATCCTCACCACTGGACGAACTAAGATCCTCCTCACCATCGGGCAATCTGTACTCGTCATCATCTCGTACATTTACATTAAAATTTTGATTCTTACTGAATCTAATCTCGTTAGGCACCAATGCATTCAGTCGCAATTGATTCTTCTTAATATTATTGAGCCTTTCTTTCTTATATGCTAACATCATACGACCCGTATGTCTAGGTTGAAGCCATATTTTTTCCTTTGGAGGCATATTTTTCGACTAAACACAAAAATTAAATAAAATAAAATGAACATCACACTTCATAACGAATTACGCTAGATGGAAACATATAACTTGATTAATAATATTTGATAAAGCTAATTTGACACAACACGTAACGAAATAGGAACAAACATTTAACATTACATATCAGTATCAATATCATAATCATAATCCATTTTCTTCGTTATCTCCATTCTCTAATTTGATAAAACTAATTTGGCACGAGACGTAACGAATTACACTAGATAGAAACATAAAAAGTTTGTCCACATACAAAACAAAATAGGAACAAAACATTTAACATTACATATCGGTATCAATATCATAATCATAATCCATTGTCTCCCCATCTTCTTCGTTATCTCCATTCTCTAGCATTGTTTCATCATCAACGACATCATCATCATCATCATCATCATCATCATCATCATCATCATCATCAATGTTTTCCCCCATTGGATGCAGAACCCTATCACTAGGGATAACCTCAGGAATTGCATCATTCCTATGAAATTGAGTAGCAGTATCTTCAACGACGATTGGGATAACATTTGTTGTTTCGACTTGTTGGAACACGTCACCAGATCCATGCAATTCTGCTGCCCCGGTATCATCGTCATCCAACTCCGGTACATCCCAGGTTCCCCGATGTTGGACTTTTTGTACGATTTGCCATTGTGCACCTAACTTTGTATCATTGACATAGAAAACTTGTTGAACCTGACTAGGCAAAACAAATGGATCATCTTTATACCACCGACTCTTGACATCAATACTAATAAAATGTGAATCAGTGTGCATTGTCTTCCTACTACCGGTGTTGAACCATTCGCATTGGAACAAAATGACTTTATTCCCGTAAATATATGTCATCTCATAAATTTTGCTCAAGTAACCGTAAAAGTCTAGCTCACGACCCTCATGTTCCCCTTTGGATACCAACCCACTATTCTGACTCCTACGATGCATGTCTTGGTCCCTAGTATGGAATCGAACTCCATTGCAAATGCAACCCGAATACATATTCACTATCACGTTAGGTCCATTTGCTAATGACCAGCGCTCAGCATTTGCTTTGGGGGACCCTTGCGCTCGTAAAATATTCATCTATATAAACAACATATGAAAGTCGTATTAAATTATTGTTAAAGTGATGCAAAGTAACTTTCTTTATATATATCTTACCCGTTCTTTAAACCACTTCGGAAATTTTTGGCGTTGAATTTGAAGTATGTCACGTCCATTTGGAATTTGAAGTAGACTTTTGTGATCCCTAATTAGAGAAATTTAATTTATTAATAAAATGGACAATCAAACAAAAAGGTCATGAATATTATAAATTTGAAACACGTACTCTAGATACGGCTCAACCTCAACAATTTTATACAACACAAACCACTTAGCCATATTGAGCTCCTTTTCAGACACATCAGGAGCCCTTGAGATACATCCGAAAGGACGGACATTTTGGTTAAAGACAACTAGCCCCAAGCCACGTTCGCCACCATCACAATTGCGTTCTTCTCTATTAAATACGGTTTCAACATGGCTCAAGTACATTGAGCAAAAAGTCAAACACTCTTTCACGATGTACGTCTCCGCAATGGAACCTTCAGGCCTGGCTCGGTTAGATACAAATTCTTTTAAAGTTCCAAGAAACCTTGAAATTAATAATAGTTAGATGAATATTACACATTTTACACATTTTTCAAGATATTAAACTAAATTAACGTTATAATAGTTTCATTTACCTTTCAATTGGAAACATCCATCGATATTGTACTGGTCCAGCAAGTTTGGCCTCACGTGCCAAATGAACCTCCAAATGGACCATTACATCAAAGAATGCCGGGGGGAAAATCTTCTCCACTTTGCGAAGTATCAGAATTACGTGTTCCTCTAATTTCTCCAAATCTGTCTGCACTAATGTTTTGGAGCACAACTCCTGAAACCATTCACCCAACTCAGCCAGTGTAATACAAATATCTTTAAGAAGGTATCCATGCATCCCAATGGCAAGAATTCGTTGTAACAAGACATGACAATCATGGCTTTTAAGGCCCAATAATTTTTCAGCCTTTGTAGTCACACATCTTGAGATATTTGCAGCATAGCCATCTGGATACTTAACTGATTTCAAAAAATCATAAAAATACTCCTTCTCCTTTGGGGTTAATGTATATATTGTGGGAGGCTTGACATAAGACCCATCAGGACGCTTTTGTAAGTGCAATTTCGCCCTTATGCCCATATCTTCTAGATCAAGGCGTGCTTTTTCTGTGTCCTTGTTCTTCCCATCCATGTTCAATATTGTTCCAAGTAAATTGTCACATATATTTTTCTCAATGTGCATCACATCAAGGTTGTGACGAAGCTTTAGTGTTTTCCAATACGGGAACTCGTATAAAATGCTTTTCTTTGTCCAGTTCAATTCTGTTGGGTCACGAGGCCTTTTCTTGTTGCTCGGATGCTTTCCAAACTTGGCCTTTGACAAGCAATTCAATTGATTTAGTACTTTTTCCACTGGTAACTCCAAGGATCGAGTTTGATTCTCAGACATACCATTAAATGCCTTACTCCTTCGTAAAGTATGGTCCTCGGGAAGGTTACTTACTTCGCAGGCGTTGAGATAATGCATCATCATTACATGGGGGACAAGCAAGATAACCTTTCGTACTCCACCCAGATAAGTTACCATAGGCAGGAAAGTCGTTTATCATCCACATTATAGCTGCATGCATCCGAAATGTTTGTTGAGTAGAGGCATCATAAGTGAGTACGCTATTTTCCCACAACTCGTTCAACTCATCAATCAATGGTCGCATGTAAACATCAATTTCTTTACCGGGGGCATTAGGCCCAGGAATAAGTAAAGTCATCATGAAAAATGGATCCTTCATGCAGTTCGAGGGTTCCATGTTATATGGCATCATTACCATAGGCCACATGATATAAGAGGTGCTCATGTTCACAAAAGGGTTGAACCCATCGGTGGCGAGGCCTAGCCTCACATTACGGGGATTCTTAGCAAAATCAAGATAACATCGATCAAAGTCCTTCCACTCCTCACTATCAGCTGGATGCCTCAATATCCCATCATCCACGCGCTTATCACTGTGCCATCTCATGATTGTAGCCGTCTTCCTTGACATAAACAATCTTTGCAACCAAGGTGCCAATGGAAAGTAGCGTAGTACCTTTTGAGGGATCTTCTTACCATTGCCAAAATTGGGCTTGTATCTAGACTCCCCACATATCAGACAATTATCAAGAGATGCATTCTCCTTCCAAAAGAGAGCGCAATCATGTTGGCATGCATGGATTGTCTCATATCCCAAGCCTAATTCTCGTAGCAGCTTTTTGGCTTCATAAATCGATTTCAGAACCAAATTCCCTGCAGGCAGAAAATCCACTAATACCTCCATCAACATGTCAAATGACTTATTACTCCATTTACCCACAACCTTCAAATGAAACATTGTAATCACAAATTTCAATAGCGTATATGTTTTGCAGCCCGGGTATACCTCACGTTGGGCAGCCTTTAGTATTTTTTCGATATTTTGCACATCATTCGTTTTGGTGTTATCATACGCTTATTCTGTCCCAAAATCCCCTGAATCACACCCCGTATAAGTCCCCCTACAATAGTCTTCTACTAATTCGGGGAAATCGTCATCCTCGTCTTCATTATCACCAATTTCAACATCCGTGTCATCTTCAGATTCATCGATTTGGTGTTGCAAAATAGATTCCCCATGATGAACCCAGATCTTATAACTTTCCATTATGCCATGTCGTACTAAATGATACATCACAACATGGCCAATGTGCCAATAACGATTACAACAATTATTACACGGGCATTGAATTGTACCATTTTGGCTCACTTTGGCCATTTCTCTGTCAACAAAAGACTTAGCACCTTCACGATACCGCTCGCCTACTCTATGCTTAAGTGTCATCCAACTCTTGTCCACTTCTTCCATATCTGTTTATTGAGAGATTACATAAACAACAATAAATGAATTAAATTTTACTTAAAAGTTACCTTTTTTCTTCGTATATTTCATACAAAGCAATATAATTTAAACTCTTATCGACCCCTTACATATTCACTAATTGAGAGAGTACATAAACAGCAAATGATGAATTAACTTTTACGAAGAAGTTACAATTTATTTCCTTGTGCATCTCGTATAAAACAATATAATTGTATCTCCTCTAAAAGGTGAGTGGTCCTATCCCATTCAAGACCGCATATTTCTGTAACACACTTAGCATCTCATCCACATTGTTTCAATCTGAGGAAATTTCGGCAGCATATCCCCATAGTTCTCCAAGTACACGACATAGATTCACAAGTGTTGGCGTTATTTCAATTGATGTCGATTTATCAATTGAATTAACACTCAACACCACATCAATCTAGTATGTACCCAGAGAACATTAAGAGACGGCAACAGAAGTTCCCCCAAAAGTAACAAGTGCACACCACTAAGTACATTATTATACAGAATCTATGCAGTCCCAAACTGTCCAAACGGTACAATTCAAGAGATCTCATTACAGGGGTAATGACTCTCGAACGGGTCTAAGGTCTATTGAATGCGTACGCATAAGAACTAGATGGCTAGTATCTATGCTCACTATGTGTAACTTGAGAGGTTTATTACTATGTATAGTTTACCCTACTTTTAATTGATGCTTTGAAAGTTATGTTGCTCACCACATTAAAACCACCAATCAGATAATAATATTTATACTTTACTTTTAAATTCTTAGACCACAACTAACCCCTTGCAAAAATACTATTAAAACTATAATTAAAGAGCAATGCACATATCTTCTAAACATTAATTTGAATATTATAAACCGAAAAAAGGGAAATAACATAAATAAATTTGCAGTAGCTATAAAATTGCAGTACAAATTGTAGCTTCCATCCATTTGATTGTTTTTCAGCAAACAAAAATAAATTCGTAGTAGCTATAAAATAGGAATCACAATAATGTTTATCAATCAAAGTCAAGATAGCCCATTTAAAGCCATCATCAGATTTGTAAACAGATTCATGTCCATAACCAACTCTTCCACAAGACCCAAATATGTAAAGTGGAGAAATAAGCAAGGAGATGACCTAAATCAATCATTCTCATCAAAACCAAATCAGCATAAACACTAATTTTTACTATAAAACTAATATAATAAAATATAATATATTTACAAATAAACAAATGAGGTATAGAGTAAGGATTGTCAAACGAATGATGTACCTGAAAAGAAGTGAACAATCGATTTCTGATAAATGTTTTAGAGAAGCATTTATGGTTAAAATCTTGGGGATCTTCACTAGGACCATTCGTTTGAACTCACCGAAATCGATTTCTGATAAATATAAAATCGACTTTTCTCATTGAACGAGGTGGTGGACGAGGATTGAACGAGGGGAAGAGCAGGATGGAGGGATAGAAGGACGGAGGAGAGGGAGAGCAGGACGGAGGAAAGGTTAGGGTTCGGTTTCGGTGAGCGGAGAGGGAGAGGGAGAGTTTTTTTTTTTTTGGTCTTTTATCTAACTTAACGGCCAACAAAAATTAGTAACAAACAAATAAAAATATTTTTGGCATCATAATTTACTTTGTTGCCAAAAGTATGAGATTTTTCTCAACCCACTCCTATGTTGCCAAAAGTTAAGTCATGTTGGGCAACAAAAAAATATGATGCTAAAAGCCAAAAAATTCCCCTCTTTTATTTTGCTAGCTTCCCGCTTGAAATTTTAACTTTTTCCAACAAGTTTTATTTTATGTTGCCAAAAGTACAATGTAAAATAGTCTTTTGGCAACATAATTCAAATTTTGTTGCCAAAAGGGTATCTTTGGCAACAACAATATCTTATGTTGCTAAATATTGTTGCTAATGGTGCAAATTCTTGTAGTGACACCTAAAGTAATACAATATCTACATGGAGGGAGAAAATATAAACGGGTCAGAGCCCGAGTTGAAAAACATTTTATAGCAAGTGTATTAAAATACATAATAATTATAAATACATTATTACATGATTAAGGTGGAATCGAACTCTCCATAATAATTCAACTCACCTCTCAACTAAAGCGCGCACTAAACGTATGCATCTGATCTCCAAATTGATGCCCAATTCTATTAAGGTAAGATGATTCTAACTTAAACCCAATTGAAGTATTTAAGAAAAACCATCTAACCTATCTCCCAATCTACACTTATCTATGATCTATAAATTATATACATTAACTTTAATGTAATAGTTATAGTTATCTTTATAATGTTCATTTGTTGAACATATAAAGTTGCATAATCATATTCATAACCACATCATCACAATACATCAACATTCTCAATTACTAGAATTTCATATATTCTAGTTATGCCATCATTTGGCATATAAACAATATATAATATATATATATATATATATATATATATATATATGCGCTATTAGCATCAAGAGTTAAGCACTAAACTCCTCCCGATTCTTAACACGACACTGCATTTTTTGCGTGGGACGTCTCGCCGAGGCGAAATCCAAACAAGGAACCCCCCGTTACATTACTCCTGACCGTATTGATCCTCGAGGTTCATTATTCCTTCAATGCATGATGCATGTAACCCAAATTATTATCCAATTCTAATTAATTAAATATTCCCAATTCATAACAGTACACGGTGTTTCATGCGTGGGACATCTCGCCGAAGCAAAATCCAAACAAGGAACCCCCCCGTTGCACTACTCCTGACACTGTCGATTGTCGGGATAGGTGATATATATATAAATATGAGCATTAAGGACTAACTTCTCCCCAAGTTCTAATATTACACTGCGGTTCGTGCATGGGACGTCTCGCTGAGGCGAAATCCAAACAAGGAACCCCCGCGATACACTAATCCTGACAATGAAGGTCGTTGAGGTCCATTAAGCCCCCGATACCCATATACAACACAATCAATTACCATCCAACCGAGCTATAACTCGAGGACGCAGGCTCACATGTTATCATCTTCCAGCAGCCCATACACGTAGCAAACTGGGGCCACCTGGTGGGGTTCAACGACACCCACATCATGATCAACTCACGCGTACAACATCTCGGGAAATGGTCATAGCTCCTAACCGACAAGTGAGAACGTCATATACCCCCGACTTCTCACCCCCAAAAGAATGCATATATATATCGCATAAATAATCACAATGGACGACTATGACTTGGAGAATATCCACACCCTACTCTTTGAGCCAGGATGCTCACCCTCAACGCACGCAACTTCCCAATGATAGCAAGGAGGGGGTATGCTTCACTATATGTTGATATACCATCATATAAGGTATACATACATCATCACATCATATAAAGATATACAATCATATAAGGTATACTTGCCACATCATTAACATTTTCAATATTACGCACTTAGGCGTAGTTGAATTTATATCATTATTTAGTATATCACTCTCTTTTGATACACTAACCGTCAATTCTCACACATTAACCCCACTTGGTATTCATTATACTATTTCTCGCTTGAAGCTCACAAGTCGCTTCTAAAAATGAATTGTTTCTAAATTCAATTCTTGTTAAGGATATTCTTTTATCCTAACGCTCTTCAATTATCATTTCTCATTGTGTGATACATCTCCCAAATCAAACATCAATAAGGATATTTCTATATCCGTATGCACATCAATTAGCATTTATAATTCTTCATCCATAATAGGGTTCAATTTATTTTATGAACCTTTAAGGTTATCCCATTTGGAATTGGATTTTAAATCCAATATCACTAAGCTTATTATCATTCTTCTATATGAATTCAATAATTATCTCCTAATAGAGTCTCCAATCAAGGTGGGCTTCCCCACTTAGAAAATACCAAAATCTCTAATCGGTATTCCCTCAATTTTAGTCAATATGACTCCAAAATTTCTTATAAGGGAAACTCACTAAAAGTCTCCAAAACATACTCCAAATAACTCCTATAGTTGTTCCCAATCGATAACCTCAAACAAAATGGAATGAAATTCTCCCTAGAAAAACATTAATTCACCCTAAAAAAACATTCCCCCAAAAGCCCAATTCCGAATCGATTCGGGCCAATTCCGAATCGATTCGGCCCAGTGAATCGATTCGGATCGGAAGGCGAATAGATTCGGGTCATCAGACCTGGGACTCTATCTCAGGTCGAATCGATTCGGATGGGGTCCGAATCGATTCGGTCACTCAGACCTGGGCACCTGCACATTTCCGAATCGATTCGGCCCTTCAGAACTCTCGAAAATGGCTACTTTTTATTTAGCCTAAAATCCCCAAAATTCATTTTTAATCATTACTCTCCATATCTCTTCAACTCAATCACAAATATATCATCAATATTCATCCTAGAATACATATAAACTAATTTCTATCCTCAAATCAAAGATCTACATATCAAATCTAAGATTATACCCAAAAGTTAGGTTTTGATAAACTAAACCTAAAACCCAAATATTCAATCCACAAATCATGCAATAAATGGTACACAACAATTATTTAGCAAGTTTAATCACTTGCCTCGGGTTCGTAGGGTCTGAATCCGCCTTGAGATCGCGTGGATGCCGAAAAATCCTCTTCATCTCTCTTTTCTCCTTCCTTCTCTTCTTCTTTCTTCTTCTCTCTTTCTTTCTTTCTTTCTTTCTATTTCTATTTCTCTCTTTGGAGAAATAATCTCCCGTAGGCTTAATAAGCCTTTTTCCCAAATGTACCCATCTTTAAATGATAATACACACTTTAAATGACCCGGTAACTTTAATTCGTGTCAAATGGTTCTAAATTATTTCAGAACCTAAATAGACCCCAAGTACAGTCATTTCTACTTTCTCGACCCTTCCGGACACAATTGTACCCTTAGAATTGCCATTCGACACACTTTCTAACAACTTCAAATTTTGACCCCAAATGCCAATTTAATTATTCTCCAATTAAAATAATATTTATTTCTCCCAAAATAAATAAATCATCATCTCCAAGACCTCGGGTTGTTATAAAGTTACCCACTTACAAAAATTTTGTCCTCGAAATTTTAGCTAAGCCTAATTCTCCAAAGCTCAACTTGTTCTACTACTCCCATCCTCACTAATCCTATCTCCAACCTTCTAACTTCCCACGATGAATTTATTTTAATTTACTTTATTTTAAGTCAATGTTGAGTTTTATAAAACCATTTTCCACAACTAAGGCACCCATACACCCATTATATTCGAGCTATTGCTCGTACCAATCATAAAGAGGCTTCATTTGCCTCCAATGTTCCACATTTCCATAAATATAATACTAACATTTTAATAGTATAAATTTTTTTAATGGTCCAAGAAATAACTCCTCTCAATTCCTGACATTCGCCAATTTCGTGAGGGGGACGTCTCGCAAAAGAGAAATCCAAATAAGGAACCCTCCCAATACACTACTATGAGGTGACGTCGAGGAATGAGAGTTTGTTAAATCCGGACTACAGTTTGAAAATATTTTGGGAAAAATCATTTTGATATGGCCCAAGGCCTAGAAAAAGTTTTATTTTGAAAAACAGTTATGAAAATATTTTGGTTTATGTCTTACTACATTTACATAGAGTGACTTATGTCCCACACAGGGTCTTTTAAATCATCATACATATAACAATATGTAGCTCACAAAAATTAGCATAATCATGAGCTAAACTTTTCCTGCGTCCCAATCAATCCACAATCCAAACTTTTATCAAAAATCACATCTTACATCATTTTAATATATCGCCATTCATAAGGCTCATCCATATCTGGAATGCAGCAATTATATAAGTCTATCATGACTATATAAAAATAAGTAGTTTTATCATTACTACTTATCACATCATAACCATTCTTACATTTACCACAAAGCTTATAGCTCTTTTTGAGCACATTACAAAATTATCTTTTATATCGAAAGATAATAACATAAGAGCCTAACTTGCTCAAATTTCCCCCTTAGGGTCATTACATACATAATAACGCTATAGCACTACCCTTTCATCAATATCTCCCATACGATATATCAAAACTTCATATAGTAATAATCCTATTCATAAAGGAAAATTAACTTACATCATCCATCTTTAGTCCGATTGCCCATCCTCATCAATGGGATCCCAAACAAAGTCCCCCGGTCTAAAATGACCTCGAATCTTTTGTAGGGGTTGCACTTCCAAAACATCATCAAAACGTGGTCCTTTATTTCTTTTAGGACAATATCTCTTTCTATGACCTATTTCTTTACAAAATAAACACTTACCCACAAATCCTTTCCGCCCACTCGCATTATTGGCACCCTCATCGCCAAACATACTTGATGAACTAGAATCTCCCAAGTTCTTACTCTCTTGCGAACGAAGACGATATTCATGACACTTTAATAGTGTTGCATTCACTATCTCGACGAAAGTCGCTAACTTAGGACTCTCTAACAAATGTTGTCAAATTTTCAAATCTAAACCTTCAATAAACTTCGATATACGTTTCTCTTTCGTATTTACCTCATCAGGTACTAATTTCGCCCATCTAGAAAAATCTTCTTCATATTCTGCCACCGTTCTATTACCTTGAAAAATTTTCACATCTCTAGTAGAGGGAGGAAAATATCTTCGATCAAAACGTTCCCAAAATTCTATTATAGGTAAAGTATCTTTCTGCTCAGATGTGGTGACAGACTCCCACCATTTAAGAGCTGCACCCGATAACTTAAAGGTGGCTAAAAATTGCTTCCGCACATCACTACACTCAACCATACGGAGGTGCCTCTGCATACTATTCTTCCATTGACTGGCAGCCATTGCATCAACTCCCCAGCAAACTCGGGAGGATGCCCCTTACTAAAATCTTCCTTCACTCGCTCCCATAAGGATAATCCTAAATGGGGTTGGGCAGCTTGAACGACAGATTGTTGCGTCGTCATAGAAATGGCAGCAGTTACTGCTTGTGCCATAATATTGGAAACTTCATCTGCAGTCACGTTCCTTTGAGTCGTTTGGGGTTGCACATTCCCTTTATTTGCCTTGACTGAACGACCTCTCTTCGGTGGCATCTGAAACAAGAACAATTGTATCAGAACACCTTTCAAAAGTTTTCAAATCACAAAAGAAATATGGATGTATGAACGCAACCGTCCTAATAATAAGGCTCTACATCAAGAACTCTTACGGAAGATCGTTGTAACGCACACAAATCCTAAAGACACTAGAACCTGATGCTCTGATACCATCTGTGACAACTCGCTCAAAATAATAACGGGTGGCCAGCCCTATACTACATTAAATCAGGTATCTCAGATGGCACAGTCTCAACATCAACTGACAATACAAAATAATATAAGGCTAACTACCCGAAATCATTAAAAGTAGGTTGTCAAAAATTTAAAACTTTTATTTAACAACAATAACAAAACCAATTTTGCAACCATAACCAACAATACACATCTAACTATGATGAGTGCTAAGTGCAAACACCAATATATACAAGAGTGCAATACAATGTACAACAAAATCTCTACAAGGAAATACCTGAATATGCTGTCGGGTAACAGACAATACAAATATGAGAAATGAAATATGAAAGTGTTAATCAACAACACTTGAGTACAAACTAAATATTCAACTGAATCCTAATCTAGATATACAAAGATAGGAAACGACTAAAGCAAAATGGCGCAATAGTTCGCTACTACCACAGCTCCATGAAAACACTAGATGGATGAACATCAATGGCGTCCATGCGGAGGAACACCTAAAGTAATACAATATATACATGGAGGGAGAAAATATAAACGGGTCAGAGCTTGAGTTGAAAAACATTTTATAGCAAGTGTATTAAAATGCATAATAATTATAAATGCATTATTACATGATTAAGGTGGAATCGAACTCTCCATAATAATTCAACTCACCTCTCAACTAAAGCGCACACTAAACGTATTCACGTGATCTCCAAATTGATGCCCAATTCTATTTAGGTAAGATGATTCTAACTTAAACCCAATTGAAGTATTTTAAGCGAAACCATCTAACCTATCTCCCAATCTACACTTATCTATGATCTATAAATTATATACATTAACTTTAATGTAATATTTATAGTTATCTTTATAATTTTCCGTTTTTGAACATATAAAGTTGCATAATCATCTTCATAACCACATCATCACAATACATCAACATTCTCAATTACTAGAATTTCATATATTCTAGTTATGCCATCATTTGGCATATAAACAATATATAATATATATATATATATATATATATATATATATATATGCGCTATTAGCATCAAGAGTTAAGCACTAAACTCCTCCCGATTCTTAACACGACACTGCATTTTTTGCGTGGGACGTCTCACCGAGGCGAAATCCAAACAAGGAACCTCCCGTTACATTACTCCTGACCGTATTGATCCTCGAGGTTCATTGTGTCTTCAATGCATGATGCATGTAACCCAAATTATTATCCAATTTTAATTAAGTAAATATTCCCAATTCTTAACAGTACACGGTGTTTCATGCGTGGGACGTCTCGCCGAAGCGAAATCCAAACAAGGAACCTCCCCCCCCCCCCCCCCGTTGCACTACTCATAGCACTGTCGATTGTCGGGATAGGTGATATATATATATATAAATATGAGAATTAATGACTAGCTTCTCCACAAGTTCCAATATTACACTACGGTTCGTTCGTGGGACGTCTCTCCGAGGCGAAATCCAAACAAGGAACCCCCCCGATACACTAATCCTAACAATGAAGGTCATTGAGGTCCATTAAGCCCTCGATACCCAAATACATCACAATCAATAATCATCCAACCGAGCTATAACTCGAGGACGCAGGCTCACATGCTATCATATTCCAACAGCCCATACACGTAGCAAACTGGGGCCACCTGGTGTGGTTCAATGACACCCACCTCGTGATCAACTCACGCACACAACGTCCCGGGAAGCGATCATAGCTCCTAACCGAAAAGTGAGAACGTCACATACCCCCGACTTTTTACCCCCAAAAGTGCATATATATATCGCATAAATAATCACAATGGACGATTATGACCTGGGGAATATCCACACCCTGCTCTTTGAGCCAGGATGCTTACCCTCAACGCATGCAACTTCCCAATGATAGCAAGGAGGGGGTATGCTTCACTATATGTAGATATACCATCATATAAGGTATACATACATCATCACATCATATAAAGATATACCATCATATAAGGTATACCTGCCACATCATTAACATTTTCAATATTACGCACTTAGGCGTAGTTGAATTTATATCATTATTTAATATATCACTCTCTTTTGATACACTAACCGTCAATTCTCACACATTAACCCCACTTGGTATTCATTATACTATTTCTCGCTTGAAGCTCACAAGTCGCTTCTAAAAATGAACTGTTTCTATATTCAATTCTTGTTAATGATATTCTTTTATCCTAATGCTCTTCAATTATCATTTATCATTGTGTGAGACATCTCCCAAATCAAACATCAATAAGGATATTTCTATATCCGTATGCAAATCAATTATCTTTTATAATTCTTCATCCATAATAGGGTTCAATTTATTTTATGAACCCTTAAAGTTATCCCATTTGGGATTGGATTCTAAAATCCAATATCACTAAGCTTATTATCATTCTTCTATATGAATTCAATAATTACCTCCCAATAGATTCTCCAATCAAGGTGGGCTTCCCTACTTAGAAAATACCAAAATCTTTAATCGGTATTCCTCCAATTTTAATCAATATGAGTCCAAATTTTTTATAAGGTAAACTCACTAAAAGTCTCCAAAACATACTCCAAATAACTCCTATAGAGGTTCCAAATCGATAACCTCAAATAAAATGGACTGAAATTCTCCCTAGAAAAACATTCCCCCAAAAGCCCAATTCCGAATCGATTAGGGCCAATTCCGAATCGATTCGGCCCAGCGAATCGATTCGGACAGGAAGGCGAAAATGATTCGGGTCATCAGATCTTGGACCCTGTCTCGGGCCGAATCGATTCAGCTGGGGTCCGAATCGATTCGGTCACTCAGACCTGGGCACCTGCACATTTCCGAATCGATTCGGTAGGAGGCTGAATCGATTCGACCCTTTAGAACTCTCGAAAATGGCTACTTTTTATTTAGCGTAAAATCCCCAAAATTCATTTTTAATCATTACTCTACATATCTCTTCAACTCAATCACAAATATATCATCAATATTCATTCTATAATACATATAAACTAATTTCTATCCTCAAATCAAAAATCTACATATCAAATCTAAGATTATACCCAAAAGTTAGGTTTTGATAAACTAAACCTAAAACCCAAAGATTCAATCCACAAATCATGCAATAAATGGTACACAACAATTATTTAGCAAGTTTAATCACTTGCCTCGGGTTCGTAGGGTATGAATCCACCTTGAGATCGCGTGGATGCCGGAAAATCCTCTTCCTCTCTCTTTTCTCCTTCCTTCTCTTCTTCTTTGTTCTTCCTTCTTCTCTCTTTCTTTCTTTCTATTTCTCTTTCTCTCTTTGGAGAAATAATCTCCTGTAGGCTTAATAAGCCTTTCTCCCAAATGTACCCATCTTTAAATGATAATACACACTTTAAATGACCCGATAACTTTAATTCGAGTCAAACGGTCCTAAATTATTTCCGAACCTAAATAGACCCCCAAGTACAGTCATTTCTACTTTCTCGACCCTTCCGAACACAATGGTACCCTCTGAATTGGCATTCGACACACTTTCTAATGACTTCAAATTTTAACCTTAAATGCCAATTTAATTATTATCCAATTAAAATAATATTTATTTCTCCCAAAATAAATAAATCATCGTCTCCAAGACCTCGGGTTGTTACAGTCCCATGGGTAAGTAAACAATGTGGATCATGAGAAGTTTATTTCAAACTAAAGTGGAGTGTGTGGGAGTGACATAAGCCAACAATAATTGTCGATAACAGTATCAGTAGCAGGTGTGGATAACAGTAGCAGAATCATGTGAGAGTGACATATTTCAAAATAAAGTGGAGTGTGTGAAAGTGAAGAAAGAACAAAACATAGAAGTATGAAAGAGTTGTAAAGATTGGAAACTTAGAACATATAAAACAAACACATGTATTTGCACAATTTCAGAATTAAAAGTTCTTTTGAATTAAATAGATAGGAGATATAACAAACATATAAAGTGATATGCCTATATGAAGATGCATATATGCATATTCATTGAAGTAACAGACTTGGTTGAGCCTAGCATCTAAGTGAAAAAATGAAGCTGGCATTTTAAATCAAAAGTAATATGTAGGGCATATATGCAATATGCATATATGCTGATGCATATATGCAATGCATATATGTAGATTGCATATATGCATGTATCGTGGGATAGCTTGGTGTATCTATAGCATGCCACTTACATCACGCCTAAACTAAATCTCCCATAACACTATCTAAAATCACACTTTCAATTCATCAATATCACTAATCTAACCCCAAACGAAAAAAATATACATAAAAATTGGAAGTTCAATTAAAATGGATGCATGTTTGTAGTCTAAGACTTCTTAACAACATGTATTTTCATTTTTCAGCCGACACGACTTTATATTTTCATTTTTAGCCGACACGCTTTCAATTTATCAAGATCTATTTTCATTTTTCAGTTGATGTGGCTATAAGTATATGCATATTGCATATATGTACATTGCATATATGCATATATGGAGCTGCATATATGTAGATTGTAGCAAGAAACATAGATCAGTTCGATCATCGTCGTCTTCTACATACCTATCAGAAGAACAATAGATGAGGACATCGGTGTAGACATCCGAGCTGTAGTCTAAATTTGCTAGCAGCAGCAGTCTGAATTTGCTAGCAGCAACAATTTATGACAAATGAAACCCCATAAATGGTTTCCTAGCAACCTGCCCAATCGAGATAAAATGTTAGAAAATTAAAACCTGCCCAATCGAGATAAAATGTTAGAAAATTGAAACATGTATTAGCCAGAAAAAGTCACAAATAAATATGATTAACACAAAGAAAGAATATAAGTTGATTACAGTTCAACTACCTAATCAATTTCTAGACAAAGAAAGAATATAATTAAGCGATCCATATTCACAATAAGGTTCGCAAATGAGTTCTTGAATTCATTTAAAATGTCAAATCGATATGTCTTTCGTTTTTATATAAAGAGCACAATTAAGTGCAATAACAAATTAGTTGATTATAAATAATAAAAGAAATTAGTTACCGTGTGAAAAATTGCAAACCGTAATGATCATCCATTGCCATCAATGTCTCTAACATCCATATCTATTTTCATTGTATCTACAAACAAATCAAACTCGAACTATTAGAAATGTAAACATTGACGTATGCACAACCTAAAAGTTCAACAAAACCATGATGTTGAACAGTTATGGAGACTTGAACTGTTCACAAAACCACGATGTTCAATCAATATTCAAAAAAATCACTTTCAAACCCTAATATTAAATGGGAAAACATCCAAAAAGGAAAAAAAAATAAAGAGGGAAACATTGATATGTAGTTTCTAAAATGTTGAGCAAATAATTTAATGATGCAAAATTGTAAAATACTGGCATTAAAAACGAATATCAATCCAATCAATCCAGATCTACATACAAAATATATATGGAGTTATACACATGAATTTCTAAGAGTACCAAATTATAATCATCTATACTGTTCTGATATAGGCTAAATGTATTGGGAGGACTACCAAAAGAGGATTACAAAGAGAGTATGCGATGTCAGTATTAATGTCGTGATAAGTTTGTGGTCAAACTCCTTCTTCATGAGTAAAATGAGGGAACTTCTAACCTATGACACCCTAAACGTAAAACGATATACAACCCTTGTTTAGAGATCCCATATTAAAAGGGATGGACTTTACCGAATTACCAACTTACTATGAGAGAGCAGCAAGAGGGTATACCGTAAAACGTATTTGAACACATTATTAGAACAAATTGAACAGATAATAAGTTGTAATAAAAATGGTCAAAGAACAAATTGATTAACACATTATTAGTAAAATTATTAAAACAAACCCAAAATTAGATAAATCACACACTTTTCTCGACATACCTAACCCAAAATTAGATTGCATATATGCTACTGCATATCACTACACCAAAATGACAAAATTGTCACCTTTCATTCGGCCACCTTTGTCAAGGTCATTGATCGTGACAAAAAACACGCGTTTTGTGTCACGGTCATTGACCTTGACACGACCGTGACAAGTCCGTGACAAATTTACTTGTCACGGTCAATGACCGTGACAATTCTTTAAATAATTGTCATGGTCAATGACCTTGACACGACCGTGACAACTTCTATATCAAAAACCCTTACCCCTTCTTTTTTCCCTCCCGTTGTCCCCTCCCTCTCTATCCCTCTACGTTGCTCTCTCTCTACTTTCATGTTTATTTCTCTCTCTCTCTCTCTCTCTCTCTCTCTCTCTCTTCCATTTATATATATGTTTGTGTGTATATATATGTGTGTGTGTGTGTATATGTGCGTGTGTGGGGGGGCAGGGTGGGGGTAGGGGGTGGGGCAGGGGGGCTCTTGTGTGTGTGTGTGTGTGTGTGTGTATATATGTGGTGGGTGGGTGTGTGGAGGGAGGTGGGGAGGGTGGGGGGCTAGTGTGTGTGTGTGTGTGTGTGTGTGTGTGTGTATGTGGTGGGTGGGGGTGGGGGTGTGTGTGTATGTGGTGAGTGGGGGTTGTGGAGGGAGGTGGGGGTGGGGTGTGTGTGTGTGTGTATTTGAATTAACCCATGAATTTGTATTTTTGTATTTGAATTAATCCATGAATTTGTATTTTTGTATTTGAATTAACCCATGAATTTATTTTTGTATTTGAATTAACCCATGAATTTGTCAATTTGTTTGTGGGGGGTGGGGAGGCGGGGTAAGTCACGGTACCATTGTAATTCTCTTAATATCATGTTTTGATGATTCTATGAGATAATATATATTGTTTCAAGGTTAACTCATTGTAGATAAAAACATTCACACAGTAAAATTAAATTGAATCCATCCATAGATTCTATAATTACATCAATTAAAATATAATTAATAAATGAAACAGTTTTAGATGAAAGTAAATTAATAATTAGTGCCCATTTCATATGAAAGTAGGATTGCCCCTCAGTGTAAATTAGTAAATTAATAATTATATATGCTAATTGTTAGTTTAATTGATGAAATGAATTAATTGAGTAGATGAATTAGAAGGAGTATGGTATACACATTTGTTGTTGAGATTGCTATTGGATTATTTTGTTTAGTAAATGTTTGGTTGGTTAGTTTTAAAAGTGGCATGACCACTGGATTATTGTCCATATGGGGGTGGAAGTTTTCAACTTTTTTTGAAAATTACTCTGTATATCGAACAATATATATATAGTATGATAATTAAATGAAACATACTTGAAATTAAATATAGTGCAAATAGATACTAGCCTTCTAGTACTTATGTGTATACATTCAATAGCACTTAGACTCGTTTGAGAGTCATTACCCCTGTAATGAGATCTCTCGAATTGTCACGTTTGGACAGTTTGAGACTATATAATTTATGTATAATATTCTTATTGGCTTAAAGTTGTTACTTTTAGAGGAAGTTCTGTAGTCGTATCTTAATGTTCTTTGCGTACATACTAGATTGACAAGTGTGACTGTTATTTCAATTGATTAATTGAAATAACACTCGCACCTTCCAATCTACGTCGTGTACTTGGAGAACTATGGGGATATGCTGTCGAATTTTTTTCAAATTGTAACAATGTGCTTGAGCTGATTGAAATAACAGTCACACTTGCCAATCTACATCGTGTACTTGGATAACTATGGGGATATACTGTCGAATTTTTTTCAAATTGTAACAATGTGCATGAGCTGTTAATGATATTACAGAAAAATGTTGTCTTGAATGGGATAGGACCACTCACCCTTTAATAGGATAATTAAGTGATGGGATAATTAAATAAAATATACTATAAATCTAAGTTTTGTTTACCTTTAATAGGTGCTTAGTTGTGGTAGCTGTGATGGGATATCTGAAATACAAAGAGTGGATGGGTGAGACTAATAGAATGGGGGATGTGTTTCGCAGATGTGCTAACGAATTTGTGAAAAATGCAAAGAGATGTCATAATGATGAAGAGTTTCCATGTCTGTGTGCTAGGTGTAAGAATGGTAAGGTGTTTGAGTGGAAAACAATTGAACTACATTTGTTAAGATCGGGTATGCAATATAGTTATCGATTTTGGAGTTTTCACGGTGAATTGAAAGTTCCTTTTGTCCCCGACCAACCTTCACAACAACCTTCAACAAATAGAATAGATGTAGAAGGGAACGAAGTAGATCATAATATCTTAGAGGATTTAGTTGATGATGCGTACGGAGTTTATGAAGCAGGGGAGAATGAGGTTACTGATGATGTAGAAGATTCTAATGCTCGTGAAGATAACACGATAAAAATTGATGATGACTACCAAATTTTAAAATTTAAGGCGACCCAACTGTTATACTCTGGCCGTGAGAAAGATCAAACAACTTTACACGCCATGGTTGGTTTGCACAGTTTGAAGACACAGTACGGTTTGTCTGGCAATAACGTGATGGGAATTCTGAAATGGGTGAAGGGCTTATTACCCAAGGTGAATACACTTCCAAATAGCTATCATGTTATGAAGAATAGTTTGAAAGGTTTGGGAATGAAGTATAAATCGATTCATGCTTGTGTGTATGACTGCATACTATACCGAAAGGAGTATGAAAATCTCGATCGTTGTCCGGTATGCGATGAACCTAGATATGTCCAATCTACTAGTAAGGAAGGCACAAGATCAAAAGTGCCTCAAAAAGTATTGATATATTTTCCCGTTGTGCCTAGATTAAAGAGATTTTTCACAGTACCATGGATTGCAAAGGCAATGACTTGGCATGCTAGGGAAGAAGTAAGGGGTAATATCATGCGTCATCCTATTGATTCTACTGCCTAGCGGAGGATGAATTTTGAGTATCCCGATTTTTCTCGAGAACAACGCGACATTCGTTTGGATATATCAACAAATGGTTTCAATCCATTTGGAAATCTAAGCATATATGGCCAGTAATACTAGCCCCACTCAGCCCCCCTCATTCACAGTGTATGGACCTGAATTTTCGATGATGGATTTATTGATTCCTGGGCCAAAGGCCCCAAGTGATGACATTGACATCTACCTGGATCCTTTGGTAGAAGAATTAAATGAGTTGTGGGAAGAGGGTGTGCATTTATTTGACTCTTTTAGAAAAGAAGAGTTTACGCTGAAAGCAATGTTGATGTGGGTAATTCATGATTTTCCAGCTTATGGGACATTAGCCGGTTGTGTAGTACATGGTTATTTGGGGTTTCCTATTTGTGGAGAGGATACTGAATCTCTTAGTCTATCCTCTAGCTTAAAAAATGTATACCATCGCCACAGGAGGTTTTTACCTCCAGCTAATAGTTTCAGATCTGAGAAAGGTTCCAATTTTTTATTGGGCGGAGTTGAACATAGACTACCATCGAGACAACTTTCGGGTTCAGAAATTGAAAGTAAATCTTCTGAATGTGGCCCTAATATGACAGGTAAGAATCCCAAATTTAAGAATGTCAAGCATAAGAAGACCCCATCTGGGAATTGAACTGAGATAAGAAAGGCTTGGTCTCGGAGCTCAATTTTATTTGACTTGCCTTATTGGAAGAATAACTCGGTGCGCCATGTATTGGATGTGATGCATGCAGAGAAGAACTTCGCTAAACATATTGTGGGTACTTGCCTTGGGGGGAGTCATTCGAAGGATGAAGAAAATGCACGAAAATACCTTAAAACGTTAAAACTTAAGCCACAACTATGGTTGAAAGAAGATAGTAGGGGAAGGACAATAATTCCCCCTGGTGAATTTACTTTGACGAGTAGGGAAAGGAAGGTTGTTCTAGACATAATATATAATTTGAAGGGCCCATCTACTTTTTCGTCCAACTTGCAAAGGATTGTGAATTATGCTACTCATGATTTACATAAGTGTAAGTCCCACGATTGGCATGTGATCATGCAATTGATTCCTCTATTGTTTAAGCACTATTTCTCCATGCACAAGGATTTGCGTAGGGCTATTATGCAAATTACTATTAGCTTCTACCTCTTGTGTGAGAAGGTAGTGAATCGAGAACACATAGCGGCCGCAAAATTGGCTGTGATCGAAGTGATTTGTGTATTGGAGAAGTACTTTCCCCCAGCATTCTTTGACATAAGTGTTCACTTGTTGGTACACCTATGTGATGAGGCACTTCTTTGTGGTCCAGTTAGATATCGGTGGATGTATCCATTTGAAAGATTGGTGAAAGTTTTTAAAGATTAGGTCAAGAATACGCGATACATTGCAGGATCAATTGTAGAGGAATACATCACCGTGGAGTCATCAATATATACTCGGGAATATATGTCTGACTCGACCAGCATTGATGACATTGACGAATTCATCGATGATGGTGGTCATGTGAAGGGAAAATGAGTGAAATTAACGAGTTTGCAATATGAACAAGTAGCTCGTTATCTATTTGACACACATGAAGATGTCGAAGAATGGAAAAAGTAAGTTTCGATTATTATAATGTTTAACATTATTTTAGATTATTTTATACATGATTAATTTTGTAATATGCAGAAAATATGAAGCCTGTGAGAACAATAAAAGACGAAAAACAATGGTACAATCAGACAGCGAATTTAGTCTGTAGTTAACACAAGAGGTAATTATAATGAAAACAGTCGTTATATAACGTTACATTACACTCAAATTTTACCACTAATATAATTAATTTATCTATATTCTCAGCTCCTAAAGAAGGGTGATGAGACATCAAGGCTTGCTCGTCTAGCCACTGGACCCTTGTTCGTGGTACTAGAGTACAAAAAGTATCGATTGAAGGGTTACATTTTCGGCGCTAAAGTGTACGAGGAAAGTTCAAATGTACAGAACTCGGGAATTTCATACAAAGCTCTTACTATCTTTCGAGCGAGCGCAAAAGATAAAAACCTCGTTGAAGCTGAAATGACTAACTATGGTGTAATCCAAAATACATTTCAATTGGATTATATAAGCTTCAAAGAGGTTGTATTTTACTGTGGCTGGGTAAGAGTTGAGGATAAAAATACTTGTAAAGTTGATCATGTCACCAATTTGATCATGGTTGACTTGTCTAAGTTGAAGAGAAACGACCACGTGAGCGATGAGCCATTTGTTTCTGCATTTCAAAAGGTTAAGCAAGTGTTTTATTCGGAGTATAGCAACAACGAGTCGTGGTCAATTATCCAACACACTCCAAGGCATCTAAATAGTAGTGTGGATGACTTGGCTGCTGCTACCGAATATCAATCCATTTTTTATGATAACCCGAATTTGAAACAATTTTTCAATTTGTAATAAATATTTCAATTTGTACTGAAACATCCATTTTTAATGCTTTTAATTGATTTGCACTTTATCATTTTCACTCTTGTGTGGTGTGCATGTGTGGAGAGGAGATTAATACATAAATATTCCAACTACATCTAAGTTTTGTTTATACTAATCCATGAATATACGCTTCTTACCTTTAATAGGTGATTAGTACATAGTTATTTGGGGTGTCCTATTTGTGGAGAGGAGACTGAATCTCTTCGTCTACCCGAACACTAAGAAATGCCATAATCCTATGGAGTTATGCTCTGCAAATTCCTTCCAACCGTTATGTAGCCAAACATCACCAGTTGAAGTTGTCAATTCCACTTTCCATACCCCACCACTTGGAACATCTAGCAAAACATGGGAGACCATTAAAAGGTGGAATTGACAACTTCAACTGCTGATTTTTGGCTACACAACGGTTGGAAGGAATTTGCAGCGCATAACTCCATAGGATTATGGCCTTTCTTAGTGTTTAGATATGAAGAGAATTATATTTGACACGATTGCCCGGGGTACATTAGTTGGAAGGAGGTTCCATATGAGCTCAAGTTAGCTGTTTGGGTGACACTACAGGTAATGTATTTATATTTATATGTCAATTTCGATTTCAATTTCAATTTCGATTTATATTTATCTATATTTGCGGGGCGGATACTAATTTTACTTTATTTCAATTCAGGGGAGAGGGAGTGTCCCTGAGGGTAGGCCACATAGGCTTGATACTTATGTGGTTATTCAGACGAGAAGGGAAGGATAAGGAGGTGTCCCCGAGTGTCGCGGTACAAAATCTCTTTTCCAGCTAAACAGTTTGTAGATTTGAGATAATTAATGGTGATGTTGTTTCTTCTTAAATAGTTTCTATTTTGAATATATATTTGCATTATATTTAGTTTGTTTGGATATATGATGTTTGAGCAGGTACAACGTTGCTATAACAGGTACAAATATACTGCTGGGCAGTGGCGGTGGCCATACTGCCCAACAGATTTTTTTTAAATTCTGTCGAGAATCGTCACGGTCATTGACCGTGACAATTTTTTTAAAAAGGGTCAAGGCTTGGTCACGGTTTTTAACCGTGACTAAACTTGTCACGGTTTTTAACCGTGACTAAACTTGTCACGGTCATGGCCCGTGACACGACCGTGACAATTCTAACGAACTTGTCACGGTCATTGACCGTGACACATCTGTGATAAAAAAAGTTGTCTCGCCCCGAATTGTAACGGTCATTGACCTCGACAAGTCCAACTTGTCAAGGTCAATGATCGTGACAATAATGCAGATTTGGTGTAGTGTATAGGCATATTGCAGATGCAATCATTGGGTTCAATTGTGGGATAGCTTGGCGTATATATAGCAATGCAATCATTGGGTTCAATTGTTGAGGAGTTTAAATTGAGGGCTAGTGTGATACATTTTGGTTTTTATGTGTACTTATTGGTTACCCCAAACTATGAATGTTTAGAACCGAGATAATTGTAGATAGAATATAAAAAGAATCTTGGAGATAGACAATGGATGATGGTGTGACATTTGTCTTACAGTTATCACCTAAAAGCTTAGAAATTAAAAAGGAATTCAATGCTTCAGGTAAACAAAACAAATTCCATTTATGTATAATATATCAACTTCATGGATTATAAGAGGAATATGAAAAAAAATTCCATTTAAGCATAATATCTTATCATCTAGGATTATACCTGTACAACTAAGCCAATCAAACAACTATAACATAATATAAATAAACTAAGGAAAAAAGAAAAAACCAACAAAAATAATTGCTACCTCCTCTATGCGAGTCTTTAAAAGGTAAGTAACTATTATCAATTTTTGCAATCTGTTCCACTCATTTTATTTAACTACTGAGAAACATTGTAAATAATAAAAACACATGTGAGAACATATGCCAAAATACAACTTCAGTAAAAAAATGAGAATCACCAATGATTCGTCATGAACTTTATCACCTTTTAGAAGCAGCAGTCCAACTAAATAGATAATATTGACAAAGATGAATCATCACTACGTACCAATAGTAGTAGCTCACATCTGTTCAAAAAAGAGAATGAAGTAGTAGCTCAGAATGTATAGGCTCATATCTAGTCCAACTAAATAGGCTCCAACAACATTTATAGCCACTTAAAATAGGCTCAAATCATATGTTATAACATTAAGCAACTAAATCATGTCGTTAAACTAAAGAATCACCTAAGCTACTCGTAGAGTTCCCAACTTCAATGCTTAAATCCAACTTAGAAACCCCATCAACTATAACTATAGCAGAGTGAGTCTTTAGACTCATGCAACAGTATAATATTTTAACATTTCACAACACAACAATTAGCATAAAAATTTAACAATAAACATAAATGAAATAATAAGTTAAAATCTGATTGGGATCCATAAATGGTTTAGCATGATCACAATCACTACTAATAATAAGAGAATCTAAGTTGGAATGATCACAATCACTACTAATAATAAGAGAATCGAACAAATTCGAAAGGCCGAGAATTGAGATCATCAATTCAGCATTTATTTTTGGAGAAGTAGTAACAATAGCTCATTTTAAACCCAGTGGAAAAATTCAAAAACTATCGGGGCACACAAATAATTAAGAATCCCATTGGAAGAATTCAAATCATATTTGATTTAATAAAAACACCTTATGCATAACAGCAAATCTAAAAGTACACAGTACAAAGGGGGATGAACTAATGAAGTCTCTTTGGCTTTGCTTTTGACATTAACTACTGCATGCACATTCAATAACATCTGAAAACATATAATACCATTCACACATGAAATAGAATAATAAATACCAAAAGACATTCATAGACATTCCACCATGTGTTACCATAGTTCCTTGCTGCCTCAAGAATTTAAGAACCAAAGAAAAAGTATAAGTAGATTGAACAACTCCCCTAGTTATTTCGAGAAGAATCCATGGTGCCAAAGAATCAGTAGCAGTAGCATTCACTTCCAGCTTTGATCCTACAACAAATCAAGATAAAATATCAACAAACTTAGATTCTTTTAAGAAACTTCTAAATCTGAATAAATAAAAATGCAAAGAAAAGAGGGAAAACCCCAAAATCGGAAGTCATATCATACGACAGTAAAGTTTAGATGATGTGTTGTAGAACCTCATTCTTGAAAATGTTTCCATGTGATAGAATTGCTCGAATTCACATAAGCGAGTCGTCCACTGTGAGTATCGAACCATAACCCACACACACTGTACATATTAAACATTCTTAAACTTCAGCCTCCCATTCAATCGTTCACAACCAAATTGTCAAATCGATATGGCTTTCATTTTTATATAAATAACACAATTAAGTGCAATAACAAATTAGTTGATTACAAATAGTTGAAGAAATTAGTTACCGTGTGCAAAATCACAAACCACAATCATCATCCATTGCCATCAATGTCTCTAACATCCACATCAATTTTCATTGTATCTATAAATAAATCGAAATTGAACTATTAGAAATGTAAATATTGACATATGCACAACCCAAAAGTTCAACACAACTATGATGTTGAATAGTTATGGAGATTTGAACGGTTCACAAAACCATGATGTTGAAGCAATATTAAAAAAACTCACTCCCTGATATTAAACGGGAAAACATCCAATCAGAAATCTGTACAATCAATTTGTACAATCAAGTTTACAATCAAAATATGTATACGTGTGTGTGTATGAGAAATCACAAAACACGTTGAAATCAGAAATCACACACACACACACACAAAAATTAGAAATTAGAAATCAGAAATCAGAAATAAGAAATCACAAACACACACACAAATCATAAATCTAAAATCGATCTGCATATGTGTATGAGCGTGTTTATGAGTGTGTACGTTTGTGTGTGTCAGTGAGTGTGAGTGTGCGTGTGAGGTAGAGGCGATAAGGTAGATGTGTGTGTGTGTGTGT
The DNA here is from genome assembly GCA_949130495.1 of Sambucus nigra. Taxonomy (NCBI): domain Eukaryota; kingdom Viridiplantae; phylum Streptophyta; class Magnoliopsida; order Dipsacales; family Adoxaceae; genus Sambucus; species Sambucus nigra. Next base: position 145,593,056 of record OX422222.1, on the reverse strand, counting down.
GTGTGTGTGTGTGTGTGTGTGTTCATGTTTAAGAGGGTGAGATAGAGTACCTGACTGCAGCGGTGGAGGGCGGGCAACAGCGACTGGGGTTTATGGTTTGGAGTGAGAGGGAGAGAATGAGGTAGAAGGGGGTGGGTTTGGAGTTTAGAGAGAGAATGAGGGAGATAGTCAGATAGATGAGCGTGTGTGTGTGTTCGAGTGTGAGGGATAAAGAATTTCGCAAATACCCTCATTTTGAAATTAAAGGGTAACTTTGATGAGTAAAAAAGAGCGGGAAACCAAATAATCGAGGGGTAGGTTTGTAAAAAAATTAGATGTGATCCCAACCATCCATTTTTTCAAAATATGTAAGGAGGTGGCACACATCTTGACCGTTAAAAATGTGTACATTTTCAAAAACCAAGATACTTTATTTTATTTATATATATATATATATATATATATATATATATATATATATATATATATATATATATATATATATATATATATATACAAAGAGATAGAGAAAGAGAGAGTTATACCCGTACAACTTGTTTGGATTTCAATTGTGCGATTTGCAATTTGCGAGACGAGAAGGACAAAAATGGGGGACATAAATTGCAATTTCGATTTGTTATTTTAGTAGACGAGAGGTGTATTCTCACTAGCCCAGTCATCGAATTTGATAATATTTTCCATTTCATCTAGAGAGTTCACAAACTACTCATGCAGACCTTTTCCTACAGAGATATAATTTAAATTAGCGTGAAGAATGAGGGCTACCCATACCCCCTTTATATAAGGCTAAGGGGACTACTGGTTGGTACCACCTTGTTCCTTCCAGTCGGTAGGTATCACTTGGAAATTCGCGATATCATCAAACTCTAAGCCACCAAATATTGGCAGAGGCCACTCCCTACCTCCAGTCATCCCCTCCAAATTTTGTAACGCCAATTCACAAAAAATTATTCCATGAAAAAATTTCAAGTCACAAAATATTAAAAAAAATATCAAATTTTTAAAAAATGTATATTTTCTCATGAAAACCATCAAAATTCAAAATTACGGAGCCTCTTGAAAAAATCCAAAACATTCCATAAAATTTTCACATCATCACTTATCCTTTCCAAAACTATCACACACTCTTTAGGTCCTCAGAATTAACCTTGGCCCTTAGAATCCTGTCGATATCCCCGTATTAGTCTTACACACTCTTTAAGTCCTCATAACTGACACTGGCCTCCAAAATCAGGTTGTAATATCGGTGTTGGCTGCACACTCTTTAGGTCTTCAAAATTGGCCTTGGCTCTCAAAATCAGTACTTGATCCCCGTATTGGTCGTACACACTCTTTAGGTCCTCATAATCGACCTTGACCCTCAAAATCAAGTCGTGATACCCATAATAGCTTCACACACTCTTTAGGTCCTCAGAATTGAGCTTATCCTTCATAATAGGCCGCGACTTGTATTTTTCGCACACACTCATTAGGTCCTTGAAATTGACCTTGGCTCACAAAATCAGGTCGTGATTCCCCTATTTGTTTCATACACTCTTTAGGTCATCAAAATTAATCTTGGCCATCAGAATCAGGTTGCGATCCCCATATTGGTCACACATACCCTCTAGGTCCTCAGAATGATCTTGGCCCTCAAAATTAGGCTGCGATCCCTGTATTGGTCACCAGCAACTCTTAGGTCCTTGGAATCATACCTTTACTCCCAATATGATCATAACTCACCTTGGGCTCTCTATATATGCCCCGCCCTAAAAACCTCACTAGAGTTTCGATACATAGGGACTTAACACTCACATTCTCCATAGAGTGCCAACGTTTAGACTATGTTCTCTTATTCTAAGCTCACATGTTAAGGGAATCTATAGACACCCCATTTTAATCCCCAAAATTATCCATAAGTCCAATGCAAAATCCCTTCAAGTACAAGGCATGCGATCCCACTTTAAACCATAACTAAATAACTATCATAAACTCTTCTATCCCTATTTAAATTTGGTACCTTTGAAGGCTCATGTCTGGAAGGACATGGGAGAGATCACATGTTCTATTAAATAAACTCATTTTGGGAACCTTGTAAGGATTTGTTTGGTCGATTAGGAATAAGGTGACGTTGGGTAAGCAATATCAACCTCTTTGGCACACTTAGGAAAACCCTCTATAAGCACTTTAAAGGGCCAATCAAAATACCATCTGTTGAGGGATCTCTCTCGAGGAACCTCTCTTCCAATAGTTGTTCAAAATTATTCCTTTGGCCTCTTATATATAGTTCAAGGTTTTTCGAACAACCATCATTCGAAAGACCACAATATTTGGTTGATTAAATAGCTCACCTCATAGGTTACTGTTTGCCACCTTTTATGATGTCATGTCCTGACATTTTGGGAACTCGAGAAAAGTAGTGAGAGTGTGCTATTGGGATCTTAATGGAATATTTATATCATTAAATCTCTAATCAGACACTAATTCAAATTTTATCATTTTATCCTAAGACAAGCATCTAGGTGATAAAACTCGATAAATTGAAACATGGCGACTTACAGACTACTTGATAACCGCCATAAGTATAATGCGTAGTGCCTTTACAAATCTCTAAAGAGTAAGACTCCATCCAGAGTCATCGACACGTAGCCTTTTATGCTCAGTATCCATCTATCAACCTTAGTCATCAGTAGTGAGTTCCCTCAAAATCACAAGTTTAACCAAGAAGATGCCTCTCCACAAAGGTGTATGGAAGATATAAACTATTGGGTCTAAACTTGATTCACTTAGATATATTTAGGGGATGTAATTTGTGAATCAAAAAGGTTTTCTACACTTAAAAGTTGAAAACTTTTGTAAACGATATGCAAAAATAGTGTTTCCAAAAGTCGTAACGAAAAAAAAATGAAACAGGTATTTATATGACATTTACAAATTTCAAGGCGATGGCTCGTTCAAATGAAAATGAGGCTTGTTCGAATGAAATAGAATCTCGTTTAAACCTGCTTCAAATGACCTAAAACAGTATGCCCTCGTTCGATGTTCGATCGATATAAGCTTCAAACGAGGATTCGAATGAAACTAAGATATCATTAGAACGAGAATCCCATATTGTTTGAACGAGATGTGCGATCTTTGAAAATTTATAAATAAAGAAAATGCCTCAGTTTTTAAATGAAAAATCTTGTTTCGGTTTTAATAAAAATAAGCATCCCAAAATGTATTTAAGGAATAAATTTAAACATGTAATAGCATTAAACGTTCATAGTGTAGGGATCCTCGAAAGTTAGAGATGTTGAATATTCGGATCTTCTTGACAGCTCGAGTCGAAGTGTAACGACATACCCAAAAATCTATGTAACCCTAAGCTATTTGAGCAATGACAGAAAATATTCTCGTACAAATCTCCCCCTTTTGGCTATTCCAGTATAAATATGAAACCGAAATCTAAGTTTAAAAGAAATCCACTAAGACAAAAACAATATCCTAATACCCTCCCAAAATATAAAACCTAAAATGGATAGGTGTAACACCCCGTGTTTTTATTATTTAATTTAATTAATTAATTAGAAAATTCGGGAAAAATAAATTTTTGAATTTTATAATTTTTATTGGTTAAATATGTTGGTTATGATTTTAGAAGAATAAAACTTCAAACGGAATTGAAATCGGAATTAAAACGGATTTGATATGAATTTTTAAAGTTTATCCCTTATAAATATTTTTAAGCCGAACAGCCAAAATAGTTGGGCGATCGATTGATCGACGCCAGGTAGTTTTCGTGCGCTGCAATCCAATTTTTTGACGAGTTTTGTATTCTAAAACTCTTTAACCCTTTTATATAAATGATATTTCGGGGCTAGTTTTTTAAAACTCATATTTTACCAACCCCAGAGCAGCAGACTCTTTCTTCGTTCATCATCTTCAACCTCACAACCCTAGCCACCATTAAAATTACTTTTCAAGCTCAGTTTTGAAGGCCAAGACTAATCTGTCCCAAGTTGATTCAAGAAGGGTTTTTGATCCATTTTTCAAAAGGATCTCATATATATAATTAGATTTTTGTCTAACTAATCACATGCATGTTTACCATATTCTTTTCCTTTAGTGTTATGCGTCTTGATTGTAACCTCCATTAAACTCAAGTTTTTTAAAATAAGATATGAATTTAATTATTAAAGAGATAAATATCTAGACTTTTTTGCATGAAATATTAATGTTACTTAATACGTATAACCCTGTAGCTCTTTGGGTTGTGTTTGCGTAGTCGGTTGTACAACGGAAATGTGCATGTAGAGGAGCCCTTAGAAAGCTAATTTTGATATTTCATGTGAGAACCCTAGATAAAATTAATTACTTGGATTGGAAAATAATAACTATGATAGTTGCATGTAGCTATTATTCTGAAAATCACAATATTTATATGTCCTCGATTTCCACTATTTAGATTAAAATTATTTAATTGGGAAATTATTGTTGTTAAAAATGTTGCTATAAATTGTTAATTGTGCCACTTTATGGACGTATTATAATTTTCGATATCTCGGAGACGTTGGGTATTGTAGGTAATTTGTTTTCACCCTTGTTATGGTACACTTGTTAGGTACGGGACTAGTAAGTGGGCCTTAGTTGTAATTTATACTAATTAAGAGTGGGACTAGTTAGTGTAAGTCTATGCGGGTTATATAATTTGGCGTGGGGGATGATTTTCTATATTATACCACCGTTGCGATAGGCTAGGATTGATATATAGGTGGAGTAAAAATTTTATAATCATCCATTACTTAGGATAGGACAAAATTGTGTTTTGGGAACCCTTAGTTGGGACTACGAGGTATTTTGAGGATTTTCACATCGTTTTTAAGGGTGGGAGAAATATATTTGATTAATGAGTATAAGAAATTTTGGAATTTAATATCACATGACTAAAACGGATTTTAAATTTTTTGGCGACATATTGTGACTAGGGCCGAAAGTTTAAACAGGTCAGAGGACGATTTATGTCGTGTCGTGTTCGGAACCTTGTCATATCGCGAGGATCGCACGATAAAACCAGATCAAATGATGCACTTGACAAGGGGATCTGTGTGTGTGTGTAGAACCTTTTCATATCGCGAGGATCGCAGGATAAAAACGGATCCGACGGCGGACTTGACAAGGGGACGTGTATTTTGGTAAATTTATAATTGTGGTTCTTTTAATCAAATTTAATATGGTTGGGATTATGGGTTAATTAAAATAATATTGGTGTGGCACATTTTAAAGAAACCTTACGGGTAGTTGGAAATTATTTTGGGGGATTAATAACCTTCGTAATTAAAATACTCTATTGTTATGGTCGATATATATAGCACTATTGTTTGGGTTCAAGGAACCTAATTGAGAGGAGTAGCCGATTTTCATGCTCGGGGCTTTGGCTCTGACACATGCGTTGACTAATCTTTTTCAGGAATATTTGGAGTAGCTACATAGAGTTTATTGGAGACATTTTCGGAGCTGCAGCTGGAGCTATTTTATTATTTTAGTAGATAGACTCTTTCCTATTTTGTCGTTTTTATTATGAGACTGTTTTTGAGGTTATTGAGCCTTTCAGTTCCAAAGTTGTTTTAAGATTTCAGTTGGATTTTATTTATTTAATCATTGAGATATTTGGAGATCACAAGTGATGGATTTTTAATCGCATTTTGGTGTTTTATTAGTTGGATGTCGTTCATATTTGGGTTTGATTAAAATAATTTATCTTCTGGATTAAAATTTTTATGTATCCTATATGTGACATGCTAAGGATTATATTTAATTTACTCGCACCCGGGTTAGTTTTGGCGGCGGCCAACGCAAGAATTTAGCAGGGTGTGACAGATGGTATCAGATCATGGTCTTAGGTCTCGTAGGTTGTGTATCCGTTTAGATTTTGCATTGCTTATCTTTGATTTCCTTTAGATGATTTGTACTCTTAGTTTTTCTGAGTCTGATGTTGTTTGTTCCTATCTTTTAGATGGCGAACACTAGGAGAGTTGGTAGTAGGAGAGAGGAGTCCGTTTATGGTCCCGCAGTTCAGGAGATACAGGCACAATTTATTCTGGATGCCAAAGCACTTAGGGAAATTGTGTGAGAGGCCATAGGGACCGGTATTAAGATTGGGAGGAATATAGGGGTGACGTTAGAACTCCAACAGTAAGGAGCACCCGTCTCAAATTGGGACAGAATGAGGATCAGCTTCTTCAAGGGTAATCCTTCAACCTTTTTAGGAGGATCTGACCCCATGGTCGCTCACCAATGGAGAAGGAACAAGGAGCGACACTTGAGGTTAGTGGAACGCACGGAGGTGAAAAGAAGATGTTAGCAACATTCAAATTGTCAGGGAATACTTTACAGTGATGGGAGAGTACCACCACACCAGAGGAGTGAGATTAATTGAGTTATGCAGAGTTTCATATTAGGTTTAACAACAAGTAATTTACTTATGCTATCGGAGTGCAAAGAAAATAGAATTTTTGGAGTTAGAACAAGGGTCAAAGTCAATAGTCGAGTATGAACAAGAGTTCACCAACTTATCTATGTTTGTACCAGAGGAGGTGGAAACTAAGAGAAAAAAGATGGAGTGTTTCATCAAAGGGATGGCCTGGCCCATTAGGCAAATGGTTTTGGGAAATCCGGCATACACTGCTTACGCCCAAGTAGTGGATGTCGTGATGTTACACTGGCAGGAGAAAATAAGTTATCAGAAGAATTGGGAAAAAAGACAAGAGACTGAGGGTCAGGGAGGAGACAACGAGGGTCGCAATGACCAATCATGGAAGAGGTAGAGGCCGAATCAAGGACAAAAGAACAATAATATTCATCAGGACAACCAGAGACAGGGTCGTCAGGGGGAGCAAAATTGGAATGGGAATTCGGAGCCTTTTCAGGGTATATGTTTTGCTTGTGGGAAAGTGGGACACAAAGAAAATAGGTGTTTCAAGAGAGAGAACCATCAGGGTCAGTTACTCAGGGCCAGCAAGGCCAAGGGCCTCCAGTACCGGCAGGGCCTGGGGTGCGGGGATCTCTAGCAGTACTGGCGGCGTTCAGTGTTCAGGAAGCGCCAGCAGAACTGGTAGCGCCACGTACGCAGGGGGTAGTCACTGCACTAACCAATCTCAGTTATGAGAGGTGCTATGTACCGCAAGTTCAGTCAGAGCAGGATAGATTGTGTGGTTGGTGGAATATCGCGGTACATAATTCCTTCTTATATATATATATATATATATATATATATATATATATATATATATATATACACACATAATTCCTTCTTTTATATATATATATATATATATATATATATATATATATATATATATATATATATATATATATATTGTATTTTTGTTAAGGATTGCGTTCTGGTAGATTAGGTGTATGGGCGCCTAATTCTGTTATTTTATGGGGTAGGCGTATGTGATCCTTAGTTCCTTTTGTGAGATTTACGTGTTGATGTGTGTACTTCATCTAATTTTGAGGACGAAATTCTTTTCTAGTAAGGAAGTATGTAACACCCCGTGTTTTTATTATTTATTTTAATTAATTAATTGGAAAATTCGAGAAAAATAAATTTTTGAATTTTATAATTTTATCGGTTAAATATGTTAGTTATGATTTTAGAAGAATAAAACTTCAAACGGAATTGAAATCGGAATTAAAATGGTTTTTATATGAATTTTTAAAGTTTATCCCTTATAAATATTTTTAAGTCGAACTGCCAAAATAACTGGGCGATCGATCGATCGACGCCAACAGTTTTCGTGCGCTGCAATCCTATTTTTTGAGGAGTTTTGTTATTCTAAAACTCTTTAACCCTTTTATATAAATAATAATTCTGGGCTAGGTTTTTAAAACACATATTTTACCAACCCTAGCGCAGCAGACTCTTTCTTCGTTCATCACCTTCTACCTCAAAACCCTAGCCACCATTAAAATTACTTTTCAAGCTCAGTTTTGAAGGCCAAGATTAATTTGTCCCAAGTTGGTTAAAGAAGGGTTTTTGATCCATTTTTCGAGAGGATCTCATATATCTAATCATATTTTTGTCCAACTAATCACATGCATGTTTACCGTATTCTTTTCCTTTAATGTTACATGTCTTGATTGTAACCTCCATTAAACTCGTGTTTTCTAAAATAAGATATGAATTTAATTATTAAAGAGATAAATTCCTGGACTGTTTTGCATGAAATATTAGTGTTACCTAATACGTATAACCTTGTTTCTCTTTGGGTTGTGTTTGTATAGTCGGTTGTACGATGGGAATATTCACGTAGAGGAGCCCTTAGAAAGCAAATTTTGATATTTCATGTGAGAACCCTAGATAAAATTAATTACTTGGGTTGGAAAATAATAACTATGATAGGAATTTCTTGTAGCTATTATTTTGAAAATCACTATATTTATATGTCCTCAATTTCCACTATTTAGATTAAAATTATTTAATTGGGAAATTGTTGTTGTTAAAAATGTTGCTATAAATTGTTAATTGTGCCACTTTATGGAAGTATTATAATTTTCGATATCTCGGAGACGTTGTGTATTGTAGGTAATTGGTTTTCACCCTCGTTATAGTAAACTTGTTAGGTATGGGACTAGTAAGTGGGCCTTAGTTGCGATTTATGATAATTAGGTATGGGACTTGTTAGTGTAAGTATATGCGGGTTACATAATTTGGGGTGGGGGCTGATTTTCTATATTATACCACGGTTGCGATAGCCTAGAATTGATATCTAGGTGGAGTGAAATTTTTATAATCATCATTTACGTAGGATAGGATGAAATTGTGTTTTGGGAACCGTTAGTTGGGACTTGGGGGTATTTTGAGGATTTTCACATCGCTTTTAAGGGCGGGGGAAATATATTTGATTAATGAGTATAAGAAATTTTGGAAATTAAAATCATAGGACTAAAACGGATATTAAAATTTATTGGCGACATAATGTGTCTAGGGCCGATAGTTTAAATAGGTCAGAGGACGATTTATATCATGTCGTTTGTGGAATTTTGTCATATCGCGAGGATCATAGGATAAAAATGGATCAGACGGCGAACTTGACAAGGGGATGTGTGTGTGTATGTGGAACCTTGTCATATCGCGAGGATCGCAGGATAAAAACAGATCAGACGGCGGACTTGACAAGGGGACGTTTATTTTGGTAAATTTATAATGGTGGTTCTTTTAATCAAATTTAATATGGTTAGGATGGTGGGTTAATTAAAATAATATTTGTGTAGCACATTTTAAATAAACCTTGCGGGTAGTTGGAAATTACTTTTGGGGATTAATAACCTTCGTAATTAAAATACTCTATTGTTATGGTCAAATATATGTAGCACTACTATCTGGGTTCAAGGACCCTAATTGATAGGAGTAATCGATTCTCATGCTCGGGACTTTGGCTCTGACACATGTATTGACTAATCTTTTTCAAGAATAATTAGAGTAGCTGCATAGAGTTCATTGGAGACATTTTCGGAGGTGCAACTGGAGCTATTTTATTGTTTTAGTAGATAGACTCTTTCCTATTCCGTCGTATTTATTATGAGACTATTTTTAAGGTTATTGGGCCTTTCGGTTCCGAAGTTGTTTTAAGATATTTGGAGATTACATGTGATGGATTTTTAATCACACCTTGATGTTTTATTTGTTGGATGTCGTTCATATTTGGGTTTGATTAAAATAATTTATCTTGGGGATTAAAATTTGTATGTCTCATATTTATCACATGCTAAGGATGATATTTAATTTACTTGCACTCGACTTAGTTTTGGCGGCGGACGACGCCAGAATTTAGCGGGGTGTGAAAATAGGTACAAGAATAATGATGTCTTTAAAACAAAGTCTTCAAATCTTAATTTCTTCGTGTTCTTCTCTTCGAAACTTTGGCTTCATCAAGTGTAATGCAAATATGATCTTACAAAAGTACCTACACAGATGAAATAAAGAAAATACCCTGGGATGCATCGAGTTTGACATATCAAATAAAATGCATAAAGATACCCTCCCCCCCCCCATTCAAACTCTATCGTAATTTTTTCTCCCCCTTTTATTTTGTCAGAAATAGACAAGGAGTAGAAACTAATCATGGAAAATAGGTAACAGCACCAATAAGAATAATATATTATCAAAAAAAGATATGGATGAATAACTTGCAATGATAATGTCAAAGCCTCCACAAACTATTTTTGAAAATTTTCAATTTATTCAAGGAATTTTTTTTAGCAAATACAACACACCATGGAGAAGCACAAAAACACCTAAATCTTGAAAACGGAATGTAGGGGTATGAACACATTCGATAGGTTAATCAATGTAAACAAACATAAATATGTGAACGGATTAATGATACTCCACTAACGCAAGATCTCAAAGTCTACCTTAGGTATAAAAATGGTGAACTCTCGTGAAATTGACTTAACATAAAAAATTAATCAATACCATAAGTGATTTTCACACCATAACACCCAAAACTATGTAATGTTTTACGATATTTTTATAGGACGTGCAAACACATTGATCTTCTACTTAACTCCCTCAAATCTCACATATTGAATATTTTTGCTCAATTTTTTTGAATAAATTAATGCTCAAATGTAGCGAAGAATCAATGTTCTTAGAATTTTCCTCAACACTTCTATTTTTATGTGCCTTTAATCTTTTAGGATCCTTTTTTTGCAAATGGTGGTTTTTCGGGCAAAGTCAACATGTCTTTCGAAGCCCGATTTCATTGCATAAAATATACCAAATTTGTCAAATAAATGATTTTTTTATTTTTTACAATCCGAACAATAGTTATTACTTGCACTAATTTTATTATCTCGTTGTTCACATTTGGTTCGTTTTAAAAGAAGGATTGAGATGAATACACTACAATCAACACATGAACGGTAAGTGCAATACTCAAATAAGTCTGTTCTCTTGTGCCTTAAAGGTGACAAGGAGTCTCACATGTAGCAAGTTGTCATCATATCACATCTTAATGACTCCACACATTATAAAACACATAAATGAAAGGATGTCAAGTATCAAAACACTACAAAATAGTCACGTGGATATCTCGGTGGAGTGAAATTTTTATAATCATCCTTTATCTAGGATAGGACAAAATTGTGTTTTGGGAACCCTTAGTTGGGACTAAGGGGTATTTTGAGGATTTTCACATCGCTTTTAAGGGTGGGGCAAAATATATTTGATTAATGAGTATAAGAAATTTTGAAAATTAATATCGGAGGACTAAAACGGATATTAAAATTTATTAGCAACATAATGTGTCTAGGGCCGACAGTTTAAACAGGTCAGAGGATGATTTATGTCGTGTCGTGTGTGGAACCTTGTCATATAGCGAGGATCGCACAATAAAAACAGATCAAACGATGGACTTGACAAGGGGATGTGTGTGTGTGTGTAGAACCTTGTCATATCGCGAGGATCGCAGGATAAAAATGGATCAGACGGCGGACTTTACAAGGGGACGTGTATTTTGGTAAATTTATAATTGTGGTTCTTTTAATCAAATTTAATATGGTTGGGATGATGGGTTAATTAAAAGAATATTGGTATGGCACATTTTAAAGAAACCTTATGGGTAGTTGGAAATTATTTTGAGGGATTAATAACCTTCGTAATTAAAATACTCTATTGTTATGGTCGATATATATAGCACTATTGTTTGGGTTCAAGGACCCTAATTGAGAGGAGTAGCCGGTTTTCATGCTCGGGGCTTTGGCTCTGACACATGCGTTGACTAATCTTTTTCAGTAATATTTGGAGTAGCTGCATAGAGTTTATTGGAGACATTTTCGGAGGTGCAGCTCGAGCTATTTTATTGTTTTAGTAGATAGACTCTGTCCTATCCCATTGTTTTTATTATGAGACTATTTTTGACGTTATTGGGCCTTTTGGTTCCAAAGTTGTTTTAAGATTTCATTTGGATTTTATTTATTTAATTATTGAGATATTTGGAGATCACATGTGATGTATTTTTAATTGCACCTTGGTGTTTTATTAGTTGGATGTCATTCATATTTGGGTTTGACTAAAATAATTTATCTTGTGGATTAAAACTTTTCTGTCTCATATCTATCACATGCTAAGGATGATATTTAATTTACTCACACCCGGCTTAGTTTTGGCGGCGGCCGACGCCATAATTTAGCGGGGTGTGACAATAGGTACAAGAATTATGATGTCTTTAAAATAAAGTCTTCAAATCTTAACTTCTTCTTGTTCTTCTCTTGGGCACTTTTTCTTCATCAAGTGTAATGCAAATATGATCTTCCAAAAGTACCTACACACATGAAACAAAGAAAACACCCTGTATGCATAAAAGATACCCCCCGGCATTCAACTCTACCGTAATTTGTTCTCCCCCTTTTATTTTGTCAGAAATAGGCAAGGAGTAAAAACTAATCATGGAAAATAGGTAACATCACCAATAAGAAAAATATATTATCAAAAAAAGATATGAATGAATAACATGGAATCATAATCTCAAAGCCTCCACAAACTATTTTTGCAAATTTTCAATTTATTCAAGGAAAAAAATTAGCAAATACAACACACCATGGAGAAGCACAAAAACACCTGAATCTTGGAAACGAAATGTAGGGGTGTGAACACATTCGATAGGTTAATCAATGTAAACAAGCATAAATATGTGCAGGAAGGAATGAGACTCCACTAAGGCAAGATCTCAAAGTCTACCTTAGGTATAAAAATGGTGAACTCTCGTGAAATTGACTTAACATAATCAATTAATCAATACCATAAGTGATTTTTAGACCATAACACCCAAAACTATGTAATGTTTTACGAGATTTTCATAGGACGTGTGAACCCATTGATATTCTACTTAACTCCCTCAAAACTCACATATTGGATATTTTTGCTCAATTTTTTTTGAATAAATTAATTCTCAAATGTAGCGAAGCATCAATGTTCTTAGAATTTGGCTAAACACTTCTGTTTTTATGTGCCTTTAATATTTTAGGATATTTTTTTTCGCAAATGGTAGTTTTTCAGGCAAAGTCAACATGTCTTTCGGAGCCCTATTCCATTGCATAAAATATACCAAATTTGTCGAATAAATGATTTTTCTATTTTTTACAATCCGAACAATAGTTATTACTTGCACTAATTTTATTATCCTCGTTGTTCACATTTGGTTCGTTTTAAAAGAAGGATTGAGATGAATACACTACAATCAACCCATGAAAAGTAAGTACAATACTCAAATAAGTCTATTCTCGTGTGCATTAAAGGTGACAATCAGTCTAACATGTAGCAAGTTGTCATCATATCACATCTTATTGACTCCACACATTATAAAGCACATAAATGAAAGGATGTCAGGTATCAAAACACTTCAAAATAGTCACATGGATATGAAATGAATTGGTTGCTCGTACATCTTTAATGTTCATCCACATATGGTGTAAAAATTATAAAAACTCTTTTTGGATTTTTCATCAAAAATAAAATCCTTGTGTTTTTCACTTTTTCATAAAAGGAAATCGAATTTTTTTTGTATTTCTCAAAAAAATTCAAGAAAAACAAAACTCTTTTTTATTTTTGAAAAATAAATGACAATGAGAAATATAAGTACAATGATGATACACACTCGCAATAGAGATATATGACATGTTCATGGAAAACACCCTATTCTAGAAAACACGCCTTAACCTCAATCATTAGGGTGATGACATCCTATGAAAAACCTACATCAAATCTTGTGAAATTTTGACCAAATACTCTACTTGTTTTCAAAAATTCTCAAAATATCTCATGTGATTTGAGGGAGCATGCGGAGTACTACGTGTGGGAGTGCGTGCGAGAACTCGTGTAGTAGCATATCGTGGAAGATATCTATGAGACACTCTACCCAACTTAAAGAAAAATTCCCCAAGGTGGTCTTTTTATTTGTAATGGGAACAAACATAAACGAGCTTAGGTCCACCTCTCTCAAAACATCTCTGATGGTCTCTCCTATGTGGGTTCGGTCAAGGACCATAGGATCTAACATACAGTCAAAAACTATTTTGGGTGTAACATGGGAAATGGACGCACTAGCATAACCTATTCCTAGCCTCTCAACGTTACCCTAAAGTGATACCGAGGAGAATCTTTCCAACCTTTTTAGAAGTGTCCTCTAAAGTGGCATTGACTTTCTGGGCACATTCGATATCTCCCTCGAGTTGGGATACACGAGTTTCAAGTTTTCCGAAATCTCTAATCAAGATTGAAGGTCTTTCGTAAGACTAGCAATGGTGTTGGTCAAATCACTCTTTTCCCGGCCAAAAATGATCAACTTATCACATATATAAACCTTCACTTTCTCAAGTTAGCTCGTCGACCCCTCACATGCCCTCAAAATTTTCACCTCTCTCTCTAAATCTAACACCCTAAGGGACAATTACTTATTAATCTTTCTCATCTTCAATGTCTTGATGTATAAATCATTAAAATCCTTTTGGGTATCACCTTCTCCCTCACTTAAAATCTCATCCTCACACTCACTATCCCCAGAGTGAATCGAAACATCATCGAGGATCTCATGTTTAGAGAGGTCCTCATCATCGTGGAACAAACTAGAAGTTCTAATGTGACTAGGCATGAATGCCACACACGATTCATGTGGTGATTCTCCCCTTGAATCAACCGACTTGATGTCACTATCGTTAAAACTGACTTTATTTTCTATCTCTTTATCCTTTATTTTTAGCCTAGTGGGACACTAATGTGCCTTATTCCCTTTCCCCTCACACTCATAACACCTTATATCTTCCTCTTTCTCACCTCTATCCTTGATCTCATTCTTATTTTTATTTTTCTCAAAAATATTTTTATTGGAAGAATTTTTTTTAGAAAATTTGAGAAACTTTTTAAATTTTTTCGCAAACAAAGCCAAGTCATCAAAATCACACTCACCCTTAGATTCAGACTCACAAGCTCTTTCCTTTTTCTTCTTCTCAGTTTGAGTCCTTAATTTTTCTCCAATATCCTTAGGTTTAATGGTCTTAGGGAACATATAAATCTCATAAATCTAAAAGCCTCCTATGAGTTCTTTAAACCTAAGAGTGTCTAAAATCCCCAATGAGTCTAGTATGGTGACCTTAGGAATAAAGCGGGAAGGGAGTGACCTCAAAATCTTTTTAGCAACTCTCGTTTTTGTAATTTTCTCACCCAAATTAAAAATAAAATTAATAGTATTCGATAAACATGCATAAATCTCATTGAATGACTTGGACTCAAACATAGTAATGGTCCCAAATTAGGTGGTCAAATTCTGAATCTTTGATGCTTTCACAGAGTTGGCACCCTCATGTGTGAGATGGAGGGTATCCCATGCTTCCTTAGATGTAGTGTACGTCATGATGTGACGAAACTCGTTAGTGGTGACGGATCCAGAAATAGCCTTAAGTCCACGAGAATTAAAATGACTCAACTTAAATTCCTCATCACTCTAGGAAAAAACAAGTTTGTGGCCAACAACGTTATCAACAGTGATCGTGGTAGAAGTCCACAGTTTTCACAAACCAAC
The DNA here is from genome assembly GCA_949130495.1 of Sambucus nigra. Lineage (NCBI taxonomy): Eukaryota > Viridiplantae > Streptophyta > Magnoliopsida > Dipsacales > Adoxaceae > Sambucus > Sambucus nigra. Next base: position 145,577,514 of record OX422222.1, on the reverse strand, counting down.
AAGAGTCTCTCATCTATGACTTTTAAGATAGACCTCATACTAGCCTTCCAATATGCATAATTTGTGCCATCAAAGATGGGCAATCGATTATATATATTTTCCATTAAAATCTGACTTTTCAAAGATTAACATTTAAAAAAAAATTGATATCAAGTGAAAAATTTTACGAAAAAAGGATCACGTAGTATTTTTGTGTAACCTGCTCTGATACCAATTTGAGAGTGCACTATGAGGATCTTAATGAAATATTTATATAATTAAATATCCAATCAAAAATTAAAATTTATCCTTTTATCCTAAGACAAGGATCAAGGTGATAAAACTTGATAAATTAAAACATGCAAATAGATAAGGCAATTTAAGGAAAAAAAAACTTTCGGGTAAAACTTTTATTTTCCGCACTTTAGAGAGTTTACAAGACTATAGACTTAAAGACTACTTGATAACTACCACAAGTATAATGCATAGTGCCTTCGTAAACATCTAAACAGTACGGCTCCATCCAGAGTCGTCCACATGTGGTCTTCCATGCTTGGAATCCAATGATTAGCCTTTGTGAAGTTCAACCCTGAAGATACCTCTCCACAAAGGTGTATGTAAGAAACAAGATATAGGGTTTAAACTTGATTCACATAAATATTTTATGAGGATGTTATTTATGAATCAAAAAGGTTTTTTAAACTAAAAAGGTTAAAAACTTTTGCAAAGGATATGCAGAAACTGTTATGGTAAAAGTCTTATAAAAATAAACACAAAATAGGTATTTACATGATGTTTACAAATTTCAAGGCAGTGGCTCATTTGAACGAAAATGAGTCTCTTCTGAACAAGAATAGAAGAACGTTAAAACAAAATAAAATCTCATTAAAAAATAACTATTTCGTTAGAACCATCTTCAAATGACTTAAAATAGTACACCCTCGTTTGATGTTCGATTGATGTAAGCTTCGAACGAGATTTTGAATGAAACTGAGATCTCGTTAGAACGAGAATCCCGTATCATTTCACTGAGATCCGCGAACTTTAAAAGATTTTAAATAAAGAAAATGCCTTAATTTTAAAAAAAAAAACATGTTCGAGTCTTAATAAAAATAAACATCCCAAAATAAATTCAAGGAATGAATTTAAACACATAATATAATTATACCTTCATAGTATGGATATCCTCGAAAGATGGAGACGTTGGATTCCCAGATCTCACGATGGCTCGAGTCAAAGTGTAACGTGATACGCCAAAATCTATGTCAGCCTAATCTATTTGAGCAATGAAAGAAAATATGCTCTTATAAGTAGCGCTCGAGTGAGTTTCTATCTTGAACCTCCAACCCATTTAAGGGAATTTTCCATAAACCGTTATAAATTATACCTTTGTGTCAATGTGCCACATCTTAATCAATGTAAAGGAAATCTTTGTAGCATAAAAAGTGTTCCCACCAAAATATAATATCTCATACATTTATCGCAACATCTTTAGCATTAATTGCACAGTTTTTCTCAGCATTAAATGAGGTCAGAATTTTTAATGCAGGTAAGGTCACTCGATTGACCTTGCCCTCATATAAATACTTCCATTTATCTTCTTTCGAAGGATCCTTTAATCAGACTTATTACTCCTAGATCTAATACCCAGTTTTCTCTAGACACAAGAGTTTGTTCATCATTCATTGATTATTCCCTTGATCACATTATTCTCCAACACTAACATTTATTACGCTTCTGGTTTGTTGTCTTACCTTTAATCAAGTTGGTTGTTCTTGTTCTTTCTCCCTATAATCAAGTTGGTTGTGGGGTCCAATTTCATTTATTGGGATCAAAGAGCATTTATCAAATATACATTGTTGATTCTAAAGACTTTTTATCACGGGAAATATAGTTATCATTTATTGTGTGGCTCTTTGTGGATTTATCATCATTCTGATAAGGGGTTATGCTTCGTTAAAATACTAATTGTATTTTAAGAACCCACACCTTACATTACTTAACCAAAGTAAAGTTTAGACATTCTTATGTAATTTCTACTGAAGAACAATTGACATATTCATCCTTATTGGTCAAGAAACAACATTATTTATTTATATGGCTCTAAAAAAATTCTTTAAGCATCTATAAAACCTCTCACGTGTATTTTGGATAAAAAAATCCTCATTTTTAGGGAAGGAATAGATAGAATAAAGGGAGTTGTAGAGAAAAAGAAATTAGGGGTTCATCCCATTCAAACATAAAATTGAGAGGAAAAGAGTGTGTGAGAAAGGAAGATGAGAAGAAGTGTTATAACCATTATTATTATTATGTATTTTTAGTTGTCAACCTCTTGTTTAGATCTTTAAGAGAAGAGGCTGGAATTCCATCAAGCAAGAGAGACATATCTTCAAGATTTAAAACTGGAGGAGGATTATTGGCGCCTAAAATCGTGTTTGAAATGGGCTGTGCATGGGGATGCTATGTCAAAATTTGTCCATTCCCTCACTAAAAAGAAGCATAAAAAATTATACATTCATAAGCTCAAGGATGATCAGGAGAATTGGGTCACAGAAACTACTAAGCTATAGAAACTATTATCCATTTATTTTCAGGAGCTGCTATTAACCAATTTAGAGTTACCCATGTATGATGACATCCTAAAACACATAACTGGCCTCATTTCGGATGAAAAAAATACTATTATATGCTCCATTCAATCACTCGATGAAGTTAAATATGTGGTTTTTTCCTTGTACAAGAATCGTGCAGCTGGCCCCGATTGTTTTTCTAGGTACTTCTTTTAAAATTGTTGGGATACCAATTGCTCAGACCTTCTCAAACTAGTGGAGTCATTATTTTTCGGGGATGTTATACCTAATAGTTTGTCATCTACCAATATTTTCATTAATCCTAAAGTGGATCATCCATCAAAATGCAGTGGCTATAAACCTATTAGTCTTTGCAATTTTTCATATAAAATTTTCTTCAAAATTTTAGCTAACCGTATTGCCAATATTTTACCTTTGATTATTTCCCTTTCACAGGCAGGCTTTACTAAAGGAAGGAACATTTCATACAATGTTTTGTTGGCGCAGGAGTTGCTAAGATCTTTAACAAATGAGTTAGAGGATCTAATGTTATTCTAATTATGGACATGTCCAAGTCATATGATAGAGTGTCCAGGTTTTTCATCATCAAAGTTTTAAGGGCTTTTCGATTTTCCGAACAATTGATTAACATGATTTGGAGACTCTTATCCAATTGTTGTTATTCAACACTCATAAATGGGAAGTCATGGGGATATTTTAAAACTAAAAGGGGGGGGGGGGGGGGGCAAGGGGACTTATTTCAATCGTTCTATGCATTATAGCTTCAGAGGTGCTTAGTCGTGGTGTCCATAATCTCATGATTTTGGGGAAAATCCATCCCATCTCACTTCCAACAAATGCCCCATTGGTATCCTCTCTATATTTTGAAGATATTTTCTCTTGTTTACGAACGGTATAAAAAAAATATGTGTGCTTGCATGGTTTTTTAGGAAAATATCAACAAATGTCGGGCCGACGTGTTAACCACCATAAAAGTTATTTCTATGTATCTCCAAAAACACTTACTTCTAGGAGGAACATTATCAAACATGCCATAGGTTATAACCCCAAATATCTTTCTTTGTTATATCTTGGGGTGCCTACAACTGGTAATAGGAAAGTGTCTAATTTTGTCGTTGTCCTAGATAAACTTAGCATCAAAATTATTTGATGGAACCGTGCTCAGCTCAATTTGGTAGGTCGGATCACTATTATTTTATTACTGGCGCAATTCATCAGTTTACATGTCCTAGTAGCGGTGCAACCGACGAAAGGGGTTATTCAACGACTTGGAAAAATTTGTTCCAATTTTTTATGGAATTCATATGATCAACATAAATATCATTAGGTGTCGTGGTTGGATATGTTTTATCCTAAATAGGAGGGGTGGCATTAGAGACTTTGGTGATATTTGTCTAACTTTTTCTTACAAAATATGGTACAGGCTCTTAAACAAGGAAAATCTTTGGACCCAATTCATGCATTCAAAGTATAAAAGTTTATCAGAGTCCGAATATAAGGGTGTTCCAACATATTCTAGTCCAACCTGGAAGCATATGCAATAAGTTTGGGACTTGGTTAAAGGGATTTTTATTAATGACACGGATTCCACTTGGAAAGGTGACAAATTTCTATTGAAGGAGGTTTCGAATACTATTAGACATAAGCACTTGACCCATATATTCCCTAAGATTTCTATGTTTATGTGGTGTTTACTTCTTAAAGGACTCCCTCTAGATGAGAATACTCAAGGACTAAAAATTACTCTAGTCTCTACATGTAGATGTTGTGCTAATGGACAAACGAAAACTTTCGATCATCCTTTTTCTAAAGGACAAATGGCTACTAAGATTTGGACTCACATTGGTAAAATTTTGGGTTATAAAACTAAAGGATCCTCCATCACATTTTGCCTCATGAGTTGGTGGAATTACGCGTGGTTCCTCCCTTAGAGATATTCTCACTCACATTTTACCATGCTACATCTGTTGGGCTATTTGGTGCGTAAGAAATAAAAAGACCTTTGAGGGACTTGAGATGATTACTGGAAATATTATTTCCTCGATACATAATGATATCTCTCTTATTTTTAAATCTTTTCCTTTTATTAGTCCTTTAGATAGAATAAATGGTAATTGCACAAAGAATTTTAATTACCTTAACTTGTGAGCCACCAAAGATGGGTGTTTCACTTTCACATATTTAATAAAGTCTGCTCCTTTATCAAAAAAAACAAATTTATTTATCTTAGCATTTAACTTGATAAACATTGAGATAAGCTCAAAATAATATATTTTTCTCACTTGAACTTTTAACATAAAAATATTTTTACCTCTCAAAAAGTAACCTCAAAACCAGTCAATGCTTTTAAAGGATTTATTATTTACGCAAGTTTAACATTACTTTGGTTTTCACTGGATTAAAATTTTTGTTTTGAAATAGTTGAAATACAATTTTGTATATTCTAATCTTGGATTTTAACTGTGATTTTAATGTATATTCTTGTAGATTTATTTTTAAACAACTTTGTTTAAATTCTTTTAAAATGAACTTGGATCTAGGTTTCATCAAAAAGTGTTGTACTTATTGATTATTTTCCTCATATTTGAAAGATAAACTTGAAATCTACAAATCTAGTGTAGATCTAAAATTAAAAATAGTTTATGAGAGTGTAAACTATATTTGTTCGATTCTTGCACAATGATACCAAGATCGGGTGTATTTTTTAGATATCTCATATTTGAAAATCTATTCATCTAGATTTATATATGTAATTTTATTAGGAATCATTTGTAATAAGTATGTGTGAGTGTGCATGTAGTTTTAGTGAATAAATTTTCGCTCCCTTGTACACACAATACATGAACATGAGCACATACTCCACTAGTTATTATTTATGGAAAAGTTTTCCAGTCGACTTGCTAAAAAGAAAAGGACAAGCAGCTACAACAGAAGGATCAAGGAGGAAGTCTAAGCCATAGGGCTTCATGTATACGTTTGGTATTTTTCCAACTTTCTTAAAGTTTTCTTCATATTTTTTGTATGTGGATTCTCTTTATTATTTAGTGGATCTTTTAGTAACCTGCTAAGGAGACCGTTGATGTTTGTCTTGTACGCTAGAGTTTCATCACAGAAAAAGCCACCTGTGCTGTGTTGTTTGTTGATTCTTTCATATATGTCTAATATTTGCAATTACAATACTAGTTAAATAATTCATGCAAAATCTTAACTAAATATTTTCAAAATAAACGAAATATAGGATGTTAGAACAAGCCTCTCACATTGTTACACCTTGTAATAGTGTTTGTTGTTCATTTAATCAAAAGACATAACTCAAAAGAGGAACATTGCATATAAACTAATTTTTAAATAAAAACAAGAAATTGAACTTTTTGTTTAATATTTGTTTCAATTTATTCACAATAAAAAAGGAAACCTATCATATATTGTGTAAAGAAATTTTGGATGAACACTCTACATCTCCTTGGGCTATTCATCCCCCGACTCACACCACCTAAATGTACCTATATATATATATATATATATATATATTAATTAAGACATTAATCCATATTTTTTCTTTCGATGTTGGCTCTCAAAATCCCAATATATATAAAAGGGAAATTCTTAATTATAGTACACCAACTAGTGTTAAGACTCGTGCATGCTCGTGATTCTGTACAACTTATTTATATGGATGGAAATAGGATAAGAAAAAAAGAAAATAAACTGCTACATATAAAATATTTAGGAATAAAGTAAGGAGAAAAGTTAAAAACCTAATTCATTTTTATATCTCTCTTTTACATTATGGACATCCTTCTCCCGATCGGTTCGCACACGCGCGTGGGGGTTCCCGCCATTTTGGGGCACATCGGCCATCGTCAATTGGGGTGACGTGTAGAGATAGAATCGATAGCCTATTTTGCACAAAATAATAAAAATAAATGTTTTCATCATGAGAGAATGACCTCAAATACATATTGATGCCTGTGAAACCAATTAGTTCGAGGATTCAGGGGCTAAGTTACGGAATGGGAAGGAGCTAAGCACCCATCCCTCCCTTTAAGTTTCTCTTGGGAATGTGTTATTCTTCTCCTTATTAACTCCGTGAGTTGTGTGTTTGTTTTTATAGATGGAAAGTGTAATTACTAGAATTGCGTCATGGATAAAGGCGGAGTGAGGTCATCCTTAGGAGTGTTCCAAAAATAGTAATCAAAATATTATGTATGCATTTATCACGTCTCCGATCGTTTATAGAAGGACGATGGTATAGGATAGACAAAACGAAATCATGAATTACAAATATATGATATGAAAATAATATGTAAAAAAATATCGAAGAGGACTCTAATCTCGAATTTTACCCGAGATGCCTACGTAGGCTAAAAGGCATCAAAGTCCACATAGTTCGCATATAACATGGGGTGCAGTTTATACCATAAATCCAACCTAGGTCTTTTCTTGTATGTGTCTGTGTGAAAATAAATGTTTTAGTGTTAGAAAATTTAGTAAGAAGTCCCTGTTTGTAAAGGGTAAATAGATCCCTTTAAGAATACATAGACCTCTCCTAAGTTCGTTCATTGATTGTGGTCAAATGGGGCTCAAATGTGCTCGACGGTTTTTTTAGACAAAAGGGAAATGGATCGTTTGTTCGAATCATAAGGTCGATTCATGCGAGGGATGGACCAATAGAAAGGTTATTAAAGGCCCTTAAATGTTCCAAGGAGCTTCGTTTGGTTCGGATATTTGACCAAAATCAAATAGGGCCCGAAAGCGTCCAGTGACCCTTCAGAGTAAAATGGGTCATTCGTTCATACCATAAGGTTAATTTATACATGGGGTAGACCATAATAAAGTGTATAAAGAGACCTTCAAGGATCCAAAGAGCTTCGCTCGAGTTGGAGAGTTGACCTGAGTCAAATGGAGCCGCATACCTCTATGTGGCCTATAGATCAATTTTTGGGGGAAAGTGGTTCATTCTTCTGAATAGTATGGTCGATTCACGCATGGTGGAGACGATTGGAAAAGGGGATTCATAGACCTTCAAAGATCCAATGAGTTGTTGCTCAAGTGAGAAAGTTTAATGGCAGTCAAATGGAGCTCGGGAGCACCCGGTGGCCTCTAAATTAGAACGCGAAGTATGACCTTGGTTTTATGATGAAATAGGGAGTGTTAGGGACCTAAGGAGATGCTTAGGAGGGTCCTAAAATATGGTGTCTATAGATCCCCTCGATGGGTGAGCTTGGAATAATTGAAGGTCATCGAATAGACACCATATTGACGTTAAGAGAGAGAGTGTTTAAGGTTAGTGGATGAGGGTGACCGATTCTAAGGGTCGAGGGTGACTAGTTCAGAGTGTTGAGGTCGATTCTGAGGACCTGTGGCTATAATTGGGATGATCAATTCTGTGGGTCGAGGTTAATTATTAGGACATAAATTTTTAGGGACCGATTATGTGGGTCAAGATCAATTATGAGGACCTCAGATTGTAGGAAATGTTTCTACGGCCGGAGGTCGATTCTGAGGACCTAAAGTTGTGATGACCATTTGTAAGGGCCGACATTAATTATGAGGACCTAAGGTTTTAGGGAATGATTATACGAGTCAAGGTTAGTTATGAAGACCCAAGGTGATGATGACCAATTCTGCTGGTCGAGGTCAATTTTGAGGACCTAAGGTTGTAGGGATCGATTATGTGAGTTGAGGTCAATTACGAGGACCTAAGGTTGTAGGGAACTATTATGCGAGTCGAGATCAATTCTGAGGACCTACGGTTATAGGGATCGATTATGTGGGTCGATGTCAATTCTGAGGACCTAAAGTTGTGATGACCATTTCAAAGGACCGAGGTCAATTCTAAGGACCTAAGTTTGTAGGGAACGATTATGTGGGCCGACGTCAATTCAAAGAACCTAATGTTGTAACGCGGGGAGTCGTTCTCCTATGAAATCTTTAAAATGCCTTGGGGATGGATATGCATTTGTCGTTCCACTGGGTATTGTGTTATTTTAATACTCCATCGGGGAAGGATTTATCCTAGAGTCATTTGGTTAGGGATTATGCTATTTTGAGAAGGTATAACATTATGGGGGAAGTCGTGGGGGATTTTGATTGTAGGTTTATCTTGAAATTCTATGGTGGATGAATGGGTAAAAAGTTTAGCCCGGAGATTTTGTTGGGGAACTGGGAAGGTATTATCTCGCAATTCTGCTGGGAAAGAGTTTGATTTAAGGTTGAGATTTCACTGGGGAAGACTTGATATTTGAGATTTCGCTAGGGAATTATAGTAGACTTAGATGCGGGTGCATTATTTGTTGTGTTTGTGAAATATGTTGAGGGTAAGTGTGGTTAGGGTTTATGTTGGAAATAAGAGCGTAATATTAATCATGTGGGTGTGATCATTTTTGGGGGTTCTATTAACATATCTTCCCATCGAGAGGTTCTTCTGATAAGGGGTAGACGAGACTAATGGGCAGTAGGTGAGACAGATGGCGTGATTTTTCATTCGGCTTTTTTTTAGGATTTTTAGTAGCGACGTGTGGTGACGTCGTTCATCTCGGGTTTTTGCCATTTCAGAGGAAGTTTTTCAATGTCCAGTTTTATGATTGGGGGTGAAAAACTTTGAAGACCCTTTAATCTTCTTTGGATGTATTCAGCTGGTGCTATCGGCTGATTTTTACCTGGGCCACATACATTTTGGAGGTAACTTCGATCTTATTTTTATTCTTGTGTATTTCCTTGCCTTATTTTTTATCTTCTTCTAATCTAGTTCATGTCTCTTTCAGATATGGTTTTACAAGGTGATTGGGCTCAACGTGAGGTTGATAGACCCGAAGGACAAGGATTTAGGGGACTTATATGATATGTTTAGATGGAGGAAGTCTAACTAACGATTGAATATGTCTTTATCCTTAGTGGAATTTCGACAAACTTTGAACTCCTTGACGAATGATCAGGTTATTTTTGTGTTTCTCCTGAGTCTTTTCCTGCATGAATATTGATTATTTATTTGTCATTATAGGTGACCTTCTACCGTTGGGGGATGGCTCCTCGGCATACGAGAGTTACGGGTATGCATGCATCTGGAGTTTGATAGTGCACGAGTTTCAGTACGTCTAGTACCTTGGAGAGAGGGTGGTGTGTAAAATTGTGGAGCATGAGGTGGTGGTCCCACTTTTGGCGTGGCCTGATGTATATGAGGCGAGTGTGGTAGATATTTATCAAGGCTCGAGCGAAAGCACTGGTTAATGGGCCCTACATGCCCTATACAAACACGGTGGTGAGTTATGATTATCTGCATTTTGCTACGAGTCGATTGATGCCCTCTTGGATTTTTAATATGGTGAATATGCCTCCGCCTCATACGACTTTGAGTAGGGGCACTAGCAGGCTAATGGGATATTCCCATAGCACGGGTGGTACGTCATTGGCGGTGGTAGCGACAGAGGAGGCTCCGCTTATTCTAGTCACTCCCCTTATATAATTTCCGTCTGACTAGTGGGGTTCATTGAGCATATCGCATTGTCCTACTGCATCAGCACTGGGGTTGATGGGGGTTATGGATGATGTCCTTGAACCTAATGTATACTCTTCTTCTCTTGTCCTTTTGATTCTTTCTTTTCTTTTTAATGATTGATTGGTCTTTTTCTTTTGTTTCTTTGCTTGCAGTATGTTTGGTTACCGACCACTTGGCTAAAGGATATTAAGGATTGTGTGGCCTCCATGACTACCTACATCAAGGATTTTTTTCCTTCCTTGTTGGTTTCGTCTGCCTCCTCGGATTTTTTGGAAATGATAAGTAAAAATGGATAAGTTAAAAGAAATAACCCCGGAGTCTTTTAAAATAAGGATTTCTTTTTTAGAATTTGATTTTTTTCAAAAGAGGAAAGGTGAAATTTTCCAAAATAAGGGAGTTGACGATCGGGATAACCCTTGTCCTGCTTATCAACTTATGGGTTTAGTCAAATCACTCTAAGGCTTTGATTACACTTTCTTGTAGCTTAGAGTACTTTATAGGCCTAGTATGTACTTGGATTTTTTAGATTCCTTATCTTTTTCCAAGTCTTTGGTGTATAAAAGGAGAAATAAGAAATATGATTCTTCCACCCTTACCCACTTTCTTCTTCTTGCATCTCACTTCTTTCTTTGTTATTTCAAAATGACCCTTCCAGTGCATGTAGAATTTTCTTCCCACCTTGATGGTCTAGAGTCCATGTGTTTGTATAATGTCGACTACGAGGCGTTTAACTTGCATCGAGTCTCTCTGTGGCGTAATCAATCCATTTACTGGAATATGCTAGCAACGGTGGTACAGTTCTGGCACCCCGAAAACCATGTTTTTCATTTCGGCTTAGATGTGGATTGTTTGACTTATTAAGAATTCTTGGTCATATTGGAAATCAATCCCTATATAGAGGCAGTTATACCCAAATTTTCTCGTTCTCCTCGGGCGTTATTAGCGAAGTTTCTTCATATTTCCCCTTTAGGTGGATCGACCATTGGTTACTAGGGGGATGATTTCCCTTCAGGTTTTCATGCACTATGTGTGCTTGAGGGATTTTAATGATACGGGTTATACTATAATTGCTGCCTTGGTCCTTACTTAGAGGCTCTTACTAGTGATAGGGTACTTAATGGTGGATCCCCAATTGGCAACGATAACACCGTGGAAGTTTTACCACCGTAGTCGTGCGACGGTGATACTAGTTAAGACTCTAAATGGTCTTGGTGGTGGTGATACTAGTTGTTCATGTGGCTTGCTGAGAGGCTCCGTCTGGTGGCTCCTCCTGAGTTCCTTTGATGGGTGTGCTGAATTTCTTTGCTCAATACTTTTTTAATTTCATCCCCTCTGTAGAGTACTGGATCAACTAGTTCATGGAGCATGGAGTCTATTTCCTTCGTTAGTCAATGCCATAGAGGGTAAAATTGTAGCCTGTTAATGAGTTGGGAGAGTATTGATATGGACAGTTAGTTAGCCTATGGCAAACTTTATTCTACTTGCTTTGGTGTCTTCTGCGCCAAGTTGGATGGGAGAAAATAGTGCCTCCTTTCACACTAATTTTTTTTCGGTGGAGGGTCTGACTGAATCCCAACGCATGAGGCTAGGTTCTTTGTGGGAGAGTCATCAGTCATCAACATGTCCATCTTAATCTATTGGAAGGGTCTAACATGCGTCTAGGGACTATCTGAAGTGGTTGTGGAAATGAGTAGTAATTAAGATCTTGGCAAAAGATTGGCCAAAGGTGGTTTATTTTTTTTATACTATGGAAGGAGGGTAGTGGTCTTCTCCAAATTGGTTAGAGCATACCGTTCCATGGAGCTCATTCGTAATATTAACCAGACAAGGGAAATTTGGGGACCTTCGGGGGCCATTGATGATAATGATGGGTCATCTGACAGCTATGGATAGGATTTTGTGAAGCTCGGGAAAATTTATGTGAAGCTTTTGTGTTTTTATAGTTTTTTTGTTTTCAAAATAAATTTCGTGTAGCTTGATAGGTTTGTTGTTTTAGAACTGGTTGTGAGTTAGTGAAAAAGCGGGAATTTGTTTTAACTCCCTTCGCTGAGACTTCATGTAATGATGTTGCCTTTTCTTAAAATAAAAATGATTTTAATCATATTGTTTTGCCTCTTAATGAGTTTTCATTTTAGTTATCTATACCAATCACTAAGGAATACATAATCCTTTTGTTCATGTAAAGGATAAAATGAATCGTCGTTCTCAAAGGTTAGAAAAGAATAGCATTTTATGAGAAAGAAGTTGATCGTGAAAATGTAAGGTGTATGAGCGGTCTACATACCTATGGGAGGTTTGAAAATTTTCTTATAAGTTCCATTTTGAAAGAAAAAAGGTTATTGAGAGGATCAGGACCCATGTAGTTCTGGTTAGAGAGAAATAAAGAATTATTTTTGTGGAATAGAAGGGGGATGAAAAGAGTCATTTCACGTCGATATTTTAATCTAAGGGTAGAACTTCTTGATATGATCCGACTAGATGTTTAATATCTTCTCCATTGAGATCAGTGAGCATAGTGGCGCCTCCTGAGAGAATCTTCTTCACTATGTAGGGGCCGCTTTAATTTGGCTTGAGTTTCCCTCTAGGGTCCCAGACAGGTTCTATGATCTCCTTGAGTGCCAAGTATCCTTCTTGGACACCATGGTCCTTGACTCTTCGATTGAATGATCACGCTATCTGACAAATTGATAAAACCTTCAGCCTTTATTCGTCTAAGAGTGATAATTCATCAAAATAACTCTGATACTAGTCTTCTTTGATAACTTTTCTCTCAATCATGATGTGTAGGGAAGGAATTTCTAGCTCAACAGGTAGGATTACCTCCATGTTGTATACCAAAGAGTAATGGGTAGCCTCAATTAACGTTCTGACTTAAGTGCGATAGGCCCAACGGGCGTAAGGGATCCGATCGACCCAATCTCTGCAACTCTCAATCATTTTTTTGATGATGTTTTTGAGGTTTTTATTGGCATTTTTTACAGCATCATTGATTTGGGTTCGATAGGGAAAATATTTGAGTCTTTGAATCCCATACTTATCGACCAGTTCCGCGACCTCGACTTCGTAGTTTAACCCATTATCTGATACTTCTTTTGGATAAACTTGGCCACTTTCTTAGCATTTAGTACTGCGTATGACTTGACTTCGACCCATTTGGTGAAGTAATCAATGGCAACTAGTATGAACTCATGCCCATTTGAAGCTTTGGGTGTGACCTTTCCTACGATATCAATACCATAAGTGGATGATGGTCAGGGAGAAATCATGTTATTTAATTCCCATGGAGGTAAGTGTTGGAGGTTGGCAAACTATTTAAATTTGAGGTATCTTTGGATATAGGCGGTGCAATCCTGAATCATGGTGGTCAAATAGTACCCTTGACGGATGATCTTTTTGGAAAGCATGTTATCGCTCCTATGGGTTCCGCATTCTCTGTTGTGGATTCTCTATTTCATTTATCCAACATCGGCTCCTCCAATGCAGTGAAAATGGGTTCCATTGAAGTTTCTCTTGAACGGTTCTTTATTACAAATGATGTCTTGGGCAACCAGTTTGTGAAAGATCGCACGGTCTTTTTGATTTACGATTTGGAGATACCTACCGTTCTTGAGGAGCCGCCAAATATCGTAGTACCAGAGCCTGTCCGTAGCGGAATCTTTATCGGTGATAACCTCAATGTGGTAGCAGTGGGTTGGCATAACTTGTTTTTTTACTAGGAAAGGGGTCATTGTTATTCCTTTGGGCATGTAGACCATGGTAGCCATGATAGCAAGGGAATCGGCTAAGTAGGTCTTTGTGCGAGGTAGGTAGTGGAAGGTGATATCTTGGAACTGGGAGCCCAACTCTTCTAAGTAGGTGTGGAAGGGTAAGAGATTTTCATCTTTGACTTTCCCTCTTTTAAAGACATGGACGATGATGAAGGAAGAGTCCCCATAGACATATAGGTGTTTGATACCTTTTTTGAGGTTGACTTTTAGGCCTACAGTGCATGCCTCTTATTCGGTCATATTATTGGTGCAGGGGAAATATAGCTTGATGGCAATGGGATTATGAGAGTCATCGGGGGTGATCAAGAGTATCCCAATGTCGTATCCTTTCTTATTGGCATCTCCGTCAAAGAACATTTTCCATCAGAGGTCCTCCAGAGAGGTGTACAGAATATCTTTGTCTAGGAATTCAGAGAGCCAAACATCGACCTCTTCCATGGGCTAGTCAACAAGGAAGTCGAAGATGGTTCTCCCTTTTATGGATTTCTACGTAACATACACATTATTAAACTCAGCTAGCAGCATCAAGCACCTAGTCATTCGGTTAGATAGGGTGAGTTTATCAAGAAGATACTTAGTAGGATCCATTCGATATACTAATCTGATGGGGAAAGAGAGAATGTAATGTCGTAACTTTTGAGTCACCCAAACTAAGGCAACACCTGCTTTCTCCAAGGTGGTGCAGTTTACTTCGTACCTAGACATTTTTTTACTAGCATAGTAGATGGACCTTTCCTTGTGAGATTTTTTGATATATTGGAGTAGCAAAGCCTCTAACGCGATATTTGTTACGGTTAAGTACAAGATGAGGGGTAAACCTAGTTACAACGACATAAGTACCAGAGGTGGGGTAAGGTATTTCTTTATTGTATCGAATGCTTCCTGACCGGCCTCATTCCAGACTTTGGTAGAATCCTTACAGAGGAATTTGAATATAGGCTCACAAATAGAAGTCAGTTGACCAACTAATGTACTGAAGTTTTCCCGGGAATCCCTGAACTTTCTTCTCCATTTGGGGTGGTGGCATTTCAAGTATGACTTTCATCTTGGAAGGGTCTGATACAATTCACTTCTCACTAACCATGAATCCCTAAATCTTTCTTTTTGTGACACCAAAAATGTATTTTTATGGGTTTAGCTTCATTTGGTATCACCGCAGTCATTCGAAGAACTTTCGGAGCGAGGGAACGTGACCTTTCCTTGTTTTAGAATTAATAATCATGTGTCTATGTAGACTTTGACCTCCTCATGTATTAGATCATGCAAGATGGTAATGTAAGCCCTTTTATAGCTATCCCCAATGTTCTCGATCCCGAATGACATAACCATGTAGTAAAAGGTTCTCGAGGAGATGATGAATGCAGTTTTATCCTAATGGTTAGGGTGCATCTTGATCTAGTTGTATCCAATGAATCCATTGACAAATGACTTGAGGTCATGGCTAGCTGTGTTATCCATAATCTTACCGATGTTGGGCAAGGGGTAATCATCATTTGGAGATTCTTTGTTCAAATCTCGGTAGCTAATGCACATGTGGATTTTTCCTCCTGATTTCGCTATGGGGATAATGTTGGCAAGCTGTATAGGATATTCGATCACACACATAAAGCCTAAGTTCAACTGCTTGACCACCTCTTCTTTAACTTTGAGTGACCACTATGTGCGGAGTTTCCTTTGCTTCTCTTTGACCGACTTACAATTCGGGAGAGTTGGGATCTCGTGCTGAGCTATTTTGGGATTGATATCTGGCATATTATCGTAGGACCATGTGAAGACATCCAAGCAATTCTTCGAATTGTGCACGCTTATGCTCGTTAAGGGTGGACTATATCCTAATCTCACGTTGTTACTACTAGAACCGAGATCGATAACAACAGTTTCATCTTCATTAATTTGAAAGAGTTCATGTTATTTGTTATTAACCTAATTAAGATCAGCTAAGAATTCTTCATTTGCAAAATGATCATAATCAAGAGCTTGATTAGAATCAATACAATTAATGTAAGGCACGACAAGATACTCAAAATCCTTGTTTATTTCACTTTCGGTAAAAATAGCATCGATAACCTTGTTAAAGGAGGTCTCGATTACATTGTTATCAGAAAAAAGAGAAAAAAAAATAGGTTAAGAGATAGGGTAAACATAAAGGTTGGGTTGAATTTCAGTAGGTTGTACTGGCATAATATTCCAATTGTGAAGAGGCTCATCAGCAACCCTAATCAGAGTGGATGGGACTGGAGGTGTAGCATTTTAATGGATTATATATAGAGTTAAACCCAGTGTTTGTAGGTTAAATGAATCTTCAGAATCACTTTCCTCGGAGACCTTACGAATTGCTATGGCTTTCTCGATGAGGGGTTGCAATTTATCCTGGCAGTCCTTGGCCCAAGAGTAGTTATCTAGAAAGAAGATTTCCATCCATGGTTTCATCTCCTTGTTGGTATGGTCATACCATGGTTCAGGGAATCCACAAAAAGGAAGTCTTCACCCTCCTTGACAAATCTTCCATTCAGAGAATCCCTCGAAATAGTCTGGGCATCTTATACACTCCTTTTCGGTCATGGTTGGCAAAGTGCTTTGAGTTCTTCTAGTGAAGACTGATAGTTCAAGACGTGTGAGAGAAATGCCTATTTAAGGACTATGGGCTCAAGTATCCCTTTTTGACGTCTCCCTAACCCCAGTCTGGGCATAAAATGCATGTTGTTCAACATTTGTATTACATTGACATTTTTGTGAGGGGTGTGTTCCAGATAGACCCGATCTTTGGAATTATCTCCTGGTGGAAGGGGAAGTTGATCAACTTTGATCCTAAAGAGAAGCATGTCATTAATCCCATGTTGGATTTCCAATATTGAATTATTGGTGTTAGCATTTCTTGTACCATTGTCATCCCCAAAAATGGTGATGACCTATCCTTTGGCAAATAATATTAACTTCCAATGAAGGGAGGAAGATACCCCCCGAATGCTAAGAAGTAGGTTGAAGCATGTGGGCATGTCAATTACTTATAACTCAGTGATGGGATTGATAGGGTCAACACCTATTATGAGTTTTATGGATCCCATCTCTTGTCGATTGGTATTATCATAAGCATGCATTGCGATGGAAGTAAGAGTAAGGTTACTGTTGATGTCAATAAATGGATTTGATTCAAATTTATAATCATAGATAAAATATAGAATTATAGTGAAATAATAAAAGAGAGACATAATATTTTAAAGTGGTTCAACTATGTAAAAAAGCCTACGTCTACTGTTATGGTATTGATTTCAGAGATTACAAAAAGCTAGGTATTCTTATAAAAAAGAATATTTTAGAATCCATTCTATCTTGTCCTTTGATGAAAGTAATACAAAGAATTTATAGTGACCCGGAGATCAAGAGTTAGAACATCAAGTGATGGAATGCCTTTATACATTTATGCATTTATACTCATACATAATGAATATGACTTTTGGTTATGTGACCCACATGTGGTAAGACCCTTATTATGGTAACACTTCATTGTTATTGATGGTCTGCATTCTTCATATTGGTTGGTATGTCTGTCGAGATACTATATGCTGATTGGGATTTCTAAGATGTAAGAAGACATTTGTCCAGTTCTGATTAGTCCACGTGCGTGGATAAATTTTGGTATCAACAGAAGCCCCCAATACTTCATTATTAATGCTTTTGCTAAAAGGATGGAGTATATTTCATTCAAAGTTGGTCGGCATTTTTTGACCTGTGGGAATTGTATATTTTTCTATGCTTTGGTTTTGTAATGGACTTTTTGAAAATTAGCGAACCGCCAAAGGGTAAATGGGTATTTTACACCTTTTGTACTGTGCAGCCGTCGGAATGTCAATCATTGATACAAAGCAATCATTTCTTGCACGATGTCCCAGGTAAGCTGTAAAAGGTGAAATTTTGCTGAATTTTCTTTACCAAACCCTTTCAAGATTTCAAAGTCTACTTCTCCTCCAAGTTCTCTGTTTTTAAGCTTTTCTTTGCATCCTTCCTTCGCTTCAGTCTTTATTTTTCTGTAAGCTTTCTTCTTCTCGTTACTTTTTCTTTCCTTCTTTCTTTATTTATAGTCGTGCTTTACATCGTACATGGGGATTCCTTAGAGGAATTTATCCGGGAATGAAATATCTCTGATCGGGTTGATTTAGATATGCCCTTGCCACATGTAGATGTGTTTTCATCGTCTGAGGTTCACTGGATTCCCTCTCTCTTCATTGCAGAGTTTGGCTTCACATTTCTGTAATACCCCGTACTTTTAAAGATATTTAAATTACAAAGGTGGGCGTAATTTGGTAAATTGAGGAATTACTGTGAATAGTAATTATGGAATTTATGAGTGAAATTGAATAAATTCAGAATATAAAGTAAATAGTAAATATTAGTTTGTAAGTGCCAGATTAATATTTACATGGATTATTTTTAATTACATGTCGCAAGTTGGGTAAAGCGACAAAGAAAATATTTTAAATTGGAAAACACGCATATTGAACATGTTGGGGCAAAATTAATGAATTTTAGTTAAGTACCTCGGATGGAGATTTCGACTGCGCCATTAGGTTCGGAATGGCCGAGATAGTCAAAATAGACTACCCGGGGGTAGTATTTGGGTTCCGGACATTTTTGGACTAGTAGGGGCTCGTAAACGGGTACACGAGTCATTTAACAATTAGGCATTTACCCAATTTCGGGTTTAAAGACTTAAGCAGCCCCCTTTCCCTTTCATTTCTGCCCTAAGAGAGAGAAGAGAGTAGAGAGAAGGAAGAGAAGAAGAAGAAGAAGACGGAAAAGAAGAAGAAGAGAAGGAAAATCCGGCCAAATTCACGGGATTCGACTCGAGAACGTCGGATTTATTCCACAAGGCAAGTGTTTAACTTGCATATTGATTTAGTGTGTTAATTTCTCATATTGTAGTTGGTATAAAACTAAAGATTTTTGGGTTGAAATTTCGTGGATCAAAGGGGTTTTCGAAAGATTAAAACGGATATAACTCGATTAATACCCAATTTGAAAAACTTGAAATTAATTGAAATTAATTGTTGGATCTGGGTTCTAGGATGATTGGAACCCTTTGAATGTGTGTCTTTATGGTTATTTGAGGTTGAATGATGATGAGAGAGAAGATAAAAAGCTTGGATGTGTTTTAATGGAGGTTTGGATTTTTGGAGAAGAAGGTGAATAGTGACCAGCCCACTTCCGGGATGTTTCGGATAGGAAGACAACTGATTCAGCTCTCGGTCAAAACACGAAAGTTGTAGATAATTTTGATACGGTCACGTAGGCGCCAACCGCGTATTTTTCTGATTTTTCTTCGAATTGTTACGATTTTTACAAGATGGCAGTTCCGGGGTGAAATCACCAACTCGGAAATGCACTCGGAAATTGGAAAAATAAAGGCTAGAATTATTTGGAGATAAATATTTGGGGTTCCTAAAAATAGTGTGGGGACTTCTAAATATTTTTTTAGTAAGGCGTGTACCTTGGGTTAGTTGAAAGTAAAATCCAAGATTTACCCAAATAGGGGTGTTCGTGAGGAAAAATACTTAAAGGGGTATTTAAGTGTGATTTGAATGTTAAATAAGGGAACATGTATTGGGGTAGTGTTTTAATTGTGTGACGGCTTGTATTATTGTGAATGAGAATATTCAAGATTATTGGCTATCGTTACGAGAGTTTGGAGATTATAGCCATAAAATATTGAGAATAGATAAATAATATATATCGGTGTCGTTGGTATTGTCATCGTGCGGTGAGAAAATATCGGAAATGATGTATTGAGGATTAGTTAAAATTGATTAATGCGTAGGATATTCGAGAGATAAATATACTACGTGGGAAATTTATTATACGGGTTGTGCGTATGCTCGAATGTTATTATATACATGGGTTAAATAATTACCTATGGGGAATTATGTATAGGTGAGAGAAATACCTATAATTATAATATGGTTGTGTGAATACCAAATTGATGATATATGTATATAGATGGAATGTGTACCTATATGATTTTTTTTTATTATGTGTATGACATACCTACCATACTTGCTATCACGGGAGGTTGACGTTCGGAAGAGGAAAATCTTATCCTGTGTTGCCTTCGGGGGGATTTTTGATTTGGTACCTCAAGAACATAGGGCTGTGAAAGGCTTATTTGTGAGTTGATAAGTCCGCTGCTTATGGGAGCGTAGGTATGTGCGTGACCCGTAGGTACGTGAACTATGTTCGCCTCCAATACGTGTGATTTGTATTGTTACAGTTCCTGAGTGATGTGGAACGGGTAATCCTTTTTGTACGAGATGTACTTGGATTGGATAGCAGAGTATGAGTGCACCGCAGCTGAGGCTAGGGGTGCTATATATCTATATATGTATTGCGATTGACATATATGTGTACTTGAGATAATTCACGGATGCTTAGTAAATGAGAATGACTAAGCCACTTATATTATAGTTCGGTGGATGATTAATATACTTGTTGCGTATAGTATATTGTTGATATATATGAGAGGAGATATCATATAACCTAACCTTGTATAAAGTGAAAAGAATGAATAAAGTGTGATATTACTTCCGGTAGATTTATATCCGGATTTATATGAATGCGAATAATAGGTTCTAATGAGAACTATTAATAAATACGAGATTGTATAAATATGTTATGTACTGAAGGCCTAATGGATCCCGGTGATCAACATTGTCACGTAGTAGTGTATCGGGGGGGTCCTTGTTTGGATTTAGCTTCACGAGACACCCCACGCACGAACGTAACGTAATGTTGGGAATGGGGAGAAGTTTAGTCCTTAGTACCCGAATCGATGAGGTTTATTAGAAGATGGGTAATTACATTAGTTAGGTAGGGTAGCTTAACTAGGTTGTCTAAAATGGTATGCACTAGTTGTGCACTGTTAGAAGAGGGGTGAGGTGTATCTCATGTGAGAGCGATACCAGTTTAAAATATGAGAAATAACATATTTTAAAATATGGATTTTATGCACTTGCTAAAATATTTTCAACAATCGGGCTCTGACCCATTTTCTCTACTTTTCCCCTCTCTTGCTATATATATATATATATATATAGGTGTCCAGACACAGGGACGCCTGGATAATAATTCATTCGAGTCAGACGTTTGCTGCAGCAGCTGTGGATGCAAGCAGGTTTATTGTAGACGCTTCCATCATTGAGATCTAGATAGGAGGTATTGTAGTCATATTCGGGCTAATGGCCCAACTGTACTCATTTATTCATTTACCGCCTTTTGTGTGGAATTCTATTTGGTTGTATTATTTGAACCGAGTGTTCAGTTATTTTACTTTATTTTATTTCAGTTGTTGCATATAAACTGTTGTCCTTATTTTATTTGGATGGTTTGGTTAAAAAGATTAGTTAATTTAAAATTTTGACGTCGGCCTAATAGGATATTAGTAATTAATTGGTTTTCGACAGTGATGTTAAGAATGAACCACATGAGACTCCTGTTTTAATTTGATATAGGAGTGATCGTCCGGTATTTTATTAGGCGGGGTGTCACAATTTCCCCCTAATAGTTTTTTTTTTAGAATTTTGTCAGTATTTTGACATTCTCCCAGTTAGGATAGCCCCCAATTCCTGGAGGGTAGTAAATGGGATTCATAGTCTAAATGAAATTTATGGGACCCATATTGGCATCCCTGAACTGATGTTCTGTTACAAATGGGTTACCAGTGGAAATACATATTATTTGAAGACTAGGTTTGTGAATAAGGCTTTAGTTTTTAATTTATCAGACTCTAATAAGGATTACTTTAATTATGGAGTCATTGATAAAAATTGGCAACATGCTCCTTTACAAACTGTAAAAGTATATGATGGGCCTAGGTGCCCTCAAGTGGGCCAGGGCATAGGGTGCCAATTTCTATAATTGTATCTTTTTGTTCATTGTTTACCAATTGTCTGATGATATGCTAATCAATCACTTCTTGTCTTGTTTTTGTTTTTTGCACAATTGAGAGTAAGAAGAAGTGTCCTAAAGAAGAGGACATGATTATTCATGAGTTGAAGTTCCTTTGGAGCATCCACAAACGAATTGGAAAGGAACACCCTAGAGCTACCTCTTATCTGTGGCAGTTGAGGAGGTATATAACTTCTTTTATTGCTCAGCCCACCAATTCAACAATTGTTGATCCCATTAATCTTAAGGAAGAGACAATCCCTAAGTCCTCTACTGAAGAATCTGTTGGTTCAAAGAAGGATTTGGGAGCCTCTTAATCTTTTGAGTCTTTGGACATTTTAGCCGTTCCCTCCTCTCCACTTGTTGCCATCGAAAAGAGGAAAATTCCTGACTTGATTACTGGAGCCTTGTCTCCTCCTGTAAAGAAAGATGCTAGGAATACTAAGAAGCCAGAGAAAGTGTCTAAGGATTATGAGAAAGAAAAAGTTCCTCAAGTCATCATTTTTTAGGAAGTAGATATTGTTGCTCCTCAATTTAGGAGGTTAAAGAAAGGCTTGCCCGAGAAGCAAGTTGAAAAACGATCTGCTGCCGACCAGGATTTAGTTGAGAAGATCAAGGAGGATTCGAATTTTGTTGAGTCATACTCTATCACTATCCATCCTAGTATTGTCAGGAAATTGATCAAAACTGGCAATCATTTTGCTGACAGAGCAGCTCTTTCTCCTCTGCCCAGATGAAAATTGGTAAAAAAAAATAATTGCCAAAGTTTGGCAGCGGTAACCATATCTTCTTTATCAATTACTTTGGATGCCTTTTTTCTGTTGATGCTCTTCTATTTTGATATTATTCTGTATTCAGTTTTTAACAAACTTTAATCAAATGCTTGATAAGGATGAGCATGTTCATTTTTTCGGTGGAGAAGTTGAAGAGGTCCTTGAGGGTTTGAGGAAGTCTGTATAGGCTTTACGGCAATTATTGAGTCGAAGAAGAAGACTTGGGATGAGGAGATGCTTAAGGCTATTAATAGTTCCACTCTTGCTGAGGGAAGAATGGTCACTATTAAGACCAGTTTAATAGCTGCTAAAGAAAAGTTGTCCACTGCTGAGACTAATTTATCATCTACCGAGAATAAGGCCAAGTCGGTCGAGGAAAAATTAGCTGCAAGTGAGAATCTCCTGAAAGTTTTTTAGGAGAAAGTCATTGGTCTATCCTCTGAGTTGGTCACTGAGAAGGCCAAAATTAAAAAGCTCAAAGAAGACTCATTCAATAAGGGCTGGGATAAGGCATTTTTGGCTTACTCTACTCAGATAGAGTTTGTGAGAAAGAAATCCTTTCAGGATGGTTGGTTGGAGGCATTTAAGGATGTGGGCATCCGAGTAGAGTCTGAACTATTTCTGAGGCATGATCCAGGTTCTCTTCCTAACTTGGAGGAAGAATTTGATGATGAGGAAGGATCTGGTTAATCTTCCCTTCATCTTGTTGGGTCTATTTTCCAGACCATTAATGAAGTTGCCCTTTATGTCGACCAGCCTTCTGGAAGCATTGCCCAGAACATGGAGAAGGTTTAACTGCTTGTTCTTTTTATTTTTCATTTCGGGTTTCTTTATAATGTAATAGGACCAGGACAAGTTATAACATCTTTTTGGTTATCAATGAAATCATTTGAAGTTTCCTGCTATCTGTGTTGTACTTATCATTTTTTCTACCCTTCTTGCTTGGTTGAATGAATTCTCATATTTATGTTATGGTTGCTCAGTAATTATACTTGCATACTTACACTTGAAATTTTTAGTTTGATGTTAGGAATAAGGCATAGTTTTCATTGAATTTGACCTACTCAGGCGGAGTAGAAACCTTTTGGAAGTTATCCATATTGATTTATCCGAAGAAGACTTAATTTGCATACTTGGTCCAGATATGTCTAAGCAAGCTAAAAAAGCATGTATTCATGTCTACGGTTTACTGAGCAGTGTTGTGGTAAATAATGTTGCTTATTACGAGACGATTGAAGATTTATAAGAAGACCATAATGAAGCCAAAGTTGTATTGCATGCCAACTATAAAGCCAAGTACAAGGAATTGAGTGAAGGTTGGGGTTTTGAGGAGAAGATGGAAAAATATACTTCTATGTATAAGAGAAAAGAGTTCTTGCTCAACATGAAGTTGATGAAGCCATCCATATCGACAAGCTCTTGGAAGATGAGAATAATAAACTTACGAAAGAGTTGGACACTTTGAAACAATCTGTTGTTAGTGTTGCCAATGAAGAGGAATCTTTTTTAGAGAATGAAAATGCTAAGTTGATGAAAAAACTTAAAGCTCTGAAGAAATCCAAACCTGGGCAATCTTCTAGACAATAAAGGACGAGCCGACCAACTGTTGAAGAGTCCAGGACCAAGGAAACCTTATCTAACTAGGTTGTCCAGCTGAAAGAAATGAGTCAAGCTATTGTCGATTTGTCTACAAAACTGGAAGCTAAAGATAAGGCCATTATCGACCAGTCTGTGCAGTTGAAAGTCAAAGATAATGTTTTAAGGAAACTTCAACATCAATTTGAAAGATTAACCTTTTAATTTCATAAACAACCCAGAGAGGTGTGGATGGAAGGCTACAATGAATCCCTTAGCCATGTTGATGATCACCTTGCTCAGACCCATCGTCAACGTTATAAATGGGGGTGGTCTAATTGCTTGACTTTGCTGAAACATGATCGTAATAGCCAGCTATGGTATTGGAACTAACCTGGTCTATTAGATTGTGATGATCATACTTTCAAGTTGGACGTATCTTGAATTCTTGTTGACGCTCTTACTCATTGCCTAATCACCAAATATTTGGGAGATTACGGCTTGGATGATGTTGATGAAATAGTTCTCACTCTACATCTGATCAATGTGCCGACCAACAGCAACAGAAGAATGCTACGAGATTTTACTTTTATTAATTCTCCTTATACTTTGGATGATCCTCCTGATGGAATGGAGAGAGTGCATCTAGTCCAGCCAACTTCCAAAGCTCAAGGAAAACGTCATGTTGAATAGATCTTCTATCCATTTAACCTTAAATGTAATATAGTACTTAAATGTAATACATTTATATGAATAAAAATCCACTTTTTTTTGTTGTTAACTCTTGATTATTTAATCAATTAGTTAGCTCGTGATTGTAACACCATAGATTTTACTAATGCATTTAGATTTATTGATCCAAATTTAACATTAATTATCAGTAGAGACCAAGTGTATGAGGAATATATATTTATATTCCAATGATTAGGAATGTTTACATGTCTTCCGGTATTTTACTTAGTCGGGGAAAACTTGTTTGTAACTTTTTTAGTTATATACGAAGTTTTACAGACTTCTTGTTCTTGACTTATCAATGATGAAGTCATACATGAAGTAAATTGTTATGGCTGACCAAGTGTTTAGGATTGTATTCCTTTGATTAACTTAGTTAGATAATACTTCTTATTCGTGACTTGGTAATATAGAGTCATACATGAAGTAATGATTACTTCTTGTTCGTGACTTGTACATACGAAGTCATACATGAAGTTTTAACTTAGGTGAACAATGATTGTGCTTTACACTATTGGTGCATCAAATAGTTAGTGCATCTGGAATTTGATAAGTTCAACCTCATTAAGTATGTTTTGCTGATCGATAGATAAGTTTAACTTGCTTAAGTATGTTCTGTTGTTGATTGGTAAGAACTGAAGACCAAGAGATATTTTTACTTATTGTTCCTGGGGGATGTATATCGTCGTACACTAAAAAAAATTCAAAAAAAATGAAGGGGCTTAAATCAAAATTTTATTGAAAATTTACCACTAGTTGTTTTAAACATAAAGAAATACAATTATTGTAATCCCTTGAATCATTGATAATACTTTTAGAGATGCTTAGCATTCCAGGGGTTTTTGAACTCTTCCCCTTCTAAAGTCTTCAAACGATAAGTTCCTAGTCGGATGACATCTGAAATGTGATATGGCCCATTCCAGTTAGCCTCAATCTTGTTATTCTTCTAGATAACATTCTAAAGGATATACTCGCCCTCTTTTAAATTAGTCGGCTTGACCCTTTTGTTGTAGAAATGAGTTGTACTATGTTGGTACGTAGCATTTTGCATAGCAACATCTTCTCAGATTTCCTCTAACATATTTAAATCTAATTGCACCATCAAGTTACTAGTTGGAGAATCAAAATTCAGGACCCTGTGAGTTGGCAACCCTATCTCAGCTCCTACCATGACTTCGCTCCCAAATGCAACCATGTAAGGTGTCTCACCGATTGTCGTTCGTGAAGTTGTTCTGTATGCCCAAAGAATATAATGTAACTCATCAATCCAGCTGCCCTTAGCAGCATCAAGCTTATTCTTCAATCCTTTGAGAAAAGTCTTATTCGGTACTTTTGTTTGACTAGTACTCTGAGGATGGCCTAGTGCAAAATGGAGTTTATGGATTCGATATTGGACATAATATGCTTTAAACTCATTGTTATCAAATTAGGTTCCATGGTATGTAATGAAGGCATAGGGCAGCCTATATTTGCATATGATATTCTTCTAAATGAATTGATACACTTTTTCACAAGGCATGTCCACCAACGGCTCTGCTTCCACCCATATGGTGAAGTAATCAATAGAGACTACTAGATACTTAAACCTGACTTTAGTGGTCGGTAGTGGGCCGACTAGGTCAATTCCCCAAATAGCGAAGGGCCAAGGCAAAGTTATTGGTGTTAAAGCAGCATTGGGTGATTTATGAATGGCGAAGAACTTTTGGCACTTGCCACACTTTCTCGCAAAGGCTTTACAATTTGCTCTTATGGTCGGCCATTAATAACCTTGAGTGTTAATTCTTTGAAGCAATGATCGACTAGTTGAATGAGCTCCACTGGAACCTTCGTGCACCTCTTTGACCAAATTTTCCACCTCTATTGAATGAACATAACCTAGCAAGGATATGGTTAATGCCCTTCTATACAAAACCCCTTTGTCCAACACATATCTTGATACTTTGTATCAAAACTTTTTTATTCCATTTCAATATAGGCTTTGATTGGATCGATCCAGGAATGAAATTAACCATTAAGTCCTTGTCAATGCCTCGATTGGCTAGGATCTCTATTGGGATGATGCGCCTGAGTACAATTCTAGTTGTTGTAGAAAGATAAGCAACTGCATCTGCTCGAGTGTTAGCTATTCTAGGGATCCTATTCATTTTTACGGATGGAAAATTGTAAATAACTTCCATTGTTTTGGCAAAGTATTTGGTCATCAACTCTCCCTTGACTCCATATAAATGAAGCACTAGGTTGACCACTAGCTGTGAATCATTGTTCCCCATTACTTTCTCGACGCCTAATGAATGGGCCAAATCTAGTCCAATTATCAAAGCTTAGGATTCTGCTCTATTGTTTGATGCTTTAAATTGAAACCTAAGTGCAGATTCAACATCAATATCATCAGGAGTATTGAGTATCATATCTTCTCCACTTCCAGTCGCACATGAAGAACCATCAGCGTGTAAATTCCATAATGGGATATCATTATTGAATCTTTTTTAGAAAGAATTCCATAATGGAATATTTTGTAGATATTATTCCATAATGGAATATTTTCTTACTCTCCTATGCATATCTTTGGGCCAGTTCCCGAGTTTTGGATGATTCAGGTTGATCGGCAGTAATTTCATCTTGCCTTTGAGTTGAGCTCTTTTTTTTAGAAATCTTCTCGATAGCTAAGTTTTCTTGGTCGGGGACCTTTGTATAGGTGAACTCAACAATAAAATCTGCCAAACATTGGCCTTTCAATGAAGACCTTAGTTCATAGAAAATGTCGTATTCTCCAAGTTCTACCGCTGAGTACATAAATCTACCTGACTTCTTAGGATTTTAGAGTTCTTGCCTAAGAGGTAGATCAGTATACACGACTATAGTGTGTGCTTGGAAATAGGGCTTTATATGCCTGGAGGCTTCATTGAGTTCCAAGTCTAACTTTTGCAAATGTGGATACCTAATCTCGGCTCCCCTAAATGCTTTGTTGGTGTAGTAACATAGTTTTGGATCCGATTATCCAATCTAACCAAGGCTGAGCTAACTGCAGATTCACAAACTACCAAGTATAAGTACAATTTCTTTCCCAAAACTAGTGGGATAACAAAGGTGGACACCCTAGGTATTTTTTCAATTCTTGGAACAATTCTTCGCACTTTGAATTCCGCTCGAAAGTCTTTCGTAGCACCTTGAAAAAGGGCAAACACCTTGATGTTGCCTAAGAAACAAATCTATTTAAAGTTGCCACTCTTCCAATGAGCCTTTGTACATATTTCTTGCAAATTGGCAACTTCATTTCTATCAAAACTTTTATCTTTGCTGGATTAGCTTTAGTTCCTCTTTGATTAACTATGAAGCCGAGGAACATTTATTCTTGGACCCCGAACACACACTTGGTCTGATTCAGCTTCGTCTGATGCTTTTCCCACTGGTCAAATGTTTGACTAAGATCGCTGATATGATCTGAGGTTTTCTTTCCTTTTATTAACATATTTTCCACATAAACCTCCATGTTCTTGCCTATCTTCTCTTCAAATACTTTATTCACCAACCTATGATACGTCGCAGTGGCATTTTTTAGCCCAAAGGGCATTACGCTGTAGAAATAAGTTCCTGGATTGGTGATAAAAGTTGTGATTTCCATATCCTCTAATTTCATCTTAATCTGGTTATCCCCAAAATAAGTTTTTATGAATCTTAAAAGCTCATTTCCATAAGTAGAATCCACCAATTGATCATTTCTAGGCAAGGGAAAGTGGTCTTTTGGGTAGGCTTTATTCAAATCAGTGAAATCCACACACATCCTTCATTTATCATTCTTTTTTTTTACCATCACAACATTAGCCAACATGGATGGATAATTAACATCGTCAATAAATTTGCCTTTTTAAAGATTCTCAAACTCCTCTTAGATAGATTGATTCTTTTCTGAACTGAAAACCCTGCGCCTTGGCTTGGAATCCTTATTGATGTTGAGCTTATGACAGAGGAAATTGGGAGCAACCCCCATCATATCCTCATGGCTCTAAGAAAATACATTTCTTCGCTACCTCAGGAACATAATCAATTCCTGTTAAAGGATTTGATCCAGTGTTGATCCGATCTGCGTAGTTCTCTCTAGTTTGTCATCGTACAGGATAATGCTTTCAGTAACTTCCACAATCTTCCTCTTGACTAATTATGTCTCATCTCGAGGATACAAAGTTTCAACTTCAGAGTCAATGTTGGGATCAGTGGTATCTACTTGATAAGTGGTGGTCTTTTTCTTCAACTCTACCAAGTCCTCTTGCTCGACTGAGGAGAAATGAAATTTTATGGCCACCTTTTGGTCGCCTTCCATAACACCTACCCCAAAATGAATTGGAAACTTCTAGCATTGATGGACTGTGGACGGAAAAACTTCAAACTTCTTCAATCCTACCCTATCAAGGATCACATTATAGGTAGATTGAACATTTTTATCCATCTTAAAAATTATATTTTCTCAGTACGGCTCACCAGCCTGGTGTCGAACAACACTTCTATCATGACTGTACCAACAGGGTAAGCCTTTTCACCTAAAAAACCTATTAATGGCCTATGGTAAGGTTCTAGTTGGATGAGCTTCAAGTCCAAACTCTGAAAGAAAGGTTAAAACAAAACATCGATCGAGCTCCCATTATCAATCAAAACCCTGGCCATGACGGCATTCCGGATCCTGAATTTGACAACCAATGGATCATCAAGGGGATAAAGTACCCCAGAAAGGTTGTCCTTGGAAAAGTCGATCAGTAGTTTGTCTTTGTTGACCATCCTGGGCCGATCATCTTCATTTATATTGATTCTATAAGAACATGCTTGGGCCTCCTTCATGTATGATTTTCTCTCAAAAGTATGGTCTTCAAGTCCTGCATCGCCACTTATAATTACATGACAATCAAATGAACCAAAAATGATTATATCTACCTCACGCTCTAGTTGATTAGGCTTCTTTGAAAGCTCGGGATCATCATCATGATTTCTCTTCCTATCATCTCTGGGTTTACATGGAGAATCTAACCTTCCTCTTACTTATTTGTCTTCTTGTCGATCAATAAATTTGTTCAATTTTCGCCATCGGATAAGAGATTCAACTTCATTTTTCAAAGCGATACAGTTATCTGTTGTATGGACATAATCCTTGTGTAATTCAAAATATTTATATTTGTCCCTCTTGTTAGGGGGTGACTTCAACCTTTCAGGCCATTGAAAGTCCTTATTGTGTTTGATTTCCTATAAGATATGGTGAATGATGACACTCAATGGTGTATAGGTTCCATATGTTTTAAGCTTGTCCTCCTTTTTTGACTTCTGCTCCTTTTGATCCAATTTATTAGGCTTAGTAGTTGGATTTTTTTTGCATCCATTGCTTTCTCGGCGTTCATTATCTTTCCTACCTTCGCTATGAGTTCATCCATAATATAATTTCTTGGGAAGCAATCCACTCATCAGAGCAGTAATGGTTGTTTTTTCCTCGTAATCGACCACTACAAATTTCTCATTGTTAAAATGAGTGATGTACTCCCTAGTAGTTTCCCCTACCCGTAGACTTATGCTCAAGAGATGGGCTACTATTTTTACAGTATTGGCTCCAAAATATAAATTGCTAATAAACAGCAAGACAATCTAGTTAAAGTTGCTAATTTGTCCTCGAGGCAAGTTATTATACCATATCTCGGCAGAACCCGTAATGGTACTTGAGAATGCTCTACATCTCATTTCATCAGGAACTGAATAAATGTTAATGGCGGCTTGATATTTCTCAATATGTAGAACTATATCAGTTTTACCATCATACTTGGGGAAGACCATGGGAGATTTAAACTTAGATGGAGTAGGAAAATCCACAATTTCCTGAATAAAAGGGGATCCTTTAACAAAACTCCATTGCAAGGGATTTTTTGCTTTTTCTATCTCTCCTAGCTGATCTTCCACCCACTTGATTGATCCTTTCCATGAAGGATTGCCTGCATCAGATTTATTCAAAGCAACTCCGCTTTTTCGACCATGTGTTCACGTTGAGGTCTCTTCTTGAGAAGTCTGCTCGGTGTGTTCGGATTGCCGAACGCTTGATCTTGACCTGGCTGAGGCTTCACAATGGTCGACTGGATGTTGAGTGTTCTTGGATAATGCTCTGAGAGGGTTTTTTCTTGCTCGGGGTCCTAAATGGTAAAAAGGCGAAGCTCTGCTCAATCATTCCAAGATGCTTGGCCTTTTAAGAGAGAAAGAATGTCCAACATAGAAATTTGATGATCTTATTAATGAACTGACTCCTGGGTGATAAGTCATATCATGTGATGATCTGGAATATCTATGTTTGTTATGCCTAGGAGGTGGAGGTGGCATATCTCTCCATGGAGAAGGAGCTATTTACTGATGGGATTGGGCTGGAGATCTAGCTTGTAATGAGTGAGCCAATTGTCTCATGGATTTTAATATAGTGTCTTGTCCCTGGGATACTGGCCAGAATCCCATTTAGGTCGACTACTGTAGGCGGAGCAGATAGAATGGTCGGGTTGCCTTCGTTCCTGGCACTGGTCTCTTGATCATTCATTTTCCTTAAGTATGGTGTATGAGATTGAGAACGATAATTAGACACACGTTCCCACAGACGGTGTAAATCTGTTGATATCAAAAAATGGATTTGATCTAAATTTATAATCACAGATAAAATATAGAATTATAGTGAAATAATAAAAAGAGAAACAAAATATTTTTAAGTGGTTCAGCTATGTAAAGAATCCTATGTCCACTATTATGGTATTGATTTCATAGATTATAGAAAGATAGGTATTCTTGTGAAAAATAATATCCTAGAATCCGTTTATCATGTCCTTTGATGAAAGTAATACAATGCATTTATAGTGACCGAGAGATCAAGAGTCGCAATATTGAGGGATGGAATGCCTTTGTACATTTAAGCATTTACACTCCTACATAATGAATATGAATGTTGGTTATATGACCCAGACACTTCATTGGTATTGATGGTCTGCATTCTTCGTGTTGGTCGGCATGTATGCCGAGCTACGATATGTTGATTGGGACTTCTGCCACATAAGATTAAATTTATCCATTTCTGATTGGTCCACGTAGGTGGATAAATTTAGTTATCAACAGTCGGTTACTTTTAACCCCAAGCAATTAAAGTATCTGAGTTAGCAAACATTGAGGACAGATCCTTTGTCAACGAGTAAGAGTGAGATCGTCTTTCACATCACTTCAATAGAAATGTTAAGGGCATAGTTATGACTGGGACCAATCTTTGAAATTTTTTCTTCGAATAAGGAAGGGAGTTTAGTGGAGGATAAGGACCCAACCAAATTTACAGCTTCTTCGGGAGTGGTGGAAGGAAGGATCGTGGGCCCGGTGACAAGCCATATTATAGCATTCTGGTGTAACTAAGAAGACATGAAGAGTCCCCATAAAGTGATGTTATCTTGAGTACTCTTGAGTTGGTCAAGTATCTTTCTCTCCTCAATGATCATTTTTAACATGGTATTTTCTTTGGAAACTCCTTTTCCCTTATCTATCCCTGGCGACTGAGGATCTGAATCCTTGTAGTTTCTCCCTGATCTGGTCATGTGGTTTACCGATGTGGGGAAGAATAAGAACCTTGTATTTTCATCTATTTCTAGATGAATGGATACTTTATTAATTTCCCCCCAATAAGTCTTCGAAGGATATCATTTCGCACATGCTGATTACTAGAGTGATATTTCCATAACTCGGTTCATCATCTGAGTTGTCAAATTCATCCCCCCATCCAGTGGTGATGATGTCTTCCTACCAAGAGAAATGGATGCATTCAACAACCTCGATAGCCTCCTCATATAAATCTTCCCACTCAACGGGGAGGTACAGGATTGAAGGGACCAACCTCCCTTGAAGCTTCAAAGTAGTGAGTCGTTCCAAAATGTTGCAAATCTTGTTGGTCTATCAAAAAATGTCTTCCATGATCTATACCATGTCATCTATACTAACTTCTTTGGCCGATTTTATTCTCTAGCCCTTTTTCGGGCATCCATAAATAGGCCACCGAATTTAGGATAGTCGATGGTCATCTCAGTGGGAAATTTAAACCCAAACTCACGAAGTTCATTCATTACTGCTGGTAACTCCATTTATTTCCCTTTATATTGGTGTAGATGGCAATGCAAGCCCTTGTTAGGAGTGACAGAGCTTAATCGGCGACACAAGTATGGTGTAGGAGAAAATATGGACAAACTTTGAGAGGTTTGGGTTAAATGACAGGTACAATGGGTGATTTACAAGGTACAATTTGAGTGGATGGATTAAATTATAGGTCCATTTCTAGTAATACTGTATTTGTATGTACAAAAAGTGGGTTATTGGTGGTATTGGGATTAG
Organism: Sambucus nigra; assembly: GCA_949130495.1. Lineage (NCBI taxonomy): Eukaryota > Viridiplantae > Streptophyta > Magnoliopsida > Dipsacales > Adoxaceae > Sambucus > Sambucus nigra. The sequence continues at coordinate 145,544,297 of OX422222.1, read as the reverse complement.
GACCGTTATGTGGAGGGATGAGACCCCAGCCAATCAAGACTAGAATCACATTTCTGAAATGGAAGCATTGGTCATAAGTGTGCCCTGTGAGTTGGTGAAAGTTAAATTGGGCATCGGTTTTGAAGTTCTTGGGAAGTGGGTTTGGTAACGAATGGGGTTCCAAGGGTTTTATGAGGTTTCGAGGCATGGTAGACTTTTGATAAGGGAGCATGGAGATTAGTGTATTCCTTTCTGGTGGCATTAGGGTAGCTTTTTGGTGCCCAAGAGGTTGCAGGATCAGAGATATTATTAATGGTTTAGACTGTATCATTGGCAGGCTTCTCGTACTTTTTGGGAATAAACTATCTGGTCCGTTTCTTCTGTTCATCTTCTACCTTGGTAAAAGTTTCGTTAATTTCTACACCCTCTTCCAGAGATCTCAAAAGTGTGGATAATACTGACCTCCCATTATTGCCTGAATATGTGGCAAGAAATGCTTCTTCAGGATAATGACTTGTTCTTTCTCGGAGGGTCGGTTGGTCATGGTAGTAACTTTGTCTCTCCACCTTCCTATGAAGCTACTAATTATTTCCCTAGGTTTTTGCTTAAGAATCTTTAGATTACGGTATGTAACCTCTATCTATTCGTTGTACTTGTATTGGGACATGAATTCTCAGGCAATATCCTCCAACTGCAGGTTTTAGATTCTTCAAGAGACAGGAACCATCGGACTACGCTTTCTTTCAAAGTCTATTGAGACATTTGGGTCATTATCTCTTCAAAGGCACCAAGAAGGGTCATGGCTCGACGATAACTATGAAGGTGAACAATTTATGGCCACTGCCCCCAAACTTCTTGATGGCTAGCATGTTGAACTTCTCCAGCGATCTTATTTTAGGATAGAGGACATATGGGTGTAGTTCATGCATTTCCCGAATATCCTAACCTGGTCGAATTTCTTACACAGCAGTTTGTTGCACTGGAAAGTTAGTCCCTAGCTGGGAAAGGTTTGGCATATGGAGTTGAGCTGGCGGTGGCCCATTAGCTGGCGGGGTACGCAGAGTATGTTGATATTTTTCTAGGTTCCATACACGCTCAGGAGTGAGTGGTCCCATGGCACGAGGAAAGATAACCTTGGGTTCTTTGGGAATTTGGACCCGATTTCTCTACATCTCATGGACATTGGTTTGAAGGCTGCCAATCTTGGCACTGAGTCGAACTATGAATTCCATCAGATTAAGTTTCACGTTCGATGCTTGATCAGCATTTATCATAAAGAGATAAATAAGTTAGACTCCAGACTCGAATGAAGTAGCAGAGGAACTAGCAGAGCTTTGGGGCAATTTGACGGAAGACTGAAGCCAAAGGGGAGCCAAGTCAAGAATAGGGTATGCGATCGACGTGAGAAGGAAAAAAGGTTTGAGCTTATTTTTAAAGAGGGAAGAAATAATCATTTTGGGGGAGTATTTTTTATAAAAGGAAGAAAATGTTATTGATATTTTTCATAAAAGGAGGAAAGATGTTTTGGCTATTTTAGTTTATTTTGAGAAAAAAGGAAAGAATATAATAAAAGAAGAATCTCAATATGATTATTATGTTTCCACTTGTATTAGGTTTACCAAAATGCAAAAAATATCGAATAGGACCTGAGCTTGGATAATTGTGTTTGAATAATATATACAATGTGGTTTGACTTGTTTCCAGACCCACGAATAGGGTCCCCCTTTTTTTTAAATGATGAAGTAGCGAGAAATTTTGGGCGGCCTGCTGACCCGACATTTCGGTCGAGTTTCGTGTGGCAATCGAAAAACTAAATATGAGCTCCCTAGGTTTGACGCCTATATGATATTTATGTATTTTTTTGGGTTAGTGGTAGGGTTCCCCTCTTTGGCATGACTTCTACGATATACTTCTTGCTTTTGAGGGCAATCGGTACATGTGGACAAACCATTTAATATACCTGAGTGTAGGTGAATTGCCTCACTATATACCTCATGGGGACAGTATGTGTGAGATCGAATTCGATATACTCGACGTACGTAAATAAATTCCCTACTTTATACCTCCCGCCATGAGTTCGATCAAGTGGTACGATGTGGGGGCAACCTATAAGTGTGACGGTCCCTCTATGTGTGTTATTTAGGTGAAGATAATTTTTCTCAAAAAAACTTCCATTTTTATTATGCACCGTTTTTGTGAATTAATTTCACTTAAGCGAATTTTATCATATTAACCCTACATATGCATCTATAGGAGATTAAGTATGATAAAGTAAAGAATGGTCACAAAACATGTCGATGTACGAGGAAATCACAACAGGAAAAAACCTCGGATGACCCAGGCCAGACAATCATTATGATACGGTTTTACAAAGGAAGATTACATTCTTACTCAATGATTCGATCCCCACAAGTCGTGACACCTCTTGTTCTCTTCATTCGATCTTACAAAGTGAAATTCTGGAGTCGACCTACGCCAGGTTCACAGCACACGAGTCCACGTGTACCTCAGTATCCACCGATACAGCCTCAGTAACTATCAATCAGCAAATACAGAGTCCGTCGCACGGAACAGTTTCTTCGAATTATGAAGAATGAAACAATGGTGAAAACACAAGATCTCTATAACGTATGGTTATAACACTTAGATCTATTAAACACAAAGATTTTTTTTATCTTTGGAAACCTTTGGTAAACAAATGCATAAAACGTATGGGTTCTATTTAGTTATGTACATTCTGCACACACATTTTTTTAGCAAAAGCCCCTCAAGTAATAATTTTGAGTCGGCGCGTCATTCTAACGAAATTAGCATGTCGTTTGAATGAATAAAATTTCTCATTTAAACGAGATTGCAATTTCATTTAATGTACACTCCAATGTCGTTTGAACGATCGATGAAATTGTTCAAACCACTTAAACTTAAGGAAGTGTTTTATACGACTCTAAACACGACATAACTTAAAAAAAAAAACTATTTTAAAAACACTTTAAAATCAGATTTAATTAAAATAACACCCTTAGAAAAATATTATGAGTATCCATAATCCAATATGCATCCATACCTGAGAGAATCTTGAAAAATAAATGTGAAGAGGTGAAATGTGCACCAAAACTAAGGCATGATCTATCTTTGAAGCTTGGCCACTACGTCTTTAATACAATGTCATATGCTTAATGGGAATTGCGACAAGTAAAATATATCCAATGACTCAAAGTGTTTTTTTTCGGAATAATGCCAATACATACAAATTGACACTATTTGGAAATTTGTCCTTATAAATCTCCCTTTTTGGCTATTCCGGGACAAAACAAAAAAAGTGAAATGCCTAAGCCGGGTCGTCAAGCCAAATGACCTAAATCCCATCCCATAAATCAAAAACCAAAATACTGGACATGGACTATCAAATGTAAGATGATCGACGAGCATGAACTTTCTGAATGTGATGTAGTCGCAAATCTCGAATTGCTGAAGAATCACTACACATACGAAACAAACAAATACCATTTGAAGTATGGAGGAACAAATGATATATATATATATATATATATATATATATATATATATATATATATATATATATAGAGAGAGAGAGAGAGAGAGAGGCACGCTCTTGTGCACACTAAGTTTGCACAGTGCTGGCGCACACCAATTTTTTTAAAGCATTAAAAATTATATTTTTGAGTTGATTTTTTTAATGTGAAATTTAAAAATTTCAACGGACCCATGTAAAAAAATCATCTCACAAAAACTTTTTTTTCTATTTTTAAAAAATGGTCAAACTTTCGCAGCTTTTAAAGTGCTTCAAAGCTGCGAAAGTTTAACCGATTTTTTTAAAAAAGCCAAAAAAGTTTTTTTCAGTTGTTTTTTTAACATGGGTCCATTGAAATGTTTAAATATCACACAAAAAAATTCAACTCAAAAATATTTGTTTTACTGTTTTAAAAAAATGATGTGCAAACTTAGTGTGCACGTGAGTCTGTCTATCTATCTCTCTCTCTCTCTCTCTCTCTCTCTCTCTCTCTATATATATATATATATATATATATATATATATATATATATATATATATATATATATATATATATATATATATTCAAATCTCAGCAATGATGTATAAGAAATATGAATCAAATCGAATGTCATAAATATCAAGCATATCAAATCTCCCCCTACATCACATATCTATCTCTCCCCCTTTTTGTGTCGAATAGACAACTAATGGGATAAATAAATATATAAACACATATCTAGCATGAGTATAACATGAAGCATATCTATATAAACCGAGCAATTAGCTAAAAAAAATTAAAATATGTCAAACCATAGCTAGTAAACAGTCACGTGAGAATGAATCATCAATATCAGGAATGAAGTGACAAAACAAAATGTCAATCGACAATGCATGGTAAAAAGTATCCTTGAATAATCAATGACAACTGCATGTAAACTATCCAGAACAATCCAGAAGCACCAAATTAATACAACATAAGAATATATAACAAGAAGGTACTGAAACAGATCAAAAATCATGAAAATCCAAACAAGTCGTTCGAACGAAAAAGAGAAGTCAATCAAACGATATGTGTATGTCATTCGAACCACCATACGGCTAGATACTAACAACCCAAAACAGTAGCACCTCATTCAAAACTCCTTTCTAACAACCCATCTAATGACCATAAATGTACGTCGATTGATCTATACTTCTCATGACATGGATATATCATTTTAATGACAAGCGAAAGTTGTTCTAACAACTTAAAAATATCTCATTTCCATCTCAAAATCAATGTAGAAATTTCCCAATGAAAAGAATATCTGATAAAACCATCTGACAGTACAAAAACAGTAGAAAAATAAACTTACAAATAAAAACATGTGAGTTACATGTTCACATAGTATCAATGTGCTCAAACATGGAATGGTGTGAAGGGGTGCAACTAACATAAATGAATCATAATCCAAACACAAAGATACGTTTAAGAAGCTCTAATTAACTGTTAAATATCATCAAAATACGTTTTAGCCATATGTGACAATTAAATTTTCAAGTTAATAAACTAAACAAGCATCACGCACACTAGTCTAGAATTTTAACAATTCTACAAACAATAGCGTCATAACACGACTTTTTCAACCTAGGACTTGTTTGGGTAAACCCGTTGATCATCAATTAAACTCTCTCAAATTTAAATGATAATTCTTTTCTTTTTTCTTTTGAAGATATATTTTCTCTTTTTAAGAGATTTCCTATTGGTCCCATTTTTGGAATATTTTTATATTTATTGCCTTTTTTGGGGGGGGGGGGGTCTTCACATGCCTCTCGCGGACCTTTCCCGTGCACATTCATCATTTTTTTCATATGCAATATAAATCCTCACGGGCAACAGTTCTTACACGCACAACTCCCCCAAAGTCTATTATGCACTTAGATGACAAAATTGAGAGTAGAATGTCTCACTAAACTCAAATATGCAGGATAAGTTAAACATTCAATTAAGCTCATGCATGTGTGTAATGGCATATACATAATCGAATATAAATTTAAGTCAACTTTGAAACAACCCCAGTAAAAAAATGGTGAAGATCAATCTTTCCATCCCAAATCTTGACCAAATGTACAAGACACATGGAAATATGGAATGATTGGGGTAAAAGCACACTAATATGACACATCAAGTGTAAACTCACGATATAAAAATAAATAAAAAAATATTTAAGTGTTTTTAAAAAAAAAAATGACCCCTAAACAAAAATCTTTTTATATTTTCAAAAATATATAAAACCAAAAATTTTCTTGAATTTTTCCAATAAGACTCAATAAAAGAAAAATATAATACAAACACATAAACATGTCATAACACTAGCAAGAATATACCATGAAGCAAAATTAGCGCATGACAAACATGCTAACAGAATCATCCATAAGAAATATCATGAGAATTATTATGTGCAAGCAAATGAGAGTCATGAAGTTTAATTTCTAAAGACTATAAGTCTAATTTCCTAACCCAAGTAGGTGTGTAATGACAAATGGGGGTTTTGAGAACCGAAATGACTTCATTCTTAAACTTCATAGGAGCATTTTTTAGGTCATAGAAAAAATGTCTAAGGTGACCCTTCCTACCGCAATGAGTGCAATTATAAACAAGACGAGGAATGTTACCTAAATGTGGACCTTTCCTAACTTTACTAATTGGTTCTCTCACACGATTGGTATAGAATTTGGGAATGGGAGAAATACTATCATATACCACACCTATCATCCTTGATTTGGACGATGCCTAAAATCCTATCCAACTTTTTCGACCTAGCCTCCAACTCAAACTTAACCTTACTCGAATCTCACAATATCTCCTCAAGCTTAGTAATCCTAGACTCGAGGAAATGCCTATACTCCTCAAACTCTAGGATCTCCTTATTCATAGCCTACATCAAACCACAAAGACTATCTCTCTCACCCTCAACGTGTTCTAATTTCTCCCGAAGAGTCCTCTTTCGATCCCTAAGATCCTCAATCAATGCATCATTATTTTGTACAGCACGTTCTTTCAACCTAGCATGCAACTTCAAGTTAGCCTTCTTCACCCTTACCGTTTCCTCATATAATTCATGAAAGAAAACTTGCAACTCACTTTCTTCTACATCCGCATCCTCACTCTCTTTACCCTCAATCACTTGGAATTCACACACAATGTCCTCGGAAGTTTCATTCACATGAGTATCTTGATGAGAAGATTTATCGTCGCTCACATGATAACCATGAATGAGGTGTAGTTATGCTCAATAGCGGAATCCTCTCCCTCTTTCGGTTCACTATCATTAAGGGTGGCATTATTTGCAATTGGTTTATTTCCCTCTTTATTAATTCTAGTGGGCCATTCCACTACCCTATGGACATAACCCTCACCACCAAAGCACCTATCTGACTCATCCCTCTTATCATTCTCACCCTTGTTCTTAGGGAGGTGATCGGCCTTGTTGTTATTGAATTTCTCAAGTCTTTTGGCATCTGTATATTGCTTTTGGAACTTAAGAAACTTTTTGAACTTCTTTGCCAACAAGGCTACATCTTTAAAATCGGTGTCGGATTCATCATCCTCCAAAACTTTTGTTTCCTCCTTCTGGGTTTTAAATATATGCCCTTTTCTTTCTTTGGCACTTTCTTGGAGGTAAACATGTCAAGCTCATAAGTTTGTATGTCACCTACAAGCTCTTTAGTTTTTTAGTCAAGTAAACCAAAGGAGTTCAAAATGGTTACTTTTGGATCAAATCTAGTGGGCAACAACCTTAAGATTTTCTTTATGATTCGGTTATCAGGTATTTCCTCTCCCAAGTTAAACGATGAGTTGACAATATAGGGCAACCTAGTGTAAAACTCATCAAATGTCTCACTCTCTAACATCTAAATCGTCTCAAATTGGGCGATGAGATTTTGGAGTTTAGACGCCCTAATGGTGATAGTTCCCTCATGACTAAGGGAAAGGACATCCCAAGCCTCTTTCGATGTCTCACACATCATAATACGATTATACTCTTATGGTGTGACTGATGAATAAATAGCCTTTAAACTTTGGAATTGTATTGTTGAAGTTTGTGTTTGGCTTCCGTCCATAACTCAACATATTTTAAGTGCGTGGCCTCACCCTCTTTCATGACTGGTGGTGTCCACCCTTTTTCTATCGCAAACCAAACACCATCATCTATATCCTTGAGTGCACACTTCATACGCATCATCCAATAAGCATAACTTGACCCATCAAATGTAGGAGTTCTAAAACCAGCATAAATACTGAAATTCATACGTAAAAGCACATGGGATCACTCACACAATAAATAGTGTTTATATCTCTGATACCAAATTGTAAACGCGACAGTCCCTAGTTGTGTGTCCTTTAGGTGAAAACATTTTCTCAAAAAAAAAATCCAATTTTATTATGCACCAATTTTGTGGACCAATTTCAATTAAGCCTATTTTATCTTCTTAACCCTAAACATGCACCTAGGTGATATTAAGAAAGATAAAGTAAATAATGCACACAAAATACGCCGATGTACTAGGAAGCCACAACGGGAAAAAATCTCGGATGGACCAGGCCAGACAATCACTATGATAAGGTTTTACAATGGAAGATTATAGTCTTACTCAATGACTCGATCCCCATAAGTCTTGACGAATCTTCTTCTCTTTAACCGTTCCTTTGTAGTGCAACACAGGACTCCACCTACATCAGGTCCCCATCACACAAGTCCATGCCTACCACGATATCCACCTATACAGCCTCAGTAAGTATGGAGTCTATCGCACGAAATAGGTTTTTTGAATGATGAACAATGAAATAGTGGTGCAAACACAAGATCTCTATAACATCTAGTTATGTAACACTCTAATTTTGTAAACACAAAGGATGTTTTTAGCTTTGGAAACCTTTGGTAAACAAATGCAGAAAATGTATGGGTTATGTTTAGTTTTGTATGATCTACACTCACGTTTTTTTAGCAAAAGACGCCTTAAACAATAATTTTAAGTCGGCACGTCGTTCAAACAAAATTAGCATGTCGCTTAAAGAAATAGAGCATCTCGTTTAAACAATATTGCAATGTCATTTGAATGACACTCTACTGTCGTTTAAATGACTGGTGAAGTTGTTTGAACCACAAACTCAAGGAAGTGTTTCATACGACTGTAAACACGAGATAACTCAAAAAAATTATTTACAATTATTTTAAAATTAGATTTAATTAAAATAACATCCTTAGAAAGTATTCCACGTATCCATAATTTGATATGCATCCATACCTAAGTTAATCTAAAAAAAATGTGAAGACGTGAAACGTGCACCAAAACTACGGCATGATCCTTTTTTAAGCTAGGTCGCTACATCTTTAACACAACTTCATAGGCTTAATAGGAATCCCGACAAGTAAAATCTAAATTATGACTTAAAGTGATTTTTGTCTAGAATAATGTCATATATACAAATTGACACTATCTAGAAATTTATCCTTACAGAACCGTTCGATATACGTCAAAGATACTAGGACAATTGAAAGTGAGAGCCATATGGCTTAGGCTAACTGTAACCCACAAGACCAGCTTCCATCACAAAGTGACCCCCCTTGTACGGGACAAAATTTTGGTCAATATAGAAATTCTCTTGGTGATGTGGTGTGAAAAATTCATTATTCTTAATTAGTATTTTATGGAGAGATCCTTTTATTTGGCATGATGAGTAAAAGAAGCACTATACTAATGAGGGATGGGGTTTATCCCATAAATCCAAATGGGGGTCTCTTATTTGTGAGTGTGTGTGTCGAAAAAAGTGTTTTAGTTGTGAGAAAAGTGTGAGAAAAGTATGAGAATCCCTATTTGGAATTTATGAGCAAACCCTCTTTTCTTATTTTTTTAGGTTTTTTATTTATATGAAAATAATAGATGTACAATAATATTAAATAAAAAGTATATTAGGATGTACGAAATGAGATAATAAAAGTGCTAAGTAAGAAAACAAGTTATTGAGAATTTAAGAGGATTTAAGAGAGAGTTTGAGAAAGTTGAACCTTTTTGGAGACTTTGAGCTATCTTGAATGTTGGAGAGAAGCCCTTGCACTTGGATGATGATGGAGAGTAGCTAATTCACGAAGTTTGATAAAATGGGTGATGAAAAGTGGAAGTAGAAAAGGGATTTGGATGTTGAAATCGCACTGCCTTTGAGAGAGGTTTTTGGGATTCGCTGAGAGCGATTTTGATCAGATCTGGGCTCTCTTTGCAAATGAGGTGAAGGCCTCCTTTTATAGGCCCCGGTAACTGCAGATCGGCACATACCTGTTCCTGCCTATCGGCACCAGCCGATAGGCAGGGTCTGGAACCTACCATTTGGTAGGTATTTTAGGCATTTTTGAAAAATCGGCTGCCGAGGGAAAACCATTGGTCAGAATCGCGCACAGGGTATACCGTTGGAAAGGTAATTCAGATACCTTTGAAAGTCCTTTGGGCAGCTCCCGGGTTCGGGAGTTGACTTTCAATCAAATATGGCTCGGAAGCTTTTGTCAGTCCATTGGACGGGGAATCGTTCGGACACAAACGGATCATTCATCCGTATGGTAAGTCTGAATCGTGCATAGGGAAGACTGTTGGAAAGGTTAGGAGATGTACTTCGACATTCCAAAGAGTTTGACCCGGTTTAGAGAGCTGACTTTAGTCAACCAAGCCCAGGAAGCATTCGGTGACCTTTTAGAGTAAAACGGATCGTTCGTTCGCATGGAAAGTTGGAATCGTGCACGGGATGGACCGATGGAAAGTGGATTTAGTGCCCGTAGAAGATTCATTAGCCTTGATCGATCTGAAGAGTTAACATAGGTAAAACAGAGCCCGAGAGCGCCCGGTGGCCTCTTGGTTAAGTTTTGGACGCAAACGGATCGTTCGTCCGCATGGTAAGTCGGAATCGCGCACGGGGTGGTCCGTTGAAAAGGGGATTCAATGCCCTTCGAAGATTCATTAAGTCTCAGTCAAGATGAAGAATTTGAATTTTTGGTCAAACTGAGCTGGGGAGTGCCCTATGGCTTATGGGTTAAGTTTTGGTCGTAAACGAATCATTCGTCCATATGGTAAGTCAGAATTGTGCATGAGGCGGTCTGTTGGAAAGGGGATCCAGCGCCCTTTGAAGATTCATTGAGTCTCGGTCGAGATGAAGAGTTTGAATTTTTGGTCAAATTGAGTTGGGGAGTGTCCGATGGCTTCTAGGTCAGTACTCGGGACATGACCTAGGTTTGTAGTGATGAAAGGAGGTGCTAGGGTCCTAAGGAGAGTTGGGGGTAACGAAATGGGGTGTCTATAGAGCCCCTTGAAGGGTGAGTTTGGAACAAATGATAGCCGTCGAATAGACACCACGTGATGCTTTTTAGGGAGTATGATCGATTCAGAGGGTCGAGGCCGATTTTGAGGACCTAAGGGGTGTGCTGGTGATGGAATGATGATCGAAGGTTTAGGTCGATTCTGAGGACCTGAAGTGATGCTGGGGGATGACCAATTTTGCGGGTCAAAGCCGAACATGCGGGCTTAGGGTGAAGATCTAATAACCGAGGTTAATTCTGACCTAAGAGTGATGACGACCTAGGACCGGGGTCAATTTTGACCCAACACAGGTGACGATCCAAAACCGAGGTCAATTCTGACCTAACTCAGGTGACGACCGAGGACCAGAGTCAATTTTGACCTAAGAGTGGTGACGATCGAGGACCGTGGTCAATTCTAACCTAACTCAGGTGATGATCCAAGACCGGGGTCAATTCTGACCCAAAAGTGGTGATGACCGAGGACCGAGGTCAATTCTGACCTAACTCGAGTGACGATCCAAGACCGGGGTCAATTATGACCCAAAAGTGGTGACGACTGAGGACCGAGGTCAATCTTGACCTAACTCAGGTGACGATCCAAGACCTGGGTCCATTCTTACCCAAAAGTGGTGACGACCGAGGATCGAGGTCAATTATGACCTAACTCAGGTGACGATCCAAGACCGGGGTCAATTCTGACCCAAGAGTGGTGACTACCGAGGACCGAGGTCAAATCTGACCTAACTCAGGTGACGATCCAAGACCGGGGTCAATTTTGACCCAAGAGTGGTGACGACCGAGGACTGAGGTTAATTCTGACCTAACTCAGGTGATGATCCAAGACCGGGGTCAATTCTGACCCAAAAGTGGTGAGGACCGAGGACCGAGGTCAATTTTGACCTAACTCAGGTGACGATCTAAGATCCGGGTCAATTCTGACCCAAGAGTGGTGACGACCGAGGACTGAGGTCAATTCTGACCTAACCCAAGTGACGATCGAAGATCGGGGTCAATTCTGACCCAAGAGTGGTGACGACCGAGGACTGAGGTCAATTTTGACCTAACTCAGGTGACGATCCAAGATCGGGGTCAATTCTGACCCAAGAGTGGTGATGATTGAGGACCGAGGTCAATTCTGACCTAACTCAGCTGACCTTCCAAGATCGGTGTCAATTCTGACCCAAGAGTGGATAAATATTGGATTTTGATTCCGCTAGAGAAAGTGCCATGTGATTTTGATCTGAGCTGGGGAGCTGATAGCTGGGGAAGTTTTTTTTTCTTTAGGATACCTCGCAGGGGGGACAACCTATTTTGGTGCTGTAAGAGAATTCCGCTGGGGAAGTGATCAGGCAATCCTTAGAGATCCTCCAGAGCTTTTCCGGGAGGAGATTCATTGAGTTTTTGAGGATTTCGCTCGGGAAGAGAGGTTCCACTTGAGGGAATGCAAAATTTTCTTGGTGAAAATGTTCAAAATCCATCCTGGGATTTTTAGGAATTTTCCGAGGATTTTTCGGGTCTTTCTGGTATTTTCTAGGAATTTATTTACAAAATTTAAGGTAGGGTGCCGGTCGGCATGGTATGAGGGGTGTCATTCGGCAGTGGTACAGACTTTTGGGCTACCTCGGGAAGGTGAGGAGTCAGTTCCGATCGGTGTGGTAGGGGGAGATGTCGATCGGCATGGTTCTTGGCATCCTATAAAAAGGGGGAATATCCCTTCATTTTTGCACAGCTTTTTTGATTTCTCTCTTTCTACGATTTCTCTGTAAGTCATTTTAGCATTTCGATTTTCAATAAATGGTCATCTTTGTGAGCACCGCAGTCCATCAAGAGTGGTTGACCATTGATGACTGGGCGAATGTAGATTGGAGGGACAGGGTGCCTCTTGCTTTGGGAAGTGAGAACTCCTTTGATGCGTTTGATCCTGTTGCAGATGATCGGACCTTGCTGCGGGAGCCATCGCATCATCGCTCTTCAAGAGTGATTCCCGGTGGTTATGTAAGTAACCTGACCTTTGGCATTCCTTTCTTTTTGGTGATTTTTCGCTTTCTTGACTTCTTGTGAGATTATTTCTTTTTTGCCAGTCTGTTATTTCCTTGAAGAATATGCATGCTCGCGGGGCAACTGGGCTCAGGGATGACTGAGAGCATCTCCCACCTGTGGTGCGTTGGGTGGTCTCATCAACGGGTTTGGGGAGGTTGGCATCTGTTGAAGGACGACACTATTGGGGACTTCTGTCGATTGTATCTATGGCGTAAGTCCAATCGACAGTTGAAGGGATCTATCTCTCTGGAGGCGGTGCGTCAGGTCTTGAATGACCTGACCAGTGGTAGGGTAAGACTCTTTCCATTTCAGTCTTGGTTTTTGCACCTTCCAATCTTGTATTGATTTATTCTTTCTTGGAGATTTTACGTGACCTTTTATCCCTGGGGGACAGCCATTCAGGATACGCGGGCAATCGGGGTGAATGCGTGGATGAGGCGTTTGCTAGCGCACGAGTTTGGCCATTCCTGGTACCTCAGGTAGAGGGTGGTTCGTCAAATTTCTGAGGAGGAGGTGGTGGTGCCACCTGTGCAGCCTCCTATGTCTATGAGGCGGGAGCGGCTGATGTTGGAGGATGAGAGGATCGCGATGATGATCGGCGAGTCCTACTTGTTGTACACCGATACGGCTGCGCCGTATAACTATATGGACTTTGTGACGAGCTGGTTGTTGGTGCCCTAGCATATATGATGCCCTGCCCTTCCTTCCTGCGGGTTCGAGTCAGGCGGTGGGATCTTCCCACAGTGGCGGCGGTTCGATGACATCTGCGGCGGTGGCGACCTCAGAGGTTCCTTTCGTGTGATTGCACACTCCTTCGTACAACATTCGACGGGCTGATGGAGGGATGGTGCTTATGCTGCATCGTCCTCATGCAATGGATCCGATGGAGTTGGGTTTGACAGAGGAGGTCCTTCGACCTGCGATATACTTTTATATTCCTCTCTTTCTTTCTTTTTTATTTTGGTCATTTCTGCTTTGATACTGATTTGGCCTTTCCTTGCAGTAAGTTCGGGTGTCGACCACTTGGTTAAGGGACATCAGAGATTGGATATCTTCGGCGACTGCCCATATTCGGGATGCGGTTCCTGTTCCTTCTTGCTTGGTGCCATTTTCTTCGTCCGGAGAGGACTCTGGCTCGGGTAGTGATGGTTCATCGTCTCACCGTAGGGGAAAGAGAGCACGTCATAGGGGTGGAAGCTCTTAGCGAGAGAGAGAGAGAGATAGAGAGAGAGAGAGAGAGAGAGAGAGAGAGAGAATGTGGGTTAGGGCTAAGACCCATTGTTTTTGCTTTTTCTTTTATTTCCTGTAAAAATGATGTAACACAGAAAACAGATATATGAAATGCAATGGAGTTTTTTTTATTATCTTTTATTTAATGACGAATGCATGCACATGCGCTTTTTACTTTGCTGCTGAGACCGTAAAAAAGGAATATTTTTGGAATTTTGTGAAGGAAAGTTCTTGATTAAAAGGGGAATTTTATAAGGAAAAAAAAGGATTCTTGAAATTCTGTTGAGAATATCAATTTATTTTTATTGAGTTTTCTGATTTGACAAAAGAGGAAAAGAGGGAAATTTCTAAAAATGGGGGGTTGCCAATCGGTAGTTCAGTCCAGTCTCATCAATTCAAATCATTGATTGGTACCCTCTTCAGCCTTTGGTACCTTGTGGGGTAGGATTCCCTTCGATTTCTGCAGGGATTATGTCCCTTGTGAGGGTTTTCAAGTATAAAAAGTGGTAAGGGTGGAGTGTTTTCATCGCACCTTTGCATTCTTACCGACTTGCCCACTATCTCTTAGCCTTGCAAGATGGCTCTCCCTGGTAGCATTGAGTTTGCTAACTACCTCGAAGCCTTGGAAGCAATGTTATCCTATAATGTCGACTACGATGCTTTCAACATGCGTCGAGTCTCTTTGTGGCGTAATCGGCCTATGGAGTGGAACGTGCGGATGGAGGAGATACAATTCTGGTACCCCAAAGACCATGTATTCCACTTTGGATTGGAGGAATTTTTTCCTACCTATGAGGAGTTTTCTGCCATGCTGGGTGTAAACCCCAGTGTTGCTGCGGCTTCGCCCAAATTTTCCTGTTCTCCCAGGTATTTGTTGGTCGGGCTTCTTCATATTTTGCCTTCGACGGCCAGATCATTGGTTGTTGGAGGAATGATCTCCCTCCCGGTAGTGCTGCATTCCGTGCATTTATGGGAAGTAGGTGATGCTGGCTATGCTGGAGCCGTTGTTCTAGGCCTAGTTTCAAAATTACTGTTGGTGACTAGGGAACTGCTGGTGGACCTGCAACTTGCAGCTATTACCTAATGGATGTCATACCGTCGCAATCCTACGACGATGATACTGGCAGAGACTCTGAATAGCCTGGATACCTAGAGAGAAGGTCATTATGACTTTTTGAGGGGTAGCCCTGTGATGCTGTTCATGTGGTTGTCTGAAAGATTCCACTTGGAGACTCCTCCAGAGTATCCCTTGTTGGTTGTTCCCAACTTTTTTTCACGCCACTTCATCAGCGTTGGCCTGTATGTTGAGAACGGGGAGAATTGGCTTGTGGGATATGGGGCTCGTGGTCTGTATTGGTCAGTGCCTTGGTGGGGGCAGTTGCAGCCTATTCTAGATCTTGGACAGTATTCATATGTGCGGTTGGTTGGTCTCAGGCAGACCTCATTTTATTTCCCTTGGCGGCTTCCGCGCCAATTTGGCTAGGCACAGGTTGTGCCACCTCGGACACTAAATTTCTTTCCTGTAGAAGATTTGATTGAGCTCTTGCGTCTGTTGCTTGGATCTCTGTGGGAAAATCAGCGTCCGTTGAACCGTCCCTCTCAGTCTATCGGGAAGGTTTGGCATGTCCCCAAAGATTATATGAAGTGATTGTGGAGGAAAGTAGTCAGCAAGATGTTGGCAGTGGAGACTGGACAAAGATGGTTTGCTTTATCCAACGCCATGGAACGGGGTGTTGTGGTCTTTTCAAAAATGGTTCGGGCTCATCGATCTATGGAGTGTTTGAGGCACTCTATTCAGGCAGGGGAAACTTGGGGACCTCAGGATGTAGATGATGAGGGTGCTGGCTCCTCTACTGTGGGTAGGACTCTTGGAGAGTTTATTTGTGAAGTAGATGTGGGGATTTTATTTTACTTTTTATGGTACTAGGGTAAGGGAGTTATCCGTTCCTTTTCTTATGTAATCCGTACTGTAATTTCTTATTAATGAAATAAACAAGTTTCTGATCATCTAGCTCTGCCTTTCGATGAATTTTGTATTTTGAATTATCTATACTGATCGCGAAGGCATACATAATCCTTTTATTCAAGTATTTTTAGAACGAACTGCCGTTCTCAGAGGTAAGAAAAGAATAGTATTTTGTGAAAAAGAAAGGGCCGCACTCATGTGAGGTGTATGAGCTGCCTACGTACCTCTAGGGTTTTTTTAATTATTTTTATCGGTTTGAAAATAGTTTTTGCAGAGGATCACGCCCACGTAGTTTTGGGTAGAGGAAATGAAGAGAGATTTTTTTTAGAATAGAAGGGGGATGAGAAGAGTCGTAGCGCACCGAGATTTCAGACTTGGGGGTAGAATTTCTTGAGACAGTCCAGGTTGACTGGACGAGCCATCTCTTCCCCATCTAGGTCAGTGAGCATGGCAGCACCGCCGGATAAGATTTTCTTCACAATGTAGGGGCTGCTCCAATTGGGCTTGATTTTCCCTCTGGGGTCCTAGATGGGTTGTATTATCTCCTTGAGGGCTAAGTCTCCCTCTTGGATATCGCGATCCTTAACTCTCTTATTGAATGATTGTGCTATTCGACGATGATACCCTTATATGTGGTAAATAGATTTTAATATCCTTTTATCCAGGGGTCAGCTCATCGAGACAGCTTTGGCACCAGTCTTCTTCGCTAACTTTGCTTTCGAGCATGATGCGTAGAGAGGGTATTTCCAGCTCCACAGGTAGGACTGCTACCATGTCGGAAACCAGAGAGTAAGGGGTAGCCCCAATAGAAGTTCGAATTGAGGTTCGATAGCCCCAGAGGGCGTACGTCATTCGATCAGCCCAATCCCTACAGCTTTTGGTCATCTTGCTGATGATGGCTTTGAGGTTCTTGTTGGCGGCTTCAACTGCACCATTCGTCTGAGGTCGGTAGGGAGAAGATTTATGTCTCTGAATTACGTACTCGTTGACTACTTCTGTGACTTATGCTTTGAAATGCAACCCGTTATCTGACACTAGCTCGTGTGGGACTCCATATCGGTAGATGATATTTTTCTTGAGTAATTTAGCCACTTTCTTGGCGTTCAGTACTGCGTATGACTCAGCTTCGACCCATTTAGTGAAGTAATCAATGGCAACTAGGATGAACTCATGTCCGTTTGAAGCCTTTGGTGTAAACTTACCTATGATGTCGATACCTCAGGTGGAGAACGGCTAGGGAGAGGTCATGTTATATAATTCTCGAGGAGGCAAGTGTTTAAGATTTGGAGAACTATTAGCATTTGAGGCATCCCCGGACATAGGCGGCGCAGCCTTGGGCCATGGTGGTCCAGTAATATCCCTGTCAGATGATCTTCTTGGCAAGTATGTGACCGTTCATGTGGGGTCCTCATTCTCCACTGTGGATTTTCTGCATTATTTTCTCAATCTCAGCCCCTGCGATACAGTGTAGATGAGTTCCATCGAAATTCCTCTTGAGTAGAGCTTTATGACAGATGATGTACTGGGCGTCCAGTCTTCGAAGGGTTGTTCGATCTTTCTTATTAGAACCCTCGAGATACCTACCATGTTTGAGAAGGCACCAGATGTCATAGTACCAGCAATCGGCTAGTTCAGGATCTTTGATGGAGACAAGCTCAATATGGTAGTAATGGGTTAGTTTGTCTTGCTTTTGAACTAGGAAGGGGGTCATTGTTATTCCTTTGGGCATATCGACAATGGAGGCCAAGGTAGAGAGATCATCGGCTAGGTTATTCTTTACTCGGGGTAGGTAATGGAAGGTGATATCTCAGAATCGAGAGGCTAACTCTTCTAATTGGGCATGAAAGGCTTGGAGCTTTTCGTCCTTGACTTTCCACTTTCTGAGCACTTGATCGATGATGAGGGCAGAATCCCTATAGACATCAAGGTATTGAATACCTTTCTTGAGAGCAACTTTGAGGCCCACTGTGCATACCTTGTATTCCGTCATGTTGTTGGTGCAAGGGAAATCCAATTTGATGGCGATGGGAGTGTGGGAGTCATCTGGGGCGATCAAAAGTATCCCAATGCCATATCCCTTTTTATTGGCAGCGCCGTCAAAGAACATTTTCCATCGAAGGTGGTCTTGAGCAGTGCAGAGGATATTTTCATCTGAGAATTCAGAGATCCAGACATCTTCTTCTTCTACAGGGTAATCGGCGAGGTAGTCAGAGATGGCTCTTCGTTTAACAGCTTTCTGTGTAACATACATAATATCGAACTCGGTTAGGAGCATCAACCATCGGTTCATTCGACTGGATAAGGAGGGTTTCTCAAGCAGGTATTTGATGGGGTCCATTCGGGATATAAGTTTGATGGGGAAGAGGAGCATGCAGTGTCGTAATTTTTGGGTGACCCAGACAAGTGCGGCATACACCTTTTCTAAAGCAGTATAGTTGACCTCATACCTGGCCAAATTGCAACTGGCGTAATAGATGGATCTTTCTTTGTGGGAGTCTTGAAGTTATTGGGCTAGCAAATCCCCAGTTGCAGTGTTGGTTATGGTTAGGTATAGGAGCACATGGAGACCAGGTTGTGGTGGCATGAGCACTGGAGGCTGGGTCAGATATTGTTTGATTCGGCCAAAAGCTTCTTGGCAGGCCCCGTTCCAAATCTTGGTTGAATACTTTCAAAGGTGCTTGAAGATTGGTTCGCAGATGGAGGTTAGCTGGCTAATGAACCGACTGATATATTACAATTTCCCAAGGAAACATCGTACTTCTTTCTTTATTCGAGGCGGTGGCATCTCAAGTATGGCCTTCAGCTTTTCAGGATCTGCTTCTATCCCCTTTTTGTTGACCATGAATCCTAAGAGTTTTCCCTTTGTAACGCCAAAGACAAACTTTTGTGGATTGAGTCTCATCTGATACCATCGCAGTCGTTTGAAGAACTTCCGGAGAGCGAGAACATTACCTTCTCTAGTTTTGGACTTGATAATCATATCATCCACATAAACCTCGACTTCTTTGTGAATCAGATTGTAAAGGATGGTTGTGGCAGCCCTTTGGTAGGTAGCCCAAGCATTCTTGAGACTAAATGGCATAACGGTGTAGCAAAAGTTCCCCACGGGGTGATGAATGCGGTTTTTTCGTGGTGGTCTGGGTGCATCTTGATTTGGTTGTATTCGGCAAACCTGTCGACAAATGACTTGAGAGCATGACTAGATGTGTTGTCCACGATCATGTCAATATTGGGTAGCGAATAATCATCCTTTGGAGAAGCTTTGTTTAAATCTCGGTAGTCTACACACATTTGAACCTTCCCCCTGATTTCAGCAAAGGTACTATGTTGGATAGCCATGTGGGATATTCGATCACAAGAATGAAGTCCACGTTCAATTGTTTGACCGCCTCTTCTTTGACCTTGAGCGACCATTCGGTGCAGAGCTTTCTCAATTTTTGTTTAACCGGCTTGTAATCTGAGAGGGTAGGGATCTCGTGATGAGCTATTTTAAGATCAATGCCGGGCATATCATCATACAACCATGCAAAGACATCCACGAACTCCTTCAACAATTCTTCGAGTTGTGCGCGCTCATGATCATTAAGGGTGGCCCCTATCCTAATCTTGCGCAGTTGGCTACTAGAACCGAGATTAATAATAACAGTCTCTTCTTCATTAACTTCAACGTGGTTATGTTGTTTATTATTAACCTTATTTAGATTAGTTAAGAATTATTCATTTGCAAAATCATCATCATCAAAAGTTTGATTAGAATCCAAGCAGTTAATGTAAGGCAGAACAAGATACTCAAAATATTTGTTTATTTCATTGATAGGAAAAACAACATTGAGAACCTAGCCAAAAGAGGTCTTAATTACATTTGAACAAGGATAGATTATAGAAGAGGAAATAGGGTAAACATTGGGGTTAGGGGAGATTTCAAGACGTAGAACTGGCGCAGCATGCCAGTTGAGGAGAGGTGTATCAGCAGCTTTAATCAGACGGGATGGATCCATTGATGTAGTGCCAGAATGAACCATGCAGAGTGCCACCCCCAGTGTTTGTAAGTTGAAGGAATATTTAGAGTCACTTTCCAAATCTCTTCGATATCTTTGATGAGCGGTTGTACTCGGTGTTGGAAACTTTCAGCCCATGGGTAGTTATCTTGAAAAAAGATCTCCATTCCAGGCTTCATCTTCTTGTCTGTGTGGTCAAACCATGGTTCTGGAAAACCACAAAAGGGGAAATCTTCGCCTTCTTTGATGAATCGTCCATTAAAGGAGTCTCCTAAAATAGTTGGGATGTAGTCTAACCTTTTATTTGGTCGAGACTGGTGGATCATTCTGAGCTCTTGTTCTGATGGTTGATACCCCAAGCCACAAGGAGGAAATGCTTTCTTCAGTTCTATGGTCTCATGTATCCCTTGCTACCTTTTCCCTAGTCCTAGTCCGGGCATGAAGTGCATGTTTCTGAACATCTTAATCACATTGACATTGCCATGTGGGTCATATTCTGGACAAACCCTTTCTTTGAAATCGTCCCCTTCCGGGAGTAAGAGTGGCTCAACTCGAAATCCTGATAGGAGCATATCATTTGACCCGTGCTATATCTCAAGGATTGGACTACTGGTGCTTGCACCCTTGACATTTTCATCGTTTCCCAAAATGGTGATGACTCGCCCGTCGGTGAAGAACTTCAATTTCTAATGGAGTGAGGAAGACACACCCTTGATACCGTGGAGCCAGGTTCGTCCGAGCAACAGGTTGAAACAAGTTGGGATGTCTATGACATGGAATTCGATGATAGGGTTTATAGGGCCAACCCCCATTACAAGTTGTATGGATCCCATCACCTCCCGATGAGTATTATCATAGGTATGTACAGCGACGGAGGTTGGAGCGAGGCCACTTTCTTTCAGGCCCAAACACTTGAAGGTTCTCAGTGGGCAGACATTCAAGGCGGATCCGTTATCGACAAGAGGGAGTGGGACGGCCTTACCCATAACTTCGATGGAGATGTTGAGTGCATGATTGTGATTCGGCCCAATTCTGGGGATTTCTTCTTTAGAAAATGATAGCATTCGGGTAGAGGTTTAGGATCCGACCAGATTTACCGCTTCTTCTGGTGTGGTAGATGGAGGAACTGTGGGTCCAGTGAGCAGTTTGATTAAAGCATTTATGTGTAGTTGGGAAGACATGAAAAGTCCTCATAGAGTGATGTTATCTTGAGTTTTCTTCAGTTGATCTAGGATCTTTCTCTCCTCAATGGTCATCTCTGGCATAGGAAGGTTTTCAATGCCCTTCCCTTTGTCATTTGCTGGTAGTGAGCTTGGAACTTGGTGATGTCTCCCTGATCTGGTCATGTGATTTACTGAAGAATGGAAGAACATGAATCCCGTTTCCTCATCAATCTCAGGTTGTTCTGTCACCCTATTTATTTCTCCGAGGAGTTCTTCAAATGATATCATCCCACATATGTTGGCAATTGGGCCAGCTCTGCCTGAAGCTTGTTCTTCGCTTGAATCTTCGAATTCTTCCCCCCATCCAGTGGCAACAATTCTGTCTTTCCATGTAAAGTCAATGCATTCCAAAACTTCAACGGCTTCGTCATATAAGTCTTCCCATTTTGTGGGGATATGTGTGATTGAAGGGACCAAGCGCCCTTGTAGCTTCAAAGTTTTAAGTAGTCCGGTGATACTACAAATGCTATTGGTTTGCCAGAATAATTATGCCATAATCTGGACAACATCATCTAGGCTGACTTCGTCGGTTGGTACCACCCACTTATCTGAATCTCGAGCCTATTTTCGTGCTTCTAAGAACAGTGTACTGAACCTCTGGCAATCGATGACCATTTGTGAGGGCAATTTTAGTCCAAACTTTAGGAGTTGGTTTAACACCTCTGATAATTTCATACTTCCATTTTCAGATAGGGTACGGACAACGATGCATGCTTTGGTAAGGAGTGACAGTGCCTGATCAGCGAAGCTAATAGGGTATAGGAGGAAATATGGGCAAATTTGAAGAGGTTTTGGAGAGTATATGGGTGTGATTTGAGTTGAGGGATCGAAATCTGGGTTCTCTTCTAAGAAGATGGCATTGGTATGATTTGGGAGTGGATTGTGAGTAGTGTTTGGCTTAGGATTGGCTGGTGGGGCGATGGTACCCCGGTCAATGAGATCTTGGATTATGTTTAGGAGGTGAAAGCATTGGTCAGTGGTATGGCCGGTAGTTTGGTGAAAGGCGCAATGAGCATAGGCCTTGAAGTTTCTTGGGAGTGGATTTGGCCATGGACAGGGATCCAAGGGTTTGATGAGGTTTCGGCTTAATAGGGCTTGGTAAACTTTGGAGAGGGGGGCATGGAGCTCAGTGTATTCCCTTAGGATGGGGGCATGGCGGCTTTCTGGTGCCCATGATATGGTTGGTTGAGAGATGTTGTTGATGGTAGAGACTGTAGCATTGGCAGGCTTGTCATACTTTCTAGGGGTGAACTGTCTGGAAACCTTTTTCGGTTCAACCTCTGTTTTAACAAGGCTTTCCTCGATTTTTAGTCCAGCCTCTCTGAGAGCTCGTAAGTGGGGATAGTATTGTCCTCCCATCGTCCCTAGGACATGGGGTAAAAAGTTCTTCTTCACTATGTTGACATGTTCTTCTTCAGATGGCCGATTGGTCATGGTAGCTGCTTGCTCTCTCCACCGGGTTATGAAGTTATTGAGTGATTCCCGAGGGTTTTGTTTGATAAACTCTAAATCACGACGAGTGACCTCAATCTCTTACTTGTATTGGTACTGCGACATGAATTCTCGGGCTACATCCTCCCAACTACAAATTATGGATTCCTTGAGAGATAAAAACCATCGGAGGGCACTATCCTTCAATGTTTACTAAAATAATTGTGCCATCACTTCTTGAGAAGCCCCTAGTAGAGTCATAGAATGATGATAACTGCGAAGATGAACAATCGGGGGTCCACTCCCTCCAAACTTCTCAATATTTGGCATCTTCAACTCTCGGGTAACCTCCCTTTAGGATAAGGAGACATGTGGGTGTAGTCTATGTAATTCCCAGAGATCCTAACTTGGTCAAACTTCTTGGTGAGCATCTTGAGATCCTCTTTGACTATATTCAACTCCTCCTCTTTTGGATCAATGACCATACGAAGGTTAACCACAGGCTAGGAAATGTTTGGCATCGAAAGATGGGCAGGTGACGGCCCATTGATAGGAGGGGCACGTGGAGCGTGATGATAATCTTCGAGAACCCAGATAGGCTCGGGCGGACCCATAGCACGAGGTAATAGGGCCTCGGGCTCTTGAGGAATAGGAACCTGGTTTCGTTGCATCTCTCCGACCTCGGTTTGGAGGTTGTTAATCTTGGACACGAGGTGAGCTAGGACTGTCGTTAGATACGGATGTATGACTAGTACTTGATCTGTATTCTCCATAAAAAGTGGATGGATTCCAGACTCGAAAGAAGTAGTAGAGGAACAGATAAAACTCCGGGGGGACTTGACTGAAGACCGAAGCCAATAGGGAGCCAGGCCAAGGGTTTGCGATCAACCTGAAAAAGCGTAGAATGGGATTTATTTTTGGAAAAAGGGAAGAAACTATTTTCGGATTCTTTTGATAAGGAAGGGAGAAATGTTTTTGGATTTTTGATAAATAAGGGAGAAATGTTTTTGGATTTTTGATAAACAAGGGAGACATGTTTTGGTGGACGGAACTCAACATGATTATTACAATTATTTTGTTCTCACTTGTATTTAATTCTCCTGAATGCAATTCCGTACGGCACACGAGCCTGGAAAAATGGGATTTTTAATATATGGAAAGTTACGACTGGACTTGTAACCAAGCTCACGAACAGGGTCCCATTTTAAAAATGCACGAAAATTGGGTGGCAGATCGACCCGAAATTTTGGCAGAGTTTCGAGTTGAAACCGATAATCTAAAGTGCGTGTCCTAGGTTTGACACCTATATGTGGGTATGCAGTTGGTTGGGTGAATTGGAATGGGTTCCCCCCTTTGGCGTGACTTCCACGATATACGTCTTGCTCTTGCGAGCAATCGGTATATGTGGACAAGCCATTTGATAACCATATATCTCATGGAGACGGTACGTGTGAGAGCGAATTCGATATAATCGGTGTACGTGATTGAATTCCCTGCGATATACCTCTGGTTATGACTTCGATCAAGCGGTACGATGCGGTGGAATCGTTCAATATACATCGAAGGTACGTGGCCAGTTGAAGGTGAGAGTCATATCGCTTAGGCTAACTACGACCTGCCGGACCAGCGCCCATCACAAAGTGACCCTCTAGTTACTGGGTAAAATTTGGTCAATATCAATGCTCTTTGGTGATGTCGTGTGAATCATGCATGATTCTCCTATTAGTAACTTATGATGAGAATGCCTTTCTTGATTATGCCAAACAGGGAGCAAAGTATAAGTACCAAAAAGGTACACCAATTATGGATAGGTGATGCGTGCAACATGTGGATATATGTAATCCTAGGTGCACGTGTTGTGAAGTGTACATGGAGAATTTTCTACAAGTGTGTGAACATAAACATAGGCATGGGATACACATGGAAAAGGGGGAACATGAAGATATGGGAGGAAATATAAACAAATATAGCATCCATGCAAATAGAGTCAAGCCCTCAAAATACACATATCCCCAGCAGATTCACCACTGTGGCCATCCCCGATCCTCTCCATGCGGGCGGACGCATAGAGGAAGGATCCTTCGGGTCTGCACATCCCTCTTAGGAGCGCTTCGGCCGGCGTCGTTCGAGATGTGGCGTAAAAATGTAGAGATATTCCGAGTCGCCAGTCTATTTTACTCAAAATAGACAAAAGAAAAAGGGGAAGCCACCCCGAAGGATGGCATCCAAAGACATACTGGTGCGTGTGAAACCAAAATGATTTGAGAAGGGTTCAAAGGCTTAGTTACAAAATGGGAAGGTGTTAGGCACCCATTACGCCCTTTCGGTCTCTCATGGATATTTCCTATTTCCCCTTATATTTTCCCCCGTGATATGTGTGCATGTGTATATATATAATGGAGGTAGGAATCCTTGACTTGTATCATGGAAAAGATAAAGCGAGTCATCCGTAGGGAGATATAGAAATAATATTATAAAGGAATATTTACGTGATTACCCTTACGTTGATCGGTATAATGGAACGATAACGCATATGGAGTAATACGTCATTAAAAGTAAATATATAGAATATAAGGAAAGTGGTTTTAGAGAAGATAGAAAATGAGAGAAAAAGTGAAAAATGACTCGTCTCGGGTTTTACCTAGACATGCCTACGTAGCCTATAAAGGGATCAAAGTCCGCGTAGTTCGCATACAAAACGAGGGGTGGGGTTTATCCCATAAATCCAAATGGGGGTCTCTTATTTGTGAGTGTGTGTGTATGTGTGGAAAAAAGTGTTTTAGTTATGAGAAAAGAATGAGAATCCCTATTTGGAATTTATGAGCAAACCCTCTTTTCTTGATTTTTGGGTTTTTTTATTTATATGAAAATAAGAGATGTGAAATAATACTAAATAAAAAGTATATTAGGATGTGCGAGATGAGATAATAAAAGTGCTAAGTAAAAAAACAAGTTATTGAGAATTTAAGAGGGTTTTAGAGAGAGTTTAAGAAAGTTGAACCTTCTTGGAGACTTTGAAATTGATCTCGAATGTTGGAGAATAGCCCTTGCACTTGGATGATGAGGGAGAGTAGCTAATTCACCAAGTTTGATAAAAAGGGTGATGAAAAGTGGAAGTAAAAAAAAGATTTGGATGTTGAAATCGCGTTGCCTTCGAGAGAGGTTTTTGGGATTTGCTGAGAGAGATTTTGATCAGATCTGGGCTCTCTTTGCAAATGAGGTGAAGGCCTCCTTTTATAGGACCAGGTAACTTCCGATCAGCATATACCTGTTCCTGCCTATCGGCACCTACCGATAGGCAGGGTCTGGAACCTGCCATTTGGCAGCGCGTTTCAGGCATTTTCAGAAAATCGGTTGCCGAGGGCAAAGCGTTGGTCAGAATTGCGCACGGGGCATACCGTTGGAAAGGTAATTTAGAGACCTTTTAGAGTCCTTGGACTTATCCCGATATCGGGAGTTGAATTTGGTTTAAATATGGCTCGAAAGTGTTTGTTGATCCATTGGACGGGGAATCGTTCAGACGCAAACGCATCATTCGTCCGTATGGTAAGTCTGAATCATTCATGGGGTGGACTGTTGGAAAGGTTAGGAGATGTACTTTGACATTACAAAGAGTTTTCCCCGGTTTGGAGAGTTGACTTTGGTCAATCGGGGTCGAGAAGCATTCGGTGACCTCTTAGAGTCAAACAGATCGTTCGTCCGTATGGAAAGTTAGAATCGTGCACGGGATGGACAGTTGGAAAGGGGATTCAGTGCCCTTCGAAGATTCATTCAGCCTCGGTCGAGCTGAAGAGTTGACATAGGTCAAACAGATCCCAGGAGCGCCCGGTGGCCTCTTGGTTAAGTTTCAGACGCAAACGGATCGTTCGTCCGCATGGTAAGTCAGAATCGCGCACAGGGCAGTCCATTGGAAAGGGGATTCAGCACCCTAAGAAGATTCATTGAGTCTCAATTGAGATGAGGAGTTTTGAATTTTTGGTCAAACTGAGTCGGGGAGTGCCCGATGGCTTCTGGGTTAAGTTTCAGACGCAAACGGATCGTTCGGCCGCATGGTAAGTCAGAATCGCGCACGGAGCGGTCCATTGGAAAGGGGATTCAGTGCCCTTCGAAGATTCATTGAGTCTCGATCGAGATGAAGACTTTGACTTTTTAGTCAAACTGAGCCGGGAGTGCCCGATGGCTTCTAGGTCAGTACTCGGGACATAACCTAGGTTTGTAATGATGAAAGGAGGTGCTAGGGTCCTAAGGAGAGTTGGGGGTAACAAAATGGGGTGTCTACAAGTTGATCATACTATAATCATCAATGATCTACCATCAATATGTAAACTTCAATGCAACAATGATTCCCAAATGCTTCATGGGAGGCGACATCAAACTCAATCATCACTCGAAATGGATTACACATCTATCACGAAGAATCACAAGTCATATTGTGATCTATGCTACACAGCCTAGAATTTACCACTACAACATTTTTATCACCCGCATTAATATATCATTAGATAAACCTTAGTACATATTCTGGATTCATGTGCCTATATAAAATACCAACCCCAAGTCAAATTCACTAAACCACATCATTTAATCCTCAATGATTGTTCAACCATGATAACTAAATTGCCTCATGATGTAAACATCATACTATGTGCTAATTTACAAGCTAACACAACTATATATTTTGGTTGGGTACGGGATGTCAGGTATTGCCTATAAACACCAAGGCCCACACCACGGACGCGAAATGGGATCATATTCCTCAATACCACATTATTATCTCCAAAGCTACAGATTGATACCATCATACCTAGCATTGCATCACAAGGACTATCTAGGTTCATTCCTAGGTTACCTCCAATCATCATTATTATCTAGACCCTCATTATAATCAAGATATACTAAATCTAAGTCCTCAATCAAAGATCCCAATACGTTCTCACCAGATTATCAATACATATAAACGTCACTCAATCACATAGATGAAATATATAACCTTTATAGCTAGGTCGCAATGAGTACTACTCGATGTCACTACTACAACTAAGGTTACTCTCATTGTCAAAGTTTCCACACAATACATCTCATGCAAAAGATCATGGTGTTGCCACTATTCGTCTACACTCACTCCCGTGACTTACCAACACATCTACATCCAAAAAGCCACGGAAGATGAAATTCTACTAACTTATCCATTTACCATCACATAAAGATTTGCACATCGTGATAATGTCCTTGACATCGCCGTTCATGATACAAACCGAAGCTATCACTTATCCAGCGTGACCGGCCCAAATCAGCATCGACATCGAGAATATCCACAATCGACCTCACCACGTCACACTTGAAAGGAACATCGAACCTAAAGCTTTGATACCAAGTTGTAACGCCTTGGCCCAGATTTAAGGATTAATAAAAGATCAACCTGATCCGGCCCATGCATTAATTATGAAGTGCAATGGAACAACCTATATAATATTTCTAAACCAATTTTATTATTATCTAAATTTACACTTATTAGCGTGAGATTCCAGTTTACATCAAACTACTTGATGTGGCCGAAGGGGGGTGCCCCCAAGGCCATGTAAATAGAACTACTAATGTGAATGTGAGTTAACCACTTACCTGTAGATAGCTCTCAAAATACGGGACCTCATAAAACTTGTCATAACAAAATAGGGACTGAGGTGAATATTTTTTGGGAACCATACAATGCAGTATAGAAATGAACGGAAGAAAGAATATTCACACATTACAACTACATGCATGTGAAAATACGTATATATCTACATGTATACCTTTGAAAATACATGTCCCGGTGTATTAAACCGTTTTATTTCGAAAACATTTTTCCCATTAATGCACACGGTTAATAATTAGCAATTATTGGGAAAACTTTCATTTACTGTCAAAACATTTATTACTCAACGTCCATTAACTCAGATTGGAGTTGTTTGATCATTACCTAAGACTTTTGCACACCTCGTCTCAGAAAGTATTCATTGAAAGCCTTATACAACACACAAACTTGTGTTATCATGGGTTTAAGCCTCCTTAGATAGCTTCATTACCCAATAAATTGCCTTGCCTAACCATTTCTCTTTTCTTATGGACACTAAACCATATTCTCAATTTACTGTCCACACATTACATTAATCGAAACATAATTATTCACACAAGTTAGTTTATTCCCATATTATAACCCCTTTCTTAACATGTTCCTGATTACTCTTTGGGAATGTGCCAACATACACGGACTCCGTGGCCTCCCACCACTGGTCTCCGCTACCACATGCAACTGGAGTTACTTTTGGGTCTTTCAACGCAAGGGACGTCATGCCATTCTTAATTATTTTCCTTGCATCATCCGAATCTTCCATTATCTTTCCTATGTGTTTGACATTATTCTCAATGTTCAAATTAATTCTCATTTTATAGGTCGACGCCAAAAGGTAGGACTTAACCATCCATTTTCCTTTATACACCTAGGAAAATAATTTTATTGTTTATTTTAGTCCTTATATCACACTACGTGATTTACACACCAAAAATCATTTTCGTTTGAAGGACATATGTTATTTTCCAACGTATTAGCGTAAAAACACACACTTACATTTTTACTTCATAAAAATGTTTCACTTTACATAAATAACCAATTTACCCCCTTTTTGTCAAAACTTGCAGATTGGTTATCTTTCAAGTGTTATTTATAAAAATATACTTTTTAGGTTCCTAACTCAACCTTTACGCATTTTTAGTCATTTAAATACTAATTCAACCTCTTACTTTGTCAAATTTTCATATTTATCATTTTAACCCTTTTAATATATAAAATCATACATTTTACGTAGTGAAGTCTTATTTCTAATGTTTTTTATCTCATACATTAAATATGGGTTTTCATAACATAGTACCAATTTTTACCGACATCCGAGCATTTGGCATATTTACTTGACTTTTTTCATTTCAACATCTACTTGGCCATTTATTTCAAGTTTAGCCTTATTTATTATCACTATTTGTATTTACACCCAAAATGTTAGATGAAAACCTTAGTGTCACATATTTACACTTTTTTACCTAAAATTGAAGTATAACAAACTTACTTTGAAGACTTTCTATATAAAATTCGATTTCATTAGTTTATATCAATTTATCAACATGAAAACTACTATATTGATTTCATAAATAGAACATAATCAAACCCAAAAAGACATTTATCATGAAGAGTCATTTCTCAACTTAAAAACATGAGTTTGACACATTTTAACCCACTTAAAGTTTGATACAATATTTCTTATTTTTTTCATAAACTTTAAGCTCACTTGAAACCCACTTTAATCTTGATTTTTACTCTAAAAATATGGAAATATTAACAACTAAGCATGTATGAAAACTACCACACCTTTAATACCCTAAATATGCAATAAATCAGGCTAATATCATCATCAATTTAAACTACTTAAGAGTAGGAGTTTTCCCACCTCAAGGTCTTCAATGGAGGGAAGTGGGTTTTGTGGAAGATGGGTGACTCTCCCACCTTTAAAGGTGGACTCAAGGGGAGTCACTTTAGCTCCATTTCCATGCTACAAGTTTAACCCAAGCAAACCCCCTTTATGATCAAATCATCTCTTCCACATCAAATACCAAGGAAGACCCATTTTATCTCCCAAAAACTCTTCCCTAAAATTCCAACAAGTTTCCCCACCTTAGAGAGAGGCTTTAATGGATGTTGTAGGCTATTTTAATGGAGTTTGGATGGAGTAATAAGCGGGTAAATATGGTGCTCCGAATTTTAGAGTTTATTCTTAGTGTGCAAGAACCCCATGTGAGGGAGAAATAATGTAGTTTTCTTAACATTTGGATGCACACAAAGGAGACCCACCTCTCTCTCCCTCTTATCACCTTTGTGAGGCAAAATGGAAGGCTTGACCCAAATCTTCAGAAAAATGTATGTCCAAATAAGTGTAAGTGTTCTAACCAAGGTATGTGGAAAAGTGAGAAGGGGTCCACACACAATCAACACACTTAAGACACCAAAAATCAAACTTGGAAATTGGACTACCAAAAATCTGGCCGGGGGGGGAGGAGGGCCCAGTCCACAAAATAAAGTATTTTTTTCTCTACATGATAATTTTTTATGTTTTTTAATGTCTCATATATATGGTCATTTTATTTTTTGGTCCTTCCAATTGTCTTACACAATGCGTAAAAGTTCGGACCTTCAAAAAATATCTTTTTTTGTAATTTTTATTTTCATAGTATTTTTCCTCGTATTTTTAGGGTCCCAAATATGTGGTCACATTATTTTTTTGATGTTCCAATAGTCCTAAACAATTTGTACAAAACTGGATTTTCCATAGTGTCGTGCGCAAGCAAAAATAGCTAGATTATTTTTTATTTTATTTTTATCTTTCCTCTACATGGATAGTCACGCTATTTTTATCGCTCTCCAATTGTCCTACAAAAATCACGCAAGTTTATGTCCTTCGCGGCGCTTGCTTGTAAAAATCACATTATATTAACCCTGATCGTGTCACAATCATCCCTTGGTATTTTTGCATCAACCTTAATCAACATACTTACTAGGATTATTAGAACTTAAATAAGAATAGATGCGAACCATGCAACCTTGGGATTTTTCTCCTTAATTACTATTGTTACTGAGTCATTTTTCATACCATTAGGCATAATTCCCTCATATATTTATTCCTCAAAATTCCTTTGAATAAAATATTTCGATTATCTTTAAATACTTATTTTTCTAGGGTGGAGTATTATAGTGTTTGCATGAGTTACCATTGGCAACCAAATGTATTAGGAACGTAGGTATTCTAGAATTTAACTTGGTTGGATAAAACTTCTTATTTTTTACTTTAAGTCATACATGATGTTTCAAGGACTTCTTATTCGTCACTTGTCAAAGACGAAGTCATATATGAAGTCTAAAAAAATTTCTTTTTTGAAGTTGGAAAAGTTTGTTAGTGAATGTATCATCACCGTATTCAGAAAAAAAAACATAAAAAGGAAGCATAATTGGTTGGAAATCTCCACTTTATTAAACTGGATGAAATGATTACATCAAATACGCGATAGAACTACTGATAATATTTTCTTAGATGATCAACATTCCATAGATTCTTAAATACTTCTCCTTCTTGTGTCTCTAGGCGATAAGTTCCTAGTCAGACGATTGTTGAGATGCGATAAGGAACATGCCAGTTTGACTCCAACTTATTTTCCTTTATGGATGACCTTCTAAGGACCTAGTCTCCCTCTTTCAAGTTGATCGTCTTGACCATCCTATTTTAAAATCTAGCAGCTCTTTGTTCATATACAGCTACTCGGAGTGCATCAACCTCCCTAACTTCCTCAATAAAGTCTAAATCCAATCTCTTCATGAGGTCACTTTTAGGAGAGTCAAATCTCAACACCCAGTAAGCCGGTAAACTTATCTCGGCTAGTACCATTACCTCAGTCCTTAAAGAAAGTATGTAGGGAGTTTCACCTGTGGATATTCTCGGCGTTGTTCTATATGTCAAAAAAACTCTGTATCTCTCATGTAGCAAGTCTCCCTCAGCACCATCTAACCTCTTCTTCAGCCCATCAAGTATAGTTTTGTTGGTGACCTCTGTTTGGCCATTACATTGAGGGTGTCCGGGTGCTGAGTGAAGTTTTTAATCTTGGACTGAATTCAGTACTCCTTAAATTCCTCATTATCTAGATGAGTGTTGTGATTAGTGATGAAGGCATATGGCATTCCATACCTACATATGATATGTTTCCAAACAAATAGGAAAACTCTTTTATAAGGCATTTCAAATAACGTCTCAACCGCCACCACCAAGTACTTGAACCTTCCTTTGGTCCTTGGCAATGGACCAACCAAACCAATTACCTAGATTGAAAAATTACGAGGAGAAGGAATCGAAGTTAATGATTCCCTTATCTTCCATGGATTGCGGAAATTTTTTGACACTTATCACACTTTTTGGCAAAGGAAATTCAATCTATCTCATAGTCAGAGAATAATAACCTTGAATAGCTATTTTTCGCACTAATGATCGGCCATATAAATGAGCCCCAAAGTAACCTTCATGTACCTCTCTGATCATGTCTATTACCTCGGTAGGGTGTACTCACCGAAGTAGTGAAACAGTGTATCCGCTTTCATATAAAATTCCTCGCTCTAGCACATAACTGGCTTCGTTGAACCTTAACTTCCTAATATCTATTGGGTCGGTAAGTAATATACCTTTATCAATGTATCTTCTAATAGAATCCATCCATGAGGGTCCTAAATCCATCAAAATAACACTGATTATATCTTTCGTATCTATACTTCTATGTGCAAGAATTTCCACAGGGATGGTTCTACAAAGTTCTATCCTGGTCGCTGAAGCCAACTGAGCAAGTGCATCTGGTCAGTCATTCTCTATCCTTTGGATTCTAAACACGGAGATGATTTCCATACTTTTAGATAGATAATTGATCATGCGAACTTCTTTGACTCCACATATTAGAAGTACTTTTTAACAATAAGCTGATAATCACTATGAGCCAAAACCTGCTTGGCTTCCACTAATAAGGCTAGCTTTAAGCTTATGATTAATGCTCCGTACTCTCCTTCATTGTTGGGGGCCTGGAATTGGAAATAAAATGCATTTTCCACATCAATGTGGTCCAGAGTATTAATGATAAGACTTTCTCATTTACCAGTGGCACATGAGGATCCATCTACATATAACTTCCAAACTGGAATGTCGTCACTAAAATTCACCTAAAATAATACTCCTTACTAGAATATTTTCTTTCTCTGATCACTGCACCGTTGAGCCATATCTTGGGCAGCTGATATTTCAAGTTGATCGATGATAATTTCAGTTTTCTTCGAAGCAAAGATTTCCTCCAAGGAAGTATGCTTGGCAGGCAAACTTAGATTATTAATCACTTCTGGATATGTAAATTCAGAATTAAAATATACTATTGCATGTCCCTTCAATGCAATTCTTAGCTCATAATAATTTTATATTCTCCTATCTCTACTGCTCAGGACGTCAATCTCCCTAATTTCTCTGGTATATGAAGCGCCTTGCGCAGAGGTAAATTTTTGTAAACCACGATGGTAAGCGCTTGAAAGTATGGCTTCAACCTTCTTAAAGATGCAATAAGATTAGGGGACAGCTTTTCCATCGGGGGATATCTAATTTTTTCTCCTCTGAACGCTTTTTTAGGGTAATATACAACCTTTTGAACTCCATCTTCCAATCTGCAGCAGATTCTGAGGCAGCCAAATACAAAACCAATATATCCCCCATAATTGGTCAATAAAGTTATCATGGAGATCCCAAACAATTATTCAAATCCTGAAAAGCATGTTCACATTCCTCATTCCATTCGAAGGTCTACATGAGTACTTTAAAAAATGGTAGGCATTTGTCGGTACCTCGAGATACAAATCGGTTGAGGGTGGCAAATCTTACCATTAATTTTTGTACATTTTTATTGCATGTTGGAGATTGCATTTCAATCAATGATTTTTTATTTGGGTTGGATTCAATTCCACGTTGATTCACAATAAATCCTAGGAACATTCCTTACTGTATGCCAAACTCACACTTAGTCTGTTGATCTTAATTTAATGTTTTTCCAGTTGATTGGACGTTTTACTCAAGTCTTTGATGTGGTTGGTAACTACTTTACTCTTGGTAAGCATATCATCCACATATACTTCCATGTTCTTTCCGATTTGTCCTTGAAAAAGTTTGTTCACTAGGCTTTGGTATGTTGCTCTAGAATTGTTAAGCCCGAAAGGAATAACGTTATAGAAGTAAGTACCTCAGATGGTGATGAAAGATGTGTTTTCTTAGTCCTACAGTTTCATTTTAACTTGGTTTTAACTAGAGTATGTATCCATAAAGCTCAACAACTCTTGACCTACCATTACATCTACGAATTGATCAATCCTTTGTAAGGAAAAATGATCTTTTGGACATGCTTTGTTGAGGTCGATAAAATCCACACACATTCACCATTTATCGCTCTTTTTCTTAACCATCATAATTTTGGCCAACAAATCAAGGTATTTGACATCTTTAATGAAATAAGTTTTTTGTAATTTGTCTACTTACTCCTGGATAGCCATAATTTTCTCAGGACTAAATATATTGCGTTCTTGATTGGCTTATCATCTTTGTTGATGTTAGGTTCAAGGCATATGAAGTTAGGATCGATTCCAGGCATATCCTCATGACTCCAAGCAAACACATTTTTTTTGCTCTCTAAGGAATTCAATTAATTCCTACTTGCGGCATGCTGCTAGGTTTGAGCAAATCTATGAGGTTCTCTCTGGATTTTCATCGTGTAGTATGATGGTTTCTGTGGTTTCCATAACCTACCCTTTGACTAAATTATCCTCTTCCCGAGGGTCCAAAATATCGATTTGGTAAGTGGGGGTGCTCTTCTGACCATCCTGTTGGTCGACTAAAGTATAGTAACATTGTTTGGCCTCTACTTGGTTGCCTTTTTTACTACGCCAACCTCGTAGTGAGTGGGGAACTTCATACACTGATGAACTATAGATGCCACTGCTTCAATTTTTTTCAATCCAACCGTGTCAAGGATTTTATTATTGGCTGAGGGAACATTCTTATCTTGGACGAAGAGGCAAATTTTCTCAATTCTTCTTACTGGGCAAGTTCTGATTAAGATTTATAGTTAGATACTTACCAAATGATAAACCTTTTCCCTGAAGAAACCAATTAAAGGCCTATGATAAGGTTCTAGTTTGCTATCTTGTAACCCGAAGTTGTGAAAGTAATTGTAGAACATAACATTTTTTTAACTACCATTATCTATAAGAACTATCGAAACCCTTACACGATGTACCCAAAATGTAATGATTAAAGGGTCATTGTGGGGGTAAAGCACTCCTAACAAGTCATTCTTTGACCATCCGATGACCAACTTGCCTTTATTCACCTTTATGGTCCTACCATCTCTCTCGTCTAATAAGTTGACTCGCCTACTATAAAAACAAGCTTTGGCCTCATTTAAACAGGCCTTTCTCTCGGCGACTTCATCTCCACCTCCAGCATCCCCTCTTGCAATGAAATGACAACTAAAAGATATCATGCCTACCTCATGTTCAAGCTCCCTGGGTTTCTTTGGAAAGTTAGGGTGATCCATAAAATCATCATCTCGACCTCTTTTCCTATCATTTTTTTTTTGACAACGGGACTCTAGCCGTATTCTAGTGTCCCAACCTTTAGTTTGGTCAAGAAACTTGGTCAATTTGCCTCAGTGGATGAGAGATTAAATTTCATTTTTCAAGGTAATGAAATTATTGATGGTATGTCCACTTTCTTAATGAAGTCATAGTACTTATACTTATCTCTCCAGTTAGGTGGGAAATTCAATTTCCCAGGCCACTTCAAGTCCTTATTGCACCTAATTTCCTCCAAACTGTGATGCACACCTATAGTAAGATGGGTATATTCCCTAAACTTCTTGGGCTTCTTGACTTTATTATCTTTATATTCCTTCTTATTTGAGCTCTTTTGGCCTTTAGATTTTGTCCCGAGGGATTTCTTGGCAGCCATAGCTTCTTTAACGTTCATGATTTTACCATCCTTTGCCATCGGTTTAGTCATGATTTTTGGAGGTTCTTTCACCAATGCATAATATAACTTTTTAAGAAGTAACCCACTCATTAAAGCTATAATGGAAGGTTCCTCTTCATAATCTACAACATCCAATTTCTTTCTATTGAAGTGCGTAATATATTCCTGGGTAGTTTCTCCTAGTCGTTGGTAGACACTCACTAAATGGGCTACCCTCTTGATTGGTTTTTCTTTAAAGAAGAATTTTTTTATGAATAGTTTGGTGAGATGATGAAAATTAGCAATTTGTCCTCAGGGTAAATTATTATACCATATCTGAGCTGGACTAGTTATTATACTTGAGAAAGATCGGCATCGCATCTCATCGCGAATAGAATAAATATCAGCAGCAGCCTGGTACTGTTCAACATGAAGGACAGCATCAGTTTTTTCATCATACATAGGTGTGACCAAATGTGGTTTGACTTTGGAGGGTGTAGAGAAATCCATGATTCCTGGGATGAAAGGAGATCCTTTCACAAAACTCTATTTTAGCGAATTCTTAGTCTTAGCCATTTTTCCACAATGATCTTCCAATCTTTGTATTGATCTTTTTCAAGAGTTCTCTTTCTGTCTGGACTTGGCTGAGGCGAATTTGGTGTCCTTACTATGGGTTTGTGATGAACTCTCTTCTAGAGAAGTTTTCTTGGAATGCACATATCCTCTAATGCTCACTCTAGACCTAACTGACCCTTCCCTATGCTCGTGGGACAGGACCGATTCTCTATGATGACCTCGGTAGGTTGAGGACCCGGAAGATCAGAAGAAGATTCTTTGATCAGTCTTTCCAACATGCTCGATTGCTCGAAAGTGAAAGACCAACCATCATAGTAATCAGTAGATCTGATGGACGATGTTGCTCCTCGGTAATAAGATCAATAACAGGAGAACCTAGAATATCTACTTCTCTCATTTTTTGGAGGAGGAGGAGGAGGAGGCCTATCCCTTCGAGATGGTGTGGTAGGGGACTTGTCCTCTAATGTTTGATATAATTTTTGTATTATCTCTTGCATTTCTTCTTGGCCATTAGTAACATTGATAAAGATTCCTTTAAGTTTTGATATGCTATGAGGACCAGATGGATCAAAAGTGTTTCATGTAGAGGGAAGGCCTCTTTTAGGAACGTTCATCACCCGTAGGAAAGCTTCCAAGATAAACAAGTAAATAAGGTTGGTATAGAACGATGACAGACAATCATTCCGACATACGGCACCAATTTGTTGATGTCCAATATTGGTATAGTTTTTATCTTTGCTATGAATTACCAATTTCATAATCACAGATTATTATTTAAGTAATGAGAAGGAAAATAATCGAGTCAATAAAGGACAATAAATATTGTTTATGTGGTTCAGCTTAGGGAAAACCTACCTCCACGGTTATGGAATTATTGTTAATGGTAGTTACATAGAATTTAGGGAAGTATTTCTTGGGCGTAATCGATTTGTCCTTTGAGCTAAGGGAAATGAGATATTTATAATGGTCCTACACATATACACAATGAATGAGACTATTGATATTCTAAGGAACGTGTGAAATGACTCTTGATAATTCCCATGTGAGTGGCATTACTTCTTATTGATGGTTCATCTTTTTAAGTTGGTCACTGGTATAACGACCAAGTACTTCTAGACCCAATCAAGTATAAATGAAATGCTGAGATGTATACTTATGAAGACAGGTGTCCCGATCTCATTGGTCCACGTGGAATGAATAATTTGACCCACAATACGAATTATTAAAAAATATTTCTTCTTTGTTTAAGGTAATTGGCACTAAATTAATCTTATTGCAGTAGAAAACCACTTGTGGAAAAGGCAAGTCACTGAAGTCATTTTATTGGAGGTCATATGCTTCAAGATCATGAGTTTACTTTCGTTACATCATTTTATGTTTAGAGTAGATGGGTTTTATGTATTTTTTCCAATGAGAGGAGTGAAATTTTGTAGTGATTTAGGTTGGTGGATACAATGTTGGAATTAATGATTGTGTAGAGAGATTTTACTTGCATGAACTCTAATTATATTTTAATGGAAAATTGTATGCTATATTTGTTGAAATGGGATGCTAAATAATTTATTTATTGTTTTTAAGAGTTTTTGTTTATAATTATAAAAAAATATATTATGGAATGGATGAAATTCTCATTTTGGTGATAAAATTATTAAAGGCTGCTTCCTTTCATATCAAAAGAATTGCATAAAGATCCTTTTGGGACTGTTGTTGTCATCTCAAAAAACAGTTTTAAGATACAGCTTTTTCATCGTCTCAAAAGGGTCCCATAAATGATGAACTTTCGAGACATCTTAGTTAACATCTCAAAAAATCCTCTTGGGGCCGTTTTCATCATCTCAAAAAACTGGTTTAAAAGATGAATTTTTTGGCGTCTCAAAAGGGTCTTGTAAACGATATCCTTTTAAGACAACTTATTTCCTGTCTTAAAAATACCTTTTGAGACAGATATTTTCATCCCAAAAAGATTTTTAAATGGGGGTCTAATATGATCCATGTTTTTCGTCTCAAGTAGAATCCCAAAAGGCTTTTGAGATGGCTAGAGTACCTTTTCAGACGTTTGGAGCACCATCTTAAAAAGCAATTTTTTTATACTGGTATAAAATGGACTCAACAGCTATAATTGTTACTCTAACATAAAACCTAACTTCAGCTCTAGTTAATGTATCATTCGGCATCAGTAAAGTCATCATATATCCTATAGGTAGATCTTTGATAACTAGATATAATATCCTCTTTATCTTGGAAGGAATAATAAAGTTTAACAATACAATATTATAATAAGATTATAAGAAATTGCTCTAAATTAACAACCAAACTGTAATAAAAATTCTCTAAAACTTATTGTATAACTGTCTCAAAATTACCTAAATCTCTAATTTCAAAAAATTTAAAAATATTATGAAAACATATAAATTGTATCAATAGAAACACGAGCAAAAAACATAAAAAAATTCTTTTACCATTGGATTTGATATGTGGTAAGGGCCTCACCACCCAAAGCGGAACCATTTAATGGGGAGAACCATGGGCTTTGTGACTCAATTCCCAGCCTTGCGCCATAATCTCTCTGTAAACTTTAGTTGCCTCCACAAGGCCTCTCATTTTAGTGAAGCCAATAATAATTGCAGAGAAACTGCAATCGGACACCCTAATTTTTACGAGTTCTATGGATTTAATAATAACATCAATTGGATCCATCCATTGCCAAATGGCATCTCTTAACTGTCCCATCACAAGCTATTCTGCCTCCTTCTTTGGGTCAGTTCAGTGGCATGATCATTACTTGGATTCACCTAGATGCGAGACCACCTCGTAATAGAATATTTCAACCTAAGAATGTCATGAATGATGACAACATTTTCATAAAGAAGAAGAAACCAACTATGTCAAATAGCGGATAAAATCATTTATGAAACTTGTAATTTTCTAATTTGTAACATTATTAAGTTGATATGATGTAACAAATAAACCATATAAAATAAACTAATACAATTTATTGAGCATCAAATATAAAACGGTATTTATTGCGACTTACCATGTTACATCTCCTCACTTCTCAATGTCATGCTAAAATATAAGAGTAGATGGTAGGTTAGACACATAAGTTGTTTGAAATTAAAATAGAAGACACATACTCAAATTTCATGATGAAAACTCATGCATAAAGTCAACAAATACGAAAACACCATTTAAAGTACTTATTGAAAAATAAGTACAAGATAAGCATTAATAAGCCTTAAATGAATAAAGTATACAGTGCACAGAAAAATAATTCACAAGTAACAAACATCAGAAATGATACTCCACGAGATAAATACGTATCTTAACTTTCAATATTTAGCATAAATCAAATTTATAGTTCATAATTTATTTTACTTAAAGGTCTAATTATACGCATCATTAGACTACAAACATCGCATATCTTTACTTAACATAAACTCAAACGTTTCTGAAACAATAATTAAGAACTACTAAGGTGGCATTAAGTAAAGGACAAACATTATTAATTTCAAAAGTAAAATGGTAACGACAAAAATATACAAGTAAGAGACATGAGTTTCTTTTAGCAGATTAGTGATCTTTCCATCCTGGCTAATCACATCGTTCCGATCAGATGATTTGACACCATTAGGGAAAATACGGTAATGACAAACACTGAGCATAATCAATCAAATTATGTCGAAGTGAGGTTTACGGTACGAGATGTGAAACTGAGGTGAGGGTGTGGGTGTGGGAGAACAAAGTGAAGACTCTAATATCAAAGTTTATCTTGTTCTTCATGAAATGACTATTAAAGTTTCTCTCATTATTAATCAAAGTCCTAACAACAATTGGTCACTTTTATGTGTATTGATATAAAAAAAACATTTAGGTCCTAAACATATAAGTTTTATCATATATAGTCATGTGTGGTCGCAACTCGAGAACATTTTTAGGTCTGCCCATAGTCCCTCGATTTAATGGGTACTATTATCAATAGTTACATATACTAAATTTTATGTTTATTCTATGTATTGTTGACTACACGAATCTTATTTTTCTATTCCTCTGTTGATTACATGTCATTCTTACTTACAAATGTTAGTATAAAACAACATTTTAAACAGCAAAAAGTGTTCATATATTATGACTATTGAAACATATACCCACCTCGCCCCAAAAAGGAAAACATAGAAACATAAGATTAGACTAAAATACAAGTGACCACTTTTATATAGACTTAACTAAATGGGATATATTGCTATTTAAGAGAATGATTATATCATATTCAATTCACTTAGAATGACTAATCAAACGAAAAATCTCATGGAATCAAAAACAATGAGAAGAATATTCTTTTATTCCTTCCAAGAGCTGAAAGAGTTGGTGCTTGCGTTCAATTAAGAAATAATATAATAAATACCTTTTTAACCCTAAGCATGCAACTAGGTGTGATTGAAACAATATGAAATCATGCAAGAATTATTCAACACACAAAGTTTAAGGAAAAATCCCCCACGGGGGCAAAACCATTTGTATATTCACTATAATTTGTAAAAGACGGTTTACAATCGGATTACAATGAAATACAGGATGACTAAGAATTACCCTCGGGTATCGGATTCTGTAGTCGCAGCTGGAAGAAACCCTTTCCAGTAGGGGTGGCGGCTGGAACAATCCCTGTCCAGTAGGGCTGCAATGAAGAGGAAGAAGCGGTCCACTTCACAAAGGGTTGAACATCAATGGTGTTCTAGGGTTACCAAAAGTGACTCACAAATGTATGGAATTTGTGTGAATCAAGGGTATGAATCAATGGACTCAAATACCATGAAGACTTAAGAGTTATGGAACTCAGAAAATCGTGTGTAAGTCTTAAGAAAACCAACTGCTGATCGTGGGTTAAATAAGGGATCGAAACCCTACAAAATCTGCTGCACGATCTGGCAGTGTTTATCCTCTCCGGATCGGTCCGGTCGTTTAGGCGGATCGGTCCGGTTAAGTTCGATCGGTTCTTTTTCTGAAACCGGATCGGTCTGGTTGGCATCGGATCGGTCCGGGACTTTTTGCCTTCATCGGTTCGTTATGGATCCGGGGTGTACTGGTCTCAACTCAGCAGGCGGATCGGTCCGGTCCCTTTAGCCGGATCGGTCCAGTGAACCGAATCGGTTCTTTTATCTGAGCCGGATCGGTCCGGTCAGGTCTGATTCCCAAATTCCTTCTTCTTTTGATCTTCGGATTTCGGATTTCATTGATGACGATGTGATCTTTTCAACCATCAATCTTTGTAACGGCGTATGACATAACATATACATAAAGATGGACAAATTGTCCTTACAAATCTCCCCCTATGTCTATGCCGGAAGAAACATAAAAAATCCGAATTATCAAGTATGAACAATGCCTATACAAATCTACCCTTCCATGAACCCAAAACTGAAAGAGGTACAAATGATTAAGGCTGCATCGTTTGTTCAGCAAATCTTCAGATCAGAAATCTCAACGCTTTTCTCATCAGGGTGTGCAACATGGGATTTATCAAGGATGTACCTACACACATGAGATAAAGCAAATACCAAGTGACGTATCAAGTTTGAAATGAGATAAACATAAGCATATATATCAATTTAAGATGATATTCTCAGAATTTCAAAACTCCCCCATAATCAGATAATTCATTCTCCCCCTTTTTATGATGTCCCCAAATAGACAAATGAGAGAAATAAATCAAGCAATCAAGTACCAGGGAGACACAAGGCATGAAATCACACCATGAATGAACATAAAACAACCAAGTCGGTGATGGCGTAAACGAATGGGTGTGATCAAAATTCGATAGGAAAATCAATGCATAAAAACATGACATATGTGCACGATGAATATTGGATATTCCTAACGAATGAACTCAAATGCTTCCTTTGGTGTAAAAGATTGGAAATATAAGACATTGACTATATCAAATCTACAAATCAAAGCTCAAAGTGATTTCTACACCAATAACGTCCAAAATGATATTCATGCTTTTTCAGGACTTTCAAGGAAGTGCAAACCCGTTTTTCAATCTCCAACCAAACTCCCTCAGATATTATTTTGAATAGAGGCATTCTAAATTCTCAAACTTTGGAGAATTGATGGTGAAACCTAAATGGCCCATATTTGGCATGAATTGCTTTTTATTGCCTTTAAATTTTTTCGGGCTCTTTTAACCTCTTAGGACCTCGGATATTAAAATTCCTCCATTTTTTAGGTCCTTTGTAACGGTGGCTTTTGCGCAAAGGATAAGAATCAACTTTCGCAGCCACTCCCCGTTATGAAAAATAATCACACAGTCTCACCAAAACGGTTTTTACATGCAATCCAATCTTGTCAAGTTTTATCGCATATTATACATTGTATAGACAGGATTGAGATGGAAACACTCAAGCCAACATGAGGTTGATAAGTGAAACAATCAAATATAGCCGTGCATGTGCGCAATAAAGGATATAGGAGTCAAGCATGTAGAAAATATCACTAATTACATCTCAAGGACGCCAATCAATGTTAAGCACATGGATGAAATGATGTAGCGTCTCAAATCTCTACCAAACAGTCACATGGATATATGAAATGAAGGTGTGACTTGGCTATATTAAATGCTCATCCATAAACGGCAAATCTCTTTTTGAATTTTTCAAAAATTTTATCAAAATAAAATCTTTTTGTGTTTTTCTAAAAAAAATTCTAAAAAGAAAATCTTTTTGTTATTTTTTTTTTTTTTAAAAATGAAAAAACTAACTAATGATACATGCTAGCAATAGGTTTAAAAAATGACAGGATAAACAACCTATGCTAGCAATCAAGACTAGATCTCAACCGGGAGTAACGGTGGAGTTTTCTAAAGATGGTGGCATCTTTTGAACCAACTCCACTAGATCATGTGTAGTCTTGATCAAAAACTTCACTTGCTCGCGAATATGTGCAAACTCTCTATCAAAGTGAGCAGGCAAAGTATCATGAGTGGGTGCATGTGCATGAATATGTGAAGTGGCATGATAT
Source organism: Sambucus nigra (assembly GCA_949130495.1). Taxonomy (NCBI): domain Eukaryota; kingdom Viridiplantae; phylum Streptophyta; class Magnoliopsida; order Dipsacales; family Adoxaceae; genus Sambucus; species Sambucus nigra. The sequence goes on along the minus strand of OX422222.1, from coordinate 145,500,405 downwards.
GGCACAAAACCCAACTTAGAACAAAATTCCCTAAGATGTCCTCGCTTCTTGCAGTAAGAGCAAACATAAACCGGTCTAGGAAGCAATTTATCAACAATTTTGGGATGAACATTCCTAGACGGACACCCATGGGACTCACTCACAATGGTGGATATAGGCTCGGGTGAATTCTCTAATGTGACTTGAACTTCCCGTGCTTGTTTGAGGTCATCCTCAAGATGGGACACACGTGTCGTCAGACTAGACACCATGTTGGTCAAGTCACCTTTTTCCCTTTTAAGCTCATCATTCTCTCCCTTCAACTCACCAAACCGAAGACCTAGGATCGTATTAGACCTTTTTGTTTCCATGGTCTCGATAAACAACTTTCTAAAGGCATTTTGGATCAACCTATCATCACCAATATCACCCTCACTATCACTTAGAGAAGTGGGCATAGCAACTTTCTTGCCCTCTCTCTTAAGTCTAGTGGGACACTCAAATTTCTTGTGCCCTATCCCATCGCACTCAAAACATCTTATCTTCTCAAGATCTTTCTTTCTTTCTTTTCCACTCTCATCACAACTCTCTCTTTCTCCAAACAATCTTAAATCTCTCTTTAAGGTGGTGATCCTAAGAGTTAAAGCATTATTACGCTTCTTGGTTTCAAATGACTCAGAGTACAACTCAGCGTAGGCGTGTTGAAGATCACACTAGCTCTTACTTTCCTCATCCTCTCCCTCACTCTCTTCGCTCTCGCTGTCGAGGTGTTCCTGTGAAGTAGCATCCTCATCGTCGTGATATGCACTAGGAGTACTCGCATGACACGCCATGAACGCGGTGAAGTTACGCTCATGCGGTGACTCATCTCCCGAGTTCACCAACTCGACCTCACTGTCGTCACTAAGGGTAGCATTTTGGACAGCTTTCCCTTTCTCTCTATTCAGACGATTGGCACACTCAAATGCTCTATGACCCTTACCGACACATTCAAAACATATCTCACTGTCCCTTTTAGGAGGTTCTTTGAAATTTTTCTTTTCAAAAGTATTTTTCTCAAAATCCCTTTTATCGTTGAAATTTCCACTTTTCTTGAATTTGAAAATTCTTTTGAAATTTTTTGCAAACAGGGCCAAGTCATCTAAGTCAAAATCACACTCAGACTTGGATTCAAAAATATTTTCTTTCTTTTTCTGAAAATGAGTCTTTAAAGCAATCCCATTATCCTTAGCCTTGATGGTTTTGGGAAACATATAAATCTCATAGGTTTGAAGATCTCCTACAAGTTCTTCCAACTTAAGTGATTTCAAATTTCCCAAAGAGTTCAAAACAGTGACTTTAGGAATAAAGCGTTTTGGGAGAGATCTCAAAATCTTTTTAACGACACGTGTGTTATCAATTACCTCACCCAAATTAAAACATGTGTTAACAATGTCTGACAATCGTGCATAAAAATCATCAAAGCATTCGGACTCAGACATGGTGATAGTCTCAAATTGGGTGGCCAAATTTTGTAATTTTGACTCTTTAACCGCGTTCGTACCCTCATGTGTCAATTTCAAAACATCCCAAGCCTCTTTAGACGTGGTGCACGTCATAATTCGGAGAAACTCATCAGGAGAGACAGCTCCAGAAATAGCACTCAGACCACGGGAATTGAAATTGGACAATTTATAATCATCTTCAGTCCAGGCTGACACGGGTTTTAAAGTGGTGATGTTATTAACAGAGACCGTGGGAGGAGTCCAACCATTTTCGCAAAGCAGCCAAACACGCTCGTCAATAGATTTTAAAATCGATTTCATACGAGCTTTCCAGTAGGCATAATTAGACCCGTCAAAAATAGGCATATTATAATATGATTTCTCCATTTGAACACGCACTTTTTCAAAAATCAATTTAATTCAGAAATTGATATCTTTAGAAAAAATTTGCGGAAAAAGGACTACGCGATAGATTAACGTAACGTGCTCTGATACCAATTTGAAAGAGTTGGCGCTTGCGTTCAATTAAGAAATAATATAATAAATACCTTTTTAACCCTAAGCATGCAACTAGGTGTGATTGAAACAATATGAAATCATGCAAGAATTATTCAACACACAAAGTTTAAGGAAAAATCCCCCACAGGGGCAAAACCATTTGTATATTCACTATAATTTGTAAAAGACGGTTTACAATCGGATTACAATGAAATACAGGATGACTAAGAATTACCCTCGGGTATCGGATTCTGTAGTCGCGGCTGGAAGAAACCCTTTCCAGTAGGGGTGGCGGCTGGAACAATCCCTGTCCAGTAGGGCTGCAATGAAGAGGAAGAAGCGGTCCACTTCACAAAGGGTTGAACATCAATGGTGTTCTAGGGTTACCAAAAGTGACTCACAAATGTATGGAATTTGTGTGAATCAAGGGTATGAATCAATGGACTCAAATACCAAGAAGACTTAAGAGTTATGGAACTCAAAAAATCGTGTGTAAGTCTTAAGAAAACCAACTGCTGATCGTGGGTTAAATAAGGGATCGAAACCCTACAAAATCTGCTGCACGATCTGGCAGTGTTTATCCTCGCCGGATCGGTCCGGTCGTTTAGGCGGATCGGTCCGGTTAAGTCCGATCGGTTCTTTTTCTGAAACCGGATCGGTCTGGTTGGCATCGGATCGGTCCGGGACTTTTTGCCTTCATCGGTTCGTTATGGATCCGGGGTGTACTGGTCTCAACTCAGCAGGCGGATCGATCCGGTCCCTTTAGCCGGATCGGTCCGGTGAACCAGATCGGTTCTTTTATCTGAGCCGGATCGGTCCGGTCAGGTCTGATTCCCAAATTCCTTCTTCTTTTGATCTTCGGATTTCGGATTTCGTTGATGACGATGTGATCTTTTCAACCATCAATCTTTGTAACGGCGTATGACATAACATATACATAAAGATGGACAAATTGTCCTTACAAGAACTATGGAGCATAATTAGGTTTACAAGGAATCAACCTAACAAATATCAAATTACAAAATAAATACTGCAACTAATAAAAAGGTGAAACTTCTTACACTCCAAGATGAAATGACCAAACCTCTCCCCATATAGTTGAATCAACACCCTACAAACAAAATTCAATAATTAATTTAACTATTAATTATGAATAATATAAACATAAATTGAATTTTATAAGAACATATAAGAGCAACTTTATACTTCTAGGGGAAACGGATAATATGAAAAACATGAATTGATAACTCACTTCACTCTAAACATTTTTAAGGAGTTTTGTTCCACTATCACTTAGTTTCCCATCTGGAGAAAACAATAACTCGTGTTTTCTTTTTATTTATTAATAAGAATTAATCTTCTTTATGACCTTATAGAAACCAATTTCCTCCTCTATTAGAACATGATAAACTAATATTGCATTGAAAAAGCAGATAAAGGTGGATATAATAACAAAAGTATGAGACGGATAGTATAAAACTTATTCCCTGCATCCTTCATCCTCTCTTGGGACTGGTAATGCAAAGTAAATATTTGCATTCGTGGCATTAAAAAGGTTATACCATATAGTAAAAAGGAACTCAATTAATCCACAAATGCAAAACATAATGAACATAATAAAGTTCATAGAAAATACTATCATAATAATGTCCATAGCAAATACTAGAATAACAAAGTCTATATCAAATACTAGCATAAAAAAGTCCATAGCATACTCAACACAAGAATGACTCTAACAAGTCACTAAAAAAATTAAAAGCAAGAAGTCATCAGGGTCCAACACTACGTGTGACGAAACTCTTCGACTGCACCACCCAACTTTTGCAACTACCATCTCTGAGAATCTTAACACCAACTTTCATTCCCAAGTAAAGAAAAGAATTTTCTTCGAGCACGTTGTCAATAAGAATGAAACCTCTTTCTCGTAATCAACTATGTGATTTTGCGCTACGTCTTGAGGGGTAGCATTTATCCTTTCCTTGCTAATAACCTTACCATTAAAACATCGCACATCACATGAGACACCATATTCATGTGAGAAGTACACTACATTAAATGATGCGACAATATGATTACTTTTACTTTCTCCAACATCTCGATAGGAATGGGATTTCCCCATCGCCATACCTATCATTGTCTCTATATTTCTTATATTATTATTCATGCCTTTCATCTTGTATTATATTATATCGAGTCGACGTTTCATCTGCTTCCCATCAGCCTTTTCAGCTATAAGCATAAATAAATATGGAGTTGAACCCTTGATAGGTGATAGTGAAACTATGGAACCCATACCACGAGTCACCCTTATCTTATCAATGCTAAATACTTCAGATAAGTCATCATTTCTCAATGATTGTGACCAGTTGGTGTTATCACTAAAATTTTCTTCTAGTTATTTTTTCTTCGCCATCACCTTGTCATATGAAATGTCAAATATGTAAAAGTGTCAACAGTAATCATTTGAATGTATAATGTTTTCATGTAACAATCATCATTCACTATTTATAGAAAATCATCATGATTAGAATAATGCTCTCTTTGACTGACCCATCTTTCCTTGTTTGGCTAACTATACATGCATCAAGATGCAATGGATTTTATGCAATTTCTTATTCTACAAATAAAAAAACATAACATAAATTATCATCGAGGTAATAATAATCAAACAAAATAGCACACTATAATAGTCATATGTTGCATATTGTACTCAACTTGGAATTCTTATCACACCCACCTGTGAGATTGGACCCAATTTTTATCCTCTTCCGTATTATCATGATGTAGAAACTCTTTCCATTATTCCGGCTTAAGACCTGGACGTACATTGGCCAACCTTTCGGCACCTTCTGATCTATTTTGTAGCGTGGATTTATATGATTTAAATAGGCTACCCATACTTTTCTAAAAATAAATCTTGTAACTTAGCGGGAGTCCATATGTTCTTTAACAAGATAATTGATATTTTAAAATTATAAGAAAATGTATAAAGTTATACAAAAACAAAGATAATTAACAAATAAATTGTACATAAGAAGTCTTACTTGCACGTATTTCCAAACACTCCCCTTGTATGTTTTTGGAACCTTGTGCCAATCAATATACGATATTATTACCTGATCTTGACCACTTTACCAAGTTGAGATATGAATCGTCCTCTATCACTACCTGCTACCTAATTATGCTGATTGATCTCAACCATAATTATTATTGTTGATGTAAAAAACTAGATCGCTCTAATTTTTCAATCATAGATAAATAAATAAGACAAAGATTTTTAAAGTGGTTCGGCTAGGAATAAAGCCTACGTCCACTGTTATGTTATTGCTGAGTGTTTGTGGAATTCTTGATTACAAATTCTCCCAAGAAATTTCGGTCCCCTTGAATGAGGATGATACAAGGTATTTATAGCCTTTAGGCTGTACATGAAAGAAATTCTGGTCCCCTTGAATGAGGATGATACAAGGTATTTATAGCCTTTAGGCTGTACATGAAAGGTCCAATACATTAAATGATATACATATGAAAGGGTAATACATTTAATACAGCGTGTGCGTCAAGAATATAATGAATAGTTGAACAGTTGTCCGTCTGGTAATTAATGATACGGCCGAGATGCAGTTCGGACCGCCTTAGTTGCTCGTTGATCAAGAGTTCCTCGGAGTGCTTAGAGTATCTCGGGATGATAGAGTTCCTCGGGGTGTCCTCCTCGTTGCTCGGAGAGAACATGACTTGGTCGGGGGAAATAAACTTCCTCGTTGTTATTGTGCCATGTAGATTGACACGTGTCTTCTTATTATTGGTCCACATCAGCAGATTAAATTTGGTATCAACAGAAGCCCCCAATGCTTCATGCTTGATGGGTTACTTGAAAGGATGGAGTATTTATTCTGCAATGTTGCTCGGTGCTCGTGAAATTCTTGATCTACCTTCTTGATTTGTTTAACATAAAGTGCATTATCTTTTGGACGACATATGATGCCGTTTGTAGCTTGTCATAATCTTCAAGTATGTTGATTGGTTTGCTAGCCGACCTACTGCCTCCTATGAGCTAGTGGTGGACTTCGAAACATTTTCATATAACTTCTTCTTCAATATTGGTTGGGATAGTAGTAGCAAAGATCTCAATACTGTTGATGTTGATTTTGATTTCTACCTCTGCTCGGGGACGAATAAGAGGTTCTCAGGGACGAGCAAGTGCTTCTCGGGAATGGGCTAATGCTTCTCGGATAGATCATCTGTGATGAATATCAGAATGTTGAAAGGTCTTAACTTCATAAACTCCTCTTATATTTTAGATGATCCTCCTGCTGGTGAGGAACCTATTTCAAAAGTAGAAGGAAAAGAAACCAATAGAATAGGAATCTCAATGTAGTTAGTATACATTTTCATTCTCAATGTATTTTGTTTTTTGAATTTAACGAAAGACTTTCATTTTTATTCGCAATCTTAATTGCTATTGTCTTGTAAAATACTTTACATGTGTGCATATGTATAACAATATTGTGTTGTTCATCGACCAACTTAGTAATAAAGAAGTTACAAGTATTAGTAACGTTGCTCGATCACTTAATAATAAAGTAATGAGTATAAAAATGTTAAAATTTTTCCAACCAACCAAGGTTGTTAAATTATGCTTGTCGACCAACTACAGTTGATGGGTTTTTATCCCCGACCAGCCATACTTGGTGTATTTTGGAATATTTTGTTCTTCAAAGAACTTTTTGTAATAATATTACCTCCCGACCAACATAAGTTGTAATATGAGAATATATTTTTATCTTACCAACCGTAATTGATCATGCTGGTGTACACCTCCTAACCAAAGGAATATTTTTTGGCTCCTTAGAGCTTTTGGCTCCTTAGAGCTGTCCTCCTAACCAAAGGAGGTTGGCTCCTTAGAGCACTTTTGGCTACTTATAGCACTTTTTGGCTCCTTAGAGCACTTTTGGCTACTTATAGCACTTTTTGGCTCCTTAGAGCACTTTTGTCTACTTATAGCACTTTTTGGCTCCTTAGAGCACTTTTTGGCTACTTATAGCACTTTTTGGCTCCTTAGAGCACTTTTGGCTACTTATAGCACTTTTTGGCTCCTTAGAGCACTTTTGGCTACTTATAGCACTTTTTGGTCCATTAGCTCTGACGATATCCTGGCGCTGAATGAACCTTCAAAATGTTTGACTGGTGATAATATGCAGCAAATTCCTCGTTTTTAAATTGTGTTCCATGGTCTGTGATGAAGGCATGAGGGAGACCATATCGGCAGATGATGTTCTTCCAAACAAATTGGTACACCTTCCTTCTCGTATGTCATGTCAATAAGTGGCTCAGCTTCTATCCACTAAGTAAAATAATCTACTGCGATGACGAGGTATTTGAATCTTCCTCGAGTCGTCGGCAATGGTCCAACCAAATCAATCCCCACATGGAAAATGGCCAAGGATAAATGATGGGTGTCAACAATGTTTGTGAAGTTCTTCGGATGGAGGAAAAGCGTTGGTACTTGTCACATTTCTTGGCATAAGCTATACAATCAGCTCTCATCGTCGGCCAGTAGTATCCCTGCGTCATCACCTTTTGCAAAAGTGTTCGTCCTGCTACATGGGCTCCACAGGACCCTTCATGGATCTCTTTAATCAATCCACCTCGGAGGGATGTACACATCAAGTCGTATGCTCTCACATTCTCCGTTCTTGATATTCTTACCAGTTGAACAGCAACAAACTCTGATACCAACTCCATCACCTTTGCTTGATACTTGATCATCAATTCTCCTTTGGTTGCATATATTCCCAACATTTGATTTACGATCAATTGAGAATCACTGAAGACAATAACCTGATGTGCCTCCATAATATTTGACAAATTAAGACCTGCAACCATGGCCTCATACTCAACCTCATTATTAGAAGCTTTGAATTAGAAACGTAGGGCGTATTCCATGTCGACCTCGTCTGGGCTGTTCAAAACGATCCCTGCCCCACAGCCTATAGTGCAAGATGAGCCATCTACATATAGTCTCCATATAGGCAATTTGTCTTCTAATTTCTGGTCTGACAGAGTTCCTCGGTGGAATACTTTTCGCTTTCTTTCATCATGTCCTGATAGTTTTGAATACACCTCTTGAATTTCGATATACCTCCTGAACTTCAATATTCCTACTGAACTTCAATATACCTCCTGAACTTCAATATTCCTCCTGAACTTCAATATTCCTCCTGAACTTCAATATACCTCCTGAACTTCAATATTCCTCCTGAACTTCAATATTCCTCTTGAGAAAGTGATTAGTCGGGGTTGAATTTGATGCTCGACTGCATGATGATATAAGAATGTGCCACCAAATGAACAAATATATCTGTAATAGAAGCCCCCAACTGTGGAATGTGAACTTTGAATGAGATTTATCGACCAATACCAACCGGAGTTGGATTTTATCTACCAACCGGAGTTGGATTTTTTCTACCAACCGGAGTTGGATTTTATCTACCAATCGGAGTTGGTGGTAATTGATAATGAATGATGAAGACTTCCTCGGAGCTGACCAACAGATTGTTGGGAATAAGATAATATAAATGCTGGAGACCTCCTCGGCGCTGACCAACAGATTTGTTGGGAATAAGATAATATAAATGCAGGATACCTCCTCGGCGATGACCAACAGATTGTTGGGAATAAGATAATATAAATGCAGGATACCTCCTCGGCGATGACCAACAGATTGTTGGGAATAAGATAATATAAATGCAGGATACCTCCTCGGCGATGACCAACAAATTGTTGGGAATAAGATAATATAAATGCAGGATACCTCCTCGGCGATGACCAACAGATTGTTGGGTATAAGATATAATAAATGCAGGAGACATCCTTGGAGCTGAATAAGATATAATATTTGTCGAGCTCCATGCTGAAATGAGAATAGAATATGCATCCAAATAGATATAAAGAATAATTAAAAATAATAAAGTGCCTCGCCGATCCGTCGAGGTAGAATCATATAATGCCGAACAAGAATAAGATCTTTCAGAACATAAGAATATGGCCGAGAACGTTGTCAGGCCTGAATATAAATAAGAATTATCCGAACGAATGTTGTAATTCTCCTTAAAGCTGAATAAGTATCTTGTCGAGGCATAATTGCAGAATGCCGAATAAGAATAATATTTTCCAGAACATAAGATTATGGCCGAGAACTTTGTTGGGCTTGTATAAAAATAAGAATTACCCCGACCAACTATCCGTTGGGGGTGAAATATAATAAATGTTATAGTTCTCTTCAAAGCTGAATATGATAATAAGTATCTCGCTGAGCTCCATGTTGAGATGAATATATAATATGAATCCCAATGGATATATAGAATCATTTGTGCTGGAGCAGATATCTGGGCCTGAATATAAATAAGAATTACCCCGACCAACTATCCGTTGGGGGTGAAATATAATAACTGTTGTAGATTTTCCTCGGAGCCGAATATATATAGAGAGAAGAAATTTTTCGAGCTCCATGCTGAGATAAATATAAAATATGAATCCGAACGGATATAGAATACATTGAATCTTGTGCCTGTAAAAATTAATAATTTGCTCTACCATATGTGTAGGCTGAATTGATTAGTCATGAGAATAATTTACTCATCCAATCAATATATGATATGTATCAACATAAAAATTTCAAAATATGAAATAATATGTTTTATGCCAAATGTGTGTGAGATGGACAAATTATTATCAAATATGCATCATAAGTAAGACGTAAAGTTTTTTTTTTTAAATTTATTTAATCTCCAACAACCAATCAGGTATTAGTTGTTGTTTAAAAATATTTTTGGAGTGATCATAAGTTAAAAAGACTTAAGCCCCCTGCTTGTCCCCAAGCCGAACTCGTGTTTAAAGAAATATCTGGGGTGCTTCGCATTTTTTAATACCCCAATATTCTACTGCTGCCGACAAACGACATGGATGTTGCCGACCAACATTTAAGGATATCTCAAATTATAGAATATATGGTTGGATGACTAGAATATCTCGAATCTTTAGATCAAAAATAACATTCAATGTAAAATTTAAGCCTTGAGACTGTTAATTAAATGAATAAATATATAACCCACTAGATCGTGTGATTTCGTCAAAGAAACCTTGTGATGTGATGAACGAGGGGCCAACATATCAAATTTGTGCCCAAAGTCTTGATATGGTCATGATTATTTTACTGATCCTCTTTTACAAGAGGTGGGTAATGATTTTTTAGGTGAGAGAAAATTATTTTTTTATATTGATCCCTTCCTATTCCCAATTTGGAGAGATAAAAATATGGTGAATGATCGAAATTATTACCAAATTTATATAAAAAATCAATCAATTTGACTTTATTGACATAGATGGAAGATGAACCAAATTAATTATATAGTTCATAAAAATGAATGCAAAGAGTCTCAAACTTGTGAATGCAAAGAGACTCAAACTTGAAGAGAGAGAAAATAGATCTGGGTCATGATTTCCATGAGAAGACTTTTCATTGTCTTTAACCTTTTCCCATTCTTTTATTAAAAATATTATGGGAATTTGAATAGACATCAAAGATCTTACAAAATTTATTTCAAAATCAATAAAGAAAATTATCAAATCTTATCATCGTTATATATATTGGCATATGTAATCATTTAAAATATTTATTCCATGATATAAAATTAAAACTTGAGAATCAAGCAAAGAATTATGATTTATGAAATCTACTATTTTTCAGATTTCTAAATAAGGATGAATCTAACAGTTATGATTTAAAAATCATGAGATGCAAAATTTTGCAGATAAAAATTGGACAATTAATTTATGTATATAAACATAAAAATCACGATTCAATCAAAAGATGTATGTATAATTGATTATACGTAGAGAAAATAAAAACTTAGCTTTTAGTGGAGAACAACGCTTGTAACACGTTCCCACAGACGGCGCCAATCTGTTGATGTAAAAAACTAGATCGCTCTAATTTTTCAATCACAGATAAATAAATAAGACAAAGATTTTTAAAGTGGTTCGGCTAGGAATAAAGCCTACGTCCACTGTTATGTTATTGCTGAGTGTTTGTGGAATTCTTGATTACAAATTCTCCCAAGAAATTCCGGTCCCCTTGAATGAGGATGATACAAGGTATTTATAGCCTTTAGGCTGTACATGAAAGAAATTCCGGTCCCCTTGAATGAGGATGATACAAGGTATTTATAGCCTTTAGGTTGTACATGAAAGGTCCAATACATTAAATGATATACATATGAAAGGGTAATACATTTAATGCAGCGTGTGCGTCAAGAATATAATGAATAGTTGAACAGTTGTCCGTCTGGTAATTAATGATACGGCCGAGACGCAGTTCGGACCGCCTTAGTTGCTCGTTGATCAAGAGTTCCTCGGAGTGCTTAGAGTATCTCGGGATGATAGAGTTCCTCGGGGTGTCCTCCTCGTTGCTCGGAGAGAACATGACTTGGTCGGGGGAAATAAACTTCCTCGTTGTTATTGTGCCATGTAGATTGACACGTGTCTTCTTATTATTGGTCCACATCAGCAGATTAAATTTGGTATCAACAATTATGTTTGGAGATGATCCATTTGGAACAACGTGTGGTTTAGAGATATTATTTCCATATGACATTATACTAAAATTCAACTAATGTTAGATATATGATAGATGCTAATAGATTTGGGTTCTCAAATTACGTGAAGAAGTAAAATATCAGTTTAGTTCATAAAAGTCTCTTTCGAATGAATAATAGTCTACATAAATATGATTACAGCATAATATTCTGCATTAAGAATGTTTTTAAATGAATTGTTCACATATTATGTCCAAATTTACTAAGAATTAATGCATTAATAATCTATCCAAATTTACTATGAATTGGTCCATTTGTCATTTGTTTCAGTATAAGTGAAGCATTAAAGTAGTACATAAACATAACAAATCACAACAATAGATGACAAGAAACAAAATCTAGAAGGGATGTTTAAAATTCTTTTTTATAATAAGAGAAACATTAAAGTAGTAAATATTTTACAAAAATCATAAAAATCAACTTCACCTTTAACTAGATGTCCTAAAGCAGATTTTTGAAATTGGGATAGTCCTTCATAATATACTCATACATTTTAGGAATATCAAGTTTGTTAACACTTGTTGTTAATCTCTGTGGTGCATGCAAAACAATGGACCAACCATTGTCTTCAAAATCCTCTCAATCGAAAACTTGAGATGTTTAAATTACAAGAATGAATGGCTCGTCATCAATTTTATCCTTACTCTTTAGCTTACTTAAGTTTTCCATCATTAAGTTCGACTCAGGATCAACTTTGAACCATTTACCTTGTACCCAACTCTCACTTAGTCATAGTAAAGCACAATTTTTTTGAAATATGAATAATCCAAACATATTCTAATAATAATGCAAAAGTATGTTGTCTCCACTTCCTTATAATTCGTATATTTTCCGCTTGACCTAAACATTGCGATGGACCTCATTGACACACAACTATTTTGAGTTACCCGCGACTCGTCATACTCACGTTTGTAAAACTCAAACCCGTTCACCTGATAACTCTTATATGATTTTACATCATAGAATGGCTCATTTGTTAGCCGCTAAAGTGCGGTACCAGTTAATCCCACTTTTAATAACTACATAAGAAATTTCATAAGATGATTATATATATATATATATATATATATATATATATATATATATATATATATATGTATATATATAGCATATGTATTTTATAAAATATATGCATGATATTTTTACTTTTCAATATATGATATTTTATGTATTTTATGCTACATAACATGCATATATTTCATGCATGGGCATGCATGAAATCTCATTCTAAAAGCATATATTATTTACTACTATATACCATTATATACTACTATTTTTAAATACATGTTATTAATTTTTTTTAAATACGTGCTATTAAATTTAATTATTTTTTATTACATATTTTTTTTAAATATTGTTTTTAAAAAAATATTTATTTTTTTAATAGTTGTTTTTTCTTTTTTTCTTTTTTTTAAAAAGTGCTTTTTTTTAAAGGACAAGTTATTTTTAGTTGGGTTTTATCACGGGGGCAAATTTATCATCGTTCCCTCGGCACGAGCATCCGCTAGTGTGTGTGTGTGTGTGTGTGTGTGTGTATATATATATATATATATATATATATATATATATATATATATATATATATATATACACACACAATTAGGCTCTCCAACATATCTTACTTAACATACCCATTTAAAAAAATAGTAAAAAATATATTTTTCAACCAAATTTGGTATACATGATCTACATAGTAAGAAGATCATCTACAAAAAAAATCACCAAAAAATTCAACCCAAAAGTGGGTGAGATGATGGGAATGTTTTGAACGGCCGAAAATGCACGTATATACCCACTTTTCATTTCACCCACTTTCGAGTTGAATTTTTCGATGATTTTTTTTTTGCAGATGATATTCTTACTATGTAGATCATGTATACCAAATTTGGTTGAAAAATATATTTTTTTACTATTTTTTAAATGGGTATGTTTATAGGTATGTTGCTAACAGGTATGTTGGAGAGTCCGACTATATATATATATATATATATATATATATATATATATATATATATATATATATATATATATATACGATTAAATGTAAAAGTTTATTATGTGGTCGAATTAAAAGTGAATCGCCTTAATCAACCATAAGATTAAAACCTCAGTATTTTCCTTCAATGTATCCACCTTTCGGTTACATCGAGATGTAGATTCCAAATAAAAGTCATATTCAGTACACTAATTCAATACACGCACTTAGGCATCCTACTTCCTAAACCAATATACACAAGAGGTCTTTTCTAATTAAAAAATCTTAAATCGTATTTATAGATTTACTTGTGTGATTCATCCACTTCATTTGATTGGTGTAACACCCAGTTATGTGCTTGTGCAAATTATAATGGGGTTAACTTCAATGTGTTCTTTTGTACTAAAGGTCCCTCCCTATGCATTCGCAATCTTCATCTTCATAAGTATATTTGTGATTTCCTTCATTAGGTTTTGGCATGTACTCCATAGAATAGAGAGTCGATTCTTCTATCATATATTTCTTTGCAATGCTCCTTTCAACATACCTCTTATTATTAGCATACATCTTGTAATCTTTAATCAACCTACACATAAAAAAATATATCGATGTCCAAAAACAAAATGTCTAACAAAATAAAAAGGTTTGGCAAATCATCAACTATTTAATTACCTCTCATAAGGATACATCCGTCTAAATCTTACCGGCCCCCAAATCAACACTTCCCCTGTTAAGTTTGTAATGATGTGGACGGTAAAAACAAAACATCCAAGCGGAAAATATTTCTCCAAAACACAAATGACCTCAAACAATGCTTTCCTTGCCGACTCTAAAACATTCATCTTGATCACTTTAGAACACAACACAGTTAAAAATAAGTTTAATCGTTAAATTGATATTTACAAGTCAGACTGTTCTGGATAAGATTTTCTAGCAATAACATCAACAAATATTACATAATTACATGATATTTATGTGACTTGAGACCCTTCAACCCAAGTGGATGTAAACTCACACAACTACTCAATTAAGAAGAAGACATCAGCATTCCTTATGGCCAAGAACCTTGCAACTCGATAACATTCCATTTACATAATCGTGGACTGCCCACAACAACTTTGCTCTCAAAGAAAAATTATTTTGGGTAGAAGAGTCGTACACCACTACACCTTTAAACCATAATTACTTTAACTCATTTAGAAAAGGGTCTGGATAAATGTCAATATCTTTGCTCAGAGCATTCAAACCGAATATCAAAATTAACATCACTGAAAACCCCCTTTTCATGCACAAAAACGGTCCCATATTAACAGGAAAACCAATGATAGGCCAATAAATGTAAGTAGAGCTCGGATTCTCGTATGGATTAAAATCATCGCTGGCTACTCTAAGACGAACATTAAGTTTTTCAGTAGCAAATTTTGGCCATATCACATTATAAGATTTCCAAATAGATTAATCAATAGGATACTTCATGATACCCGTGCTACATTGTGCTCTAGCTTGCCAAGTTATCTCATTTAAAATCCATGGTGTGGTGAATAATTTCTTCAACATTGAAATTTAGGAGAAATGTATAATTGTCTTGAAAGGTACATTACCCTCCCCATTTATCCCCTACCTATGCTTGTGTAGGTTGCATATTAGGCATTTCTCCTTTATTCCACGTTATTTTCTATATAAAATGCAATCATTTTTGCATGCATGAATTATGTTATAATCCAACTAACTTTTTTTATCATCTTCTTGATAATTGGATACTTGGACGGTATTGTATTTCCTTTTCGAAAAAACTTTTTAACACCCCGAAATTTTTCATAAATTTATTATCTAACAAACCATATCTTGACTTTACATTATTCGATTTGACAAGAAAATATAGTGTCGTATGTTAGTCAGGTTTTAACAGTTACGACGGTTCACTTACTTTGCCACGTATCTTTTTGTATTTTATCTACTCATTAGTCTCGTCATGATTGTCCTTGGCCCAATTTTAACATGTTCATTTGATAAATGATTAACTTCACGATTAAACATTTTGAATGCTTTGTAAACAAGCTCTTCCATCTAGGATTGACGTGGATAGAGTCATTGTATTCAACACTTTCAGTAGGTTCTTTTTATTCTCTTTTAATGACTTCCTTTTCGGCATGAAAATGCCAAAATGTGTAAGACTTGGATATACCAAACGAAACTAATGAAAATGGACATTTTCAAGCTCCAACAAGTTTCCATTTTCACATTTAATGCACGAGCATGAGAATAAGGTTTTGCTGCCACTATTCTTTCTCACAAAATCAATGAACGTTGCAAGCCACTTCCTCTTTCATGTTCCTCAAACCACTCTTTACTAACGTTTGATGAAATTTTGTATGTTAAGATACAAAAGTAAAAAATTAATATATATTATTTAATATCTAACTACCTTAACTATTGAATATCTACTTATGAATACACCCAAACTATTGAACATATACGGTGTGTTACCTTTTGTATCCAGTGAATCTATAGAAATAATTAAGTCATAACCATGATTACATGTTTCTACATTAAAAAATAAGGTTTTGAAGCCATTTTAATATAATCAATGCCCAAACAAACTAGTTAAATATTGGAAAATACAATTTAGAAAAAGATTAAGACTCGATGTGCAATACAAGCAAAAAAATTAGAAAAAGGAGACGAAAGTTTTACTATGTGTAAGTGATGAAAATCCTAAATCAAAAACTTTACTATTTGTAAATGCATCCAAAAAAGGCAAAAATGTAGATTAGAAAAAAGAGGCCACGTATGTAGACAAAGGTTTTAATTTTTTTTATAATCACACTCCCAAAGGCTCTCCAGACACATTAAAGTTTCCCAAAGACGCTAGAATATATTACAACCCAGCAATAAATGGCCTTCGAGTGTAATTATATTGTTTGCACATGACATAAGTATTTGGAGTCTATTTAGAGACATATACTAAACTAATACCAAAAGTGTTTTCTAGAAGAAAATCTAGAAACCAGAATGGTGTTTTCAGCATAAATATCTAAATTTTATATTTTTTTATCAATCACCTAAACTAATTTTACAAATTGTCCATGTGGGTACCTCGATTTATCACCTTGGGCCCAAATGAGTAGCCCAATAAATTACGGCCCAATGTCTGGAGGCCTCACACCCCAACTCATTCAGTTACGACCTAATATATTCCTAAAATCTCATGAGGTGATATTATAGGAGTTGCGGATTGACGTGGGGGAGTACAGCACCCCCACTCCCTCTAAGCGAACATATATATAACAAACCCTTAGCCTGGGGCAAAGGGCATGCATTATTTTTCCTGTAAAGCACTCTCCGGAGTATAGAGAAATAATATCAAGAGAACTACCGTGGACTTAGGCATTCTTGGTGAACCACTTAAAATATTGTGTTGTGTGATTGCCATTCCTTACTTTCTGTATTTTCTCTGGTGATTGTTTTTTCTTAATAATTTGTGCTGAACTTAATTGTCATCACAATTGGCGCCATCCGTGGGAAAGTTTGTCTTACTTTTAGAAAGCCCTAGCAAAGAATTTGTAATGTATGGCCATAGTAGCAATGCCCCTCAAGCAGGGGATATCCAAGAGCAGCCTGCCCCTCGTAGGATCAGATCTGAAGTTCTATGTTCAGATCAGAGGGCTCACCCAGAGCGACAAGCCTCAGACGAAAGTCAGGGACCTTCCAGGTCCACATAAATCTCCAGGTTGATCAATGCCTATAAGGCAAGGCTCCAGGAGCAAGGAGAGGCCGCTCGTAAGAAAGAAGCTGAGAATACTAACCTCAAAAGGAGATTGGAAACGATGGAAAAAGATCTCCATCGTAGCACCAGGAGACGTCAATATCGCACTCCTAGCCCTCAGGCGATCAAGTGTCGCAACCGAGTAAGGATTCCTAGACACGAATCCTAAAGGATCGAGGAACACGCGTCAGATGATGACTTGCTCGAGCAGCAGCGACCATATCGCCGTTAGAGGATCTCAGCTTGAGGAAATGATGACATATGAAATTTTTTCTGAAGAGAAATGGACCAGCACCCAGCACATCGGGGTGCTAGATCGACTAGAGAGCTAGACCGGTGAGATCTCAGGACCCAGATGAAATCCCCTTTCTCAAGGGAGATAGAAGAAGAAGAAGCCCACAAAAAAGTTATTGATTCTGAGATTCAAGATCTATGACGAAAAGATTGACCCTATCGATCACGTTAGGCAGTACAGACAGGCCATCACTCTCTGGAACCACAGGGACGCACTAATGTGTTGGATCTTTCCCTCGAGTTTGCATGATGTGGCCCAGAAGTGGTTTGAAAGACTCCCTCATAGACCCATCAAGAGCTTTGAGTACCTGGCAAAGAACTTCACGACTCGCTTTATTACCAGCAGCTCCCATTCAAAGAGGATAGATGCATTGCTAATAATGAAGAAAATGCCCCAGGAGAGCCTCCGGGACTACACAAAAAGGTACTGGGAGTTGTTCAACGAGGTCAAGGACTGCTCAGAGCAGGTAATATTGGCCTTTTTCAAGATTGGCCTAACCAGCTCTTTCCTCTTGCACCAATCCCTGACTAAGAAGGAGGCCACAACCATCGATCTGATGGCTTGCATCAAGAAGTATGCCAAAGTTGAGGATGTGACTCACCCTAGTGCAGGGGAGAATGGTCGATCTAAGCTCGCTTCTAAGGGCAACGACAAGGTCGAAAACTAGAAGAGGGGACAAGAATGGGGGTAAGGGTGGCTCCAAGAATGGAAACAAGAACGATGTTTCGAAAGCATTTTAGGCAGTAAACACTGTCTTTAAAGAAATAATCTACAATATCATAGTGAAGATCAAGGACGAGCCATTCATCAAGTGGCCCACAAATATGGGAGGAGATCCCTCAAAGAGAAATAATGCGCTGAGATGCGCTTTTCACAAGGAAGGATGACACAAAACTAGGCACTGCAAGGCTCTTAAGTCTCACCTTGAAGAGGTGGCCCAGACCGGGAACCTAAACGAGTTTGTGGAAAAGAAGGCAGAGAAGGTTGCTGCTAACGGAGACACAAGGCCCGACAACGTGCTCGAAGACGATGTTGTCCATGAGTTCGCAGTGATTCATGGGGAATCTAATGTAAAGCATATTCAAAGGTATTCAGGCCGGATGGAAGTGAAAAAGCTTACGGTTGTAATGCAAGCTTTTTCAAATTGATCTAGCAAAAACACAATTACGAAAGCGTCAGCGAGTAGATGACATCTACTACAGCAAACACATCATATTCACGGATGAAGACTTAGTGGGAGTAAGAACCCCACATCATGACGCCTTGATCATTACACTCCGGATAGAAAACTATGACGTCAACAAGTTACTCATCGACCAGGGAAGCTCATCCGAGGTAATGTATCTCTACCTATTTAGGAAATTAAAGTTAAGCGTTTCCGACTTGAAGGAAGCCATTGTCACTCTAGTTGTCTTCACTGGGAAAGTAACTAACCCTTTGGGAAAGATCACACTGCCAATGAGGGCAGGAAGTGTCTCCAAGATGATAGAGTTTCTGGTAGTCGACATTGACTTGCCCTACCAAGCTATCCTCAGCAGAGGATGGCTACATGCAATGAAGGTTGTCCCCTTGACCTACCATCAAAAACTCAAGTACGTGATGGAGCGAGGAGTAATGGAGATCCGCGGAGATCAAACGATGGCAAGATGGTGCTTCATAGCAGCCATCCGCCCAAAACCAAAAAAGAATGACGAAAAGGCTAAAGAGAAGGTTGAGGAACAAGAAGGTTTGATACCTTCAAAGTAGCAGTTAAAGTATGGAAGACTCGGAGTGGAGGAGACTAGGCTCCTCCCCTCTAAGCGGGTCGTTGAAAACCTAAAAGAGGTTGCAGTCGGCGGCAGCAAAAAAGACAAAATGTTCTTGATTGGAGCCTCTCTCACAGATAGAGAAAAAAGGAATTGATGATAGTTTTGAGGGAAAATGTGGACGTTTTCATATGGGAACCCTACGAGCTTCCTGGAATTTACCATAGTGTGGTTTGTCATCGATTGTACGTTGACCTGAATTTTAGGCCTATCACGTAAAAGGCTAGGTGAATTGCGTCGGAGAAGGCCAAGGATGTGGAGAAACAAGTAAAGAAACTACTGGACGCAGGATCCATACGAGAAGTTCAATTCCCTAAATGGCTATCCAACCCAGTAGTGGTTCTGAAAAGTAACGGGAAATGGAGAGTCTGCATTGACTTCACCGACCTTAACAGGGCATGCCCTAAGGACAGTTTCCCTCTCCTAAAAATTGACCAGTTGGTGGACGCCACAGCAGCTCATGAAAGAATGAGTTTCCTGGATGCATACTCGGGGTATCATCAAATTCCTCTGTATGCACCAGACCAAGACAAGATAGCATTCATCTCCACCATCGGATTATACTATTACAAAGTTATGCCCTTTGGGCTCAAAAATGATGGAGCAACTTACCAAAGGCTGGTCACCAAGATGTTTAAAGACCAAATGGGAGATACCATGGAAGTTTACATCGACAATATGCTCGTCAAGAGCAATCATAAAGAAGAGCACCTCTCAGACCTGTCAAGGACCTTCGAAATCCTCAGAAAATACCGAATAAAGATCAACGCGAGCAAATGTTCCTTCGGTGTCCAGTCAGGAAAATTTATTGGGTACTTGGTTAGTGAGAGAGGCATTGAAGACAACCCAGGCCAGATTGATGCAATCAATAAGGTACATCACCCCTACACAATAAGAGACGTATAGAAACTCACGGGCATGATCGTCGCCTTGAATTGATTCATCCAAAAAGTGCCATTCATTCTTCCAGCTATTGAAGAAGAGTAAAACAATGAAGAGGAATCAATATTGATCGAAAGCATTAGAAGAGCTCAAAGCTTATCTCTGCACACCACCCTTGCTCTTGATACCTTAAGATAATGATTCCCTACACCTATAACTTACTGTTTCCATCCACGCTGTCAATTCTGCACTAGTATGCGAAAGAACTGAGATCCAGAACCCGGTCAACTATGCGAGCAAGACCCTCTTGGACATCGAGCAATGATACCTACCACTGGAGAAGCTCACCTTTGCACTAGTGGTAGCCTCGAGGAAACTGAAGCACTACTTCGAAGCACACTCTATCATCATCCTTATGTCACACCCCTATAACAACCCTTGCTTTTGAGGTTCTATTTTATATTTAATTTGCTAGATATAGTAATTTGATATAAATTGTTGATATGTAGAGTAGCTATTAATTTAAGGAAGAAACATTAATATCTACTATGATATTGCATATTTACCGTATGTAGAGGTGAATTTTGCTATGTTATGTTTTGTAATGTCATATGATTTAAAAAATGACATTTGGCTTAAAATGAAACCGGAACCTAAAATGAATTATAAAATCTCCAAATGATAATTTGGAGGGTGCCATTAGTTCCGGGAGGTTCGAGATAGTCAAATTGTGTGCCATATTGTATTTCTAGTTTTCGAGCACTTTTGACTAGTTGTAACTTAAATGAGTAGTTGCGTATTATTTTACCATGTATTAATCACTTAAGCTGGAATTTTAAGCCTAAGCCGTGATTTATGTCTTGAACTAAGTTACTATTCCCTTAATTAAATTGGTAAACCTAGAGAAAGAAAGAGAAGAAGAAACCTAAGGAGAGAAAGAGAGATTGAAGTTTGGGTGTTTGATCTTGCCTACAATCCTCACCAAATCTGAAGTTACAACCTTAAGGCAAGTTTTCTACTTGCTATTTTATTATTTAAGTAGAGTAATTTGCATTATAGTTGTGGTTATGACTGGTTTAAGAAATTTAGGGCTTTTAATTGATTTATGGGCTTGGAAATGTTGGAGATTGATTTGAATGGTTATTGATGGTGAAATTATGGTCGTTGGATGTATTTATGCCCAATTAGTAGCAATAAATGATAAGGGTTTGGGTTAGTTGAGTTTGGAAGAGATTAGGAGTCCAAGACTCCATAGCCAAAATTGGCAAAATTCGCAGGACCGAATCGATTCGGCTCCTGGCCGAATCGATTTGTATAGAGGCAGTGTCCAGGTTTGGGTGAACCGAATCGATTCGATCATCCCTCGAATCGATTCGGCTATTATGCAGAATGTTGGTTTTCCAGACCGAATCGATTCGGCTAGTCCGAATCGATTCGCTTGTCTGGCCGAATTGATTCGCCCTAGTCCGAATCGATTCGGAATTCCTGCATTTTCTTTTTGTTTTTCCTTTCTAATTTTGACCGTTTCCCTTAGGATTATGACCTAGGACCCTTCTTGAATGAAGTAAACATAGGATCCTAGAGTTTTAGTCGAGTTTGGTCGTTACCCTATAGTTGAATGGGATCACTTGGGGTTAATTCAGGGGTATTTAAAGTGATGTTTAGGCATCACTTTTTATTTGGTAGATAAATTGGAACATAGGATTCTAAGCCCATATGTGGAGATTTTAGAGGCCTTTTGAGGTATATAAAACCTTGAGACCTATGAGATTTTGGGAAGTTATTTAGAAAATACTTCGAGACCTAAACCTATGATGAAATTGAATAAGAAATATTCAAAGATGATAGTTTCAAGTAAAATGGAACACATGTGATTCATGGTAATTAAAATGAGATTAATTGGTAATTGTTAAATTACTTAAACACACCTCTCTAAATGCTATCATAAGGGAAGCTCACGCATGAGGTGATGTCCCCTGACTATTGAATGCAGTCTGACTATAGTCCTCGGCCATATGCGGGGTTTGTATGTTTTTCTGCGCTAGTGAGGTAATTCTGGGTGTGGTTATGACTCACTCGCAGGCATATGGCCACTTCCCGACGTACGTTAGGTGCCCAGGTTGTCTTGTATAGATAGGCCCTGGAAGATGATAGTCATTTAGGGGGCGCCCAGTGGGAAAATTCGGAGGGGCGGTTTTAGAAACGTTATATGTATAAGAATATAACCTTTCTAACTCAAGTGGGACTTGAGGTATGTAAATTTCCAGAAGATATGAGATGGTAATTATATTCCTGCTACGGAATGGAAAACAAAAAGATATGATCGAAAATATATTCCAATTAAGGAATGGAAAAATGATAAGATATGAGAAGAAATGAGATTTAATTTAATTTCTCTTGTTTTATTTAATAACTGTTAGAAACCTATATAATTGAATCATAACATTTTATGATTAGGTTGTTAGATTCTCATTCACATTATTTTATGATTCATCGTCCATATTTATTATGTTTCTTACTCTTCTGGGAATCATATATAAATCGGGCCCTGACCCGTTCATTTTCCATGTTGTGCATGTCGTTGTACCCGCTCAGATGCTCCTCCGCAAGGGAGCCCGTTATGATTTTTCCCACTTTTATGCTTTTGATGAGCTGTATGACCTTGCGTATTATTACAGGATGTTTGTTAGACGCCTTCATTTTTGGAATCTAGTTATGATCGGGTCTTTCATTCGGGCAAGTGGCCCATCTTTTGTACATGTTATTGAATGTAGTATGTAAATTATTGAATTGTGGAAAAACTTTGGATGTAACTGTGGACCGACGGATTATTCGGTTCTTTTATTATATGTTGTTTTGGTATTTATCTATATGTTCCTTTGAAATTCCACTTTCATCAGATTTGGGTTGTTTAATTTATTTCTTAAATCTTTATTAAATCAAAATTTTGACAACCTGCTTTCTGATTTATGGAGTGGCTTACCCGTATTCCTATTTTATTGTTATGACGCTGAGGATGATATCCATCCATGATTCCGTTATGTCGAGGTATCGGGCTGGCCACCCCTTATTTCGAAATGCAGGTTGTCACAACCCCCTTAAAGCAGTCCTGCAGAAAGTAGATATGTCCAGCAGCCTATCGAAGTGGTCGATCGAGCTCAGACGATTTAACATCCAGTTCCAACTAAGAAATTCAATCAAGGGGCAGGAACTCGCCGACTTCATCACGGAGTTTACAGGCGAATAGACTTACGACCAACTACAAATCGTGGATCAGAGGGAAGATCACTCGGCATAAGCTATTTGGCGACTGTTTATTGATGGAGCCTCCAACTCCAAGGGGCATGAGTAGGCATTGTACTTGTTACCCCAGAAGATACAATCCTCGATCAAGGAATCATACTTGTATTTGAAGCCTCCAACAATGAAGTGAAATATGAAGCATTGATAACAGGCCAGCAAAAGGCACAAGCATTGGGTGCAAAATAACTACAGGTGTTTGGCGACTCACAATTGGTCTCCAATCAGATAAGTGGAGACTTCAATGCGAGGGATGAGAGAATGGCAGCCTACCTTGCCTTAGCAAAGAAATTAATGTTCAACTTCGAGGAATTCAGTGTCCAGCTATTTTCCAGAGGACAAAACAGTCATGTTAATGCCCTAGGAGCCTTTCAGCATTCAACTCTGACTTAAAGAGAACAATCCCTATCGACTTCCTCGCTCAGCCGAGCATCAACCAGAGTAACAAGCTTCCAAACATGGGCCATATTCTGCAAATTGAATCAGCACCTAGTTGGATGGACCCCCTAAGGGACTATTTGAAGGATGGTGCACTACCAGACGATAAGAAAGTCTCTCATCAGATAAGAGTCGAAATTGCTCGCTTTCACTTATCTCCTGAGGGCAAACTGTATAAAAAAATCTTTCACCGGCCCTTACCTCCAATGTGTTCACCAGAAGGACGTCGAGCAAGTCTTGCACGAGCTTCATGAAGGAAGCTATGGGAGCCATGTTGGGGGCAGATCGCTAGCCTTTTGAGCAATGAAGGAAGGTTACTGGTGGCCATACATGCAGAAAGAGTCTAGGATATATGCTCGCATGTGCGAGAAATGTCAATTACACGCTCCTATGGTTCACCAACCTGCCAGCGACCTAAAATCACTTACCAACCCCTGGCCTTCACCCAGTGACGAATGGAAATCATCGGCCCTCTTCTTACTACTGTCGATAATCACAGGTATTTGTTGGTCACGATAGATTACTTCACCAAATGGATTGAGGCAAAGCCCTTGGAAAATATCAGGGGCGCAAACATGATGAGATTCATATGGAAAAATATAATCACCCATTTCGGGATCCCTAGAGCAATCATCACTGACAACGAAACCCAGTCCGAAAGCGGCCTATTCTAGGGTTTCTGCAATGACCATGGGATCAGGCACCATTTCATCTCTGTGGAATACCCTCAGAGCAACAGACAGTTTGAAGCTTCTAACAAAATAGTGATTGATGGACTGAAGAAGTGATTAGAGCGAGCCAAAGGGGCATGGGTGAGCGAGCTGCCACATATTCTATGGGCTTACCGCACCACCCTACGACGAGCAACTGGAGAAACCCCATTCTCACTAACATATGAAATGGAGGCAATCATCCCTTTAGAAGTTGGCCTCCCAACCATGAGGTCCACCTTGGTCGACCAAGGCCAGAATGATGCAACATTACTCGCTGAACTTGACCTAGCTGATGAACGCAGAGAATTAGCTCTAGTGAAACTAGAGAGCTACCAACAATAGCTAGCAAAGCACTATAACAAAAAGGTCAACACAAGAACATTCCAGGTTGGGGACTACGTCCTAAGGAAAGTTTTGGCAATGCAGTAAAACCATATGATGGCAAGCTGGGTCCAAATTGGGAGGGACCATTCAACGTGACAAGAGACAACCTGTAAGGAGCCTATCACTTAAAAACACTGGAGGGCCGAGAGATACCCCGAGCTTGGAACGTAGCCAACCTGAAGAAATTCTATTTCTATTTTCTCTTCATTGATCTTTTATCACATTACTGGAATTGGCAACTCATTTTTATTATGTTTGATTAATAAAAGATTGTTTAGCAGTAGCATTCCATCAAGTGTTAATTTTGTATTATGAACTTTATAACTTACACATCTTTTCCAAGCGGCAGGCACATTACTCAATATATAAAAGTAGTGAGCCTCCTTCCTCTGGTTTTCGTTATGAAACACGAAAAACCTTTTAGCATTGCCCCTGGCAATATATGAAGCCCTAAAGGGGACCCTTAAGCACCTCGACCAAATTGAATTGGTCGCCAATCGATGTTTGGCTCAAAAAACCTTATCGGATAGAACATCCAACACAAGGTTTATCCTCGCCATTGCCACACATAGGCCTAAGGGAGTGTGACGACACGACCTAAAAGGTAAAGTAGGGCATAATGGTATCTTATAAGCATACTAAATGGGAGGATACTCACGCAATAAAATAACTCTACCCACATCAAATCTAATTGGCTATGAAGAGCCCAAGATAATAAAAAAATAATGAAGTAGAAAATATACAATACATGTTTAGTTGGCGAATCACCCAAAACATAAATATCTATTACTTCACTGATTTTACAACAAGAGTTACATTAAATGAATTAAGTAAACCCTATTAGGGATTAGGTCTCCGAGTAAGGTAATCAGCTACTTGCACTTTTAGACGTCATCTGGATGGGGAGATAACTCTAGCTCTACTTCATTTGCATCCAGCTACAATAGCTGCCTGGGAATAGCATCTATGGGGACCTACCGGTCGTCCCTCCGGAAAGGGTTAGGCATCAGAGTCGAAGGGGAGATCTCATTACGATACTAGAGGACTAAGTTCCTGGGGACTTTTGGCTCCCTGAGAGCATTCAACCATCCCCTAATAAAGTATAGCTCTTCAAACTCTGCCAACCTCATCGGAGCATCTTCCCAACCCTGATCCTAACCGTCAGCCCATCCTCATCGAGGACCTTTCTTGAAAACATGCCTTAACCGCGTGACATCTCTTTGGAGCCCGATAGCTATCACGTATGCTCGACGAACATCTCCTCAAAGATCGTCATCTCTCTAGCTAGAACCCCAGTATCTATACCAATTTACGAACCGGACGATGAAGTGGAACCTCACAAAACTTGAGGGGTGGCGCTAGGCACTGTGCCAACTCGCGGACCAGCCGATGAAGTGGAACCTCACAAAACTTGAGGGGTGGTGCTTGACACTGTGCCATCTCACGGACCAACCGATGAAAAGGAACCTCGCAGAACATGAGGTGCAACGCTCGTTGCATACTCCCTAAGTCGCGACACCTCCTTCCTCAGAGTTTCATTCATGTGTTGAAGAACTTCTCCGACTTGATTGATCTCGGAGTCATCCAGAAGTTTATCCATCAGAAGGTTCACTTCTTCTTGAACAGAAGCACCAACCTCTTCCATCTCCTGAAGTCTATCCTTCAGTTTGGCGATGATCTCGGACTAATCTTTAAAGCTATTATTCCTCGACATAAGGGAATTACAAATCCTTGCAAAGGCTTGGAAAACTTGATTGCTCGAAATAGGATTGAGGATCCTTCCCAGTTGAGAGGTACCAAGTATATACTCATCCACATCAATCAACTACAAGCCATAAAAAGAATTAAAAAGCAGAAGAATCGGTATGTAAAAAGGAAAGTGTTTTCATTTCATTAAAATGGAACGTTCCAAGTACATCAGTAATAAGAAGGATAGTACAAACAAAGCAAATATACAACGAGTTCCTCAGAACAGGCTAACTAGAAACCTTAGTTTGCTCTGAGGTCGCGGGTTATTTTCCCTTCTCCGCAGCAGCAAGGATACTTCCCTCAGGTGGAGCAACTGATGTTCCCTGGGCAAAAGGAGCATCAGTAGAAACAGCCTGAGAAGCAGGAACACCACCGTCAATGGACGAGGCAGGTGCCTCATCCATAACAAGCTTTGGGCCTGGATCATGCTCATCAAACAATGGAGAATCGATATCCATTCCAGCAGCCAAAAGAGCCTTGTTCCAGCCCTTTTTAAAGTTCAGTCGGCTGATGTAGACTATCTGAACATTGGCATCCTCATACGCAGCAACCCATTCGTCATTATATGAGCTTTCCTTCATGGTGGTTGCCTCAGATTGCACTTTCTTCACCTTCTTCGCCAGCACCTTATTCTCCTCCAGAATAGCCAACTTTCTCAAGCAGACTAAGTCATAGGACTGCCTCAACTCCCCAAGCTCCTTGATCACCGTCTTCTTTATTCGGTTAGCTTCAGACAGAGTGAGATTAGATGACTTCTATACAGCATCGGCAGCCTTCAAGTTAGCCTCCAGCTCGGCATTCTTTTTCTCAAGATTAGCATTCCTCTTTACCAGCTCGTCGCGACTGTGGTAGAGGACGGCGAAGTCGGTCACAAACTGCAAAGAAGAAGAATATTAGAAAAAGAAGCATTAAATAGAATATTGTAAGCATAGAAAAGAGAAAGAAAACTTACTAAGACTAGCATCTAACTTGCCTGCAGAGTTAACTGGTGGGTCTCCATTGCCTTCTGACGGTCAGTAGGCAAAATTGCTCTTTTAAGCAACGCAAGATCCAACTGGGGAGAGAGGGCAATAGAGGCCCCCTCAGGAAAGGTAGACACAGGCACCAGATCTTGCCCCGCCTTTATCCTCACCTATAATGTCCTTCTCTCCTCTTTCCTCTCCTTCTTATCCTTCCTCTCCTTCTCAGCTCTCTTTCTCTCCTCCACCTTCTTCCTCTCTTCCTCCTTTCTCTCCCTCTCTCTCAACTTCTCTTCCTCCTTCTTCTTCTTCTCCTACTCATGAGCAGCAAACTGAGAAACAGCTGCATCTTCTCCTCCACCAGATTTTTGCTTCTTCGACCGGTGAGAAAGGAGTACATAATCATCATCATCATCATCATGAATCAGATTCTTTCTTGGAGGAGCCATGTCTTCCTCGCTGGAACTACTAGATTCACTCGAAGACTCCCGAGCCTCTGAAACCCCTTCCGAACTGGAATATTCTTCACTAGAGATATCCTTACTGGAACCACCCTCAGCACCGCCCCTGTCAGCACCCTCGCTCTCCTCACTAGAGTTGCTTTCTTCCTCGACCAATTGGATGGGATCGACGGCAGCCTATTCAATAATGTCTAGCTCAGGGATGTTGTCCACGGGTTGCGCAATAAAGATGGACCCAAGGTTCTTGTATTCTAAGAGAAAATATTCTAATCGAGGTTGTTCACCGTCAGCTAAGAGTTCCCTAATGTTCCAGGATTTGAATAACTTAGCAGCTCGAACCTCACTAAGAGCAGGTTCTGAGTTCTTTGTCCTCGCTAAAAATAAAGAAAGAAAAATATCAAAGAAATCGTACATGAATAGAGGATCGATGAGCAGAGCAAAGACTAATCCTACTTATGTACTCCTCCCTATAGAAGGGGACCTCAAAACTTCCAGACCTCGACCCCTCAGTATGGGGAGGAAACTACCAATTTCTAGCAATAAAACCCCCATGTCAATAATCCTTATGGGAATCAGGTAGATTTACAACCAATACCCTATGAGGACTCCCACCCTTAAGGTAAAGAAGACCAGAACTTGTTCGCGAGAAAGAGTAACAAAAGCAGATCTTAGAAAGCCTTAAATTGGTTCCATAGAGCTGATTTATTCTATGTACACCATTAACAATCTTCCAGACATTGGGCGAACACTGTGCAGTGACAATATTAAAATAACGAAAAAAGTGCAAAAACAAATTGCTTGGAGGAAAAGTAAGACCCCCTTGGGACAACAAGAGAACGTGAATCCAGTGAGCATCCTCAACCTCCCTAACATTACAGGGGATAGGGGCACACTCGACGTCTACCTAATTTGGAATATTATAGAACTTCCTAAATTTGGTTATTCATCTATTGCTTATTTTCTCCATTGAAAGATATAAACCCTAATTACAAATGCGAAGAAATTTCAACAGAAAAAGCAAAGAAAAAGAGCAAGAGGAACTTACGAAGTAAAAAACTTAGCTTAGGACGATGCAAAGTCACAAGCAAAGATGATGAAGAAGGTTGAAATTGGAAGACGAAGACCTGGGAATGAAAGAGAAACAGCAGAAGCTTGGAGAAGTTAATAAATATGGAGAAACTTGAAGCGACAACAAGAAAAGACTTCTCCAGAGGATTTTGAAACATTTCCAATAATGGCGCGCAGGCAACAAGGCATGTTGTCGCCTAAACTAGTTCAGAAGAGGCGCTTGGATCTTGAAAAGTGTTGTACAATTTATAAAATAGCCATTGTGACAAATCATTTAAAATTATTGAGCCCAAATTGTGTCCCAACAACTTTAGGGCCAATTGTGGGTACCTCGATTTACCACCTTGGGCCCAGACGAGCAGCCCAATAAATTATGGCCCAAAGTCTGGACACCTCACGCCCCAACTCATTCAGTTACGACCCAGTCTATTCCTAAAATATCGTGAGGAGATATTCTAGGAGTTGTGGATTGACATGGGGGAGTCCATCACCCCCACTCCCCAGAAACGAACATGTATATAACAAACCCTTAGCCCAGGGAAAAGCGCATGCATTATTTTTCCTGTAAAGCACTCCCAAGAGTATAGAGAAATAATATTAAGAGCACCACCGTGGACATAGGCATTCTTGTTGAACTACTTAAAATATTATGTTGTGTGATTTCCATTCCTTACTTTCTTTATTTTCTCTGGTGATTGTCTTTTATTAATAATTTGTGCTGAACTTAATTGTCACCACAGTCCACATTATATAAAATTGGAAACAAAACAATAATGGAACACTAAATACTAAGTCACAGGAATAATAGGCTACAACTGTGTGTGTGTGTGTGTGTGTGTGTGTAAAAAATTCATCCTTGTCGTGTCGTGTTTGCCTCAAAATAATCGTTGTCATGTCGTGTCATTCTAAACTCGATCCAAAAACATGAATTGTCACACCTAACATAAACTTAACCTACATATCTATAAACTAATTGTGAATGATAAAAAAATCCAAATTATACATGTGTTCACATATTACTCTCACTTGGACTTTATTTAACAATAAACCAAAACCACTAAATTATCGTAACCAAAAAACCTTAAATCATCATAGGATTTAACCAATAATTATCTTAGCACAAAATTACCGAAAGATCATAATTAATTTGGGCTTAACATTGTAATTCCTAACAAAAAGATCGTAATTAATTTAGGTTGCATTCTAATGAGTTTAGGATCTACGATGATAAACACGAATTTGGACTTAATTATACGTTTACACAAACACATCCAACGTTTGTATACATATACATTCATATAAACATACATACATATAAATATATATATATATAATTTTTGAAAGTATACGTCGTTGACTGGGCCATACGTTGTATTTAGTTTACAACAGATAAACAATTTTGAAATAACCTATTAGTTTAAAAAAATTAGAAATTTTTTTAAAGTTTTTTCACATACATACTGTAACACCCCGCCTAATAAAATATCGGGCGATCACTCCTGTATCAAATTATGACGGGAGTCTCATATGGATCATTCTTAGCATCACTGTCGAAAATCCATTTAATTACTAATAACCTATTACACCGGTGTCAAAATTTTACTTAACTACTCTTTTTAAACGACTAAAATTAAAACATCCACACAGTTTGCGTAAATGAAACTGAAATGAAATAAAATAAAAGAACACTTGGTCAAAATATACAACCATATCGAATGCTATACTCAAAGAATAAATAAATTCAGTTGGACCATTGGCCCGAATATTTATACAGTACCTCCTATCTAGATTACAAGGATGGAAGTGTCTATTGAGAATCCTGCACGCATCCACAGCTGCTGCAGCAGACGTCTGACTCGAAAGAAGTGTCATCCAGGCATCCCTGTGTCTGGACACCTATATATATATGTATATATATATATATAACAAGAAAGGAAAAGTAGATAAACGGGTCAGAGCCCGAGTTTGAAAATATTTTGCAGTGCATAAATGCTTTATTTTAAAAATATGTTTTATTTCATATTTAAATTGGTATCGCACTCCCATGAAATACCCCTCACCTCTCCACTAACAATGCACTCCTAACGCATCCCTCTAAACATCCTAGTCAAGCTACCCTGCTAAACTAGTCTATCACCCAACCCACTATCAACCCTAGATAGTCCAAGAAATGTACTAAGGGCTAAACTTCTCCCCAGTCTCAACACTAAGCCATGTTCGTGCGTGGGGTGTCTCGCAAAGCGAAATCCAAACAAGGAACCCGCCCCAATAGAATACTATGCGGCAAGGTCGACCGTCGGGATCCATTAGACCCTCAGCACTCGATTTATCCATATATATATATACATATTACCACATACATCCGGATATATCTCCCGGAATGCGAATTCATTTATATTTTTATCTCAAATCTTTCCATTTGCCTTCCTATATCCAGGAAATGTATTTAAAAGCCAATTAACTATCATGCATTGCTTTATCAAATCATATCACATTTTAAAAGCCAGTTTTATTATCATAAAAATGTTTTTCCGTTACCAAATATCCCATTTCCATTTTTATATTCAGGAAATGTATTTAAAAGCCATTTTTATTATCATAAAAATGCTTTTACCATATCATATGCTTCCACATCCCTTCTTCCATCTGGGAGTGTTACCGAAGCCAAAACCTTTATCCCATTTCCCTTCTTCCATCCAGGAAATGTAAATTAAAGCCAATTTATTATCATAAATTGCTTTAACATATAATATAACGCGTTCTAAGACCCCCCGTCCGGGTTTCCCCACTGTGCGCACCCCTGAATGGCTATCATCTTCCAGGGCCTATCATAAAGACAACCTCTGATCCTACAACGCAAGACGTCGGGAAGCGGCCATATGCCTGCGGGATAGTCAAGACCACACCCGGAATCTCCTAACCAGCGCAGAAATATATAATAAACGCTCCTATGCCCTGTAGGACTATATCCACCATGCATTCATTAGTCAGGGAGCTTCACCATACGTACGCAACTTCCCTTATGATAGCGATTTAGAGAGGTGTGTATCCATATTTTATTATTTATGAAAATCATTTGTCTTTCCATTTTGAAACCATTTATATTTTATTTTCAAAATCATTATCATCATATCATATATATATATATATATATATATATATATATATATATATATTCCTCCTCGAATACATATAAATGGCAATATTTGCCAAACACATCTAACGATGACCAATAATCTCAAAGTATTTTCTTACTTTAATAAGTAGTGCATACCTTAATCCCACTACGGATTTATTTATCCTCAAAACCCTCATTTAGGAATCCCCCATATCATAACTAGGGTCCCTCATACAAGTCTCCAAATATAATTTAACTCCCCATAACCACAAGAGGAGAAAACTGGCAATTCTGCCCAAGGCGAATCGATTCGCCCCTTTTGCGAATCGATTCGGATAGGCGAATCGATTCGGTTCCCCATCTGAATCGATTCGGAAATGGTTCTGCAAACAGGTCCGTAAATGACGAATCGATTCGGTCTAAATCCAAATCGATTCGGCCCACTGCAGAAACCCAGATCCCCTTAGGCGAATCGATCGGCCTAGACCCAAATCGATTCGGCCTGTTCGAGGGGCACTGTTTAGGCAATTTTTCAATCTCCAAAATACCCAAAATTCAATCCAATATCAATTTAAATCATAACTAGGAGTTATTAATACAAACCCAAGGTTTTAATATCTCCTCAAATTCCTTAGAGGTCCTAATAACCCTTTTGAGAACCCCTAATATTTATCTCTAAAAAGTTCTAACTAATGATTTCGATCTCGGATAGCTTTCCGTAGAAAAATCACTTTAAATCCAAAAAAAATCAGAAAAATACGCGGTCAGCACCCACGCGACCGCGTCGAAGAGATCTACAAATTTCATTTTTTGACCAAGAGCCGAATCGATTCTCATAAGGTCGAATAGATTCAGTTAACACGCATGTCACTATTTATCATCTTCAAAAAATTTCCAAACCTCGATTGTTCTCCATTTTTGTTGTTTCTAAGCTCATCCAACAAATCAATAAACATCTAATCTATGTTTTACAACTAACACATCAATTTATTTGGGGTATTAAACTATTTCTCTTAGATTTAAACCCTAAAACCATTAAAGCCCCAACTTATGATTTTAACCCATTTCAATCCATTTCTTCACTCAATTTACATGGATTTAACACTAGAAATCATTAAGAGTTTACATTACATCAATATGTAAACTCATATCCAAATTTTCCCAAATTTATTTTATGGTTCTATCAACTATGATATGAAATAAATGCATAATTGAAATAAAGCAAGTGAACACTTGCCTGGAGGATGAAATCCGACGACCTCGAGCCGAATCCCATGGAGTTTGGCCGGAGTTTCCCCTTTCTCCTCTTTTCTCCTCCTTCTCTCTCTCTCTCTCTTTCTTCTTTTCTCTTTCTCTCCCTCTCTCTTGACTTATAAGGGAGAAAAATAAGGGTTTAACTCTTTAAACCCCAAAAACGACTCGTTTACTCAATTACGAGCCTATTTAACTCCGAAATTCCCCGAAACTCAATTTCGGCAATCAGACACTCTTTTCCGACTATCTCGGACATTCCGAGACTCACGGTGCAGTCGAAATTTACATCCGAGGTACTTGAATGCAAATCATTATTCTTACCCATATAACTTAATGCGGGTTTTCTAATTAAAATCTTACCTTTTTTGTCGCTTTTCTCCACGGCGACATATAATTAACATATTTCGACCTATTTAGTCCCAAAAATAATTACAAAACCCATCAAAAATCATCTAATCCTCAAAAATCCCAAAAATTACTATTTCAAGAAATTCTCCAAATTGCCAATTTATATTTAATTATGGGATTTAATTGTCTCGAAAAGGACGGGTTGTTACATACTCCCCCCTTACAACAAAATTTAGTCCTCAAAATTCGGATACAACCTGCACCACAAATCCTAGAATCGCTCCACATCCTGATACCTCAAAGGGGAACGATACTAACCCAATGGTTCCCAACCATATACCATACGGCTACCACGGTCGTAAAGTGACTCCAATAGCGTCACATTGCACTCATCATTTCTAGTGCCTCACGGCATAAACTTCAAATTTATATACTACGTCCCTACTATTTCAGGCGGTATATAAACCAACTTACTAAGGTGCCCATACACCTTTCTAACCCGTGCATATCTGCACTTCCATTGTGAACATCTGACATGTAACACTCTCTCCCAATCAGGGTCTCCTTTCCTCGGTGTAATACTCACGTATGGGTCCTCCCAACCCGTGAAATTCTATTCTCCTAACCTCGGCGCCACTAACTCTACTAAACTTACATCCTAATACTACTATGGTCTAAGCATTACCCTACCTACGCGAAACGAAACTAGTATAATCCTAAGTATATCCCTAGTGCCCAAGGCCTCTCTCAACTTCTGACATTTGCTCGGTTTCATGAGTGGGACGTCTCGCCAAGGCGAAATCCAAACAAGGAACCCTCCCGTTGCACTACTCCCTCGCGTTATCGATCATCGAGATATAGCGACCTAAGGCACACCAGCGGGACATCCTAAATCCTACCTTACTAACCTACAAATGCGTTTCTACTATTCTATCCTTCCGCCCATACGAAAGGAAACCTAACTAATCGAAGTGCCCAATCTCTGTGAAGCACTACGAAAATCATACCCAAAATATATTTCCTTAGAATTTGCCTTTTCATTAAGGCGTTACTATAATCATCAAATCAATTTCTCTAATTCCAACTACATACACCCACTTGTGGTGAGGGGACCACTTTAGTGCTTTTCCATAGGACAATATTTCCATAAACATACCATCATCACATGGCTCATAGTCTATAGTGTTTCATCCACACTATAAGACTTTTCACAAAACCAACATCCTTGCATCCTATAACAGCTCTCCACTCCCGGCGCCGTTAAGAGTCATGTGTGGAGCGTCTCGCAAATTGAAATCCAAACAAGGAACCCCTCCACACATTGACACTTGACTTCGTCGGTCATGGAGTTCCGTTATTTCAAACATGCAACTGGGATAACACTATCCCCTATTCTAACAAAAAGGTGATCTGAACTCCTATCTGTAACTAAGAGTCACACCACCCAGCGCTCGCACAAATTTTAAGTCCTTGCGCAATCAATAATGAGCTTTATCTTACATCTCAACAATAATCATGCGGCCTTAAATCATATCTATAAGGTCGCCATATACTCAAATCACAATAATGAAACCTCTGCTCATCGAAGTTCCATCTCTGCACATAATAAAGGCGAACTCAAACTGTATACAGGTGAGAAATCGCAACAACAACCCGTTCCACCCTGGAACTGCGGACACGGTAGTCTTACCATCATTAGCCTGCTATCGCTCCAAAAATACCATAATGTTATATACTCACCATATCACCATACTCGTATAGACATATAAAATGAGTATCACAACCCAGATATATGTATATATATTCAATATATCGACACCCGCCTTTATGGCGAATGAAGGAAAATAAAACTCCTCTATTGCGAACAACACGTGGGCATACATGATATAATGTTATCGATACCACCATAAAGCTCGAATTACACACACGAGTCTAGGGCTAACTAATACCGTGACTTTATCTAGCCCCGCCAAATATACCTCCTCCATTGAGGTAAAACTCATAATAACCACTTTACCCTGCTCCTTACAATCATCTTACTAGTCCTCATAACTTTTACGTTAGAAGGAAACTCCACTATGAGCTTCAACCTTATAGCTCCAACTAAGTCCCACCTCCTGCCGCCATGCAAGCCTCGCACACGATTCTCAAACGAGCATGAAAAAGATTACTATAATCTTATACTATGGCAGGAGAGCGAAATCTCACCACAAGAATTTAACAATCCTAATCATAAGGCTCTATGAAAAATAGAGAGCAATGCCGAAAGAGTAGTACGTCCGCACAGATTCCTAAGGACACTACAACCTGATGCTTTGATACCATCTGTGACACCCCGCCTAATAAAATACCGGGCGATCACTCCTATATCAAATTATGACGGGAGTCTCATATGGATCATTCTTAGCATCACTGTCGAAAATCCTTTTAATTACTAATAACCTATTAGGCCGGTGTCAAAATTTTACTTAACTACTCTTTTTAAACGATTAAAATTAAAACATCCACACAGTTTGCGTAAATGAAACTGAAATAAAATAAAATAACCGAACACTCGGTCAAAATATACAACCATATCGAATGTTGTACACAAAGAATAAATAAATGCAGTTGGACCATTGGCCTGAATATTTATACAGTACCTCCTGTATAGATTACAAGGATAGAAGCATCTATTAAGAATCCTGCACGCATCCACAGCTGCTGCAGCAGACGTCAGACTCGAAAGAAGTGTCATCCAGGCGTCCCTGTGTCTGGACACCTATATATATAATATATAACAAGAAACGAAATGTAGATAAACGGGTCAGATCCCGAGTTTGAAAATATTTTTCAAGTGCATAAATGCTTTATTTTAAAAATATGCTTTATCTCATATTTAAATTGCTATCACACTCCCATGAAATACGCCTCACCTCTCCACTAACAGTGCACTCCTACGCATCCCTCTAGACATCCTACTCAAGCTACCCTGCTAAACTAGTCTATCACCCAACCCACTATCAACCCTA
This sequence comes from Sambucus nigra, assembly GCA_949130495.1. Classification (NCBI taxonomy): domain Eukaryota; kingdom Viridiplantae; phylum Streptophyta; class Magnoliopsida; order Dipsacales; family Adoxaceae; genus Sambucus; species Sambucus nigra. Next base: position 145,463,265 of record OX422222.1, on the reverse strand, counting down.
GATAGTCCAAGAAATGTACTAAGGGCTAAACTTCTCCCCAGTCTCAACACTAAGCCATGTTCGTGCGTGGGGTGTCTCGCAAAGCGAAATCCAAACAAGGAACCCCCCTGATACACTACTATGCAGCAAGGTCGATCGTTGGGATCCATTAGACCCTCAGCACTCGATTTATCCATATATATATACATATTACTACATACATCCGAATCTATCTCCCGGAATGAGAATTCATTTACATTTTTATCTCAAATCTTACCATTTCCCTTCCTATATCCAGGAAATGTATTTAAAAGCCCATTCATTATCATGCATTGCTTTAACAAATCATATCACATTTTAAAAGCCAGTTTTATTATCATAAAAATGCTTTTCCATTACCAATATCCCATTTCCCTTTTTATATTCAGGAAATGTATTTAAAAGCCATTTTTATTATCATAAAAATGCTTTTACCATATCATATGCTTCCACATCCCTTCTTCCATCCGGGAGTGTTACCGAAGCCAAAACCTTTATCCCATTTCCCTTCTTCCATCCAGGAAATGTAAATTAAAGCCAATTTATTATCAAAAATTACTTTAACATATAATATAACGCGTTCTAAGACCGCCCGTCTGGGTTTTCCCACTGTGCGCGCCCCTGAATGGCTATCATCTTCCAGGGCCTATCATCAAGACAACCTGAGATCCTACAACGCAAGACGTCAGGAAGCGGCCATATGCCTGCGGGATAGTCAAGACCACACCCGAAATCTCCTAACCAGTGCAGAAATATACAATAAACGCTCATATGGCCTATAGGATTATATCCACCCTGCATTCATTAGTCAGGGGGCTTCACCATACGTACGCAACTTCCCTTATGATAGCGATTTAGAGAGGTGTGTATCAATATTTTATTATTTATGAAAATCATTTGTCTTTCCATTTTGAAAACATTTATATTCTATTTTCAAAATCATTATCATCATATAATATATATATATATATATATATATATATATATATATATATATATATATATATATATTCCTCCTCGAATACATATAAATGGCCATATTTGCCAAACACATCTAACGATGACCAATAATCCTAAAGTATTTTCTTACTTTAATAAGTAGTGCATACCTTAATCTTATCTACGGATTTATTTATCCTCAAAACCCTCATTTAGGAATCCCCCATAACATAACTAGGGTCCCTCATACAAGTATCCAAATATAATTTAACTCCCCATAACCACAAGAGGAGAAAGCTGACAATTCTGCCCAAGGCGAATCGATTCGCCCCTTTTGCGAATCGATTCGGACAGGCAAATCGATTCGGTTCCCCATCCGAATCGATTCGAAAATGATTCTGCAAACAGGTCCCTAAATGGCGAATCGATTCGGTCTAAATCCGAATCGATTTGGACCATTGCAGAAACCCAGATCCCCTTAGGCGAATCGATTCGGCCTAGACCCGAATCGATTTGGCATGTTTGAGGGGCACTGTTTGGGTAATTTTTCAATCTCCAAAATACCCAAAATTCAATCCAATCTCCATTTAAATCATAACTAGGAGTTATTACTACAAACCCAAGGTTTTAATATCTCCTCAAATTCTTTAGAGGTCCTAACAACCCTTTTGAGAACCCCTAATATTTATCTCCAAAAAGTTCTGACTAATGATTTCGATCTCGGATAGCTTTCCGTAGAAAAATCACTATAAATCCAAAAAAAATCATAAAAATAAGCGGTTGGTGCCCACGCGACCGCGTCGAAGAGATCTACAAATTTCATTTTTTGACCAAGAGCCGAATCGATTCGTATTAGGTTGAATCGATTCGCATCGGGTCGAATCGATTCGGTTAACACGCAAGTCACTATTCATCATCTTCAAAAAACTTCCAAACCTCCATTGTTCTCCATTTTTGTTGTTTCTAAGCTCATCCAACAACTCAATAAACATCTAAACTATGTTTTACAACTAACACATCAATTTATTTGGGGTATTAAACTATTTCTCTTATATTTAAACCCTAAAACCATTAAAGCCCCAACTTATGATTTTATCCCATTTTAATCCATTTCTTCACTCCATTTACATGGATTTAACACTAGAAATCATTAGGAGTTTACTTTACATCAATATGTAAACTCATATCCAAATTTTCCCAAATTTATTTTTGGGTTCTACCAACTATGATATGAAATAAATGCATAATTGAAATAAAGCAAGTAAACACTTGCTTGGAGGATGAAATCCGATGACCTCGAGCCGAATCCCGCGGAGTTTGGCCGGAGTTTTCCCTTTCTCCTCTTTTCTCCTCCTCCTCTCTCTCTCTTTCTCTGTCTTCCTTCTTTTATCCTTCTCTCCCTCTCTCTTGACTTATAAGGGAGAAAAATAAGGGTTTAACCCTTTAAACCCTAAAAACGACTTGTTTACTCAATTACGAGCCTATTTAACTCCGAAATTATCCGAAACTCAATTTTGACAATCGGACACTCTTTTTCGACTATCTCGGACATTCCAAGACTCACGGTGCAGTCAAAAATTTCCATCCAAGGTACTTGACCGCAAATCAATATTCTTACCCATATAACTTAATGCGGGTTTTCTAATTAAAATCTTACCTCTTTTGTCGCTTTACTCCACGGCGACATATAATTAAAATATTTCGACCTATTTAGTCCCAAAAATAATTACAACACCCATCAAAAATCATCTAATCCTCAAAAATCCCAAAAATTACTATTTCGAGAAATTCTCCAAATTGCCAACTTATATTTAATTATGAGATTTAATTGTCTCCAAAAGGACTGGTTATTACACGTACACCGTATTTATGTACATACATACATACACCATGGTATGAACCTATTATGTCAAAAAGTTTTTTTACAACACATTATGATAAGTAATTTAAAAAATTTGGGCAAATTTTCATATGCTTATATAACTATTCACCGTGTTTAATCCATCATGGATCTCGTAATAATTGTTAACTATTGTATAACAAAAATATTTGTATACAAATTAAAAAGAATTATGCAAATTTTCGAAAGTCTGTGTCATCGATTGGACCATACGTCATATTTAGTTCGCAACACATAAGTAATTTTTTAAATAACCCATTAGATTAAAAAAATTGGAAAGTTTTCGTATGTTTTGTTTACATACATTCATACATATACCGTGTTTATGTACATACATACATACACTATGGTACGAACCTATACAACACGTAATTGTAAACAATTTAAAAATTAGCTGCATGCTCGCACGTAATTTTCTACAATATAAATTTGTGGAAAGTCATAAAATTTTGACAATATAAACAAGCATAAGCAATTCAAATTTTTTTGGAAAAACTTCTTTATTTATAGAACTCCCCACACTATTTAAGTAATAAAAATGCTACGGCAACAATTATAATAGTCCATCCATGACCTCGAATCAACAACATCAATAGTCTATCCAAAGTATTGAATGAGTAAACAATTTAAGTCGGTTTTTCTTACAACACAAATGTTTAAACATTGAATTTGTAAACAATTTAAGTCATAAATTGTTTTTACAACAAAAATGCTTAAATTTTTTTTTAAAATTTTGGTAGATTTTACTTTTTTTATAGAACTATCCATCAAATTTAAAAAATAAGAAATACTCTAATAAGAATATTAATAGTTCGTCCATGACTTCATATAAATAACATCGTAGCCATTAAATTCTAATTTAAGTCGTACGCTTCTGGTTTACAACAAAAAGGTGTAAACAATTTAGAAAATTTGGACAAAATCTCCTTTGTTTGTAGAATTATCCAACCTGTTTAATAAATAAAAAAATATTCCAACAACAATATTCAATCCCAAAAACGTATACATAAAAAAGGAAACTATATTCAACATGAAATTTCGCAAAATCTAGCTAAATAATTCAAATCTGTGTCGGCACGAAATCTTGCGAAATCTAGCTAAATAATCTCAACACCACATGTTCAATGATATCCAGTGTCAGGTTAAAGGCACGCCTAGTTTTTCAACATGTCTAGTGTTTGGTTTGAAGCACGCCCGATGTTTATTCATCGTGTCCAGTTTGGGGACCAATGGAGGCACCATGCTCGCTATAATATACACCTGCACTAATATATTATGTGGATCACAGTGGTTTGCTACTTGAATTTCAAAGAAACAAAAATCACAACAGTATAAGTATAAGATGGCTAATAACCAAATTCGAAACTAGTGAAAATCACCATCAAACCCATTGTTCTACTTTTTCATGGTAACTATATATTTTAACCACTAACTGAAACCTTTACCAACAATGACATTTTCATCCACCACCGACAACATTTTCTCCTCTCCATTATAACCAACACCACCTCCTTTGAAGACTAATCTTCACCATGGCCACCTCGAGCATATTTCTAGAAGCCATTATCTCATCATGAATATGTGCAGCTGAAATGTAGATCAAGAGATAAACAAACATGAACATCCTTTTGATACTGAGAGGGATGTAGATGCAACAGAAAAGGTAAACATATCACTCTAATACAACACCTTTGAGCAAAACTATCACTCTAATACAAAATTTAAATGATTAAAACTGAACTATTCGAGAACATATCTAAAAACTATACTCAAAATTACCATGCACATCTATTGTTCAACACCTGTTGTTTGATGTAGAAAAAAACAATGCCTAACACCTCTTAAATTTAAACATAATTCAAACTTAAAAGCCAAAAACATACAGAAGCCCTTTCACAAAATTACAAATCTAAGACTTTACTAAACATTGAACGACTATATTTTTTATTTGATAGACCCAAATCACGCATTTTTGCATCAAATTATATTGTAGTTCATCGGTTCCTCCAATAACAAAGGATAAAAAAAAATTAAAATATATAAAAATGGTCCAAAATAGGTTAGCTCCTCCCCCATCCATATTTCCTATTTAAATAATGTGACAATATATAATAAGATGATCAATATTAATCTACAATATATTATAACATGAACTATAGAAAGTAGTTGAAAAAATCTCTAACCCGTTTATACAATTCAGATTCTTCTTCGTTAATCTTTACTTTGCCTTTGTCATTTGCAATCCTCCATTTAGTGTGAGGCTTATGAATATAACCACACGTATATTGTTATACCACTGACCAAAAAAGAATTTATAGATACAATTCGAAAGTAAAAATCATGCAGTGGCAAGGAGATATCCCAATATCGATAGCATTAGGTTGGACACCATCATAGATAACAATATCGTTGTACCTCCGACGCGAAATATGAATGAAAAAATAAATAAAAGAGAGGAACAAAATCAAAAGCATATCCAACCTATAACATGTTAATAATTAAACTTTATAATAGCTTTCCAACGTTATTATGACAAAATATACCGACTGTGAGGGGGCCTTCTCCTTTCGTTTCCCTTTATCTTAAAAAATTAAAGGAACCACATAAAATCCAAAAAAATAAAAGAAAAATCAAATATTGTATAATCCATATAGATTGAAAAATGGCATGAATATGGTAAGAATTAGTACGTGATTCGGCGGCATGTTTTTCTGTCCCTTTAACTGTTGGTTGACATGTTAATCACTATTAAAATGAATATCATTGAGTTGATATTCATCCTCGATAAGAACATTGATATTATTATCATGCAACCTTTGAATTTGTGATTGTAAACAGAACAATGTAAGTTAAAAGTGAAAGATGTCATTGTAATATGTACAATTTGAATATAGGTAAGTGGTTGCTACAGCATATGATGCGTCTTCATCCACCTATCAGAAAAGAATGAAATGAAAACAATAACTAAGTTAAAAAGGCCATAAGATACACTGGAGGACATAAGAATGAAAAATAACGTACAATGCCGAATACAGTAATATCCTCCATGTGAAAAAAGATCAACTTAAAACATAAAGGTATCAAAACAGATTGTTAAATAAGTGATAAACTTCCATTTAGGAAAAATAGGAGTTAAACTAAAAGAAATAGAAACAGGTAATTGTTAAACTAAAAAAATAGAAACAAAAACAAATAGGTAATAGCAAAATAGAAGTTAAACTAAAAGAAAATAGGTATGTATAAAAGCACGTATATATAAAAATAAATACAAACAGGTATATAAAACCCAATGCATCATTTTTTAGTCCTAAAATGGTCCATATAAAAACAGGTAATTGGACAGGTATATATGAAAGTGTCTGGACAGGTATATTGTGCCATGTTCTTAATATCTATTTTTAAAAAACATATAAAATGTGAAATTTATTTCCATATGATTTCTCGATAATTGCAAAATTGATACAACTTCTCAAACTATCATTTACAAGCATGCAACCCATGCAATGCGCGGGCGTATGATAATGAATGTTAAAATTATACATTTCAAAATCATAACAATATAAATAAAAATACAATTATAAAATGAATTTTCAAACTATAACTTCTTAAAGAATTGCCAAAAAGTTGTAATTATAAGTAGCAATGAGTGCGTAAGCGGTTCCAAGTTTATTTATAAAGTGGAAAATAATTATATGAAATAATATATTCTCTACTATTAATGTGTTGTTAAATATCTTTAAATAATGTTAACGTAAAAGTGTATTTAATTTTACAGCCCACAAGATGCATTAGCATTAAGAGGTAAAAAAATCAATATTATGCATTTAGAGGGTACTTGCCTCTTTATAGCTGAATTTTGATATTTTTGAGCATTAAGAGTTAAAAAAAATCAATTATTACATCTTAACGTTAAATGAAACTCCATTCAACAATGCATATGTTTGGAAAACCTTTTTTGACATGAGAAATGTCAAAAATGTTGCAAATGATGTTTTTGCTCACTTCTATGGGTGTTGCATAGCCAATATTTTTCATGGAGATTTTCCCATGTAACATGTCACTTGCCTGCTTTTACATTTTTGTGGAAGATTGTGCCTCCTTTTTTACATTTTTGTGAATGATTTTGCCTCCACATACGAAAAGAATTTTTTGTCCCCCAAACTTTTCCATTTTCATTTTTATTGAAATAAAGTATTTTATTGTGTTAAAATCAAATGATTGCTTTAATATCAGAATTTATTTTAGTTTTGTTAATGTATAGTTTTTTTAACACTTTTTTAAAATAAAGTTTTTATACAAACTAGTCAAAATCTCTTAATACTATAAAATGCAAAACAAGGCATTTATTATGCTTTGCAATTAGCGTATCCACGTGGCACATCTTTTCTTTTATCTAATAATAACATAATATAATTTTGATGTCTCTTCTTAAAAGATTGACACGTGGCAACATCATTGATTACACTTATTTTACGCCTCTAAATACACCACGTCTTATCTAAACACTAAGGTGGCTTTTGGTATGTGTCCAAATACCTAGAATCACAAACCCCCAAACAGAGTCACGAGTGATACTTTGAACCTTTTAGGTTTTTTGTTGTTCTGTCGAACATGAACTATTTTCCCCTTCTCGGGTATAATGAAAATATGGGTTTTTTGAGATTAGGGGTATCAACTATATTATCACTCTATAATTAACATTACAAAACTATTTAATTTGAAGTTTCATCCTCTTTAATTATAGTCCATTCATTTTGATAAAAGAATCTTATTTCTCATTTCTCAATGTAGTATAATCAACCTCATATAACAATTTTTTTATAATACATTGTTTGCCATTTATCGATATTTTTAACGAAATCGCTCGCGCATCGCGCGGGTTTACACCTAGTAACAATAAAAATGCCAAACATACATCTACAAAAAGTTTAAAACAATCCAAAGAAATAAGTTTATTCATTTTTTTAATAACTATATAGTTTTTTATAAAGAAAATTTCCTTAAAACTGTTTTAAAACAGTAAAAAATAAAATTTCAAAATAGCTTTAAAAAATGCCGTATTTTAAAAAAAATTGTATATTTTTAAATAGTAAAAACTATATATTTTTTTATTAATTTTACTAAAATATACAGTTTTTCTTTTTGTAAAAAATAGTTAATTTTTTATAATTAAAGACATGTACAGATTATGTACGTTTTTTAATATAAGAAAATAGTTAAAATTTTGTGGTATAATTTATACAATTTCATAGCATATAATAAAAATATATAATTTTTTTTAAAAGAAATACAATTTACTATATATTAAAAAAATTAAAATGGCAATCATGTACACCTCTAATTATACATATAAATGGAGCATTAAATAGTATTTACACCTCTAATACTATTGCATTAGAGGTGTAATGTAGATACAAATTTTGTTTACGCTAAACTTTATTAAAACTGAGACGAATCTCCTTTCAAGGAGTTTACAAAGATATGATCATCAAGGGCATTAAATACATTTTTATCGAAACATGCACATAACGGATTTGCAAGTCTGTGGAACACTTTATTCTCCTCATAAGAGATCCACCGAACAGTAAGTTGCCTTTTCCTTATGACCCGTCGAATATCGGAGAAAACAGCTCTCCAATCTTTTGGACACAGTATTTCGCTATTAACGATTTTGACCTCTTATTGGTAGTCTCTTTCGATTAAGCCTTTTGACCAATTGTTTGCATCAAACATCAAACATGCATTCATATAGGCTAACAATTCAGATCCTAAAGGTCCAGATACCGTCACTTTAACTTGAAAGACGTTTTTAATATCATTTCAATTATCTCAAAATATCCCAGCAATGGCAACAGGCCCACTTGCCTTTTGAAAGGAACAATCAATGTTGCACTTAAAATCATTGGTCCAATTTCTGGATTGGTGTATGACATGTTCCATCCCACCTATTTTATCCCAAGAGTTCTTTCGTTGGGTACTGTTGGCAGTAGGCCAACTGTCCAGGTCATTGTTTATCGTCGGATCATTGGGATGACCAGAAGCGTGATATGCTAGCTCATTCCAATCCCATACATCGAGCAGTTCGCTGACTTTGTTATATGAATCTTATGACTTGTCCCGTCAGAAGAGTCAGGTTGGGTTGGAGTTACTAGTGTGGTTATCATATGTCTCTTCCATAAAGATTTTTCAACTAATATATGTGGATGGTCAAACCCCTCAATAGTGGAAATATCCATTGAGGATGACCCAACTATTGGAGCCCTGTTGTGGACATTATAAGAGTCATATTTAACCGCAGTTGTTCTCTTAGAGACAGTAGTCTTATCCCGCCTACTATCTGTCATTTGATGCTTTCCTCTATGCTCCATGGGACAAAAAAATTCAAAGTTTATTTTGAAGAAAGAGTCCACCCAAGCCTATTTATTGAAATTGATATCATTTCTCCTTCTTCGTATTATCCATCACATGATAATAATTTTGGCTAGTTGTAGAGAAATCTCCTTTCTTCCCCAAGAGTCGAATAATCTATCTAACCACTTTACCAGATAATGTCCATCACCCCATTGATATATCTCACCCAGCCCACTCAAAGACCAAAGTCTCTCAACCCCACTGCACCCAAGCATTATGTGTTCGATAGATTATGTTTCCTTACTACATATTTGGCATAAAGGTGGCAAATCACATTTCCTTTTAAACAGGTTAAAGGATGTAGATAGATCATTCTTGCACATCTTCCATGCAAAGTGTTTGAGTTTAGTGGGGAAGTTGATCTCCTGAATTTTTTCCATAGTGTTTGGTTGGGATGGAAGGAAGAAGCTGGGTCTAGGTGGTCTTTTAATTTAATGATCTCCATTCTCCTCTCCTCGTAAATCCAGTAGCCTTGTTTGACTGACTAAATCCCTTTACGAGAGGGGATCCATACAAGTGAGTCCTCTCCCTCAGTTTGACTAATAGGGATGTTAATAATAGTTTAGACTTCTGTAAATAGCTTATTGATTAACTCCTCATTTTATTCCTTATTTTCAATAATGTCTTCCACCTTTTGAAGCTCACAGTTATGAGATCATCGCGGTTGTATCATATATACTGGCAGGCCTTGGATCCATGCATCGTCGCATATATTGACCTCCTTCCCCTGATACAATCTCCCACCCCACCTAGGGAGCGAAGTGTTTTCTCCTTTCCAACAGCCCACTTCAAAAGGGGGATGGAAATCACCTTTCCTAGCTTTCAAAAAGGAGTCATTTGTGATAACCCGCTCACCAAAATAAGGGGTGGCCAGCCCGATACTCCAATATAACAGGAGTCATGGATGGAATCATTCTCAGCATCGCAACAATAAAATAAGTATACGGGATAAACACCCAATAATTCAGAAAACGGGTTGCCAAATTTTTTTTTTATTATAAGTTAAGGAAAGAATTTAAACAACCCAATTTGAAAAGAAAGTGAAAACCCCAAAGAACATATATTACATCTACAACAAATATACAATAAGGGGACCGAATATGCTGTCGGTCAACAGTGTATACAGACCAAGTATAACAAGTTCATTAAGTTACATAATACATCCATTAGACAGTTACAAAAGTTTGGGCCACACGCACGAGTAAAAGACCGGATCATAACTAGAGTACAAAAATGAAGGCGTCTATACAAAATATCTCGTAATATCCGCAAAGTATCACGGATCCCCAAAATTCATCGAAATGGGAAAGTCAGTACGGGCGTCCTTACGGCGGAGCACCTGAGCGGATACAAGATTCATGGACAATAAGAAATATCAACGGGTCAAGGCCCGATTTTATATGATCACCAGATGAATAAAGAGTATGACAGTTATAAGCAGTTAATCATGAATGATAAAGATGAGAATCTATCAGCATAATCTCAAAGTATAAACTAAGACAATTTAAAAGATTGTAATTTTTATTTAGTTATGCAAGAGGATATAAATGAATATCATTAATTGAAATCCTTCATCATTTTACACTGTTTCATTTCATCTTTCCATTCCTTATCACGAATACAATTACTGTCATATGCACTTTGTGGCATTTATCATACATCAAGTCCCACTTGATAAAGAATTGTTATATTCATATGCATATGACAATTCTAAGACCGTCCCTCTGGGTTTTTCCACCGGACGCACCCCTAAATGACTATCATCTTCCAGGTCCTATCAACAAGACAACCTGGGCACCTAACGCAACGTCGGGAAGTGGTCATATGTCTACAGGAGAGTCATGACCACACCCAGAATCGCCTCACTAGCGCAATAAACATATAATAACCCATCATATGGACGAGGACTGCATGGGAACAAGTGAGGGATGCCTTTCAGAAAGCGCACCCACCTGAATTTCAGGGAGGATCAGATGTTGTGACTGCTAGCCAATGGAAGAAAGATATCCAACGGCACTTGAGAATGATTGAATGCACTGAGGTTCAACGTCAAATACTAGCCACATTCAAGCTAGTAGGGGCAGCTTTGCAATGGTGGGAAGCTACGACCACTATGGAGGAGAGGGACATAATGACTATCCAAGACTTTTGGATACGGTTTGATGGGAAGTATTTTCCTTCCGCCACCCAGACAGAGATGAGGCGGAAATTACTTGATTTAAAGCAGGGAGAGAAAACTGTGGCGGAATATGAGGAAGAATTTACGAGATTAACAAATTTGGTACCAGCAGAAGTACCCACTGAGGAGAGGAGAATTCTGATGTTCACTGATGGGTTGAACTATAAGATTCGCCAACATTTATTGGGGAATCTTTCACTACGTACGTATGCAGATGTTCTTAATGCTGCAATGCTCCACTGCCAGGATAACCGCTTTCATAATCAGGGTGTCAAGCGGGGGTTTGTGTCAGGCCTGCAAGGCAAGACTACTGGGGGCAGTTTTAGTGGGACTCAGTCAGGGCAGAGTCATCAGCGTCAGAGTGAGCAGGGTTCCCAAATAGGGGACTATGCTAAGCGTTTGCGATCTGGAGATTCTCGATTTGAGGATAGAGGTATTGGGCAAGGACAACAGGGCCATCAGGGCCAGAGACAGGCTCATCAGGGCCAAGGGAAGGGAGGTAATGGTCAGCAAGTTCGGGGTCAACAGGGGAAAAATGGTGGAAAGTTTATGGAAAAATGTTTCGTGTGTGGCAAGTATGGCCATAAACGTCAAGATTGTCCTGAGAAAGATAAATTCCCTCAGGAAAAACATGCTCGACAGGAGCCACAGGTACCAGTGTTTCCACCAGCTGTTCTTCCAGCTCTAGCTCCAGCTCCGGTGCTCGCACTACCTCCCATTCCAGCAGCACCCGCGCAGCAGGGTCAGTACGGGCGTGTATATAACGTCCATCAGGCAGTGAATCAACAACCAGCACCCGCGAATGAGGGTATGTTTTCTATCTAAGGGATTATAAAGCGTATATTGATTTTTGTAGTGATTGATATTGTGTGGGCTAAAGGGTTATTAAACTTAGCCTATAGCACTGTTATTTACGTAGACTCACTGAGGGGTGTGGGACACCTTTATATTACATGTTATCACGTGGGTTTGATTTTTCTCATGGGATTACTTACCTTGGGCATGTCCGAGCATAATGTGACTATCGGCATGCATTGACTTGTGGTATACGAGAGCGTATGTACTGCTACTACCAGCATCTTGTCTTCTATAAGAGAGTAGATGTGTCGACTCTATTTGAAATCAATAAAAACTTACATTTTTTTAAGCGATAAACCAAATTTTTTTTTATACACTATTGACTAAGGACCTTAGGAGTTTCGATGACCGACTACTTTAGGAAGTAGTGTATCGGGGTGGTTCCTTGTTTGGATTTCGCTTGCGAGACACCCCACGCATGAAACTAATAACCGTTGGGAGTCGAAATAAGTTAGGTATTTGGGAAACGAGTTTATAACTTTTGCGAAAATTTTAATATTGAAAGCGGTACGAGAGGGTGTATGGACGCCCTGGATGATTGAATTGTAGTATTTTTCATAATTGTGAAAATGGTAAGTAGTTGAGGCTTCAGGATTTATTTGTTCACTACGAGAGGATCATTTATTTTTTCCAAAGTTTGTCACGAGGACGGTATAGGGAAGGTTGGGTAAAGTTTATATTCGATTCAGTTGGAACTATATGGTGAGGCTTGGCGTATAACATCGATAGGGATTTTGTTAATGTACTGTATGGGCGGTACGTCTTGGATTTCTTGCGATGTGAGATTAATACTCGAAGTTGACCTTACCGGTATGACTTATATTCCTGAATTTCAGGACGAAATTCTGTTATAAGGGGGGGAGTATGTAATACCCCGTAATTTTAAATGACTTTTAAAATGGGTTATATTTTAAATTAATGGATTAATTGGATTTTATTATTAATTAATTCATTTGGGTTTTATCCGGACTGTGGATATGAAAATGGATGATTCTGAATATTACTTAAAGATATTTAGGTAATATATGAACGTGATGTCATTGTTATGACGGTGTGATATAATTTCGGTAATGTGAATTTTTAGTCAGACGCGGTATGGGACGTGTCGGGACTAATTTATTAAATTATAAAGGAAATTTATTTTCTATCGACCTTATAGTCATTTCGACTGCGTCGTTGCGTCCGAAAGGGTTCGGAATAGTCAGAAAAGTCTATTTGGATGTTAATTTTGAGTCTCGGGTCATTTGGAAATGAAAGGACAACCCGAAAGGGCATTTTGGTCATTTTTCTAGGGGGGATGAATAGTGATTTCGGGTTTTGTCTTATTATAAGTATTTGGAGATTAGTTGAATGTGGGTTCATTCATCTCTTCTACACAAAATTGAAAGGTCATCTTCTTAGAGAGAGTGAAAGGTTGCTTGGGAAGAGAAAAGCTTGCTTGGGAAGGAGGAGAACCAAAGGTCAAAGGTCACCACCACCATCACCACCTGTGTTGTTCAACACCAAAGGATCAGACCTTCAGTAAAGGCAAGTGTTTAATAATGGAAATTTAAGTTCGTATATTTTCCATGTTAGAATAGTTATGAAAAGAGAAAATTATTCATGTTTGGAAGAAATAATGGAGTGATTAAATGGATTTCTAGAAACTGAAATGATATAGGAATCAAACTCATGTTGTAGGATGAAAATAATCACAAAATAATCATATATCTATGGAAGAAAAATCTGTAAACCATTGAAGTGTTCTTGAAGTTAATATGTTGATGATTTTCTGCAAAATGAGGAGATAAACATGCTTTTTAATCCAATTCCTTGATGATTCTAGGATGTTTAGAGTATTGGAAATCGTTCATATATGTTGATATATCATGTAGTAAAGATTATAAGTCATTTGGGATGTTTAGATGAAGGTTTAAATGATCATAAGTTGCTAAACCCGTAGTTGCAGTAAATGCAGAAAACCAGGCTGTGACCTGAGGGATCGATCGATCGACCCCCTACCTTCGATCGATCGACCTCCCCAGAATATGTAAAGTTGTTTCTTTTTAAATGTTGATTATTATCCCAAAACTTTTGTGGATATTTGGTGATTATTATTTGGATATTATGGGACTTAGAAAATATCAGTAAACCCTTGATAAGATTTGAATTAATTTGATTGGGATTTAATTGATTAGAATGATGATAATTAAATTAAAGAAATTTTGGTTGCTAGACTCATTTGTTGGATTATAATTGGTTTGTATGAGGATTAAGGATAGTTCAAGTAGGGGAGATTTAATATAACACCTGGGTAGCCTTAGGGTTACAATTTAAACATCAAGGACTGAGTTTAAGCTCATTATTGATTTCGCAAGGGTTGAGTGTAGTACAAGAGCATAGTGGTATGGCTCCTGGATAGAGATGGGAGTTTAGAACACATTTGGTTGAAAGAGGGGATGAGGTTATTCCGATCGCATATTTGAAGTTGACGAACCTCCTCGATCGACAAAGTTAAGTAGTAGTGTATTGGAGGGGTTCCTTGTTTGGATTTCGCTTTGCGAGACGCTCCGCGCATGAACCTTAACGACGTCGGGAGTGGAGAGATGTTATAGGATGCAAGGATAATTAAATTATGAAGTAAAGATATGATATTTTAATACGTGGAATTTAAAAGAGATATAATGCTACGTATGGGAATTATCTTAGGGTAGTGATTTACCTTATTGATATTATATTATAGGTATGATAATGCCTATTTGATTGATTAATGATTATGTGTATGACATACCTAGCTTACTTGCTATCGGTGGGAGGTTTGCGCGTGAGGCCAGTCATATCCTGATGAATCCATGGGATCTTTGATTTGTCGCTCGAGAACATAGGTCTATGAAAGACTTATCGGGGAGTTGATAAGTCCGCTGACTATGTGTACGTAGGGGTGTGCAAAAAAAACGACCAGCCTGAAAACCGAACCGAACCGGCCTGAATCGAACCGGCCTGAACCGAACCAAAACCGACGGTTTTTTTTAGCCCGGTTCGGTTTACGGTTTAAGGAATTAAAAAACCGACCATGTCGGTTCGGTTGGCGGTCTAGCCGTGGAAAAAACCGAACCGAACCGAACTGATATCAATATTTATATTAAAAAACTTTTATTTTTATATGCAAAATCCATTAACTGACCTTAAAAACCGGCCAAAACCGAAAACCGCCCAAAAAAAACCGACCAAAATCGAAAACTAACCAAAACCGAACCGAAACCGAACCGAACCGAAACCGACCTAAACCGAAACCGACGGTTTTTTTCATTGTCGGTTCGGTTTCGGTCTAACCCTTTCCAAAACCGAACCGATCGGTTCGGTTTGGATTGCGGTCCAAAACCGAACCGACCCGTGCACACCCCTATGTGTACGTAGGTATGTGCGTGACCCATGGGTATGAGAACTATGTTCGCCTCCAATGATTGTGTTGTTGTTTGTGGTTCGAGGAATCTTAACAAACCTTTTGTCCCCTTTTCGGCGACCAGCGATATTGGGACATGATAGCAGAGTAATGCATTGCACCGCAGTTGTGACTCGGGGTGCCGTATTATATATGAATATATATATATAATGGATTAAATGAATGATTGGATATATATTGTGGTTAAATCTATCTTCAGTGATAATTGTAGATAACGGTGAATAGAGGAAGAAAATGGAATTAAGTTAATGAATGTTTATGCTTATAGAATAGAAAAGTTTAATTCATATTAATGAGAAATGATTCATGTTAATGAGAAACGATTCATATAAATGAAAAATGTATAAGAATTATTATATAACATATGGTATGGGACATACGGGGTTATGATATGGGAATGGAATTATATTATGGAATTGTTAAAGAGGAACCATTAACTAGGAGGTTAATAGGAAACGTTAGTTGAGAGGTGAGAATAGAAAGTGAGAGTTGGATCTAACATGTACATAATAAATGCTTTATTGCACTTGTTAAATACTTGCTGTTTTAAAAATCATTTACACATTCGGGCTCTGACCCGTTTCCTTGCATATTTTCTTTTCTATTGTATCTTCTATATCAGGTGTCCAGCAACAGGGACGCCAACCTTAGCGGATTATGACAGGCTATGGATCTATGGATTTTTGCTTAGACACCTATCTTCATTTGATTCACAGTATTCTTTTAGTTGGGGCATGTCGCCCAAAGGATTCAGTTATCTTCTTCTATCGGGGTCAAATACTATGGTATTCGTGTCATTTTAATACATTTAACATTGTTGGGATTACTGTAATGGATTAATATTATGTGGGAATGTTTATTCCAAATGCTTTTAAATTCTTTTATGTTATCTATTTGGTTATCAGTGTTGTAGAATAAAATGTGTTGTGTTATTCTTAAACTGGAAATGGATTTTGTTGAATTAAAATTTGGAATTTTTTTTAACACCAGCTTAATTGAGTATTGGGTGAGTTGTAAATGTTTTCGACAGTGATGCTAAGAATGAGACAACTGTATATTCTGTTTTAATTGGTATAGGACTGGCCACCCGGTATTTAATTAGGCGGGGTGTTACACCTTTCCTATGATATCAATGCCCTAAGTGGACAACGGTCAGGGAGAAATCATGTTGTATAACTCCCAAGGAGGTAAGTGTTGGAGGTTGGCAAACTGTTGGAATTTGGGGTATCTTCGAATATAGGCGGTACAATTATAAATCATGGTAGTTAAATAGTACCCTTGATGGATGATCTTTTTGGAAAGCATGTTACCGCTCCTATGGGCTTCGCATTCTCTGTTGTGAATTCTCTATATCATTTATTCAACATCGCCCCTCTAATGCAGTGCAAATGGGTTCCATCGAAGTTTCTCTTAAACGATTCTTTATTGGAAATGATGTATTGGGCAGCCAGTTTATGAAAGGTCGCATGGTCTTTTTTATTTACATTTTGGAGATACCTACCGTACTTGAGGAGCCGCCAAATATCATAGTACCAGACCCTGTCCATAGTGGAATCTTCATCGGTGATGACCTCAATGTGGTAACAGTGGGTTGACATGGCTTGTTTTTTTACTATGAAAGAGGCCATTGTTATTCCTTTGGGCATGTCGACCATGGAGGCCATGGTAGCAAGGGAATCGGCTAAGTTATTCTTTGTGCGAGGTAGGTAGTGGAAGGTGATATCTTAGAACTGGGAGCCCAGCTCTTCTAAGTAGGTGTGGAAGGGTAAGAGATTTTTATCTTTGACTTTCCATCTTCTAAAGACATGGACGATGATGAGGGCAGAGTCCCCATAGACATCTAGGTGTTTGATACCTTTCTTGAGGGTGACTTTGACGCCTACAATGCATGCCTCGTATTCGGTCATATAATTAGTGCAGGGGAAATATATCTTGATGGCAATGGGAGTATGAGAGTCATCAGGGGTGATCAAGAGTATCCCAATGTTGTATCTGTTCTTATTAGCATCTCTATCAAAGAACATTTTCCATCAGAGGTCCTCCAGAGAGGTCTGCATTCTTCATGTTGGTTGGCATGTCTGTCGAGCTACTATTTGTTGATTGGGATTTTTGAGACATAAGAAGACATTTGTCCAGTTTTGATTAGTCCACATAGGTGGATAAATTTTGGTATCAACATAATCCCCCAATACTTCATTCTTAATGCTTTTGCTAAAAGGATGGAGTATATTTCTTCCAAAGTTGGTCGGCATTTTTCGACCTGTGGGACTTGTATATGTTTTCTATGTTTTGGTTTTATAATGGCATTTTTGTAAATAATTTGAAAATTAGCTAACCGCCAAAGGGTAAATGGGTATTTTACACCTTTTGTACTGTGAACCCGTCAGAATGTCAATCATTGATACAGAGCAATCATTTCTTGCACGATTTCCCAGGTAAGCTGTAAAAGGTGAGATTTTGTTGAATTTTCTTTACTGAACCCTTTCAAGCTTTAAAAGTCTACTTCTTCCCCAAGTTATCTATTTTTAAGCTTTACTTTGCATCCTTCCTTCGCTTCAGTCTTATTTTTCTGTAAGCTTTCTTCTCCTCGTTCCTTTTTCTTTCCTTCTTTCCTTATTTATAGCCATGTTTTACATCGTACATGGGGATTCCTTAGAGGAATTTATGCGGGAATGAAATATCCCTTATTGGGTTGATTTAGATATGCCCTTGCCACATGTAGATGTGTCTTTACTGTCTGAGGGTCACTGGATTCCCTCTTTGTTCATTGCAGAGTGTGGCTTCACATTTCCCCCTAATAGTTTTTTTTTAGAATTTTGTCAGTATTTTGACATTCTCCCAGCTAAGATAGCCCCCAATACCTGGAGGGTAGAAAATGGGATTTATAAGCTGAATTAAATTTATGGGACCCATATTGGCATCCCTGAACTGATGTTCTGTTACAAATGGGTTACCCGTGACATTACGTATTATTTGAAGACTAGGTTTGTGAATAGGGCTTTAGTTTTTAATTTATCTGACTCTAATAAGGATTACTTTGATTATGGAGTCATTGCTAAAAATTGGCAACATGCTCCTTTACAAACTGGAAAAATATATGATGGGCCCAGGTGCCCTCAAGTGGGTCAGGGCGTAGGGTGCCAATTTCTATAAGTGTATCTTTTTGTTCATTATTTACCAATTGTCTGATGATATGTTAATTAATCACTTCTTGTCTTGTTTTTGTTTTTTGCACAATTGAGAGCAAGAAGACGTGTCTTGAAGAAGAGGATGTGAACATTCGTGAGTTGAAGTTCCTTTGGAGCATCCACCATTGAATTGGCAAGGAACACCCCAAAGCTACCTCTTATCTGTGGCAGTTTAGGAGGTATATAACTTATTTTGTTGCTCAGCCCACAACATCAACAGTTGTTGATCCCATTAATCTTAAGGAAGATCCAATCCCTAACTCCTATACTGAAGAATCTGTTAGTGTAGACAAGGATTTGGGGGCCTCTTAATCTCTTGAGTCTTTGGACATTTTTTCCATTCCCTCCTCTCCACTTGCAGCCATGGGAAAGAGGAAAATTCCTGACTTGATTACTGGAGCCTTGTATCCTCCTCTAAAGAAAGATGTTGGGAATACTAAGAAGCCAGAAAAAGTGTCTAAGGATTATGAGAAAGAAAAAGTTCCTCAAGTCATCATTTTTTAGGAAGTAATTATTGTTGCTCCTCAATTTAGGAGGTTAAAGAAGGGCTTGCCCGAGAAGGAAGTTGAAAAAATCTCTGCAACTGATTAGGATTTGGCCGAGAAGATCGAGGAGGATTCGACTATTATTGAGTCATCCTCTATTACTATCCATCCTGGTATTTCGAGGAAATTGATCAAAATTGGCAATCATTTTCCTGACAGAGCAGCTCTTGTTCCTCTGCCCTGACTAAAATTGGTAGAAAATGATTGCCAAAGTTTGGCAGTGGTAACCATATATTCTTTATCAATTACCTATGGATGCCTTTTTCTTTTGATGTTCCTTCTAATTTGATATTATTTTGTATGTAGTTTTTATCAAACTTTAATCAAATGTTTGATAAGGATGAGCAAGTTCTTTTTTTCAATGGAGAAGTTGAAGAGATCCTTGAGGGTTTGAGGAAGTCTGCATAGGCTTTAAGGCAATTATTGAGTCGATGCAGAAGACTTAGGATAAGGATATGCAGAAGGCTATTAATAAGTCCACTCTTGCTGAGGGAAAACTGGTCACTGTTAAGACCAATTTAATAACTGCTGAAGAAAAGTTGGCCACTGCTGAGACTAATTTATCATCTTCCAAGAATAAGGCCAAGTCGGTCGAGGAGAAATTAGCTGCAAGTGAGGATCTCCTGAAAGTTGTCGAGGAGAAAGTCGTTGGTCTATCCTCTGAGTTTGTCATTGAGAAAGCCAAAATTAAGAAGCTCAAAGAAGACTCATTCAACAAGGGTTGGGACAAGGCATTTTTGGGAGCCTCTACTCAGATAGAGTTTGTGAGAAAGAAATCCTTTCAAGATGGTTAATTGGAGGCACTTAAGGAGGTGGGCATCCCAGCAGAGTCTAAACTACTTCTAAGGCATGATCCAGGTTCTCTTCCCAACTTGGAAGAAGAATTTGATGATGAGGAAGGATCTGGGTAATCTTCCCTTTAGCCTGTTGGGTCTACTTTGAAGATCGTTAATGAACTTACACCTTCTGCCGACCAGCCTTCTGGAACCAGTGCCCAGGACATGGAGAAGGTTTAACTTCTTGTTCTTATTCTTTTTCATTTTTGGTTTCTTTACTATGTAATAGGACCAGGACAAGTTGTAACACCGTTTTGGTTATCAATGAAATCATTTAAAGTTTCTTGCTATCTGTGTTGTACTTATCATTTTTTCTACCCATCTTGCTTAGTTGAATGAATTCTTATATTTGTGTTATAGTTGTTCTGTAATTATACTTGCATACTTACACTTTCAATTTTCAGTTTGATGCTAGGAAGAAGTCACAGTTTTCGTTGAATCTGACCTACTCAGGCAGAGTAAAAACCTTTTGGAAGTTGTCCATATTGATTTATCCGATGAAGACTTAATCAGCATACTTGGTCCAAATATGTCTAAGCAAGCTAAAGAACCATGTATTCATGTATATGGTTTGCTGAGCAGTGTTGTGGTAAATAATGTTGCTTATTATAAGACGATTGAAGACTTGCAAGAAGACCATAATGAAGCCAAAGCTTTATTGCTTACCAACTATGAATCCAAGTACAAGGCATTGAGTGAAGGTTGGGGTTTGGAGGAGAAGCTAGAAAAACATACTTCTATGTATAGGAGAAATGAGTTCTTGCTTCAATGTGAAGTTGATGAAGCCATGGATATTGCCAAGCTCTTGGAAGATGAGAATAATAAACTTAGGAAATAGTTGGACACTTAGAAATAATCTGCTGTTAGTGTTGCCGATGAAGAGGCATCTTTTTTGGAGAATGAAAATGCCAAGCTGATGGAAAAACTTAAAGCTCTGAAGAAATCCAAACCTGGTCAATCTTCTAGATAATAAAGGACGAGCCGACCAACTATTGAAGAGGCCAGAACCAAGGAAACCTTAGCTGACTAGGTTGTCCATCTGAAAGCAATGAGTCAAGCTATTGTCGATTTGTCTACAAAACTGGAAGCTAAAGATAAGGCCATTTTCGACCAATCTGTGCAGTTGAAGGTCAAAGATAATGTTTTAAAGAAACTTCAACATCAAGTTGAAAGGTTAACCTTTTAATTTCACAACCAACCCGGAGAGGTGTGGTTGGAATGCTACAACGAATCCCTTAGCCATGTTGATGATCATTTTGCTCAAACCCATCGTAAAGGTTATAAATGGGGGTGGACTAATTACTTGACTTTGCTGAAACATTATCGTAATAGCCAGATGTGGTACTAGAATGACCCTTTTCTATTAGATAGTGATGATCCTCCCTTCAAGTTGGACGTATCTTGGATTCTTGTTGACTGTATTCCTTAGTGCCTAATCACCAAATATTTGGGACATTACAGCTTACATGATGTTCATGAAATAGTTCGCACTCTACATCCGATCAATTCGCCGACCAGCAGCAACAGAAGAATGTTAAGAGATTTTAATTTTATTAATTCTCCTTATACTTTGGATGATCCTCCTGCTGGAATGGAGAGAGTGCACCTAGTCTAGCGAACTTCCAAAGCTCAAGGAAAACGTCCTGTTGAATAGCTCTTTTGTATTTTGCTATCCATTTAACCTTGAATGTAATACAATACTTGAATGTAATAAATTTATATGAATAAAGATCCGCGACCTTTCAAAGGTGCATGTTGAGTCTATTTAGAGACATGGTTGAGAGAGGAATTGAAGTGTTCATGGACGATTTTAGCATTTTTGGCACCTCTTTCGATCTTTGTCTGGTAAAGCTGGAAAAAGTACTTGCCCGGTGTGTGGAGAAGAACTTAGTGCTAAATTGGGAGAAATGCCATTTTATGATCACTGAGGGAATAGTTCTTGGCCATATAGTTTCATCCAAAGGGATTAAAGTTGATAGAGCTAAGATTGATGTCATAGCCGATCTACCCCCACCAAAATCGCTCAAAGACGTGCATTCCTTCTTAGGCCACGCGAGGTTTTATCGACGGTTCATTAAGGATTTTAGCACCATCGCTAGACCCTTAAGCAACTTTTTTATGAAGAACACCCCATTTGAGTGGACAGAAGCATGCCATAGCGCTTTTGAAAAACTGAAAACCATGATTGTGTCCTCTCCCATTAGGGAAGTTTCGGATTGGTCCTTACCATTCGAGTTTATATGTGATGCTAGAGATTATGCGATAGGGGATGTTTTGGGCAAACAAAAGACAAACAGGCTCATGTCATCTACTACGCTAGCCGGACTCTTACCGGACCACAACTCAATTACTCCACCACAGAAAAGGAGTTTCTAGCGATATTTTTTGCTCTTGACAAATTTCGGTCCTACCTTATCGGTTCTCCTATCACTTGTTTCACCGACCACGCGGCATTGAAATACCTACTTGCAAAGAAAGACGTAAAGTCCTGCCTCATAAGGTGGATCCTACTCCTACAAGAGTTTAATCTCTCCATTAAAGATAAAAAGGGAGTAGAAAATGTCATTGCCGACCACTTATCCCGACTTTCGTCCGACATACCTAGTGATCCGATACCCATAGACGAATATTTTTGGGATGAGCAGCTCTTTGCTACCTCTTCTTTGCCCTGATTTGCGGATATAGTGAACTATCTTGTCACGGGAGCCATCCCTCCTGATTGGACACCGCAAGATAAGAAGAGGTTCATCACTTGGTCGCGCATATTTTTCAATGACGATCCTTTCCTTTTTAAATATTGCGCCGACCAAATCATCCGACGATGTGTCCCGGATGATGAGATCCCGAAAGTCATCCAATTCTGTCATTCGGAAGCTTGTGGAGGCCACTTTTCGACGAAAAAGTTGGCCGCTAAGATTCTTCAATGCGGCCTCTATTGGCCCATAATTTTTCGGGATGCGAACAATTGTTGCAAATCTTGCAATAGGTGTCAAAGGATGGGGGCGATTACTTGACAAGACATGATGCCATTAACCCCGATACTCATTATTAAGATTTTCGACTGCTGGGGTATTGACTTCATGGGCCCTTTTCCCCTATCTTTTGGTTTCATATACATCCTTGTCATGGTAGATTACGTTTCTAAATGGGTGGAAGCTATAGCTACCAAGACAAATGACAGCAAAGTGGTGATTATGTTCCTACAAGAACACATACTATCCCGCTTTGGTTCTCCAAAAATGATAATTAGTGATAATGGCACGCACTTTTGCAATAGGAATTCGCGAAGCTCATGAGAAAGTATGGTGTCGTTCACAAGGTTGGAACGACCTATCACCCACAAATGAATGGGCAAGCCGAATTAGCGAATCGGGAAATCAAGAACATTCTCTAGAAGATCATCAATCCCACTCGAAAAGATTGGTCACTTCGATTGAAGGATTCACTATGGGCCTATCGTACCGCATACAAAAATCCACTCGGGATGTCCCCTTTCCACTTTGTGTATGACAAACCTTGCCATCTTCCCGTTGAATTAGAGCACAAAGCGTATTGGGCAATTAAGAAGTTGATTTATGATATGGATAAAGTCGGTGAAGCTCGCAAGCTTCAATTAAAGGAGTTAGAAGAGATACGCAATGATGCGTATGAGAACGCAAAAATTTCCAAAGAAAGGATGAAACTCGATCATGATAACATTATTCGACGCAAAAAGTTTCTTCCTGGATAAAAAGTGCTTCTCTATAACACTCGGCTTTATCTATTTCCGGTCAAGTTGCAGTCACGATGGTTTGGCCCGTTCGTTGTGAAGAATGTATTCCCTCACGGAGCGGTAGAATTAGGCGATTTAAAAGGGAGAAATACATTCAAGGTAAATGGACAACGCCTAAAGCCATATCTAGTGGCGTGTGCGGAAGAAGTCAACACTGTTTGGTTTGTCGGACCCCGTTTACGGGTTCAAGTGAGGTAAGAATGAGAGGGCGTCGCACCCCCAACACGTATGGGGTGAATTCTTGTGTACAGTAGTAGTGTGTGAGTTAAGTTAGTTAGGATTCTGGAGCACGGTTCATGAGAGGGAGCGAGTTTGCACGTATTTTGAGGGTGTGGTAGAGGAGTTTTTAGGGAACCCGAGGCTCTAGGACATCTTTAGGGGCCATTCGCATGAGAGGAGGCTTAAGCAAACACTTAGTTTTTTAGAGAGGAGAGAAATTCAGCTTTTAGGCCAGCAGCCTCTCCCAAACCCCAGGGTGAACCGGTTCAAGGGGTAAACCGGTTCGGGGTACCTGTAAGATTCATCTCCCCCCTTTTCCAAATTCAATCCCTTTCCTCCCTTCCCTCCATACATCCCCCTACGAAATTTCACCCCCTCAAACTTCCCTCCCTTCATTTCCTTTTCCGAATTCTTTCCCCCCCTCCGCCTTTCTTCAATGATCCGTATGATCCCATCGCACCCGGGCCCTCAAATCCGCCTCCCCAATGAAGCCCATGTTTGTTTTTTATGTGTTTGATGTTTCTGTGTAATGATAGTTGTTTACATTGTTTAGTTGCTTGCTCTACCCTCTCCATTGTAACACGTGATTCTCCATTGCAATAATAAAATTTCGCATTTATGTTTTAATTTGTTTGTTTTATTTTTCCACGCTTTGAGTTAGATTTTAGCCCTTTTTTCTTGAGGACAATGCAAAAGTCTAAGTTAGGGGGGCTCATAAGTGCGTTTTTCTAGAACTTCACAAATTTTCAAAAATATCAAAAAATCATAAAATTTTGAAAAATCCAAAAATACTTTTCTTCAAAATAAATAAAAATTGGAATTTAAATTTTTCAAAAATATCATTAAAAGTCGGTTTAAAGTCTCAAATTGTAAAAACATAATACACAAAGCCAAAATTGACCAAAGACGGGAAATTGTGCGAAAATTGACGACTTAACGAATAAGTGTGGAGATTAACAACCCCGGTGAGATTCGAGCTTTTCATTTTTATGAAATTTATAAATCAATCCGAGTTAATTGTTAACTCAAAGTTCTTTTCAGCGGTCTAATAAGTCGTCGAGGATCTCAAGTCTTTCACTTTGATCGGTTTTGAGAAATGTGTGTGATATTGCCTTGAAAAACGTGCCAAAAAAATCTATAAATTAAATTAAAATTATCTCGAAACGCATATGGTAACGCAATTAGTAGTTTGGACAATGAAGTAGGCCATCGTTTGTCACCCAAAAATAATGGCGATAAAAATTTGTGAAAAGTCATCCCTTTTAAAACCCAAAATTGAGCCGAATAAGTTTTCTTTTCGTTTGACAACCCAAGAAAAAACCAAGTAGCCCGAAATTGCGAAAATGAAATATTCATTAATGTCCGAAAAGTGCATAAGAAGGGGCAAGAAAAAGAATAGAAATGCTCAACAAAAATAGCAATAAAAGAAAAGAAGTGAAAAATAGAAAAAATAGAGAAAAGGAATAAAAAATGAGCAATAGCCCGGAAAAAGCACAAACGGACATCATTAATGAATTTTCCAATTCCGACCCTCCCAACCATTTCCATGTTACCCAATATACCTTCAACCCGTAAAAGTCCTAACCGATTCCAAAATTAAGAAATTGGTTACCGCGTGGAGAGCCAAAACACCAAAAGATAATAAAAGAGATAAAAAAACGTGAATTAGAGGCAATGGTCCCGATTTCTTATAACTGTACTCCGATGAAGAGATCATTTCACTAAATAATTCCGTCTTTTATAATTATGTGCATGAACTTGCGTTCCATTACATTTACTCTTATAAATCACGCATACCAAGAGAATATCCACATTCTGAGTGATTCATTTGTGAGAGCATCCCGTGAGATTTTGAAATCAAAACGAATTTTCGGATAAGTAACGTAATGGTCAATCGGTGGAAATTCGCGGTTAAATTTCCGGCTTCACACGCACGCACTATGATTTGAGACTCTTGAACATGATTCGATTATGACTATTTTTGGAAAAAGTTTGAATTATATTTTTTTCGTATTTTGAACTTTCTTTTAGTCGAATTTTGTGGGTATATTCGCTGCTAACCCTAACGAGACAACACTCGCCCTACCAGGGTAACCTAGGGGTTTAACGGCTTGTTGCATACGCGAAATGCAATCTCTTGCCCACAAAAAATGTATTATATCCCCGTAGTATGTTTAGAAGAGTTGTGACAGTATTATTTTTTCTTTTACATTGCTCGGGACGCGCAAAGTTCTAAGTTAGGGGGTTTGATTCAGCATAAATATTGTATATTTATTTCCTTAATTTAAGTACCTTTGTGAACCCGAGTAGTGAAATTGATATGGATTTAAATCACATTTATGCTACTAACCTTTGTTGGTAATTATTTCATATTTTGTGTATCTCTTATGTATTTTACAGGTTAATTATGCAAGTAGTGCAAAAGAGTAATCGAAACAGTGAAAGAAAGGCTAAGAAGGCAAGTTCAAGGGCATTTTCGTAATTTTTAGCCTATTCCCGGAGGTGGGGCCAACTGGAAAGTTGAATATTTCGAAACAACGAGAACACTGGAAGAAATGGCACCCAAATCCGAGCTACGGCAAAAGAGCTATGACCATTTGAAGTTGAGGAAAATCCAAGAAGAAAAGAAGAAAGAAGAAAAAAAATTATAAATGTTGAATTGAAGAAAAGAAGAGCCAAAACCAACAGGAAATATCGAACCACACTGTGAACCGATTCGGGAGCGAACCGGTTCGGTGTACCTACGAATTGGTTTGGGGGTCTTGATGCGCAAATTTTTCCTTAGCTGTTGATTGGTCCAAAGAGTCCCATTTGTTACAACTTCTTCTAAAACGTATTTGTATGAAGTTAATGACTTAGAAAACAGAGTTTTTCATAGTTTTGATCAATTTTAATAGACAGAAAGGTAAAAGAACATCCTAGGAAGATAACTTTACTTTATTGATTCAAGAGTGATTAAGTCTGGGTTTACTTTCAAGTTTTAATGCATAGTTTTATTCTCTCTATTATTACTCTTGCAAGTTAGTTTTCTTAAATGGTTTAAACAATTTCTAGGTTTGTAATTGTTCCATGCATATTTCAAGATAGTTTCATTATGATTTCTCGCGCATGCAACGTAGTTAAGTCATACATAGTTAGGTTTGACATGTCCGGCTAGATTTAAAAGGTCGGGATGCATGAACTCAGCCTGATGTGGTAGTTGCATGTGTATAAAATTAATCCTCTAAATTTAATGGTTTATTACGGCCGTATTGCGTAGAAACACAACCATTGTAGATCTTTGGATCTCGTTTTCTTCAAGGTAATCGGGATGCTTCAGAATGCAATTCGAATGTAACTATCGCAATACCGATTTACTCGTCCTCTGATTATGTATAGTGTAGGCTTGAACCTCATATATGTAATGCTTAGGAGTACTAAATTATGGGTATAATTAATCACTTAAATTTACGATTAGTTTTATACCATCAATACACTAGGGTTGAGGGATTGTATTCCCGTCCTGTTTTCCTCATCATATAGTTCATGTTTTAAGTCAATCATTATCAGTATTTTAGGTAATTTATAATAGTTTCATTCCATTCATACTTTAGTTCATTAGTTAACCATTTTCAAAATTGCATCTAGTTGTAGTTATTTCACTATTCAAATCATCTTTTCCTTCTCTTTAGAGTCAGAGTTAGGGTTCCTTCGTCTGTCCAACGTCGTTACAACTTCGTTGTTCTATTTCCCTGAGGATCGATACCCGACTTATCGGATTATTACTTGAGCGATGGACTTGCACTTGAGCCTAGTGAGTACGCACTTCTGAGACACATTCTTAGTCGCACCAACCAGTAATACGTAGCTCCTGCATTCTTGGAACCAAATGGCATCACTTTTAACAATATAGGCTGAGAGTGGTGATAAATAGTGTCTTGTCATGATCCGGGAAGAACATAATAATTTGATGGTACCCTAAGTACACATCCAGAATAATCATCCGAACCAGTTTGGATGGGCTGGCAAACCGCTTCGCCCAGTCAGAATTTCGGCACTTCGCTTATTTTTTACGAGTCTGAGTTGTATTAAAAAACTTCCACTTATTTATATAAATGTATTTCATGGTTAGAACTTTAAAAGCACATTTACATTAAACCTTGGAGCAGTAGCCTCCCCTATTATCATCTTCCTCCATCTACAAAATCCTAGCCCTATTTAAAAGAAAGATTCAACCCAAGATTTGGAGGTTCAAACCGAGTTTTCTAAAGATCATCCCATAACACATTTTTTTCACCTTCTCGAGAGCAACGTGACCATCAATTCAGAATTCTCAAACATTTTTTCTAAGTCATGAATACTTCTATTATTTTTATTTAGTATTATGCCTTTTAAATATCACCTAAACATTAATTTGCGCGGTCTTCTTAAAATAAACTCGAAACCTTATTTAGGGTAAGTGAAATCTATATTGGGACTGTTTTTATGAAAAATCTTAATATGAATTAAGACTTATAATTCTTGTGTGCTTGGGATAGAGGATGGATTTTCGTTAATATGGATATAGATTTGCATGTTAGAAATCATAGCAGCCTTGTTAATTGAAATTGACTTGTAAAATCATTAAATTTATGTAGGTGTGATAAAAGAGTTATTATTGTTGTGTGCACCATAAACTTGCATGATGATGAAATTATATTAGTTGCATTAAATAAGTTATTTAATTATGAAGATTTATTGAAGGGATGAAATTACACTAATTTGTGATCTTATGAGAAATTTATAGAATTATTGATAAAAATATCTCATGCGACTTATTGATTTAATTATATTTGACCTCACGGGGACGACGGGAATTTTGGGTAGTTATGCTCTCACCTTAGATTTAGGAGTTCTTTCTAGGTATGATACTAGTAAGTATGTCTTAGTAGCAGTTAACACTTCCTAGGTATGGGACTAGTTAGTGTAGATTTCCTACGGAGGGGTTATTCTGGGGAAGGGTTGATTTTTGTGTCGTTCCGTTGATTTGATAGTCTAGACGCGAGACTAGGAGTTACTCGAGGGTAGAAATTTATCCTATATGATAGGGTAGGACTTACTTTTGCTTTGGAGACCTCTAGGTATGGGACTAGGGGTGGTTTGAAAGATTTACACTCGATAAAAGGGTGGGGCACATAGAAATAATGAGAAATTGAGATGTAATGCCTAAGATAATAAATGAGTATTATAATGGATTTATGTTGTCAATAGGTACAAGACTGATAGAGTACGAGTTGGTTGGCGATTGCGGCATGGCTTTGTGTTGGCGTCATCAATAAGTGCAGGGTTGACAAGAATACGGTTTGGCTGGCTATTATCGCTTGTCGTGCTAGGAACCTTGTCAATAAGTGTAGGGCTAACGAAATAGGGTCGGCTAGCTATAGCGAGGGGAATGTGAGTGGTGAAAATCTTTAGGCGGTCCCGAATAAGTGCAGGACTAATAGTGTAACGCCCCAACCCGGATTTAATGGTTAATAAAGGATCAACCCGATCCGGTTCGTACGTTAATTGTGAAGTGTAGTGAAACAACCTAAATAATGTTTCTAGTCCAGTTTTATTATTATGTAACATTACTCTTATTAGCGATTCTCATTTTATCAACTACGTGATGAGACCCAAGGGAAGTGCTCCCAAGGCCAAGTAAATAGAGCTACTAATCGTAAAAGCAAGTAACTACTTACATGTATAACGCTCTAAAAGTACGGAACATCATGCAACCTGCCGTAACAAAAGAGGGATGTGAGACGAATGCTCAGTGGGATTATATACAAATGCAGTATAGAAACAAACGGCAAAAAAGGATACTCACACGCTACACTACATGCATGTGAAAATACGTATATATCTATATATATACTATGGAAAAATACACGTCCCAATGTATTAAACCGTTTTATTTTCTATAAATGTTATTTGAACCCTTTTATCCTCCTCTTCCTTACAAAATAATCATTTTGTATCTTAAGCTTAGGACTAGGATATTCTTCCATTAACTCACCCAATTAGATAATTTACATCTGTTGGGGAAATCATTTCATTCTTTTTCAAATGTTTATTTATCAACATTATTAACTCACGTCGACTTATTAATTATTACTTAAGACTCTCTTTCAATGCATACACACACACCGTGTTTAGAAAATACTCATTTTCCTTTGAAAGATTTATATAACACACGTTTGTGTTTATCATGATTCAAACCTCATTAGGTAGCTTAAACATCATTATATCATCTTATTAAAGCATCCCATGTTGCCACATGAATATTAAACATTTCATGCGTTATTCTCGCATTAGTAAATCAATGAATTAATGTCATTCATTTATGTACCTTTCATGAATATTCAATCCAATACTTAGAATTATCTTTACGGATTCAGCCAACACACACACACACACATCACAACACACGCACACCCACGGCTTCATGGAAGTTCACCGTCTGGCACTGAGCGCCAAGTAAACTGCAGTTGGTTTGGGGTCTTTCACCACTAGGAAAAGCATAGCCCTGCTTAATTATTTATCCCGGAATCATCCAATATCATTATCTTACCAATGTGTTCAACATTTTCATAATGTTTACATTAATTTACCTTTTTCGAGTCAAAGCCACAGTCTTGGACTTAATCGCCCATTTTCCTATTATACTTGGAAAATCATTACTTTCTCCTTAAGTCTTTTATTTTACACACATATTGATTTTATACCGAAAATCATTCACATGTTAGGACTTAATTCAATTTCACCAATACTAGTATAAAAATATTCTTTAAAATTTTATTTCGTTAGGTAATTTACCAATTTACCCTTTATTTATCAAAACTTGCAGTTTAATTTCTTAACAAGTGTCATTTCCTGAAAACGATCATTAAGTTTCCAACTTAACATACTAACGCTTTAGCCGTTTTTAACACTTGTTTACATCACGCTTTTCCCCAACTTTCATACTTGTCACTTCAACAATTTTATTTCATGAAATTGAATTATTTACACTAGATTAAAACCTTCCCTTGTCTTACTTTATGTTTAAACCCAATAAGACCTCATCTAAAGCCGCTCACATATATATTCACAAATACTACGAGTCTATATGCATAGAAAATGTACTATAGATGGTAATCCTATCGACGGATTAAACAAGCATTTCTTTCTAGAATTTTATACTTTTCACAACAATGTATTTTCAAGTAAGTAAGACATTCTTAACTTCCTTAAACTCGAAAATGACCATTTTAATCACATGGTCCTCCATTCTACAATAAACTTGAAAATATTTATTTCATAAATATTTGACAACATTAATCGTTTTTCACATTTTTATTTTATAAAAATGTCCATTATACATTTTAGTAGGATTATACACAAATCATACTTTCTTGCATTTTTAGCTCATAAAATGTCCCACATTTCTATTTTTTTTAGAAATATACACAATTAATATTTTCCTACATTTTTATCTCCCGTAAAATGCACATTTTCAATCCATCATTTTATTCATAAGAATCCTACCCTCAAAACTCAATAGTAATAAGACTATTATATACATTAAATAGAGCCTCAAATATAAGGAGTAGGTTTATCCCACCTCAAACACTCCAAGAAATGGTGGTGTTTGTGAAGAAGACGGGTGGCTCCCCCACCTCCAAAGGTGGCCTTGAAGGGAGTCACACAAAGCTCCGCCATAAAAGCTCCAACAAACACTTCCAAAATGCTCAGCAACCGATCTCTTTTTTTTAAGAACACCCCCCTTCAAAACACCCATCAAAACTTCCAACAAATATTTTCTTCAACTCCCAACAATAACTCTAATATTTCCTGTCATATTTTAACGGTGGAGATATAATTTTTTTCTAGTGTTAAGCTATTTCCTAAGGCCTTTGATGGTTGAATGGAGTGATCCCTTGAGGAGAAAATAAGCATGGTCTCCCTTTGTACTAACACCCCTCATCCCCTTAATATATATACACAATGAGGTCCTAATAGATGATTCAATAAATTTTGGTCAATAGTGGCAACAAATTTGCAGAACTCTTGACTTGATAGATCCCTTTCATCTGTCCTTCACCTGCTTCATTTCATCTTACTTGATTCAGAATACAGGTCCATATACCAAAACGTGTAGCAGTGTCCAATCAGCAAAGAAGCATAATTATTTTCCTTTTTGTTGCATCCGTGTTGCCTTATTTTATCCCAAGACAGAATGCCATAGTCATAACATACATATATACACATACCCATGTTTCTTTCTTTTATGCACAAAACAAAAATCAAAAGGTTTTATCATATGATCCACCTGCCTACTATTTTTTACCAAAGACCAACATCTGTTTGACTCCTCTTGAAACCAATGAACCAACACTCTTTGTTGTTAACACATTTGGTATCACCTCCTTTTACTAGAATTACTCCCACAAAAACACAATTGCGTCACTTTCTCTCCCATGTCTTAATTTTTTTTTGAAACTTTTAACTTGAAATTCATCTTCGTTTCATTTTTTTTGGCTAAAAATCATATTTACAATAGTCATTTGTCCTCCCGAATTTTCCTGTACAAGGCACGCAAGAATCGGGACCTCCGTACAAAAGTATTTTTTTTTATTTTTCTCTACATAATAATATTCTATATATTTTTGTAAGTCAAAAAACATATTCACAATTTTTTTTTACCTTCTGAGACGTCCTAAACAATACGCGCAAGAAACAAGACCTCCGCGCAAAACATATTTTTTCCAATTTTTCTCCGCATGGTAATATTCCGTATATTTTGTGAGTAAAAAAATATATTCACAATATTTTTTGACCTTCCGAGACGTCCTAAACAGTACGCACAAGAAACAGGACCTCCGCACAAAACATATATTTTTCCGATTTTTCTTTACATGATAATATTCCTTATATTTTTGTGAGTCAAAAAATATATTCACAATATTTTTGTGACCTTCCGAGACATCCTAAACAATACGCGTAAGAAACAGGACCTCTGCGCAAAACATATCTTTTTCCGATTTTTCTTCCCATGGTAATATTCCTTATATTTTTGTGAGTCAAAAAATCTATTCAAAATATTTTTTTGACCTTCCGAGACGTCCCAAACAATATGCAAAAAACAGGACCTCCGCGCAAAACATATATTTTTCCGATTTTTCTTCGCATGGTAATATTCCTTATATTTTTGTGAGTCAAAAAATATGTTCACAATATTTTTTTGACCTTCCGAGACGTCCTAAACAATACGCCAAAAACTTGACTTTCGCATTGTCGTGCGTCGTTGGGTAATTAGTACTCAAGCTTGCGTAGCGTTCATTGCTTGTCCGAATCGCGTGAGACTTAACCAGAGTGTTTAAAATAACTATACGGACACAAATCATAACTCATGCGAGTACATGCAACGTAAAAATATCATAAACGGAATGTCGCTAAATAAAAGGATGATCGACATGTATAATTTAAAAGTGCGGGTATTACATTCTTCCCTCCTTGGCAAATTTCGTCCTCGAAATTTATGATCATCAAGATAACAAATCATTCATCCCACAATTTAACTCAAATCCTAAATGTCTTTAACACGTAGTCTAACTCAAATATTTCATACCATTAATTTGATATAACCACGGTGGATACTAAGGTATTATTGCTAACTCCCAAGCATGCCTAACACGTCCGTTTAAACAAAACCTCGGGACGATCGGTACTCGCAAAGTATCGTACTATTACTAATAAATTCATTATCATGGGTCATTTTTATGCTAGGGTTCCCAATCTACGTCTCCTAAAGCAAATCTTTGGCTCATGCCAAGCCTAGGCTGATACAATCTCAGCACTTATAATCAAACACATGAATGATCGTTAGGACAGTCAACTTATCATTTTGGCCTTCCCGACCGATATCTCATATGAGATCCTTGTGCTAACTTAGGGTCATCCTAAGTGTCACAATACATATATACGAGCGAGTTCATCCTCAATCTGCCCCCTTCTAGATAAATTATAACACTAACGCCTAATACTTTGTCAGGTTTTAATACTCACAAATTTCTCAAGTCACAACCTTGGGACACACTACCAAGTCGTGACTAGCCATGCTGATACACGTTACCCTAAAGAAAAATAACCAGGTAACTCCTGCGACTACGTGCAATAAATGCGAGGCCATGCGAACACACTAGTATAGAATAAGGGTGTTTCTAAGGAAGAGAGCTCTCATATACTGTGACGCATCAGCCACAACTGGCATATCCCACGTCACTGTTGATCTTATGCCGAGCTACACCCGAACCACAGCTGATCAATAACTTCCCACTGTCGGGATTAAAGAATGTATAAGGAATGCAACGAATCAGGCGACCGTTACACTAAAATAAAATAATCAATTCTTAATAACGAACTGTGCCACACGAAGTACGAACCCATAATGTACCCTAGAAGTCTATAACCCTTACCGGTATCCGCTAATGTCTTAGCTTTACCACATACCCTGACTTGACCTATTGACCCGTACGATTCCTAATCATGGATCATCCATCCTTGTCGGACGGGTGGGATTTAAAACTAATTTCTTTGGGAAGCTTAAACGTCAGGCTTCCCTCCTTAAGACCAATGCCACTTGTCCTACCATTTGTAGCTATTTTACATTAAGGCGTGGTTACATCTCATGGTATGCCTCACTAATTACCAACCAGTCATTCCTAAGCCTTCATAATTTAAACCTACAATAGCTAACCTCAGTTTTCGATATCACTCTCTTCAAGTGAAGCTCAACGCTCACATAGTTTCCGTCATTCAACTTACGGGATGCTACTACAGATCTTAGCAATGTCCTACATGATCCCAAATCATAACTTTTCTAATCGTATCGAAAACCATCAAGCATTACTCATGCCCAAAACCTAATGATTCTCCTTACTAAAGTCGTACTAAGCCATATGGAAAGCACACGTAGATGCTATAAGCAAGATTAACACTCCATTCCGAGTGGTATATCTTAAACCATGAGGAGCATCACTGTGTCCTAAGTGTCCCAAGTGCATAATCTAGCACTCATTAACCTATTTTTGATATTATCCTTAAAAGTCATATCACGACACCAACTTATAAACACAAGCTATGGCACTAACTCCAAGTACTCCCATAAATCAACATGACCTAAACATACTACAATCATTAATGATTTATTATTACTTTATAGACTTTAATACCATAGTGATTCCCAAATGCTTTATGCGTGATAACACCGTACTTAGTCATCCCCCTAAATAATCAACACATCTATCACGGAGAACCACATTTCGCATCACCTATTTTACATAACCTCGAATTTACCACTATAACACGTTTATCAACACATACACCTCGATACAACTTTGATTCCTTTCCACACTTCATAAAGGAGATAACAATTCAATCATTTCCTAAAAGGGTTATACACATCCTAGTCATTATGTTTTATACCAACCGCAAGACCATGTCTTTCACATTATAAGGAGATCCGAAAGTTTCAAGGTGAGACACTATCGTCATCACAATACGAAGCACGATCTAAGTTCAACAAAGCTAGAGGGTGTCTATCACTTGCACTAATAACTCATTAGCTAATCCATAACACATATCTCCACGGCATTATCAGTACGAATTCACATACATGTCCATAACTATAACCTAAGATCAAACTCCTCACGGCGTATAACTTATCCCTTTTGAACACTCAGTTATGATAACTATCTTGTCTCACTACATAGCCCTCACACTCATTTGCTAGATCACAAACTATCATCACTATAAAACTTTTTGTAGGATACGTGGCATCGAGTACTTCCTGTAAAACTTATATGCCAATACCTTTGACGCCACAAGAGATCTTATTCCTCAATACCATTTCATTTTTCTAAAACCATAATTTAATACCATCATTTCTAACGCTAAGTCCCAAGGACTGTATAAATTTGTTTTTAATTCTTCCTGAATTATTATGATCATCTAAACCCACATCAAAATCAAGTCACTTAGACATTCTAATATCCATATAATTATTCATTCATAAGTCACGCTACGTAATCACCTAAACCAGTAGATGGAACCTCAAGTATACCAACTAGGATACAACTGAAATCGTTAAGACTTTCTAATCAACTAACTTCCACATGATACATCTCAGACAAGTCTAAGTTGCCACCACCTACCGGCCTACACCAAAACCTGATACTTGTTAGCTAACACAACCAGAACAATTTGTAGAAGAAGGAGAATGGCTACTAACTTATTTGATTACCAACTCAAAGAAAATAGCACAACGTGCTCAAGATCTTGATTTTTACCATCAAGGCACAAATCAAAATTGGCATCAGTCAAGTGTAACCGACTTTAACCAATAATGATGCCGAAAGATACACTACCGACCTTTCCACAAAGCACCCGAAAGGAACATTGAACCTAAAGCTCTGATACCAAGTTGTAACTCCCCAACCCGAATTTAATGGTTAATAAAGGATCAACCCGATCTGGTTCGTACGTTAATTGTGAAGTGTAGTGAAACAACCTAAATAATGTTTCTAGTCCATTTTTCTTATTATGTAACGTTACTCTTATTAGCATGCGATTCTCATTTTATCAACTACGTGATAGGACCCAATGGAAGTTCCCCCAAGGCCAAGTAAACGGAGCTACTAATCGTAAAAGCATGTAACTACTTACATGTATAACGCTCTCAAAGTACGAAACATCATGCAACCAGTCGTAACAAAAGAGGGATGTGATCCGAATGCTCAGTGGGATTATATACAAATGCAGTATAGAAACGAAAGACAGAAAATGATACTCACACGCTACACTACATGCATGTGAAAATACGTATATATCTACATATATACTATGGAAAAATCACGTCCCAATATATTAAACCGTTTTATTTTTTAAAAACGTTATTTGAACCCTTTTATCTTCCTCTTCCTTACAAAATAATCATTTTGTATCTTAAGCATAGGACTAGAATATTCTTCCGTTAACTCACCCAATTGGATAATTTACATCTGTTGGGGAAATCCTTTCATTCTCTTTCAAAAGTTTATTTCTCAACGTTATTAACTCACGTCGAGTTATTAATTATTACTTAAGACTCTCTTTCAATGCATACACACACACCATGTTTAGAACATACTCATTTTCCTTTGAAAGCTTTATATAACACACGTTTGTGTTTATCATGATTCAAACCTCATTAGGTAGCTCAAGGTTCTAAAAAACGCGGGGCGTGATCGAGACGTGGAGGCCAAGCCTTAAGCCTTAGAAGCCTAGGCGGGCCTTAGGCGCAAAAAGGCGTGAAAAGGCGTTTATGCCTTTTTAATATATTTTAATATTTTTTAACCATAACAAGGGTATTAAAATACTAAAATTGTGCATATCGTAAAAATATGTCTGAATATTTGCAAATTAAAATACTATTTGATTATTTTGGATGAGATAACGGTCCGGTTTGTAAAAGAATCTTTAAAAGGCGATATCGTTTCACTAAAGCCTCGTTGTTTTTAGAGAAAAAGTGCACCTTAAGGGTTTTACCAAGCATAAGGCGTGAAAAGCTTAAGGCGGAGCGTTTCTCCCAAGCCTCAAGCCTAGGCGGAGCCTAGGCGGAGCCTAGGCGGGTTTTTTATAACAGTGAGGTAGCTTAAACATCATTATATCATCTTATTAAAGCATCCCATGATGCCACATGAATATTAAGCATTTCATGCGTTATTCTAGCATTAGTAAATCAATGAATTAATGCCATTCAAGTATGCACCTTTCATGAATATTCGATCCATTACTTAGCATTATCTTTAGGGATTTCGCCAACACACGCACACACACACACACATCACAACACACTCACACCCACGGTTTCACGGAATTTCACCGTCTGGCACCGAGCGCCAAGTAAACTGCAGTTGGTTTGGGGTCTTTCACCACTAGGGACAGCATAGCCCTGCTTAATTATTTATTCCGGCATCATCCAATATCATTATCTTGCCAATGTGTTCAAATTTTTCATAATGTTTACATTAATTTACCTTTTTCGAGCCAAAACTAAAGTCTTGGACTTAACCGCCCATTTTCCCATTATACTTGGAAAATCATTACTTTCTCCTTAAGTCTTTTATTTTACACACGTATTGATTTTATACCAAAAATCATTCACGTGTTAGGACTTAATTCAATTTCACCCATACTAGTATAAAAATATTCTTTAACATTTTATTTCGTAAAATGTTCAACTTTAGGTAATTTATCAATTTACCCTTTATTTATCAAAATTTGCAGTTTAATTTCTTAACAAGTGTCATTTCCTGAAAACAATCATTAAGTTTCCAACATAACATTTTAACGCTTTAGCCGTTTTTAACACTTGTTTACATCACGCTTTTCCCCAACTTTCATACTTGTCACTTCAACAATTTTATTTCATGAAATTGCATTATTTACACTAGACTAAAACCTTCCCTTGTCTTACTTTATGTTTAAACCCAATAAGACCTCTTCTAAAGCCGCTCACATATTTATTCACAAATACTAGGAGTCTATATGCATAGAAAATGTACTATAGATGCTAATCCTATCGACGGATTAAACAAGTATTTCTTTCTAGAATTTTATACTTTTCACAACGACATATTTCAAGTAAGTAAGACATTCTTAACTTCCTTAAACTCGAAAATGACCATTTTAATCACAAGGTCCTCCATTTTACAATAAACTTGAAAATATTTATTTCATAAATATTTGACAACATTAATCGTTTTTCACATTTTTATTTCATAAAAATGTCCATTATACCTTTTTACTAGGATTATACACAAATCATACTTTCTTGCATTTTTAGCTCAAAAAGTGTCCCATATTTCTATTTTTTTTTTTAAATATACACAATTAATATTTTCCTACATTTATCTCCCGTAAAATGCACATTTTCAATCTATCATTTTATTCATAAGAATCCTACCCTCAAAACTCAATAGTAATAAGACTACTATATACATTAAATAGAGCCTCAAATATAAGGAGTAGGTTTATCCCACCTCAAACACTCCAAAAAATGGTGGTGTTGGTGAAGAAGACGAGTGACTCCCCCACCTCCAAAGGTGGCCTTAAAGGGAGTCACACAAAACTCCGCCATAAAAGCTCCAACAAACACTTTCAAAATGCTCAGCAACCGATCTCTTTTTTTAAGAACACCCCCCTTCAAAACACCCATCAAAACTTCCAACAAATATTTTCTTCAACTCCCAACAATAACTCTAATATTTCCTGTCATATTTTAACGGTGGAGATATAATTTTTTTCTAGTGTTAAGCTATTTCCTAAGGCCTTTGATGGTTGTATGCAGTGAGCCCTTGAGGAGAAAATAAGAATGGTCTCCCTTTGTACTAACACCCCTCGTCCCGTTAATATATATACACAATGAGGTCATAATAGTTGATTCAATAAATTTTGGTCAATAGTGGCAACAAATTTGTAGAACTCTTGACTTGATAAGTCTCTTTCATTTGTCCTTAACCTGCTTCATTTTATCTTACTTGATTCAGAATACAGGTCCATGTACCAAAACGTGTAGCAGTGTCCAATCAGTAAAGAAGCAGGAATATTTTCCTTTTTGTTGCATCCGTGTTGCCTCATTTTATCCCAAGACAAAAAGCAATGGTCATAACATACATATATACACATACCCACGTTTCTTTCTTTTATGCACAAAACAAAAATCAAAAGGTTTTATCATATGTTCCACCTGCCTACTATTTTTTACCAAAGACCAACATGTGTTTGACTCCTCTTGAAACCAATGAACCAACACTCTTTGATGTTGTTAACACATTTGGTATCACCTCCTTTTACTAGAATTATTCCCACAAAAACACAATTGTGTCACTTTCTCTCTCATGTCTTATTTATTTTTTTGAGACTTTTAACTTGAAATTTATCTTCCTTTCATTTTTTGGGGGGCTAAAAATCATATTTATAATAGTCCTTTGGCCTTCCGAATTGTCTTGTACAAGGCGCGCAAGAATCGGGACCTCTGTACAAAAATATTTTTTTTTCGATTTTTCTCTTCATTATAATATTCTATATATTTTTTTGAGTCAAAAAACATATTCACATTATTTTTTTAACCTTCCGAGACGTCCTAAACAATACGCGCAAGAAACAGGACCTCCGCGAAAGACATATTTTTTTCCGATTTTTCTCCATCTGGTAATATTCCTTATATTTTTGTGAGTCAAAAAATATATTCACAATATTTTCTTGACCTTCCGAGACGTCCTAAACAATACGTGCAAGAAACACGACCTCCGCGCAAAACATATCTTTTTTCCTATTTTTCTTCATATGGTAATATTCCTTATTTTTTTTAGAGTCAAAAAACATATTCACAATATTTTTTTGACCTTCCGAGACGTCCTAAACAATACGCGCAAGAAACAGGACCTCCGCGCAAAACATATCTTTTTCCGATTTTTCTTCGCATGGTAATATTCCTTATATTTTTGTGAGTCAAAAAATATATTCACAATATTTTTTTGACCTTTCGAGACGTCCTAAACAATACGCGCAAAACAGGACCTCCGCGCAAAACATATATTTTTCCGATTTTTCTTGGCATGGTAATATTCCTTATATTTTTGTGAGTAAAAAAATATATTCACAATAATTTTTTGACCTTCCGAGACGTCCTAAATAATACGCCAAAAACTTGACTTTCGGAGTGTCGTGCGTCGTCGCGCAATTAGTACTCAAGCTTGCGTAGCGTTAATCGCTTGTCCGAATCACGTGAGACTTAACCAGAATATTTAAAATAATTATACGGACACAAATTATAACTCATGTGTGTACATGCAACGTAAAAATATCATAAACGGAATGTCGCTAAATAAAAGGATAATCGACATGTACAATTTAAAAGTGCGGGTATTACAAATAGGAAGGTCGGTTGGCTATGACGGTGTCACTATATTCGTAATTTGATTCATTGATTTAAATTGTATTAATCGCTTAATATAATTAAATGACAGAAAAATAATAATTGGACTTATAGAATAGTGACCGGTTCATGTGGGCAATTAGTGGTAATATATTTTACTTGCATCGTAATATATATCTCGTTTATTTAAAATACTCTATTGTGATGTTTATCATGTATAATGCTACTGTCTGGGTTCACGAATCTTAATTAAGGAGAGTAGCTAGTATTCATGCGATGGGCTATCACCTATTGCGTTGACTAACTTTTCAGGTATAGCGCTAGAGTAGCTGTATAGGAGTGATTGGAAATATTTTTGGAGATGCAGCTGGAGGATTATTTTAGATGCTTTAGTAGTTTAGGATTACTTTTCATTCCGTCGCTTTTATTATGAGACTTTTATTTGTGGATTTGGTAGGCTAATCAGTTCCACAGTTGTTTATGTATTGAGTCAGATATTCATAGATGGAGTGTTTCATTTTGGTTTAATAATATATTTGGAGTTGGGTTTTAAGAGATAGCATGGTGATGGAATTTTAATATTGCATGAATGTTTATATGGATGGGATTAAATTTGAATATTATCTTGTTGGCGGCGGTTGGCCACCTCGCTTGCCAGAATACGTGGGGTGTTACAATGGTAACCTGAGTACGCATCCTGAATAGTCACCCGTTCATAACTAGCTGTGGCGTCACCCAATTGATCGATCTGACAAAGGAGAGTTATCTTTGGTACACTCTCCTACTTTTTTTTACTACTACTGGGTTTGATAGACATTTAGATAATTGAAGTTATTTACTGGTCCTTGCCTATAGATGTTTTCTTACTTCCCCTTCCATGATATTTGACTTTTATAGGGTTGTTCGATGAGCCTTTTGCATGATCGACGAGTACGTTGGGTCTACTTAAAGTGGATGGCACATGACTTCAGGATTGATCCCAGGTGTATCGTAAGGTTGCCAAGCGAACACGTCTTGCTTTTCCTTCAATGTTAATTCGTTCTTCTCTTTTTGAGTCGGTAAGTAATCTTCCGACAGGAATTTCTTCTTTAGGTGTAAATCATTGACATTTCCTCTTATAATGGTTCCATAACCCTATATGTGGGGGCCACCATTATCTTTTTTACCCTAAATCTATTATACTTTAGTTGATATTTGGATGGTGTAACTCCATCCTTGGTCGGCTTAGTGGTGAACTCTTTCTCATTTTTCTTTTCTTACTTGGGCCTGATGGTGATGGTTATATATTGTCGAACAATAACCTAATTTCACCTAATATACATTATCCCCTGCTCGGTGATGCATTCAATCTTCCGGTGATAAGTAGAGGTCAAATCTTATATAATGTGTAGCCATACTCTTCCAAGGAAAGCATTGTAAGGAGAATCAATGTCCATGACTAGGAATTCAATTAACTTCGAGATATTCCTAGTTCAGATGGTCAGTACCACTTTTCCCATTGGCATAATCATCTTTCCAACGAAGTAGACTAAAAAAATGGTCGCTTTTTTTAAATCCTCCATCTTGAGATTAAGTTGGTTGAAAAACTTCAGATACATAACCTTCGAGGAGCTTCCATGATCAACTGGTAACTTATCCACATCCTAGTTTGCAATCTTGAGCATGATTACTAGTGCACCATGACGTAAAGTCCTAACTCCGATTAGGTTGTCCTTGAAAAAGTACCACTTAAGTTGTTTAATTCAAGATTAAACAGTCTAAATGGCTCCGAACAGTTTTTTGAAGAAACTCTTTTCTTAAAACAAACAGCTAACACAAGATGTGTATAAAAAGAATTATGAACGAGATATTTCAGATATTATGTATCCTAATTTTGAAAACCAAAACTAAAACAGT
The DNA here is from genome assembly GCA_949130495.1 of Sambucus nigra. Lineage (NCBI taxonomy): Eukaryota > Viridiplantae > Streptophyta > Magnoliopsida > Dipsacales > Adoxaceae > Sambucus > Sambucus nigra. Next base: position 145,420,102 of record OX422222.1, on the reverse strand, counting down.
TTTTTAATCAGCACGCCAAATAGAGGGGATGAGAGGAAGATTAAGTACTCAAGTGTACAAGGATTTTAATGTGGTAAAACTCCCATCCAATTGGGGAAACATCCATGGAGGTCTCTACACCTCAAAATAAAAATTCACTAAAATAGAGTAGTAGATTACAAACTATTTAACAATCTAAACACACAATCAGACCTAATCTAAGTTCAAAAATTATACCAACTCCTCTGGATTATTCTGACTTCCCCCAAGGCTCTAATGTTGTAGATATTCTCTCAGCTTTGTAACTCCACTCCTTTTAGCTTTACGTCGACTCTTAAAGTCCAAAATCTCTTTACCAACCCCTTTTAGTGTTATAGTGTGAAAGCGTTGTGATGTGACGGGTCTAACACATGCATGCAACTCACATACACTTATTACAGACATAATGATTATCAAATTATAAACGAAGTTCTAATATGCAAAAGAAATTTTTGAATTCAGTTTGACTGAAACTCTCAGACTTTGGATCTTTAAATTTATCCACAAATGAAGAGGGAATCTTGTTATATAAAAGAGCTAAGATCCTAGACACTTTCTTTATTCGAAAATATACAGTTATTTTACAAAATGTGAAATATATGAAAGTGTAAATCCTCAATCAAGATCTTAACTAGATCTAAGTCTGGATATTCTCATAAACTGAAATCAAAAATGATTTTGTTGGTTTAGGTTTTGAAAGCAACATAAAGGTTTAAAAACAACCAACAAAATAGAGATTTCTCAAAATAAGAAATCAAACTCAGTAATATCTACGTGATATGTATCATAGAGTCTCAAATCTCAACATTCTAAGAAAGAAAATGAGATCAGGACTTCGTGACTTGGTTGGGCAAGAGATTAAGAACTAGAGAGATGGATCTTCTCAAAACTCAAACTAACTCAACTCACGTAAGGATTTTCAGGTGACAATTTTTCCGGAGTTGGTTTAGGGTTTTCTTTTCTCTCTCTCTCTCTCTCTCTCTCTTCTCTCTTTTTTTCTCTCAGAGGTGAATTGATCCAAAGATTGTAAACGTTGCACAAATGGCTCTTATTTATACTAGAGCATGGAAGGCTCTGGAAGGCCACGGAAATCAACGGCCAAGAATGAAAACAAATGATCAAAGTAAATCTAACGGTTGTCTATGCACCGATATCAAAACACTGATTGGTTCGATAAGCTAACACTTGGATCAAGTTAGAAGACATGCAGATCATTGATAATATTGATCCAATGGTTTAAATAAGGTCTCAGTTATGTGAGTAAGAGAAAACATATATCCAACCGATATAAAACCAACACGTGTAAGGCTACGATGGACTAAAAAGTGCGTATTTTTGAAGATTGGAAAATTTAATTTTTTCCCACAATATTATCTAGCGCTTTTGGATACCCAAGCAAAGTTTTAGGAACTTAGAAATATTATAAAACAGCCCAAAACATTATAAAATCCAATTTTAAATGTGTAAAAATTATTTTAAAAATTATTTAAAATATCCCAAAAATTGTAGAAAATCATTTTGATGGGATTAAACTCACACACACCCATATTATGAAGAATGCAACACATAAATGCAATCCTAGATGAGGTGTTGGTGTTCTACCTTTAGGGACTTTTAGAGGAATTCATATGTAGAGTTTGAGGCTCTTTCGTAGACTAGGATATGACTCAATTTTATCACGATTTCCAAACTAGACAAGCGTTTATATAATATAGATTTAAGTGAGTCAAAAATATAAAGCGTTTCAATCCTCTCCGAAGACTATGTGCTTAATGTAATTTTTTTATGTCTGCTAGACATCGACAGTTGCCTGCGGGATGTTTTGGCAGGTCGATTTGTAATGCTTTCATCACCATAGCGACTTTCTTCAACTCCATCTAAATGGCGTCACCTTGAATCTGCTTTGGGGTTAAGGCACCGTGGATAACCAAAAACTAATGTCCTATCATATCATCATTTAGGACATTATCGGAGAACTAATCGTCGTCAACGCTCGAGGCACAGTGGACAACCGTAAACTGGTGTCCTATCTCATTATTTTCTAGGACATTGTGGGGCTTCTAGTCGATGATAATAACAGCTTTGGCGCCCTTTTTTTCCATACAATTTCTTAAGTGGCTGGCTTGAGCCAATTCTTCCAAATGGGACCTCACAGTTATCCATTTTGTGCCCATGTTATTTATGATACGTGCAGCTAAGTGAGTTCTCTCTCTTTCTCATTTTCCAAACTTAAATTCCATAGCAGCCGTCATGAACCAAAATCTCAATCCGAAACCACCTGATCCACATAGGGAGTTAAACAAATCGTTTGCTTCCATCTTATGTGGAAACCAAAATCAATCAAACCTCTCTCTCAAGGCCTTGTCCCTACACAATGGTGAACCAGCACCGCTCTTCTCTGAAGAAGATATCTCTTCCTTAAGACAAGCCATCTATGGATTCCATCAGAAAATGTTTTCTAGACTTCTCTTTAAAAGCAGCTTTTGAAATGGGGCTGATTGACCATAATCACATTCTCATTAAACTAAACTGTGAAGAGGATTATTTACGGTTATGGTTACGTGAAAGGTGGTATTTTTTTAAAGCCCCTCTAAAAATCTCAAAATGGTCACCAGATTTCAACCCATCCATTGATTCATCTATTTACCCTATCTGGGTTTTTCTCCCCTTACTTCCTGTTCATTTGTTCAATAAAATTACTCTTTTCTCCATCACCCGTTGGTAACCCATTAAAACTGGATGAAGCTACTGCTAATGTCTCATGCCCCAGTCAAGCCAGAGTTTGTGTTGAAGTTGATGTCTCAAAAACTCTTCCAAAACGTATCTGGATTAAAAATGGGCACAATGGTTTTTGAGTCCTGCTAGACTTACCGACCCTCAACACACACTTAGTACCCATATGTTGAGTTGGACAGCACTAATCATTCCAATTAGATTAAGAAGTTTTCTCTACATATTTTTTACATGGGAGGTTTGACTTTAATTTTCAAACCTTTTTTTTTTATAGTTAGAAGAAATAGTTTTTAAAAATAAAAGTAAAAACCCTCCAAATGTACTCAAAATAATTTTGAAAAAAATAGTTTGTAAAAAAATGAGTTTAAAAATAAGGGGTGTCGCTGGCGTGAATCTTTAAAAATAATAGAATATTGGGTAAATGGATGTTTGAGGGACTAAACGAGTTAAATTTTTTTTAAAAAAATAATAATTTCTTAGTAGAATTATTTTAAAAAAACATTTTTTTATTGAAAATACAGTTTTTTAGTTTCGCCATTGATTAGTACCGCAGACGCAGACTCGCATTCAACAAATGATGTGGGTCCGGGAATGTGAGTCTGCGCCAGCGGCACTAATCAATCACGATATCATATCAAGAAATATAATTTTTATTATTTATGAAAAAATATCTTTTTAATTTAAATTTTAATAAAAAATTATTTAATTTTAATAAAAAAAACTGTTTAATTTGATGTCTTAGATTCGCAATTTATTAGTGCCGCTGACGCGGAGCCACATTCAACAAATGATGTCAATAAACATAGTTTTTTTTATAATGAAAAAAATATATTTCTAATTTTAATTTTAATGAAAAACTATTTAATTTTAATAAAAAATTTGTTTAAGGGTCCGGGAATGTGGGTCCGTACCAACGACACTAATCAATCGCGGTATCATGTCAATAAACTGTTTTATTTATGTTCGGCTAGTGTTATTACTCTTGGTTTTATAAGTTAAAGCCGTTTTTTATTATTATTCTAGGATAAAAAATTGTTTTTGTGACGTGTCGTGTCTCGTTTTATTTTGGTCGCGTTCGTATTTGGTTTAAAAAAATAATATATTTTGTAACGTGTCGCTTGTAAATGAAATCGTATTCGGGTCAGGTAAAAAAATTATTTCGTGATGTGTCGTGTCATTTTTATTAGGTAAAAATAAGATTTCGTGTCATGTCGTGCCATTTTTATTTTCAGCGCATTCATAATATTTTCTCATATGACAATATTATAAATTTGTAATTTGTAGGATGAGTTATTATATCCTTTCCTCTTTAGGAAAATTTGTTTAAAATTTATTAACACTTATTCACAACACAACATCACATATGAATAAAGGTTTTCTATTAGAGATGAAAAAGAGTAGTTATGGCATGTGCATGTATTGGTTGATTGAAATGGAGTGCCAAAAGAATTCTTGGAGTGTCAATATAGGTACCCTATATATATGAGTGATGCTAGGCATACTGGCCCTTAGCACACACTTGGTATTAGTATTGGGTATTCAACAAGGGGTGTCGCTGACGTGGATCTTTAAAAATAAAATAATATTGGGTAAATGGATGTTTGAAGGACTAAATGAGTTAAAAATAATTTTTAAAAATAAGGGTCCCGCTGACGCGAACCTTTAAAAATAGGAGAATATTGGGTAAATGAGTATTTGAGGGACTAAATGAATTAAAAATAATTAAGTTTAAAAATAAGGGATGCCGCTGGCGCGGACCTTTAGAAATAAGAGAATATTGGATAAATGGGTGTTTGAGGGACCAAATGAGTTAAAAATAATTAAGTTTAAAAATAAAAGGGCGCTGGTGACGCGGACCTTTAAAAATAAAAGAATAATGGGTAAATGAGTGTTTGAGGGACTATATGAGTTAAAAAAAATAAGGGGTGCCGTTGGTGCAGACCTGTAAAAATAAGAGAATATTGAATAAATGAGTGTTTGAGAAAGTAAATAAATTTAAAAAAAAATGAAAAATAATGACTATTGGGTTTGCTAGTGTTGTCCCTAACATGTTTTTTATTTTTTTTATGTCCGGCTAATGTCATTATAAACTGAAAAAATCAACAAAAAACCAATAAAACAAATATTTGGGTTTGCTAATGCTGTCCACCTCAGCAGTTGGTACCAAATATGTGCTAAGGGCCGGGTAGTATATCATTATTCATGGTTTTTTGGCAACCATTATTTTATGAAAAGATGCCCATATACTGCAAACAATGCATGCATGCAGGACATGATACTGTTGATTACTCTATGATGACAAAAAATGTTCCAACAACTATTAACCCTATCAAAGACAATACCAAGGGTAGCGAAGCAATTACTGCCAAACCTACATCTACCAAAATGTCATGGAAACAAAAAATTTCAGTTGAGCCATATAGTTCAAACCCTAAATCTATTTCTACAAAAGCTCGAGATCCAATTCCAACACAGGCCAAACATTCCCAGAATAATATGCAAGTGAAGTTGCTTACAAAAATTAATCAGTCAGATGCTACTGCAAATATGGAAAAGGATATTAATCAAAACAATACTATTTTGGCGGAGAAAGATACTATTGAAGAGGGAGAGATTATTCAAGACACAACTATCTCAGAGGAACGGATTAAAGATGGAAACTTGGAGAAGTTTAATAAGTGTGATATACCCAAGCTTATAAAAGTTCCTACTAACCCCACTTTTTTGGCAGGCTACAACTTATCACCCAGACCCAATACAAAATCCTGTGTGACTATTACGAGAGACAAATGGAAATCTGCATGGGCCTCATATCCAAAAGAAGAAGTGGTGAATAAACAATACTTCTTTTCAAACAACTTGGAATTTTCTAATCTTCTGAATGAAAAAAATCCTTTATTACAGAAATAGGAAATGTTCTCTGTAGTTCAAAGGAGGAAGAAAAAAATGAAGGACAAAATTTCTCAACAATATCCCATAGCTACTAGATCAGCTAGTAAGATTACACATAATGAAGATGCCACTATTTCCCAATGATTAGACTACTATACTGGAACATCCGAGGTATTCGATAATTCTCCTTCTATACGTAGACTAAAGCGCATTATTAAAAAAATACTCCACTGGTGTTGTAGCATTGATGGATCCCAAGATTGACGAATCAAACGTATCTAAGGTATGTAGGAAAATTAATTTTTTAGGGGGTAGTAGCAAACTAAAGTAATAAAATTTGGCTTTTGTGGAAATATGAATGGGACATTGGCTTTGTTTACAATTTTGATCAATTTATCAGAGTTAGAGCCACACGTGATAATTTCGATGCTCCAATCCTTTTCTCTGTTGTGTATGCCAAATGTGATAGGCGAGAAAGAGAATATCTTTGGGGCCAAATTTTAGATATTTCTCGTAACTTTCAAGAGAGATGGATCATAGGTGGAGTTTTTAATATTGTTTATAACCAAGATGAAAAATTGGGAGGCAATGAGATTGATCATAGAGGGGTAGAAGATTTTAATGATACTTTGAGACGATCTGGGACTTGAAATCCCATTTTTTGGATCTCGCTTCATGTGGTGTAACAACCGTGATGGATTTGTTAGAATCTGGGCCAAATTAGACAGAGTTATGGGAAACAATGAATGCTTTCAACTAGATTTAAATACCTCAATTGAGCACCTTTTTAGAATTAATTCAGATCACTCCCCCTTAGTAGTTTATATTTCTTCTCCTTTAGACAAAGTCCCCCATCCTTTTAGATTTTTCAATGCATGGTTTAACCACCACTCCTTTATCTCCTTGACGTCTATGGCTTGGACAATCCCTCAAGTTGGTGATCCTATGAAAATTTTTGCTTTAAAGCTCAAACACACTAAAACAGTAATTAAACAGTGGAATTTGAGTACTTTCAAAAACATTGGACAAAGAATTAATGAAGCGGAGGACCTTCTGTTAACATGGCGGATTAAATATGATGCTGATCTGAGTGTATCAAATAGAACCACATGGAGTAAAGCCAGCCTAGAATACAACCTCATGAAGGAATCGTATTAGAGGTAAAAGCGAGATTTAAATGGGCGGAATTGGGAGACTGCAACTCAGGGTTTTTCATGCGTTGGTTGTTGGAAAATTGGATTTAAATGGGTATTATAAAACTGTCAATTAGGACAGATTTTTGAGTAATTTTGAGCTCAAATTTAGGTGGGACTCACACTAAAAAAATTGTGGGACCATATACGAACGCGTTCACCTCCGCAAGGAGATTAACATAGTATATTCATATGTCCAATTTTAATAAGTTATGAATGATATTTATGTCCCCAAAGTGACTCACAAAACAATGAAAGTTAATGAATTTGGTGTGTTTTAACTTTGTCCCACATTGGAAGAGTAGTGGAATTTTGATGAGTTAATAACACCCCAAGTATGGACTAAGGCTTGGATGCCTTGGGGGTATCCCAACTCTTTGAAGAGGAGATGACCTAAGCTATGCACGGGTTGACTTTCGGTCAAAAGTCCACGCGCGCGTCCGGTCGGCCGGCTCGATTCGGCTCGGGCTATTTAACTTTATGGGCTTTAATTATTAATTAATTACGAAATTAATTAATAAAGCCAACAGTTAATTTCGTTTAACTGATTAACTGTTTTTGACAGTTAATTTCGGTTGACTGTTCCAACAGTCAACACAAAAGCTATAAATTAAACATTCCCCCGACATAATTGACTACTGAAAATTTGTCCTCCCATAATTCCAAATTTATGTACTGCATACATTCCTGCATATCATCTCTTTGGTCTGGTTGAGTATAAACACAGAATTGTGTTCGAAGAAATTAATCATTGTTGTGCTACTTGATTAATTTGGAAATCCGTTCTATCTTGGGAGACAATTATTCATTACCTTTGGCACTTTGTGGATGGAATAAATTTGTCTTAAGGACACTTTTCTAAACAAGGCTCGGATTATTTCTTCTATTCTAATATTATTTCTGCAAATTCTAGTAAGTGATTCATTTCTATAATTCTGTTTCAATTCTGTCATTATATTAATTGTTCATAATTCTGTACTATTGTTTTTTATAAATAGTAGACATAACAATCTTAAGACAAATTTACAGTTCTACTGTTTTTAGTGTACAAAAATTTTTTATTACAGAAATTTATTTGTTGGAAATAAATCTGCTTTGACAGAATAAAATGAATTAATTTACTACTTTATTGTAGAAATTAGTAAAACAGTTTTGATATAGAAATTAATTTCTATACTGTTTTTATATTCTGTTTTAGAAAATAAAACAGTTTTGATATAGAAATTAATTCTGAATTATTATTTGAATTCTTTTGGAATTCATTTATTGTGAATTATTATTTGAATTCTTTTGGAATTCTTTTGGATATGAATATTTCTGCCGTTGTCTCTGAATGTAACTTGGTTGGAAATACCAAGGAATGGTGGGTGGACACTGGAGCCACACGACACATTTGTGCAAACAAATGGATGTTCTCCACCTATAAGCCTTTGGAAAATGAGGAGAACCTTTTTATGGGAAATTCTTCCACTTCTAAGGTGGTGGGACAAGGAAAGGTTGCTTTGAAAATGACTTCTGGAAAGGAACTTACTCTCAACAATGTTCTTCACGTGCCTGATATCCGAAAGAATCTGATTTCTGAATCTCTCCTTACTAAAAATGGTTTCAAGCTTGTGTTTGTGTCTGATCGCTTTGTGTTGTCCAAAAATGACATGTATGTAGGAAAGGGCTACCTAAATGAGGGGCTCTTTAAACTGAATGTTCTTACTGTAACCCCTAAAACATCTGTTTCAATGAATGAAATTGCTAGTTCTTCTTACTTGATTGAGTCATCTAATATTTGGCATGCTAGATTGGGACATGTTAATTTTGATACATTGCGTAGATTAATTAACTTGGAATTTTTGCCAAAATTTAATATTGATAAAAATCATAAATGTGATATTTGTGTGGAATCTAAATTAGCTAGATTACCTTTCCATTCTATTGAAAGGACAACTGAACCTTTAGATTTAATTCACACCGATATTTGTGATTTGATATTTGTTCAAACTAGAGGTGGGAAAAAGTATTTTATTACTTTTATTGACGATTGCACAAAATATTGCTATGTATATTTGTTACATAGTAAAGATGAGGCTATTAAGGTATTTAAACAATATAAGAATGAAGTTGAGAATCAATTAAGCAAAACAATAAAGGCTATTAGGAGTGATAGAGGAGGTGAATATGAATATCCATTTGAGGAATTTTGTTCTGAAAATGGGATTATTCATCAAACAACCGCTCCCTCCTCAATCGAATGGTGTTGCTGAACGCAAAAACCGTACTTTGAAAGAAATGATGAACTCAATGTTATTAAGTTCAGGAGCTCTACAAAATTTGTGGGGGAAGCCTTACTTTCTGCTAATTACATTCTCAATAAAGTACCTCACAAAAAGACTCACAAGACACCTTATGAATTATGGAAAAGTCGAAGACCTTCCTATAAATATTTACGAGTGTGGGGGTGCTTAGCCAAAGTGATGGTTCCTAAACCTAAAAAGGTAAGAATAGGGCCAAAAACCGTGGATTGTTTATTCATCGGTTATGCTACTAATAGCAGTGCATATCGATTTCTAGTTTGTAAATCTGAGATTTCGGACATTCATGTAAATACGGTTATTGAATCGAGGGATGCTTCATTTTTTGAAAATGAATTTTCGTATAACATGACCCGAGAATCTGGTCCTTCTAAAAGGACAAATCAAGCTACTACAAGTGGTACTCATCAACCTATTGAATCAATAGAGGATGAACCAAGACGTAGTAAAAGAGCAAAAATCTCGACTTCTTTCGGTCTAGATTTTCTAACATATTTGTTAGAAAATGAACCTCAATCGTATAAAGAAGTTTTATCCTTACCCGATGCTTCCAATTGGAAAGAAGCAATTAATAGTGAAATTGAATCCATATTACAAAATCATACATGGGAACTAGTGGATCTTCCACCATGTTCAAAACCGTTAGGTTATAAATGGATCTTCAAAAAGAAATTGAAGGTCGATGGATCAATTGATAAATATAAAGCTATACTTGTAGCTAAAGGCTATAGGCAAAAGGAAGGGTTGGATTACTTCGACACATATTCACCGGTAACAAGAATAACGTCCATTCGGATGTTAATAGCAATAGCTGCTATTAATGGACTTGAAATACATCAAATGGATGTAAAAACTGCATTCTTAAACGGTGAACTAGACGAGGAAATTTATATGGAGCAACCTGAAGGGTTTAAATCTCCTGGACAAGAAGGAAAAGTATGTAAGCTTGTTAAATCACTATATGGATTAAAACAAACACCTAAGCAATGGCATGAAAATTTTGATAATGCAATGTTATCAAATGGTTTCAAAATTAATGAATGCGATAAATGTGTTTACTTTAAATACATTCATAATGGATATGTCATTGTATGCCCCTATGTTGATGATATGCTTATCATGGGTAGTAACTTGGAAATTGTCAAAACTACAAAACAAATGTTGAGTAGTAGATTTGACATGAAAGATTTGGGAATCGCCGATGTTATATTAGGAATTAAAATTTCTAGAACATCGGATGGACTTATATTATCTCAATCTCATTACATTGAGAAAGTACTCGAAAAATTCAAGAAGTATGATATTAGTCCTACCAAGACACCTGTAGATGTAAATTTACATCTAGCAAGAAATAATGGTGAAAGCATATCTCAACTAGAATATTCTCGTATTATCGGCAGTTTAATGTATATCATGAACTGTACGCGACCGGACATAGCATACTCAATAAGTAAGCTAAGTCGATTTACGAGTAATCCAGGAAGAGATCACTGGAAAGCTATATTGAGAGTTTTGGGTTATTTAAAATATACTCAAAACTATGGATTGCATTACTCAAAATATCCAGCGGTTCTTGAAGGACATTGCGATGCAAATTGGATATCTGATACAAAAGACTCTAAGTCTACGAGTGGGTATGTGTTTACCCTCGGAGGTGCAGCCGTATCTTGGAAATCCTCAAAACAAACGTGCATTGCTAGATCGACAATGGAATCTGAATTCATTGCACTAGACAAAGCTGGAGAAGAAGCCGAATGGCTTCGAAATTTCTTAGAGGATGTTCCAAATTGGTCTAAACCTGTGCCCGCAATATGTATACATTGTGATAGCCAATCAGCGATTGGAAGGGCACAAAATCACATGTATAACGGAAAGTCACGACATATTCGTCGTAGACACAATACCGTTAGACAACTTCTCTCAAACGGAATTATCTCAATTGACTATGTAAAGTCAAAAGATAATATATCGGATCCACTAATGAAAGGTTTAAACCGAGAGCAAGTTGAAAGATCATCGAGAGGAATGGGTCTAAAGCCTATAAATAAATAAGAATCAATATAGTGGCAACCCAACCTAGCTGACTGGAGATCCCAAGATCTAGGTTCAATGGGCAAACCGAACTACGTTGTATTCAGTAAGCACTGGAGGATATATATTCCTATCCATTCCAAAGATGAGACAGTGCATATCTGCCGCGAAATTAGGATAAGTTATGCTTTTAATGACATCTATATCTTAGTACGTCTAAGTGGGGTATTGCAGAATACTCTTTATGGAAGTCACCTACGTAAGTAAGAAGGGGGCCACTTCTATGAAAATAATGAAAGGCATATTCTCTAAATACTTGCGGAACCAAGTGGTGTTCACGGCCAAAATGAACACAAACGTGAGAACCAACTGTGTTGAAGAATTGTTGTGTGAATACTGTTGTTTAGGTTTACAAAAACGGTTGACGGTTCAAGGACGTGAAGTCTACTGATTAACCAAGTAAATCCGATAGTATATCACTAAGGAAAGTTCAAGGCCACTAGGCTACTTCTCCCGATGCAATAAGTCTTCAGTTTTACTCAACTTGTGTTTGCATCTGCATCAGCATCTGTTTTGTTTTATTTATAGCGATATATCATTCATGTGGGGGATTGTTGGAAAATTGGACTTAAATGGGTATTATAAAGCTGTCAATATGGACAGATTTTTGAGCAACTTTGAGCTCAAATTTAGGTGGGACCCACACTACGGAAATTGTGGGACCATATACGAACGCGTTCACCTCCGCAAGGAGATTAACGTAGTATATTCATATGTCCAATTTCAATAAGTTATGAATGATATTTATGTCCCCAAAGTGACTCACAAAGCAATGAAAGTTAATGAATTGGGTGTGTTTTAACTCTTGTCCCACATTGGAAGAGTAGTGGAATTTTGATGAGTTAATAACACCCCAAGTATGGACTAAGGCTTGGATGCCTTGGGGGTATCCCAACTCTTTTAAGGGGAGATGACCTAAGATATGCACGGGTTGACTTTCGGTCAAAAGTCCACACGCGCGCGCGCGCGTCCGGCCGGCTCGGCTCGGTTCGGCTCGGGCTCGGGCTCGGGCTTGGGCTTATAAAAATCTCCTACATTTTTTGGCCGAATTTATTTAACTTTCTGGGATTTAATTATTAATTAATTACGAAATTAATTAATTAATTAATAAATTGTTGGCAGTTATTGCCAACAGTCAACAGTTAATTTCGTTTAACTGATTAACTATTTTTGACAGTTAATTTCGGTTGACTGTTCCAACAGTCAACACAAAAGCTATAAATTAAACATTCCCCCTACAGAATTGACTACTGAAAATTTGCCCTCCCATAATTCCGAATTTATGTACTGCATACATTCCTGCATATCATCTCTTTGGTCTGGTTGAGTATAAATACAGAATTGTGTTCGAAGAAATTAATCATTGTTGTGCTACTTGATTAATTTGGAAATCCGTTCTATCTTGGGAGACAATTATTCATTACCTTTGGCACTTTGTGGAGGGAATAAATTTGTCTTAAGGACACTGTTCTAAACAGGGCTCGGATTATTTCTTCTATTCTAATATTATTTCTGCAAATTCTAGTAAGTGTTTCATTTCTATAATTCTGTTTCAATTCTGTCATTATATTAATTGTTCATAATTCTGTACTATTGTTTTTTATAAATAGTAGACATAACAATCTTAAGACAAATTTACAGTTCTACTGTTTTTAGTGTACAAAATTTTTTTATTACAGAAATTTATTTGTTGGAAATAAATCTGTTTTGACAGAATAAAATGAATTAATTTACTGCTTTATTGTAGAAATTAGTAAAACAGTTTTGATATAGAAATTATTTTCTATACTGTTTTTATATTCTGTTTTAGAAAATAAAACAGTTTTGATATAGAAATGTTGAATTATTATTTGAATTCTTTTGGAATTCATTTATTGTGAATTATATTTGGAAGAAATTGGAGCACAGAATTTTTTATTCTGTTTTGATTAATTCATTATATATGAATTTTATCATTGATAAAAATTCTATTTTTATAACAGAAATGGAATCACAAAGTACGAACACTACTCCTACGAAACTGATTGTCACCAACACAAATGTGACTGCACCCGTATCTATGCCACACGGGGAGAAACCGAAAAAGTTCATTGGGGCTGACTTCAAACGTTGGCAAGGACAAATGTACTTCTATCTCACTACCTGCCAACTGGGTTGGTTTGTATATGAAGATTGCCCCTCTATTCAAGAGGGAGATGACACTGAAAAGGTTGCTGTTGTCGATGCTTGGATGCACTCGGACTACTTATGCCGAAATTATATTTTGGCCTACTTGGACAAGACTTTGTACCATGTCTATTGCACTATCAAAACTTCAAAGGAATTATGGAATTCTTTGGAAAAGAAGTATAAAACTGAAGATGTTGGGATGAAGAAATTTATCGTTGGGCGTTTTCTGGACTTCAAAATGGTTGATTCTAAATCTGTGATCTCGCAAGTGCAAGAATTTCAAGTGATTCTCCACGACATTCATGCTGAAGGAATGTCAATTAGTGAAACTTTCCAAGTTTCTACAATTGTTGAAAAGTTACCACCTTCTTGGACTTTGTTCAAAAACTATCTCAAGCACAAGCGTAAGGAGATGAATGTGGAGGAGTTAGTGGTCCGGCTAAGAATCGAAGAAGACAACCGTGAGTCTCAAAAGAAAAGTGGGAAGAATCCGATGGAAACAAAGGTCCATGTCGTTGAAGGTCCTAAGAAGAACAAACGAAAGTATGATGGGGAAGGCACTTCCAAACATAACAAGAAAAAGTTCAAAGGCAAATGCTACAATTGTGGTAAACCGGGACACCGCTCAAGTGAGTGTCATAAGCCTAAGAAGCAAAATAAAAATAACTCTCAAGCAAATGTGACTGAGGGTGAGAATATCACCAATGATTTGGCGGATATGAATCTTTCTTCCGTTGTCTCTGAATGTAACTTGGTTGGAAATACAAAGGAATGGTGGGTAAACACTGGAGCCACACGACACATTTGTGCAAACAAATGGATGTTCTCCACCTATAAGCCTTTGGAAAATGAGGAGAACCTTTTTATGGGAAATTCTTCCACTTCTAAGGTGGTGGGACAAGGAAAGATTGCTTTGAAAATGACTTCTGGAAAGGAACTTACTCTCAACAATGTTCTTCACGTGCCTGATATCCGAAAGAATCTGATTTCTGGATCTCTCCTTACTAAAAATGGTTTCAAGCTTGTGTTTGTGTCTGATCGCTTTGTGTTGTCCAAAAATGACATGTATGTAGGAAAGGACTACCTAAATGAGGGGCTTTTTAAACTGAATGTTCTTACTGTAACCCCTAAAACATCTGTTTCAATGAATGAAATTGTTAGTTCTTCTTACTTGATTGAGTCATCTAATATTTGGCATGCTAGATTGGAATATGTTAATTTTGATACATTGCATAGATTAATTAACTTGGAATTTTTGCCAAAATTTAATATTGATAAAAATCATAAATGTGATATTTGTGTGGAATCTAAATTAGCTAGATTACCTTTCCATTCTATTGAAAGGATAACTGAACCTTTAGATTTAATTCACACCGATATTTGTGATTTGAAATTTGTTCAAACTAGAGGTGGAAAAAAGTATTTTATTACTTTTATTGACGATTGCACAAAATATTGCTATGTATATTTGTTACATAGTAAAGATGAGGCTATTAAGGTATTTAAATAATATAAGAATGAAGTTGAGAATCAATTAAGCAAAACAATAAAGGCTATTAGGAGTGATAGAGGAGGTGAATATGAATATCCATTTGAGGAATTTTGTTCTGAAAATGGGATTATTCATCAAACAACCGCTCCTTATTCTCCTCAATCGAACGGTGTTGCTGAACGCAAAAACCGAACTTTGAAAGAAATGATGAACTCAATGTTATTAAGTTCAGGAGCTCCACAAAATTTGTGGGGGGAAGCCTTACTTTCTGCTAATTACATTCTCAATAAAGTACCTCACAAAAAGACTCACAAGACACCTTATAAATTATGGAAAGGTCGAAGACCTTCCTATAAATATTTACGAGTGTGGGGGTGCTTAGCCAAAGTGATGGTTCCTAAACCTAAAAAAGGTAAGAATAGGGCCAAAAACCGTGGATTGTGTATTCATCGGTTATGCTACTAATAGCAGTGCATATCGATTTCTAGTTTGTAAATCTGAGATTTCGGACATTCATGTAAATACGGTTATTGAATCGAGGGATGCTTCATTTTTTGAAAATGAATTTCCGTATAACATGACCCGAGAATCTGGTCCTTCTAAAAGGACAAATCAAGATACTACAAGTGGTACTCATCAACCTATTGAATCAATAGAGGATGAACCAAGACGTAATAAAAGAGCAAAAACCTCGACTTCTTTCGGTCCAGATTTTCTAACATATTTGTTAGAAAATGAACCTCAACCGTATAAAAAAGCTATATCCTTACCCGATGCTTCCAATTGGAAAGAAACAATTAATAGTGAAATTGAATCCATATTACAAAATCATACATGGGAACTAGTGGATCTTCCACCAGGTTCAAAACCGTTAGGTTATAAATGGATCTTCAAAAAGAAATTGAAGGGCGATGGATCAATTGATAGATATAAAGCTAGACTTGTAGCTAAAAGCTATAGGCAAAAGGAAGGGTTGGATTACTTCGACACATATTCACCGATAACAAGAATAACGTCCATTCGGATGTTAATAGCAATAGCTGCTATTAATGGACTTGAAATACATCAAATGGATGTAAAAACTGCATTCTTAAACGGTGAACTAGACGAGGAAATTTATATGGAGCAACCTGAAGGGTTTAAATCTCCCGGAGAAGAAGGAAAAGTATGTAAGCTTGTTAAATCACTATATGGATTAAAACAAGCACCTAAGCAATGGCATGAAAATTTTGATAATGCAATGTTATCAAATGGTTTCAAAATTAATGAATGCGATAAAAGTGTTTACTTTTAATACATTCATAATGGATATGTCATTGTATGCCCCTATGTTGATGATATGCTTATCATGGGTAGTAACTTGGAAATTGTCAAAACTACAAAACAAATGTTGAGTAGTAGATTTGACATGAAAGATTTGGGAATCGCCGATGTTATATTAGGCATTAAAATTTCTAGAACATCGGATGGACTTATATTATCTCAATCTCATTACATTGAGAAAGTACTTGAAAAATTCAAGAAGTATGATATTAGTCCTACCAAGACACCTGTAGATGTAAATTTACATCTAGCAAGAAATAATGGTGAAAGCATATCTCAACTAGAATATTCTCGTATTATCGGCAGTTTAATGTATATCATGAACTGTACGCGACCGGACATAGCATACTCAATAAGTAAGCTAAGTCGATTTACGAGTAATCCAGGAAGAGATCACTGGAAAGCTATATTGAGAGTTTTGGGTTATTTAAAATATACTCAAAACTATGGATTGCATTACTCAAAATATCCAGCGGTTCTTGAAGGACATTGCGATGCAAATTGGATATCTGATACAAAAGACTCTAAGTCTACGAGTGGGTATGTGTTTACCCTCGGAGGTGCAGCCATATCTTGGAAATCCTAAAAACAAACGTGCATTGCTAGATCGATAATGGAATCTGAATTCATTGCACTAGACAAAGCTGGAGAAGAAGCCGAATGGCTTCGAAATTTCTTAGAGGATGTTCCAAATTGGTCTAAACCTGTGCCCGCAATATGTATACATTGTGATAGCCAATCAGCGATTGGAAGGGCACAAAATCACATGTATAACGGAAAGTCACGACATATTCGTCGTAGACATAATACCGTTAGACAACTTCTCTCAAACGGAATTATCTCAATTGACTATGTAAAGTCAAAAGATAATATATCGGATCCACTAACGAAAGGTTTAAACCGAGAGCAAGTTGAAAGATCATCGAGAGGAATGGGTCTAAAGCCTATAAATAAATAAGAATCAATATAGTGGCAACCCAACCTAGCTGACTGGAGATCCCAAGATCTAGGTTCAATGGGCAAACCGAACTACGTTGTATTCAGTAAGCACTGGAGGATATATATTCCTATCCATTCCAAAGATGAGACAGTGCATATCTGCCGCGAAATTAGGATAAGTTATGCTTTTAATGACATCTATATCTTAGTACGTCTAAGTGGGGTATTGCAGAGTACTCTTTATGGAAGTCACCTACGTAAGTAAGAAGGGGGCCACTTCTATGAGAATAATGAAAGGCATATTCTCTAAATACTTGCGGAACCAAGTGGTGTTCACGGCCAAAATGAACACAAACGTGAGAACCAACTGTGTTGAAGAATTGTTGTGTGAATACTGTTGTTTAGGTTTACAAAAACGGTTGACGGTTCAAGGACGTGAAGTCTACTGATTAACCAAGTAAATCCGATAGTATATCACTAAGGAAAGTTCAAGGCCACTAGGCTACTTCTCCCGATGCAATAAGTCTTCAGTTTTACTCAACTTGTGTCTGCATCTGCATCAGCATCTGTTTTGTTTTATTTATAGCGATATATCATTCATGTGGGGGATTGTTGGAAAATTGGACTTAAATGGGTATTATAAAGCTGTCAATATGGACAGATTTTTGAGCAACTTTGAGCTCAAATTTAGGTAGGACCCACACTACGGAAATTGTGGGACCATATACGAACGCGTTCACCTCCGCAAGGAGATTAACGCAGTATATTCATATGTCCAATTTCAATAAGTTATGAATGATATTTATGTCCCCAAAGTGACTCACAAAGCAATGAAAGTTAATGAATTGGGTGTGTTTTAACTCTTGTCCCACATTGGAAGAGTAGTGGAATTTCGATGAGTTAATAACACCCCAAGTATGGACTAAGGCTTGGATGCCTTGGGGGTATCCCAACTCTTTGAAGGGGAGATGACCTAAGCTATGCACGGGTTGACTTTCGATCAAAAGTCCACACGCGTGCGCGCGCGCGTCCGTCCGTCCGGCTCGGCTCGGGCTCGGGCTCGGGCTCGGGCTTGGGCTTAATTAATTAATAAACTGTTGGCAGTTATTGCCAACAGTCAACAGTTAATTTCGTTTAACTGATTAACTGTTTTTGACAGTTAATTTCGGTTGACTGTTCCAACAGTCAACACAAAAGCTATAAATTAAACATTCCCCCTACAGAATTGACTACTGAAAATTTGCCCTCCCATAATTCCGAATTTATGTACTGCATACATTCCTGCATATCATCTCTTTGGTCTGGTTGAGTATAAACACAGAATTGTGTTCGAAGAAATTAATCATTGTTGTGCTACTTGATTAATTTGGAAAATCCGTTCTATCTTGGGAGACAATTATTCATTACCTTTGGCAGTTTGTGGAGGGAATAAATTTGTCTTAAGGACACTGTTCTAAACAGGGCTCGGATTATTTCTTCTATTCTAATATTATTTCTGCAAATTCTAGTAAGTGTTTCATTTCTATAATTCTGTTTCAGTTCTGTCATTATATTAATTGTTCATAATTCTGTACTATTGTTTTTTATAAATAGTAGACATAACAGGTTAATCATAAACACAGTAAATTAACCATTCACAAAGTTAAAAAAAGAGATGGAAACTGGACTAATTCTGTAGAATAAGTGAAAAAAGAAGTGTGTGATCATTTCAAAACCATCCTGGGAGAAACTTCTGCCTTAGCATTGGAAGATGATTTTTTCAAATGTATCCCCAACTTCATTACTGGGGAGATAAATGAAAAGATGGAGGCCATTCCAACCTAAGAAGAAATCAAATAAGTGGTATTTTCGATTAGCAAGGATATTGCAGTCGGTCCTGATATATTTAATGGTTTCTTTTACTAACATGCTTGGGATATAATCAAGAAAGATCTTATTCAAGTTGTTCAGTCATTTTTTCTTGTCAGGAACCTTCCTATTAGATGGACCTCAACTAATATCATTCTCATCCTAAATCCCTCGAAAGTTTCTCAGACCAATTAGCCTTTGTAATTTTTCAAATAAAATTTTAACCAAAATCATTTCAATCCATTTGGGTTATATTCTTTCGAAAATTATTTCTCAATATCAAACCAGTTTCATTAAGGGGAGAGAAATCACGAAAAATATCCTCCTTGCTCAAGAATTGATGAAATTTTTTAATAATAAAGTGCATGGGGTAAATGTAGTCTATAAACTAGATATATCCAAGGCCTACGACCGTCTATCTTGACATTTTATTATAAAAACTCTTCGATCTTTTGGTTTTGGAGAAAAAATTATTGCCTGGATTTGGAGATGCATTTCAGGTTGCTAGTATTCTATTTCGATTAACGAAAAACTTTGTGATTTCTTTGCTTCTAAACGAGGAGTGCGAAAAGGCAACCACTTATCTCCAACCCTCTTTATCATAGCTACTGAAGTTCTTTCTCGAGGCCTACAACATCTTATGGAATCGGGAGCTAAAATGCACTTTTCTCAACCTCCCACAAGTCTTATTATTTCATCACTGCCTTTTACCGACGACATCTTAATTTTTGCCAACGGGGAGTCAAGAAGTACAAGAGCACTGATCAAATTCTTAAGAAGTACAAGAGCACTGATCAAATTCTTAAAAAGGGCATTGTTTCAAGGAATTACAAATAAGATAAACAACAAATTTGCAGCATAGTCCAATAGACAGCTCAACATGGCAGGTCGTACGATTCTCATTAAACATGTAGCCCAGTCTATGTTATACAACATTATAACTGCCATGGAACCCACAACAACAATTCTTAAAGATCTTAACTGTTCGATGGCTAATTTTGCTTAGGGTTCTAAGGAAGGTACTCACAAGAAACAGTGGGTTAAATGGGATAGAGGGTGCCTTCCAAAAAATGAAGGAGGTTTGAAAATAAGAGCTATCGACGACATTTGCAGGGCGTATACATGTAGGTCCCGTTTGATTGTCCCAAAATTGTAAATTGGATCATTAATAAATTGATCCATTTACAAATTGACCCATTAATTGTGTTTGGTTTCATTAATGAAATGATTCATTAATTGCCCCATTTTAGCTCATGTGCAAAATTTGAAATTGTATCATTTCACAAAAAGGTGAAATGAATCCATTTGAAATAGGAGTAACATAAAGTGCATGTCCCATGTCCCATGTCCCATCTCCCCCTCCCTTCCCCGCTCTCTTGATTGATCTTTATCTTTTTTTCATAGAACCTTAACATCAATTTCAAATTACCAAACATTGTGTAAAATTGAATTTAACTCATTTCAAATTCACTCATTTACAATTCATTAATTCACATTAAACCAATTTACATAATCAAACCATTTGCGCAACCAAACTGGGCCGTAAGTTATGGAACTCATTTTTTAATAAAGATGGGTTATGATCAAAATTTATGCAATCTAAGTATCGTAAGCTTCAGCATAATAACTTCAGGGGTGTTCCAACATTCTCTAGTCATGCCTGGAAGCGCATGCAAAAAGATTTTGACACCGATAATGAGATGGATTCATCTAATAGCTTTTCGCTAAAAAAGGCCTGGAAACTTATCCGTAAAAAATATTGCATCCAATTTTCATTCTCTTCAATTTGGGACTCCCGAATTCCCCTAAAAATTTTAACTTTTATGTGTAGACTTCTTTATAATGGTTTACCCCTAGATGAAAACATTAAAAATCTCAAAATCCTATTTGTTCCAAATGTAGGTGTTGTGTGTTAGCCAAAGAAGAAGATCGAGACCACCTTTTTACAACTAGTGAAATTGCCTTGGAAGTTTGGAATTTTTTCCAAAACAAAATGGGTATAAATTTCAATTCATCGACGACCAAAGGTAAACTCATTAATTGGTGGCTTTCGACCCGGGGCAAGTCCATTAAAGCAACTCTTTGCAAAATGATCCCTTCGTTTATATGCTGGAGGATTTGATGTGCGAGGAACCAAATGGAATTTGAGAATATCGCCATGAGGTCGAAAAATATCATTGATTTAATTCGAGAGGACATTTTCGTTGCTTTCAAAGGGAGACCTTTCCGAGCTACCATTTGTCCCTTTTATGCGGATTTTTTTAGGAATTTCGAGTGTCATGCAATTCATAATCTTGGACCTTCTTTCATCTATTTTCTCACTTCTTTTCTTTCTATTTCCATGCATTGCCTCCGTGAGAGGGATGTGCTCTCACTAAATAAATAAATTTTATATTAAATAAAAGTTCCTTAAAAATGGTGTTGATCGTTTGGAAAGCCTTGGCAGGATCTAACTTGTCTCCATTTTTTTATCCTCTTCGAGCGATGGATCGTTGTCATTTCGAGTGATGATGACCACATCTCCCACCTTTTTACATTTCTCTATACATGACATGATGTCGTCGATGTTGTCTGCTTCCTTCTTAGTGAGAGACTGATGCAATATAAAAATATTGGGAAACCTAATGAACCGAGCAGTGAAGGCCTGCATGAGCTGCTTAAAGTTATTAATTGACCCGTGTGGCAGTTTTTCAAACCATTTTTGCATGATATCCCCTAGTTTTTCAAACCACACTAGATGGGAATATGATGCACATGAGAGCTTCGTTGTTGTTGTTTCATAAGGTCATATCTTGACCCAATTCTTCCAGATATGATTTAAGGGCCTTGAAGTTCTTTATTTTGTTCCCATGTCTTTGGGACACGCGTACTTAAGTGCACTGTTTATCTTATTGTGTCTCCCCTGCCTTATTTGCCCACTTGAGTAATTACTAATCCTTGATTTAACTTAAGATCTTGTAAATTAGTTCCTTGAAAACGGTCTTTGAACTGCTTCCAACGAATCATTTTTGAACTGCTTTCTATTGTCTGAGATGAGGGTATTAGTGTCCGACCTTGGCTAGGGATGCGGCCAGTTATGTCAAGAGATGTGACAAGTGTCAGAGATTTTCCATCATCCCTCACCTGCCTCTATTTTCTATCACATTTCCCTGGTCGTTTGCTGTTTGGGGAATTGATTTGGTAGCCCATTGCCCAGGGCAACTGGGAACTACAGATAACTCATAGTGGGGATTGACTACTTCTCAAAGAGGTTTGAAGAAAAGGCCATGATTACCATCACTAAGACGAAGACCTTCAAGTTTATTTGAAATAACATCATTTGTAGATATGGTCTGCCTCATACCCTCATCCCAGACAATGGAAAATAGTTCAAAAATGATTTGTTTTAATATCCAAACAAATCCTGAATACCGAAATATTCAAACCAATCCTGGATAAATTAATATCTAAACAAATCTTGCTCTCAGAGCTATATCCATAACCATCGTACCATTTTCATATCTGTATATGAAACAATCATAAGTACACTCACTTGACAATTTAACTAGCTTTTCCTTTGCTTTTGTCTGGTATTTGTTCAATCAACTCTTCTTCCCTTCCTATCATTCTTACAATATTAGTATCATCATAAGAATATTAACAATCCAAAGAATGACTTAAACATAACTCAATCCATAAGCATCATATAATTCCGTTCAAATCATTGAACACAAATGAAGTTCCATCTAAATTCATGTTAATATATTTGACATATCCAAATTATAGACCAAACATATATTCATTTCTTCTTCGTAATTCAATCCTTATCATATTAGTATTCTAATGCAAAATATGGCACATCATTTCAAGTTTTCTAGAGCAAGATAGGCTCATTTATTTACTACATAGCAAATCTGCCCTATAGGTCTTTTATCGTTCATTCAACTTCCAGGAATTTTCATAATTTTTCTACATCATAACTTTCTATGATATTTCACCCAAAATCAATAAACATATTGAACAATAGAAAATTAAAGTTTCATAATTTTTAAGGTTCCTTTGCCATGTCAAGCAAAACATCGAACACATGGCATGCAAACTTTTACCCTTAGGGCAGATTTTATACCCGAACTTCAAACTCTCACCAAAGATTCATTTCTTAGTATTTTCACATGATTTTCAAATATGTCACACATATATGAGTCTATTTTCATTTCCAACTAGAATTAATCAATTCTAGTAAGTATACAAAAATATGTGGAAGTTTGAATAAACAAGGTTAGTAAATGAAGCGATTTAAGGGTTTACACATTTAACTTTGTTTAAACTCGTATCTATTCATACGTATACCTCAAAACATGGAAGTTTAGTAAAAAAATGATGATTTTTATCATTTCAATCAGTAATATAAGAAAAATAACAAGATTTACGGTTAAGATTACCTTCGAGACTTTTACGTAATTTCTACGAATTTTTCTCCAATTTTTCTCCTCACTTTTTCTTCCTAAATTTCCTAATTCTCTTTCCTCAAGGTAAAACTCTTTCATGGCTGCTTTTGGCTTAAGGATAAGGTTATTTAAAAGTTGTAAGGTCGGCCAAACCAGCCTACACCTCCAACCAATCAATTTAAGACACTTGTTGGGTATACAGGACGAATTACCACTTAAACAGATGGACAAATTTTCCCTTGGTTAGTAATTTCGGTATAAATTCTTACTCGAACCTCCGTTTCATACACCGTTTATTGTGTTACAATCATAACTCACCTATCTACAACTATATAGTTTTCACCTCAAGTCAATTGTTATTTTATAAGGGTCAAAACTAGTCTCCAACCTGAATATTTCTACCGAAACTTCAAAATTTTGTATTTGTAACTAATTCGATATTTCATGCTTTTCTGAAGGTAGGATTAAACTAAAAATAATAACTTAACATCATATATATTAATAACACATTACTCGTATCACATAAGCCAAGCATGATTTAAGCATAATTAATCATAATTACATTCAGATTGTCACAGAAACGTCTGAGCATAGTTGGTATCCAATGGTTCCTCGGCCTTGTCTCCTGAGTTCATGACATCAGCTGTCGGTACCCCACTTGGAAATCTATTATGAAATTCCCCCTCGGTCATGGCTGAGATGGGGATAGTTGTTTAAATGGGGGGGGGGGATAAGCAATAGTGACTCTCAGCTCCTCAGGGACTAATTCATTAGCAGGCAGGTCTTCCTCATCAGACTGAGAGCTCGCACTGTCGGCCGTACGAAAGTCGTCAGAAAGAACCTCAACCTCGTCAGAGTTTGTGGCTCCCGTCTCGGGAGTACGAGAATCAAACACTCTCATGGCATGAACAAAAGGTCGGCTTCAACCGAGACCCTAGTCGAACCCCTAGATGATGAAGGACTATAACCATACGAAGACGAGATATCAATAGCATCATCGGTCAGAGATGAGTTTGCACTCATTATATCTCCACTTATGATAATTGTTGGGGGATGACTTATGGAAGGAGCCTCTCGTCTCACAACTATAGGAGGACATGATGTTGGAGGATCGTCTCATCTCTCAACTATAGGAGGTCGGATAACAACAAGAGGAATTGGGAAGATGGGGCGCAAAGGAAATGCCTCACCCTGGCGTCTAGCCTCGGCTTGGGCCTCGTACTAACGGATCTCACTAAAGATCATCTCCCTAAAGTCTGGGAAATGGTCAGTCAACTTGTACAGTTCCCTTAACATTCAAGGGAAGAGTTTCAACTTAGAGCTAAAATGACCAAACATTTGCAAACAACTTACAAGTTTGACCGTGTTGACCAAAGAACCAAACAGGGAAAATAAACCTTTTTATCTTAAGAACTCAAGAACACTAAATAGCAGGTTGCCAAAGAAGATGATCGGCGTTGGACCGGTGACTACACTATGACTGAAGAAGCCAAGAAAAGTAAAGGGGAAACCGTAAAACCACCTCTAACCAATAGAACCACTATAAGGTGATCCAAAAATAACCTAAAACAGTTGGAGAAGATCACCGAAAAAGCTTAAATTTATCAAAAAATTATAAAAGCCTACATTAGGACAATAAAAAACTTAAAACTTGGAAATGATGGAAATAAGGGGTACCTGGAGGAGATGGACGAATAGAGAACCACATGAACCCCTAATGCTTGCCTGGAAAACCTTGGACAAGAATCTAGAGAAAAAGAGTGTACGTGCGACTGAACAAGGGAGAAGAATGAGAAATGTTTAAAATATTTTAAATACCAACAATGATAGGGATCAATTCTCGAAGCACCATCATTAGGGTGCAGTTCCCATATTGCACATATTGCCGCCACTTCTTGAGCAGTACGATAAGCCCATGACTAGTTGACAAGTGTCATCTACTAACAACTATTAACCAGTTCACATCCGACATGGAAAAGATGTCTTCTCAGTATTAGAACTCAAACACTTATCCCCTAGCCTCCACACATTGAAGGCTAAGGGTGATTGATATGCCCAAGTGTACCCTCGTCACTGCCTGGGACTAGCTCGGCCCCGACCGACCTTATAGAGCCCACCTCTCGTAAGAGATCCAGCAAGAAGCAGTCTCGATCATGTCCTGCCAAGCCGAGACCATAAACCATCACCATAAACCTACTTGTATCGTCTCGTTTAACTTCCCAACAGTCGAGATCTCCTTAGTTTAGTCATATGCTCGTCTCCGCCTGATGCACGTCAGCCGAGACCCCACCCAACAGTCATCGGTAGACGACCAGCAGGACCTTGGGGGTCTCTTACTCGGCCAAGCCGACACCTCCATCACAGTAGGACACATTTGACACCTGGCAGGGCGCGTGGAATGGAGCACCCGCGGGAGAGTGCACATGGATTGCGAGCCCCACGTGGATATTACCATTGCAACAACATCTCCCTCACGTGTGAAGAATATCTTGCAATTATGATTTGCATTCACTGATGACAGGGGGTTACAATACATTGGCCACTCCATGTTGTACATGGCTATTGCATATTTGAGGTGCACATTGCACCACCCTAGCCATACAAATATTCACACCTCCTACCATAGGGAGGACCTTAATTCGAAACCTTACTGAACCCCTACTGAAATTATAGCGTAGAGAGAGAAAGCTTGAGTGATCTGTATCCAAAAGCTATTAGAGCCCTTTCTTAGTGGAATTCACTCGCGCGTACACACACAGTGGAGTAGGCCTAAATAGGCTGAACCACTTATATACTGTCTTATCTCCTCTTTATCTCACCTCCTTCTATATTTACATATTTGTTTATACTCCATTGTTATACTCGATTGAGCTTGCTTATTTACATTGATTTGGTAATACCATTTATGCTATCATCAGTCTTAATCGTCTGGAAATCCTTGACAAGATCTGCCCTATCTTAATATTTTGATCCTATGCTCTACTTCTTGTCCCCTCTTTTGGGGGCACTCTCATTATCGCCATTCTTGGCCGTCTTCGAGTAACTGTTGTCATCCTGGGTAATAGTGACCATATTTTCCACTTTTGCGTATTTCTCTATACGTGACATGAAGTCGTCGATGTTGTCTGCCTCCTTTTTAGTGAGAGACTGATGTAACATAGAGATGTTGGGCAACCTAATCTTAAATGAGGCCACATTGATCCTTTCATATCAATCTTTAAACTCGTTGTAAGTTTTTTAGTACCGCCTAGCATATTCTCATAAGGTTTCATAAGGATTTTCTCTCATAACGAGGAAAGAATCCATTTTCTTGGGATAGACTCGACTGGTGATGAACCGAGCAGTAAAGGTCTTTAAGAGCTGCTTGAAGTTGTTGATCGGCTTATGTGGCAGTTTTTTAAACTAATTCTGCGTGGTATCCCCTAAATTGGAAGGGAATATACGACACAAGAGAGCATCATTATTGTTCCACAAGGTCTTAGCCTGCTTCTACTAATGTACATGGTCAATGTGGTATATTTTTCTATCATAGATTTTGAACTAGGAGTTGTAAACTTTTTTGGGAGGTTCTGGTTCTTAAGTTGCCCTTGAAAAAAAAGGACTTCAATTGAGTGACGAGGGCCCTCCTGTCCAGTTCCTTGGTTGATCTATCCCCACGATTAGCAAAGTGTTGATCAATCTCTTTTTTATGAGATCACAGATATTGTGTTTGTGATGTCCTTCCTGATCTCATCTCGTCGGACGACTCTCGTGCTCAGAGTTCTCCTGATCATGATGTGGACTCCTTCCTCGCCTGCGAGTTTTACTTGCCTAAGGGCTAGGGATTCAGCTATAGCGCTCGCGCTTATCTCCTCGGAGATCTCGCTCAATTCTTTCTAGACATCGCTGTAGATGTGCATTCTCCCCAGCGTGCAACCTCCTTTTTCTGACGGAGCTGTTTTTCGTATGCATTGACCAACCGTGAGATCTCGATGAATCTAGGCTGCTCTGCTTAGAGAGTTACTCCCCGGGTCGATAACGTGCATGGTAATCGTCATGACTCCTGTGGCTGGAGGCCCATTACGATGATTGTCGTTAGATGATAGAGGTGCACTGTGCGCGTGGGACATGGCTATTTGTTGGTTCTAATTGACATAGGAAAAAAACTCATTTTTCACATACGATGCTAATTATATGTGGAAAATCCCACAATGAAAGATTTCAAAAGATTAAAACCAGACATAATGAATAAGTCACACAAACAAAATCACACAATACAAGCATTTACATAGTTCGACAATAACCTATGTCCACGGGGTGTTTCTCTTTGTCTTACTACTATGATTACAATAACAAGAATTATATGCCCTTTTTTTGAGGGGTGTGTGTTATATTTATAGAGGTCACGAGGAGATTCTGACGTGTAGGACTCTGAGAGCTTATTAGTTGCTGCCATAGTTCATTTGAGCTGATCAACTCCGATATTCAATGTGATTGATTTTTCTCTCGTCCTTATCTCAAATTGTGAACGTCTATACCCAGATGCATATTTAGAGATAAATTTTGTTCGCTTAATGTATACCTACTTTAAAACCTTCAAGTGAGGTAGAAAAGAAAAAGTGAAAAAAGAATAACTTATGTCCATAAACGCCTTTCACTAAGGCCATCCACAATGGGTCCTCTAATCTCATTGTGGATCCTTTAATTTGGTGATTTTTGACTCACAGTGGGCAACATAATCTGTATAATTTGGAGGGGAGCCGCTTAGCATCCCATAAGTGTAGAGGAGGGATAACGGATCCTGTGGAGTGACAAAGACGGGAAACATTTGTCCGCCCCATGTCAGAAGGACAACAGTTATCCGCCCCATGCCCAGAAGGACAACAGTTGTCCATCCCACACTATATTTAAATAATTTTTTGTGCAATGACTAACTTGTCACATAAGCCAGGTGCAAGACATTTGTCCGTCTAGTTAGGCACAAAAATATTTTCCACCCCACATTTATTTTTAACGAATTTACATTACGCCACTCACCCGTTAACTCATCCCATAAATTCATAACTTTATGAGATTCCATTTCGAATGGACTAGCAACCCTTAAAAACTAAAACTAGGATTGTTGTGATAGCCAATTCCAGGTTGTCACCTCACCTCCCACACACAAGAAACACTGTACCAGTACAGAGAGCAAGGGACCCACACGTCATTATTCCAAAACCCCATCGCCTTATTCGTCCTTTTCACCTCCACCTCCAGTCACACACCACTACACACACACGCTCGCTCACTCTCTCTCTCTCTCTCTCAAAACCCAAAAAAAAAAACCATTTTTGATCTCTCTCACTCAAAACAACCAACAATGGGGTCTAGAATCCCATCACACCAGCTAAGTAATGGGTTATTCGTCTCGGGTCGACCCGAACAGCTCAAAGAACGCCAGCCCTCTATCGGGTCACGCGCCGTTCCCTACACCGGCGGCGACGTTAAAAAGTCCGGCGAGCTCGGCAAAATGTTCGACATTCCGGTTACAGGCGGCCCGCCCGTTTTGAAACCGACCCGACTCTCTTCATCTTCCAATTCCGGATCTTTAAGATCCGGCCCGAACTCTGGATCCGGACCCATGCCCAAAGTCCAACCCACTGGGTTAATTACATCGGGGTCATTGGGTCGGATGTCGGGCCAACTTGTCCCGGGCGGTCCTCCAACCGGGTCGGGTGGTAAGGCGGTGTATGGGTCGGGTGTGACAAGTTTGGGTGAGGAGGTGAGGTTGGGGTTTAAGGCATCAAAGGGGGTAATGTGGGTGGTATTGGTGGTGATGGTGATGGGATTGGTGGTAGGGGGGTTTTTGATGGTGGCGGTAAAAAAAGGGGTGATTTTGGTAGGGGTGGTGGGGGTTGGGGTTTTGGTGGTGGTGGTGGTTTTGTGGAGTTATGTTTGGATGAGGACAGGGTTGTTGGGGTTTTTGAATGGGTACCCTGATGCTGAACTTAGAGGTGCTGTTGATGGTCAATATGTCAAAGTTACTGGGGTAATATATTAATTAAATATACTCTCTCTCTCTCTCTCTCTATATATATATATATATATATATAATTTATATATATAATGTAATGACAAAATGTGACATAGCAGACCCTGAAGGCCTAAACTGGGGTAATATAATAAACATCCTCTCTCCCTCTCTCTCTATTTGTGTTTGTTTGTAGATTAGATATACATGT
Source organism: Sambucus nigra (assembly GCA_949130495.1). Taxonomy (NCBI): domain Eukaryota; kingdom Viridiplantae; phylum Streptophyta; class Magnoliopsida; order Dipsacales; family Adoxaceae; genus Sambucus; species Sambucus nigra. The sequence continues at coordinate 145,390,471 of OX422222.1, read as the reverse complement.
GATGCATCTTTTATTTTTATTGGGTTATAAAAATTGGATGACAGACTAATTGGTGATGCCCAAAATGTGGGTGTTTTGGAATTAGGAAGTAGGAAGGGGAGGTGGTTATAATTAGACATAGGCGTGTAAGCGGTACGGTTTGGTCGGTAAATAGTAGATACCAATACCAAAATCAAACTCTAGATGGTAAAATCAAACCGTACCAGTTTACCACCCGGTACACCAAAATCAATACCAAAACCAAACCGGTTGGTATTTCGGTTTTTTCTGTAATTTCGGTTTTTTTCTGGTTTCGATAAATTCTGGTTTTTTCTGGTTTGGGTAAATTATGTTTTTTTTTGGTTTCTGGTTTCTGGTTTCGGTTTTTTATGTTCGGTAAACAACACTAAAAGTCCCCAAAAACCAAAAACAAAACCAACCAACTTTTTTAAATATTAAAACCAAAACCAACTTTTTTCTGGTTTTGGTAAATTCGGTACGGTAATTTTGGTAAATTCGGTACGGCACGATAATTTTGGTACGATTTAATCTGGTTTCGGTAAATTCGGTACGGTATGGTAATATCGGTACGGTTTTTTCTGGTTTCATAAAATTCGGTACGGTAATTTCGGTAAATCGGTTTTTTAAATATTAAAACCAAAACCAACCAACTTTTTTGCGGTAATTTCGGTTTCGGTAAGACTGGTTTCTGGTATTTTAATATATGAAATCAAAACCATTTTTTTTCGGACCAAAACGGTACGGTACGGTTAAAACTCGTACCGCTTCCACCCCTAATTAGACACAAACCACAATACAAGGACACGCTTATCCCCTGTCCTCAAATGTGTGCCCAAATCTTGTTTAAGTAGAAGTACTGTTGTAGAAATTAGAATGCTAGTAAAAACGGATATGAGTGAATTTAGAGGAAGTTGGGTTATGGTGAGACCTTTAAATCTAGTGTTGAATTTTGTAGTCGCCCTCTTTGAATTTAGCTGAGGATTATCGTCTCACTAAATAAGACAAGTGACAATGTAATGACATAGGACTAACACCTGAGAATACATTACGTGTGAAAGCAAAACGTATTCATCATGTCTAAATTTCAAAGTATCTCAACAGCAAATGGGCTTCAATTTTAGCATTAATTTTGAAGTCATTCGACGGAGACTTGGTTCCCGTCCTTTCCCTTTTATCATATCCGTTGTGATTTAAGTGGGCTAAACTTCTTCCACAACACCATCTACATTGTGCTTTTGAGCGAATTTATGGCTATCCCATTATGGGATGGCAAATGACAAATGGTGGTTTGTCACGTCAGCTTTGTTTCCCACTTGGACCCTGAAGGACTAATCTAGGATATATTATAGCATATCAAGCAAGAGTTGCTGATATACCTTGTGACATAAACATATATAGTGCATCAAAACGAACTAAGCTTAATATAACGACAAGAATTGAGAAGCAAACGATAACTCAATAAGAAGTTTTGATATTTAGTTCCATGATGCAAAAGTGACTGTTAGATGAGGATATCACAAGTAGAATGCAGGTATCTTATGTGATAAAACAATACCTTATAGGTTGTAATGAATGTTTTTTAAAATTGTGATTAGGCCAACAAAATCATCTCACACAACCAACAAAATAGAACCGAATATAATAAAATATATTTTATTGAACTAAATTGCAAGTAGGTACTTCCATCAACAACTCTAATTCTTGATTTAGAGTCCTCATGAACAGCATTTTAGATTGAATTGTAGGTAAATCTTCAATTGAAAACCATCCAAAACTGTGAAAGCTATCATTGGTGAAGATTGTAGACGTTTTGGAGACCACCTCCGAATCTCCACCATGGATATGCCTTTAAAAAACTCATCTTTTGTAATGAAAAGAGCTTAAATCTTGCTCATCTTCGCCTGCGAGAACATAACAAATTATCACTAATAATAAAAATTAAAAATGAATTGAAAATTTCATTTAAAAACTGGCATATATAATGAGCAGAGGTAACTTACTCAGAAACTTGAGGATATCGAATGAAAAAATGTTTTTTTGTACATTGCCCCCCTAAGGTTTCTCGGTTTGAACATTACGCCCCACATATTTTCTTATTTGAGATTCGGCCCCCAATTTAGACGGTTTCCGATTGTTGATATGACCTTTTACTCCTTATCTAGTTACAAAAATACCCATGGTAAGAGTGAAAAATACAAAAAAGTGAAAGACCCAAATCTCTACAATCCACCCTCTACAACCCCCCCCCCCCCCCCCAACACACTGACCTCTCTCTCTCTCTTTCTCTCTCTCAAGATTGGACTCCCCCACCCAGATCAGACCTCTCTAAATTTCACTCATTCTCTCTCCTCTCTTGTCATGGCAAAAGCTTGGCTGGCGGCGAATTTCTTTCTTGCTTCAAAAGCACCACTCGAGGTTAGGGTTTCCCTCACTTTCTTCTTCTAACTTTCTGAAAAAATCATGCATTTTTCTGAAAATGCATGATTTTTGTAGAAAATTCTTTCATTTACTCGGTAATGAATGCATTTATTAACCGTGTTTCTAACCCAGGAGTACTGTGTTTTTGGAGGTCAGATTGCCGGAAAATTGCGTAGGTCATTGTGAAGCAATGAGTATTAACCGTTGGTTCCTCTCCTATCAAAGTAACCCAAAATCGCATCCACCAATTCGCTATATTGATCCTGCACATACTATTCCCTTCCTTTCCCTTCTTGAGATGATAGTTGGGGACCATGTAATCTTCTTTCATTACATCAGTTGGCTTTGCAGCCATGTCCAAGTAACAGTTAACCAAATTGATCAGTTAAGATATCTTGTTGAGGAAATCGTGTGGTCCAAATGTGTTGTTTCTGGCAAAGTGCTATAATAACAATATCTTCAAAGATTGTAAACAACCACCTTAGGCTTGGCAGGTGTGTTTTGCGGAGTTTTTATGAATTCTTGATATTAATGCCTGAGTGGATGTTATATTTATTTGGGGACAGTATGTAGATTTCATGGCCCTGACCGATTTTGATCAAATACTGGGTGTGGTAGAGACTGAGGTAAAACAAATAAATAAATATATTAGGTAAACAGAAGAAGAAAAGGACCACCCTGACGTTACAGCTGATTGTGTCTCCACTCCAGAGACTACTCTCTAGTAGCGATTCCAAAATAAAATCTGGACAATAATATACCCATCTACACTAATTTGTCATTTTACAATTTTCTGTTGTGTTTAGCATGCATTGGGTGTAGATCTGGCAGAAGGGCGAGACTGGGCGGATTTGGATGAGTCGGTCATGGGTTGGGCCAGATATGGACGGATTAATAACGGGTTGGGATTATGTGAGGTCCGGGTTTGGGTCAGGTCAGCCTGTCAACCCATTTATTCATGGTTAAGAAAATAAGAACAATACCGAAAGAGAAACAAATAGAAGAAACAGAAATTTTGTTCTGGGCAGAGAGAGAGAGAGAGAGAGAGAGAGAGAGCTGAACTTAATCTTATATCGAATTAAAAGAAGAAAAGAAAAGAGAACTTAGGTGATATTGTGGTGACCTCACCAAATCTTTACATCTACATGAAGATAAGATCAAATCATATCTCCAACTACCCTGTTTTTTTATAAATCAAGAGAGGGAGTTTGTGTTTAGAGAGAAACTTGTGAAACGCAGCGGAATTTACACATGCATGAACACACGAATAATAATAATCAAACCATATTTTCTCTCAAATCTCATAAATCAATAATAATAATTCTGATTACAAGAGAGGGTCAAAGACCTTATTTATAGATAATTATGAAGGAGGACCAGGGGCTATTATCTAACGTGCACGTCACTCGTCCCTTCTTCGAAAAGCTCGATCCGAGCGCTAAAGCCTTGAACGTTGAAAATGCCAGACAAGTAGTACCCTCCCTTTCTTCGAAAAGCTTTACCATGAACCATAGGGGATATTTGTAAGAGACACCCCCATAAATATTTTGAATATTGTGATTTTTTTTTTATTCTTTTATTAGGGGTGAAAAATAAATTTTGAAACTTTTGGTGCCCAAATAAAATATTTTTCAATATTTTAAAAATTGGGCGCCGCCCAAATTTTTCCACTCCAAAAAAGTCAAATTTTGGACCATTAACCTCTAACCCAAATGGTTTGTCTTTTAAAAATGAGCCAAAGTCGAACAAAATCCCCTTGGGCAGCCCATACTCCTCTTGGCCCACTTTTGCCTTTAAAACCCCCAACTCATTAAAGTAAACCCTAGCTTCAACAACTTCAGCCGTCACCTTCTCCTTCCCCTAACTCACGACCTAGTCCTTGGTCTTCGGCAAGGACACCATCAGCAACCTCAATCCCGTTGTCTTCTCTGACGACCACCTTAGGTGTCGACCTCCTCACTCTTCTCTATATTTGACAACCCATACCTCTGATGATCGTGGCCATACCCTTTCTCTCTTCTTCATCTATTCCTTTGTGATCCTGTTCGCAAGGCTCATCCAAACCTCTGCGTTCGATCATGGAGGTTGCAAGTGGTGAATGAAAAGGGAGGCTGCTCATTGGTTTGACTTTGGCTTGAAACAAGAGGGCCATGGTTGGTTGTTGGTGATTATCGAGCTTAAGTCGACTCCTCCTGGGTTGAACTGGGTTGTGCTGTTGCAATTTTGTTTTGGGAGCCACTCGCTAGAGGCGAGGTGATCAAGAGTGTTTGATTGGCTGGTAGAAGGTGGCGGGAGGGTGGTGGTTAGCTGGGGCGATTAACTGTTTGGTGTGTGTCATCCGACGAGAACAAAGGGATACGAGGGGACAGTGGGGGCTTATCCGAGTCATTGTCGTCACTGCCCTCCTCTTCATGCTCTTCCTCTCTGAACTCATTGGAATCATATGAATCCGAAGAGGTAGAGTCACTAGCGAACTTAGCTGAATTTCAGTGATAGACTTCCGATTGTCACGCTCCTCCTCTTCAAGCTTTGCTACGAAGTCTTCAATCATCGCATAACACTTGCAATTTGTCACCGATACTTGTTATACCGCACAACCGTGTTTGTCCCCCAACCATTCATTGTACCAGTAGGCAGCCTCAGCTTTCCACCGATTGATGTCATCATTGATGGCTTGAAAGTTATGTCGATGTATTGCGGCAATTTTCTCATCCGATGAGGGCGTCGTATACTACACACACACACCAAAAGCGTCGTTGCTTCTGGATTTCGATACACGTTTGTGATGATACCAGTTTGATGTGAAACGCAACGGAATTTACACACACCAATAATAATAATAATAATAATCAAACTATATTTTCTCTCTAATCTCATAAATCAATAATAATAACTCTGATTACAAAAGAGGGCCAAGGGCCTTATTTATATATAATCCTGAACTTGGGGAGCAAGTCTCCTAATTAAAAAGGGAATTAAAAGATAACCTAATTAAAATAGGTAACTAATACTTAATAGTTATCTCTACTAATAATAATAATACTAATAGTAATTTAGATAATAACTAATTAATACTAAAATACTAAAAATAAAAAAAACATGTGCTGAAACTAAATGGGTCCACATGGGGCTCTCATCACACGCACACCTTAGAAACCATATCCCCTAGCAAAGTGGGATTTCTTATACAAAACTCAAAATCAAGAAGAAAATAAAGGGTGCAGTTAAACTAAGAAAATGAATAGCATATATATATATATATATATGCATGTATGTATGTATGTATGTATGTATGTATGTTTGTAGAGAGAGAGAGAGATGCTCCTCTTAAGTTGCAACTTAAAGAATTGAAGAACTGATGAGAGAGGCGGGGAGTTAAGAATAAGAGGAGACAGCTTGGGGTAGCACCTAAACATTTTTATGTTGAACAGGAACGAGTGAGTCTAAGCCCGTTTTCAACCTGCAAAAAAACTCTAGTGGGCTACCCAACTCATTTCGAACCCACCTAAAAAAATAATGGGCCCGAAATTAACTCATGTTGGGGGTGTACATGGGTGGATTATTGCACATGGGCTGTATTTGCCAGGCATAATTGTGTGGTGCTGTAGAGGTCTACTGTGGGATGTCATTCAATTATGCATTTTTTTTGGTCCCTATTGAAAGAGCGTGAATAAGGGATGTTTGTAGGGCTAGGAAATATCCCTTCCTTTGTTGTCTGTTGAGGTGTTAAGGTTTTCATGAAGCCTTCCGGAATTCCCTTGTTCCCTATATGGAGTTTGTTTGAGGTTTCTTTTTTAGTATAACTAGAAATCATGGCAGACGCATTATAATTTTATTTTAACCTTATAAGTTAAATAAATTAATAATAATATCATAATTAAAAATAGAAAAAATAAAAAGCAAATTTACCCTTGTTGCATGTCTTTGAACCAATGTTTTTAATTGCGGTCGCGCAAGGTGTCGCGTTTGGGCTCCAGGGTCGTGTCGTGCATCGCTCAAGCAATTCATGCATTTCAGTTTTTTTGTTAGAAGAACATATAAAATAGCATTTTGAACTGAAATTTGTAAAATAATTAACATGTTAGACTGAAAATTAACATTTTTGGGTCGAAAATTAAAAAAAAAAAATAATATTAACATTTTTAGCTGATATTTTATAAATAAGTTACATTTAGACTGTAAAATTATAAAATATTAACATTTTAAACTTAAAATTATAAAATATTAACATTTTATTTTAACTGAAATTTATTAAAAAAAATATTTAAAATCAAAATTATAAAACAAATAACATTTTAAACTGAAATTTTATAAATAAGTAACATTTTAAACTGATAATTATAAAATATTAACATTTTAAACTGATATTTATTAAAACAAATAAACATTTTAAACTGAAAATTATGGAACACATAACATTTTAAGCTGAAATTTTGAAAATAAGTAACATTTTTGCAATGAAAATTATAAATATTAACATTTTAAACTGAAATATATAAAAACAAGTGACATTTTAAGCTGAAATTTTGTAAATAAGTAACATTTTAACTGAAAATTAACAAATATTAAAATTTAAACTGAAATTTCTAAAAATAGTAACATATTTAAACTGAAAATTATAAAACAAATAACATTTTAGAGTTAACTGAGATATAAATAAAAATGTGAGTTATTGAAAAAAAGTTGCAAAAAAGTGACTTTTTAAAGCTCCCAACCAAAAAGAGTTAACTGAAAAAAAACATCCTGAGAAACGAAAAAAAAGCTCCCAAACAGGAGTTGCCATCTTGGTATCTAAAAAAAAGGGGTAAAAGTAACTTACGAAAGAAAAGAAGGCTGTAGAATGACCTCCGAACTAGATCAGCAACAACAAGGTGACTTCGAGCTCAATCGGCAACAGGTATGGAGCCTTTTTAGGGTTTTTTTAAGGTTATCTCCTTTTGTGAGGGTTAAGGGTTGAGGGTGGGATACGGCTTTTTACACCCTGTAAGTTTTATTAAGGATTAAGGGTGATACAACTTTTTTTTTCTTTAAAGCTCCGATTACGCCGCTATTGCGCTTTTTTTGTGCAGAATAGCGCAATTTCGCGCACTTTTGCGTGACATGTCAGCCAATAGTGCACGCTATTGGCGTATTCCGAAAAAAAACCAGCGCTACATAGCGTTTTTCTAGCGCAAAAGGCACGCAATAGCGTGCTTTTAAAAACACTGCTTTGAACACATTCAAATGTTGATCCAGTATCTATCTGGAAGATGGGATATCAAGCATTGTTAAAATCTAAAATCAGTATAAGGAAAACATTTGACTTGGATAAAACCATAGTTACCGGGATCACTATACTCTCCTACGTATAGTGATCTGGGGTCGTACGATCCGAAACATGGTGGGTTCCCAATTTTAACATTGATGATTATAACTATTATTGATAATAATAGAACTTTTGATTCCAATAACATAATAAATGAGAAGAAAAATGACTTCTAACTAATACTATACGAAAATGGTTCATATTTATTATTAATATACTATAGAATGCAGAGATTATACCCTACATTCATTATTAGTGAACTCTTGTTGGTGTTCTTTTAGCATTAAAATCATACCCCCACTGTACGGTGTACCGGCTCAAGCAACGTACCCCGTACCCGTTCTCGTACCACGTACCAGAGCGACTCATGTACCTGGTAACATTGTTTAAAAAATATTTTTATAGAAAAAATGGGTGATGAACAGAATGCTCTCATTAATTGAAAATCAATAATGAACCAAAATTCAATCTATTAGAGGAGAAACAAAAAACTAAATCAAATAGCAATTTGAATTAAATTGCATACATGACAATACAAATTGCAAAAATAAAATTAACGTTTAATGCAATATAATAATGATCATCAAGATAAATTCACATAGGTGCAAAGATAGGAGAAAAGGCATCACATAGGTATAAAAAGAACATACATGAATTTTTGCAAATAAAAATGGTGTGGAGGTCGCACATCATATGAATCATGAAATTTATTGCTTTCAAGTCATTAGGCCCAAAGCCTTTTGATGCTGTCATATTGCAGTTGCAGTAGTTCCTTTCACATTCCTCAATTTTTATTTTCAAGAGATTTCTCTCTTGGTTTCAGTGGGTTTAAAAATTGATATTTTGACGTGGATGAGTGGCGACAGTTACCCCAGATAATGGCATGACATAAGTTTGGGATTCAGTTGACGTGCTGCAAATTTAAAGGGAATTTAATCAAATTTATTTAAATTTACAGATTTATCCAAAATTCTATATAAATACAGTTTTTCACAAGGGTGTTTTGGGAAACCAAAAACACGACACAGCTTCATCAGGCCCTGCTTTATATAATAGTAGATATGTGCTTTATACTATGGTCTATGGGTTGCGAGTGTTCTTTCTTTTTTTCTTTTCTTTTCGTGCATGTGTGTGTGTTGGCGAGGGGGAGGGGGGTATTTGTAGAGCATGACTCTTTTGTATACGGGGTTCCACCTCGTAATTGCGTGTGCATCATTATACCTTGTAAAATGGAACTATTCTAGTGATGATATCACTATACTCTTGAGATATCTGATTTCAGCCTTCTTACATTCTGTACAGTCCTGTGGGTGTTTGTGCTGCGTCCAAGATAGTTTTCATGTCGGTATCATATATCCTATTTTAGGTGTCCTAAGATCACTTTTAAAGGCATTGTAATGTTAAATTCCTCTACCATCGTATTTTGGATTTGTTATTGATGAGCTACTGTTTTTGTACTTGTATTTATTTATAAGCTTTGACATCAAGATATTTAGACTAGTTTTACGTTTTTTAGTTATACATCGTGTTGGGCGTTATGATTGTGGAATCTGATTTGAAGTTACTGGAGCACGATGCCTTTTGCCTTTTACACAAAAGGAATTTTCCTTTTTTTTAAAAAAAAATTTGGGGGGCTGGGGGGAGGAATATCTATCGTGAATGATTAATTTTTCATTATTTTGAAATTCTGTTCTTCAAATAATTGTCATATACATATTTTTGATCAGGTTGTCACCTGTGGCAGTATTGCTTTGGAAACATCTTTCAACAGGTTGCCAAGGTGTGTCTATGTTTCCACAGAATTGTACGAATACAGAGGATGTGGTGGAAAATCAGCTAATCCTAAGCACCGTTTCTTCTCATGGGGATGTAGACATTCAGAGGTTAGTTTGTTCACTAGATGTGGGATATGATAGTCGTTAATTGGTCAGAGAATCTAAAGCGCTATATATATATAAATAACCATTTATCTTCAAATTACTGTATTATTACCTAAAATCAGCTTCCTTTTTTTGTTCTTTTTATCCTTTTCCTTGTTGATGGGGATTGTGTTTCTGTTGTTATTTTGGAAATTGTTTATTAGTGGTAGGTTATATTACACTTTGCCCCCACAAACTATGGAAAATGTATCACTTTTCTCCTTCAACTATCAGTTTGAACATTTTTTTTTTCATTAACCTCCAAATATATTGTTATAGAGTCCAAATCACAAAAACATAGTGAAAATTTTAATAGAACTTGGGCATGTGCAGGGACGATGTTGTCAAATTAAGCTAAACCTGATTCATTTCATTGAATTGGGTTGAAGAATTTGAGATGGGTTGGCATTGGATAGTTTAAAATGGGCCAGGTTTAGGCTTGAGTTTGGCAAAAATGGAACAGGGTAAACTTAATTTGACAAAAGACTCTATATGTGCCCTCCGGGTGTTAAAATTTCTGTTAAGTTAACCTCAATTGTGATTGGACCTACTTGCAACTAATATAGAAGTTCCAGACAAAACTTACTCAAATTGATAGTTTTAAGGGCAAAGTGATACAGGTGTGAATTGATAGCATGACGCTACTAAATTTTGAACTTAAACTCCTTACAATTACTAATGAAATGATAGCGTGATTATTTGAGATCAGATACAACAAGTACAAAGCTGCTACAAACTGCCTTTTTAGAAAAAGTGATCCTAATAGCTTCCCGTCATCTAAAGCAATACTCTTCAGAGGTAACTAAAACCCTTTTGTTACCTATTGACAGAAATACGTAGCTGATTTTTACATATCGGATTCCCAGTCTGGGTTAAGAGCTCTAGTGAAGGCAGGCTATGGAGCTAAAGTGGCTCCATTTGTTAAACAAACAACAGTTGCTGATGTAACTAACAAAAACCGAGACTTATCTCCAAGCTTTCTACGCTGGCTTGCTGACCGCAGCCTCTCAAGCGATGACCGCGTAATGCGCCTGAAAGAAGGGTAAGCCACTCATTGTTTTTTAAAATCACCCTTTATGAAATGTTTGAGAGTTTACACTTTTGAACTGGGGATATGTAGGAACTGATTGGTTTACCTCTACTTTATTTGTTTGGTCGGGTTGAAAAAATTTACATCTAGGTGAGAAGTATCTTCATCTATTTAGAGTATTATTATTTTTTTTTTCATATAAAATTGTAAGTGTACGCTAATTAGGTGATTTTGGACAAAATAACGAACAGAATTTAACCTCGACTTGGTGAAAATATTTTTCATCCGAAAAGAAGTGAAAGGGATGGAGAGTTTGTTCTTACTTCCGTTTGGGAGTTAAATTGAGAGAGGGAAAGAAAACATTAGTCTTACGTGACTTTCTTTCTTTCCAAAAGTTCTCTAAATTGAAAAGAAAGGGAGAAAAGAGAAAGTTGAGTTAATGAATATCTTTATTGACAATTTTTCCCTTGTTTTTTACAATTTTATTTTACTATTTTGGGTTGTTTGGGGGTTGATCCCCATTTGTTTTGTTGCATGTTATTTGACCCCCGTAATTTCCACTTCATGGACTTTGGTCTCAAAAGTGTCATATTGTTATAAAGTGATTTTTTAAACGATATTGGTTGGTAAAGTCCAAAAAGTGAAGATTGAGGGCCAAACGAAATATGGCACAATACGTGGAGGCTAAAACTCAAATTACCCTGATATTTTCCTTTCTTTTGTTTTTAACTCCCACAAAAAAATTCAACAAACTTTCATCTCCAGGACTCCCAAAGAAAAGAAAGAAAATTACTATGGTTTCTCTTCTTTTATCTTCTCAGCCTTACCCCAGCCTAAAATGAGCTGATTTCATATGACAGGTATATAAAAGAGGGGAGCACTGTGAGTGTGATGGGAGTTGTAAGGCGCCATGATAACGTTCTCATGATTATTCCACCAACGGAGCCCATTTCAACGGGCTGTTTGTGGTCTCGTTGCCTCCTCCCAACCTACGTTGAAGGTCTTGTTTTGACGTGTGATGAAAGTCAGAACGCTGATGTCATTCCCGTGTAGATATTCACAGCTCATCCCAATTTCCATCTTCCACTGCTTATAAGTATATATTGGAAGGGTTATTCTGATGGAAGCATCGGCAAATCATTTTGTCCATCAAGTCTCTATGTAAATGGCTGAAAAAAAGAATAGTAGAAAAATGGTGATCTTGTAGCAAGTATAAATTTATTTACCATGGGTTTGTATGCTTCAATGGAGAGGTAGAAGCTAAAAGAAAAAAGAAAATCCCCTTTTCGGCGCACCTGATCATAAGCTATGTACAGAAGTTGCAGTTGCTGATGTCTGATGGTTTCTTATATGCTCACAGTAATAGCAGTGATTGATTTCTTGAGATAAATTCAATTCTAGATAAATTATGGGAAAAAAGGAAATGTGTTATTTTGTTATTTATGCATTTTTATTAGATTATTGTGTGTTATTTGTGAGGAATGAATCGATGACCATGTTTAGTATATGCTAGAGCCCTTCTTCAGCCAGATCCCTTAATTGGTAGGAAATGTGAGACTAAGAAGAGCATAAATCCACATTTTGAGACAGATCTGTTAATTGTTAGATCTCTGAACAGTCAACACTCATTCATGTAGTTTACTCAATACTGGGATTGAGTTTGGCTATATAGATGCTGAAGCCAAGGTGCAGACCCTTTTGAGCAAGTGATGTATCCATGTCAAATATTTCAGTGTGATTCAATTCCTTTTATTTAATATTAATGACTTAAAATGGTTCATTATATTAATGTCTAATGCATGATGGTAGGAATATGGTCTATTTTGTACTTATTTTAATTGCAATAGTCCACAGGTTGTGTGTGACAAATGGAAGGAGAAATGACACAAATAATATGAAGATGTGTTTATAACAAAGTTGGAAAATAATTTAAAATTAGTTCATTTTCACAAGTTGAAGGGAGTGAAAATAGTTAAAAGTGATACAATCTTATTTTACGAGTTTTTCATGAAAATTAGTTCGTTGGAGTTTGGATAAGAAATGTTTTTTTTTTTATGAAAAATGATAAAATTATGGAATATTTTTTGTATTTATGATTATTGTTTTTATAGAATGTATTTGAAATTAAGCACGGCAAAAGTGAAAAATGAAATAAAATTACTATTTTTTATGAAAAATAATTCCACGTCAATCAAAGGACTCTAAGATGTAGTGCGCCATATGCGACATTAATTAAATTTATTTGTTATATAAACTAATAAGTTTGATATATATACGAAGTATGAAAACATAAAGCTAAGGCCCACTAACATGATTAAGACGGCTCATACGTCGTCTCTACAGTCATGTAAATGTGTTGGACCTATTGTTATCTAGCTTTGTTGCGAGTTCATCTATGATTGTATAAAGTGCATCTCACTCATTTTGGAGTGTTTAAGAGCCATTTATGTTAGACATAAAGTCACACGGGAAAATTAAAGTCTTGCACCATAGTATATAAGATTTTGAGTCTCTACATCCATAATAAATTGGTTTTGGATTGAATGCTCTAATATTTAACATTTCTCACATTATAAATGGCAATATCAAAATTGAGTGCGAAGTACATAGACATTCAACCCTTGATAAAATGGACATGCTCAAATAAATGTTTTTGTAGTTCATCCTAAATATCCAATATAAATTTCTTTAATATAAAAATAAAATAAACATATTTACAATTAAATAGTGTGTAAAAAATATTTGTACCACCGGTAGTGGGGACAAGTCTAGCATAAGATATTCACTAGACCACTAGTGGCAAGCATAAGATATATGTAGTCTTTGATCCACACTAAAATGCTAGGTTTGGCATCGGAATCCTACTCATTCATCAGGGTACGTCACCCGCTTTAGGGTCAGATACTCGAAGCACTAGAACTATAAGAGAAATTAACATATCCAATTCGAAAAATATATAGAAATTATGGGGAAACTAACATAATATATACTAAAATAAACATTATCAACACAATATTTTAAGGGTGGTGCTAAATGCGCCATCAAAATTTATACCCGACACCACCGCACAACATTTTTAAACACAATGTCCAATCATTTTAAAGCATACAATATACTAAAATAAACATTACCAACATGATATTTTAAGGACGGTGCTAAAGGCACCATCAAAATTTATATCCAATACCGTTGCACAATATTTTTACACGCAATGTACAATCATTTTAAAGTATGCAATGGTGTTCAATATAAATTTTTGTGGTGACTTTAGTAACGCCCATTTTTTAAGCCAAGCAATTGTCATTTCCTTGTCTCGTGCGTATGGCAGGCAACACCCAATCTTGTATATAAGTGGGTCATAATGGCCACCCTAATCATTTTGCTATTAAATGATATATGAGAACGGGGTAAGCTAACACTAATTGGACACTGTTGTTACTAGTCGTGAAAAATAACAAGCCCACTATATGCATCATAAACCGTCGTACATAAGTGATCTCCGTTGCTGACTATGCTACTTTGGTAGGCCTAATGGGGTGTGGGGGCGAGGCCATCACCATAAAGATATATGTGAACTTTATACATGCAATCATACTACTAACATATGCTTGCATTGGAGATTGATGAGGTAATTGCGGGCATGCTATTAGATCTCATGGTCATCATCCAATAGTAAAATATCACTATGACTCACCAAGAACGCTGTAAGCATCATTAACTCTATAAGGGAGAGACCCATATCCCCATAAGAAAATGATTTTTATGGGTGGTGTACTTGTGGCCATCCCGACCCTCCTCAGTGTCGACGAGCATGCAGTAAAGTGTGGGCATAATGATATAAATGGTCGTCGTTGGTGATGCGAGGTGTGTGCATGTGTAAAGAACAAATTCGCCAGCCTATTTTAATCAAAACATGCAAAAGAAGGAGCCATATCTAAAGAGATTTGCTAGACGAAAAATATTGCGGAAGACAAATGAGATATGGGATCGAAGATTATGTTACAAAGTGGGAAAATGTTAGGCACCCATCCCTCCCGTTTGGTTTCTCATGGGCTATACAAAATATTCTTTTGAAGAATGTAGCGTGTGTGAAAAGTGTAAAAAGTGAACATTTACATGAATGTGCAAGTATGTGCGTGTGTGTGAGTGGAACCCTCATATCCGCATCATCGTCCGGTGAGAACGAATACTCCTAAGGAGATAAACTAAATAAATATGAACAATTGATTTGAAAAATGTATAAAATTGAATAATATATGAGCGACGTCCCGAAATCGTAACTTCACTATAGAAAAGTGAATATGTGCGAGAGAACTAACTACATAAGTAAAATACACAAACTACATGAGTGAGATATTAATATATGAAAATAAACTAAATGAAATGAGTAAGAAAAAAATTGAATACCAAAATAATTTCAGGATGCCTACGTAGTAAAAAAAGGGTATCAAAGTCCACACTATGAGAATGGTTGAGTCTAACCTATAATCTGAATCTAGCGTTCCTCGTTTGATGTATGAAAAGAGTGTGAAATGTGGTGAAAATATAGAAAAATATGATAACACTTTAAATTGAGAATTATAATTTAAACCTCATCATTTTTTGATTTATAAAAATAGATGTGAATGCATATATGATAATAAAAAAGGTATGATAAATAATATGTAACAACTAGAAATGAAATTCGAACACTAAAATATGAAAATAACATTTTGGTACTAGTAAAACATAAAGGGGTTTGGACCTTCAAGCGCTTTTGAATTCTATTTTGAGCACTTTGTTTGCTATTTTTTTTCCTTATATGGATGATGGTAGTGGAGTGGTGGGTCAAGGTGATGTAAGAGAATGTATGAGAGAATACTATGAAAATGATGTATGCTAAATTCAAAATGGATCCCGCACTCTAATCGAGGTCCTGTGCAAATGGACTAAGGGTTTCTTTATATAGAAAAACCCTAAAAGAAGAAAAAAAACAATTTTGCTCCCTAGGGACCTGCTGGCTGATAGAGTCCCAGATTTAGCGTCCAATAGGTGGGACTGACTTATTGATGAAGTAAGCCTAGTCTGTTTATAGGCATGTGAGGTGTCCGGCCTATAGATTAACATAATTTTTTTTTTGCCATAATTTGCGAACCGTAAGTCTGATTCGTGCATGGGCAGAGCCATTGGAAAGTTAATTTAGAGCTCTGTGATTTTATGGTAGATAATTCCTGGGTGCGAGAGTTGACCAAATTAAAATAGGTTCGGGGAGAGCTCTGAAGGAGGACCAAAATTGTGGGATTGAAGGGACTTTGTTTCGACACTATGGTAGAGTGTAGGGGAGCAAGAATAAGGTGTCTATAGTACCCCTACCACTCAAGTAGGGTACAACAAATGACCTGTTGATTCAACTGTATGAAAATTTATTTAGAGGAATACATTGGGATATTCATTTAGTCCCGGGACAAGTTGTGGGCGCCCAAAATTATTGATTTCACGGTTCGTAAGTTGTGACGACTAAGCTTCATGGTTGTTTTTACTTTGCCTACCTATATATCTATTTCTCATGGGATCCATGTTACGTTGATGTTTTCAAAGGTAAATGAAATAAAATACTTTGTAGTGTCTTTGGGAGAGAGAGAAATGAAAAGGTATTCGATGGAGGGTGAAAAATAAACTAGATGATCTTTCTATAAATCTAAGATACTTTTAAAGAATAAATATATATCTTTTGCTGACAACAATTCAATTGATAAAATACATATTTGACTATCTTGACTCGAATGTTATTGAGTTTATTTTATCATACACAAAACATGAAAAGTTTCATTATAGGGAAGAATATAAATTTAACCCTGAGGCTTGGGGTTAGTTTGATATTTAGGTCTTTACTTTCAAAAGTTGCAAACCTAACCCTCAAGTACTTTTAGTAACTAAAAAGTAACCCTCCATTAGTCTAGAGTTTGAGTAGGTAACACAAGTCAACATATTTTAATGTCATGTTTGTACACATGGCATATGGGAATTTTATTTCATGCCAGCTCACCCTAGCCATTCATTATCACTGTTGAAGTTTTGAAAGCATTTGGCTCTTCATTTATCTCTATCAAAGCAACCAGAATCTCCGTATCTTTACTAAATTGGGAAAATAACTTATGATTTTCCTAAAATGTAATGCCCCGACCCGAATTTAAGGGTTACCCGCGAGTCAACCCGATCCGAATAGAATTGTTAGGTGTGAAGTGCAATGAAACAACCTAGATAGTGTTGCTAGTTTAATTTTATTTTAATTAACATTTCACTTGTTATCATACGATTCTAGTTTCAGGATAAACTACTTGTGGGACACACGGGGAACACCTCGATGCCCAAGTAAACAGAGCTACTAACGTAAAACATAAATAAAATATACTTACTTGTAAAAAGCCCTCAAAATACGAAACCACTCCCAAGTTGCCTTAATAAAGTGGGAACGTGAGCTTATGCCCAATGAGATTTATACAACATCATAGGAACGAATGACAGAAATGAATACTCACACGTTACAACCACATGCATGTGAAAATATGTATATATCTACATATGTAAACCTTTGAAAAATACATATTCCAATGCATTAATCAATTTATTTTCGAACCCTTATTTCTCCAGATTAATTGACCTTAATCTTTTTAAAGATTTTCTTTACTCATATTTAACACTTCCCACTTTATTCAACATACCCGTTGAAACCTTCCCACTTTATGTATGAAACTAATCCTTTATCATAATTTACCCTTTTATTCATTTCCATATCCTTTAATATTTTCATTGAAAATCTCCATTTCAACACACCCAATTTACGTGTTAGAAAATACTTATTAAATCTTTGAAAATCCCTTTTAACAACACATTTTTGTGTTAAATATGGGTTTAACCATTTAGGTTTCTTAACCACCCATTAACTCACTTTCTTTACCTTTTTCCTTATCACATGGACTAGTAAATTTATGCGTTATCTTGTCCATTCAGCCTTTACCGTCTTATTTATTTCATTAATTCAAGTTGGGATGCATTTACACATTTACCACACAATTCATTTCTTGATTCATATTCCACATATCGTTTAACTTTTTCTCGGAATCTTCCTATATAGCATACTTACATGGACTCTATACCGATGGCTATATTCACCATATGCTCTAGCCAGTGGTTTAGGACTTTTCACCCAAGGGCTACGGGCCCTTCTTGCTTTATCTTGGTATCATCCGACTACCTTTCAATGTGTTTTGATATTTTACAAATGTCCATATTACTTTCTTTTCTTTTTACCTGATCGAAGCCAAAACCCAGGACTTTACCGTCCCAATTTGTATTACACTCGAAAATTTATCATTTTTGTGTCCTTTATACTTTAACCTTGATTTTTGATCCAAAATCATATTCATTTAGGACCACTTTGTGTAACACCTTTCCCAACATTTTTATTAACTAAAAATGTTCCACTTCAACTAAAATTACCATTTTACTCATTTATTTCCAAAATCACCTTTTACTCCATTTTCACAAGTGTTAAATTCACCCAAAATACTATTAAGTTATACACACCAACTTCTTAAGTGTTTTAACCTTCTAACACATTTTTACACTTGGAGTAATCTTTTTCTTGATTGGAAATACTTTTACACCTTAATTCCCATTTAATTTCATAAGTGTTAATATTTCACAATATTAGTAAGTTACACCCGCTAACTAATCTATATTTACCCATTAACACTTAATTAGTACCTTTTACCAACACTCATATTTCTTTAATTCTTTTTGTCAAGAAATACATCTACACTTGATACTACTTTTATAAGAAGTACCATTTCTTTATTTAACCCGTAGTCTTTTAATTGCTTACAATTTATGTCCTTTAGTCCTAACTACACATACCTTGAAGACTAAAATCCCAACTTTTATTATTTATTGTTTAAACCCAACAAATCCTGCTACATTGTCCAAACATAATTTTTGCCAATTATTTACCAAATAGTTGTTTATTTTCAAATATGTTATTACATGAAATATTTAACACCAATATTTCTAAAAATGCCCATTTCTACAAAAGATGTCATCTTTCAATATTCCAAAATCTTGAAATATTTACTTATCCCTTATTTTCAACAAAAATCATTTTATTTGCCAATTTTTTTATTTCATAAAAATGTACATTATTTCTTTTTACTAAAAATACACCGAAAGTATATTTTCTTATATTTTTATTTCCGTAAATATTTCCATTTTCAATTTTACTAAAAAATATACATGACTAATATTTTTCTAACATTTTTATTCCATAAAAATGTCTATTTTCAATTTTACTAGAAAATATACACAACTAATATTTTCTTACATTTTCATTCCATAAAAATGTCTATTTTCAATTTTAGTAGAAAATATACACAACTAATATTTTCTTACATTTTTATTCCATAAAAATGTATAAATTCAGATTACTAAGAACACACCATTTTTTTCTTATATTCCTACCTTTAAACATACACAATAAGAATACTACAACATTTAACAAGAGTAGATTACCCACCTCAAATGACTCTAAAATGGTGGTGGTGGCGAAGACGGGTGACTCCCACACCTCCAAAGGTGGTCCTAAAAGGAGTCACAAAAGCTCCACCAATAGTCTCTGTGGAAGCTTCAATATACTTAAAAAATACCTCCACATATACACCTTCTTGCTAAAAAAATGCTCCTCTAAAACCCCCCATAAACCCCACTAACAGCTTCCTTATTTGTATTTCGTGGCTCTATATTTCCTTGATAGTAGGAAAATGAGTATATTATGGTGTGTGTATAGTTTGAGACTCTAAATGGTGGAAGGCAGTGCACCAACAAAATGGAAGAAGGCTTCTAGGTAGAGGGAGAGAGAGTGTTTTAAAATATGCCGAGGCTTATTCGGTTTGATTCTTATAACCCAACGAAAGGATTGACCCTAACTAAGGAAACCTTATCTCCAAAATCCTTCCCACATTAGGTAAGAATTTATCCTCCCATCGACAGCTCACACAATCCAATTGATCCAAAGGCAGGCAACGCTTAGATAAAAGTAGAATGGATCTGTCAGCAACGTCGCTCGAACGACATTAGTGTCATTCAAACGAGATCCTTTCTCGTTCGAACGACGTACATGGTCGTTCGAACGACCAACTCTTTACAAATTTGCCCAAAATGGCTCCTTAATTCTGAAAAGAGACCCAACAGTTTTTAATCATTCTAGGATCAACAATTCCATAATACAATTTATCACCCAAAATCCCAAAAATTACAATTTGTTCCTCAAACAAAATCTATATATAATTTAATAAGTTTATCGGGACAGGATATTACAAACTTCCCTCCTTAGGTAATTTCATCCTCGAAATTATCGTTCCATTAATCCCCAACTCATGGGGTTCACCAACTTCCATCCTAAGTGATGATGCTGGAAACAGCACCACCCTTCAAGGTGTTTGTGAGCTCAATTCAATGTTAACAATGGCAGCACAAGGGTACTTACACATATAGTAGAAGGAGGTGAGGAGAAGAGGATTCACACCGGAATATAAGTGGTTCAGCCAATTAGGCCTACATCCACTGTGCAAGTGTATGATATGTATCACTGTATGAGGGCTCTAATGACCATAGTTACAATCTCTCAAGCTTTCTCTCTCTACTGTGTGTTTAGACAGAGTTTCAGCTAAGGTTGCTAACTTCGGGATCCTTTGCAAGGTAGATGATGACCTCTATATATAGTGCCTGGGGGGTGTAATGTACCCCCCATGCATGCAATGAGCATGTGTGTGTTGATCTAGCCAATCTGATGAAGACATCTGTCACTGTCACATGTAGGGAATGATGACAAAATATTTCCCCCACGTATGGGGAATGATTTGTTATAACCAAGGTTCTAAAAAACGTGGGGCGTGATCAAGGCGTGGAGGGCAAGCCTTAAGCCTTAGAAGCCTAGGCGGGCCTAGGCGTAAAAAGGCGTGAAAAGGCGTTTAGGCCTTTTTAATATATTTTAATATTTTTTAACCATAACAAGGCTATTAAAATACTAAAATTGTACATATCATAAATATATGTCTGAATATTTGCAAATAAAAATACTATTTTATTATTTTGGATGAGATAATGGTTCGGTTTGTAAAAAAATCTTTAAAAGGCGATATCGTTTCACTAAAGCATTGTTGTTTTTAGAGAAAAAGTATGCCTTAAGGGTTTTACCAAGCATAAGGCGTCAAAATCTTAAGGCGAGGCGTTTCTCCCAAGCCTCAAGCCTAGGCGTGCCTAGGCGGAGCCTAGGCGGGTTTTTTAGAACAGTGGTATAACTGATTTGTATCCACGTGTCCTTATCCATATGTCAATTAGTACTCGGCCTTCGTTCTTGGTCATAACCTCGGCCTGGGAGAAGCCGAGGTTGATAAGGACTAGCTGCTCATTCCATCCGAGACAAGCCATGAAGGTTTCGACTTAAGTGAAGCCGAGGCATGGTACCAAGGTCGGCTTGGGCCAAGGTTGAGCTGGCATGTACCTGGAACATCGACTGATTTACTGATGAGGTTAACCTTGGTAGAAGCATGGCTTCCCGCGACCTCGACCAACCCCTGGCCGAGGTTGTCATTCCCAGGTGAACTGAAGTGCTGCTGACCCTTATGATACGTGTAGTGTCCATTTGACAAGGTTGGTGGTAGTGTCGGTCGAGGCCGAGGTGTCACCATGGCTGAGGCCTATTGTCATGGATCCAAGGCATTTCTAACCTCGGCAATGTCTTGGCCGAGGCGGTAGTTTTTGGGCCGAAGTGACACTTGGGGCATATCAATCACCCCCCAACCCTTAGTTACATGTGAGAGCAGGAGACTGGGGGATCTCTACACCTCCGAGGTCTTCCTCCTATGTGTCAATGTTCATTTGACACTTGTCCATTGCTGAAGTGTGGCTTTCCTGGCAAGCATGTGTTGTCAGCCGTCCTTTGGGGCTCCTAAGGCAATGATGGGCCTTGGGAAACGTGCCTCCATATTTAAGGGTTTAAACCCTATTTTTCCCTCCTTCTTCCTCATTTCTCTTTCCTGGCACGATTTGCTTCAGTAGCTTTCTCTCTCTAGAAAAGCTTTAATTCGAGGCATTTGGTGGTGATTCCTCGCGTCCTCTTCATTCTTCCTTACCATTCCATCCTCAGGTACCCTCTTCCATTCCTTTTCCTTCATTTTTCCTGCAATCTTCTTACTTTTACATTTTTCGGCGAGTTTTGGAGTTTTTCGGTGAGATCTCCATACTTTCAGGCGAACTGCATTTGCTTTAGGTTTGGTAGTTTGATACTTAAATTGCTTTATTTCATTAGCCAATCTTGTTTATCGTTTAGAAGCTCCACAAGTGTAGTGTTTGCCTCTGATGCTCAGACCCCTCTACCAACTTCTTGAGGAGTTCCCTTCTCTCAGAGAGAAGACTTTAGTAAAAATTAGGCAAATAGAAAGAGCACAGGAGGAGGCTCGTAGGTTGCAAGAATTCCCTCTCAGACCTATCTTTCCACCACCCCTGAAGGTGATATACCCTGCTCCATTGGAACCATTTAGCTAAGCAGAGATCCCTGCTGAACCCGTACCGATGTCTGAGTCTGAGTCTTCCACCTCAGACCCTATGTCTGTGGATTCCTTCCAAGAGGCCATGGACTTCACAACTCAGCAAGATCAGGCACCTGATCAACCCGAGGTCTCTAGCCAGGCCTCGTTCGATAATAATTCAAGAACCTCGTCCTCTTCCTCAGAGGTTGAGATTGTTGAGCCGAGTGTGGCTATTCCACCCATTCTTGACGCCATTCCCTTGTTGATCGTCACCGGGGCTGACTTCGCTCAGAGGTTCCCAAGTAATCCATCAACGTCTGCCCAGGCCGACGTTGAGTTAGACAATGACGATGATGATGACGTTGAAAGTGATGTCGACGTCTCTGAGGCGGCCGAGATCAAGAGTACCGTTACTGAGGTAGACCTTCTTTGCTTCAAATATCTGTACTCCATTAGCCCCTCCATAAAGCTTAGTAGACCTCTAAGGGAAGAGAGGGCCTACCATGACCGAGATGGTGAGATCTGCTTGTACGAGCAGATGTTCAAGTTAGGGTTTCGTTTGCCCAGCCATCCCATTATTAGGTCCATTCTGGCCTACATCAATTTAGCCCCTTCCCAATTGTCCCCTAATGCTTGGAGGGTCATAATTGGGGCCATAGTCCTATGGAGGGCTGTTCACCACTCGGACCTTCCAATCCAGGTCTTTGTTGGTTGCTATATCCCCTCATCTGCCAAAAATCATCCGAGCTACTATCATTTTGTAGCTCGGAAGCCTGAGAAGAAGATACTCCAGATAACTCAGACTTCCAACCACAACTGGAAGCCTCGATACTTCTTTGCTTCAGGGCCATGGGAATTTGGTCTATGTGTTCCCTCTTCCCTTCTATAGCCGAGGATGCCCCTGAGATCGGGTAAGGTCACAATGTCTGCGAAGGCCGACCCTGGTGTGAGCCTGCAGAACCTTCAGAAGGTGAAAAACCTTCAAGATCAGGGGATGCATGGTCTGCTCGTTAAATTTGAACACTTGATGACCCCCACTACCTCTCTGAGACTGGTCTAGGTGGAAGTCCTCTTGCCGAGCTTGGTAAGAGTTTTTTATTCCAAGTTGAACCTCTGAGTTTATGCATGTCTGATCCTATAACTCAGACCTTTCAATTTTACAGAGCGTCCGAAGGATATCTCAGACGATCTTTGGGAAATGGCTACACCGAGTTTAACAAAACTCGCGAAGAAGGCAGGTCTTAATGCTCCTCCTCTAGCTCCCTCAACCTCGAAGCCTCAAGCCACCAAGAAGAGAGCTTCTACCGAACATGCCCCTGAGGATCAGAGGCAGAAGAAAAAGGGTGGGGATTCTGCCATTCCCATCTCCTTTACAGACGCGTTGGCGGCTCGTATAGAGCAATTGAAGATCAACGACAACATCATAGGCCACAGTCTGCAGGCGTTGGATGCCATCAGCTCTGCTATGACCGAGGCTGACAAACGTTTCTGCCGGTCAATGGATACACCTCTTCTTATTGAATTTGGTCTCCACAGGTCCATTCAGGTATGACTTCAGATTACTTTATAGTTTCCAAGTGTATCCTCTGATTTGATCTTCAACTCATACATGATCACACAATCTGTAGGGCCTGGTCTCCATGCACCATCTCTCCAACTGGACTCTGAGGAAGTTTCCCCTCATCCAGAAGGGGCAAGAGGCCGAGAAGGTACAAAGCACACTGAACACCGAAATAGACCGCTTAAAGTCTGAGGATAAAGAGTCTGAGAAGAAGGTGCAGGGGTTGGAGAAGGAGATCTCCAAGCTCAAGAAGGAGCATACTGCCGCTCTGAAGGCAAAGGACGATGTCCTTCAGCAGAAGGTCGACTCGGCAGTGAAGGCAGCCCTCGAAGACGCCTCTGAGGGGATATTGGCCGACTATAAAACCTCTGATGAATTTATGAGCTTCGAATTTGAGTACCTTGAAAGAGGTATCAAAGACACTATCAAATGGGCGGCTGCCAAGGAGAAGGAGGCTGGAAGTTTTAAGGCCTCTGATTTGCTAACCCTCAGCTTGCCCAGGCCCTTCAAGAGGTTGAGGAGGAGGTTTCTGCGCCCGCAGAGACTGCCACACTGGATGACACGGAGATTGAAGGGACTGACCTCAGGGAAGACATTACCGAGGTAACCAAGGTCGTCCAACAGGACCAGGCCGAAGACAAAAGCATTCTCCCCTCCAACCCTTAGGTTCAATTGTGAAGCTTTATTTTGTAACCCCTGAATGTTTGTAATCTTTAAAGAACATAGTTGACTCTTATGTGTTGAATCTTAACACTGTATGGAGACCTCTGAGGAGGATCTTTCACTTCATTTATTTATTGAATGCTTCTGTCTTTTGATGTTTTAACTCTGAAGTCTTGTTGTAATGATGTCTCGTTTAAACTCAATCAATAGTCTGACCTTAGACCTTGTCACCACTGAATGATGTTATAAGGGTCTGAGGTCATCACCTAAGATGTTATCCTCATAATTAATCTCACCAAATTAATGATGTTAAGGGTCTAAGGTCATCCCCTTATGGTGTCTGACCTCAGACCTTGGCACCACTGAATGATGTTATAAGGGTCTGAGGTAATCACCTAAGGTGTTATCCTTATAATTAATCTCACCAAATTAATGATGTTAAGGGTTTAAGGTCATCCCCTTATGGTGTCTGACCTCAGACCTTGTCACCACTGAATGATGTTATAAGGGTCTGAGGTCATCACCTAAGGTGTTATCCTCATAATTAATCTCACCAAATTAATGATGTTAAGGGTCTGAGGTCATCCCCTTATGGTGTCTGACCTCAGACCTTGTCACCACTGAATGATGTTATAAGGGTCTGAGGTCATCACCTAAGGTGTTATCCTCATAATTAATCTCACCAAATTAATGATGTTAAGGATCTGAGGTCATCCCCTTATGGTGTCTGACCTCAGACCTTGTCACCACTGAATGATGTTATAAGGGTCTGAGGTCATCACCTAAGGTGTTATCCTCATAATTAATCTCACCAAATTAATGATGTTAAGGGTCTGAGGTCATCCCCTTATGGTGTCTGACCTCAGACCTTGTCACCACTGAATTATGTTATAAGGGTCTGAGGTCATCACCTAAGGTGTTATCCTCATAATTAATCTCACAAAATTAATGAGGTTAAGGGTCTGAGGTCATCCCCTTATGGTGTCTGACCTCAGACCTTATCACCACTGAATGATGTTATAAGGGTCTGAGGTCATCACCTAAGGTGTTATCCTCATAATTTCTGACATTAGAGCACAATAAAGCAAGAACCGTTATGGAAACTGATCTTTCATTAATAACCTCTTCATAATAAGATGGTACATTTACATAACTCTTTGTAACATCATATGTAATACTTTTTTAGGTGATCAGCATTCCATGGGTTAGCGAAAGGTTCCCCTTCTAGGTTTTCTAGCCTGTAGGTGCCAGGCACAACCTCTTCAGTCACTTTGTAGGGACCATGCCAGTTTGGGTGGAGCTTGTTTATTTTCTGCAAGGTCTTCTTCAGCACTAGATCTCCCACAGTGATGGGTCTTGACTTCACCCTCTGATTGTAGAATTTCGCTGCTCTCTGCTGGTAATCTGCTTGTCTGATCTCTGCGTCTTCTCTTCTCTCTTCAATCAGATCTAGGTCTAGCCTCCTTTCTTCCCCATTTTTATTAGGGTCATAAGTCTGAACCCTGTGAGTTGGGAGTCCCACCTCTATTGGTATGACGGCCTCTGAGCCATGTGTTAGCATGAACGGGGTTTCTCCTGTAGGTGTCCTTGCCATGGTTCTGTAGGCCCATAACACAGCGTAGACCTCTTCAGTCCATCTTCCCTTCGCTTTTTCTAACCTCTTCTTGATTCCATCGAGGATTGTTCTGTTCATGACCTCGGTCTGACCGTTTGCCTGAGGTCGTCCAGGAGATGAGAAGAATTGCTTTATCCCAACTCTTATGCAATACTTCTCTAAAGAGGAGTTCTTGAACTAGGTTCCATTATTTGAGATGAGAGTGTTGGGGAGGCCATGCCTGTATATGATGTTCCTCCAAATAAATTGGAAGGTCTTATGTTCTGTGATCGTTATCATCGGCTCTGCCTCCACCCACTTTGAGAAGTAGTCAATAGCGACTATCAGGAAACGGTAATTATTGGAAGTTCTTGGTAGGGGTCCCACTAAGTCAATCCCCCATACTGAAAATGGCCATGGAGAGGTGATTGACGTCAGAGGTTGATGAGGTTGATGTGGAATAGTGGCGAATTTCTGACATTTATCACACCTCTTTACGTAAGCTGCAGCATCTTTGGCCAAAGTTGGCCACCAGTATCCCTGCGTAATGATTCTCTTGGCCAAGGGTCTTCCTCCTATGTGGCTGGAGCAAGAACCCTCATGAACTTCCTGTAAGACCCGGGGAACTTCGGTGGGATGCACACATCTAAGGAGAGGCAACAGAAATCCCTTCTTGTACAAGAAGATTCCTATTATCGAGAACTTGGCAGCCCTGTATCTCAATTTCCTCCTCTCTAACTTGGATTCGGGTAGCTCTCCCTCTCTGATATACCTGACGAGGGAGTCCATCCATGAGTCTCCTACGTACAAATTGAGACACAGGTTACATACCTCTTCTTCCTCAATGGTCGCTTTTCCTAAGACCTCGATCGGAACTGTCCTTCTGACGTCTGTCTTCGTCACCGAGGCCAATCTTGCCAACGCGTCTGCGTGGCTATTAATTTGTCAAGGTACTCTCTTTAGTTTTATCTCTTCGAAATATTCTAACATCATTCTCACCTTCTTCAGATACTTGGCCATCCTTTCATCTTTGGCCTCATAGACTCCCAATACTTGATTGACAACCAACCTTGAGTCGCTATGAAGTAGGAGTCATTTTACACCCATAGTCTTTGCCAATGAGAGACCTGCTATCATAGCTTCATATTTTGACTCGTTGTTAGATGCCTTGAAGTTAAATCTCAATGCGTATTCGATGTTGGCACCATCTGGAGCTGAAAGTATCAACCCTGCACCGCTTCCATTATCGCAGGAAGAACTATCAACGAAGAGGTTCCAAATGTCTGTATCCATTGCGAAGGCCCCTTCTGATATGATTCCTTTCTGGAAGAGGTACCGATCCTCCTCGTTCTCCGCTACTTTGTTCCTGATCTTTTTGGACGCGACCTCTTCCTGATCTCGGGAGACGTTCAGTGCCATCTCTTCCTGCTCTCGGAAGACGTTGGGTGTCATATCTTCCTGGTCCCGGAAGACACTGCTATTTGACCCTTCAGCACCCTCTAGGTCATTCTTTGCCTCGGCCTCTTCCCAAGTGAATTCAGCAATAAAGTATGCGAGGGCCTGCCCCTTGATGGCTGTCCTAGGTTGGTAGGTAAGGTCATACTCCCCCAACTCAATGGCCCAAGTAATCAACCTTCCAGATTTCTCAGGTTTATGCAGGACCTGTCTTAGTGGTGAGTCGGTAAGGACAACCATGGAGTGGGCTTGGAAGTAGGGCTTCATCTTCCTTGAAGCATGAATCAGGGCGTAGGCCAGCTTTTCCATACGGGGGTAGTTTTGTTCAGACCCTTGAAGGGCTTTACTGTTGAAATACACAGGCCTTTGGATTCCAACATCTACTCACACTATGGCTACACTGACAGCCGATTCAGAGACTGCTAGATACACATATTATTTCTTTCCTATTATGGGTCGAGACAGTAGCAAGGGAGACCCAAGGTAAGACTTGAGTTGGTTGAATGCTTCTTCGCACTCTTCATCCCACGGGAAGCCTTTCTAAGCACTTTAAAGAATGGAAGACACTTGTCCGTTGCCCTGGAAATAAATTTGTTAAGTGCAGCCACTCTCTCCGTGAGTCTTTGGACGTCTTTGATACTCCTCGGTGTCTTCATATCAAGCAAAGCCTTGATTTGCTCAGGGTTTGCTTCAATTCCTCTTTGATTGACAATGAATCCAAGAAACTTCCCAGCTCCTACCCCGAAAACACACTTCGCTGGGTTGATCTTCATCCTGTATAAGTCCATAGTATCGAAGGTCTTTTCGAGGTCTGCCACATGAGTGCAAGATTTTAAGCTCTTCGTTAGCATATCGTCTACAAACACCTCTATAGTCTTGCCTATTTGATCTTCGAACATCTTATTCACAAGACGTTGGTATGTTGCCCCTGCATTTTTCAGACCGATGGGCATCACTTTGTAACAGTACATCCCTTTGTCGGTAATGAAGGCTGTCTTCTCTATGTCTTTCGCATCCATGAAGATCTGGTTATAGCCTGAATACGCGTCCATGAAGCTCATGAGCTCATGTCCTACAGTAGCATCCATAATCTGATCTATCCAAGGTAAGGGATAGCTGTCTTTTGGACAAGACCTGCTCAGATCCGTGAAATCAACACATATCCTCCACTTCCCATTGGCTTTGGGCACGATGACTGCATTCGATAACCACTCCAGATATATGACTTCTCTTATAAACTCAACCTCTTCCAATTTTTTGACCTCTTCCCGAATGACTTCGTACTTCTCCCTGGAGTAAACCCTTCGTCTTTGTTTGATAGGCCTGGCATCTTTGGTCACGTTGAGCTTGTGACTCATAACCTCAGGGTTGATGCCGGGCATGTCCGCGTGACTCCAACCGAAGACACTCTGCCTCTTCGTGAGGAAGTTTATCAGCTCTTCCTTGATTTTTGTCTTTAGGGTTTTACCGACCTGGATGGTTTTTTCCGGCTCGTCCTCATTGAGGACGATGGATTCTACCTCTTTCGCGGCCTCTCCTTTCTTCAACTTTGTTTTATCTCTCGGGTCCAATATATCAATGTTGTAGGTGGTGGTTGCCCTCTTATAGGCCTCTCTCTCTTTGGCCGAGTTGAAGTAACAATCTCGTGTTATGGTCTGGTCACCTTGCACTTCCCCTACCCCATAGGGGGCGGGAATTTTAGCATCTGGTGGACCGTCGACGGCACAGCTTTAAAATCCTTAAGGGCCACTCTTCCTATGATGAGGTTATAGGCCGAGAAGACGTTCTCGTCCATCACGAAAAAATTTATCTTTCGGGTCAACCTCTCAGGCCACTCATCACCCATCCGAACGTCCATCTCATACATGCCCAATGGGTGGACCTTTTTGCCGCTGAAGCCCATCAAAGGATGATGATAGGGTACCAGCCTAGCTCTGTTAAGACCTAGTCTCTTGAAGCAAGGCTAAAACATCACGTCTGCTGAACTCCCCTCGTCCATGAGGATCCTCTGCACCTCGCACCCATGCACCCTTGTTTTTATTACCAAAGGGTCATCATGGGGGGCTAAGATACCTTTAAAGTCGAGTCGGGAGAACCCAACTATAAGGGTGTCCATGCCCACCTTCTTTATCTTCTGCACCGCGTCGAAAGACGTTAGATTGACAACCTCATGTTTGGCCGCTGACTTGGCCTGTGCCACATGAGCTTCCCTGTCAGCCACTTCAGAGCCACCTCCTGCAAGTCCTCTGCATATGGTGTCAACACCAAAGGAGATCATGACAACCCTCTTCACTGGGGTGTTGTCATCTTTCGGCGGGAGGTTCGAATCGTCTTCATCATCACCTTCTGAATCATTGTCTCTTCTAGCAGGGGCATCGTCACGGCATCTGTCATTTCGCCTCTTTCTAGGGTCATCTCTTCCCCCTTTAGGTGTCTTACCATCAACATACTTCCTCAATTTTCCGGATTTTAACATTTTTTCAATCTCATCCTTCAAGGCGAAGCATCTGTCTGTGACATGACCATGGTCCTGGTGGAACTCACACCACAAGTTTTTGTTCCTCTTATGTGGCAGAGCCTTTAATTTTTCTGGCCACCTCAGAGTCCTGTCATTCTTGATCTCGTTGACGATATGCTCACAACTCACAGTTAGAGGAGTATAGTGAGAGAACTTGTCATCGACTGACCTCTTCTTTTCATCTTTCTTTCTTTGGGACTTCCCGTTACTACCCCGATTCTCATCCTCGTACTTGGCGGTCATTGCCTCTTCGGCATTCATGACTTTCCCCACAGTTGCCAGTAGCTCGGCCATGGACCTGGGAGGGTCTTCCGCAAGTTTCCACAACAACTTTCCTTTCTGAAGCCCTCTTATGAAGGCGGTCATGGCTATATTCTCTTCGTAGTCTTCAACCTCAAGTTTCTCTTTGTTGAACCTAGCGATGTAGTCTCTTAGGCTCTCGTCCTTTCCTTGCTTGACATACAGCAGGTGAGTGGTCTTCTTTTGAGGTCTTACCCTAAAGCAGAAGTTGTGAACGAATCGTTCAACCAAGCCTTTGAAGTTCTCAATTGAATTCTTCGGAAGAGAAGTAAACCAACTGTGTGCTGCTCCTGTTAAAGTACCAAAGAAGGCCCGACACTTCATCTCATCAGGTATTGAGTAGATGTCTGCTGTCGACTGATACATCTCAATGTGGTGTACAAGGTTGGTGCTGCCATCATACTTGGGAGATACCACAGGAGGTTTGAACTTAGCAGGAGTCGGTAAGCTCACTATCCTAGCCATAAATGGAGAACCCTCTGAGTAACCCCTTTGCAACGGGTCCCTACTTTTGATGAGGTCTCCTATCTTCTCCTCAAGACGTTGGATAGACTCATTCCATGGTCTCTTGCCATCGGCTTGGCCGAGGTTATCCCCATCCACCTCTAAGGGATGGACTGAGGGTTCCCCTGCCGCAGCATAACGTCGGCTGTTGACCTCTTCCTGGTCTCTGCCCCTTCTTTCTCGGGGTCGGCCTTGGTCAGGCCGACCTGGTCTATCCCATCTTTACGAGCCGGTAACACTTCTTGACCTGGATAACCTTTGTCTTAGGTCATTCACTGGGCCCAACCTCTCAAAGGCTGACCCTCTGCTCAATCGATCAAAAGCTGATCCTCGTTGTTGGGCCTCTTCAACTCTTCGGCCAACACATCCTCAGCTCTACTGAAGAGGATGAACCGTATTATTCGAAACCTCATACAGCTCCCAATAATCTTCCGGGACCTCTTCCGTCATACCTGTCCTCCGGGCAAGGGTTTCCTTGCCTCCCTAGGCGTAAGCGCCTAGGGTCAGCAATGTCCCTCCTCTGCTGGGGTGTAGGCTGGTCCTTCATTGGTGCCTGGGGTGGTCCCCTGGTGTCAGGATGAGGCTGGACAGCCGCCAGAGTGATCATATCCGGTGAGACTCCAGGTGGCCTCATCATAGTTTGGCTGAGCTATGCAAACTGTTCCTGCATAGCTTGTTGCGTTGCAGCCAAAGACCTCAAGGCTGCAGCTACCTCCACCATTTCGGACTGAGGCGGTGCTTAGCTGGAACTGGGCCCTCCCCCACCAGGCAGCGGAAGAGGCGGTGGTAACTCCGGTGCCATGTGTTAACAATAAAGAGCTTGAGTAGCAGGTGAGCTTAATACCTTAAAGGACCTCTTTCAATGGTGAAACAGCTCCACATAAGGGGTGGTGCCTCGTTTACCACCAGAGTCTCCAGTGAGGTTAAGCTTAAGAAGAGGAAGAGACACCTTCTCGTTCCCATAGACGACGCCAAAATGATGATGCTGGAAACAGCACCACCCTTCAAGGTGTTTGTGAGCTCAATTCAATGTTAACAATGGCAGCAGAAGGGTACTTACACATATAGTAGAAGGAGGTGAGGAGAAGAGGATTCACACCGGAATATAAGTGGTTCAGCCAATTAGGCCTACATCCACTGTGCAAGTGTATGATATGTATCACTGTATGAGGGCTCTAATGGCCATAGTTATAATCTCTCAAGATTTCTCTCTCTACTGTGTGTTTAGACAGAGTTTCAGCTAGGGTTGCTAACTTCGGGATCCTTTGCAAGGTAGAGGATGACCTCTATATATAGTGCCTGGGGGGTGTAATGTACCCCCCATGCATGCAATGAGCATATGTGTGTTGATCTATCCAATCTGATGAAGACATCTATCACTGTCACATGTAGGGAATGATGACAAGATATTCCCCCCACGTGTGGGGAATGATTTGTTATAACTGATTTGTATCCACGTGTCCTTATCCACATGTCAATTAGTACTCGACCTTCGTGCTTGGTCGTAACCTCGGCCTGGGAGAAGCCGAGGTTGATAAGGACTACCTTCTTATTCCATCCGAGACGAGCCATGAAGGTCTCGGCTTAAGTGAAGCCGAGTCATGGTACCAAGGTCGGCTTGGGCCAAGGTTGAGCTGGCATGTACCTGGAATATTGACTGATTTACTGATGAGGTTAACCTTGGTAGAAGTACGGCTTCCCGCGACCTCGACTAACCCCTGGACGAGGTTGTCATTCCCAGGTGAACTGAAGTGCTGCTGACCCTTATGATACGTGCAGTGTCCCTTTGAAAAGGTTGGTGGTAGTGTCGGCCGGGGCTGAGGTGTCACCATGGCCGAGGCCTATTATCATGGATCCAAGGCATTTCCAACCTCGACAATGTCTTGGCCGAGGCGGTAGTTTCTGGGCCGAGGTGACACTTGGGGCATATCACTAAGTCCTCCAAGACAAATCATCGATGACCTTAACTCTAATATCATCAAACATCTAGCATGCCCCATGCTCTAATAATCACCATTCTGTCAACCATGACGCTACACACTCGACCCCGAGTTTCCATTCCTAGCACTACCTTTGATAGTAACTAAGGCCTACCGGAGCCTCCATGAGAAAACCATTATTAGAGACCAATGCTCACCCAAAACAAATCATCACACAACCAATCGTCGTATCTTCCATATCATTATGTCACTCCAAGGAGGAATAACTTCACTAAATCACTATTGCACGCTTGGTTTATACCTTCCGCTGCGCACTCTAATAAACCTAACACTACCTCAGGTATCTCATCCTTAAGTACTGACTCGTGTCAAACTTCAATCCACTCATCGTGGCAAAGCAATGTCGTATTCTATGTTTCCCTCGATTTCCAACACCATACTGTATCCTCAAGTCATTATTCCTCTCACCACAACCTGAGATATTGACCGGGAGATTGATACTATGAACATACGGATAGCCGAAAGCATAACTACTGTACGTAAAATTTCTGCAACAATGAGATTACCTTAGATGAGTGCACCCAGTTACCGAGCTGCATTGGCCAAACCCAGCCCACCGCACTCTCCCTAGCTTAACCTCGTCGTGCCAAGACATGACACCAATCTGGGTCACCATATAGGTGAGAATACCGCTTTTCGATTACTGAAATTGAAGGAACACTGGAGTCAGAGGGATATGCAACCGTCTCGAGGAATTTCATCCATAAACATTTGATTCTGACTCATGGAAGTGGACCTACACTGTATGCTTGAAGTTATCCTATTCGTTCATAACACTCTCATCGAGTACTACTTCTGGCCATATGACCTAACTTGGGTCACCAGTCGTGACGAATCGAATATCGATAATTCACTCTCATAATGCGATCGCAACTTACGAATGAGTAGTCCTTAAGGAATTCAATGACGAACTTCACTCCTTATGGGCAAGGCCCTACCTTTCACGTCCTGAGCATAAATGAATCATTTCGATTGGCGGATACCTCACGCCTTGTCTCCATCGACCTTATCCAGACACTAGTGATGATGTTACCAAACTAATGCGCCTAGGTTATTGCCTGCTTTAACATATCTTGATCAAATCCCAAGTTCCGCAGACACTACTTGGCTAAAACAAAGTACTCACCTAACCGTGTCCTTTTACCATGAAAGATTTCTACCGATTCACCTTCTATCTTTCACCCATACACTCATTCCGTGACATCCGAGCATTACTCACAAAAGGATACAACTATTATCCTACCTTAGGGATTACACCACCCATCTTTGCCGATTGAAAAGCCACCCCCATCACGAATACTACACAACCAACAATTTGGGATCATCACCTAATCCTTAAAACTATCGTTACTAAAATACTACTTCCTTCTCTCACCGGACTTAATTGGTCTCCTAAGAACACTAAACACATCTCATGTGAAAGCCCCAAATTCGACGAGATTTCATCGTCTACATCTTTATCAACTTAGGTGCACTCTTCAAACCTTTGGATACACGTCGACATTACTTGGTGCTCGCAAGGACACTATTCCACGATCTTCTAGCCATATTGCACCTTAATCCTTAAACACCTCAAGGCATCACAAAATTCAATATTTATCTTCAATGATGCCACACTTAAGTTCTTCTAATGGGCACCTCCACGTGCCTATGGAGTATCATCACACTAGGATTTCCTCGCATTTATCCATCACCTCGGTGGCTAAAATGAGTTTCAACACTTAGATACAAGTCTTACCTCTCTTTCAAGCGATCGTGAATACACGCCATGTACAAACCTTAACCAACGATGCTGCGGTTTATTGCAGGATACAGGAGGTCGCCTGCAACCTATAAACCTCAAGGTCTGCCTCAACCCAATCCTCAATGACTATTCAACTATGGCAACTAAATTGCCTTATTATGTGAATATCACACCATGCGTCAATCAACGAGTTAACATGATTATATGAATCTTGGTAGGATATGGACATCGAGTATTGCCTACAAACACCAAAGCCCTTACCATGAACGTCGCACGAGATCCTATTCCTCAATACCACACTATAACCACCAAACTATAAATTTACACCACCTAGGGTGTGATAGGACGCGGGACGTTGGG
This sequence comes from Sambucus nigra, assembly GCA_949130495.1. Classification (NCBI taxonomy): domain Eukaryota; kingdom Viridiplantae; phylum Streptophyta; class Magnoliopsida; order Dipsacales; family Adoxaceae; genus Sambucus; species Sambucus nigra. Next base: position 145,355,539 of record OX422222.1, on the reverse strand, counting down.
TATCACCCAGAGAAGGCCCACCCTAACAACGCCGCAATAAGTCCTATTCTAAAACATCACAATTTAATTTACTTACTAATAAGGCTTCTTGGTAGGATACAGGACACGACGTATAACCCGTACACCCTAGATATATACTATCGGTGTCACTAAAGATCATATTCATCATATGCTGCATCATTAAGGCTAAATATGCCTATCACTAAGTGTTAACCCACAAAAATTTACATTCTCACCAAAGCCACCATCAACTACAGTATTACCCAAGGATCTAATTTGCCTAATTACACCACTGGTGTCAAATACCCATAAGCGCCGCACCTAAGGGTGATACACATATCATCTAATTACAAATTATTTATGCGTAGTCGGTACATCCTAACCACCAACCCCTACTGTTGACTATTTACAACTCATGCCACTTTTCCAATGGGTATCACTTCATTCTATTGCCATCTCAGTTGTAGCTAAGTCATTAAATTTTTAATGAAAGCACCTCACACTAACAACTACGGTGCCACCACTCTAGGCTTGCATGAACACTCGTAAATTACTACCATTCTAACTAGAAGTGAGAAATCAATTAATAACCATCAATTTAATCGTGTGCCACTAGGAACTAGTCTAACTTATCGTGCAACCCTCCTAGACTTTACTGTCGAGTACACGAACTAAACCGTCATCACACTAGCATGACCGACCTGAACCATACGGACGTCGACAGATTCGATACCGACCTCACCACGTCACAACCTAAAGGAACCTTAAACCTAGAGCTATGATATTATTTGTAACGCCCCGACCCAGATTCAAGAGTTACCCGTGAGTCAACCCAATGCAAATCGAGTTGTTAGGTGTGAAGTGCAATGAAACAACCTAGATAGTGTTGCTAGTCCAATTTTATTTTAATTAACGTTTCACTCGTTAGCATGCGATTCCAGTTTTAGGATAAACTATGTGAGGGACACATGGGGAGCACCTCGATGTTCAAGTAAACAAAGCTACTAACGTAAAACATAAATAAAATATACTTACCTGTAAAACTCCCTTAAAATACCGTCTGCTCCCAACCTACCGTAATAAAGTGGGAACGTGAGCTTATGCCCAGTGAGATTTATACAACATTATAGGAACAAATGGCAGAAAGGAATACTCACACGCTAAAACCACATGCATGAGAAAATATGTATATATCTACATACGTATACCTTTGAAAAATACATGTTCCAATGCAACAATCAATTTATTTTCGAAACCTTATTTCTCCAGATTAATTGACCTTAATCTTTGTAAAGATTTTCTTTACTCATATTTAGCATTTTCCACTTTGTTCAACACTTGAAACCTTCCCACTTTATGTATGAAACTAATCATCTACCAAAATTTACCCTTTTATTCAAGTCCATATCCTTTAGTATTTTCATTGAAAATTTCCATTTTAACACACGCAATTCCCGTGTTAGAAAATACTTATTAAATATTTGAAAATCCCTTTTAACAACACATTTTTGTGTTAAATGTGGGTTTAACCATTTAGGTTGCTTAACCACCCATTAACTCATTTTCTTTACCTCTTTACTTATCTTATGGACATTAGTAAATTTACGCGTTAACTTGTTCATTTAGCCTTTACCAACATATTTATTTCATTCATTCAAGTTAGGTTGTGGTTACACATTTACCACATAACTCATTTCTTGATTCTTATTCCACATATCGTTTAACTTTTTCTCGAAACTTCAGATACTGCATACTTACACGGGTTCTACACCGACGGCTCTACGCACCATATGCTCTGGCCAGTAGTTTAGTGCTTTTTCACCCAAGGACTCCGGACCCTTCTTTCTTTATCCTGGTGTCATCCGAGAACCTTTCAATGTGTTTTAACATTTTACAAACGTCCACATTACTTTATTTCCTTTTTACCCAGACGAAGCCAAAATCCAGGACTTTACTGCCCCAATTTGTGTTACACTCGAAAATTTATCATTTTTGTGTCCTTTATACTTTAACCTTGATTTTTGTTCCAAAATCATATTCATTTAGGACCACTTTGTGTAACAGCTTTTCCAACATTTTTATTTCATAAAAATGTTCCACTTCAAGTAAAATTACCATTTTACTCATTTATTTCCAAAATCACCTTTTACTCATTTTCACAAGTGTAAATTCACCCAAAATACTATTAAGTTATACACACCAACTTCTTAAGTGTTTTAACCCTTTAACACATTTTCTACGTGGAGTAATCTTTTCCTTGATTGGAAATACTTTTACACCTTAATTCCCATTTAATTTCATAAGTGTTAATGTTTCACAATATTAGTAAGTTACACTCACTAACTAATCTATATTTACTCATTAACACTTAATTAGTACTTTTTACCAACACTCATATTTCTTTACTTCTTTTTGTTAAGAAATACATCTACACTTGAGACTACTTTATATAAGAAGTACCATTTATTTATTTGACCCGTAGTCTTTTAATTGCTTACACTTTATGTCCTTTAGTCCCAATTACACATACTTTAAAGACTAAAATTCCAACTTTATGATTTATTATTTAAACCCAACAAATCCTGTTACATGGTTCAAACATAGTTTTTGCCAATTATTTACCAAACAATTGCTTATTTTCAAATATTTTATTCCATGAAATATTTAACACCAATATTTCTAGAAATGCCAAATTCTACAAAACATGCCATCTTTCAATATTCCAAAATCTTGAAGTACTTACTTATCCTTTATTTTAAAAAAATATCATTTTATTTGCCAACTTTTTTATTTCATAAAAATGCCCATTATTTCTTTTTACTAAAATACACCAAGGTCAATGATGAGGTACAACGAGAGGTGAATAGCCTACAGAGGACAGTTACCAGATATCCTTCAGTTCGTCCAGTCGACAGAGAAGGGGATGGAGATAATATGGCCCTAGTCGAGGTTGTAGCAGCGATCGAAAGGCCCTAGAATGATTCCATTAAGCAACCGAAGGATAAAATTGGGGACATATTGAAGAACTGAGACCCCTTGCAGAGGTGTTACACTGAAGGCTCCCACTTTATTGCAAAGATCGTGAGTTACCCAACCCCGACTAAGTTCAAGCCATCGGTGGTCACGCCTAAGTATGATGGGAGAACTAATCCCGTCCAATATGTGGAGATGTACCAGTCAACTGCTGATATTTACTCTGTCTCGGACGAGATGAGGTATCGGGCCTTCTATAACATGCTGATCGAAGCAACTCATGTATGATTAACTTCTCTCCCTAAAACCTCAATAGATAATTTCAAACAGCTAGCATAAAGGTTTATACATAATTTATGCTTTGGGGTGAGGACCTAAAAGAAGACGACACACCTGCTGTACGTAAAATAGGGAAAGAATGAAAGTCTGAGAGAGTACATAGCGAGGTCCAATAAGGAGAAATTAAATGTTGAAGATTACAAATAGAGAATTTCTATGATCTCCCTGATGGGAGGGTTACATAAAGGAAAGCTCATTTGGAAGCTTGACGAAGATCTTCCAAAGTCTATGGACGAACTCCTGGCTATGGTCGAGAAGGTCATGAATGCGGAGGAGGTGAGGGCTACCAAGGGTGAAGATGAGAAGGGAATGAGAAATGTAGGTAATTTCCAGAAAAAGAACAAGGATAGCAAGAAGTTGTTGGCATACGATAAGTTCACTGATTATACCCCTCTAACAGTCAGTTGTGAGCACATCCTAAATGAGATAAAGAATGATCGGTCTTTGAGATGGCCTGATAAGTTAAGAGCTCCTCCTCACAAGAGGAACAAGAATCCATGGTGTGAATTCCACTAAGACCATGGCCACATAACCAACATATATTTTTCTCTTGAGGACGAAATTGAGAAAATGTTAAAACCTGAAAAGTTAAGAAAGTATGTTGATAAGAACAGTTCAAAAGGTGGCCGAGATGACACCCAAAAGAGGACGAATGACAAGTGCAATCCTGGTGCTCCAGCCCATCGAGACGATGATTACACGAACGACGATGATGAAGCGACCCTGACCTGCCACCTCCAATCACCGATCCTAAGGGTCGATTAAACATGATTTCTCTTGGAGTCAAAATGATTTATGGAGGACTTGCTGGAGGGGGAAAAGAGATTGCTGACATAAAGCCTCACGTGGAAGAGGCCAAAGCTCTTCCTCCAAAACCCAAAGAAGTACATTAACGATAATTGAGCCGAAAAAGGTAAAAAGAACAAAAGTTTATATGAATACTTTGATTGTTAGTTTCTACAGGCTTGATTTTAAGGGGATCTTAGCCCCTCATGATGACCCATTAGTGATTACCACCCTTATTCATGGGTATGAGGTTTTAAGGATATTGGTCGACGGTGGCAGCTCGGCCGATGTGATGTTTTGGGACCGCTACAAGGGTCTGGGGTTGAGCAAGAAGAGGCTGGTCCCATATCATCAACATCTTATCCGATTCACTGGAGAGAAAGTGCAACATCTGGGGATTTACGAGATGGAAGTTAGGATGGGGAATAGTTGGCCAAAATGCCTCACAAAGAAAATCAGCTTCTTTGTGATGGATGAGAACGTCTACTCAGCCTATAATATAATTTTGGGATGGGTAGACCTCAAGGAGTTTGAGGCCGTTCCCTCAACAGTTCACCAGATGATTAAATTCCCGACTCCATATGGGGTAGGGGAAGTTCAGGGCGACTAAGTTGAGGCACTCTAATGCTACTTCAACTCCGTTGAGAAGAGGGAGGCTTACAAAAGGGCCACTACAACTTACAACATCGATAACCATTACCCCAAAGATGAGACTAACCTAAAAAAGGGTGAGGCCACTGAGGAGGTAGAATACATCGTCTTTAATGAGGACGAGACAAAAAAACCATCCAAATCGATAAAGCCTTGAAGAAGAAGATCAAAGAGGAGGTGATCAAGCTATTGAAGAAGAGGCAAAGCATTTTTGCTTGGAGCTATGAGGATATTCCTGACATCAATCCAAAGGTCCTAAACCATAAACTCAATGTGGCCGAGGACACAAAGTCGATTAGCCAGAAAGTAAAGTATGTCTCCCCCCGATTGAGGCCGAGACGAGTACAATAAGAAGTAAGGTGTTGAAGAATGAGGAAGAGATATACCTCTTCAAGAACAAAATCCTGGAAGAGGTTAATTCTTTAAAAGATGGTATTGTGGAACTTATTTATTGATGGCTCTTCGTGTGAGGCCGAAAGTGGTGCAGGTCTGATTGTGTCGTCCCCATATGGGGATGAGATTGAATATGCTTTGAGGTTAAATTTCAAAGCCTCCAATAATGAGTCAGAGTACTAGGCCTTTCTAGCAGGACTCTCGCTTGCCAGAGCACTGAATGTTGGCTAACTCTTGTTTCATAGAGACTCTAGGTTAGTTGTGAATCAAATTTTGGGAGTATATGAGGCTAAGGATGACTGAATCGCCAAATACTTTGGAAGGGTAAATGCAACATTAAATCACTTTAAAGAAGTTAAGGTAAATAGGATACCTCGGCTAGACAACTATCGAGCCGATGCTTTGGTAAGATTAGCTTCTTCCATAAGAATATAAATTAGAATGTTGGTGCCGGTAGAGATCTTACATCGAACAACCATTTAAGAGGAAGATAGCGCAATGGAATTTTTCTTGAACTTGAATATCGGAGCTTCTTGGATGGACTCTATCATCCGATACATCAGGGATATGGAATTGCCTGACTCAAAAATTAAGAAGAAAAAACTGAGGTAGAAAGCGATAAAGTTCTTCATTATAGGAGACATCTTGTACAAGAAAGTATTCTTACTCCCTCTACTCTGATGTGTCCATCCATCTGAGGTAGAGTACATTTTAAAGGACATGCACGAGGGATCTTGCTCCAGTCACATAGGAGGAAGGTCATTAGCAAAGAGAATCATCACTCAGGGATATTGGTGGTCGACACTGGCCAAAGATGCAGCTATATGTGTGAACTGCAGATCCCACATGGACCAAAACTATTATAACAATATCTCCATCAAACGTGAGGGAATATTTGATCATCATGACTTATAGGTGACATAGACAGCTGGATCTTGCTCATTGGCTAGGAACATCCCACACATGATTATTACATGCTTGGGAGGCACACTACACCCCCTAAGAATTATAAATACTTGTCTTCTACCTCATTGTAAATGATCGCTTATTGTAAACCTTAGCTGAAACTCTGTTAAAAACACAATAGAGAGAGAAATCTTGAGTGTTTGTATCTCAAGGCCATTAGAGCCCATATTTAGTGGATTTCACACACTCACATAGTGGACGTAGGCCCTTCATTTATGAACCACTCATATATGTTGTTATCATCTTCTTTGCCTCATCTCTTTATATATTTTATACATGTCTATTCTCCATTGTTGTGATGGTTTGGGCTTAGTGAACTGGAGATAGTTAAGTTTCTAGATTACTATCTCGAGCGTGAATGTAGGCAAGGTTGAACTAAATTATAATCATGGTTTGCAATCTCTCTCTTAACTCTCTCTTTAATATTTATATTATCTCTCTAGCCTTATTACTTGTTGTTTGATTAATTATTTCGTTACTGTTTGAATAATCGTTTTACAATTATTCTATGAGAGAGAAGTTTGAAAAGTTTTAAATAACCATTTAACTTACAATACCCAATTCACCCTCACCCCTCTTGGGTATATTTTTGGGATAACATGTTGCTAGATTCTAAAATGTGTTATTTATCGCTTTAAAATTAGCCTATTATTTGCTAATTGCCTCGCACAAGTTGAAGCACAACTTTGAGGTGCACTCTGTCATAGTTATAACTTCCTTTCTATTAAAGGAAGTTCTTAAAAAGGCCGACCTCTCTGGACGAATGTCCAAGTGATTGATGGAACTAAGGAGGTTTGATATCCATTATAAACCCAAAACTACATTAGAAGGACGAATATTGGCAGATTTCATTGTCGAGTTCGCCTGAAGAAAAACTCGAAGAAACTAGGTATACCAATTAACAAAATGTGAAAAACCCCAACCACTGTGATCGGTGGAATATTTATGTGGATGGAGCATCCAATACCAAGGGAGACATAGTACATATTGTACTAGTTACCCAATATCATACCATCCTCGATTTGGAAATATAACTTGGCTTTAAGTCATCAAATAATGAAGCGGAGTACAAGGTTCTCATCAGAGAGTCGGGGAAAGCTCCATATCTTGGCTCTAGTCACCCTGATGTAATTTGTGACTCAAGGGTGCTATCTAATCTTATATCAGAAGACAATAGTGCTAGAGACAAATTCATGCTTGCCTACCTAGAGATAGCGTAGGAGTTGGTCGCTTAGTTCAAATATGTCTAAATTTGGAAATTTATTGAGGGAAATAATAACCACACGGATGCCCTTACCACTTTAGTTTCCACTGTCAAATCTAACTTTAAGAGGGTGATACTATTGGGGTTTTATTCTCAAAACCACATATAACCTTAACTTTTCAGTAAAGGCGTGTCAGTTCATTTTGAAATAAGAATCATGGTTATAAGAATGCCTTATATTTATTTTTTAAATATATTGTAGACATGTTTGTTAATTGTACTTAATACGAATTCTAGTGATTGGGTTCGGCATGATCATGGGACATCATAATTTTGTTCTAGTATAATTGAATAGTTTACAACCTAGATAGGGAGTTGACATCCTATTAAAAGGGTTGTGGTATAATCCTAGTGGTTTATCTCAAACTACGGGAGTGCGTCTGATGGTTCAAAAACTTGTATGATAGTTTAGCGAAGGATCGTGACTAATACATCTAGGAATGTATTGTACATGACTACCCATGAGATTTTAAATCTAAGGACTGTCTTGATTAGACTTAGGTAACCTCACACGATTTGCAAAGGATGCGTAAATTGTTAATCCCAAGGGTTTTGAGGATTGAAATGCTTGCATAACTACTACTTTGACTGTTATGAGTGCGACTCAATTTTATATTGGGTCAATATATTCCCCCAAATTAGGCAAATATTTTGTGAGTAGGTCTGAGATCATAATTCGGTGGAATCCGCGTCCTAGAGATATCTTGAATTTTGATACCCCCTTGATAGACTTATATGTTTTGTTTCGACCAATAAAATACGATCAGTGGATTATTTTTATAATCAGGTAGAGTAGCACATAAGTTAAGTCTTAGAATCAAGGAATTGATTATATGTTGGTCAAAATCGATTGACAAAAAATTGATTCGATCAACGGGTATCTAAAGATTAACTTGGAGAATCATATTATGTACCCTAATCAACTTTGCAAAAAATAACTCTTTATATTTGAATGATTTTAGAGATAATTACATTAAAGTGCAGTCATGATTATTTAGTGGAGTTATTTGCAATTAAATAAAGAGAAAAATTGTTACGATAATTATAATTGATATTTTAGAGTATTTATTTGCAAATCAATTTAATTATTTATCTTGGGTCGCTAATATAGTCCAATAACCAATTGTGGGCCCAAAACTTTTTATAAGACCAGTTCAGGCTAAGCTCGTGTCTTATACCATTTTATACTGGTATAAGTTATGTTTTTAGATCAATGATTCATTATGGAGGGCTAAAGATGGAGACAAAAAAATACTATTCACATTTTTGTGAAGGGGTGAGGAGAGATAAGGTCATTTATCTCCTATTTCTTCATAGTGTCAGAGTGCCCACACACAAGACTTACTTTGGGTTGATCATATGCTAGAAGATTCTGTATGTTCAGAGCATTTTAATAAGTTTTTTGGAGACCTTGGACGACAATAAGATCTATATCATCTTCAATATATTTTTTCTTCATACAGATCATAATATGATTCTCTAAGGTATTGTATCCTAAACCCTAGGTTTAATTATTAAACCTAATTCTTTTTTTCTTTCCAATGCATGATTAATCAAAGAACTAAGAGCTAAAAAAAATTATGTGTCTTTAAATGTCAATCCAATTTCTCAACAAATTATATGAGAGATCTCAATTGTAGATTGACTATGTCTTGGAAAGATCCATATTGTACATCATTGAAACCCCAGGTTGCTTATTAGAAATGTGTGCATGATTGTATATGTTTTGTACTAACATTGTTTTGTGGGGTTTGATAATTTTTATTCCTTCCATCATGGTTGATAAATTTTATTCCCTCCATCATGGTCCAATATATATTTGCATATGATTGGATCCTATGGTGATTTATCCATAATTTAATTTCTTCATAGATTCGATTTGGTTGTAATAATTCGGTTATTTGATTATTGCATTTATCTATGTATTTGGAGGAGTTAGGGGATGTAATTTTTTTTTTATTATTTAAAACCCTAGTTTTAATGGGTTTAAGTTTTGGTGAAAGTTTGGGGCAAACAATATTTGTATAGAGATATTGATTTCTGTATTTATTTTTTGTTGTGTTCGTGATTTTGGAGAAGACGAAACTATTTTGGGTCCATGAAGAAAATGCCCTTTATTTGTGCTTTATGGAATATAACTACACTTGGATTTTTTTACCCAACCGAATTGACACATGTGAGCAGCATTGACCCAATCATGGGACAATTAAGGTAGCCGCTTAGGACCCCTCCCCCCCCCCCCCCCCCAAAAAAAAAAAAAATGCTACAATATCTATATAATAAGGAGCAGAATAGTTGGCACTATTCCATAAGTTGATAGTTTAATTAGAGATCCTGATTCAGCCACATCACTCAAAAATTAAGGGATGAAATTGTTTTGTTCCATTTTAGACTTTTAACCTTTTCTTTTTTAGTTTCCCCCCTCTTTTTTAACTAACCACTAATGGTTTTTTCACTCTTATTTTAATTCAAAATCAGGGTTAAATGAGTAATTTCATTTTCTCTCTGCTAGAAAGTACATACTTTCCCTTACATGACCCGTCTTTCTCTCTCTTCAATTTACGGTTCTTCATTTTTTGGTTCTCCATTTTTCTCTGCTCGAAAGTGAGAGCTCCATCTCCATTTTTCAGTTCTTGAGATCCATCTTTAAGGTACGATTTCTATCTACATCTCCATTCACTACAAGAAAAAACATTTTTATGACGTTTTTTAAGTGTCATAAAATGCATTTTATGACGCTTTTTTTTTAAAAATAAAAAGCGTCATAAGTTGGGGTGTCATAATTGATACCCATAAAAAGTGTCATATTAAGTAACGATTATATATGACTTTTTTTTTCAAAACTGTCATATCTGCTACAAAAAAGGGTCATAATATACTCTATAAAATGTCATTTTTGATTTACAAAAATCATCATGATAAACAGTTTTCAAATATTTAAAAAGGTCATAAAATATTTCATCACATGAGGGTTTAATATAAACGGTTATAAATTAAACATATGATAAAAAAAACAATAATAAATATTAAAGTCATAGTTGACAAATAAATCTAAACATAAATCAAAATTAATAGTAATATAAAAACAAACATGAGATTTTTTGTATTCGCACTACAACAAAAAAGCCTTTTTATGAAATTTTTTAAATGTCATAAAATGCATTTTATGAAATTTTATTTTTAATAAAAAACGTCATAAGTTTGGTGTCATAATTGATACCCATAGAAAGTGTCATATTAGGTTACGATTATATATGACTTTTTTTAAAAAAATGTCATATCTGCTACAAAAAAGGTCATAATATACTCTATAAAATGTCATATTTGATTTAAAAAGCGTCATAATAACATTTTTCAAAATTTTAAAAAAGTCATAAAAAATTTCATCTCTTGAGGTTTTAATATAAACGGTTATAAATTAAACATATAATAAAACAATTAATAACCAATATTAATGTCGTAGTTGACAAATAAATCTAAACACTAATCAAAATTTACAATAACATTAAAATAGTGTTGAATTTTTTTGTATTTGAAGTCATGTACACCTAAAATGCACCAAACCAAGTCATTTGTTCATTAAAAAAAATAGTGGGACACAAATAGATATACCCACCATCTACATTAATTATCCACAAAAAAATAATGACCAACTACATGTATCATAACTAGATATACCCACTATGTACATCATTCAAAAAAGTATTTTCAAAAAAATGTACATCCAAAAATCATGCATTAATGCGTCAGTCTTCCTTTGACTTTCGCAAAATTGTGTTGACACCTCAAAGTGCTCCAAATCATAAATGCGTCGATCTTCCTTTGGCTTTCGCAAAATTGTGTTGACCTTTCATTGTTTATTACTTGAATTTTGTGATGACTTAGCTAAATCGTCTCAACTTTTTGAATGAAAATCATCTTCCTCGTCCATATCCACTACAAATAGATTGAAGTAAGTGTACATGTTGATGAATAACATGTTGATGAATAACAATTGAAGTGTCCCACTACATGCCAGTAGAACATGTTGATGAAAAACAATTGAAGTGTACATAACAATAAATGCTTATAACATGTATTGAAGTAAATGTACACTAGCATGTAACCCGCACGATGCGCGGGCGTATTGCAATATTTATTATTAATACACTGAAAAGTTTTCAACAATTCAAATAAGGATATAACCATAAAACAAACTTTTACATACTAACACATGTAAGAAAATTGGCATAACCTTTCTTTAGATGACATTTAATCAAACCATTGGGTTGCAGATAACCCTTCTTTACATGGTATTTATGCACCAATTTGTGGAAAGACCATTGAGTGTTCTAATCATCTACTGCAAAAAAAAGCATATATAAAGTGTACAAAAAGTCTAATTTTCATTCAATGGAGAAACAAATAAATTGCACAAACTATCAACAATCTAAAACATATTGAGTTCAATATAAAAATTATAACTAATATGAAAAACTAACCAAATTAAAAAAAATCCAAAAATGTGCTTACAAACAACCAAACAAAAACCCACAGAACGAAAATTATAAACACCAAGGAATTCGGTAATGTATCATCAATGTTTTAACTTAACAAAATGCAGACAATCTAAGATCAGTTATCAACTATTTATGGAGCTCAATAATGAAGTTCAGTCAAATCAATATTTATCCCATCATCACATCAACATTGTTGTGTGTTCAGTTCAATAAAGACAATATCTTTGTACAAAACAAACATTCAAAATCAAATACTTAATTCAATGTCCACATTAGGAATCCCATAACGAAGATACAAACAGTATCCATACCATGTGTTACGAGACAATGACTTTGACGAGAATATATAGAAGTATATTAAGCAAACAGGAAGCTATTAAAACTAAAAAATAAATAGCAACAATATAGAGAGAGTATAAATTGATAAAAAGGCAACACAAAACCTGCAATTGAAAGCTATGGCAGTGAGGCCATCTGTACAAAATCCTTCACAGACAACTAAAACCTCTGAATGAATAACAAAGCGATAAAAAAAAAGCAATTTTAAGAATAATTTAAAAAAAAATACAAAATAACTGCTAATACAATGGGTTTTCAGTTGTAAAGTGCACAGTTCCTCGAGGCATATTATATTTTCCAGTATACGTTCCGTAATCAAAGGTACATGAGGTTGATTAGGACATCTATTTAACATGATATACTCCACTTTCAAATCCTATTGAGTTTGATCATAATTTTTTGGGCAATCCGGACTCATGTGATGAGGCCAATAGTAAAACAGAACCAAAGACAACATTTAAGTGTCTAATGTGAGCAGTGTATCAATGTTGCGCATCTTTGATCATTTCAAAATCGAAGATTAATCCAAATTGCTAGTCACTGACCTTATAAGTGGATAGTTGGGGCAGTATGATATATGAATTCTTAGATGATTTAGTTATATTTGCCAAATAATTTGAATGTGACTTGTTCCTCGCATTATCATCGATCCAGAAGTTGATGCTTGTTACTGAAGTTGTTGGTTGAACCAATTATTCACAAAAGTTAATTGTTGGAGTCACTTCCATTATTTCCCCATCCATCCCGTCTTCATGTTTTATAAGTAGGCATGGTGTAGATCAAAGACAGTGTCATTTTGCTGTAAGCAACACCGATCAATCCAACTGAAGTATGCAGAAGATGAACAAACATATTAAAATCATATATGAAAATATGAAAAAAAAGGCAGGGAAAAATAATAACATTTATTACAACACCATACCTCAAGTTGGAAGCGAGCATTAACACCGAACTTTGCCTTGTATAATGTGACTTTATGTCATCTAAAAAAAGAGTGCTGCTCCCCCAATATCAGTGTGCACAGTGAAAAGTATTCACATTCATAAAGGTTTGTATGGATAGGTCCTTTTCAGATTATCATGTTCTTCGCAAATACGAGATGATTGGTCTTGACACTAGAATAGATCCTCCGCTACCAAAATAAATTATCAACATTGATGGCAATAAAATCGATAATGTGGAGTTTGATTTTTGGTATGACAAAGTTCAAACTCTCATGATTTGTCAATTTTTCTCCAAATGTTTCACATCGTGGATTCTCCACTTGGTCTGCTAATTTGTCAATTTTGTGGAAAAAAGGGCAAATTGGGTCGTCTGCTCAATACAAATGGAAATAGTAGTGCATCTCAGATTTTATTTACTGAGTATTATGCAAGTCCATAAGCTTCTTATTCCCCAAACAACCCTTGGATCATCGAATCTGGTGACTGTTGATCATCATCAACTGCAACAGTCCTCTCCTTACACTGGCTTAGAGTCTCTCCAAGAAGGGAATGGTAAATGTTTACCTATCTCAAATATAGGTTTTACAAAGTATAAGCGTGATGGTTCAATTGAAAATTTTAAGACTAGATTAGTAGCCAAGGGATATTATCAACATGAAGTCTTGGATTACAATGAAACTTTTATCCCACTGGCTAAACTAGTAACAATCAGGATTCTATTGTCTCTTATTGTGGAGTATAATTTGTTTTAAATCAGTTGGCATTGGTAATGCTTTTCTACATGGCTGGTTAAAGGAATCCGTTTTCAAGGCACGAGGTCTTGGTTTTTATGATCCGAGCAAACCAAACTATGTCTGCAAACTTAACAGAAGCTTATATGGCTTAAAATCAGCACCTCAAGCTTGGTATGATGAACTATTTCAAGTCTTGATTTCGCTTGGGTTTAAGTCATCTCAAGAAAATTCTTCCTTGTTCATAAAATTCTATATAACCTTAGTCTTTATTTTAGTTTATGTCAATGATATTATTATGACTGGTAACAATGTTCAAGTACCAAGATGTCAGTCTCAAGTTCCCAGTAAAAGACCTTGGTCCTCTATATTACTTCCTTGGACCTGAAGTCAAGAGATCATCACAAGGCTTATTTCTTAGTAAAACAAAATATGCTCGTGACTTACTTAAAAAGACTGATTTTCTTGGTGCTAGTTCTGGATCTACTACTTTGGGAACAACTAAACTAGATAACTCTGGTGATCTTTTATCTGATCTTACTTTCTAAAGATCGACTGTAGGTTTACTACAATATCTCATATAGATCAGGCATGACTTATCATTTGTTGTGAATGTTGTGTGTTAACATATGCATGCTCCCAGAACAAATCATCTCAGTGCAGTTAAGAGAATTCTAAGATATTTGAAAGGCACCATACAAATAGGTATTTGGTTGTGCAATGGTGGTTTGAATATGCAAGTCTTTTCAGATGCAGATTGGGTTGGCTATCCCATTGATCAACGTTCTACAAATAGCTAGTTTATCTACTTAGGCATCAATCTTATTTCATGGTCTGTAAAGAAGCAATCTCTTGTTTACAGAACCTTTCATAAGAAAAGTACAAAGGCATTGCATAGACATCTGCAGAACTTGTGTACATTTCCAAACTATTTAAAGATATTGGCCTACATCTACCATATGCTCCTATTATTTGGTCTAATAACCAATCAACCATTCATTTGGGATTTAACGCCATATTCAGTGTAAGAACTAAGCATGTAGTGTAACAGTGGGGTACCACTTCATCAGGTTGCTAGTTCAAAAAGGCATTATTACCCTTAAGTTTGTCAATTCTATTAATCAACTTACAGACATCTTTACAAAGTCATTGCCCACTGCTTGTTTCGAGTTCCTCAGAATCAAGTTTTCAGTGAGACAACCTACTTTCAACTTGAGGGAGTCTAAAGGGATGAAATCTTCTCTAGATTTGTTGGATTAGTTAGAGATGTTAGATTAGTTACTATTTAACCTCTTTTGTAACAACTTAACAGTTGGATAGTTAATTAGTTATCACTTACCTTAATGTATAAATATTAAACTCCGTTGTACATTTTCATTCATTCAATAAATGAGAATCAATTTAATTTCTCTAATTCTTCTTTAAAAAAATAAAAAAATAAAAAATAATCAGTATAGATACATATCAGTAATAACGGATTGTCTAACAAAGTAATAACAAAACTAATACAAGAGTGACACATGTAGCTTCTGCTAATATCATCACGTTCCACGAGACAACGTCTCTTTAATTTATTAAATAAAAGACCCTCCGACTTTTATGAACAGAATCACATCGTCCGTACATGTTAATATGGCCGTTACACACAAAGTTACTCGATGTAAGCCCACGCAGAATTATAAACCCGTGAATTTCTTTACCCTGGCTCAAAGCTGCTAGCCTCGAACAAGCAGGGAGGGCCGAAACCATTGTGGGGACCGTATCGGGTCCCACATTACTCATTATCATCTCCTTTAAATACTATAAAGAAGCAGCCCCGTGTCCAATTTGTGCACAAGCGGATATAATTGAATTCCAAATGACATCATTAGTTTTTAGCTCGTTAAACACATAACATGGAAATTCCAAAGAATCACATCGCGAGTACATTGATATGAGTGCACTGCCAACACCTGTGGACATATCGGTTTCATTCCTAAAAACATAACTATGAATCTCTCTCCTTAATCTCAAATCCTTTACTTGGGCACAAGCTGCCAATGCCCCTGATATAGAAGTTGTATTCAGATTCGTACCCATTTTTCACATCGTACAAAATAGTTCTCGAGCAGTATTCCCATCGCCATATTGAGTAAAACCCGTTATCAATCCGTTCCATGTAATAATATTGGGTTCAACCCCAAGTAACTCCATTTCACGAAGAGGCTCAATTGCATCCCCATGACAACCTCTAATTGCATAACTGGCTAGCATTGCATTCCATGACACCAAATCTTTTTGTTTGATTGTCCTAAATTTTTTACGCGTTACATAAATAGATTGGGACTTAGAGTAGAAATCAACTAATGAGTTGCCCACAAATAAATCCGAATCCAATTCTTCATTTTTAAAGCAGAGGATCAGAAATAAGTGTACCTCAAATTCGTATTCGATGACTACATGAAGTTGTATGCTGGCCTCAAGTTCCACACCAAGGAGCCAAGATTCGAAGCCATGAAATCCATTGAATCAAGTGTCAATTTGGATCCAATTGCAACAGCTTAAATATTAAGCTACCTATAATAGAGGGGGCGTGATGTTTATCTAGGGGTGTGTGTCAAACAAACAAAATGTTGGGTTATTTAAATTATATATAGTACCATAGAGGAGTGTGTCAGTGTGGTAATATCTGTAGAAAGTGACCGAATGTTTTATAATTAAATCAGTCTCAATGCTTCTTGTTCTTTGTATAGATTATTTTTTAGAGATCAATAAAGCTTCACCACATGGTTCGAGTTTTTAGATGATACCATAGCTTCCATAAAATCAGAAGACACAAGAGTTATATTAGTTGAATAGGAAAAGAATGAAAATATCCAGTTGCAACTTGAAACAATTTCGTGTTCAAAAAGGCAGAATCACAGATGATCAATGATAAAGGAAGAAATCGCAGATGATGAAAATATCCAACGGTAACTTGATACAATTCCACGGGGGGTATACATATCAATTAAAATAGCTCACATGGTTAGTTATATAGCTTATAAATATGTCATCGCAAAAGGGTTGTTTCCAATAATTATCTATACTAGGTACATTGAATTGTTGTGCATGAGTGTACCAAATTTGTTACTAATCTAACTACACCTTTATGAGATAAACAAATGTGTGGATAAAACGGACAACCTAGGTTTAAGAGGACTAACCTTCCTGATGCTCATGGCTATCTCACCTATATAATATGAACAACTCAGCGTTAAGATTCACTCTGGACTTGCATTATCTGTACATATTATTAAGGAAATTTAAAAAATCGCTTTCGATCAAGGCATGCATTTAATAATAAAAAGGGTGAAGATAAAATAAAATTAAAAAAATGAGATAGCTAACTTGAAAAAAGGAATCATAAATCAAAGTAAATAAATATAGATAGAAAAGGACCAACAATGATGCAAACCTAGGTACAATTGAAAGACTACTAAAAAATGTGCAAATAGATTCACATGGGTAAATTATACTAAACTATCAGTCAATTAATGAAGCACAACAAACTTTTTAAACAACTAGAGAATCAATAGAAACTAAATTGTAGCCCAACTAATTAACCTTTGGGTTTTTACCTAATAATCAGAATCTTGCCTCCCATCTAGGATATCATGGGTTCAATTCATCCTCCCACTTCAATACTATTTACTTACAAAGAAATCTGTAGAGCAGACCAACTAATCATGCAAAAAATTTTGGGAAGCATAAATATTGTCAATAGAAGTTTAATAAAAATAAACCAAGGATTATATTCAAGAGTGTCCCTATAATAGGTAATGTCATAAGTCAACAAACCAAGGATTATATGCAAGGGTGGACCTACATTGGACAGATTATATGCAAGGTCTCTATCACTGAACACGGGCAAATTTAATTTGTATACAATGTACCAATATGTTGCAAAAATATGGGGAAAGGGAATCATAAGAAAATGATCCCAGTAAGTAGCATATACCATAGCATACCAGATTTTTCTTCTTTTCAAGGTTATCCTTACCCGTATATACTACACTATTTTCCCCTTAATTTATATTTCCTTACAACATATGCAGCTACTTCAAGTTCTAATAAGCAAATCGTGTCTAAAATTGTAAATGTACGTGTCATATCTTGCAACAACTTATCCTAGTTGTTCAAAGAACAAGATAGAAAAGATTTCAATACCAATGAAATTGAAGCATATCCAAGGTTGCAACATCCATTCTCTTCCGTGAAACACCAATGCTATCGCGTAAAAATTTACTCATCTTAACTGGTGGTGGCACCCATTTGGTAAGACTGCAGTAAAGAATAAAAAAGGATAAATTTTAGCTCTAAAAAACATCTATTAGCGACCATTATTGAAATAATAGTACCCCCACTTTTTACAATCCCCGTGTGCATGTTATAATGAGCTAGAGCATTTTTTAAGGGGAAGGCCAAACTATAGATAGAGCCAATAAAAACCATTTCAAAATCCAAGAGAGAATGTAACTCACCCTCTGATGTTATCCAATAACTCTGTCGTGCGCTCTCGACAAACTCGATTAATAAAGATGCCATAGATATCTTCTACAGGACCATCTGTCAAAAGTTCATAAAGAAATCCAATCAAACGAAACGAGGATAATTGTGAAAAATGGTTAAGCAGCTGCAAGTGTGTTGCTACGCAGAATGCGGTTTTCTTTCTTTATGAGGAGACCTAGAATGCAATTTAATATAAGACGATATAAGTATTAAGTAAATTTATTCTATTATCACCTGAATGTTCCTGAGTAAAATAATTGGCTACTTAATGTCTTATGCTTTTCCATCAAGGGAAAAAAGGCTAGAAGTTACGGCGTTTGTGCATAGCAGTGTGATATGATCAACCATGTGACAATGTATGTTTTGGTTTTGGCATCCATTTTGAGGCTAAATGGAACCGATAACAATACACAATTATTAAAATATAAAAGCATAAACATATTAGATTCATGTCAACTAAATTCATCCGATGCAACAAAAGTCTAATTTATGAAAATATATTATTAACTCACAATTCCTTAAGTTCAGTAGCTTTAAGAAATTCACACTAACAGTCTTGCACCATTACTAAAAAGTACACAAAACAAAAGAATTCGGAATCAATTTATATATGCTACCATTATACTCATGACTTCCACCACTTCTTACCCAAATGGGATCCTTTGGTAATTGTATGCTCAGAAGTTAAGCAATATTCAGAAGTGGTAAACCCTCCCAAACACCCAAGACTTCAAAATTAATGATTAAAAGTATAAATTTTACAGTTGAATAAATGTAAATGCATAATAAGAAGTAAAGTGATCTCACCAAGATAAGAGTGCATTATGCGGTAACCATCATGACGTCCCTCAACAATGCCATGTCCTTATGCAACATCAGATATCAATTTACACATAATTTGACCTCATGATTATAGATTACCAAACCAAATAAAGTAAAGATCTCGATGCCATTTTTATGATGTTTCCACCAGGATGGATTTCCACATAAAAGATCTCAATGTCATTTTTACGAACATCACATGGTTCAAAGTCAAGACCGATGCCGCGACAATACGAACGAGTTGACTAGGTATCGTACCCACCGATTCGATTTCGAGCTACAAGTTGAGTTTTCGAAACTGGTGTGAATCGAGCCTATATCGGTAATTTTTTGGTAGTATCGGCTCATATCGGTGATATCGCGGTAGAATCGGCCCATATCGGTGATATCACGGGAGTATTGACTTATATCGGTGATATATCAATCGAGATAGTATAAGTTATTAAGCATCAATCTTCTCAACTTCTAACTCACTCAATTAAGCCTCAATTTTGCATCCATGTCACGATCGGAGCAATCGCTTTCCATTCGGTATAGGGTATATGATGTTTCGTAATCGCAAATCGGGTTTTAGTTAAATCTCTCATTTATTTTCTTGTAGTGTTACTAAAGGGGTTGTCTCCCATTTAACCTTCTTTTTGTATTTATTTAATTTGTATTAAAAGGTATCATTATTCATCTATCCTTAAAGTGTATAATTATTTACATTATATATATCCTTAATTAGTAATAGGTACTATTATAACATTCATGAAGAATATATTACTAAATATATATTGATTTAGACAATGTTATGTATACTAAATGATGATTCAGTATAAACAATTAGACAATGTTATGCACTATGAGGCACAAACACGGACATGGGTGTCGTGTCCGACATGACACGGACACGGACACATCGACACGGGAAATTAAAAAAAAATTGGATACGATACGCCGGGGACACGAATACATATAAATATTTTTTAAATAATATTTCATGTATACTTCCATCTATTTGCACTAAAAAGGTTGTAGTCAAACTAATTATCTAATTATCTAAAATAACATGGTCAAATATGTTATAAACTCTTTAACCATAAGTCAATAGTTATATATCCACATAAAGCCTTGTATAATAGCTAACTCCATCGGTAGAAAAGTAATAAGTAACTATCAATATACAAAAAAACCCATTCTAAACAAAAATATTAATAGTTTTAATGTGATATGTAAGTGCTTTAAGGCTCCTCATTTATTACCATCTACGGCTAGACCAAAAACTTCATCATCACTCCCATAAGTATCCTAGAACTGTCTGCGGAGTGTCACATAAGTGTCCGATTTTTTTTAAATGCCAAATCAGTTCGACACGCCACGTGGAGTGTCGGAAGAGTGTCGTACGGTTGTCTTGTCCGCGAGAGTGTCCGACACGGGTACGTCATCTCCGACGGAGTGTACGTGCTTCATAGATTATGCATACTAAATGATTATTTTGTACTTGTCTAATTGAGCCATATTATTATTCTTATTTTTTAAAACTTTTCCGTATTTTTTTCAAATTTGTTTTAGTTCTCTAAATAGTGTATAGTTGCATATCGCCCGATACCGATACCGAGTCAAAAATTGAGCGTCCGAGTCATAAACCGATACCGCGACTTTGAACTATGGACCATCATGAAGGTTTAACATAAACGATCATAAATTAAACATACAATAAAAAAATTAATAACCAATTTTAATGTCATAGTTGACAAATAAAATATAACACAAATCAAAATTCATAGAAACATAAAAATTGTCCTGAATTTTTTTGTATTCGAACTCACGTACATCTAAATTGCACCAAATCAAGTCATTTGTCAATGTCAAAAAAATAATAGGATATACCCACCATGTACATTCACAAAAAAATGACCTACTACATATATAGCTAGATATACCCACTATGTACATCATTCAAAAAACTGTCACCTTCAAAATTCAGTACCACATTTCATCACTAATCAAATACAATGAAAAAATAATTAAACCCTAGTAGCATTCTTGTGGATGAATATTTGTAAACAATTGACGACAAAAACAAAAATGGAATGACAAGAAGTTAATGGAAAGCTTCAATAATAAATAATCAAAAAGAGTTGAAACCTGAAGAAGTTAATGGAAGCGTTAAGCCACGATAAGCGAAATAAAAGATGTCTTCAATCAACCATAAACTGTTTGTACAGAAGATTCAAAAAAAAAATATGAAATATAAATGTCTTCAGAGAAAGAGAAATAAAATGTTTGTCGATTAATATTTCCTAGGCCGATTCAGATTCAGACTAAACTAAAATGAACTGTCACAATATCATAGAAGATGAATATTTCATAGGTCGATTAATATTTCATAATAGATGAAAACGAAATAGTGTTTTTGTACCATATCAACTGTCACAATATTAAATTCCAAACGGAACCCGAAAACGAAATCAAAACCTAATGCACAAAGAAATCAACAATCACAATACCAAATCATCTTCTTTTCATCTTTATATTTGGAACAATTTTTTTTTAATTTATAGGGAGTTGACTACTCGTCCCAATCTGTTATCAACCGTCACAAGAAGACTGACTTTGTGTCATTGGCTAATGAATACAACAAAAAATTCTCTTTTCTCAAAACATTCGAAAGATAAAAATAATAAAATAATAATAAAAACAACTCGATTCTTTAACCATATTAAAAGTAAAAGTCTTTATAAAATTATGAAGATAAATGAGATCTCCTAGTACCGTTTTCTTTTGAACTTGTTGATGGTTTATATTTAGGTTGTCAATTAAGTAAAATAACATTACTTGAACCCTTCCCAACCCTCTACTCGACAAGCTTTCCAATAGTCCTTATCACTAGACCTTACAGCTATTTTAACTGATGAAATTACAAAACTCCCATAACTTCCCAACTAGCAAAAATCACCCAAAATTATCAAAACAACCACCTTCCATTTATAACCTACAATAATACGCCTCATATTTTTTTGGCCCATAATTAAGGGGGGCAGCTGCCCACCTTCCATCCTTTTTAGATCCGCCCATGTACATAGGGTTTAATTCTATTAGAGAGTGGATAAAAAAAGACATGGTGACTTATCACCTAACAGACTGCAATTTGTAATAGAACACAAAGATCAAAAATCAAAAAATAAAGTAACGTATATGTGTATATAATATGTATCTGTTAATATCTTTTGTATTTCTTTTTTGTATATAATATGTATATGTTAAAAATTGAATAATAAAGATATATTTCAAAAGTGCAATGATTACCTAATCTCGTGAAAGAAGCGTTGAGCAGATGAAGAAGAAGTGGTGAGTAATGTTGGCGGATGAAGAAGAAGACCCGTGAGAGAAAAGGAGAGCGTGAGAGAGAGAGAGAGACGGAGATGCGTGAAACAGCATACCTCCTAGCATGAGAGAGAGAAGGAGATAGACGTATAGCGTGCGAGAGAGAAGGGAGAGTCACCTGAGAGCGGGAGACCAAAAGCAGTGAGCGGGAGGAAATGAAACACCAAAAAAAATTTAAGGGGGAAAATAACTCCGCTACTAAATTTTGGAAGCGAAAAAAATGTCATAATATGTACATCTAAGTTACAAAATTTTAAAAAAGGGTCATAATATCTATAATCAAATATGACTTTTATATTAAAATTATCATAAAATATAATATTAATATGTATAAAATGGCATTTTATATTAGAAAGGTCACATTAATAATAGCATTAACCTTTAAATGCCATTTTTGTAATAAATGTCTTTAAATTATTTTTTCGATCGTCATAAAAATGTGTTTTTCTTGTAATGTCGAAGTCACATACATCTAAAATGCACCAAACCAAGTCATTTGTCCATATAAAAAATAGTGGAACACAAATAGATATACCCACCATCTACATTAATCACAAAAAAATAATGGCCTACTACATGTATTATAACTAGATATAGCCACTATGCACATCATTCAAAAAAATGTCCAAAAAAATTTACATCCAAAAATCACGCATAAATGCATCAGTCTTCCTTTGGCTTTCACGAAATTGTGTCAACACCTCAAAAGCTCCAAATTATATAATATAAGCCTGAATAAACTCCCTTCATGAACTTGTTTCTTCAAAGCGTTCTACAATAAAGAAAATTATCAAGAGTGTTGTTAAATCATATTCTTTTAAATCCTCTTATATAGTGTATGTCCAAATTTATAAAGATTATATAAAAAATCATGGTTTCTTAACTTTTGAATGAAACTCACAATTTTTTCACCAACTTCCTTGGTCGCATTTTCTTGATATTCTCGGTTTCTCAATTGTCGAGCGGTTATCCACATTAGAGACCTATCATCCTCATCAAATGGATCTCCATGTATCTTTTTATGTCCGAATTATAAAATAAAATATAAGAAATTAAGCACATAACATAAAATCCACACAATGAATTGATTATGGTTATATACTCTACAAATAATACAATAATTCATCCACATGCCTCTAATTAAATTCTCATGCATAAGTTAAAAATAACATATATAAATCTCTAGTGCAACGTAAAACAAAACATATAAATTCCAGTTTTTTCAAAGTATTGTGTCATGTATAATGTAAGTCAAAAAGATTTTTTATATCACAAAATAATTGTAAACAATTTAAAAAAATTGGGCAGAGTTTCCTTTGTTTATAGGATTATCCGCCCTGTTTAAGAAATAAAGAAGCTTAAAAAATATTCAAAGAGACCCAATTTATCAAACAAATTCAAATATTATTTCATTCACTATTAGGAAAAATAAACCATTGACGCGTTGATATTTTCGTTGCGTTTCACATTAAAATAGTCAAATAAGATTCTCCTCACCTTCAGGTAATTGATGCTCAACCCTGAAAATAATTGCTTCCATCCTTGCTTTTAGATAACCATAATAAGACTTTCCATTATTTCTTCCATCCCTCTATTGTTAAATGGCGAAAGTCACTGGACCTGTTGATTTATCTCGTTAGCAATCAAAATTATGAGTTACGTGGAATATGCTTTTCTCTGTACTTAGTAATTTAACAATAGTTGGTTTTCGTATGAAAAAACAAAGAAGGTATTATTGTAAGAACCAATTTAACCTTACTGAGTAGTGAAAGCATATATATAGAAGGTAAGGATGCATATGTACGACAACCCAACTTTTCAAAGTGGTCCATTTTAAAGTTTCACATGCATTTTGTCAAATAAGAACTAAGAATGGGTGACAACAAAAGTGACATTGTCAAATTTGTACGAAAATTAAACTTACAAAGATAAGACTTTCGAAACAAGAAGGATGAGCCTTATGAATCTAACTTGGATCCTCAATTCTTACATATCAAGTTCGTTCCTACAATACATGAAACAGAAACACTGATGCAGTGCAAGCAAAACAAATGCAATTGACTAAAATGAAAAACAATGCGTTGAGGACCACTATTAATATTATGGTTGAGGACCACTATTAATATCATAGTATTCTATTTTAGAACCCTCTCCATTATTTCCTTAGGCACTATATGATGTAAAATCAGCAAAAATATTACACGCACTTTTTTAATCATAGTTGAGTTTTGGTTAGAATCTCTTATTTTATGTTCCACTTTTAGCATTAGTAATAAGTTACATATTAATCATTTAGGTTTTATGTAATTTGTGGTAGGATTTATTTACTCGAGATTTATATTTGTTTTAACTTCTTTCAGCCACTATTTTTTAGTGTAAGTGCTCGGGTACTCTACATATGCCCAGTAGATTTAGTGTAGTTGAAGTCCTCCCTCCCTTTGATTGAGAATGTTATTCTATCATATATATACATACAAACATATATATACACACAAAAACATACATACATACATACATACATACATACATACATACATACATACACATATATACGTTTGCGTGTGTTGAAAAAAAACTCTCGTGTTGATTAACTAGAGCTGTAGAAAAATGACAGAATTCTGAGCTCTTATGATTAGACCAAGCAAATGTAGGAGTTAAGATATAAAGAAGGTAGGGTGCATATGGATGCATAAAATTGGAATCCAATTAAAATATTAATCATATATAGATTAAAATTCCGTTTTTGAATCTGTAAATACTAATGTGCTCCTTCGTATACTTTTTTGATATGTTGAATCTTTGCTTCGCGAGTTACATCAAGTGTTGCAATAAGTTGGATAACCTCCTCTTCCACTTTTTTTGGATCCGAAATTGACATATAAATGCCATTAATCTCTTTAGAGAAAAGAGTGCCCAAACCTTCATCAACCTTGTCAATGGCCTCTTTTGCTAATTCAGATTTTAATTTGGTCTCATTATGAAGACAAATGTCTTCCTTGGCTTTAAGATTAATATCTCTTTTTTGTGTTCTACTCAGAAATTAGTAAGATTGAGTTTCTTATATAGTTGGGCTTTGATATTGAGATCCTCAGAATTAAAATTATGCAAGTGAGTAGAAGAGTTATTGTTTCCATGATCCTCATTGTCTTCACTTGATTCATTCCCATCAATAACAGAGCCACAATGCATTGGAATGCCAAAGAGATGCATAGAAGTAGGTTCTTGAGGTTGCTGGATCAAATTGAGGTCATCCATATTATTTATGACACAATCAATTTGAGATGCATAAAAAATGTTTTTCGTACAAGAAAGATTATTCCATTGAGCACCCATACTAGCATCAACTTTGGACGTACCAGGAGCATTTTGAGCAGTATATGATTCAACTTGTATCATGGAAAGGTCCATTGGACAAACAGTAGCATCCATTAATGAGGTAATACTTACATGTACCCGTTGCGTTGTAGGTCCAAAAGACCTGCCCATATTGGACATCGCAGCTGCACATGGGATATCACATGAAGTAGTTCCATCATTAGATATTTCGTTACCATCAGTTGAAAGCATTGTTTGAGCAACAGTGGAAATGCTATTTTGGACGAGGTTTGAGGGTAGGAAAGCACTCGTGACAGGTGACTTAGAAAAGTGCAAAACATCACTAGAGGAAGTCTGGCTAGCAGACTTAGCATGGGACTGGCTGCAGACCTCAAGCGAATGATGTGAGTCTTCGATTGTGAAAGGTGATATAGTAGGTAACCTGTGCATAACCTCCAAAGGAGCAATTGTGCAAAAAGGCGCTGTTACGCCCTCAAAAAACTCAACTGCGCCATGAATTATGTCATCAGTTGAAACAAACCTATTAGGATAAATAAATGGCTCATTGTTCATCTGAGTAGAGGAAGCAACAGGATCACGTGACGGAACTTTAACTAAGTTGGTGTCACAACCATTGCTAGGATAAGTGACCTTAGTTGTCACAGTACCTAAAATAGGTGAAACAGTTAGGCTTGTGACAGCGTGATCAGAATCAACTGTCAAAAAAGCAAAAGAGTTGATGTTTGGAGTTTTCTCATTGACCAAGTGAGAGTCACGAGGGTGGGAAACATTGTTAGGGACATTATTCAACTCATTTGAACATGGCTTGGCAGCATTGTTACATGTGTTATTGGTATGAGTGATGTCACCAACAGTGTATTTTTTACTCTTTGATGGGATAATGTTCAACACATTTTAAAGAGGTTTGGACACCTCCTTTTCAAGCTTCCTACATTCATTGAAAGAATGACCAATAGACTTGCAAAAATAGCAGTACAAAGGAAGGGTCTCGTACTAAATATTCACAAAAAAAGCTCCATCAGTTCTTTCAACTAACCGTGAAACTTAAGTATAAAACTAGTGACTCATTTCTCCTCTATTAAGCAAACCCCCATAGGTCTTCCATAAATTGAAAATGAGTAAAACCAAGCAAAATATTAGTAAAATAAAATAATCATACACTTTATATAAGACGTGTTAAACATCTTTTTTCTTGCCAAATTCGAGTAATTCATTTTTTTACACTAACCCAAACCTAATTCTCATTCGCGTTTCGAGGGTCATGTTCTTCGTGTCATGCAATGGTCAACCCAAAAATTGTCTGGGGTTCAATTTAATTATTGTGTCGTGTCAAAAAATTTCCACCACTAGATCAAATGAAGTATGCCTAGAATCATATAGAAGAGGTGGGGAGTCACTTTTAAAATATTGATATGAGAAGTATTAGACTAACTACCCTGGGTCATTTCATTTCTTTTTAAGCCAGGATTGGATTATCTGAGAAGTATTCGACCCTGAATATGCTGACGGAGCCGGTTTGGGACATATTGAATTGGATTTTTGTATTTGGAATCTCTCCGTCAAAATTGGTAAGGTTGCATTAACATTATTGTTAGTAATGAAGGATAGGACGTTTTCTCTAGTTTATCTTTGATAATTTGAAAAACATCTTTTTTTGCTTATTTATGTTTACATGTGTAATTAAATAAAGATGAAAAAAGAAAAAAATATCCCTAATGAAAATAGACAAATATACTTACTAACCATTAGGTCATATTGTGTTGAGTTGCAAAAACTAGAATTAAGATAGAAGAGAAAGGGATGTCCGCTCTAAGATAATGGATTCAACTATCCAAAATCAATTTCTAGACTTTGACTAGGAAAAAACTAATAACACACAAAAACCTTATATAAGTTAGGATATAAAACAATGTGCAAAACAAAACTTTTGAACTCTGATACATACTAAAAGTTACCTTTCTCAGGAAAAGTAATATCCTCCATTGAACTCTCAACCAATTCAACCGCATCTTCAATATTATTTTCCTTAACAACTTAGCGGGCATGTTCTGCCATCTTAGTAGCTTCCATAATATTAGACCTTCTTGGCACCGGTCTATGCTGGCCATATAGCTACAATACGACTTCCTTCTCCTACATCCAACACAGTCTAATTTTTCATTACTATATACAGCTCAAAGGATTTCAAATACATAAAAATGTATCTATGTGTATTGAGTTTGCATTTCACAGGGCATGTCAGATATGTCAAATAATGTCAATTGAAGGTGTCCATCATTTTTGTGTGTTTGATACATTTTATTTCAATGAAAACTTTCATATGATAGCCATGTTCATATACACGTTTTACTATTCTTTTGATAAATTTGTTGGCAAATTTTTTTAGATGAATACACAATTTAAAAGATATGTGGGTTTTGGAATGTATGTATACATATTGCTGCAGAAATATAGTTCAAACAGGTGAAGCTCTCAGTTCCTCGGTGTATTTAGGACTACCTAACTTAGAAGTCTCAAACTATAAAATTTTAACAAATTAATTAAATTGTTGTGTTTTATATAAAAGGGTGTAGGGTTAGAAACGTGTGGAATACAAATTATTTTAGGGTTAGAAATGTGTGGAATAAAACTTTATTTGTTTCATACAACGTAAAGTAGTTTTTGTACAAATTGTTGTACGTTAATGATGGAAGAATACTAATTTTACATTTTTGAAATTTAGGAGCAACGTAATATTGATTTCAAGCAGGTTTCAGAATGGAGAATGGGGCATTAAAATACATGGGTAGTCCTCTATTCAAAGGTAGAAGGAAGACTTGTTACTTTGATCCCTTGGTTCAATCAGTTTCTCAAAATATTAGTAGTTGGAAAAAAAATATTATATCTATGGGTGGAAGACTTACTTTGATTACTTCAGTCCTTTCCTCTATGCCATTGTATACTCTCTTTTCTTTAAATTCTCCCAAAAAAATCATTAAGATTGTTAATAATTTGTTAATTTGTTTCTTTTGGGGAGTTTTTAAAGATTTTGGAAAGAAATATCATTAGATAGGCTGGGAATCTCTGTGTTATCCTACAACAGAAGAAGTCCTAGGAATTAAATGTTTGGATTCTCAAGTGGAAGCAGGTAATCTTAGACAAGCATGGAAGGTTCAGTCTGTGAAGGTTTGTGGGCTCAATTTTTGAACAAGAATTATTCTAATAGGGATGGTAAATATGGTTCTTTGGCATTTAAAAGAATTTTTGCAGCTTGGTCTAAGTTAGAAGACAATACAGAGGTGTTAGATAATGAATTAGTGTGGAAGCCCTCTTCTAATGGTAAATTTTCTTTTGCATCTGCTTATGAATTAAGTACAAAGTATAAACTTTCTTTTTATTCTTTTAAGGCTATTTGGTATACTAGAATCCCTCCCAAGATGTTAGTATTCTCTTGGAAGCTTCTTACTAAGAGTGACCCTTTAGATGAAGCCTTGCAACCTGTGGGAATTAAGTTATCTTCTATATGTACCTACTGTAAAGTTGCTACAGAGACAGTGAAGCATCTCTTCATTCAAGGTCTAATAGCTAGAAGGTGTGGCCCATTTTCTGCAATTTAATGGACTGTATCCTTATAGATAATTCCATCCATGGTATATTGATCCATTGGTGGCTTCAATCAGGTCACTCTAAGTTATCTATATGGCTTTTCAATGTCATTCCAGTTTCTATTATGTGGGAGATATGGATTAGTAGAAATAAGGCTCATTTTGAAGGAAAAAAGATGTTCTCTAATAATATTATTTCCAATGTTATTAACAGAATTTCTGAATTGGCTCAATGTTATTCTTTTTCTAGTATTAACAAGGATGTTAATCTAAACATTCTTAACACTTTCAATCTTAAGAATCCTTTAGTTTGTCCTTCCTCTGATCAGATTTCTAGATGGCAGAAACCATCAGCTGATGTTCTCAATATAACCTCTAAAGGCTGGATTGATAGCAATGGTAATATGAGGATGGGGTGGTAGTATGATTTGGGATCTTTCTAACTATAAAACTGGAGATTTTAATTTATTGACAGAAGCTTTAGAAATCAAGAGGGCTCTGGAAGATTGATAACAGTGGTAATATGAGGATGGGGTCGTAGTATGATTTGGGATCTTTCTAACTATGAAACTGGAGATTTTAATTTATTGACAGAAGCTTTAGAAATCAAGAGGGCTCTAGAATTCAGTCTTAGTAGAGGTGATAGTAACTTTAAAGTGGAAATAAGTTAAAGGCCTATTTTGGAGGGTATCAGAAACAATTTCAATTATTGTTATTGGAAGTTTAGAAGACCTATCAAGAAAATTCAAAATTTGAGTCAAAATCTTCAAGTCAATTTCAGCCTTTGTTCTCATAAATTCAATTATGTTGCTAAGCTATTTTCTATGGAAGCTACTAGTCAGAATAAAAATATCCAATTCAATAGTGCTATTGGTATTTCTAGAAGGATTCGAGGTTCCTTAATTTTAGATTCTTTAAATTTTCCCTACATATAATTTTGCTTCTATGTATGTCTTTAACTCTTGTAAGCAATCTAGAGAGGGCTCTTCTCTCTATCTGATTGAATAAATTTCTATATTTCTCTTTAAAAAAAGTACTATTGATTTCAGTTTTCTTTTTTATTTTATTTCCTTTTCATACATTTGTAAATTATTGGGAATAACTATGAATAAACTCATCACAATTAGTTGCTTATATAGAATTTTGTCAATAAAACACATATTTGAGGACTCTTAAAGATTAACTGTACATTTATAAATATATCAACTCATTGTATTTACATAAAATGTTGATATTTGAGAATGAAAATTTGACTCGTAGTATTTATGTAAAATGTTGTATGACTAGATTTGTCTAAAAGCCGCTTGCGCATCACGCGAGCCTGGAGGCTAGTCTCCATATAAAAATAAGTAAACATGAAACCAACAAGCATAACTAATTGTAAATATCTGTTTTGTTACTTGCAAAAAATAATCTAATCAATATCCATCTAGCCAAGAAATTGAGTGATCAGATTAGCCATTTTCTCATTAATTCTTGCATATGATACAACGTTTTTATATTAATCAATTTCAAATTTCTAAAACACAAATTATAAAGTCATTTTAGATTTTATCAGATTAAATATAATAGTCTTACCAACAAATATTGAACACAAACATGTACATCATTTTAGAGATGCAATCAGTGACAGTTTTGCACAATTCAAATCACAAAGCGATGCACACATATATGAAGTAGTGAAAATAGACCTGGTAATTGAGGCAATGTGATGATGAGAGTTGATGGTGCCATACTTGATGGTGTGGAGAGAGAATCAAGACGACGGAAAGGGAATCACCAAAAATCCATCTTTGAATCAAAAGATCTAAAATATAATTTAATGCCTATTAAACATACAAAGAAATTCTAAACTTCTGAAGTAATTGGCCCGTTGATAAATAGATGGTTAAGATCCTCCATATAGTAATTTCAATGCTGTTAAATGAGTAGAGAGGAGTACTTGTGATGGTTGATTGCGTTAATAGAGGAAGTTGAATATGTATGCCAGTCATGATCTTGACTATACACGAATGGAACTAAATATCATGTGAGTGAAAGTGAATGCCACCATTTTCAAGATACAATGGGGAGAGAAGGAACGAAATATGTATTGCAGTCGGTCACGTCTAACAATTATGTAATAAACAAGAAGGCTCGATATCAAGGGCAGTAAATAAGAAGAATTGTTCATAAGGAGCTTTGAATTGAGCATGAGCTTGTGCATTATGTATATGAACTGAGTTCTAAGATCATTTTCTAACTAGGTTAATATATTAAGGTTACCAAATTAAAGTCACTAGACTTACTATGAAGTTATAATTGTTCCAATTATTATTATGATTAACATTTCTAGGGGGAGTTTACTTATTACTGTCTTGTACATTTAACCAATTGTAATTTTGTGTTCACTTGAAAAATATGTTGCCTTTTTACATTGAAGAAACCGCCATGCCCGAGGATTATAGAGATCAAAGACCGTTCTTTTTCTTATTATAATATTTTTTACCTGTGTTAAATATATGCTACACTGTTTATACTAGTACCATGCAAGAAGTTTGTCTACAAGCCATACATATCTCCATCTTTTCAGCAGAGATGAATATATCTTCTTAATAAACTATGAGAATGCATATTGTGTGTGTGCGCGCGTGCGTATGTGCGCATGTGTGTGTGTGAGAGAGAGAGACTGTGTCATGTTTTCATTAAGAGTTACTGTTTGAAAGTGAAACTTTGAGAAAATAGCAGTTTCATGTAATAATTAGTCAAGATCGAACTTATGCAACTATCGTAGATATATATATTTTCCAACAGAAACTCTTCATCTTGATATCTAAAATACCTTTTAAAGAATAGATATATAAAAAGTGTGGCTAATAAATAGCACCCTATAAGATAAAGTTGTATATTATATAGATATATAGATAATAACATAGAGAGAGAATTTTTTTTTAAAAAAATAACAAATTATAATTGCAATGTGAATAAAATAAGAAGAAAAGCACAAACCAAAGTCGAGATATTTTTGGAGAGATTGAATAGCAGTGATTTGCATCTTCCCTTCAACTTGTATCTTTGTCACTTGATCCTCCACATCTTCATATACATTACCAAAACATTACTCGAACCCATACATTCAATTCGTAAAGCTAAAAAATAATTAAAAATTCAACATCAAAAACAAAATTTAATGCATTTTTAGAGAGAGAAATTAATATACCCTTCATTTGAGAGCTTAATGTTTTCATATACTGTATATACTCTAAAATTTTCACTGCTTATTGAAACCTGACCACTGTGTATTAGATTCATGGAAAATTAGAAGATAAATTTTCATGTACTGGGAATTAGACTTTGAAAAGACATTAAAGAAATTTGCACATTGGGTATGTAGTGTTACAGGAGATATTATCCGAATGTAATACCATCCAAATCAAGCTCATAATTTGTTTTCAATTTTAATATGTCAAATCGAGGTCCGAGGCAATGTCAAACATACTCCAAATTTCATCATGTAAAAAGGAAAAGATTCTGATCCTAATGAATGAACATATCATAAATAAAAAGTGACCAAACATAGATTAAATCAAAGATGACAAAATAGGAAAAGGAGAATATCATACCTCAAATCTCCATATTGTGAAACCCCTGACACGAAAAGAAAAAGGAGAAAAAGGCCGATAGTATGAGAAGATCTGCACTGGGATTTCCATTTTGGTTTGTGTTTTGTTAGGACTATTCGTTTAGGATCAGAGAAGTGAAGAGGTGGGAGGGAAAGGGGTTGACGAGGGAGGTTTTCAGATTGGAGCGAAAAAATAATCGCGAAAATTTTGAGTGGGAGTAAAGAAAACGTGGCTAAAAATTGGAGTAACTTAAAAAAAGGTCATAAAAAATATCGGTATACCTAAATGAGGCAAAAAAATATCATAATGGGGCAAATGAAATATGTTTATTATCTTAAAAGTGTCATATAAAATAATATTAATAACTATAAAATAAAGTTTTTTTTATAAATCTGTCAAAATACTAGTAATACTATACTCTGAATGACATTTTCCTAATAAATGCCATAAATCCATTTAAGGTCAATTGAACCGAATTTATATATAAAATGGGAAGAAACAAAAATCACACTTTTTTCACATTGGAATGGAATGAAATCAAGTAATAATTTCAAACTTTATACAAGACTGCTACTACAATAGTTATTCCATGTAGAATATGAGAACAATTTATCATCGTAAGCTAAACATAACAAAAATATATGACGGCTAAATATGAACACTCAAGATGCAAACGTTATCACATGAAATCCAATAGCCAGAATAAAATATATTGTGACTTAAATTTATTCAATCTTTAAAGAAGGAAAAATATAAATCTAAAATTTTAAAAGTTCCTAAATTTTCAGATTTATGCTTTTCAAATTGTGAAGTCTCTCAACTTGGATGAAAACAAATATAACGCAATTGACCTTGCAAAATTTAATTTGTTATTTTAAATAGAACTAAAATGATACTCCCTCCAAAATTAAAAAATCTACTTTCCTTCTTTGGACATTATCAACGGACCAAACTCTAGAGCATGGTTGCTCTTGAGAATGGATTGTGTATCCTTAATCTATAAAAAAGGGGCACATACCAAATAGTCACTCGAACATTTTTTAATACACGTTTAGTCCAACCCTCACTCTCCGGTGAGGGTCCCCGGAGCTCTGGCAATGGGGGTGGGGAGGTGGGGGCAGGAATGCTACTAGAATAAGATAATATTGGTTAAATGGGTATTTGAGAGACTTTTTGGAATAAAATAAAAAGGTTTGGACTAAATATGTATTAAAAAATATTTGAGGGACTTTTTGATAATTGATCCTATAAAAGGACTGCCAATTCTAAATTTAGGATGGAGGGAGTACAATTTAAGGATTTCCATTTTGAAGAGCCGAATTAAAATTAAAATGTGAGACAGAGAGCCTAAACACATCCTAAATCAGTAAATCTATAAACTTGAGCTAAATCAAAGCATTTAAATTACCTGTGTTTTTACTCTAGAAGTAGTATTAGCAGCAATTGAGATCTGCACACACAAAATCAAAATAAAAACCATAAATAAAAACACAAATCCATAACAAATACAAAAAAAATGAACGTGCTTGACAGCAATGAGCTCACAAGAATCAAGATTCATGCCCATATAAACCCTTCCAAATGCACCACGCCCAATCAATTCCCATTTTCACCACTGGATCTACGATGAATCCTCCTTTACTAAAGTGATCAGAGGGAGTGCTGGAACCGAAGGCTTTGAGAAAATTTCGAATCTTGATTTTCGAATACTAGAACCGTCTTTCTCAACAAACCCTCCAAACGCACTGCCATCATCTACACCAGAGGGTTTGAGATCGATGAACTGATCTAATGAAGTCTTGCGCTAAAGCATAGGGATGTGTCATTTAGCTGGTTGGGGATTCAAAATCTGGGGTTGGATTGGATAGTGTTCATTAGGTTTCAGTCATCACTATAAAGGAGGAGAACGACGAGGGAAAAGGTCGCGGGGTTGGTTATAGAGAGGGGGGGGGGGGATAAGAGAAGTGAGGAGGTGAGAGAGAAACAAGGGTTTCGTATTGGTGCCAAAAAAAGCTCTACGAAAATTTTGAGTGGTAAGGAAAGAACGCGCCTAAAAATTGGAAGTAACTTAGAAAACGTCGTAAAGATATTGGTATACATAAATTAGGGCAAAAAAAATATCATAATAGGTAAACTTGAATATGATTGTTATTTTAAAAGTGTCACATAAAATAATATTATTAACTATAAAATGATGTGTTTTTATAAATATGTCGAAATAGTAGTAATACTACACTTTCAATGACATTTTCTTGATAAATGTCATAAAGTCATTTTTCAAAAGCGTCATAAAATGCATTTTTTCTTGTAGTGATTGTTGTTGATGATTCATATTGTGTTCAACATATATTTGGTTCATTTTGTTATTATAGATTGAATCGTAGGTGCTCATTTTGTAATTATTGATGAATCGTAGGTTCATGTTTGGTTCATTTTGTTGCTGTTGATTACTAATATATGTTGTTGTTGATTAATAATAAGAGGTTTTGTGTTCATCATTATATTAGATTCTACACAATATTTGGTTCTCCTCCCATTTTTACTAAGTTGATCTCTCCCTCACAATATTTCATTGATGTTTAATATTTTAACAAGATTTTTACCGTGGTATTTCATTGATGGTTGTGGCTTATGGATGTAAAAAGACAAGGGTATGATTCAAAACTCATAAAATCACCATCAGATGTTTTTGTAACCTAGACTTCTTCATTGGCCCCCCTGAAACATGTTGAGTCCCAATCTTTAAATCCAACGTCTCTTCATTGTGTTTGTATGTTCAAAGGTGCACTTTTGTGTTTGTAGTTGGAATACCAACTGGAATATGTATAAATTATACTTTATTTGTGTGTTTGTAGATTTGTTGTACAATGGCCCTTAGTGCATTAGTGATAAATTATGCCCTATTCTCTTTAGAAATGGAATATTGTAGATTATTCCCATGTTCACACTTGCCTAAGTGCATTTGCGTCAGATGTGAGCTAATACCTCTCTCTCATGCTGGATATATCTATATCAGTGTGTCGTTGAGACAGTGGAGCTCCAAAAATGAAGACACAAAGTGTGTTATTGACTCGATACAACCGGAGAAAAAATTACAATTGTGCATTTAGTTTTTGTGTTTAATTTTTTATACACCATCGGTATCGATGATACCAACACCACATGGATTTATAAAGACCAATTGATGATATAACTGCGCCTTTTAGGTACTCTTTGTTGATTCCTCTCTTTAGTTGATATTATTTGGTTACTGATTTTTGGGTATACCTAAGGCTTACTTCTCTTAGTTGCACTTTATATTATGTCCATAATTAATGATTATATTACCTATATATTTAATTATGTTAGTGTTTTATCTTACCTTTAATTTGGATTAAGTATTTTGTCTACTAGGTTTTGACCATTAGAATTACCACCAGCTTTGAGAGGCCAATCCTTTTGAGAAGCCCATTATCAAATTTGATTGTTCTTTTAGGTTACATCATTACTTTAGTTCATCAGTTTACTAACTATGAAATTTGTTGAATGTATCATATTTTGATAAGATCTCGGAACTATTAGGTGTATTAGGTAAAAGTTCTGGAACTATTAAGGTAAAGGGTCACAAAGTTTTTCCTATCATAAGTATATTTCCAGGATGAATTTATCCCTGTTCTCTCTTTCTACTAATTTGGTTTTGAAGGCTTTGTATCTTTCTTATGATTTACTTTACATCGTACTTTCCTGGAATGTTACACAAATATTTATACCATGGATTTAAATTCCCTTAATAATTTACTCATAATATGGCGTGATATTCATTTTTACCCTCTTCATTCATCATTGGAAGACAATTTGAGGTTCTACTGCTATCTTTTATTAAGATCACAACGGCTCAACATTTACCTAAAGTTTATGTATCTTATAGAAATAGTTAATTAATTTGTTAACTTTATGCATATAACTGTGACTCATGTACTTTGTTCTTTCCAAGGCAGTTAGAGAAGATTTCAAAATTTGATTTTACAGTTTCAAAATTTATTATTCTGAAATTTATTCAAACGACTTTTTTTTCATGCCTGATATTTGTGTTCGTTTTTATTATTTTGGAGGTTTGAGAGTATGAAACTCTTTTTTAATTGGGTTTTGGGCTTATGTATGTTCACTAGGGATGCTAACAGAGGTTTTGATATTATATACAATTTGATACATGTTATAGATGTGAATGCAATGACATGTTTAAATAATCATATAAGTCTGAATATTTAGTATGTGATTATGTCTAGTTTGTCGTGTTCCCTATCATAAATTTCCTTTCATTATTTTGGGGATGTTTGGTCTTTTAAAACTCCATATTT
Organism: Sambucus nigra; assembly: GCA_949130495.1. Lineage (NCBI taxonomy): Eukaryota > Viridiplantae > Streptophyta > Magnoliopsida > Dipsacales > Adoxaceae > Sambucus > Sambucus nigra. The sequence goes on along the minus strand of OX422222.1, from coordinate 145,318,074 downwards.
TGTATGGGGTTTGGGTTTGGATGTTTCCCAATGGTTTTGGAAAATGTTGTTCAAGATTATTCTAATATTTGTTGGTTTATAGCAATAAATATAAATTCTTATATTGTGCTTAGATGTTTTGGGTTGCCTCTCCAAAAATCACGTACGTGGTAAGAGATCAATTGGTGGCTGCATGTTTGGTGTGATGAAAAAGAGTAGTGGAGAAGAGGGTGAGAGGCGTTAAAATTGAGTATGGGGTTTGTATTAAAGTGAAATGTAAGGAGGAATTTGTTTTGGGACATTTAGGCCTAGATTATATTTTGGTTAGAACTCACATTATAAGAGTTTAATGTTCTGTCGTTGCAGAGACTGCATACTAAAGGTTTTTAGCATATAACTTGGATAATAGGGTGGTTCCCCGGTACAATGTTTTGAAAATTTTGAAAGAGAAGAAACTTCTCAAGACTAACCTCACTCTTCATTCAGTTGTATGCTATATAGAGTCGATGTTTGTAGAGGATTTTGTGGTGCACTACAAGGATGAAATAGCTAATTTACATGAATACTACACCAAATAACACAAAATGTTAATGGAAGATCAAAGGAATTACTTTATAATAATAGGTGTTGAATGGCATTTAATTAATTGATCTCAATTTATATGGTTTATGTAACTCAAGCTCTTACTTATTATAGTTATTCCTGTTTATTTTCGCAATAGTAATGTGTTTTTTTCTCTATGTTGCTGTCATTGTATTGTTGTCTTCATGGTAAGGAGTGGAGGTCAAAATTGTTATTTATTCAAGAGTCAAAAGCGCTTTAGAATTGGGGAAAAATATTAGAACAAGTTAGAAATTCCTTATGCTTATTACAGATATAATGTCACTCTTCAATGAAATGAGAGGAGTAGTTTGTAATAATTGAAGTGGTTGGTAGCTTTAGGTTTTTTCTTTCTCCTTTTAACAAACCCTACTGCCGAAAACACCCACCCTCCTAATGGGTCCGAAGAAAGGTGGAAAACTTCCAGTGGCAGCTAAGAAGAAAACAGAGAAAGTAGTGAATCCATTGTTCGAGAAACGTCCAAATCAATTAGGGATATAAGAAAAGGAACCTCAAGAAGAGATTGAAGGTCCCACTAAATCTCAACCAATTCACAAAAACTCTCGATAAAAACCTTGCAACAAATCTGTTCAAGATGCTTCTCAAATACAGGACTGAGGATAAATCTGCCAAATAGGAGCGCCTATTAAAAATGGCTTAAGCTGAAGCTGAAGCTGACGAAAAGTCTCCTGAGGTGAATAAGTCTATTATTGTGAAGTATAGGTTGGACCATGTCACCTACCTTATCGAGCAGAATAAAGCATAGCTGATAGTTATTGCTTATAATGTGGACCCAATAGATTTGGTTGTCTGTCTCCCTATATTGTGATGCACTGATGGAAATTCCTTACTGCATTATGAAAGGGAAAGCGCGATTGAGAGAAATTGTCCATAAGAACACAATGTCAGTTTTGTGCTTAACCACAGTCAAGAACAAAGATAAAATGGAATTCAGCAAAATCTTGGAAGCTATTAAGGGTAATTTCAATGATAAGTACGAGGATTATAAGAAGAAGTGGGGTGGTGGAATAATGGGTTCCAAATCCCAAGCCAAAATAAAGGCCAACTGTTATGTATTTGAGAACTCAAAGTAACTTTGACAGCTTTTATGAGTACCTCAGTAATAGGTCTGCTACAATTCAAGTCGACTTAAAAAAGATCACAAATACACTTTTATCCATGCTTTAGAAAAATCCCAATATAGGAGCATATGGTCTAAAGATTCAACATCAGATGTCGTATCACAAAATATGCAACAGGAAATAGTAATAATGCCATGAAATTATAATACATCATCACAAGGAATTTTATTCCACAAGACTTTCCAAACATATAGAGATTTTTTAAGGGGAATGTAAGGCTGCCTGAATTTCATGGATTGCTTGAAATGGCGTCCTCTAGATATTAAGATATACCTATTTCACTTTGCAACTTATTTGAATTATAATTTTATAGTCTTCCTTATTCTATGTTCCTTTTTTTATAGCAAATTATTTGAATTATAATCTCAAAATATAAGACTTTTTACAACTCTGTAGTCAATTTTAGGTAGTTTATTGGATGTGAAATTTTGCCGCTTAAAACATATATGGACTTTCCACTTCTATTTTTCTCCCATCAGTAACTTGCATTTTTCCATCAGTTACTTGCATTTTTCCAAAATTAACATCAGTTATTGAATTTTTACCGTATCAACATAAGTTGCTTGCATTTTCCAGTAGTAACATTCAGTATCAACATCAGTTACTTGCATTTTTTGAAAATTAAGATCCCATCCTATTGTAGTCTAGATGATTAACGATAATGCATAGGGGATCCGAGGTATATAATTAGAGTGACATTATAAGGACAACCAATAACACCTCATATTCTTTGATGTATTGTTCTATATGTACTCTCGATGCTAAAAAGGTCAGAGGATTCAGGCTTTCCATTTGACAACTTTTGTTATAAATTCTATGGTTCATGCCCCTTTTTCGGTAGGAGTTTCTAATGTTTCCATAAACAATTAGTAGTGGGTACTCTGTTTCTTACATTTTATAGTCACATTTTTTAATTCTCTTTGAATCCTCAATGCAACTTCCCATTTTTGGCACTGTCTCTTTAATGTTGCTAAGCTACCTCTTTCTTTGTCCTATGATGGATCATTGGAAATAATTTCTTGACTATTTATGGAACAATCTTCAAATGTATGTTTGTTCCTACTTTTCCATATCTTCCACAATATAATTTGACAAAGAGCTGCAGTAAATGAAGAGATCTTATATTTATATATTAGATATTATAATCTATTCGACGTTGTATTTTGACTATTTTCAAGAACTCTCCTAGATTATCACAGTAATTGGAAATATTTCTCCCAATTATCATTAGTAATTTCATGTAACTAATGTTGTGTTTGGTTAGTGACGACAACGATGAATTTGTTGAGGTTGAATCAGACGGTGATGAAAAGGCAGTGTCCTGGGATGGAGCAGTCAGAGGGGATGAAACCATTCACGAATGAACTTCCAGATATAAATTGAGGTCAAAACACCAACCGGAGACTCAAACCTCTCCCGTAACTACTCCTCATAATAATTGAATTCCCCTGCATAAAATGCCAAGATCTCAGGTTACGTGAATTAGATACAAATTCAAATATAATCCCAACATAATAATATGATTAGTAATTTTTTTTTAATAAAGATGGACACAGAAGATTTGTACCTAATGAATATTTTTTGTGCATTTGGTACTAACCTTAAGTGTCATTACTATTTCTTTTCTTTTCTTTTTAGCTGAAAAGTAAGCTTTGTGAACGCTGAGCACTGTAGGATGAATGCTCAATGTTGTAGCTTTGTAGGACGAACGTTACTACTCACCGCATATTTTGCAGTTTGGTTTCTCTTTATGTTTTGTACTACTTGGTCTAAATGTCTTAATTTTTTGAATCTTTACCAGGAACAGGGTAAATTGGTAGCACCTACTCAGTCCAGATCATTAAAGTGCTGAAGGTATGGGTTTATTCCATCTCCTCATAATTTATTTTTTTAGGATAGAGTTTCTTGATTTATTTTTTGTAAGGGGTCACTGATATTTACTTAGGATATTTGAATAATGAGAAGATTTCCCTTTTAAATATTGCACTAATAGACTACTGCACTAATAGACTCTCAGGTTATATAAATTTGTATGCTTTATTGATGGTGGTGGTTTAGTTACACAGTAAATTTTATTTTGTTAGTTTTTATCTCTAGACGAACCATTTACCTCATTAATATTTTTGCTTCCATCAACAATTTATGAGTTTAAATGACTTTTTTTCTATTTCCACTTACCCATCATTAAGTATCCCAAGAATTTGAAAATCCAGTTATATATATGTGATCGAGCGGTAAAAGTGTGTTCGTGTGACGACACAATCGTTGTGTGTTTCGCCGCCGCGATGCAAAAAACCTAAACTACACCTACACTTGACAAGCAAGCACAGCGGTAAGTCGGGTATCGTAAGAAATCCACAGGGAGTGATTGAATTTTAGATGTTAATTGTTTAATTACGATGACACCCCGCCTAATTAAACATCGGGTGATCAGGCTTTTATTAAATTAAATCAGGTTTCTCAAATGGTTCATTCTTAGCATCACTGTCGAAAACTTTTTAATTACTAATCCCCTAAGTAAAATTAGACCGGTGCCAAATTTTATCTTTCTTAAAACAGATAAATCAACCATGCGGAATAAAGTAAAATAATCATGTACTATAACCCAATCAACAAAGTAAAAGTACAACAGAACAAAAGTATTACCGAATAAACCATCGGCTAAAAATCCCAAGCAACAATAGAATAACCACTAGTCTGAAACTAACATCTGAGACTAATACCGGACCACAAGCCCATACATATAATAGTGTGAGATCATGTACTAGATCTGAATGAGAGATATCGTCTAGTCAAAATCCTGTAAACTTTCACTGTGCTACAGCTTCGAGTCCCTGGAAGGAAATCATCATACATGGCGTCCCTGTGGATGGACATTTACAAGGTTTTGAAAATATTCTATAGCAAGAGTTAGTACTAAAAACATTTTGAAAATATTTAGCAAACGTTTATCACAATATAAAAATGCTGTTATTGATTACACATGTTAGGTTCTCGTACACTCTCTTGAGTTTACTCACCCCTCATCTCTTGTGCACACCTAACGTTCTACACTTAGCCTACCTAGCCATATCTTCCAAGCTATCTAGGACTAAGTAATCATCTGAACTTATCTACACTTAAGTTCTCATATTTCCCACACCGTACATTCATTACATTAACATCTCACGAAGGTAAATTAATACAAAAGTAACATTTCCTCTATGTTATGTTTCAAAACTTCTCATTTAGTTTCACTACTAAATTTCTACAAAAATCATAATTTCTGTCTTCCCACATTTGTAATTAAGTTTCATTACTTAAATTACTAAATAGATATTCTCTATTTAACGTTACGTTTCCTAATTAAGTTTCACTACTTAACTTACCAGTTCGGTATGTATCTTTAAATACATAATATATATATAAATCTACTAATACACATAAGTAGAATATCATCAAGTATATATTTCACACACAATATATACAAAAATATCAGTCATTACTATCTTGTCCTTTTCACACACGTAAAGGACTCTTAGTTCGGAATGATTCATCGACCCCAAGTAAGAATTGGTTCTGAATGATACATCGACCCCAATTATTTATATACACAAATAAAGAACTCTTGGTTCGGAATGATTCATCGACCCCAAGTAAGAATTGGTTCGGAATGATACATCGACCCCAATTATTTATATACACAAAATTTTGGCTCGGATTCTTTCATCACGCCACCAGTTCAAAGGTTTGGTTCGACATTTTACATCGACCCCAAACATATAATAACCCTATGTTAGTTCGGAATATCACATCGACCCTAACATAGTTACTTTAGGTATAAATCTCTCGACCTAAAAGATCATATAATTCAGAGGTACATGCCCGACCTATTAATTATATATGTACGTAATATTTTAATCTCTTATATTTACCGTACAATGTTCGCTTTACGATTTATCTCATTAATCGCATTTATTTGAGTATTCACACAACTCTAAGGGTCCTAGTTACCCCTTACATATAATTTCAGTAGTTATTACTTACCCTACTGGTCTATTACTTTAATTGAATTTACTTTACCTCATAACTCAATTCCGAATTCCCCGATACTCTACTAAATCGGATTATTCTCGTCGGTCCGTAATCCAAGCTCTACCCCCCCAATGGCATTATCGGACCTCAAAAATATACCTACTGGTCTTATTCTCACTCCCATATAAGTATAATATAAATCCTAGGATACTCATTCATTCCCAAAAATCAACGAAGAGTTAAACACGAAAAATTCGGAAAAAAAAAGCTTGCGTCGATCGATCGACTGCTGGGTTCGATCGATCGACCTAGTCGATCGATCGATAGTTCGAGATCGATCGATCGATCGAACAGGGACAAACGCAGTTCGTCTTCTTCGTTAATCTTTTCCTCCATTAACAAATCTCCAAACTCCATTATAGTCCACCAAACTTTGACCCAATGATCCTAACATGTTTCCACATATACTAGGACAATTTCTAACGTGTCAAATACATCAAAACTCTAATTCCTTTAAAGAATTAGTGAGTTAAACCCAGAATTTCTTGAAACCCTAGTTATGGTGTTCTTCCCATATTTTCATTCAAAATCCAGATTTTATTCCGAAATAATCATCAAGTCTAATCTGAATATTAATCCTCTACATATGTTAAATCATTCTACATGCAATTCTTATCCCAACATGTATAAATAGCATCATTCTCCTATCAAGATATTGATTTAAACAAGACTATTAAAAAACCCTACACATGGGTATTATAACTTTATAATTTTTTCAATAAACAACTTGCCTTATGATTAGTAGGGTCTGATTTCGTGGCTCTTGTTGATGATTGATGATTTACATCCTTCAATCCTTCTTCCTCAACAAGTTGATAGTGAAAATCTCCTTTGAATCCTTCCCACTTCTTTCTTTTGCCTTAGAAAATTGTGTCTCTCTTCTCTCTAATGGCATTGGTGCTGTCATGGGTGTTCTAACCCTAATCCTTCTTTCATACGGCTGATAAAAAGCTCTCAATTTCGTAGGTCTCCATACCCTCTCATGTTAAAAGACCAAAACGCCCCCGAACGGTCTTGGTTTAGTCCAAAATTACCCCGAGACCCAACTAGTACCCCCGGGTATACTATTTTGACTAATTTGACCCTTCCAGACTCATCTGTGGCCTCTAAATTATCATTTGAGTCACTTAAAAAACATTACTCGTTCTCACCCCAACACGGTCTACACACGTCAAGTAACTATTTACCACTCGCACTAAGTAAATATAATGAGGCAATATAAATCGGTATCTACCTCTCGATTAATATTCCATAATTACAATTTTAAATAAAACTCATTAAATTACTACTCTTACATAATTTAAATTAAGCCGTATTTTCTCATTTAATTCTCCAATCTAATTAAATAGAATATTTGGAATATTCAGAAATATGGGGTATTACAATTACTTCAGGAATAAAAGTGTAAAATAAATAAAAGAAAAGGTAATGGTTGGGAATGGTGGAAAAAGAAAAGAATAAGTTATGCTACGTAAAAGTAAAGCGAGGATCGGGATCGCATTCTACCACACGGATCGAAACAACTACTAATTAGAGTTAAGGCTCAAAAGCAATTTAACCGAGCATTTTCAATTAAGCATAAACATCACATAATAAGGAATTCAATCCAAAGTTGCGAGATTAAACATTTAACGGAAAATGGTCACACGCGGATTAAATTCAGAATATCGCTATAAACACTAACGTTGCGTGACAAAGAAAGTTAAACGCATAATAATCCGACTTTAATACGCGAGGTTTCAATTAAATGCAATTTTACACGAAACCCTAACTTTCGAGGTTTGAGGCCCGTTAATGGCGGAACACAACCCCGACCCTATTTATCTAAGGGCACATAATGATTAAACTAGATTACAACTAATTAAACCCGGACAGTAAGAAATAAAACAATTAAACTAATTAACAAAGCATGAAACTAATCTACAAAGCAAGAATAAAGGAAATACACACTATATTAATGGAGAGGGAATATGAAAATACCAATTACAAACCCAAATGGGTGTCAAACCAAGAGAGGAAGAAGAAGAGCTCTCAAATCCCCCCAAACCCTAAGCTAAACTAACCTAAAATGAATGATATTTCATCTCAAAATGAGATGGATTGGTTTTATACAAAATATCCCATGGCAAACTTGTAATAAAAGGGAAGAAAAACAAAAATCTGGAGGGCCGAATCGATTCGGAAATAGGGCATTTTCGAATTGTCATTCTGGTGCATTCCGAATCGATTCGGTTTTTGGCCGAATCGATTCGGACCTTACAGGTCTGAATTATGCAGCTTTGCCCTGTTTTACGGAAATTATCGCCATTTCTTCGTTATAGCCGAAATGAGGCACGATCGGAGGCTACGCGAATATAACTCAGAGGACTACAACATCCAAGAAGACATTCGGCTAAAAACCCAAAATATGAAATGATAAAAATGCCCTTGAATGTGGCCTTAAGTGTGAATTTGGAGTAAAAACCATCCTAAAAATGCCATAACTCCATCATTACCACTCACAATCATGCACCGTCGGCAGCCACGCGAAGAAAAATGAAAGGGATTCAACTTCCGTGAAGAGCTCGGGATTCAAACCCGAATGCTGAAATTACTAAAATGCCCCCGAAGCTGCAAACGTCGACGAAACTTTTCCAGAAAGCGTCCAAACTTCATACTAAGCAGCGAAACACCTACAAAACTCAATTAACCCCTGCAAAACATGTTAACATAGAAATCCGAGGTTTTCTGGTTAACGAGCATAAGTATAGGGATTAAGATACCCAAGGGGGCTAATAAGGCGTAGGTTAACGGGTGAAATACGCAAGATTTGCGTCGTATCAATATGTTAAGTAAATATGTGTGTACAGATCTTTATGTTTATTATTTACCATTCACTGGACTATGGTTTTAGATATGTTTTTTATGGTTATATATCTGTTTTTTAAAGAGGTTGCTTATTTAAAAGAATGTGCATAATAGGCGCTGTGATTACATATTGATTCAACTTTTACTAAAGTTTTTTCATACTTGATCTTTATGTTAATTTTTCCATTTTCCCATACAATATTGTTTGGAGATACTTATAGGGTAGGGTTAAGTGGATCAAAGTGATACTTACATTAAGGGTGTGTAGGAGAACAAGTTGTAAATTATTAGTTTGGGAAAAATTCTATTATATTTCATTTTCTCAATATGAAAAGAAATTATTAAACGATGATTACGACCGTGCATATTTGCATATGCATTAATGTGTTATTATAATATATCTTCACCAAATTTGTCATGTTATTCTAGAGGCTTTATACCTCCGGATCCACCAGTGAATAAATTATTCGCCTCGATTATTAGTAGCCATGTTTCTCATCAATCTATTAAACATAAAGATATTGGATACCATAAAGGAGATCCTGCTCTATTTTTTTTCAGAAGTAGGTTTCAAATTTTTTTCAGAACCTTTTAAATTTCATTGTCATGGGAAAATTCTCCAATGGGAGACCTTCGATTCATGTTATCAGGTAAATGATGGTTTCCATGTGATTCAAGACCTTCGATTGATGTTTTTAGATAGGTTTAGCAGTTTTCCTATAATAAATAGCAGTTTTCAGCTACCAGTTTTTAGTGTTTATATTCTTTTTTGCTACCATTATTTGAATTAATACAATAGGTGTATGAGATGAAGGCATAAATAAGGTCTTCATACATCAATGATGATGACTACAAGTATGAGAGGAGGATTGTTGATGTTTCTATGATGGCGAGTGTTTTGAAGTTACAAGTTTATGCTTATATTTGGAGCGACAGTACTTATCAAAACTTATATGGGGAATGGCAATTTGTGGAATGGAAACAACTACAGATGAAAGATTTCGTGGAGATGACCTTAGGTTTTGTGGAAGAATTGGACTCAAGGCCAAACATTGCAACCTATGAATCCGTCCATCAGCAGAATTATCATAGATCTACCATGCCCTGCTTTTATTTGTCACATTTGATGTTGATATTATGTAAAGAGACCTATTTCATCATTTTATCCATTGAAAGTTTTATTAACTTTTCAAATATTCTAACAGACTCCTTTATTATTTGGATATAAAGTTTTGAAAGTAATAAAATGAATAGAGTGGCCTACATGAGGCATGTTGTAGGCTCAAAGCATGTCCTATTATATATTCGCTCCAATAGATGCTACCAATATTGTGATAGAACTCAAGTAGATAAAGATACAGGTTTTTATTTTGGTGCTTACTTTTAGTTTATTATGCTTTTTCATTTTTATTAATTACATAATCATGGCGTGTTCACTGCAACTTTTATATAGCATATCTATTCATTCAGTATTAGTTCTGCCAAATGATCCATTGCTCACCATTGATCATATAATATTCGGCACTAGCAACTTCATGAAGTTACTTGCTCTTGCACGATGTTAACAAATGCTCATATTGAGAGTAATGGTATACGTGCAACAAGTGAAAAATGATTCAATATTAGATTCCAATGCAGACTATTAGTACTGTTGTTGGATTATTTTATTTTCTTAAACAGGGTGGATAGTCCTATATAAATAGAGGAATTTTTTTCTAAATTTATAAAATTATTCACAATTGTCTTATAAAAAAACTTTTTTAGTTAAATTATACACGAATTAGCACGACTTGCATTGAAGAATGAAATTTTTGCCGTTTACCAATTATGTACTTTAGAATTTTTTGTCCTCTTACGATCACGTAGTTTGGAAATTTTTGCCGTGCCTTCAAGCACGGGCATTCCGCTAGTGTGTGTGTGTGTGTGTGTGTGTGTGTGTGTGTGTGTGTGTGTGTGTATATAGGTTATTGAAAAAATCACATTTTTGTTATTATTTGATTTTGTATCCGGGTAAAGAGGAAGAAAAGTAAAAGTGGAAGAGAGTGTCATTATTTTCATACTTTTAAGACTTTATAGGTAATGATTAAATTCAACACATTTGCCCACTCTTTCGCTTCCCCTCCTCTTCCTCTCAACATCTCTTTTCCCTTACCATTTCCCTATAATAGGGAATATTTCCCCCTTAAAATTTCATCTCTATCTCTCCCTCCACAAACACACACGGCTGAAAACAAGTGATAGATCTCCATTTTTGTACCTAAGTTCTCTTCAACTCTCTCAACTCAAGAAAAAAATATTTTACATTTCATATTCTTTTGCTAATTTATATTTTCTATTCTCCTCTACGTTTTATATTTATAATTTGTTAATTTTTAGTTCTTATTTTTTTTTTCAAATTTGCAAGTTCATTTGGGTTAAAAACTTATGATTTTGCTTTCAAGAAAGGACCTTAATATATTCTTGACTACATGGGTTTTGGGTATTTTTTCTCCCAAGTTAAATGTCGAGCTCACTATATAATATAATTTAGCATATAATTCATCAAAGGATTTACTCTCCTCTATCCTAATGGTTTTAAACGAAGTGATGAGGTTTTGGAGTTTGGAAGCCTTAAAAGTACTAGTACCCTCATGAGTGAGTTGGAGTATGTCATATGCCTATTTAGACGTTTCACATGTCATAATACATCGGAACTCTTCTAGTGTGACCGCACAAAATAAAGCATTCAGGCCACTTGAATTATAGTTGGATAGTTTAAGGTCATCCTCACTCTAGGTTTCTCGGGTTTGGTAATCCTATAATGACCAACTAAGGTTGTGGGTGGGGACCAACCCTTAATGACCGCTTGCCATCCTGCTCATCTAAAGATTTAAGTGTTGATTTCATACACACTTTACAATATGCATAGTTAGACCTATCAAATAAAGGTGGTGTAGAAAAAGATTGACCCTCTTTATAAGAACGACTAAAATACATGCCTAAACACGGATCTAACAGAATAACTTAACGTCCTAGCTCTGATACGAATTTGAAAGTGCTAGTAGGATGTAGGGTTCTAATATGGCAAAGGGTACAAAATACACAAAATATTTTTAAATCTTTCAATTTTAAAATTCAATTAAACAAGTTACCCAAATAAAACTTATTACCAGTTTTTATATAAGTTGCGATTAAACAAATTAAGAAATTTTTATCTCAAACTAGATATGCATCTAGGTGTTTGAATGATAAAATAAAATAAATAATTCATGACACCCGATGTACGAGAAAAATTCAAATGAAAAAAATCTCAGACGGCCCAACCACGAAAATTCACTATGATACGGTATTACAAGAGACTGACGGAAGACTTATATAATGATTCGACATCCTTGCAAGAATTGGCGCGTCTTCAATCTTCAACCGCTCCTCAAGAGGACAATTATGAGTCCACCTGCGCAATTTCCACATCGCCTAACTCCACACAAGTCTCTATAGCCACCGAATATCTCACCAACCATCACACAATCCGGAGTCCACAATACGTAAACATATCAAGCACGAAATTCACCGTACAAAACTATTCTCACAAAGATGTGGAGAATAAACATTGGTGCCCATAAACTTGATCTCCAAGCATAATATAAAGAACCTTGGATCTAAAACTGTTTGGGTGTAAACATATGGTTTGGGTAAAACCATACAGCCTTTTGGTAGAGTTTAGGAACTCAAAACATAAGAATTTCTCTTTCAATAAAATGCAACTTAACACTCCTATTTATAGGAGGCTTTCTAAAAGCGAGATAAGGATGATTTTTTTTTTTTTGTAAAATCTCGAATTTATGAAAAAATAACAATCTCGTTGGAACGATTTACATATCATTCGAACGAAGCCATGCATCTCGTTCGAACACCTTTCAAATGACACTTCCAATGAGATTCTAACAAAGGGAAAGGTTATCTCATTCGAAGTTTCATTGGAATGGGAATGATCCAACGAGGTACATTGACTCATTCGAACGACATACCCAATGTCGTTATAACGACCTCACGAAAAAAATATTTTTCTGCTAAAAAATATTAAAAGGAATAGATTAATTTTTTTTTATAGAAACCTAACACCCAAATATAAAATATCCAAGGATAAAAATATGTACTCATCCATACCTAATAGATCCTTGGAATGTGAAGACTAAACGTAGCACTAAACACGTCATGATAATGTAGATCCTCTAACTTTGATGCCATGTCTTCAAGAAACCATGCCATAGACTTGAAAGTAATAACATACACAAGTTTTAATCTACGACTAAAAGTATTTTGTCCAAATACGGAATAAAGTCAAAATACATACAAATTGACTATATTTGAATTTGTCCTTACAAATTATGATATAAAAGACTCTATACTTTGACATTTATTTCAATTAGTACTTCTTATTTAGTTCCACTACCCCATTTGGAAAACGTAACTAGTATTCTTATAGTGGACCCTGACCTGTTGCCTTGATTAACATTTCGTGACAGGGTTGAGCTTTTCGGAGAAAATTGGATCTTGAAGAGAAGGCTAAACTTTGGAGATTTATTTTATTCACATTTTAGTTTTCTTTCCATGATATATTTCATATGAGACATCCTTTGAATTTATGAGTTGCTAGTGACTCCACCATTGTATTTGGGTTATTAGTTTGAGACTTTTGTATATTTTTAAATTATTGAAGGATGATGTACGTTGGACATTATTGTTGATGACTATTCATTTTGTTATCTCTTGTATCTTATTGTTGGAAAAAGTTTTAATTGTCTCATTTTTTGTTATGTGCTAAGAATGATATTTTAAATTATAACAATTTATATTTTTAATATTTGGGCTTTATCAATCCCGATATTAGATTATTATGGTTGTTACAGATAGCTATCATAAGTCATTGAGCCCTATACAACTCAAGACCTATTTTCTTATAAATGTAACCATATCCCCAGGGGAAAGGGGGTGTAATGACAAACGTTTGAACTGAACAAATAGAAAGAAAGAACCACTCGTAGACATAGGCACATTATTGGACCTCATAAATATTGTTTTTGTGTGAATATGCATGGTTTATTAACTTTTCTCGGCTAAAACTGTGTTGAATTATAACTAGCTGGATTTTACCACCTACATAAATTATGCCAGAATTTTAATAAAAATGATCGTAGGGAAAATATGTAAACACTTCTAAATAAGCATGTCAATGGATTAGATTCAATTGGATCAAAATCAAACCAAATCAATTCATAATAAAATTACCAAACTGAATAAAATAGGATCATATAATGTGATAAATATTGTTTGGAACCAATAAAATTTATATACTAAGAAAATCTCCATGTCTCATTCCTCTTATGAGATTCTCTCACTGTGATCTTTACGATGTATATTTGTTTTAAAATGTCTAAGAAATTTTCTTATAGATTGTTGTCAAATAAAAATCTGATACTCTTATAATAATGTGATACTCTTACTCATATGGGTGAATCCATATAAGTGATGGTGGGAAATTTCCCACCTTATGTTTTGATATTTTTTAAATTAAGACATATAAAAATTTAATAGCACCATGATTTAAATTTGACAATTTACAAAGTACTCGAGGCAAGGTTATTGATAAATAGTTGTGAAAAATTTAAATCTATAAGAAATATTTTTAAGCCTCACAAAATGCATAATGATCACCATCATCATCCTTGCCTTAATCCCATTATATGGGGCGGGCCACATGGATTATCCTTTCCCATTCTAATATATTATAAGCGATATTATCATTCAAGTTTAATTCCTTAAGACCTCTCCTTAATTTCTCCCACGATAGCTTAGGGCGCGTCTCCTTTCTCTTTTACCCTTTATTTTCAATAATCTTCCTCTAAATATAGGTGCACCTACTGATCAACGCAACACATGTGATGAGTGTATTATTTTGCATGAATTATGTCCAAATCTAGACCTTATTAGGCCATTTGTATTATAAATAATGAGCTTTTAGAGTCATTTTCATGAAATAGAAGAAAAATGCAAGCTTGAATAAAACTTGAGTTAAAAATACAATTTTAGTAACCTGAAGGGGTGAAATCATAAGTTTTCAAACTTCATGGGCCTGAAAATAATTTTTAAATATTTATCAAGGAAAAATAAAGATCTCTCTAATATTTGGATGAATTTTGGATTAAAACGAGCAATTTATGAGTTTTAGGGGCTAAAATGCAAAGAGGTGTAATTCTGTAATTTTTTAAATATTTATATCCCTAAATTTAAATTAATTACGTCCATTTGCATTTTTATAGGTACGCCAAAAATTTGGAGAACAAAGGAGTCGATGTGCAAAAATTGTTACGATATGTCGCGACACGACACGACACGGTTGACACAACCGTACTAAATATTTTTTATAAATCGCTTGAGTGTCCATTGAGGCCGTACCATAGCTTTTCGGAAAGGACATGGCAAGACTTATAACTTGAAGTTCGAACAAAAATGAGATTTTAAAGTTTTGGGGGTCAAAATGAGATTAAAGCCGATGCTGTGAATAATGATGAGAATAGTGCCAAAATTGGGGATAATTATTACAAAAAAAAGACTATTCAATTATCTCCAACTTTTTTCAAGACTCCGTGAGATAATTATCAGCGCAAATATGTAACAACCCACTTAAAATAATAACGGGTGGCCAGCCCTATACTACATTAAATCAGGAATCTCAAATGGCTCATTCTCAGCATCAACAGACTATACTAAAATAAATAAGGCTAACTACCCGAAACTACAAAAGCGGATGCTAAAATTAAATAAAACATACAACAGACTACAAACCAACAATATAGAACAGGTGGAAACAGTAGAATACACACAAGTACCATGAAGAAATAAAATGCTTGAATTAAAATAAAACGAGTACCCAAAAGGAAATAAACCCGAATAAGCTGTCGGGTCAGAGACAATACAACATCCATGGGAAGAAATATAAACAACTATAAATAACTCTAAAGTATAATCCCGATGTACAAAATGAATCCTATCTAGATTTATAAATAAATAGGAACCGGCTACAATCGAAATCCCGCGACAGTCCGCACCTGTTATGGCTCCCAAGACTCTGGATAGAAAAGCATCCGGCATCCATGAGGTAGGACACCTGTAGTAATATATATACATATAGCAGGAGAGAAATATAAACGGGTTAGAGCCCGAGGTGTAAAAATGTCTAGCAAGTGTGTTAACCGTGCATAATAAATATCAATGCATTATTTCATAATTAAAGTAGAGTCGCACTCTCGTGAAACCCCAAACTCATCTCTCATCTAAAGCCGCGCACCTATTCGTGTCCTGGAATCTTAATAAAGTTACCCCACCCATAAGGACAACCTACCTTACAATAGGCACGACCTATACCCACAAGACCTGCCATTCTAACATAACCCAAGAATCCTTTCCATTTTAATCACACATAAATATATTTACACATATATGCCTTATTAGGCTATAGTGGCTCTAAATTATTAACTTACACCAGTTATGAATATTAATACGTTACAAATTAACATTTGGATTCAATATGTGAACTTATTCTCTAAATTACAAGCATGCAATATAATAAGGACAAAATTTCTCTCTACTCTCAACCTTGCACTGCGTTTCGTGCGTGGGGCGTCTCACAAAGCGAAATCCAAACAAGGAACCCCCCCGATACACTAGTCCTTGACAATGTCAATCATAGGGATTTATTATGTCATCTACATAAATCATACTATTGATACATACAAGTACAAAGGACAAGACTTCTCTCTACTCTCAACATTGCATTGCGTTTCGTGCGTGGGGCGTCACGCAAAGTGAAATCCAAACAAGGAACCCCCCGATACACTACTCCTTGATAATGTCGATCATAGGGATACATTATGTCATCTACATAAATCATACTACTAATACATAGAAGTACAAAGGACAAAACTTCTCTCTACTCTCAACATTGCACTGCTTTTCGTGCGTGGGGCGTCTCGCAAAGCGAAATCCAAACAAGGAACCCCCCGATACACTACTCCTTGACAATCTTAGGGATCCATTATGTCATCTACATAAATCATACTAGTGCAACTACTTAATTATCTAGTACTATCTAAAGCATAATTTGAATCTCTACTAAATCCTTGGGTCGACATAACCGCAAATGTCTCTAAGTACGATCCTTTAACCACAATTAAACTCGTACACCCAAATCACCCAAGGTGCACGTCATAAAAACTTCGTATCCTTTTCACACACACACACACACACACACACACACACACACACACACACACACATATATATATATATATATATATATATATATATATATATATATAGTCAATCATTCATTTTCATGACCATGTATACATAACACACATAATGTATACCTTGCCATCAACAACATTACACTTTAATATGAATAGTTATATTACACTCATATAACGATTCCAAGACCGCCCGTCCGGGTTTCCCCACTATGCGCCCCCTAAATAACTATCAACTTCCAGGGCCTATCACACACAAGACAACCTGGGTATCCTACATCGCATAACGTCGGGAAGCGGCCATATACCTTCGACAGTGAGTCATAACCACATCCGGAATTACCCCACTGCGAACAATAATCACACAATATAATAACTGGTCCTATGGCCGAGGACTATATTCACCCTGCATTCACTAGCTAGGGGAATTCACCTCATGCGCGTAACTTCCCCTACGATAGCATTTAGAGAGGTGTGTATATATATATATATATATATATATATATATCATTCACACTGTATAGATATGTACCATCAATCACATCATATGTATAAATCATCACGCAAGAAATATACATTTGTTTCATATTCACATAACCATTTCAACATATATATAGATCTCTCTATATATAAAAGCATACTCCATCTTCAATCATTATTCATCAAGTAACATAAACTGGCTATATAAATACAACTCTCGTTACTCACTCTTATTACGATGTATACTTACTCGAAGCATTCTCCCTTATATATAGTGACTCACTGGACACATATTTATTCATTCCCCTTATGATGTGAATAGTCTCCCGATACACATAACAATGAGGTTACTAACTCCCAAGTGTAACATATATATCAATCACTATACATTCCATCTATAACCGAATATACTTCGATATAACTAGTAATAATTCCGACTATAGGTATACACATAACTAATAGTCTTCAAACCACAACTTAATTCTAAATTCATTCCATGATCCCATCACTTATTGGAATCCCTATTGTTAATCACACACTGATACATAACAACTATCCCAACTAGATTTACAGCACACCCTAATCTAGTTGATAGTATAACCTAATTATTCTCAAAATTTTTGCATATGGTTTAATTACTCTAATGAACCCTTAATCCTAAGGTATAATAACTCATTCTTTATGTTAAACATTTCTAAGGATACACGACCTCTACCTCTCATTGGTCCCAAATCATATATTAAATAGAATCATATCACTATAGGAATTCGATACAAATATCGGCCTACAATCCCATACCCTACTCTCACAACTCTTTCAAAGGGTCCTCAACCTTACGTCATATCTAGGCTCACCTATGACCCCTAAATAGAAGTCCCGTTCTCCATGAGATTCCCCACTATATGGATATGACCCTCTCCAATGCATATGTATATAAGTCCCCAAAAATAACTCGACATGTACTCGCGATCACATCATGCGATAAACTTCCAATAAGTCTCCAAAACATATTTCTTACATCATATAATCATGTCCCAAATCAATAAACCCAACCAAAAAGGGTTAGAAATCATTCTAGAGAAACTTCACAAAACAACCCTGTTTTCGAATCGATTCGGCCCAGCGAACTGATTCGCCCCCAATGCGAATCGATTTGGTCCCAAAGACCTGGGAGACTGTCCCAGGATGAATCGATTTGCCTTGGGTCCGAATCGATTCGATCACACAGACCTTGGACTTTTTCCTAAGCCGAATCGAGTCGCTTAGGGGGGCGAATCGATTCGGGTCAGCAGAACTTGAAGGTTTCTTCTTTTTCACAAAACCCACTATTTCTAAACCCTAAAATTTTCACTTCTAACCCCTAAACCTTCATCATATTATGATTCTAAGCCAATAGATCAACCCGAGTCCCAACCATCTCTACACTATCAAACCCATATATAACCATCAATTTCAAGATTTAATCTACAAAATCTAAGTTTTGCTATTAATACCCAAAATCCCATTCTTTTATCCACAAATTATGAAATAAAATACACAAATGAAATATTTAGCAAGATTAAACACTTGCCTCGAAATCGTAGAGGTTGAATCGCCCCCGGGATCGCTTACGGGCCAAAAATCTCCAAGCTTTCTCCTCTCTCTCTCTCTCTCTCTCTCTCTCTCTCTCTCTCTCTCTCTCTCCCTTTCTTCTTCTTTCCTTCTTTCTTTCTCTTTCTCTCTTTCTCACAAATGAGATTGGCTTGATTCGTAAGCCTCTTAAACCTTTAAAATATAAGTCCCAGTTTTAAATGGTAATACACACTTTAAATGACTCGTTTACTCCCATTCGAGTCAAACTAACTTAAAAATATTCCGAAACCGAAATAAAACCCAATGACAGTCATTTCGACTATCTCGACCCACCCGAAATCAATGGCGCATTCAGAATTATCATTGAAAATACTTTATAACGTCCTCAATTTCTAGACTTCAATTTCCAAATTTTAAAATTCTCTGATTTAAATAAAATTTAATTCTCCCAAAAATTTAATTTCTCAGTCCCAAAATCTTTGAGCGTTACAAAATACAACCAATTAAAGAGAGTTTCACTCCAACTCAAACACCTCATTCATAAGCCTATAAATAAGAACCTTTGGCTCATTATTTTAGTGGAGAATTGTAGAGAGAGCTTTGAGAGATATTTTTGGTTCTTTATTTTGAGAGTATATTTTTATTGAGAGCCAAGAATTATTCTTTTATTGGAGAAGTTTTGTCAAGATCAATTGTAAGACTCGATTATTGTTAAAAGTTGATTTATTAATGAGAATTAGTATTCATTCTTGCACTTTTATTTTGTCTTCAATGATGCTAGCTTAATTTCTTTACTAGTACTAGGTGAAGTTTATTATGTTTGATTAATATTGTGTGCAGTTTAAATTCGTCTTTATTTCCCGATATGTTCTAAAAGTTTTAAAAATTTGGTATTCATTTAAAATGACACGAGAGTGTGTTTTAAACCTTCGGCTTTATTTGAAATTATTTATTTTTATTTTTAAGTGGGTGTACTTTTTGATGGATTATGCTTGCACTCGATTGATTTGATAGTCCATGCATAAAGACTATGCTTTGAAATTTAAAAGTGAACTTTTTAAGGGAATAGGGATTTTAGCCGTTTAAATCTAGAGATGTTAAATTTTTGTTGTTAACTTAACCGTGTTATCTTCGCTTTAATTTGAGTTATAAAATCAGGAATGACGAGTTTAAATTATTGCATAATATTAGTTGAATGTGATAAATGGATCCAACGTCCTACTTTTCACGCTCACTTAATTATATCTCTCGCAGTCACACTTTTTATTTGTATTAGATTAGTTTAATATTACATCTAATCTCTAAAACCATTTAGTCTAGTTGGACAACCACAATTACTTTGAACGAAAAATTGACAAATCTCTGTGGGTTCGACCTATACTTATACTCGCTATTCTATAATAGCCCGTGCACTTACGGTATTTTATAAATTGACAACAAGTTTTTGGTGCCATTGTTGGAAATTTGTTCGATTTTGTTAAAAGAAGTTGTGACTTTCAGACTAGTTTTTTTTAGTAAAAATATCAAAAAATAAAAAATAAAAAGATTCATGCGTTGTAAATCACAATGAGTGATCCTCATATTGTTATCCCGTCATCTTTCTCATATTCCTCTATTGATCCGGTGGACGTGTTTTTACCAAATACTGAAAATTTATATGACTACATATTTCACTTTGAGACTACATATTTCAATCTGAGTCAGATGGGTTAGTAATCATTTTAAAAATTAGAGAAGGTATGGATAAGAATCCAACCCCTTTAATTAATATTTGTCCACCAAAGTGTATCAATTGGAAAAAGAAGTAAACAAACGGTATAATGATGCTATTTTGAAAAATAATAATGAATTAAATAGGGATACTCAATTTTGTGAGGGGGAAAAAATTGACAATCTTGACACATGTAATACTTGTGATGATCTGGATGTTAATTGATGTCGAGATTTTTCTCCTAATTTGACGAAGAAAGTGTATCGCCCCACGATACCTCTTCTTCTCAGACTTTTCGTAATGTCTCACATTTAGGAGTGGAGTATGCATCCCCAATTTTACGTGACTATTTTCGAAAAGGAGATAGTAAATATTTGGATCCTTATTGTAATTTGCTACCCCGATGTGATGCATCGACATATGATTCGTGCAATTCAAATTTATTTGTTATTGATGATGTCGGTGCACACCATTATGACCATGGCTTTATGGTTGAAATTTGTGTTGTGCGGTTATACTTATGATGTTTTGGCACTTAGAGCTATAAAGTTTTTTAATTGAAATGATCCACAACTCTTTCGATTATTAATTTATGGTGATGATGGTAATTTTCATGAGTTTGTATATCATTTGTGTACTTCCCCCCCCCCCCCCCCCCCCCCCCCCCCCCCTTTTTCTTGTTATTTTTTAGTTGTTTTTATTAACAAACACATGTTACTTTGGACGTTGGTAGCAAAGTGAAGTTCACAGGTAATATCATCATTTCACTTCTTTACTTTATTTCCTTTGTCCATATTTTTATTTGAGCATACATTGAGGACAATGTAAAATTTAGGTTTGAGGGTAAGGATGCTATTTTTGAAAAAAAAAATTCAAAAAAAAAATTCAAATTTCAAAAGGAATTTCAATATAATTGAGTTTTGAAACAATTTCTTAATATAGAATTAATTCATGGATATCTCATCTTATGAAATTTTTTCACATTAGCAATATAATATGATCGAAAATGGATATTGAGGCGAAAGTTAATATGTTTAACGAATAAATGTGGAGATTTTAACCCGGTGAGATTTTGTGCCACTCATCATTTTCGAGAGATTTAAATCAATCCGAGTTAAAATAACTCAAACTTTCCTTTAGTGATAGAGTCGTTGATGATCTCAAATTCTTTGCTTTGTTCGATTACTAAAAATAAAAAGTCAAAATGTGAATCTTTAAGCATTAGAAGTCTTAGTAAGTCATCTTGAGACACAAATCAACTTGACGAAACTTGTGAAATGAGATTAGGCCATTGTTTGAAACCCAAAATTAAGCCTAAATTCCAATATTATTTTCATTATTTCGTTGCAAGCCCATTTGAGCCAAAACAAAATATG
Organism: Sambucus nigra; assembly: GCA_949130495.1. Taxonomy (NCBI): domain Eukaryota; kingdom Viridiplantae; phylum Streptophyta; class Magnoliopsida; order Dipsacales; family Adoxaceae; genus Sambucus; species Sambucus nigra. The sequence goes on along the minus strand of OX422222.1, from coordinate 145,296,008 downwards.
CCTTTTGTTAAAAACCTATTATCCTACCTAACTCCAACTGGAAGTCTAAAGCCCATAAAAAGAAGCCATACCCATTTTCTGAGAATATTAGGATAAAATTAAGGTTGAAAAAATAGGCAATTTTTTTTTTTTGGGAAAAGAACGATGTGTAAAAAAAAAGATGAAAAAAATGTGAGTCGAAAAGAAAAAGGAAAGAGAGAAGAAGAATGGGGGTGAGAAAAGTGCCAAAAATTCAAAATACCGAAAAAACCTATATATTCTCAGAAATTTTGAATTCTAAAAAAAAATTCTTTCTAGCCAAACCCGAGCCTACAATACAACCAAAGAAAGTACTAATCGATCTCAAGTGAAGTTAGTTATAGTGTGGAGAGAAGATTAATAGGATCTATTGTGTGATTCAACATTTTCAATAAGTAATCGATTTTCCACTTATGAGATCATATTCATCTAATATAAAAAAATTCCATTTTTCATCATGTATATGTGATTGTTGTTCACGTAAATTTACTATTTTATTCACATATACCGAGAGAAAATAACCCATTTCCGAGTGTTCGATTGAGAGTGCATCCCGTGAGATTTTTAAATCAAAATAAACTTTCGGATAAGAAATGTAACAATATTTTTTTTGAAATTGACAGTTATATTGACTATGTACACACACACACACACACACACACACACACACACACACACACGCTAAGTTGAGATAGAAAAATGAAGTTCCACTATATTTATGAAGTTGGCATGCAAACTTGGTTATATTACTTTTGAGACTTTTGTATTGAGTCAAGTTTTTGAATTTTGTGGGTATATTCACTGCAAACTCTTACGAGACAAAACTTCTCCGTCAGGGTAACCTAGGGGTTTAACGGCTTGTTGCACATGCTAAGTGCAATCGTGATTCCTACGAAAGTGAGTTAGATTTTAAAATTTTGGTTTTTGCTCGAGGACTAGAAAAGTTTAGGTTTGGGGGTATTTGATGAGTGCATTATTTTGCATAAATTATGTCCAAATCTAGATCTTGTTGGGCCCTTTGTATTATAAATAATGAGCTTTTAGAGTCGTTTTAAGAAAATAAAAGCAAAATGCAAATTTGAATAAAATTTGAGTTAAAAATACAATTTTAGTAATTTGAAGGGTTGAAATCATAAGTTTCTAAACTTTATGGGCCTGAAAACAATTTTTAAATATTTATCTAGTCAAAATAAAGTTATCTCTGAAATTTGGTTGAATTCCGGATTAAAATGAGCAATTTATGAATTTCGGGGGTTAAAATGCGAATAGGTGTAAATTTGTAATTTTTAAATATTTATGTCCCTAAATTTGAATTAATTATTTTTATTTTGTATTTTTACAGGTACCCAGAAAATTGGACAATCAAGGAGTCGATGTGCAAAAATTGTTATGATACGTCGCGACACGATATGACACGATACGACATGACACGGTTGACACAATCGTACTAAATATTTTTTTTATAAAATCACTCGAGTGTCCGTTGGGGTCATATCATAGATTTTTGGAAAGGTCTCGACAAGACTCACAACTTGAAGTTCAGACAAAGATGATATTTTGAAGTTTTGGGAGTAAAAAATGCGATTAAAGTCGATGCTGTGAATACTGATGTGAATAGTGACAAAATTGGGGATAGTTAATTAGAAAAAAATAGTAAATTTATCTCCAACTCTTCCCAAGACTCCACGAATAATTATCAGCACAAATACAACAAATCAAAGAGAGTTTCTGTAACAACCCTCGCTTTTGAGAAATTTATTTTATATGAATTTACTGTATGAAGTAATTATATAAAATAATGGATGATGGAGTAAATATCAATTAAGTGAGTTAATGAAGAATATTTACTAGATTATTGCATATTTACTGTTATGTGTATGTAAATATCATCATGTTACATTTTATAGTGTCGTGTGCTTTAAACAACATTTATGATATAAATAAAACCGGAACTTGAAATGACTTAAATATTTCCGGATGCAAATTTAGAGGGCGCAGTTAGTCCCGAAATAGTCGAGATAGTCAAAATAAGTGTCATATTGTATTTTTGGTGTTTCGAGCACTTTTGACTGGTTATGGCTTAAATGCGTAGTTGTGAGTCATTTTAATGTGGTATTGACACTTAATGATGGGAATTATGGAGAGAGGCACGTTTAAATCTTGCACCTCATTTTACTCTCTTAAGTGTGTATTTCTAAACCTAGAGAGAAAGAGAGAAGAAATAATTGTGGAGAAAAGAAGAGAAAGGAGAAGAATTGAAGATTTGGGATTTGATCTTGCATTCATCTTCCAAGAATCTGAGATTTCAGTTTAAGGCAAGTTTCCTACTTGCTAATATATGATTTAGGGTGAATAAATTATGTGATTATTGTGTATGTGAATCAATTGAACAAATATGGATTTTATGGATTTTATGGTGTTTGAGCCCTAATCATAGTTTAATTTGATGATTATGTGGAGAATAGTAGTTGATAATCATGTAGGATGGTTTTGGTTAGAATAATGGTGGTTGATGTGTGTAGAAATGGAGGAGATATTGGTGTTGGGGAAAAACTAGGGTTCATAAGCCGTAGCCCCATTCTTGGCAAATTCGCCAGGGCGAATCGATTCGCCCCTTCTGCGAATCGATTCGCTAAGGGGTGAGGCTACAGGTATGGAAACCCGAATCGATTCGGGTTAAGTCCGATTCGATTCGGCCTGAGGCAGAAAGTTGGTTTCTCCATCCGAATCGATTCGCTTTTGGGAGAATCGATTCGCTGCATGGGCGAATAGATTTGGCCCTAGGGTGAATCGATTCGAAATTTTGCTGTTTTGAGTTATTTTTCAAACTCAATTTTTACCCTTTTCTTTTAGGCTTAGGACTTAGGAACCTTATTGTATGAAGTAAACTTAGTGTCCTAGAGTTTTATATTAGTTAGGCAACTACCTTATGTTAAAAGGGAATAGTTGGGTCTTATTTTTGGGACTAGTAAATAGAAGATTAGGTATTTCTTTTCCTTAACAAGTTAATTTGATATTAAGAGATGTAGAAATAAACAATCGAAGAGTTTCCGACACGTTATTGGGATATGCTAGACTTGGTGGTTTATAGTAACACCATGAATTATTGGAGAATGAATTAGGAGTTTATCAATTTTTGAGGATATAATGATGGTATAAATTATGTGTGGCTCCGGATAAAATGTCATGTATACATTAAAATGTAAATAAAACTGAAATGATAATTTACTTAAACACACCTCTCTAAATCGCTATCATAAGGGAAGTACGCGCATGCGGTGAAGTCCCCTAGCTAGTGAATGCCGGGTGAATATAGTCCTCGACCATATGATCGGTTATTATGTATTATGTATTTATATTTGTAAGTGAGGTAATTCCGGGTATGGTTATGACTCACTGTCGAAGGTATATGGACACTTCTCGACGTTGCGTTGTAGGATGCCCAGGTTGTCTTGTTTGATAGGCCCTGGAAGATGATAGCCATTTAGGGGCGCGTCCAGTGGGGAAACTCGGAAGGACGGTCTTAGAATCGTTGTATATAGTTGAATATAACTATTCTTATTCAAGTGGGACTTGATTTATGATAAATGCTTTAAAGAGCAAATAACTTTGATTACGTTTCCTAATGAGTTATGGAACGGTGAAATGAAACATTGTAAAGGATGGAAATTCTTAATTAATGATATTCATTCTTATCCTCTTGCATAACTAAATTAAACTTATGATCATTTAATTACCTTAGTTTATGCTTTGAGATTGAGTAGGTAGATTCTTATTACTATCAATCATGATTAACTGTTTATAACTGTCATACTCTTTATTCATCTGGTGATCATATAAAACTGGGCCCTGACCCGTTCATATTTCTTATTGTGCATGAATCTCATGTTCTCTCAGGTGCTCCGCCGCAAGGACGCCCGTATTGACTTCCCCATTCCTGGGTCTTGGAGTTGCAACACCTTGCGGATGTTGCGGGTTATTTTGTGATAGACGCCTTCATTTTTGTACTCTAGTTATGATCGGGTTATTTATTCGGGAATGTGGCCCAAGCTTTTGTACTTGCCTACTGTAATGTATTATGTAACTTAATTTAATTGTTGTAACACGTCGTAAGAGACTGTTAACCGACAAACTTTTCGGTTATTGTGTTATATATGTACTATTCAGGTTTATTCTTGTTGATTATACCCACCTTCTTTTAGATTGGGTTCTTTAAATGCTTTCTTTAACTTATAAAACAAAATTTTAGCAACCTGTTTTCTGAAATGTAGGGTGGTTGTCCCGTATACTTATTATATTATTGTGGTGCTGAGAATGGTCCATCTATGATTCCTATTATTATTGGACTATCGGATTGGCCACCTCTTATTTTGATAAGCAGGTTGTCACAGATGGTATCAGAGCATCAGGTTCTAGAGTCCTTAGGATCTATGCGAACTTGTCATGTTCTACCGTAGCGTTCTTTGATATAGAGCTTAATGTTAGGACTGTTTTGTTGCCTTTGTTTGCGATCTTCTACAAAATAAATTGTTCTAAAATAGTATTCTAATTCTATCGTTCCTTTGTCTCAGATGCCACCTAAGAGAGGTCGCCCCGCTAGAAGGAATCGAGTTGTAGAAGAGGAATCAGGTCCTCCCCCGCCACAATAAGGAACTATAAATGCTGCTGAAGTAGCAAATATTGTGGCCCAAGCGGTCAACGCAGTGATGATTGCTGTGGTTCAGTAATTGCCACAAGCTCAACAACAACAAGCTCAAGAGGTACAAGATCTTGCGGGACCTTCTCCATGGGAGAGAGTTAGAGAATCATTTTTAAAAGGCCATCCCCCAGAATTCCAAAGAGGTTCTGACGTCATTGTAGCTAATCAGTGGAAAAAGGATATGCACCGCCATCTGCGCATAGTGGAGTGTAGCGAGGAAAAGAAACAAATCCTTGCTACTTTTAAATTAGTTGGAGCTGCACTACATTGGTGGGAGTCGCTGACTATGCCAGAGCAGAGAGATACTATGACTATCAATGATTTTTGGGTTTTGTTTAATCGAAAGTATTTTCCTCCCGCAGTTCAAAGCGAGATGAGAAGAAAACTTCAAGATGTGGTGCAAGGTGAGCGTTCAGTTGCAGATTATGAAGAGGAATTAACTCGGTTAGATAGTTTTGTACCTGATGAGGTGACTGCGGAGGAGAGGAGGATATCCAAATTTATTGGAGGTTTACACTGGAGGATACGACAACATTTATTGGGCAATCCGACTTTGCAGACTTTTGGGGATGTGATGAATGCAGCGTTACTCCATTGTCAAGAACATCGGTTGTATGTCCAAGGTAGTAATAAGGCTTCAGTTTTGGGGAAAGCGGGTAAACTTGGAGGCAATGGGGTAGGAGGAGGAGCATTTCCCTCATCCCAATCTTCGAGAAATAAACAAAAAGAAAGGGACCCCCAGTAAGGGGACTTGTCTAAACGGCAGCGTTTTGGTGGATTCAATGTTGGTGGCAGTAATTATAAGCACGGTCAGAGTGCCCAACAACAAGTAAGTCGGGGTGGTAATGGGGGTAGAGGCCATCAAGGCCAAGGAGTTGGGCAGTTTGGAAATAACCGGGGCCAAAATCAGGAGAATATGACGGGTCGATGTTTCCAACGTGGAGAGTCGGGTCATTACAAGAGGGCGTGTCCTCAATTGATTGGGGTACGGCTCCCTAGAGTTCCACAGCCTCCACAGGTCCCGTTACCTCCGCAAGTGCCTAACCCCGTTGTCCCTCCTCAACAGGGATAACTACAGTATGGTCGTGTTTACCACATTCAGGATGCTATGCTTCCTCCGGCCCTGCCCGCACCGCCGGCTATTGAGGGTAAGTTTCTCATTCAGGGGCATATTGGTCATGTATTGTTTGATACGGGTGTGACACACTCGTTTATTTATAGAAGCTTTGCTCAGTCTACAGAGTTGATTAAATCTGCGAAAAGCACCTTCACTAGTGTTGAATATTCTATGGGTGATGGTTCACTCATTTTCTTTATTTGTAAACAAATAGGAATAAATCTTGGTAACTTGTGTTTTGGGGCCTATTTACTCATCCTTGATATGGTCGGGTATGATGTCATTCTGGGTATGGATTGGTTAGTAAAGTATCGTCCGATAGTAAATTGCTATGGGAAGAGTATAGTTTTTGCCATTCCGGGGCAAGAAATGTTTTTAGTGGCTATGCTTCTCTCGGAAGGATGTTCTAACACTTACTTGTATTGTATCGCGGAGGAGACTTCTCAGGATGTAGTCGTTTCCTTAGATTCGATTCCGGTTGTCAGAGATTTCCAAGATGTTTTTCGGGAAATACTGGGTTTGCCTCCTAGTAGGGAAATTGAGTTCGTAATTGATTTAGCACCGAGAATGCGACCGATTGCTAGATACCCATACCGTATGGCTCCTGTTGAGATGAGGGAGTAAAGGGATCAGATTCAAAACTTATTAGAACAAGGGTTCATTAGGCGAAGCACGTCACCGTGGGGCGCTCCTGTGTTGTTTGTGAAGAAAAGAGACGATTCTCTTCGGTTGTGTGTTGACTAAAGAGAGTTGAATAAAGTCACCATCCGGAACAAATACCCATTGCTTCGAATTAATGATTTGTTTGATCAACTTAGGGGAGCGTCGTACTTATCTAAAATAGATTTGAGGATGGGGTATCACCAGTTGCGGATACGAGAGCAAGATGTGTCCAAAATCGCTTTCCTAACTAGGTATGGGTCCTATGAATTTATGGTTATGACTTTCGGACTAACCAATGCCCCTGCTGTGTTTATGGACCTTATGAATAGAGTGTTTCGGGACTTCCTGGACCAGTTTGTTATCGTATTCATTGATGACATTCTAGTGTACTCTCAAACATAAGCCGATCATGCTACTCATTTACGATTGGTCCTGCAGACGTTGAGGGATCATCAACTGTATGCCAAGTTCAAAAAGTGCGGTTTTTGGTTGCAGGAAGTACAGTTTCTGGGTCATATTGTGACATCCCAGGGTATTTCAGTGGACCCAACTAAAGTTGTTGCGGTGAGGGAATGGGGTCAGCCCACGACACCTACCGAGATTCATAGTTTTCTGGGTTTGGCAGGCTATTACCGCCGATTTATCAAGGGTTTTTCTAAAATTGCTAGCCCTTTGATAAATTTAACCCGGAAAGGGGTGAGGTTTGTTTGGGATGATTCTTGTCAGTTAGCTTTTGATGAGCTGAAAGATAAATTGACCTCTGCTCGAGTCCTTGCGTTACCAAGGCCAGGATTGGAATATTTGGTCTTTACCGACGCATCTCTGCAAGGGTTGGGAGGTGTACTACAACAAGAGCAGCGGGCTATTGCTTATTCTTCTCGCAATCTAAAGCCCCATGAAAAGAATTATCCGGTGCATGATTTGGAACTTGCCGCTAAAGTTTTTGCCTTGAAGATTTGGAGGCATTATCTTCTGGGAGATAAATTTAGTCTTTTCATGGACCACAAATCATTGCAATATTTGTTTTCCCAGAGAGATTTAAATATGCGACAATGCCGGTGGTTAGAGTTTGTGAAAGACTACCAATTTGACATCCACTATCACCCGGGGAAGGCGAATGTGTTGGCGGATGCGTTGAGTCAGAAACCCGAGGGGGAGTTAGCCTCGGTATGGAAGGAGCTTAGCCAATAGTATGAGGTTTCTAGGGCATTTATGTCGGTGTTGACTATCACAACTACGATAGTGACAATGGTGGTGGAAGCCCAAATAGGGGATAAAAGTTATGAGGACCGTATACGCCAATTGTTGACCAAGGGAGAAGAATCCTACTCTATAAGCTCTGAGGGTGGGGTACGTTTCCAGGGGAGACTCATTGTCCTGAATGAAGGGGATTTAGTATGGGCCATGATGATAGAATCTCATGGGTCCAAATTTGCAGTAATCCTGGTAATGACAAAATGTACCAAGATATGCGCCGTCAGTATTGGTGGGCAGGTATGAAACGGGACATTTCTGAATTTGTTTCCCAATGTACCACTTGTTAATTGGTGAAAGTAGATCATCAAAGACCAACGGGTTTGTTACAACCATTGGAAATACCGGTATGGAAGTGGGAAAGTATCTCGATGGACTTTATCACGGGATTACCAACATCGCAGAGCGGTCATGATTCTATTTGGGTAATTGTCGATCATTTAACTAAATCGGCATATTTCCTACCCATATGCACAGATTATAATACCGCTCGTTATGCCCGTCTATTTATTGCCGAAATTGTTAGGCTCCATGGGGTGACCATAAATATAGTCTCCGATAGAGATAAAATTTTTGTTTCCCATTTTTGGCAAAGTTTCCAAGAAGCTATGGGAACCGAATTGAAGTTGAGCACCTCTTATCACCCTCAAACAGATGGGCAGACAGAAAGAGTCAACCAAATGTTGGAGGACATGCTCTGAATGTGTGTACTTGATTTCAAAGGTGGTTGGGAACAATATCTCCCTTTGGTCGAATTTGCGTATAATAATTCGTACCAATTCACTATTGGGATGGCACCCTATGAAGCACTTTATGGTAGGCCGTGTAGATCACCCACTTATTGGTTGGAGGTGGTAGATAATAAATTTCTTGGACCTGAAATGATCCAGGATACTTATTCCAAGATTGAACTTATTCGAAGTCGCATCCGAATAGCTCAAGACCGTCAAAAGAGTTATGCCGATGTGAATAGAAGTCATGTGGAGTTGGAGGTTGGAGATCAAGTCTTGGTGCGAGTGTTGCCGATGAAAGGCATAAAGCGATTTGGGAAGAAAGGAAAGCTTGCGCCGCGCTATGTTGGAACTTTTCCCATTATCGCCAAGGTAGGCTCAGTGGCGTATCAACTTGCCTTACTGGAACACTTAAAATAAATCCATGATGTGTTTCATGTTTCCTCTTTGTGAAAAGTATAAGAGATATGATGGAGCCCATTGGCATATTCCTTTGGAGGATATGGAATTGCAACCCGATATTTCGTATGAGGAACAACCAGTTGCAATCATAGATCATGGGGAGCGAAGACTAATATCTCGAGAGGTGCCTTTGGTTCGATTTCAGTGGGTTCATCACAACACCGAGGAATCCACGTGGGAGCGTGAGGACGATATGCGGATAAATATCCATATCTCTTCTTGCAAGGTACGTCTGAATTTTGAGGGCGAAATTCCCTCATAAGGGAGGGAGTATGTAACAACCCTCGCTTTTGAGAAATTTATTTTATATTAATTTACTGTATGAAGTAAGTATATAAAATAATGGATGATGGAGTAAATATCAATTAAGTGAGTTAATAAAGAATATTTACTAGATTGTTGCATATTTACTGTTATGTGTATGTAAATATCATCATGTTACGTTTTATAGTGTCGTGTGCTTTAAACAACATTTATGATATAAATAAAATCGGAACTTGAAATGACTTAAATATTTTTGGTTGTAAATTTAGAGGGCACAGTTAGTCCCGAAATAGTCGAGATAGTCAAAATAAGTGCCATATTGTATTTTTGGTGTTTCGGTCACTTTTGACTGGTTATGGTTTAAATGCGTAGTTGTGAGTCATTTTAATGTGGTATTGACACTTAATGATGGGAATTATGGAGAGAGGCACGTTTAAGTCTTGCACCTCATTTTACTCTCTTAAGTGTATATTTCTAAACCTAGAGAGAAAGAGAGAAGTAAGAATTGTGGAGAAAAGAAGAGAAATGAGAAGAATTGAAGATTTGGGATTTGATCTTGCATTCATCTTCCAAGAATCTGAGATTTCAGTTTAAGGCAAGTTTCCTACTTGCTAATATATGATTTAGGGTGAATAAATTGTGTGATTGTTGTGTATGTGAATCAATTGAACAAATATGGATTTTATGGATTTTGTGGTGTTTGAGCCCTAATCATAGTTTAATTTGATGATTATGTGGAGAATAATAGTTGATAATCATGTAGGATGGTTTTGGTTAGAATAATGGTGGTTGATGTGTGTAGAAATGGAGGAGATATGGGTGTTGGGGAAAAACTAGGGTTCATAAGCCGTAGCCCCATTCTTGGAAAATTCGCTAGGGCAAATCGATTCGCCCCTTCTGCGAATCGATTCGCTAAGGGGTGAGGCTACAGGTCTGGAAACTCGAATCGATTCGGGTTAAGTCCGAATCGATTCGGCCTGAGGCTGAAAGTTAGTTTCTCCATCCGAATCGATTCGCTTTTGGGCGAATCGATTCGCTGCATGGGAGAATCGATTCGGCCCTAGGGTGAATAGATTCGAAATTTTGTTGTTTTGAGTTATTTTTCTAACTCAGTTTTTACCCTTTTCTTTTAGGCTTAGGACTTAGGAACCTTCTTGTATGAAGTAAACTTAGTGTCCTAGAGTTTTATATTAGTTAGGCAACTACCTTATGTTAAAAGGGAATAGTTAGGGCTTATTTTGGGGATTAGTAAATAGAAGATTAGGTATTTCTTTTCCTTAACAAGTTAGTTTGATATTCAGAGATGTAGAAATAAACAATTGAAGAGTTTCCGACACGTTATTGGGATATGCTAGACTTGGTGGTTTATAGTAACACCATGAATTATTGGAGAATGAATTAGGAGTTTATCAATCTTTGAGAATATAATGATGGTATAAATTATGTGTGGCTCCGGATAAAATGTCATGTATACATTAAAATGGAAATAAAACAGAAATGATAATTTACTTAAACACACCTCTCTAAATCTCTATCATAAGGGAAGTACGCGCATGAGGTGAAGTCCCCTGGCTAGTGAATGCAGGGTGAATATAGTCCTCGACCATATGACCGGTTATTATGTATTATATATTTATGGTTCAAAGTGAGGTAATTCCGGGTGTGGTTATGACTCACTGTCGAAGGTATATGGCCACTTCCCGACATTGCGTTGTAGGATGCCTAGATTGTCTTGTTTGATAGGACCTGGAAGATGATAGCCATTTAGGGGCGTGTCTAGTGGGGAAACTCGGAAGGACGGTCTTAGAATCGTTGTATATAGTTGAATATAACTATTCTTATTCAAGTGGGACTTGATTTATGATAAATGCTTTAAAGAGCAAATAACTTTGATTACGTTTCCTAATGAGTTATGGAACGGTGAAATGAAACATTGTAAAGGATGGAAATTCTTAATTAATGATATTCATTCTTATCCTCTTGCATAACTAAATTAAACTTATGATCATTTAATTGCCTTAGTTTATGCTTTGAGATTGTGTAGGTAGATTCTTATCACTATCAATCATGATTAACTGTTTATGACTGTCATACTCTTTATTCATCTGGTGATCATATAAAACCGGGCCCTGACCCGTTCATATTTCTTGTTGTGCATGAATCTCATGTTCGCTCAGGTGCTCCACCGCAAAGATGCTTGTATTGACTTCCCCATTCCTGTGTCTTGGAGATGCAACACCTTACGGATGTTGCGGGTTATTTTGTGATAGACGCCTTCATTTTTGTACTATAGTTATGATCGGGTTATTTATTCGGGCGTGTGGCACAAGCTTTTGTACTTTCCTACTGTAATGTATTATGTAACTTAATTTAATTATTGTAACATGTTGTAAAAGACTGTTAACCGACAGACTATTCGGTTATTGTGTTATATATGTACTGTTCAGGTTTATTCTTGTTGATTATACCCACCTTTTTTTAGATTGGGTTGTTTAAATGCTTTCTTTAACTTATAAAACAAAATTTTGGCAACCTGTTTTCTGAAATGTAGGGTGTTTATCCCGTATACTTATTATATTATTGTGGTGCTGAGAATGGTCCATCTATGATTCCTGTTATTATTGGAGTATCGGGCTGGCCACCTCTTATTTTGATAAGCGAAATGTCACAGTTTCACTCCAAGTCAAACACCTCATTCCTAAGCCTATAAATTGGACCCTTTGACTCATTATTTTTGTGGAGAATTGTAGAGAGAGCTTTGAGAGATATTTTTGGTTCTTTATTTTGAGAGTATATTTTTATTGAGAGCTAAGAATTATTGTTTTATTGGAGAAGTTTTGTCAAGATCAATTGTAAGACTCGATTATTGTTGTAAGTTGATTTATTAATGAGAATTAATATTCATTCTTCCACTTTTATTTTGTCTTCAATGATGCTAACTTAATTTATTTACTAGGACTAGGTGAAGTTTGTTATGTTTGATTAATATTGTGTGTAGTTTAAATTCGTCTTTATTTCCTGATATATTTTAAAAGTTTTAAAAATTCGATATTCATTTAAAACGACACGAGAGTGTGTTTTAAATCTTCGGCTTTGTTTGAAATCATTTATTTTATTTTTAAGTGGCGGTACTTTTTGATGGATTATGCTTGCACTCGATTGATTTGATAGTCGATGCTTAAAGACTATACTTTGAAATTTAAAAGTGAATTTTTTAAGGGAATAGGGATTTTGGCCGTTTAAATCTAGAGATGTTAAATTTTTGTTGTTAACTTAACCGTGTTATCTTTCGAATTAAATATGACGAGAGTTGGTTTAATTTGAGTTGTAAAATCGAGAATGACGAGTTTAAATTATTACTTAATATTAGATGAGTGCGATAAATGGATACAATGTCCTAGTTTTCGCGCTCACTTGATTATATCTCTCGTAGTCACACTTTTTATTTGTGTTAGCTTAGTTTAATATTACATCTCTTCTCTAAAACCATTTAGTCTAGTTGGACAGCCACAATTACTTTGAATGGAAAATTGACAAATATATGTGGGTTTTACCCGTACTTGCACTCGCTATTCTATAATAGCCTATGCACTTGCGGTATTTTATAAATTGACAACAACATGTTTGTACCATCTAAGTATAATTTCTCTTAATTTATCGCTAACGGGAGTTACTCCTAACATTTCTCTCACATAATAGTTTTTAATTTTTTCCTTTTTAGTAATTTCTATCATCCATCGGAGTATCCTCATCTCACTAACCTAGAGACTTTGTTCATATTTTTTCTTTAAAGTCCAGCACTCCACTCCATATAGGGTCGCTGGCCAAACAACTGTCTTATAAAATTTTTCTTTTAATTTATTCGTTATTCTCTTATCGTATAACACCCCACTTGCTCGTTTCCATTTCATTCTGTCAGTTGATATTCTACTCGTAGCATCCTCATCAATATCCTCATACTTTGTAACACTGGATCTAAATAACGAAATTTATCGATTTGGTTTATCACTTTTTCTTCAATCTTTAACATTATGCTATCTGACGCCTCATTATTAAATTTACATTCCATAAATTCAGTTTTATTTCTACTGATGCTATTTTCTAATTTTGTAAATGTTTTTATTTTTCCCTCAACTAATTGAGCACAATTTGTTCTCTTATGCATTTGAACAACTATTTAAGTATAAAAATTATATAAAATTAACTATTTCTCTTAATTTAAAAAAAAATTATTAACATAACTTTTATGTTTCAACATGAAGTAAATTCTCATTCCTATAATTTATTCAGTTTAATGAAGTTACATATAGTGTTGTTGCGGATGTTATTCATACAAAAAATACATAACATATATTACAAATTAATCGGATTCAACGTATTAAATCTATGCTATATGGTGGGTGTGGGTGTATATATATATATATATATACACCCACACCCACCCACACCCATAGTTGTAAGTTACACTTTCTTTTCTCTTTTTGTAAAATTTAAAGATATCCATAAGTTGTTTATAGTTTATATTAATAAATTTGTCTCAAACAGAGATATTTATGTTGCTCACTTGCCCTATATAAGTTTAACTAAACCTTTTTTTGTTGACATCATCTTTAAAATTTTAAAAATTAACATATTATTCTTAATAAAATTAATCGAAACATGTATTAATATATTATTTTAATAAATCCTTTACTCAAAACAGTTCAAAAAGTAGAATGGTGAATGAACAACTTCAATTTTCACCATTGGTTATAATATTTACTATGGTAAATAAATACAATCATGAAAACCATTGGAGATCTACATGAGTTTATACTTTATCATAGGAGAGATAGGTGTAACTTAAACAAAATAATTTTCTTTGAGGTAAAATACTAAGAATATTATATTCTTCCTATAAATCCTCAAACGAATAAAAATTTGTACCTTATGTTTATTTTATAAGTTTTTCTCTCCATGTATTCTTTGATGTTTATAATCAAATTGTTTAAGAAAGAATGGGCAAATTGCTAGTTCATAACTCACAAGTTCAATAAACACCGTTAATCAACATTATTTAATAATCAAAATAAAAGTAACTATGAAAACCTTAAGAGATTTTATCTGTTTATGCTTTATCACAGGAGATATATGTGTAATTAAACTAAGGTTTTCAATTAACTCAATTGACAAGTCTAATTATCACCATTTACCACAAAGCTTAGAGAGGAGAGATAATGTAATAATCATTAAGGTGCATGATCTATTTACATGGAAGTTAATAGATGTAATTTAACATAAATTTGAAATATTAGAGAATGTTCTATAGTGTATTATGATCTTACTAAAAAGTTTGAAATTGACCAGAATATTTATCTTAACTTTTTTTAAGTATTGTTCTTAAAATATTCTTTTGAAATATTTTTCGTGTCAACTATGATTCTAAGAAAAGGTAAAATGGTACATTCACAACCCACAAGGTCAACAATGTTTAATTGGGTAAATAAGAATGATTATATAAACCATGGTAGATGTATATGATTTTATGGTTCATCTCAAAGGTGTAATTTAAGAACATGTATGAAATTGATAATAGAAGTTTTAATAGTGGTGTAATGATGTCGATTTAAGTGGTAACAATAAACTAATTTGACCAATTTGTATCTTTAAAGATAGATGGAAGAAAGATAAATATGATGTTTGTTAATTTCCTTAAGATACTATTGGTTTCTCATGCACACAAATTTTTCGTGTGAACTTTCATATGTGAGCAATATTTTACATAATAATATGTATAATTAATATGCACTATGTACCAAAATTTTAGACGTACACATTCTCATGACATGTTTATAAGTAGAGTTTGTGCATGTTAATTTCACAAATGATTTTATAAATGCAGCAAACAAGCAGTCTATATTGAACCAAGTCCATCTTGAATTGTACTACCATGTATCTATGAGTTTAGCACAAATTGTTATAAAGCCATACTATGTAAAGTATTTATACATACAATATATTCCAATCAATTTATCTTGTACTTGTAACCTCTTTTGTATATATGATAAAATGTTAATGTCCTAAATAGTCAGGAGAGTAAATGTCCAATTGGAAAATAGAGAAGAGAGGAGTAAATGAGCGAACATTTTCTGTAACAATATTTCACTATTACATGAAGTACAAATGTATATAAACTTAATCCATTTTCTAGTTAAACTGACAAAATAATACTTGAATTTATATTTCACAATAAATATCATAACTATTTAGTGATACTTCTTATGCCTCAAACTAAACTTCACATTTGGAAATCAAATTGATTCAAAATAATTGAATTCCACCATAATCAACGACCAAATTTAAAATGTAATTCAATAACGTAAAATTTGGTTTACTGAGGTTTGACTCTTAATTTTGTGATGCCTAAGAAAAGAAGTTGATAAAATACGTTTGAAACGTAAGTGTGCACTACATAATAATATATTAGGTTGGTTATAAGTTACAAAGGTGAAATATGGTAAATGAACAGTAAAAAAGGGATAATTTTGAACATAACAAGATTGTTTCGTTGATTAGTTGACTAAATCCACAAAAATTGTCAAACTTGGAGTCAAAGCCCTACTAAGAGAAAATTTGTTGGGTTATACACGATTAAAAACAATTAATGGGGTTCAAACCCCCATCACCCTAAATTTAACTATAGCAATGTTATGAAAAACATCTTTCACATGCTAGTGCACACACACAAGTCTTTCAAACTGCCCAAGCAAAACCAGTTTAAATACATTCCACTCCTGCTGGGATAAAGTGGGATAATGTTTGCCAACAGATGGTCTCATTGACAAAGATATTTTTATCCATATGATGTAAAAGAGAATGCATAAAAATTACAAATGTAAGGAAATTATTAAATAAACCTTTGGTTTATTTCCTTCCCCAAAATGTGGTCTTTATTAATCTGTTTTAATAAAGAATACATGTTATATCCTGTATAAATGGTTCGTATTCCACATGAAATAAAGAATAAAAAGGAGTTAAAATTCCACTTAATCTCAACCTTGATGGACAGTTGAGATTAATTGACCTTTGGAATTCAGGCCCTATCCCCACCTATAAATAGATGCATTTCGTCCATTAGAAATCATCCAAATTAAAACACTTACCTAAAGGTTTATAGGCAAGGAGAGAGAAGCCAAATTCTACCTTAAAGGATTGCTAAGGAGATCACAGCAGCGACACTCAACAACGACGTTCAACATCGGGACTGAATCCATGGCGGCGAAAGGAGGTAAATATAATTACTCTTTTCACATGTCTATTGACGTGATTACCATATTGTTCAAAGATCTTAGGAATCATGTATAAAATGTAACTTACATGTGGTATTAGAGCTGATGTTATGAATATATGATTTTTCATTAAAATAGATAATGATGTTGTTGCTTATTGCTGTATAATAATAGTTTCTTCTTAAATTGTATTTTTTTTCCTGTTTTTATGAAAACTATAATAGTTATGTGTTATGTTTCTTCTTAATTCTTTGAAACTATAACAATTATTTTCGTGGCTATTAAGACAGTTTATGTATTATGATAAAACAATTTATGTATTGTAACAGTTAATTTCCGTGTTATTAAGGCAGTATCCTAAAAAAAATCAGGGTTGTCGCCCCGAACCCCGCTTTTATGTCTTTGACTCATGTAAAATGTGTATACCATAAGGCCAACCCTGTCGGACGGGGCTTGGCCACTTGCTGAAAATGATATCTATTAGAATTCTTATGACTATTAGTATTCATAAATCTTAGAATTCATATTAATGTCTCTTAGAATTCATATGATTATTACAATTCCTGTCCCTTAGAATTCATTCATTTCTGCAACCATGTCTTTTAAAATTCTTATAGTTATGCCTTTTGAATATATGACTTTTAGAAATCATGATTTTTCAAATTCTTAAAATTTATGACTCTAAGCTTTTGTAATTTCAGACTTATCATATCCTAGATTATACAATTTTGCTTTTCAAGAATTTTATAACTATGTAATTCTATGGCTTTTAAAATTTTATGATAAAATATGCATAAGTATTCAAATTAATTTATTAAATGAATGCAATTGCATTATTAAAGTTATGTATCACCACAATGATACTTATTATTACTCATTCCAAATTAGCCCTTTATTCCCATTATAATGTTTAAATATGTTTATTTAGCATTTAGTTGACCACATGTATACTATAGTCATATGTTGTGTACACAATTAAGGAGTGTTTGTACATGTTCGAACCAAGGATATCCACAGATACCTAATTCAATTAAATAGTAAAATCACTTAATTATGCATGTTAAATGTTACGATCATTAATGGCCTTACGTTAAATTTACGATGATTACTCATAGGAGCATCTAATTTTTTCATGTCATAATATTTCTTATGTATGAGTTAATTACGTTTAAAGCCTTATTAAATTTATTGTATCTGTAAAATTTTATCCCCCTTTCCTTCTCAATTGACTTCGTATGTGATACGGCACGAATATTGCATTTTCCACCCGTTAACCTATGAATTTTTAGCCCCCTCGGGTATTGAAATCGCTATATTTATGCTCGTTAA
The DNA here is from genome assembly GCA_949130495.1 of Sambucus nigra. Taxonomy (NCBI): domain Eukaryota; kingdom Viridiplantae; phylum Streptophyta; class Magnoliopsida; order Dipsacales; family Adoxaceae; genus Sambucus; species Sambucus nigra. Next base: position 145,278,203 of record OX422222.1, on the reverse strand, counting down.
TAAGACAACCTCCATTTTATACGATAATACTTTATTTGAAGTATTATCGAGCATTTATAGGTGTTACGGTGCTTAGTGTGAAGTTTCGTCGCGTTTCGATAAAGTTTCGTAAGAGTTCGCACGTTCAGGGGCATTTTCATAATTTCACACTTAGGGATTTTGTCCGAAGCATTCATGGAGGTTGTATCTATCGGGCCAAGCTTTGCATGGCCATGAGCGGTGCTCGAATCGGAGTCCGAACATAGAAAACACGGATCTTTAATCGGAGAAGAATTAAAAGTGAATTAATTTATTATATTTTATATACTAACAATTTATATATTACCCTCCATGTCCCTTTCTCTTTATTTTTACAGCAAGCTTGTATGACATTGGTGATTTTGGTCAAAAGCACGGGTTTTGGTTTCCATGAAATTGGAGCCTTGGGTCCCATATTGGGGCTCGGGTTTTTGCCCACGGACATGTGGGAGTGGAGATCTTTGACCAATTTTCCATGGTGGGTCTCGGCTTGTGCGATTTTGCTGTGGTGGTCTCGGTTTGGCCATATAATCATAAATTGGTCTTGGACACAACAGTTATTTGCCCCATGATTGCATGTTTTTTTTCCATTAATGGTGGAGCATGCTTTGGGTCTCGGCCAAATCAATTGTTGTACCTTGCATATTGGCCATGGTGGATCCTAAATTGTTGTTGCAGCATGGTGGGGAGTAGAGATGCGACCGATCGATCGACCCTCAGCCACCGATCGATCGAGTTTCCATTTTTTAGCCTACGTTCCATCCAGTAGCCCTCTCCCATTTCGCGGTCGACCGGCCTGAGGCCCCGGTTGATCGGTCCCCTTTTTCCCTTGTTTTGCCGAGATATTCTGTAGCCTCTTTTCTATTTTTTTATATTCTTTTTCTATTTTCTTTTTTTCCTTATCCAAGACTTTTTCCCTTTTTTTCATTTCTTTTCCTTTTCCTTTTATTTCTTTTATGTAACTTACTATAAAAGGGGATCTTTTTTATTTTGTTAGGATATTTCATTTTTATTTAGATAGTTTAGTTTAGGGCTAGGGTTTGAGCGCTCATCTTCTTCCTCTTTGGGTGTGGCCCCTTTGGGTTTGTAAGTTTGTACTATTCATTCCCCTACGTTTAATATAGTTGTTCTTCCCTTTATTTCCTTGCTTATTTATTCTCCCATGCCTAGATAAATTAGTTTAGTTTAATTAATTCTTGTTTTATTAGTTAATTTGTTGTTTAATTTATTTATTCATGTTGTGTGAGTAGTTAAATAGGGTTTGGGTCGTGTGTCCGCCATTGATGGGCGTCGAGCTCCGAAAATTAGGTTTTGTCTAAAATCACACTCAATTGAAACCTCACGTATTAAAATCGGTTTATTATGCGTTTAACTTTCTTTGTCACGCAACGTTAGTGTTTATAGCGATGATTCGATTTTAAGATGCATGTGACCATTTTTAATTAAATGTTTTATCTCGCAACTTTGAGTTAAATTTCTTCTTGCATGATGTCTATGATTAATTAAAAATGCTCGGTTAAATATTTTTGAACTAAAATTCTAATTATTAGTTGTTTAACCCATGGCGGATACACGATCCCGACTCTAATTTTAATTAATATTGTTTAGTCTTAACTTCTTATTTTTCCTTTTTCACCATAACCAACTAATCACCTTCAATATTTTTATTCTTGAAATAATAAATCGATTAAAGTCTATATAACGCTCCCTGTGGATTTCATGCGATACCCGACTTATCGCTATGCTTGTATCGCAAGTGTAGTTGTAATTTAGGTTTTTGTATTGAGTAGGCGAAACGAAAACAACGATTAACGTTTTAACGCGATGCTACCTTTCGCGCTCGATCAAAATGACACCTTTGTCGGAGAGTGTGTTTTAGATTGTAATTGTTTTATTATTTCGTAGTATTTTTTCTTTTATATTTGTATTCTTTACTTTAACCTTTTTTGCACGATAGCATATTTGAGCGCTAAGAAACTTTGATTCGCGGTTACTCACTTTCTTGCTTCGATTATCCATCTACAAACAACGAGGTAATCATGTCCTACTATTATAGTTGTGACGGTTATTTAATGATTCGTACTTTGGGGATAATTTTCAAGATTTCCATTTTCAAGATATTCTTGAGAATCAAAGACTTGAAAAAATTTATCGGAATGAAAACCTTTATTGGGAGCTTGGGTTGGATTCATTATTTGAATCCAATGATGATTTTTATTTTGATAATTTCAAAGATGAGTTTCAACCAAATGAGGAGTCCGAGGCTCTAGAGTCGAGGAAGCCTACTTTGGAAGAAAATTTTCTTATTTACTCATAAGGTTTGGAAAGACTTATTGGTGTTGGATTGAGACTTGAAGCACTTTGCGATGAGATTGATTTGAAAGAGTTGGCGCTTGCGTTCAATTAAGAAATAATATAATAAATACCATTTTTAACCCAAATTAACCCTAAACAAGCAACTAGGTGTGATTGAAACAATATGAAACCATGCAAGAATTATTCAACACACAAAGTTAAGGAAAAATCCCCCACAGGGGCAAATCCATTTGTATATCACTATAATTTGTAAGAGAAAAGGCTTACAATCGGATTACACTGAAATACAAGTTTTTGACTAAGAATTACCCGCAGGCATCGGATTCTGTAGTCGCGGCTGGAAGACTCCCTTTCCAGTAGGGCTGCAATGAAGAGGAAGGAACGGTCCACTTCACAAGGGTTGAACAACAGCAATGGTGTTCTTGGGTTACCAAACTTGATTCACATAGATATGGAAGATGTGTGAATCTAAAAACCTAGAATCATAGGACTCAATAGGTGAAGACTTTAGGGTTGATATGCTCTGAAAATCGTTGAAAAGTCTTATCAAACCACTTCCCCGTAGTGGGATTAAATAGAAACTCTTTGGCCGAGAAAATCTGATACACGATCTGTTTGATTCTATCCAGGGCGGACCGGTCCGGGCCTTAGGCGGATCGGTCCGATAGCGGACCGGTTCTTTTAATTTGAAGTTGATTCGGTTCGCATTCGGTTCGGGGCTCACTAGCTTCAAAGTGTACGGCGGATCGGTCCGGGGCGATCCGGTCCGGGTCTCAGTGGATCGGTTCTTTTTATATAAAGGCGGACCGGTCCGGGGTAGTCAGAAGCGGATCGGTTCGTTTTAATTTCAGGCGGACCGGTCCGGCTGACTGGATTTCTGAATTCTTCCTTTCTTTTGATCTTCGGATTCCGTTGATGATGAATGGACTTTGAATCTTTGCAACGGTGTTACGGCTAATGACATATACAAGTATGTTGGACAAAAATGTCCTTACAAATCTCCCCCTATGTCTATGCCGGAACAAACATAAAAAATCCGAATTATCTATAATCACAATGCCTATACAAATCTACCCTTCCATGAACCCAAAAACTAAAAGTGGTACAAATGACTAAGGCTGCATCGTTTGTTCTTCGAATCTTCAGAAATCTCACCGCTTTTCTCATCAGGGTGTGTAACATGGGATTATCAAAAGATGTACCTACACACATGAGACAAAGCAAATACCAAGTGACGTATCGAGTTTGAAATGAGATAAACATAAGCACATATATCAATTTAAGATGATATTCTCAGAATTTCAAAACTCCCCCCATAATCAGATAATTCATTCTCCCCCTTTTTATTATGTCCCCAAATAGACAAATGAGAGAAATAAATCAAGCAATCAAGTACCGGGGTGACACAAGGCATAAAATCACACCATGAATGAACATAAAACAACCAAGTCGGTGATAGTGTAAAAGAATGGGTGTGATCAAAATTCGATAGGAAAATCAAAGCATATAAACGTGACATATGTGCACGATGAATATTGGATATTCCTAACGAATGAACTCAAATGCTTCCTTTGGTGTAAAAGATTGGAAATATAAGACATTGACTATATCAAATCTACAAATCAAAACTCAAAGTGATTTCTACACCAATAACGTCCAAAATGATTTTCATGCTTTTTCAGGACTTTCAAGGAATTGAAAACCCGTTTTTTTCAATCTCCAACCAAACTCCCTCGGATTTATATTTTGAATAGAGGAATACTAAATTCTCAAACTTTGGAGAATTGGGTGAAACCTAAATGGCCCATATTTGGCATGAATTGCTTTTTATTGCCTTTAAATTTTTCGGGCTCTTTTAACCTCTTAGGACCTCGGATATTAAAATTCCTCCATTTTTTAGGTCCTTTTTAACGGGGGCTTTTGCGCAAAGGATAAGAATCAACTTTCGCAGCCCCTCCCCATTATGAAAATATACACACAGTCTCACCAAAACGGTTTTTACATGCAATCCAATCTTGTCAAGTTTTATCGCATATTGTACATTGTATAGACATAATTGAGATAGAAACACTCAAGCCAATATGTGATAGACAAGTGCAATAGACAAATACAGCCGTGCATGTGTGCAATAAAGGATATAGGAGTCAAGCATGTAGTAAATATCACTAATTACATCTCAAGGACTCCAATCAATGTTAAGCACATGGATGAAATGATGTAGCCTCTCAAATCTCTATAAAACAGTCACATGGATAAATGGAATGAAGTTGTGACTTGTCTATCTTAAATGCTCATCCATAAAAGGCAAATCTCTTTTAGAAGTTTTTCAAAAAATTTATCAAAATAAAATCTTTTTGAGTTTTTCTAAAAATTTTCTAAAAAGAAAATCTTTTTGTATTTTTTAAAATAAGCAGCAAAAAGCAAAAATACAGCAAACAAATAATACAATCTAGCAATAGGCATCAGATGATATGTAAATGGCAATGCAACCTATGCTAGACAAGGGACAACCCCTCAGTCAACTGTACAAATCCCCAAAGACTTCCTAAGACTCTCAGATCTAAGGGCATCTAAAGGTTTCGTGAAAATATCGGCTAACTGACGGTCCGTGGGAACAAAACTCAGGGTTTCGACCTTCTCCTCAACTAACTGACGTATAAAGTGCTCACGTAACCTGATGTGCTTTGTGCGCGAATGTTGGACAGGATTGCGGGATATGTGGATCGCGCTCGTGTTATCACAGGAAATGGTCATGGTGTCCTGTGAAATCCCATAATCCTCCAACATTTGCTTCATCCACATGAGTTGTGTGCAACAACTCCCGGCGGCGATGTACTCAGCCTCCGCAGTGGACAAAGAGATGGAGTTTTGCTTCTTGCTCAACCAAGAGACAAGAGCAGAACCAAAGTAGAAGCACCCACCCGAAGTGCTCTTACATCCATCTACGTCCCCGGCCCAATCGGCATCTGAATAGGCGGACAAACGGTCATCGGTATCAAAGGAATACCAAATACCGTATGAGAGAGTCCCACTCACGTATTTGATAATACGTTTTAGAGCGAGTAAGTGTGACTCTTTAGGAGACGCCTGATAACGCGCACAGACTCCAACACTAAAGGCAATGTCGGGACGACTAGCAGTCAAGTAGAGAAGACTGCCTATCATACTCCGATACAAGGTTTGCTCTACGTCATTGCCTGAAGTGTCCTTACTAAGCTTGGTAGTGGTACTCATAGGTGTACGAGCATGCTTAGCGGAGTCTAAACCAAATTTCTTCACTAGGTCTCTAGCATACTTGGATTGGGAGATGAACATCCCATCCTCTAGCTGACGAAATTGGAGACCAAGGAAGAAAGTAAGCTCACCTACCATGCTCATCTCAAACTCACTTTTCATCTCCTCCTCAAAGTGGTGAGCATGCTGGGAGCATGTGGATCCAAAGACTATGTCGTCCACATAGACTTGGGCAACCAAGATAGCACCGTCATCTCTCTTGACGAACAACGTCATATCAACTCCCCCTCTCTTGAAGCCACGGGCTAAGAGATAGGAAGTAAGCCTCTTGTACCAAGCACGGGGTGCTTGCTTCAAACCATACAAGTCTTTCCTGAGATAGTACACGTGATCAGGGTGCTTAGGATCTTCAAACCCTTTTGGTTGTTCCACATAAACCTCCTCCTGTAGAATGCCATTCAGAAAGGCACTCTTGACATCCATCTGATATAACTTGAAGTGCAGATGACATGCGATGGCGAGTAGTAAACGGACGGACTCAAGCCTCGCAACAGGAGCAAATATCTCCCCAAAGTCTACACCCTCTATCTGTGTGTAGCCTTGAGCGACCAACCTATCCTTGTTTCTGGTTATGGTACCATTTTCATCCATTTTATTCTTGAAAATCCACCGGGTACCAATAACATTAGTATCACTAGGTCGGGGGACAAGTTCCCAGACATTGTTCTTCTTAAACTGAAGCAACTCATCCTGCATAGCAGATACCCAGTGTTCATCTTTGAGTGCTTCTTTGTGGTTCTTGGGCTCGACTTTGGACGTGTAGCAATGATGACTAACAACGTTCTCTAGTTGAGCACGAGTCTTGACCCCTAGAGTGGGATCGCCAACAATGGCTGAAGGATCATGAGTCTTGCGAACCCAAGCAGGTGTGTCCCCTAACACAGAAATAGGGTCCACAGAGTGTGGGAGAGGAACAGGAAAATCACTGTCAGAACAGTCCTCATCCTCACACTGAAGGTTGGGATCAATAACCGTCGGGGGTTCATCATCTTGCACGGTGACGTTTATTGATTCCATAACCTTAGAGCTCTTCAGGTTAAAAACCCGATACGCTCTACAGTTCGATGAATAGCCTAGAAATATTCCCTCATCGCTCCGGGAGTCAAACTTTCCTAATTTCTCTCTATCCCGTAAGATGTAGCATTTACTCCCAACGACACGAAAATATGCCAGGTTGGGTTTCTTGCCTGTCCACAATTCATAAGGCGTCTTAAGTGTGTGTGGACGCAGATATACCCTATTCACCGTGTGGCATGCAGTAGACACTGCCTCTGCCCAAAATCTCCTAGAGACCTTATGACCTTGAAGCATTGATCTAGCCATTTCTTGGATCGTTCTATTTTTCTCTCAACAATCCCATTTTGCTAAGGAGTTCTCACAGCAGAAAACTCATGTTTGATCCCAATGCTATCACAGTAAAGATCTACTTTTGCTTCAGTAAATTCAGTGCCATTATCACTACGCATCCTGTTAATAGTGACTCCGTGTTGATTTTGTAGGACACGACACTTGGTCGTTAAGAACTCTACCGCATCAGATTTCTCTCTTAGAAAACCTACAAAAGAGTATCTAGATAAATCGTCTACCATCACGAGAATGTATCTCTTACCACTGAGACTCTCCGTGCGAGTAGGACCCATAAGATCCATGTGAATCAACTCAAGAAAACGGGAGGTGGTAATGAAATTCAACTTCCTATGAGGGCTACGAATTTGTTTTCCCAACTGACAGGGTCCACAAATCATGGAAGTTGGCTTTCCAAGAGATAAGTCTCTAACGTTCACATGACCTAGACGTTGGTGCCACAGATCCATAGGAGTGATCGTGGCGCTGTTGCAAACAAGTGAGGATGTGGGCTCAGTCCCATAGCAGTTATCCTCTGTCCTCACCCCTTGCACTAAAAGTTTACTGGCTTGATTATAGACCTTACAAGCTTTCCGATCAAACTTCACTGCAAAGTCATCGTCGCACAGCTGGCTGATGCTAAGAAGGTTTGCTTTCAAACCTTTGACGTACAGAACGTTCTCTAGCTTTGGAAATCCTGGTAACTCTACTGTACCTCGTCCTACTATGCTAGATTTGCTACCATCTCCAAAGGTGACTCTCCCGTCATTATAATCCTCAAGATGGGTAAAATATGAGACATCACCTGTCATGTGTCTGGAGCATCCACTGTCAAAATACCACTGTGAGGTATTATGGGCTTTGAGAGTGACATGGACAACAAGGGCTTTTTTCTCTTTCTTAGGAACCCAAGAGTAGGTACCTTTTTGTATTCCCTTGTTGTTGTTGGTTTTAGCCGGAATGCGGGGCGCATTCATTGATGGTAAGGTTATTCGTCGGAATTCCTCCATCAAACTCTGTGATGTGGCGGCTAAAAACTCAACACGCTCTCTCAGACTGGCAAACTCACCAGTCTGATGTGGTGGAGCAAACGTACGTCGTGTCCGACCCAACTTATAGCAATCATCCCTAAGGTGTCCGTTTCTTTTGCAATGGGAGCAAAAGGGCACATTATTAGGAGGACCTTGGATTGCTTTTCTTGGTCGAACTCTCCTTCTTGGTTTTTAATGACGGCCATAAGGAGTCGTAGTAAACTCAGGAATTGGTCCGGGTGCAATTTGGGATGTGGAGGCACCATCAAAACCTATTCCTTGCCTGTCACCAAAACCTAAAGCGGGACCGAGGAGCATCTTTCCCATCTTCCCAGATCTGTCCTCGATTTGTACCTTGACTTTCCGAGCTTTCTCAAGGTCATGAGTAAGCTGGGCAACAAGTGCTTCAAGTTTCTTTCGAGTCTCCAGGGAGGAATGGAGCTCACTCGTAAGACTAGCCACTTGTTTAGTCAAGTCCGCTTTCTCTTTCTCAAAACTGCTCTCTCTCTCTCTAAGAAAATTCTCTTTACTAACCCAGGCAGACTCTCTCTCTCTCTCATGTCGGTGCAGGTGGAGGACTCTCTCTCTCTCGTCTCTTCTAACTCTTCTTCTAACGCGGTGATTCTAAGAACTAACGCTTTGTTACGTTTTTTAGTTTTGAAAGACTCATTATATAACTCGGCGTAGGCGCGTTGAAGGTTACTCTCGTCCTCACTACCTTCCTCCTCTCCCTCACTCTCTTCGCTCTCGCTGTCGAGGTGTCCCTGTGAATTAGCATCCTCATCGTCGTGAGATGCACTAGGAGTACTCACATGACTAGCCATGAACGCGGTGAAGTTATGCTCATGCGGTGACTCATCTCCCGAGTCCACCGACTCGACCTCACTGTCGTCACAAAGGGTAGCATTTAGGACAGCTTTGCCCTTTTCCCTATTCAGACAAGTGGCACACTCAAACGCTCTGTGTCCCTTACCGTCGCACTCAAAACACCTCTCACTGTCTTTAGGGGGTTCTTTGAAATCTTTCTTTTCAAACTTATTTTTCTGAAAATTCTTTTTATCTTTGAAGTTTCCACCTTTTTTAAATTTCAGAATTTTCTTGAAGTTTTTAGCAAATAATGCCAAATCATCTAAGTCAAACTCACATTCAGAATCAGAATTTTCTATCTTTCTAGATGACTCGACTTTCTTTCTTGCTGACCCCTCACTTTTTCTCTCTTGGGCTTTAAGGGCAATTCCCTTATGTTTTGGCTTGGCAGATTTAGGAAACATGTCTATTTCATAAGTATATAAATCTCCTACCAGTTCTTCCAATTTTAGTGTATTTAAATTACCCAAGGAATTTAGCACAGTGACTTTAGGTATAAAACGCTTGGGAAGGGAACGAAGAATCTTTTTAACAACTCTAGCATTTGGAATATGTTCACCAAGATTATAGCTAGTATTAACAATGTCAGAAAGCCTAACATAAAATTCATCAAAACATTCATTTTCATGCATGGTGATGGTTTCAAATTGAGTTGTTAAATTTTGCAATTTTGACTCTTTAACAGCATTTGTTCCTTCATGGGTAAGTTGCAAAACATCCCATGCCTCCTTTGACGTGGTGCACGTCATAATGCGTTTGAACTCATCAGGTGTGACAGATCCAGAAATAGCGCTTAGACCCTTAGAATTGAAAGAAGACCATTTAAATTCTTCATCAGTCCAAGAAATGTCAGGTTTCAAGTTGGTCACATTATCAACAGTCACAGTGGGAGGAGTCCACCCTCGTTCAACCAAAATCCAGACACGTTCATCAATGGCTTTTAAAGCCGACCTCATACGGGCTTTCCAATAAGCATAATTTGACCCGTCAAAAATAGGCATTTTATAATATGACTTCTCCATTTGAACACGCACTTTTTCAAAAAATCAATTTTTTCAGAAAATTGATATCTTAGAAAAATTTTGCGGAAGAAGGAATACGCGATAGAATGGCGTAACCCGCTCTGATACCAATTTGAAAGAGTTGGCGCTTGCGTTCAATTAAGAAATAATATAATAAATACCATTTTTAACCCAAATTAACCCTAAGCAAGCAACTAGGTGTGATTGAAACAATATGAAACCATGCAAGAATTATTCAACACACAAAGTTAAGGAAAAATCCCCCACAGGGGCAAAACCATTTGTATATCACTATAATTTGTAAGAGAAACGGCTTACAATCGGATTACACTGAAATACAAGTTTTTGACTAAGAATTACCCGCAGGCATCGGATTCTGTAGTCGCGGCTGGAAGACTCCCTTTCCAGTAGGGCTGCAATGAAGAGGAAGGAACGGTCCACTTCACAAGGGTTGAACAACAGCAATGGTGTTCTTGGGTTACCAAACTTGATTCACATAGATATGGAAGATGTGTGAATCTAAAAACCTAGAATCATAGGACTCAATAGGTGAAGACTTTAGGGTTGATATGCTCTGAAAATCGTTGAAAAGTCTTATCAAACCACTTCCCCGTAGTGGGATTAAATAGAAACTCTTTGGCCGAGAAAATCTGATACACGATCTGTTTGATTCTATCCAGGGCGGACCGATCCGGGCCTTAGGCGGATCGGTTCGATAGCGGACCGGTTCTTTTAATTTGAAGTTGATTCGGTTCGCATTCGGTTCGAGGCTCACTAGCTTCAAAGTGTACGGCGGATCGGTCCGGGGCGATCCGGTCCGGGTCTCAGCGGATCGGTTCTTTTTATATAAAGGCGGACCGGTCCGGGGTAGTCAGAAGCGGATCGGTTCGTTTTAATTTCAGGCGGACCAGGCCGACTGACTGGATTTCTGAATTCTTCCTTTCTTTTGATCTTCGGATTCCGTTGATTATGAATGGACTTTGAATCTTTGCAACGGTGTTACGGCTAATGACATATACAAGTATGTTGGACAAAAATGTCCTTACATGATTCTTTGGCGCTAAACAACATGAAGGTGGAAACTTGTGTTTCACCTCAATTTTTCAAAGAATTTCTCATCGAATGTGAATCTTTCTCCTCCGAAATTCAATATCCTTCCGACGATGAGTTGATTGAGATTGAATTTATTTCATCACCATATTCGTTTTCCGTTATTGAACCATTAGAACTACCGGTTGATTCCTATGAGTCGGTAGAAAATTTTAAAACTTCTACACCTTTTGCCGATGAGGACTTTTTGAAAAACTTGTTTTTTAAGATGGATGTTATATCCATGTGTGCACCATCTCCCATTAAAATTGAAAAACCTTTGGCAGATGATTCGATTTTTCTTGGACCTCGAGTGTATCTTTCCCCCTTATTATCCAAATCCCCCATCGTCCATCGAAAATTTAAAATTGGCGATGGTTCACTTTTTCCACCAACCACATGCCTTCCGTTTGTTCAAACGCAATTCATATCTTTCGGGAGGCATGCTTTCTTTGGAGGGTCCACTGTTGATCTTTCAAAGTCAAATACTTTTTTACGTGGATCCTCAATTATTTAGACTTCTAGTGTATAGTTAGTTAGAAGTCCAAATTGTAGGTTGTAAATAGTTAGCTTTTTAATTTTCTTTCTTTTTAGTTTAATCTAGTGTAATTAGTTAAACTTTTTGTTATGCTTGGTACTAATTTGTTTTGTGGATTCAATGCACTCGTACTTATCAGGGATCACTATAATTTTGGGTAATATCATTCTTTTCCTATCTTTATGTTGTGTTCTTGATTTTCATTGAGGACAATGCAACATTTAAGTTAGGATGTGTGGGATATTCTATCCATTTCTTTGTTTTGTCCATGGATTTGCTCACATTTAGTTACTAAGTATGCCTTTTTATGAAAAATTAAAAAATTTCAAAAAATATTTTCATTCCTTTTTCCTCCTTTGTTGGGCATTTTGCCTTGTTTTTGATGATAAATTTTAATAATTACCCGATCCAATAGACAACTCAATGATGCATGTTCTCAATTTTAGAAGTTAATAGACTTTAGTACTCAAATCATTGATATTATGAATAACTTCATGAATTAAACTTTATCCCATGAGCACATGCACTTTTCTTGTTCTATTGATTTGGTTTAAGATTTTTATAACTCGGTAATCTTTTGTTGCATTATATATACTTACACCGAGTAAGCTTTGTACCTTTCGACATTTGTGAGTGCATACACTATCTTTCCTCTTTGAAAACGTTGAATTCGTTGGTAATCTCTCTATTCTTTCATTTGGCCGTTCATTAATTGAGTTCATTCTTGAAATGTGTTACTTGAGCCTGATTTTCATAAATTTGTTTGACTCGAGAATTGCGTAAACTTTAGGAAATGATCATAGACAATCTTTGTTATATCACCCATATTAGCCTTGACCTCACCTTATTTTTCTCTAGTCAACCCCTTTGAGCCTAAATATAGCCTTTCATTTCATTACCCAAAATCCCATAACCAACTCCTCATTAGAGTATAAACCATTTAGCTCCCATACCTTTGTTTGGAATATTACTCGGGATTAAATGATGTTATTGGCTTGCGGTTGCAATTAAGCATGAAAAGAGTGAGAAAAGTGTAGAAAAAAGGTGTAGTGAAAAAGAAAAGAAAAAGAAAAAAACAAAAGAAAACAAAAGAAGAAGTTAGAAAAAGAAGAAAAGAAAAAGAAAGAGTTTGTTTGTATATGTTGTATATAGTGTTCAATAAGCTTTGATTACTCTCCTATTTCATATTTAATGCTTGTTATGGAAGTTATTTTCCAATTTTGGAATTTCCAGTAGTCTCCCATTATCCCAAGTTTTTCATCCCCAAACACTTTGAATACGTACACATTTCCTTCATTTCATAACCCGAGCCTAGCCTACATTAAAACCCTATCAAATCATATGTGATCTTAGGGTGAGTTCAATTTAAAAGTTTAAATAGTTTTGATTATATGTGAAAATACATTTCGCCTCCTTTAATGAGAGGTATCTTTCATCGAGATTACAAGATTTTCATTTTCTATATAGCGCTCTTCTTTTATGACATGTGTTCGACCTAGTTTCCATTTACATTTACTCTTTATTCCCGTATGCTCCGTGTGTTACCTCCCTGTTTTGAGTGAATTCATTTGATGAGCGTAATGTCCATGAGGATTGAATATATGCCTGCTTTAATTTTTATCCGGTTTATTTAAGTTATGGCCAAATCATACTATACATGTGCTCTTCCCCCTCCCACTTTTAAAGTTTCAATTCTATGAGGTGCATTCAACCCGTTAATGACTACAGACTTTTGTTTGAATTCCTTCATTATGCTAATTACATGTTGAAATCTTGTTCGTTGTTGTTGAGTTTGTCGCATGGGATTGGGCATATTTTGAGGAAACAATTGGATGTTTGTGGGTTTCATCCCTGAAAACCCTCACGAGACGACACTTGTCCACTAGGGTAACTTAGGGGTTTAACGATTTATTGCATATGTTAAATGCAATCGTTCGCCCCCGAAAGTGGCTTTTATCGCTTTCGTATATATCTATTATTTTGTAGTTTTCTTACAGTTCTTATTTATTTGAACTTCATTGCTAGGGACTTGCAATGTCTAAGTTAGGGGGTGTGATACAACACGAATATTGCATTTTTCACCCGTTAACTTATGCATTTTTAGCCCCTCGGGTACAGTAATTGCTATATTTATGCTTGTTAATCTTACAACCTCCATTTTATACGATAATACTTTATTTGAGGTATTATTGAGCATTTATAGGTGTTATGGTGCTTAGTGTGAGGTTTTTTCGCGTTCCGATAAAGTTTCGTAAGACTTTGCACATTCAGGGGCATTTTCGTAATTTCACACTTCAGGATTTTTACCTGAAGCATTCACGAAAGTTGTAGATCTCGGGCCAAGCTTCACGTGTCCATGAACGGTTCTCGAATCGAAGTCCGAACGACAAAAACACAGATCTTTAATTGGAGAAGAATTAAAAGTGAATTAATTTATTATATTTTATATACTAACAATTTATATATTACCCTCCATGTCCCTTTCTCTTTATTTTTACAGCAAGCTTTTCTGAGAATGGCGACTTTGGGAAAAAGCTCGAGTTTGGCTCGGGTTTTGGTTTCCATGAAATTGGAGCCTTGGGTTCGATATTGGGGCTCGGGTTTTTGCCCATGCACATGTGGGAGTGGAGTTCTTTGACCAATTTTCCATGGTGGGTCTTGGCTTCTGCGATTTTGCAGTGGTGGTCTATGGCAGCCATAGTGGTCTTGGTTTGGGCATATAATCGCAAATGGGTCTTGGCCACAATAATTATTTACCCCATGATTGCGTTTTTTTTTGCCATCAATGGTGAAGCATGCTTTGGGTCTCGGCCAAATCAATTGTTCTCTCTTGCGTATTGGCATTGGCGGATCCTAAAGTGCTGTTGCATCGTGGTGGGGATTGGAGGCGCGATCGGTCGACTGACCCTCTGCCACCGGTCGATCGGGTTTCCATTTTTGGCCTGCGGCCCATCCAGTAGCCCTCTCCCATTTTCGCGGTCGACCGGGGCTTTTCCCCTGTTTTGCCGAGATATTCTGTAGCCTCTTTTATATTTTTGATTTCCTTTTTCTATTTTCTTTTTTTCCTTATCCAAGACTTTTTCTCTTTTTTTCATTTCTTTTCCTTTTTCTTTTATTTATTTTATGTAATTTACTATAAAAGGGGATCTTTGTTTATTTTGTTAGGAGATTTTATTTTTATTTAGATAGTTTAGTTTTGGGTTAGGGTTTGAGAGTTCATCTTCTTCTTCTTTGGGTGTGGCCCCTATGAGTTTGTAAGTTTGTACTATTCATTCCCCCTACCTTTAATATAGTTATTCTCCCCTTTATTTCCTTGCTTATTTAATCTCCCATGCCTAGATAAAATAGTTTAGTTTAATTAATTCTTGTTTTATTAGTTAATTAGTTATTTAATTTATTTATTCATGTTGTGTGAGTAGTTAAATAGGGTTTGGGTCGTGTGTCCACCATCGATGGGCGTCGAGCTCCAAAAATTAGGTTTTCTCTAAAATCACATTTAATTGAAACCTCGCGTATTAAAATTGATTTATTATGCGTTTAACTTTCTTTGTCACTCAACGTCAGTGTTTATAGCGATAATTCGATTTTAAGACGCCTGTGACCATTTTGAGTTAAATGTTTTATCTCGCAACTTTGAGTTAAATTTCTTCTTGCGTGATTTTTATGATTAATTAAAAATGGTCGGTTAAATATTTTCGAACCAAAATTCTAATTATTAGATGTTTTGCCCATTATGGGTACGTGATCCTAACTCTCGTTTTAATTAATATTGTTTAGTCTTAACTTCTTATTTTTCCTTTTTCACCATAACTAACCAATCACCTTTTACATTTTTATTCTTAAAAAAATAAATGGATTAAAGTCTATACAATGCTCCCTGTGGATTTCTTCCGATACCAGACTTACCACTATACTTGTATCGCAAGTGTAGTTATAGTTTAGGTTTTTATATTGAGTAGGCGAAACGAAAATAACGATTAACGTTTTAACGTGATGCTACCTTTTGCGCTCCATCAGTATGCATCATCTGTCCCTATTCTCACGGGAACCAACTTCTCAGAATGGAAAGAGCAAGTTGAGTTCACTTTGGGGGCACTTGACTTGGATCTGGCTTTTCACATTGAAAAACTAGTTGCACTTACATAAAAAAATACTGATTAGGAAATGACTCTCCATAAAGCTTGGGAGAAGTCTGATAAATTGAGCATTATGTTTATGCAAATGACAATTGCAATGAATATAAAAACATGACTTCCTACACATGAAAATGCTAAGGATTACATGAAAGAAATAGAAGAAAGGTTTAAGATTGCAGATAAATCCCTTACTGGGAAACTAATGGTAGATCTTACAACCATGAAGTTTAATGACACACGCTCAATGAATGATCATGTCATTGAGTTGGCGAATCTTATTTCCAAGCTAAAGAATTTGGAATGGCAGTGGATGATTCATTTCTTGTCCAATTTATCCTGAATTCTTTACCTACTCAGAATGGATCTTTCCATCTCAACTACAACGCCATTAAGAATAAGTGGGCGGTGAATGAGTTGGCTAATAAACTGGTTCAAGAGGAGGCTAGACTGAACCAACAAGGTATTAAAGTTGCACATTTTATCCATGGAGCTTGAACATCTAAAGCTAGGAAAAGGCAGAATGCAAGCCATAAAAGAGCACCACCCATAAATAATGATGCTAATCAATTTAATGTGAAGAAGGCAAATAAGGATGATAACAGGTGCAAATTTTGCTAGAAACCTGGACACATTCAAAAAAACTGCACTAAACGTAAAGAATGGTTCGAAAAGAAAGGTAACCGTATGGGTTTCGTAAACTTTTTTGAATAAAATATTACTTATGTTTCTTCTAATACTTGGTGGCTTGATTCTGGTGATAACATTCACGTTTCTAATTCAATGAAGGGCGTCCTTACCACCCAAACTGTAAGCCCGAGTGAAAACTTTCTATTCATGGGAAACCGAGACAAAGCCCAAGTTTAAGCCATTGACACTTATCGTCTCATTTTGAAGAATGGATATCATTTAGATTTATTTCAAACTCTTTATGTTTCTTCTATTTCCCGTAATTTAGTTTCAGTTAGTAAATTTGATCAAGCTAGTTATTCGGTTCAATGTGGAGATGGCTGTTTAATTTTGTTTTTGAACTCACATCATATTGGTTCTGGAATTTTAATTGATGGTCTTTATCAATTTCATCTTGATAGTCATTTTGTTGAAACTCATCTCACACTACATTCTAATGCAAAACATAAGTCATCTAAAAATGACTCTTATTTCTTGTGGTATAAAAGGCTGGGAGATATATCCAGTGAAAGAATAAAACGATTGGTAAAAGATGGAATTCTTTCAAATCTTGATTTTACCAATCATAATGCATGTGTGGATTGTATTAAGGGAAAAACAACAAAATACACAAAAAAAATGTGCCACAAGAAGTACACAGCTTCTTGAAATCATACATATAGATATTTGTGGACCCTTCGATGTTCCAACCTTTGGAGAGGAGAAGTATTTCATTACTTTTATCGATGATTATTCACGTTAATGTTATCTACACTTGTTGTATGACAAATCTCAGTCCGTGGACGTTGTACAAGTGTTCATCACTAAAGTCGAAAGGCAAGAAGATAAAAAAGTGAAAATCATAAGGTCAGATAGAGGTGGTGAGTTTTATGGAAGGTATGACGAAATAGGACAACATCCTGGACCTTTTTTAAAACTTCTTCAAAATCTTAGAATTATCACTCAATACACAACGCCTGGTTCTCCATGGCAGAATGATGTAGCTAAAAGGCAAAATCGTACACATATGGAAGTGGTTAGGTCTATGATGAGTCATGCTAATTTACCTAAATCCATGTGAATGGATGCTTTATCCACAACTGTTTATATATTAAATAAGGATCCTAGTAAAGTAGTTTCAAAGACACCCTTTGAGCCGTGGAAAGGTTGGAAACTTAGTTTAAAACATCTTCAAATTTGGGGATGCCCAACTGAGGATAGAATTTATAACCCTCATGAAAAGAAATTGGACTTCAAAACGGTCAGTGGTTACTTTATAGGTTACCCAGAGAAGTCCGAAGGATATATGTTTTATTGTCCTAACCATAGTACAATAATTGTTGAAACGGACAGTGCCAGATTCTATGAGAATGGCGAAATCAGTGGGAGTACTAAAATTAATGATGTGATCATTCAGGAAATTAAGGTAAATAACCCTTTACCCTTAATTTCGCAAGTTGTTGCGAATTCCCCCAATATTGAACCATTAGGGAATGAGGAACACCCAATAAATGATCAACAACTCCATGATGAGATTATCGTCAACGAACCTATTAATGAAGCAACTGAGGAACTAACATTAAGAAGGTCTCATCGTCAGAGGAGATCTGCTATTTTTTATGACTACGTGCTTTATCATGTAGAATCTAATGTTGGGATAACTAAAGATCCAATTTCATATTCACAAGCCATCAAAGATGTTAATTCTAGCAAATGGATTGATGCCATAAAGGATGAACTAAAATCTATGGCAGAAAATTAAGTTTGGGATGTTGTTCAATTGCCAATAGGACACAAGCCAATCGGGTGTAAGTGGGTCTTTAAGACTAAGCGCGAATACAATGGAAATATTGAACGACATAATGCTCGACTTTTAACCAAAGGTTTTAATCAGAATGAAGGTATCGATTATACCGAGACTTTTTTCCATGTGTCTAGGAAGGATTCTCCAAGAATTATCATGGCATTAGTAGCTCATTATGACCTCGAGTTACATCAAATGGATGTGAAAACATCCTTTCTCAATGGAGACTTACAAGAAGAAGTATATATGCGTCAACTTGAAGGCTTCATAATCGTAGGTCAGGAAGACATGGTCTACAAACTTAAGAAATCAATATATGGACTGAAACAAGCTTTGAGGCAATGGTATCTAAAGTTTGAGGAAATCATTACGAACTTCGATTTCAAAGAAAACTTAGTTGATCCATGTATATACCTCAAGATCAGTGGGAGTAAGTACATATTTTTGATACTTTATGTTGATGACATATTACTAGCCAGAAACGATCTTGGTCTATTACATGAGACTAAGAATCATCTCTCTAAGAATTTTGAATGAAAGATATGGGTGAGGATTCCTATGTGATAAGAATTGAAATATTCCGTGATAGGTCACTTGAAGTTTTGAGAATGTCTCAGAAAGCATATATTGATAAAGTTCTAGAGAGATTTGGCATGATAGCATGTTCTTCTAATGTTGTTCCACTACAGAAAGGAGACAAGCTTGATCTTAGGCAATGTCTGCAGAATGACTTGGAATGTAAAGAAATGAAAAATTATCCTTATACTTCTCTTGTGGGAAGTTTGATGTATGCAAAGGTTTGCACCCGACATTAGCCATGTTGTTGGCATGATGGGTAGATTTTAGAGTAACCCATGAATCGCTCATTGAAAAGATGCAAAGAAAGTACTGAGATACTTAAAGGGAACAATAAATCACATGCTCACATATAGAAAATCATATCATCTAGAGATGGTGGGGTTTTCAGATTCAGATTTTGGTGGATGCCCTAACACTAAACATTGCACTCTAGGCTATATGTATCTCCTAGCTGGAGGTGCAATATCATGGAAAAGCCATAAGTCTTAATTGATCTACATATACTATTGAGGCTGAATTTATGGCATGTTATGAGACTAGAAATCAAGGAGTATGGTTGTGGAATTTTTTATCTGAATTCGAAGCTTTGACTTTCATTTCAAAGCCCTTGACTATTTACTGTGACAATGAAGCCGCAAGCTTCTTCTCTAAGCATGACCGGATATTTAAAGGATCCAAACACACGGACCTTAAATATCTCTCGCTGAAGCAAGATGTTAGAAGAGAAAAAGTTGTCATTGAATACACGTGCACCGATCTCATGGTTGCAGATATTTTACGAAATGACTACCTCCAAAGACATTTCAGAGACATACTGAAAGCATGGGTCTTGAAGACAGTTCCTAGTTATTTCTTTTCTATAATTTATTATTATGCCTGCATTTGACATTTATTGAGCTCTTAATAAGACTTCTACATCCATTCTTTACTATTTTCCATTGAGTACACATATTATTATCGGATAAATTATAACAGAAAATCGCCTTTTACAAGACATTATGGGACTAGCAAGTAAACTCATAATTATGGCCTAGTTAAGAAGGTTGTCAATGATGTAGTGCACGGAAGGGATCATATTGCATAATGATATGCGACCGCCATGACTTCCATTGACTATTGGAATAACCAAGGCACTTATGAAAACCAATGATTGAAGGATTTAGCATATTATGCGTGCCTTATTATTCTCAGTGAAAATCATTCATGGATTAACCTAATGACTAAGTGGGAGACTGTAAGGAAATTATTAAATAAACCTTTGGTTTATTTCCTTCCCCGAAATGTGATCTTTATTAATCTGTTTTTAATAAAGAATACATGTTATATCCTGTATAAAGGGTTCGTATTTCACACGAAATAAAGAATAAAAATGAGTTAAAATTCCACTTAATCTCAACCTTGATGGACGGTTGAGATTAATTGACCTTTGGGATTCAGGCCCTCTCCCTACGTATAAATAGATGCATTTCATCCATTATAAATCATTCCAATTGAAACACATACCTAAAGGTTTATAGGCAAGAAGAGAGAAGCCAAATTCTCCCTTAAAGGATTGCTAAGTCGATCACACCAACGACACTCCACGGTGACGTTCAACAGAGAGATTGAATCCATGGTGTCGAAAGGAGGTAAATAAAATTACTCTTTTCATAAGTCTATTGACGTGATTATGTTCAAAGATCTTAAGAATCATGTATAAAATATAACTTACAATAAAAACAATATTCTAACGAGAAAATGCTTGGCCAATACATCAAGAAGGAAAATATGAATAGCTTTGGGTTTTTGAATAACTAGGTTGCATCCCACAACCTGAATTACTCGCTATTACTCAACATAAGCACCACCATCTCTGCAAAATAATACAAGAAACAAAAGATTACATGCTAACCAAAACCAAATAAATGGAAACATGAATTGTCGCAGAAAGAAATGCAGGGTAATAAATTTTGAAATACTAGGTGTTGCTTGTTTTTATCTCTTAAATCAGACTTAAGAAGTACCATATAATGTTTGTTTTTTAAATGATTAAGAGGCTAATGACTATTTTTTACTATAAATAATTAAGAGGTAAATGTACCTCTGAAGTTTGAATCAATATAAATGCATTCAGACGTAAAAACAAATATATTTTTTAGATTTTAGATTCAGACGTAAAACCAAATATAGCTTTCAGATTTCAAACTTCAGACTTTAGATGAAAAACAAACGCAGCCTTAGAAACTTTACAAGTTCCCAAAATAAAAAATAATATGTCCTTTCCTATATAGGAGTCTAATTTTTTCTTTTGAAAAGTTCCAAGACATATTCTATTGTTCCAAGTGAATTTCGATTTTGACCCTTCATTACATTACAAAAAATATTTTCAACAAGGACTCAAAATTTGGAACAAGTGGAACATACCTTTGTTTCAGTCAATACTCAAACAATTGAAAATGAGAGGGCAAAAAAGGTGTTTGATTTCTTATTCTTATGCGTGAAAATTAAAAGTGGCGAGAATATCGTACTACAAATATATAAATTTTTCATAGAAAATGTCCAGATAACAAGTGCAGCTATGTGAATCCGTAGCTTCTTGGAGTACCCAGAGACCAGTAATAACAAGTGCAACTATGTGAATCCATAGCTGCTTAGAGTTAAGGGTTTAAACGGATATTCGAAAATTCGAATCCGTCCGGTATTCGAGTCCGAATTTAACGGATATTTATCCAAAAAACAGATATGGATACGAATATGGATAGTATGTTAAAATATTCGAAAAAACGGATACGTATACGGATAGTATGTGTATCCGACACGGATAATCCGTATCCAAGGCGGAGTATCCATATTTGCAGATATCCGTATCCGTATTGTATTAAGTAATAATTTATTATTAAAATGAATTATATATAATAGTTACATATAACATATAATAGTTACACATAACATAACTATTAATTATATATAGTAGTTACATATAAATTTCAGCCTCATTTTTTAGCTGAGCGTGCGTGCGTGTAGCCACATTTCATTTTCCCCCTAATTGAGTTGATTGTGAATCAGGATCAGCCTCCCTAATTTCATTTTCCCCAACTCTCTCTCTCTCTCACTCCTCCCTCATTTCCACTCCAAAAAAAACCCTAATCAACCCCGCCTGAAGTCAGCGATTTAGCCCCCTGAAATCAACCTCGATCTTATTTCAACCCCCCGATCTGAAACCAGTCCCAATCTCAAATCAGCTTCGCTCCTCCCCGATCTGAAATCAACCCCGCTTAAATAAGAAACGTAAAGTTTGTAAGCTCATGTTTTTTTCTGTGCAATCACTCCCGATCTTACATTTATTTTCTGTGTAAGCTTACGTATTTTTTTCTGTAATCAGCCTCATTCTGACATTTTTTTGAGTGTAAAGCTTGATTTTTTTTCTATGAAATCACCTCCGATCAAATAAGAAACTCATAGTTTGTAAAATCAAAATTTTCTATTCATGTTAATTGCTGGTATGTTTGTAAAATCTGAACAGTGTATTACATTGGACATTCGATCCAACACATATGTGTAAGCTTACTACTTACTATTAATTGCTATGTTTCTATTCATGTGTAAGCTTAATGCTTACATTTTCTATTCATGTTAATTGCTATGTTTCTATTCATTTTTCTATTCTCTGTAAGCTTGTTGCTTACTGCTTGTATACATTTATCTTTTTGTATATTCATTAATGTTCTGTAATATGTGTATATTCATTTATGTTCAGTGTACCCAAAAATTAATTATTCGACAAGAATACAAAGGAGATGATAATGACAAACTTCAGGAACTGAAGGGGTAAAAAAAACATCCCTTCGTTATTGTAATATATTCTTTGTTTTCTCGGTTAATATTTTAATTTAGTTATATTTTTCAGGTAAGATGATGCTTCACTTCATTTTTGTTCAAACATTAGAGAAACTCAAGAGGATACAAATTTCAATGGATTATCACAATTGAATAAGAAATCGCACATTAAAGGTTAGTACTTATGTTCAAACCTTCTTTTATAATTTAATTTGATGCTTTACACATCCTCTATATCTTACATGGATAATTATATATTTAATTCATTGATTGAATTAGTGTTTAATAAGCTATGTGTATCTTAATGTATCTCAAATAATAAAAACGGATTAGGATATTATCCGAATCCGGAAAATATGAGAGGATACGGATAAGGATAGCTGAAATTATTATCCGAGCGGATACAAATACAGATAGTGTGGGGAGTTGGCGGATACAGATGTGGATACTATAATATCTGATCCGTATCCGTCCGTTTTACACCCCTACTTAGAGTATCCATATTCGGGTAATGACCTTATTCGTATTCGTATTCACATTTACTATTTAATATACATAGACTAGCTCAACCTCAATAGAAATATATTTCTCTTGAGGAGCTTGGGCCTGAGAATGAGAGGTTACAACAGCTTGAGAAAGTGAGTTGTTAATTGTTGCTGCTATGATTTTGGTTGCTAGAGTTAGGAACCTAGAGTTTTAGCTGAGAAAAGCCATAAAAAATTAGTAACTATTGATCTGTCCAACGACCCACCTCACCCTGATCCAACTTTGCACGTGCGTGGGATTGAACCATCCACTAGAGATATTTTTACTTGTCAATTTGTATTTTTATTGTTTCATTACCAGAAGAGTAATGTAAATTTGTATAAACAAAATATTTCCTTTTTGTACTGTATTCATATTAGGTCTACTACTTGGTCCCCAAATATAGCTAACCTTATACATACCTCATGTAATCTATCATTTGGGAGCAACCAATTTTTACAAATGAATGAATGAGCGAGTCATTTTGACTAGCTCCTCTTTTAGTGTGTAAATTCTTCGTTGCGTTTACATCAAAATGGTATCAGATAGATGTTCCCTCTTAATGTGTATTCATACGAATTTGTGTATAGAACCAAGATCCTAGTATAACTTCAACTCGGAACAATCGGTTGGTCGCGAGAGAAACTTGACCGACAAATGTTCTAAATGCATCCAGGTTTGTGATTGAAACCCTAAAAATCGATCTAATATATAATGAAGAATTGCTCTAACGGCTTAATTCAACCCCAAGACCGCGATGGAGACTTTTCGCTCAAGAGAGGGCCCACGAGTTCATCTCAGTCACACAACCACCATCAATCCAGTGCCCCTGTTCATTGTTTGAGGATGATAACAATTCTAAAGAAAGCATTGAATCCAAAGATGACGGGGAGAGAAGAAGATTTCAAGGAAGAAAATCTCACAAGAAACTAGTCGGAATCAATGTCCCTGTTAGAGGGAAGCAGCGAGAGAGTCGAAGCTATGAGCTAATCGAAGCATCTAGTGTCTATTTTTCAAATTCTAATTCTGTTTGGTTCAGGGCGAATTCTTTTAACCACGATGAAAAATAAAATGGTGAAATGTATTTTTAAATATTCAAAGTTTTTTTTTTATTGGATTGAAATCGTAAAAAAGTTCACACCCTATAATTATGCACATTTAAACAAAAATAGTGAACAAAATTTCACTTTAAATAGGTGAAAATATATTTCACCATTCTATTTTTCACCGCGTTGAAAAATATTTCATCCCGTACCAAATGGAGGGGTGTATCTCACTTGGAGACCCTGTTTTGCAGTGAATATGACTTGGGCTGAGATTTAATGCTAACCGGGCTAGAGTACAAATAGAACCCCAAATCTGCTCGTGTATTGAAGCAACCCATTGGACTTCATTTAAAGGTGCCTAAGATGAGGTTTTTGGACCCAAGTTTGGATGAAATAAAATTTATTGGGCTTGAAGAGATTGAGCAGCCTCCAAAATTTAAAGAGTTGAAAAATATCCTATTTGATCCCCTGAAATTTCATGACAATTATTTTTCCCCCTCAGAAAGGATAAAAGTATTTTCAAAATATTTGTTCGTGTGGCATGAGTGGGCACCAATTCACCCCTAAAGATCGGGGTCGAACATCATCAAACGATGGGATAATGATGTATGTGGGCGTAGCACATGCGTGAGATTGAGCCATCCACAATAAATATTTTTAGTTGTCATTATTTGTATTTTTATTTCTTTATTATTGATACTTTATTCGTATTAGGTATTTTACACAGTCCCCGACTAAATTTAAAGCCTATAAATACCTCATGTAACCTCTCATTCAGGGGAAAACAATTGTCATGAATGAATGAGAGTTATTTTGATTATTTCCTCTTTAGTGTGTAAATTTTTCACTATAAGTGGCTTTCAGTACGTGGAAGCATAAGCCAACAAAGGACTATAGAAGAACAAAGAGATTTCACAAGCCACACATCCTAAAGGAACAATAGTTGGGTAATATAGCACAACTCCAACCCGTCTGTCCTGCATCTCTATACCATTGCCAATTCGACCACCCCACAACCTTTTCACTTCCACATTCTGAACATGCTGACATGCGCGGGCTTGTTTCTCACCTCCTTAATCGCCAAACCTGTGGGAGTTTCCTCGTGTAAATCCATTTTTTTCCTCTTGCAAATCCATTTATTAATAGATAAGCTTTGTTCATGTCTACCATTGTGGCTTCCCATCAGAGCGCCAATGCATAATATCTTGCTCCTTTGAAGGTTCACTTGTATTTCGTGGTCAGTGGCTGAGGCACTAGCAACAATTGTGTCCAAAGAGACTGTAAAAAATGGGATATGAATAGGTAGGTGTAAATTTATTGAGGATACAGATACACGAAAATCTGTATGCATGGATGGTCCATCTCAGAGATGAATTAGCTGTATCGCAACCTTAGTATCCATATACGTATTATTTAAAATATCTCAAAAGTGTCACCAGAATTTGCTCTTCAGCAAACTGTGGACATTCAAATTCGGTACCCTCTCGACACCCAGTCATTTCAGTCTCTGATCCCCCAAGACCTCCAGGAAATTTCTGAACGATCAATATCCAGATTGATTGGATCTCGAAAGGATCCCCCCAAGACCATTTACTTCAATACAGAAAAACACTGATCCCGACCTATAGGGTTTAACCCCTGGACTCTCGAGTCCCATGCAGGACCTTTTATGTGATGTGAACACAAAAAGAATCACTAGACTCTCATTAATATTGAATGGATTCATTGAGTGGTGAAAGTCCTTAATATATGCAGAAAACTAGCTGGAGAACTAACTTCAATTAATAACTAGAAGACTAAAAATGATTGTGAGGGAGTTGATATGTACATAAGCTTTTCAAGTATTCTCATTTGAAGAGCTCCGACTGACTATAGGTTTTTTATATGTACGACAGCTTCATCCTAATGGAGTTTTAGGAATGTGAGGGAGTTGCGGGTAGCTTCATATGGATGTTTGTTTAAGGGTGCGTTATTAGGATATTTATTGAGGTTCATTTGGGTGTTTTGTAGGTTATATGGGAGTGTCTCAAACTCCTTGGGTGTAGTAGGAATGTTTTTTCCTGGCTGACCATATGCGTTAAGATGCAAACGTGTATTCCCACTTTTTTGTGCTTTACGAACCGCAATGGGTCAACAATTCAATGATGGGTTGTACTCTCTCTTTCTCTCTCTCTTTCTCTCTCATATTTTAAGTGGCTGCCATAGTTTGGGAAAAGGCCTTATTTACAGGAAAAAACTATTTTGCTAGACAAGATAACCCAAAAGATAAAAAGACAATAATGAGGAATCTTACCCCTTAACCCAACATACCTAAAATACTAACCTAATTAAAGGAAATACAAAAAAAGGTAACAAAATAAAAAGAATGCAATTTTATCGTTATTACAGTTGACCCCGTGCACTTTTTAATCTCATCAGAAGGTAGTGTAGTTACAGGAGGATCTATACTTCATTACGTCAAACATCTATTTGTGGTGCACGTTTGGTCATTTAGATCTCATTTGAGAGTTTTGGAGAGAAAAGAAAGGAGAGGAAAGTTTTCTCTTCAAAATAGAACACCTAAAAGAGCTCTTAGCACAATCATAAATGGAGAACATAAGTATAATATCATATAAAATTAAGGGCCAAAGTCATATTTATTCAAACATATGGCTAAAAGCCTAATGTCCGTTATAAAAATAATAAACCCCAGCAATTTAAATATGCCTCCTAAAATTTATAGATTTTCAGTGCCAATTCTCTCAAACTGTAGATAAATAGGAAGTGTGAAGAAAACTTATTAATTTTGTGAGAAAATCAAATATGTGCATACCTTAGATTGGGTATTGTTTTTTGCATTGTTCGTCTGATTGCTAGATTGCATGGGAACCACGGGAAACCTTGAAGCAGCAATTTGTTTTTCCTCTTTCACTTTATTAAAAATTACTGTAAAACCTTCTCCTGATTTAGGGTCTTTTTCATCCCATGCCCCAAACATGGGTACTGATGCTGATCTGGAAGACTGCCACAAGAAAAAATGAATAAAAAGACACATAGGAAATCAGATGTTATAAATATAACTGAGTTTAATGTGTCAATCAGGCTTTCGAGCGAATTGGTCTAAATGAATGAGTGTTCTTTTTAAATTGGTGGAGATAATCTACCCATCTCCACCAAATTTCATCCCAAAATATAATAAGGGCCGAAAATGCACATTTATATTAATTTTCTATTTCACCCACTGTCCCATTGGCATTTGGATGTAACTTTGTAGATATGATCTCCTAATCATGTAGATCATCCCCACCAACTTAGATGAAAAACTCATTTATTACCCCTCTAAAAGGGGAAGGAATATGTTTGATGTACCTACAACGGGTACCGAAAAATTATCAAAGTGCTTTACATGCATTGTACCACATTGTGGGCCCCACCATGGTACAACACATGTAAAGCACTTTCGGTAATTTTTCGGTACTAGTTGTAGGTATGTGGGGGATGTTCCCTTTTTTGCTACTTATTTTTGGTCATCTTCAGAAGAATTTGACTGCACAAGTAAAGTGTATAATAAAACAAAGCGCATGATTAAATGCATTCGAAGTGAGTACTCTGTTAATGAAAATGGAAATTTTTGGGGTAATTACCATGTGTGACCATAATTAACACATGGTAGCCTACCAAACGAATAGTTAACACACATGGTAGCCTACCAAATGAATAGTTAACACACATGTTTAGGTAGCCTACCAAATGAACAGTAATGGTTGGTTGCACACCATTAATCTCAACCATCCAATCTTGTTTTGATACAATGGCCATAGTAACTTCAAAACAACTATAAATAGGCCTTGAATTCTCTCATTGTTATTATCCCAAACTCTCAAGCTTAAGAGCAATTAAAGACTTAAAGAAGAGTGTGTAAAAGGCAATGTTAGCCTCCACAAAAATACTGTAGTGAGTGCAACAGTGCATATAAGAGAGTGTGTAAAAGTGTTCCTATAATTTTTCTATAGTAAAAGTGGGTGTGAGCCGTGGACGTAACTAGATTGGTGAGCCACGTAAATCTCTTGTGTTGTGTGTGCAATATTATTTTTACATTATTTTCTTGACCCATTGATTCCCAAGGTCCTGGAAATATTATTGGTAGAATTTAGCAGCGTCCAATTTCCCAACAATTGGTATCAGAGCTTTTGGTTGGTGAACTGAAGGCAAAAGAGGTGTTTACTAAAAATTACTCGGCAAAGTAATTTTTTGTATCCATCCTATTTGTTCGAGTGGGAGCAATGGCTTCAGAAAAGGAGTCCAAAATTTTCCAGTTTGACGGCACAAATTTTGGATTCTGGAAAATGCAAATAGAAGACAACTTGTACCAAAAGGATCTTTATTTACCTTTGGGTGACAAACGAACGGAAATGAAAGATTTGGAAAGGGAGCTGCTGGACCGAAAAGCTCTCGGAACCATAAGGCTATCACTGTCAAAGTCAATAGCCTACAACATCAAAAATGAGAAGACAACGGCATCTCTCATAGCGGCCCTCTCCAGTATGTATGAACAGTCTTCTGCAGCAAATAAAATCCATCTAATAAAAAAGTTATTTACTATGACGATGTCAGAAGGAGCGCAATTTAGAGAACATCTCATCGAGTTTAAAGAAGTGACGGACCAGTTAGAGGTGGTGGACATGTCTTTTACTGATGAGATACGAGCATGTATAATTCTTGGGCAGTTGCCTGATAGTTGGAAAGGCACGGTTACTACAATCACTGGATCTGCAGGAAAGACAAAATTGAAGTTCGATGATGTAGTCAACGCAATTTTGACATAAGAAATTAAAAATTGATCAAATGGTGCTTCCACCTCAGCATCAGCCTTGAACGTAGAATGTAGAGGCAGAGATTCAAATAGGAGAGAAGGGCGCAACAGACAGATCCAGAAATGGAAGGTCGCAGTCTCGAAATCCCAGAAATTCTAACAACCAAAATCAGAATCAGAAGGTGATCGAATGTTGGAACTGCGGAAAGACCGGGCACTACAAAAATCATTGTAGATCCTCGAAGAAAGAAAAAGAGAAGATGGAAGCACACATCGTAGCAGAAGTGACAGACGATGCACAGATATGCGCTTTGGAGAGCAAGTCGGAGTCATGAGTTCTAAACTCTGGAGCTTCCTTTCATGCGACCTCCAACAAAGAACTTAGTGAGTTATTCTTCAGGAAACCTTGGCAAGGTGTACCTTGGTGATGATCAACCCTGCAACGTGGTTAGCAAGGGATATGTACAGATAAAGTTGAACAGGTCAGCATGAAAACTAAAAGATGTGAGACACATCCCTGATTTATGGAAGAATTTGATCTCGGTGGGCCAGTTATCAACTGAAGGTCATGTCATAACCTTCAATGGCGATTCATGGAAAGTTTCCAGAGGAGCATTGACAGTCGCTCGTGGAAAGAAGAGTAGTACACTCTATATGGCGGGGAACACTTGTGGGTCAATTGCAGTTGCAGACAACAAAGGTGATCCAAACCTATGGCACCAGAGACTTGGTCACATGAGTTACAATGGGCTCAAGATCATGCATTATAAGGGGAAACTACCAGATCTAGAGTCAGTTGACACTGATCTATGTGAAAGCTGCATCTTTGCGAAGTAGAAGAGAGTTAGCTTCATAAAGAGTGACAGATTACCAAAGCAAGAAAAGCTGGAGCTGATTCACACAGATGTTTGGGGTCCAGCTACTGTCTCATCTATCGACAGTAAGTCTTACTGTGTGACTTTCATTGATGACCACTCTAGAAAGGTGTGGGTTTACTTCTTGAGACAAAAGTCCGAGATGTATGAGGTGTTCAAGAAATGGAAGGCCATGGTGGAGAATGAGACAAGACTGAAGATGAAGAAGTTGCGATCCGATAACGGTGGCGAGTATGATGACACCGGGTTCAAGAAGTTCTGTTATGAAAATGGCATCAGATTAGAGAGGACTGTGTAAGGGACACCGCAATAGAATGGCGTTGCATAACGAATGAATCGAACATTGACAGAGAGAGCCAGAAGCATGCGTACACATGCAGGATTGCCCAAACAGTTTTGGGTAGAGGTAGTCAACACATCAGCTTACTTAATCAACAGAGGACCATCAGTATCACTAGAGCACAGAATACCAGAGGAGGTGTGGAGCGAAAAGTCGGTAAAACTTTCTCATTTGAAAGTCTTCAGTTGTATTACTTATGTGCATATTAGTGATCCTGCTAGTGATAAACTTGACCCTAAATCACTAAAATGCACCTTCATCGGATATGGTGGAGATGAGTTTGGGTACAAGTTCTGGAATGACAAAACTAGGAAGATAATCAGAAGTCGGGACGTGATATTTAATGAGAGGGTGATGTACAAGGACAAAAATGCACTACAATCTAGTGGTGCAACACAGGGCGACCCTATGTAAGTTGATCTAGATAATTTTCCAGATAGCAGTGTAGCAAAGCAGACAAATGAGATTCCTCAACCAGAGGAATCCATACCACATAACAACTAATAGAAGACGGAGGAACCACAATCTCCATCTCCATCTCCTGTACTAAGAAGATCCTCCCGACCACATGTACCAAATAGGAAGTATATGAACCATATGTTGCTCACTGATGGTGGTGAACCTGAATGATATGATGAAGCATGTCAGGTAGAGGATGCTAGTAAGTGGGAGCTCGCGATAAAAGATGAGATAAAGTCCCTTATCTCTAACAAGACATGGGAGCTAGTTGAGTTACCCATGGGAAAGAAGGATTTACACAACAAATGGGTGTATCGAGTCAAGGAGGAACATGATGGTTCCAAGAGGTACAAGGAAAGACTTGTAGTCAAAGGCTTCCAGCAGAAGAAAGGAATAGATTACACTGACATATTTTCACCAGTTGTGAAACTAACAACCATTTGGTCAGTTTTGAGCGTTATTGCAGCAAAAGACTTGCATCTTGAGTAGTTAGATGTGAAAACTTCTTTCCTCCATGGTGACCTTGAGGAGGAGATATATATGCAGCAACCAGAGGGTTTCTCGGAGCATGAAAAAGAGAAACTCGTGTGAAAATTGAAGAAGAGCTTGTATGGTTTGAAACAAGCTCCAAGGCAGTGGTACAAGAAGTTTGATGGGTTTATGCAGACAAATGGCTATTACAGGTGCAATGCAGATCATTGTCGCTACTTCAAGAGATTTGAGTCCAGCTACATTATTTGCTATTTTATGTTGATGACATGCTAGTGGCCGGTTCAGATATGGGCAAAATTAAGAAATTGAAGAGGCAATTGTCGAGCGAGTTTGACATGAAGGATTTGGGCGCAACGAAGAAAAATCTTGGGATGAGAATCAACAGAGACAAGCAAAAAGGTACTTTACAGTTGTCTCAGGCAGAGTACATCAGTCGTATCTTGCGGAGGTTCAACATGGGTGATGCTAAAGCTGTTAGCACACCATTGGCTAGTCACTTTCGGCTATCCAAGGAACAGTCACCCAAGACGGAGGGAGAGAGAAACTTTATGGCTAAGGTTCCATATGCCTCAGCGATTGGAAGTCTCATGTATGCCATGGTTTGCACAAGACCAAATATTGCTCATGCAGTGGGAGCTATAAGCAGGTTCATGACTAATCCCGGAAAACAACACTGGAAGTAGTCAAGTGGATACTAAGGTATTTGTGAGGTACTACTAATAAATGCCTATGTTTTAGAAGAAGTGAATTGTAACTACAAGGTTTTATAGACTCGGATTTCGCTAGTGAGGTAGATCACAGGATGAGCACCACCGGTTACGTTTTCACAGTAGGAATTATTATCGTCAGTTGGGTTTCGCAGCTAGAGAAGATAGTCGCATTATCCACTGCAGAGGCAGAATACATAGCTGTGACATAATCCAGTAAGGAGATGATCTGGTTACAAGGACTGTTGGCAGAATTGGGATTCAAACAGGTGAAGAATGTTTTGCACAGTGACAACTAGAGTGCTATACATCTGGCAAAGAATTCAGCATTTCATTCGAGGACCAATCACATCGGACTTCATTATCACTTCGTCAGATCTTTATTAGAAGATTGGGTGTTAACACTTGAGAAGATCCAAGGCAGCAAGAACCCAGCTGACATGTTAACCAAGGCAGTTACTACCGAGAAACTGGAGTTGTACTCAGCTTCAGTGGGTCTTCAAGGATAGAAGACAGGAAAGCCTCACACCAAATTCATTGATAGATGCGCTGGATGAGTTGCAGTTCAAAAGTCTCCAAGTGGAAGATTGTTAATGAAAATGGAGATTTTTGGGTTAATTACCATGTGTGACCATAATTAACTCATGGTAGCCTACCAAATGAATAGTTAACACACATGGTAGCCTACCAAATGAATAGTAATAGTTGGTGGCACACCATTAATCTCAACCATCCAATCTTGTTTTGATCCAATGACTATGGTAACATCAAAACAACTATAAATAGGGCTTGAATTCTCTCATTGTTATTATCCTAAACTCTCAAGCTTGAGAGAAATTAGAGAGTTAAAGAAGAGTGTGTAGAAGGCAGTGTTAGCCTCCACGAAAATAGTGAGTGCAAGAGTGCATATAAGAGAATGTGTAAAAGTGTTTCTATTATTTCTATATAGTGAAAGTGGGTATGAGCCGTGGACGTAGCCAAATTGGTGAACCACGTAAATCTCTTGTATTGTGTGTGCAATATTATTTTTGCATTATTTTGTTGACCTATTGATTTTCAAGGTCCTGAAAATATTATTGGCGGAATTTAGCAGCGTCCAATTTCCCAACATACTCTAGCACTCCAAAGTGTGTCAATATATTGACACATTTTGGAGTGCTAGAGTACTCACTTGGAGTGTATTTCGCCATACCTAAAACAAAATAAAAAGAAGTCCTTTGTGATTTACTTGATGATCAACCCTACACAATTTGTTTCTTTTTTGAATTTGTTGATATACTAGAAAGCGTGTTAGGAACAATTTTATCAATCAACTATATGTTCCAGAATGCAATTCAGTTTATCTCTTAATTTCATTATGAACAAGAAATGCACAAATGTAATATTAAAACTAATTTCTGGTCCCTAATTATACTAGAAGCAAGTTTTCAACATTCCGAAAAAATAGCTTCCCTCATGAAGAAAAGGATAACAACTGCTAATAACGCAGACAGACTTATCAATACCCAAAACCCCAATTCCATATTGAACTTTTTGAACTAAGGGCATGTTTGGGGACCCCAATTTCATGCCATGGAATTGAAATTGGAAAATTATTAGTTCAACTTTTTGAATTTTTTTCTAATTTTAATTTCAAAGCATGGAGTTGGGGTTCCAAAGACACCCTAAATATATTCAAATTCCAAGCCACGAAATTGAGATTCCAAAACACGCCTTGTATGTTTCTTCTTGTTTTCTTTCTCTTCTTAACCTATGTATTGCCCAATGACTAATATTAGGCATACCATTTTTGTTACCCAGCTAATGTGTCAAAAAACATTGGTTGGTGCTTATAATGGGGCTATGTGATTTACAAACATCAGCCAATGTGTATTAGACACATCAATCAGGTAACAAAAAAAGTTCACAGAAAAAAGAATACGTAATATTGCTCTTACCCAATACTCCCCCCCCCCCCCCCCCACCACCACCACACATCGGCTAATGTGTCAAATACACATTGGTTGGTGTTGTAATGGGCTCATGTGATTTACAAACACCAGCCAATGTGTATTAGACACATCAATTGGATAACAAAAAAAGTTCATAGAAAAAGGTATACGTAGTATTGCTCTTACCCAATACTTCCCCCCTCCCTCCCTTTCAAGTTAGACTCCATTTGGTTTGGGATGAAATTTTATTTTATCGTTGTGGATAGTAAAATGGTGAAAATTATTTTTACATATTCGAAGTTCTAGTGTGTTCACTGTTTTGTCGAAAATCTCAAAAGTTTAGCGATTGTAATTATTTACAATGTTATACAAAAAGCTCTAACTTCAAATTGGTGAAAGAAATTTCACACTGAATAAGGATCATACCAAACCAAATGGGCGTTAATCTGTTCTTTTCTTCATATTTGCAAATCATTCTTGCAGTAATTAAAGAACAAAGGAATGATGATTTCCTCCAGCACAAGTTCACATATATGAGAGTTACATAAAAAAGAGAATATTTCACTTACAATATCATCATCAGCTGGATTAAATCCTCTTCTCAGTGAATAAGGTCCAGGCGATGGTGGACAGAAGATGTTATTAACCTCAGTTACACTTTTCTTTTTGGAAGACCTCGTACAACGGTGATTTGTCTTGCGGGATGAATAATCATAAATGCTTCTATCGCTGCCAGATTTTGAAGTCATACTTTTCTGGCCCACATTCTTTCGGTCAATTTGGTAATTTTCAACTGACACCGACTTGTCGGAGTTGATATGGAGGGGGGAACTACCATGAGTGGTGGGTCCCCCTCCTCCAAACATGAAGGCTTCGGGATTCTGTTCTGGGTCATTTGGGTTGATCCTCATGCCACTGCCTTTCTCTTTGCGTGCATTCTCGAAATAGGCCGTGTATGGCACATTGTCACCCTCCCAATTTCCAAACTTTGGAACGTGGGACCGTTGCTGCAGCAAAGGCACTAGATCAATGGTTTCCCTCACAATATCTGTTTTTTTTTTAATATTTCGATCACAAAAATTCCAAATACTTTCGGATCATGACGATGGACTGAATTTCATTTTTTTACAATTTATTTTAGTGAAATTATAACTCTTCAACCTTTAACTATTGGTGAAATTCAGTTTAAAGTTCAAAAACGAATTTGACTAAAGCAGTCCGTGGTAGTGAATTCACATGGGATTTGCTAGTTCGCGATCTTGGTGCTCGGGTGACTGATTATTCTTTTCCCCTTATACTTGCTAACCAGAAAAAGGGCTGATTTGTGACACAAGTTAGAAGCAAACAATACATTTTCACAGTAACCTACCCTTGTCATGAATTTCAGCAGAGGATCAATGCCAATGTGTTAAACATGGGAGAGATTTCTTTTATTTTGTTGTATTTTTTTTAATATGAGGCACAAAATTGTTTTAAACAGATCCAGGTGAAACATATAGCAAGGTTAGGGGAGCAGAAAGTGTAAACATTCCTTGGGAAATGGTAGAAAATGATTGGATTGCATTTGGTAGTGAGTAGTGACTGATTATGGTTAAAAATGCTGTAAGCTCAAAAATCATTTCATTTTTCGACGATATTATTGATTTTGTTATAATCAATTGGTTACTTGTTTTGGTACTAGAAAAACAATTATGAAGTCTATAGAATGAAAACTATGTAAAAAGCTAAGTTGACTTTAAAGAAACGAAAGTGATATTTGCCAACTTTCCTCATTTAGACGAAGCACGTTAGATTATTAAAATCAAGACACGAGAGAAATGGATGATTCGATGATAATAATAAACAAAACGACATATTCTCATGTTGTGAATACCAACATGTTCTCATCATGTTGTGATTACCAACATTGTCTCGTCCACGATTTCCCTATATTTTTGTTTCTCATTATATTACTAATCATCTCATTGAAGTGTTGAAATTTATTAAACTTGGTCTTGGAATGGCACATTGTGAGAGTTTGCAAAACTTGTTAGTAGCATGAATCTTACTCTTATAAAGATTAAAAATAAAAGTGTACAAATTGCTGTCCCCACTCTGTCAGTGACATCTTAGTTTGTAAAAAAACGTTATACAATTTTTTGTATATTTAGCCTTACTGCAAAATTACACTTCACAGACAACCTAAACAATCTAGAAGTTCAATCATATACCCAAAGCCCAAAACCTTAAAACTATGTTTGAATCTCAGGAGAAGAGGGGGAAAAAAGGCAAAACAGAACAAATGTGCTACAGTTTCTGATACCTTTTAACACATTTTTTCCGTTTTCCCAGTGATTTTTTCTATTTTTAGTCCGCCATTATAATTTGAACCGAAAATTCCATTAAATTACGGGTTGACCCTAGAAGGGTCAGACCGATACATATATTCTTAAAGTACATATTCAAAACCAAATTTAAGTTTTAAAAATTCAGAATCACAAATACACGGAAACGTGTATACAGACATACAATATATAAATAAAATATATTCCAATTACACTGTTAAACAAGTCTTGTAGAGTAATTAAAACCATTTACAATTTGATTTGAGTCCTACTACATATACAGGGAGAGAAAAATCTTGAAGCTAGAAGCTTTTTTATTTATTAAAATTAAGATTTTTTTACAGATTTCCGGACGGAAAATGTATCATTGAATCAAAACTAAAACAAAAAGTAGATGGCCCAAAGGTAAGAATCTTAAAAACAATGTACCCAATAATGAAATGATATACAAACACAATGCAAACGCATCATGAAGCAGAAACTCAAGATTAAACTAAAGCAAGTACAACACCATATAAATATATATAAGGAAAACCGAACTATTAGAAATCATAATGGTAAGAAAAAAATGCTTACAGCCATTAAGCAGGTGCTTCTTGGTTTGGTTTGTGAAGCAAAGCTTGAGTATGAAAGAAGAAGAGTGAGACTACTAAGAGAAGAAAACACAAGTTTGCGTGTGGGTCCATTTGGAAGTGGTTTTGAGGTTGTCGGAGATGATCCCAAAGAAGTGGGGCGATGCTAAATACAAATATTCGATGGTTACAATGTTGTTTGAACGCTGAATTAGCAATCTTAGACCCGGAAAAATTGTTCATTTTTCGCCCTTTTCTCGTTCCAGATTATAGAATATCTGGTGCAAGTTGGTCGGGGATCGGCAGTTTTGTCGTGTGTTTGAAACTGCCACCGCTGGATATTATCACTTCAAGATACCAGAAGAGTCCAAACATAGCACTATTTTTTTTTTCTTTTTTATGTAACTCTTATTTTTTATGGTCATATATCAAATAGTTCCTCGAATTTTTTTTAATACACATTTAGTTCTAGCGTTTTTATTTTGCACCAAAAAGTTCTTCAGCATACCAAATAAAAGGCTTGGACAAAATGTGTATTAAAAAATATTTGAGGGACTTTTTGGTATTTGATCCTATTTTTTAATATTTTATTATTTATCTACCTTAGTTTGGTCCAGTGGTAAGGGGGACTCGAAATGGCCATAGGTCATGATTTCGAAAACCCCCAGCGGATACCAGTCACAATTTAAGCGGGGCGTGTATTAGGGTGGCTCTGGCACAGCGTCCCCCCTGTTTAGCTCGCATGGGGGGTCCAATTGGTTCGTTCGTGTGAAGGTGTATATATATATATATATATATATATATATATATATATATATATATATATATATTATTTGACTTAACCCCCAAAATATTATTTTGACCAAAATACTCTTCTTTTAAGGGTTTTACATTACGAGACCCTCAAATTATCCCCATGAAAAAAAACCCGACTGAATTGTCAAAAATACATACGTTGATCTTTTAAATGGACCTCGTATATAGCTCACACACCAATTAATTTATTTATGACAACTCTAATGAGTTTGTTTCATGGGTATAATTTAGAATTATTCTTCTTTTAAAAATATCTCATCCCACTTCCTTTTCTTCCCAAATCAAAACCTTATTTTTTCAATTAAACCGCAAATTCTAAAACCAAACATTCACCGTTCAATAAAATTTGCAGATCTGTTTTGTAATGTACTGGTCTACAACAATAATAGGAGTTTACGTTTCAAGTACTTCACCACGGCAACAATACCTCATAACCTCTGACATGACATTTCGATTGTTCAAGTACTTCTTCACAACCGCAATAAGAGTTTGGGTTTTAGTGTCTAAGCCCAATTGGGGAGGGTCATACCCATAAAGGGCCTTAAAGTGTGTCATATTACGGTTGACGTGGTAATTTGTATTAAACAATCATTCTTTTAATGATAGTCACTTGTACCGGTGATGGGGTCTATAACTAGTCATGCATCTTAGATAGGATTTCGAGCAAGCATTTGTTTTCATAGTTTGACCATCGGTTTATGGGTGGTAAGCAGAGCTCATGCTAAGGGTCGTGCCCGATTTCTTGAAGATCTCTTGCCAGAATTGACTCAAGAACAAAATTTTCCTATATGAAATGATGGATGAGGAGAGACCATATAGTTTATAAATGTGATCATGAAGGTTTGGGCAACGGTAGTAGCTGTAAAAGGGTGTGACAATCCAATTAAGCGACTTTACTTGGTTAGTCTGTCCATAGAAAATTTTTTGATGTCTTGGATTGTGATTGGTCAATACAGCTGGTGGGGTCTTACATCACTTATGGAAATGGGTCCGCGCCAGCGGTATTGACCAATCAGAATCTGAGACATCAAAAAGTTTGATGTCTCAGAGACATCAAATTCTATCCGTCTGTCCACTACCACTAAGATCACCTTCTTTTCTTCTGACTTAAGTAGTCCTTCAATGAAATTTAGAGAAATTTTGGCCCAAGATTGGTTGGAGATAGGGAGTAATTGTAATAGGCCAGCTGTATGCACATGCTCAATTTGTGACTCTAGCATACATCACATTGTCTTAAAAATTCATAAATGGCATTTTTTAACCTATGCGTGTAAAAATAGGTTTTACCCCTCTTATAAGTGGCTTGAAATTAGGGCTGTAAACGGATATTCGAAAATCCCCATCCGTCCGATATCCGAATTCGGATTTACGGATATTTATCTGAAAAAATGGAAACGGATACGAATATGGATACTCTGTAAAAATATTCGAGAAAACGAATACGGATATGGATAGTACTAGTATTTGAAACGAATAATCCGTATCCAATGCGGAGTATCCATTTTAACGGATATCCGTATCCGTCAAACATATGTTTAAAATATTACTAATAATATTAGTATTGGTATTACTAATAAAATAATATTAGAAAAAAGTTAATCGTTTATTCCCTAAAACAAAACAAACACATACATCACTCAAAATTAAAACACCCTAAAGTTATTATTTTATTGTGTATATTACAAAATGCCATGTATTATTATTTATTGGGTATATTATCATAGAGTTACACTAAAGTTATAATACACCCTATCACACACAACCTACACCCACTAAAGAATATATACTCCACTCAAAATAAAAATAAAAAACTAATTTCATTTCATTTATCTTTCGTACAAAACAAGAGAAAAGAAACCCTCATCTCACTCTACAAAAAAACCCCTCATTTCATCACATCCCCCTCCGCCGCATCAGCCCTCCACTGCTCATTTCTAGGTTTAGAGTTATGTTATCTGCCGTTCCATTCACTTACACTTAGGTTTATAAATCTTAATCCCGTTTTTAGGCTTATGGGCTAAGCCTAAATGACCCGAACATTCCCGTGTGGACCCGGTTATGCCTAAAAATGCCTCGAGACCCGATTACTATTTTTCGACTATCTCGACCCTTTTGGAAACAACCATGCACTCAGAATTGTCATCCGAAATACTTTATAACATTCTCTAATTTTCGACCTCAAAATGCGACACAACAATAATCCAAATAATTAAATCTAAATTCATCAGATTTAAATAATTCCTCCAATTCAAATAAACTCTCCAAATTATAAATTTAAAATTCTATAATTTAAATAAGTTTTATTTCTTCCAAAAATAATTAAATTCTAAGTTCTCAGAATTACGGGAAGTTACATATTATATACAAAATAAAAATGTATACTTATTAAAATAAAAATATCAGTATATTTTGAGGACTAAAAGGTCCATAAGATTATCATTCTCAATAAATTTGATTAATCTAAAAGGTGCATATTTATATTTATTGTTATAAAATGCTAGTGTAATTTTTTTGGATGGCTTTAAGCTTACATGGTTGTAAAGTATGGATGGCTTTAAGTCATATTATCATTATGAAATGCTACTATTATTATGGAAGCCATAATTTTTTATGTTAGGAGGTAGTAATTTTGTTATATATTTATTTGGATTGGATTGAATTTCAT
Organism: Sambucus nigra; assembly: GCA_949130495.1. NCBI lineage: Eukaryota > Viridiplantae > Streptophyta > Magnoliopsida > Dipsacales > Adoxaceae > Sambucus > Sambucus nigra. The sequence continues at coordinate 145,238,139 of OX422222.1, read as the reverse complement.
TGGATTGGATATTTTAATAATTATTTTTTACGATGGCTAAACAATGTAAACGGATACGGATATTATCTGAATTCGAGGTATCCGAGCGGATACGGATATGGATAGTTATTTTAACTATCCAGGCGGATACGGATACGGATAGTAGCGGATAAGGATATGGAAAACATGGTATCCGATCCATATCCGTCCGTTTACCACCCCTACTTGAGATCCCGAGTGGCCCCCTAATGAAGAGCCATAAATTGCGGCCATGATTTTGGTTCTCTGCTCTCCATTATTCCCCATATATAATCTGCCCACTACATTATATACCGAACGTGGTCATGGTTTTAGACCATGACGAGGGCCTACAGATTACGGTTTTGGCCCATAATCGTATTAAAAGTGACAAAATTGTGGGTCATAGTCCAGTGATAACGTTAGTGTTGATTGGATGGTCATGGTTTAGGACCATGACCCTGTGGTTATGGCTCAAAATCTTAGCTCAACTTGTGATCAATGAAGGAGCGTTTAATTATGGTCATAACTCAGAACCGTGACCTCAACTGTGATAATTTTAAAATATAAATATATGGTCATAGTTCCAAAATGTGATCATATATTTATAATTTTAAATGCTCATAGCTTGGGTCACAGTTTTGAGCCGTGACCAAAATTATGACAAAAAAAAAATACTTCGTCACGGTTCTTAACCGTGACTAAATATTAATTTTTGTCATGGTTTTGGTCACGACTCAAAATCGTGACCAAATTTATAAAAAAAAAAATCTGCATCCCTAAAAAAACCTAAATTTTTTTTCTACTTTATATAAATTTTTATAAATAAATATTAAGCCACTACGCCATCCATAAATCAAGAAATAATAATACAACACAAATTAACTAACTAAAGCCATCAAATTGTTCAACACAAATAATAATACAATGCATGCTTGCTGGAATATAATATTATCGCAATATCTTCATCGAAATCCAATGCAGTGATTGTTTCGATCTACGAAACATATGCAACATGTTCAAAGTGTTCCTTCTCCAACTAGGCCGCCAAACAAGACTTCAAAATTTTCTAAATGGTAAGTAAGAAAGGATTTGAATCTCAAAATGACTTCGGGATGCCTACGTAGTAAAACTTGACATCAAAATCCACATAGTTCGTAAGATGAATAGGGTTGGGGTCAAACCTATAATCCGAATCTAGGGTGTCTATTTTGATTTATGAAAATATATGTGAAATGTGTTGAAAGTGTAAAAAATTATGAGACCACTCTAAATTGAGAATTGTGGTATAGGTCTCATTTTTTGGACTTTTTTTTATAAAATAGATGTGATTGTAAATATGATAATAGAAAATAGTAATATTAGTGATAGAAGTGTATTATAAACAAGCTACAAATGGATTAACAACACTAAAATATGAACATACACCCAATCCTACACGTACCTTCCCCTCAAGCAATATATATATATATATATATATATATATATGTGTGTGTGTGTGTGTGTGTGTGTGTGTGTGTGTGTGTGTGTGTGTGTTCTATATATATATATAAATATATCTACAAAAATAATACATAACATGTTACCCCACTAGCCACGTCTTGGCTCATATTGCGCTTGCCTTGCCCGAGGCTCCCGAGTCGGCAGTAAATACCACCTACCCACTGCGGGTGCTACTGGCGCTCCTTGTGCACCCGGTGTTGCCTGTGATGGAGGCCCTTACCCCTGTTCACCATGTACTCCTTGGCCTTGATGGCCCTGCACTCTCGGTTACTTAGAAGCTCGGTGTCCTACCTCTCCACAAACAAAACATGCACCCCTAAAAGGTCTTTGATGCCTTTCGACGCTCGCCCGCCTTACTGTTCCTGCCCCTGTCCCTGAGTGCCCTATGGGAGGCCATTGCCTTGCTGAAAGGCCTGCTGCTTATGACACCCCGACTAATTAAATATCTGGGTAGTTACTCCTTTATTAAATTAATACAGAATATTAAGTTGGTTCAGTCTTAGCATCACTGTCGAAAACATTTAGTTAATTACTAGCCACCTAATATTTAAAATGGAGAGATGCCAAATTTTATTAATTAAGTTAACAATTAACCAAGTAATTAAATCATCATCCATCAATCGCATAAATAATCTCATATAAATAACCAACGAAATGAAATAAATATAGTCCGGAGTGAACACTCCAATAATAATAATACCAGAGTAAATAAAATCCCAATATAAGAGTCTGAATAAATAAACCAACATCTGAAATAATGAAAGTATGTATCTATAATCTCTAAATAAGAATGGGCAACATGCCCTAACTCATCTGAATGATTCTGAAAGAACCAATGATAAATGTGGAGGCATCTAATACTGAGATCCTGTAGCTTCCACAACAGCTACAGCACGTCATCATAATGGCACTCCTATGCTTGGCGCTTTTACAAATAAAAATAGATTTGGAGGAAAACCGGTCAGATCCCGAGGTGAAAACAATTTAAAAACAGCAAGTTTTTAGTTGCATTAAACAGTAAATACTATATATATGTTAGTTGCGTACTCTCACATGAGTTTCTAACCCCTTAAATAATGTGCACGCCTAACGTATACCCTTAACCCATCCTAGTTATGCCACTACCTAACTAGTCCGTACTAACTCTTACTTTTACATTCTAATATAGGGTGCCTACTCGTATTACCCAAACAAGTCATATTTATATCCCACATTCACATTCATTAAATTACTTATCTCAAGTGTTATTTAGATTTTCACAATCTTAACCCATTTACATATCTTAGTTACTCACATCTACTAAGCAACAGTGGAATAATCACAAGTATATATATATATAATTCACTAGCACAATATATATACAAATCCGGCACCCTAAAAGGCTGGAACCTGCGATGCACGCATACACTGCTATCAATCCCGATGCATCACGCACGTAAGGATTTACAAATTCTGAATCACTCAAGAATCGTATCAATACAATTCACACATATTGGAGGCGAACATAGTTTACATACCCATGGGTCACGCACATATCTACGCTCCCATGGTCAGCTGACTTATCAACTCACAGATAAACCATTCACAGTCCTATGTCCTTAAGGTACCAATCTAAATCCTCCTGATGGCACACAAAGATAAGATGGTCCTTTTTCCAAAAATCAACCTCCCGTGATAGCAAGCATGGTAGGTATATCATACACAGAATCATCCATATACTAGGCAATCACACCACCTAAGTATTTATCAACATTAATATAGGTACTCTCTATCCTATATTACGAGTCACATACACATTTTAATGTCATCCCAAATATTCTACGTAATACGTGTAGCGCGATAACTCTTTCGTCGTATAAATCCGAATACTCAAACCTATCTCAAAGGTTACTAATCACCCACTTGCCTCTAAGGGTATTTCAGTAATTCAAATTCTCTTATCTACTGTTCCTAACCTTAAATTAACATTCATCCAATTTCAGTCCCAATTTTATAAAATTTCTAACCGTACCTCACTCGATAAACACTCGTAAGTATCTCATTCAATCCCAAAAGGTATAACATTATCCGGGCTTAAACTACAACCCTACTGTCCTTAACCACGTCCCCCAATATTCTATTAAGACCCTTAAGAGTTCTTACAAGCTTGGGATTTGTCAAACCTCAAAGGGAAATAATATACAAAAATCAGGAGGAGTCGATCGATCGATCCCGTCGATCAATCGATCAAACAGGTATTGCGATTCTGCAAAATTTTGCCTACGGGTTTCATCAAACTCAACCCTCAAATCCTCTACTATAATGTCCCAAACTCCCAAATATTTATTCCTAACATCATACCAACATAAATACATAAGTTCCAACGTTTTAGAATCATCAAATCCTAATGGGAAATCAATTTCTTGGATTAAATCATATAATTTTCACAAAAACCCTAGTTGTCCTATTTTCTTCAAGAACATTATATAAATCAATACAAAATTCATAATTCTCTATACATGGATCATAATTCCGTGGCTGCTATATTCCCAGAAGTTAAACTACATGCAAAACCTACCCAGATAACGATTTTAATTCTTCAAATCCATTCATTCATTATTTTTTAAGGTTATTCTCCAATTCTAAACTAACATGGATGATATATGCACTGAATTTTTTCAAGTTAAATTAATTTCTTAGAAATAGAATTTTTGATCCTTTGAAGAAGACGAACGGGAGTAATCCTCTCTTCTCGATCTATTCGATGGTGGTGACGGTGGTGCAAAAAGCCAAAAGGTGGTGGTTTTCCTTTGGTAACTTCCTCCACTTCTTCTCTAATGGATGTCTGTGAATTTTGGTGATGGAAACCCTAAGGATCCTAAGTGTTGGCTGATATAATTCACTTAAAATTCGTGGGTCATTATTTCTCAAACAATAAAAATGACTAAAGTGCCCTCTCGGGCAACCAATTTGGCTTAAATTGCTCCAGGACACAAAATAAACTCTCGGCTAGTGTTTTTTTACTATCTCGACCCTTACGAACATGTTGGCACACTCAAAATGATCATACGGATAACATAAAAATAAATTACTTTTAAATCCCTTAAACTGGGTCCTGACACGGCTGACACACGTCCCAACTTAATTACTGAAACTGTCGTATTTTCAACCCGCGATAATATTAATAAATCCATAATCATATATTACTATACTCACTCAGTAATATTCAACATAATTATCATAATTGAATATTAACTCTCGTTCAGCTAGCATTTAAATTCGGATTGATTTCTAAATAATTTCCCAAATTTTAATTTAATTAATCCATAATTAAAAGTCATAAAAATACGGGGTATTACATACTTCCCTCCCTAATAATGTAATTTCGTCCCGAAATTTGAAAAAGTAAGGCATACCTGGTAAAAATAGGTATCCTCTAGTACTCAAAACAAAATTCAAAGTAAGGCTCGATCACTAAAGCCCCGCTTTATAGCAAGCTTTTTTAACACTCTTGATACTTTATCCGTTTTAGTTCACACCTTAATAAAGGCACCTCACCTTGTTCTCTTACTAAACAACATTCAAATAAAAATAGCCTATACATCATTGGCCGCATTATCTTAATATTATCGGGAGGTCGCACCTCACTTCGTATCAATTCTCGTGTTTATCTACAAAAAATCCTCATCCTGGGAGAAACCATATGAACATCTGACTACTCTTGTCCATTCTTCGAATCTCTGTTCCCGGTGGTGTAAATTTTACGAAAGGCAAAAGTCACCTAAGACGGTTTATGGTTATCCCATTATAGTCATCAGACTCTAACTTCTGACTAATCCAAAACTCTGATTATCCACTCACCTCTAAACATCCAGAGGAAGGATAGTAAGGTTTATCCACACAAAACCTCAAATAGCACCTTGTCCACGATAAATTGGTATGTGTTTTCACACAATTATGCCATTAAGTAATGTCCTCTCCCATTACCGTATTATACTTCACTTACTCGCTACATCCCTTGTGGGAAGGAAATGATCGCAATGAGTCCAAACTTACTTTCATACAGTTCCACCAATAGTTAATCACCTTGTACCTACTCATCGGGTTATAAGTGATACAACCTGCTCAAAATGAAACGTTATCCCCACTACTTCCTGAAATTTCATATTAAAGGTGGGGTTCAAGGATCTCATCCTAGTTCAGAACAATATTGGGTTACACTCACACTATTTAATAACATAAATCACACAAAAGGAACAACAATTACTTTCCTTTTGGTAATCTTGTTCCACACATTCGAAGGAACTCTTGACTTATCTTGAGGTTGGCAACCCATCGAAGAAATTTACCAACTTGACTCTTTCATTACTGGGGTCGTCGGCTGGATACAAAATTTTCTGGCTGATCATCTTACTACAACCGATTTTTAACTTACTATGTCCCGCTCAACATCGACTTTCACTTATAATTCTTCCCATTAAGTGGTACTTAATAATCCTCTTTTTCCCTCGGCATATACCAAAAGTTTTGACCCGTGCACTTTTCGCCACGACGTGCACTTCTGGACTCTTTATACTTTATTGAAATCATTATTCTATTTATCAGCAAATCACTCTCAATATTTGATTGGGTAGAACTCCGCTCCAAATTTTCCATAATTGTTAAATATTTGTCTTCTAAAGGGATACCTCCTTTTTAAATGATTTTCCACTGCCTTTCAACCAAGTTCGGACGTGCTACTCTGATTGCACATGAATATATGGATTCTCATCCTTCTCTCACGATGCTTAATCCACTCTACCACTTCCATTTTGTCATAGTAGTCCCCCAAGCATAAATTTTACCCATCTATTTCCATGTCTCTTTTTCCGGGGATCCTGACATCAGCAAACCAAGGTGTCCACACACCCTATAAACCGTGCATACGGGTTTAAACATCATATACACTTCATGCATACGCCTAATTATTTATTGCCCCTATATTCGCAACGTGGCTATACCACTTGGGCATTCTCAATCACCCCAGAATTTGAAATTTTAAATCCTCCTTAACATCATTCCATCCTTCAACCCGCCGTAATAAAACAAAATTTTTCAATACTTCCTCACCACACAAATGGTTCTACTGGCCTTATATCATAATTTAATTTTCAACTTAAAGATGTAACTACATACCTCTATAACAACCGAGGTACCTAACTCATGGACGAATGGCCAAGCATCTCCCTACTACCAACCTTACGCTAAGTTTCATGCGTGGGATGCCTCGTAAAGTAAAATCCAAACAAGGAACCCCCTGATACACTACTACCTAACATTGTCTGTCATCGAAATCCGTTAGGCCCTCCGTCCATAACATTTACCCCTATATTCCCGTCTCTTGACACAAAAGGTATATCTCTTTCCGCAATTACACTTAAACAAGGAACTTCCTCCGAAAGACACTGTCACTTAACATTGGTGGTAGTCACATTCCATAAACATCGTGTACATATAATCGGGGCTCTTAACATCCTGTTGCCAGACATACAACTACGAGTCTTAACTCCCACATTTCTAAATGTGTGATATAACAATGCACTCTTCCTATTACCAAGTCCTGAGCATTAAACATAATAACAAGCTAAATGTTTCCGCTAAACAGTAAACCCAATACACTCCGAATCATATTAATAAAGCCCCTACATATACCGGGATCGAGTATCCGAGACCATTATATCTTTTGAAGTGTCTATAATATATATATATATGTACAAATACGAACCCGACCCTCTTACAGGTGAGGTTTCACCATAACAAAACATCCTACACTGAGGTAGTAACCCCGATAGACTTGCAATATCCGCTCACTATCGATCTAATCATTATTATAAAACCATAATCAGGATAATATCATACTCGTATAACACATCACTAAAACGAGTAATTTCAATAAAGTATGAACCACTATCGATGCACCCATTCATCCTCCGCGGCTATCACTAAAGGTAACCTCGCTATACCAAGGAAAAAAATTCACATAATAATAACGTCTTCGATATACGCACTAAACTCGTCTCACATGAGAATCTAGCAATAATAAATATGTAGTGACTCGTTCGTGTCATATACAATACGCCTCATCTTCTGAGGGTAAAAATCATACTTCCACCTTGCCAATCGCCCTAGTTGCTTAAACGGTTCTCGGACATGGCACGCCTATCCGAACCAAATCAAAAATTACATTAACTATTACCCTTACTAGGCACCATACCCTTATCCCTTTATTCACTTCGAGAAAATTTAACACATGGGGTTTTACTCTCCCCAAAATGCCTCTACATATAATCCCCCTATCTCCGGTTATGCTGACCATGTTAGGGTTGTCCTTCTCTCGGACTTTGGTAGTCTGAATTATGATGGCTACCCCCGTTGTTCCCTTAGATTTGTTGGCCCTAAGGAACATGCTACTGGCTTTAACAACCCATACTAAATTCACCATTGCTCGATAAAAATTCAACTATCTAAATCATTTAAATGGGCCCCCTGATGGGTCTCCCCCTTGTCGTGCTTCACCAACACCATTTCACCCATTCTTATTCTCTGACTGAATTCCTCGATTCTTGTATCTCCCCACACAAGGAAGCGTTGACATCTACATTGACAAAACGCGATATATTTATCATCTTCATTGACCACCCAAGAAGAATTCCCCAGAAGTGCTAGCAATTATTCTTATGAGTTAACTTCCCACTTTAAAATCCTCTTCTCCAATGTACCTAATTCACCCGGTGCAAGATTTTCTAATTAATTAAATTCCTTTTCATAAAGGGACCTCTGTTCAACCCTCTTGTGTGAGCTCAGAACAACGTTCGCATCTTATCCTGAACATCTGATGAAGGAACTTGTGATTAAACTGTACGTAAGATCCTTCCATTAACACAACATTCCACTTATAAATGTGGTGGTTGAATCCTACCTTTATTACTTTGCTCTGACGAGCCAAGAAAAATTCTTACCCCAAATTTCACTTCCGGTTAGCCACACTCCGACATATGCCCAAGCCTTTGAATATTTTACCTTCGTTGGCTAGCACACACCATTTTTGCATTCCTAGAATATCCACTGATGGTTCTCTTCAATGTTTCATCTGACTTTCACCCAATCCAACCTTGTTGGGTGAGTATAATTTGACACCACTTTCTACTACAGTGGTACCTGGAAGTCATATGTTGTACCCTAGCCGTCTTTACTGTCCTGGCTTTTCGTACCATAATAGGGGTGACCTCAACTACGGTCATCATTCTTGAATATATCCTATAATCTCAACGGAGTTTTGCCTCCTGCTATCTGCCCAACTATCCTCGCCAGACATACTGCATAGTTTGGCACACGAACACACTCGAATGCGAATAAGATTCACTATCATATACATTATAGCAGGAGAACGAAATCTGACCAAAGAAATTAACAATCCTAAACATAAGGCTTTATATCAAAGAAAGCTATGGTTGAAGCTTAATAACCCGCACAAATCCTAAAGGACACTAGAACCTGATGCTCTGATACCACCTGTGACACCTCGACGAATTAAATACTGGGTAGCTACTCCTTTATTAAATTAATACAGAATATCAAGTTGGTTCAGTCTTAACATCGTTGTCGAAAGCATTTAGTTAATTACTAGTCACCTAATATTTAAAATAGAGAGATGTCAAATTTTATTAATTAAGTTAAAATTAACCAAGTAATTAAATCATCATCCATCAATCGCATAAACAATCTCATATGAATAACCAACGAAATGAAATAAACTGAGTCTGGAGTGAACACTCCAATAATAATAATACCAGAGTAAATAAAATCCCAATACAAGAGTCTGAATGAATAAACCAACATCTGAAATAATGAAAGTCTGTATCTACAATCTCTAAATAAGAATGGGCAACATGCCCTAACCGATCTGAATGACTCTGAAGGAACCAAGGATAAATGTGGAGGCATCTACTACTGAGATCCTGTAGCTTCCACAACAGCTACTGCACGTCATCAGAATGGAACTCCGACGCTTGGCGTCCCTGTGGCTGGGAACCTAAAAGGTTTTTACAAAATAAAATAGATTTAGAGGAAAACGGGTCAGAGCCCGAGGTGAAAACAGTTTAAAAATAGCAAGTATTTAATTGCATTAAATAGTAAATACTATATACATGTTAGTTGCGTACTCTCACATGAGTTTCTCACCCCTCAACTAATGTGCATGCCTAACGTATACCCTTAACCCATCCTAGTTATGCCACTACCTAACTAGTCTGTACTAACTCTTACTTTCACATTCTAATATAGGGTGCCTACTCGTATTACCCAAACAAGTCATATTTATATCCAACATTCACATTCATTAAATTACTTATCTAAAGTGTTATTTAAATTTTCACAATCTTAACCCATTTACATATCTTAGTTACTCACATCTACTTACAAACAGTGAAATAATCACAAGTATATATATATAATTCACTAGCATAATATATATACAAATCCGGTACCCCAAAAGGCTGGAACTTGCGGTGCACGAATACTCTACAATCAATCCCAATGCATTACGTACGTAAGGATTTACAAGTTTCGAATCACTCAAGAACCGTATCAATATAATTCACACATATCAGAGGCGAACATAGTTCACATACCCATGGGTCACGCACATACCTATGCTCCCATGGTTAACTGACTTATCAACTCACAGACAAGCCATTCACAGTCCTATGTCATTAAGGTACCAATCTAAATCCCCTCGAAGGCACACAAAGATAATATGGTCTTTTTTCCTAAAATTAACCTCCCGTGATAGCAAGCATGGTAGGTATGTCATACACAGAATCATCCATATATAAGGCAATCACACCACCTAAGTATTTATCAACATTAATATAGGTACTCTTTATCCTATATTACGAGTCAAATACACATTTTAATGTCATCATAAATATTCTACGTAATACGTGTAGTGCGACAACTCTTTCGTCTTATAAATCCGAATACTCAAACCTATCTCAAAGGTTACTAAGTCGCCCACTTGCCTCTAAGGTTATTTCAGTAATTCAAATTCTCTATTCTACTATTCCTAACCTTAAATTAACATTCATCCAATTTTAGTCCCAATTTTATAAAATTTCTAACCGTACCTCACTCGGTAAACACTCGTAAGTATCCCATTCAATCCCAAAAGGTATAACATTATCCGGGCATAACCTACAACCCTACTGTCCTTAACCAAGTCCCCCAATATTCTATTAAGCCCCCTAAGAGTTCTTACAAGCTTGGGATTTTTCAAACCTTAAAGGGAAATCATATACAAAAATCAGGAGGAGTCGATCGATCGAGGCAAAGGGGTCGATCGATCGATCGAGTCGATCGATCGACATTCATGGGTCGATCGATCAATCAAACAGGTATTGCGATTCTGTAAAATTTTGCCTACGGGTTTCATTAAACTCAACCCTCAAATCCTCTACTATAATTTCCCAAACTCCCAAATATTTATTCCTAACACCATACCAACATAAATACATAAGTTCCAACGTTTTAGATACATCAAATCATAATGAAAAATCAATTTCTTGGATCAAATCATATAATTTTCACGAAACCCTAGTTCTCCTATTTTCTTCAAGAACATTATATAACTCAATACAAAATTCATAATTCTCTACACATGGATCAGAATTTCGTGGCTGCTATATTCCCAGAAGTTAAACTACGTGCAAAACCTACCCAGATTACGATTTTAATTCTTCAAATCCATTCATTCATTATTTTTCAAGGTTATTCTCCAATTCTAAACTAACATGTATGATATATGCACTGAATTATTGCAAGTTAAATCACTTGCCTGGAAATAGAAGTTCTGATCCTTTGGAGAACACGATACGGGAGAATCCTCTCTTCTCGATCTATCCGATGGTGGTGACGGTGGTGCAAAAAGCCTAAAGGTGGTGGTTTTCCTTGGTAACTTCCTCTACTGTTCTCTAATGGTCGTATGTTAATTTTGGTGATGGAAACACTAAGGATACTAAGTGTTGGCTGATATAATTCACTTAAAATTCGTGGGTCATTATTTCTCAAACAATAAAAATGACTAAAATGCCCTCTCGGACTGCCGGTTTGGCCTAAAATGCTCCGAGACCCAAACTAAACTCTCGGCTAGTGTTTTATGACTATCTCGACCCTTTCAGGCACGTTGGCGCACTCAAAATGATCATACAGATGACATAAAAATAAATTACTTTTAAATCCCTTAAATTGGGTCTTGACACGGCTGACACACGCGTCCCAACTTAATTACTGAAACTGCCGTATTTTTAACCCGCGACAATATTAATAAATCCATAATCATATACTACGATACTCACTCAGTAATATTCAACATAATTATCATAATCGAATACTAACTCTCGTCCAGCTAGTAATAATTTCACCAAATCATTCCTACACAATAACTAACTAATATATCCAACTCAAATCATATCTTTATATACTATAAAATGCTATACAAGGGAGTTAATGACTCCTCTCTTCTTAGAGTGTCCACGTGGACAATTCTCTTTAGCCGTAACCTTGATATTCACATTTTCTAATTTTGTCTCTTCCTCTTCTTTTATTCTCTTAAATCATAGCCTTGATATTCACCTAAAATCCATTGATATTACCTGTTCTAATTCCTGTCTTTTCCTCTTCTTCTACCCATCATAAATTAAAATTATACATGGAGATAAATAAGGGAGTAGGAGGAGATGTACACACCACAAATCTTTCCCTCACCCTTTTATCTCTCTCTGTCCCAAAGTCTCTCGGGTCTTCTTCACTTGAGCAGTGCTTCGAGAAACGGGAATGGTGGGTTGTTCTTAAGTTATTATAGTGTAAATTATATTGTGTATGTATTTTTTGTTTGATTTTTTAAAGATTCACATTACCCATTTGCTAAAAATTGCAATTTCAGGTTGTTTGGGAGTTGCTGTCCAGTTCAACACAGTTCTCTTTGGTTATCACCCTTTTTCGATTGATGTCAATTGGGTCTTTGATTTGGGAATGGAGATCCAACGGTTCAGAGGAATGGCCTGTTTGTTTTTTCTTTTCTTTTCTTTTCTATTTCCTTTGATTTCATTAATTCTTCTTGGTTCTGCACCATTTGGTATCAAGGGACAAGTTGAACCCTAATCTTTACCCTTCATTGTTTTATTGAAAGAACATAAGATTCAACCGGAGCAGTGGCGGTTGAGTTTGGGTTGGTGATGGAATGGGGCTGCCATGGTGGATTCATGTTTCAGTAGGTGGGTCGCGATCTTTGGGCTGCCATGGTGGATTCGGGTTGGGAAGGCAGGTGATATGGGTGCTAAGATATAGTATGGATCGAGCTATGGGTATCCGGGTCATGGAAGTGGGTCATCGAATTATGGAATAGGGTTGCCTTGGTGGGTTGTAGGTGGAGGTGGTTTTAGGTGAGGTAAGTAATTTAATGGTGGCGTGAGTTATGGAGGTTGAAGAGGGAAATAAAATGGGTGTTATATTTTAATGGACGAGAGAGAAAGAGAAGGTGGGAGGTTGAAGAGGATGAGGTGAGAGGAGAGAGAAAGGATAAGTCTAATTTGTTTAGTTTGGGTGTTAGTTGCGAGAAGTTATTGGGTACTTAGGGTGAGGAGAAAAATGTGTAGGTGAGGGACTGTGTTAGATGTATGAAAATAATGTGTGTGTTTAGTTATTTTATTATATATATAAAAAGTAGAATATATATATATATATATATATATATATATATATACAGCACACACATAAAATATAAAAAGACTCATAATAAAATAAAAATATAAAATATAAAATAAAGAGAATATTAAAAATACGCACACCTAAATATATACAAACACGGACATAACGACACACACATATTATACAATATTTATATAAAAATACTAAAATACTTTAAGTAAAAATAAAAACCCTAAAATAAAATAACAAAACATAAAAATGACACAACTTATATATATATATAAATTCTCCAAAACGAAAAAAATGGATTGCTTTTTCAAAAATAGTAAAATACATTTTTTTGAGTTGATTATTTTGTGAGATATATAGACATTCATGGGTACCCCTAAAAAGAATCCGCTCAATATGATTTTTTTTTGCAATTTAAAAAAAAATCGGTCATTATATGTTTCGATTTGCGCCAGCAAAAAACTGACATATATTGACCGATTTTTTTTATAATAATAAAAAAATGTGATGATTTTTTTAGGGGTACCCATGAATATCTATATATCTCAAAAAGAATCAACCAAAAAATGCATTTTACTATTTTAAAAAAATCAGTCCATTTTGGTCAATTTTTAGTCCAAAAAATGGACGTCTGTTTAAGAGAAGCCTTATATATATATATATATATATATATATATATATATATATATATTCTAAGACAATGTTACCACATACACACTGGGAATTTATAGGAAACGCTAGGGAGGTTTGGGCTTAACTATGAGACATTTAGGCTTTATTAACGCACATTTATCTTGAATTGAAGCGTTTGAAATTGCAAATGACATATGACCTACAAGAAAGACATATACGCACATAGTAGCTGAAGACAATCACTTCTTAAATGTTAAAACTACTGAAATGTTAAAAGTTATATGAACATAGGTTATCATCTACATGCACACCACGTTTGATAACACATTTTCTTCATGTAGTGTACAAAATACAAAATAGTTTAATAGTGTGATTTGGACTAGAACTCTGGAATTGATTTTATTAGTAAGAGAACCATTTATTGTGCACATATCAACCTATGTATTGGTTTTTATAGTGAGACGTTACTTTAGGTTCACACGGGTTATTTAATAAAATCTCAATACTTTGTCCCGGGGTTATTTGATTTATACGTTGAATGGAAATCCTCGAGTAGTAACAATATACAAGGCTTCAACAAAAAGTTAATTTGAGAGTCTATGATATGTCGATCTAAGGTCCCATCTTTCCTAAAAAATAAAAAAAAATCATGTTTAGTTATCTCCATTTTGCAATAGCAATTATCCTTAGAATTTTTCTTGGCTTTGAGTAGGATGGTGGAAGTACAATTATGTTGAAACCTTAGAACCAATTTTACATTATCTTCTCTTTTTATACACGATCCTTTAAAAAATAATTTGTTTGTTATCAAATATTTTATTGACATGTTATCAATGATTTAAAATGTAATGAATTTTACAAAAACATAGGTTGCGTTCAACACTATTTTAATGCATGAAATAGGTTGGCATGTTTTGAACTAGCAATAACGGATAGAATATTTTGAACAAGATATATAAACAAAAAAAGGTCTTTGTTTTCCACAATGTATTTTTTTTTCTCTCATGTTCTTTTCGTATCCCTCTCGTTATCCTTCGATTTTTTTACTAGACACACCAACAGCCATCTATAAATTATAAATCACTTTAAGTATCCATCTCTTAAAATCCAAAAAATAAAGGCTTCACTTCTCTCCTTTTCTTTTGATATTCAACAATATATCATCAATATATTGCTTGAATAATGTCTCAAAGATGGTGGTAAAAAAAATATCTAATTGATTTAAATTTTCGATCCTTTTTTTTATTACATATGTTTCGTACATTAAGTCTTGTCCGCGCATCGCGCGGGTTTATAACTAGTATACTATAAAATGCTTAACACGATCTTAATACTTCTCATTGGAGGTCCTATCCACGTGGATATTTTTTTTTATCATCGTTTATTTCTCTCGGAGTCATTTTGTATCCATATTTTAGTCCTTTATTCTTCCTATTTTCTCTTTCTAATTTATTCCCATTCCCTTCCCTTCCCCTCCTTTAATGATATTAGTTTCCTTTATGCTTGTCCTTTCCTCTCTAAAATATTTTCATCTTCCCTCAATGATATATTTTCCAGATTATAGCACAAATCTAGACAAGCTTTGGCATCTTCCACACTAGAGGAGATTTCGAGCCAGATCTGCTCACCTACGACCACCAGGAGCCCAAAAGACTTGAACCAGCCTTACTACTTACCCCTATATACTTTTTTCCTGGATCTAGGAGCACCAGACCCATTCCATCTTAGATCCCATCTTGATTTATAACTGCCAAACCCTGAGCTGGCTGTCCGACTCTCCCTCCTCCATCGGTGCCATTGTTAGTGGCTGGTGTTTATGAATGAGTATCATTTCACCTGAAAGATGTATTGGCATTTTGAATTCTTGTATTGCGTCTTGTGAAATGCAATCTGTTCGTGGTTAGTTAATTTTTATGTTTAAGTTTTCAAATTTCCTCTATTGTGGTCTTTTATTTATGATTTTAATTTATATTATTTATACCCCTCTTCCATGTTTTGCCAAAAGTTTATGAAGTATTAGAAGAGTTACTCTTTCAATGCCTTAATTTCAATTATACATATATGCATTCTTTTGAGTCTCTTGGTTTTGATATTGATTTGTGTGCTATATTGAAGGTCCTTGAAGGAAGAGCTTATCGGCTGCAACATCCATGGCTTGGAGTTATGAATTGCTCACAAGCAGATTTAAATAGAAACATTGTCATGATTGCTGCATGGCACAGGGAGCACGAATTCTTTGTAGGCAGTCCTGAATACGACCATTTAGCCAACATAATAGGTTCGGAGTATCTAAAAAAACTTCTCTCAAAGGTATTCTATCCAAATGAAATATTTATCTTATAATATTTGTAAAATTACACATAAAATGGTTATTTACATTTGGGTGGGTTTGGTTTCAACAACTAGAAGTTGTAATTAAGACTCGCATACCAAGTATGATGTCTTTGATTAACAAAAACATTGAAGATCTTGAAGAGGATTTGAACCACCTGGGTAAACCTACTGCTGTTGATCCAGGGGTGAGGAACTTATATATATTTTTAGTTCATTTTGGGTTTTTCCATGGTTTGAGTTCAATTTCTTTACCAGTTCATTAACATTTACAGGCTCAATTATACACTATATTAGAGCTCTGCCATGCATTTGACAGAACATTCAAGGAATGCCTTGATGAAAGGTAAAGTTTGGAACAAAAATTTCAATCTTGCGTTTTACAATAAAAGAAATTAAGAGCGCACACGATTTAAGTTAGTTCAAGAGACATTTTTAATAAGTGTGTTTTAGATATGGAGAAGATACAAAGCGGATGATCCATGCGCAAAATCCCAAGCCTATTAATTTTAAAATAAGTAATCTTCACAAAACTATCTGATATAGAAAGTTACGTTCTCAAAGCATTTTTCAACTGTATGTTGGGTGAGATTTAGAAGATCAAGATACTTTTAATGAGTTGTAATTATAATTCATTGTAATTGTTAGCGAAAATGTAATTTGATCATGTCAAGACTATTGCCAATTTTTTTAATAATAAAAGATAGCGGAGAGGCTGATTGTTTGTTTTATTTTTTGGGATCAATTACCAAAAGGTCCCTAGATCATTTTTTACTACACGCTTAGTTCAAGCCTTTTTATTTTATTTCAAAAAGTCCCTCAAACACCCATTTAACCAATATTTTCTTATTTTTAAAGGTCCGCACTAACGGAACCCTCTTCACACCCCACCCTCGCCCCCGCCCCCATCCATTGAAGATGTACATATTAGTTTTTAATTAAAATTTTAACGTGGATACATTTTAAGGTTTAATATAATTCTAAAGATTATGTAATTATATTTTTTTGAATAGATATTCAATAGTGATTGTTTTATGTAAAAAATTTACGTAAACACACCAAATATAACATAAGAACCTATAATACATGAAAGTATAAAAAAAACCACATGTAAATTTCATGAGATAGATGCTAAAGTGGTATTGATTATTTTATTATTGTAACTTTTTATTCGTGGGACATTTCTATGGTCTAATGTGCAGGTCAGTGCTAGAAGATTTTGCATAAACTAAGGATATCGAAAATTTTAGAAACCGACAACTGTGACTGGGTCTTGGAGATGATGATGTTGAGTGGTTATGACCAATGTAAAGATATTGTTATTATTGACAAGTGTTGATATTTTCGTACTAAAAAATGTCCAAATTTTTATTGACATATATTGTTATTAAAACTTCTAACATTTTCTTAGAATAGAAATGGATTGGTATAAGTTGGGCTCTTTTTGGCTATAGTAAAATTATATGGTAAGTACAATCCTCCGAGTTAAAATATTTATATAGATAGATGCGTATTAACCGAAAAAAATATTAGTATGTGTTAAATGTGGTATGTGTTTGTTATGCTTTACTTTCTAAATGATCCCAACTATATGTTCATTTAATTCTATAATTTAAAGTAATCAAACACAGAGTACATGGATGATTTTCTTTTATTCGGCTTTGTTTTTGGTCGACGCCTCCATTTGCGTACATATGTATCACCCGCGCATCGCGCGGGTTTACAACTAGTCTAAATCAATATTTAAGGGTTTAAACACCAAAATCATCAAAATCCATAAATGGTTCAATCTCAAGAACACAACTATATATACAAATTATTCACACTCAATCATACATATTTGCAAGTTAGAAACTTACCTCAAGATTGTAGCCTCGGATTCTTCCTTGTTGAAACGATTCCAAGCTCAAATCACTAATTCTCTCTTTCTCTCCTCTTTTTACCAAGCTCTCTCTCTCTCTATAACTCCCTCTAGGTTTAGAAACACAAATTAGAAATAAATGTTCTTGCAAGACTAAAGTACCTAAAAACATTAAGTCCAACTTTAAATGCTACTACACAATTAAAATGACTCGTAACATCATAATTAAGTTATAACTAGTCAAAAGTACCCCGGAACCCAAAAATACAAATTGGTACTTATTTTGACTCTCTCAATCATTTTCAGAGTAACTGTGCCCTCTAAACTGGCATTCAGAGTATCGTTCAATGTTTCATGTTCCAACGTCATATTAACTCTTTAATAATAACTCGATTGGAATATACATCATAACCGTCGCTTAAAGCACAACGACGCGACAAAACATAATGTCATACTATTTATATTCGCTTAACAGTAAATATGAAAAACTCAGTAAATATTATCTCTTAAATCATTTAAATTAATATTTACTTCAACTTCCTTTATTTTATATAATTAACCCACATGGCAATTTAATATAAAAATAATTACTCATAAATAAGGGGTATTACATACTCCCCCCTTACAAGGGAATTTTGCCCTCAAAATTTAGGCATACCTTGTAAAAAGAGGTGTGGGTACTTCTCTTGAATATCGTCCTCTAGTTCCCAAGTTTATTCCTTGGCATTGTGGTGTCCCCACTGGACTCGAACTAATGGTACCACTTTCGACCTTAGTCTACGTTCTCCGTGGTCTAAAATAACAACTGGTTGTTCCTCATATGAAATATCGAGTTGTAACTCGATATCATCCAATGGAATGTTCCAATGAGCTCCCTCGTGTCTTTTATACTTCTTCAAAGATGAAACATGGAACACGTCATGAATTTATTGTAGGCGTTCCGGTAAAGCAAGTTGATATGATACGGGGCCTACTTTTGCAATAACGGGAAAAGGGACTACATAGCGCGGTGCAAGCTTGCCTTTCTTCCTCAATCGCATTACACCCTTCATCGGGGATATTCGCAATAAAACTTGATCCCCCACTTCCAATACCACATGCCTTCGATTCGCGGTGGCATAGCTCTTCTGACGATCTTGTGCAATTTGTATGCGGTTTCGAATAAGCTCAATCTTCGAAGAGGTATCTTGGATCATTTTAGGTCTGAGGAGTTTATTATCCCCTACTTCCAACCAACAAGCAGATGATCGACACGATCGGCCATACGGTGCCATATCTATCGTGAATTGGTACGAATTATTATATGCAAATTCAACCAATGGAATGTATTGTTCCCATCCTCCTCTAAAGTCAAGTACGCACATTCGAATCATATCCTCCAACATTTGGTTGACTCTCTCCATTTTCCCATTAGTTTAGGGGTGGTATGATGTACACAACCGCAATTCAGTCTCCATCGTCTCTTAGAAGCTTCGCCAAAAATGGGATACACAAATTTTGTCTCGGTCTGAGACTATATTGATAGGAACCCCATGGATTTTCACAATTTTCGCAATAAAGAACTGGGCATAACGTGTCGTATTATAATTCGTCCGTTCCGATAGGAAGTGTGCCGATTTGGTTAAACGATCGAAAATTACCCAAATAAAATCATGACCGCTTTGCGACGTCGGCAATCCAGTGATAAAATCCATTGAGATACTCTCCCATTTCCACATCAGTATTTCTAACGGTTGCAACGATTCAGTCAGTCGCTGGTGGTCCGGCTTCACCAATTGACAAGTGGCGCATTGGGAAACAAATTCATAAATGTCCCTTTTCATACCTGCCCACCAATACTGACAGCGCATATCTTGGTACATTTTGTCTCCACCTGGGTGTACCGCAAATCTTGAACCATGGGATTCCATTATGACAGCACGTCTCAAGCCTCCCTCGTTCGAGACTATAAGTCTTCCTTGGAAACGTGCCCCCCCCCCCCTCAGAACTAATAGAGTAGGACTCCTCTCCCTCGGTTAATAATTAACGGACCCGTCTTGACAGTCTTTATCCCATCCTTGCGCTTTTACGACTCGCATAATAATAGCAGGCGTAATAGTCAACACTGACATGCATGATCTTGCTACAGCATCATCATGGCTAAGTTCTTCCCACTTGGCTTTCCACACTTCCGCCAGTTTCCCCATGGGTCTACGACTCAGAGTGTCAGCTACTACATTTGCCTTACCTGGATGATAATGGATATTGAATTAATAGTCCTTCACGAATTCTAACCACCGATGTTGCCTTATATTTAGATCCTCCCGAGAGAACAAATATTATAACGACTTGTGGTCCATGAAAAGACTAAATTTCTCACCCAGGAGATAATGCCTCCATATCTTTAAGGCGAACACTACCGCGGCAAGCTCCAGATCATGCATGGGATAATTCTTCTCATGGGGCTTAAGCTTGCGAGACACATATGCAATGGCCCTATGCTCCTGTTGCAACACACCTCCCAATCCTTGAAGAGATGCGTCCATAAAGACCAAATAATCTACTCCCGGTCTTGGCAACGCGAGTACAGGAGAAAAATTCAACTTGTCCTTTGGCTCATAAAAAGCTAGCTGATATGAATCATCCCAAACAAATCGTACTCCCTTCTGGGTCAAGTTCATTAAAGGGCCCGCAATTTTGGAAACCCCTTAATAAAACGGCAATAATAACCCGCCAAACCCAGAAAACTACGAATCTCAGTTGGCGTCGTGGGCTGACCCCATTCCCTCACTGCTAAAACTTTCCTTGGGTCTACGGAAATACCCTCAGCCATCACAATGTGCCCCCAAAAACTTCACTTCCTGCAACCAAAAGCCACATTTCTCGAACTTGGCAAAAAGTTAATGATCCCGCAGTGTTTGTAGAACCAATCGCAAGTGTTGGGCGTGATTAGCTTCAGTCTCAGAATAGTCTAGAATTTCGTCAATGAACACTATGACAAATTGGTCTAGGAAGTCTCGAAATACTCGATTCATAATGTCCATAAATATGACAGGAGCGTTGGTTAGCCCAAAAGGCATGACCAAAAACTCATAAGACCCATACCTGGTCAAGAATGCGAATTTCGACACATCCTGCTCTCGAATTCGTAGTTGATGATACCCAGTCCTCAAATATATTTTATAGAAGTACGACGCTCCCCTTAACTGATCAAACAAATCATTGATTCAAGGTAACATGAATTTATTCCTGACAGTTACCTTATTCAATTCACGATAATCGATGCACAACCGAAGGGAACCATCTATCTTCCTCACAACTAACATAAGGGAACCCCATGGCGACGTGTTACGCCGAATAAATCCTTACCCAAATAGTTATTAAATTTGATCACTTAACTCCCTCATTTCTAAAGGAGCCATACAGTACGGAGCTCTCATAATCGACCGAGTCCCTGGTGCTAAATCAATCACAAACTCGATCTCATAACTTGGAGGTAAGCTCGGAATCTCCTGAAAAATGTCCTCAAATTCTCTAAAAATAGGAATCAAATCTAGGGAAATAACTATTTCTCATGGAGTCTCCTCCTCAATACAATACAAGTGCATGCTCGAACCTCCTTCCGGAAGAGGCATTAGCACTAAAAATATTTCTTGCCCCAGAATGGTAAAGACTATACTCCTCCCATAACAATTTACCATGGCTCGGTATTTTATTAACCAGTCCATGCCCAAATTAACATCGTAACCGACCATATCCAGGACGAGTAAATCGGCCTCAAAGTGCAAATTACCAAGTGTTTTCCTACCCCTTTACAAATAAAAAGTATAAGTGAGCCATCACCCATGGAAGACTCCAGACTAGTAAAAGTACTCTCGGCAGACTTAATCAACCCCGTCGAATGAGCAAAGTGCCTAGCGATAAATGAGTGCGTTGCTCCCGTGTTAAACAACACTCGACCCATATATCCATAAATGGGAAAATTACCCTCAATAGTTAGCGGTTCAGGCGGTGCTAGAGGAAACAAAGCATCTGAATATTATATACATGCCCATACTGAAGTTGTCCCTGTTGTAGAGGGACGACTGGAATAGGTGCTGGAGGTTGTGGATGTGCCTGCGAATTCTGAGGACCTCTAGGCAACTGTCCCCCGTTCAACTATGGACAAGCTCTCCTTATGTGACCCTGTTCACTGCACTAAAAACAACGGCCATCTAAATTTTCTAGATATCGGCCTTTATTGTTGTTTCAAAATTACCCCGCACCTTGGCCCTGACGAACTCAACCTCTATTATTCCCTCTGCCTACTCGGCCCTATTGGCCTAACTGTTGCTGCTGCTGAGCACCCTGACCATGCCTAAAACCACCTCCGCCAAAGTTATAACCCCCAAAGAGTTGTTTCTTAGATGAGTCCCCTTGCTGGAGGTCCCATTCTCTTTGCTTATTCCCAGACTATTGTGGTGGGGGTAATGCTCCACCGACACCATTTCCTCCTTGTTTACCTGCTTGAACAGAATCTGCAATCTTCTTACTCCCTTTCAAATGAAGGTTGTGGTCCTGGTAATGAAGCAAAGTTGCATTCATCACATCGCTAAATGTTTGCAAAGTTGGGTTCCCCAACAGGTTCTGCCTTATCCTCTAATTTAAACCCCCGATGAATTTTGAAATCCTTCTTTCTTCTGGAATTACCTCATCCAGCACAAAGTTCACATAACAGGTAAATTCCTCTTCATATTTCGCTAGTGATCGCTCCCCTTTAACAACATCCTGAAGCTTCCTCCTCATCTACTTCTGGATTGCTGGAGGAAAATACTTTTGATCAAACAGAACCCAAAATTTCAAGATAGTCATGGTATCCCTTTGTTCTAGAGTTGTCACTGACTCCCACCATTGTAGGGATACTCCTACAAGTTTAAAGTGGAGAGAATCTATTTCTGCTCCCCGTTACATTCCACCATTCGAAGATGGAGTTATATATCTTTATTCCTTTAATTTTCCACAATCACATCAGCGCCACCCTGAAATTATAGAGGGTGACCTTTCTTGAAGGATTCTCTAACTCTTTCCCATGCGGAGGGTCCCGTATGGGCTTGAACCTCCGGTGCGGCTGATTATTGGGTTTGTGGAAGCTGTTGTGCCATAGCGGTCATTGTAGCATTGACATCCTGGGCAACAATATTAGCCACCTCCATCGCATTCACCATTCCCTATGGTGGTGGGGGCTCTACTTCCTCTTCTACTCGATTTACCCTTACCGGGTGACCTCGTCTAGGCGACATCTAAGACGAAAAGCAACTGGATCATAATACAACTAAAACAATTTATCCTTGCAGAAGATCACAAACATACACAAACAAAATAGTCCTAGAAATAGGGCTCTATATAAAAAAATGCTACGGTAGAACGTGATAAGTCCGCATAGATCCTAAGGACTCTAGAACCTGATGCTCTGATACCATCTATGACACCCTGCTTATTAAAATAAGAGGTGGCCAACCCGCTACTCCAATAAATACAGGAATCATAAATGGACCATTCTTAGCATCACTGTCGCATAAATAATAGTACGAGATAACCACCAAATATTTTTGAAAACGGATGTCAAATAATTTTACAAGTTTGATAAAATAATTTTGACAATCCAATTTATAACAGAAGGTGGATATATATAAAGACATGTGAGAAACCGAATAGGTTCATTGTGTGATAATGATTTAAATTAAATTCGCAAGTTTCCAAGAACCCTTATTTAATTAGTGTCTACTTTTAAACCAAATAAAATCAACCCTTAAACATGCATCTAAATCAACCCATCAAATATAAAGCATGCGACACAAAGTTAAGGAAAAATCCCCGAAGGGCAAAACCTTTTATTTCTAGAACTTTAAAAAATTTACAAGACCATTGACTTACATACAACCTGATAATCGCCCACAAGTGTAATGCACGGTGTCTTCGATAAACCTTCAAAGCAACGGCTAGAAACAGTGTGACACAGAAATACCCGCAGGTGTCGGTTCCTATGTCGGCGGCTGGAAGTTTCCCTTTCCAGGAGGGCAGCAATGAAGAAGAGAACGACTTCTCCACAAGGGTTGAACAAACTCAAAGTTGTGTTCTTGGGTTACCAAAAAGATTCACAAAGGATTGGAAGAATTGTGTGAATCAAAACATGAGTCTTGGGACTCAAAAATATGAAGACTAGAGGTATTTGGACTCTCAAATTCGTCTTTCAAAGTCTTGCAAAACAGCTCCCCCGAAGTTGGCTTTTATAAGGAAACCAAAAGAGTTTTAAAACTTGGGGACTCTTGCAGCGTCAGGTACCCCGAACCGGTTTGGGGTACCTCATGCGGTTTGGGGTACATCTCTGGTTTGGGGTACCTTTCTGGGTTGGGGTTAAAAAAAATCAACATTCTTCAAGGACTTTTCTCCAACTTCAAAAGGTCATAACTCCTTCACCGTAGCTCGGATTGAGGTATCGTTTCTTTCAGTATCTTCGTTACGGCGAGCTCTTCAACTTTCCAATTGACCAGACCTCCGGACTATGGCTGTAAAATTACGAAAATGCCCTTGAAGTCTCCTATCGTGCCTTTTTTCACTGTTTTGACTTCCCTTGCGTACCACTTGCATTAAGTCCCTAAAATCGTGGAATGTGAAGTCGTTGAGGCAGATGTGGGACACATTAATGGAGATGTTGAATGCTTGATTCCCGGAATTTGGATAGAGGCCGTCATGTGAGATCGTGAGGTGACGTGCCAAATGTAGCGGCGTACGACATACATAAATGTAACATGTTGGACATGAGAAAAATGTCCTTACAAATATCCCCCTATGTCTATGCCGGTACATACATAAAAAATCCGAATTATCAAATACGAAATTGCCTATACAAATCTACCCTCCCATGAACCCAAAATTGGAAAAGGTACAAATGAATAGTCTTCATCGTTTGTTCTTCAAATCTTCAGGAATCTCAAATCTTTTCTCATCAGGGTGTGCAATTCAGAGATCATCAATGAAGTACCTACACACATGAGATAAAGAAAAAATACCAAGTGACGTATCGAGTTTGAAATGAGATAAACATAGATATCAATATATGATAAGCATAAGTCAAATCTCAAAACTCCCCCAAAATAAGATAATTCTTTCTCCCCCTTTTTATGATGTCCCCAAATAGACAAATAAGAAGAATGAATCAAACAAGCAAAATCGGGGTGTCACGGTATACAAAAAATACACAAACTATTTTTGATTTTTTCAATTTTTCGTACAAAAAAAATAGATACCATTTGAAAAAAAATATGATACAAAAATCACACCATGGATTTAGACTCAAACAACCAAGTCATGGAAACGGAATGAATGGGTGTGAACACATTCGATAGGTAAATCAACTCAATCAATCAAATGTGCAAGATGCATACGTGTACTCCTAACAAATGAACATCAAAGGTATCCTTAGGTGTAAAAATTTGTTGAATTTAGATGACATCGTCTTATGCAAATCAACAAATCAAAGTCAAATGATTTCCACACTAATAACGTCCAAAACTATATAGCGCATTTTCAAGAATTTCAAGGACGTGCAAACCCGTTTTAATTCTCCAACCAAACTCCCTCATATATATATTCTTTTAGAGGTAATCTAAATTCTCAAACTTTGGAGAATTGGTGCAAAAACCTAAATGGCCCATAATTGGCATGAATTTCTTTTTATTGCCTTTAAATTTTTTCGGGCTCTTTTAAACCTCTTTGGACCCCGGATAATAAAATTCCTCAATTTTTAGGTCCAATTTAACGGTGGCTTAGTATTCGCAAAGGCAAAATGAACCTTTCGCAGCCCTTCCCCATTTTCAAACAAAGCACACAAACTCACAAAACGGTTTTTATATGCACAATATCCTTATCAAAATTTTATCGCGCTTGGTTCGTTTTAAGGACAGGATTGAAGTGAAAACACCCAACCAACATGTGATAAGACAAGCACAATAATCAAACAAATCCGTGCATGTGTGCAATAAAGGAAACATGTGTCAAACATGTAGGAAGTAACACTTAAATACATCTTAATGACTCCAAACATTATAAAGCACATGGATGAATTGACCTATTGTCTCAAAACACTATCAAATAGTCACATGAAAAAAAATGAAATGATGTTGTGACTCGATCATCCAAAGTGTTCATCCATAAACGGTGCAAACAAAAAACAAAAATCTTTTTGTATTTTTCAAAAAAATTTCAAAAAAAATAATACATACAAAAATTACATGTCAACACACTAGTAAATATATAACATGAAACCTAAACTAGTGTATGACAAACATGCAAACACAATCATCTATATGATATGGCAAGAGAAGAATCATGTGCAAGCAAACGGGAATCAACTTGTCTAAAATCTAGTGCCTCTAAAAGTGATTTCCTAACCCAAATAGGTGTGAAACGTCGTGTGGGGGCTTCGGGAACCACGGGAACACTAGACATAAACTTTCTAGGACATCTTCCAAGATCAAAACAAAATCTCCTAAGGTGACCTTTCCTACCACAATGTGAACATGTGTAAAGGGAGGAATGTTACCTAATGTGTGATCTGTTCTAATGTCCTTGGAATTAATTGACCCTCTAAAACAAATAATGGTTTTGGCTTTAGCACTAGAAGCATGAGAACAAGATGAGCCATTACCATCACAATCAAATCTACTTGAATCGTTTTAATCATTTTTCAACTTCAAAATATTTGATTCAAGCAACAAATTAGACACTTCCCAAGACAGGGATTGCTTTTTCAAATTTTCAACAATTTCTAAAAGGGTATCCCTCTCCCCCTCAATTAAAGCAAACTTTTCCCTAAGAGTCTCTTCACGTGCCACAAACTCAATGATTAAAATATTTCTTTCATCTTTGGCACAAACACAAACCATCGAATTTTTAAGGTCCTCTAAATCTTTTTCTAAAACAAGGACCCTATCATCACTCTCCTTTTTGGACAATTTTAAGGCATTAAATTCATGGTCCAAAGAAACAAATTTTTCACGATAAAAATCTCTTTGATTTTGAACCGTTTGCAAAAGATCCATCGTGGATTTAAAACGAGAATTTTCTTTTTCCAAAACTTCAATTCTTTTGCAAAGTTTCAAATTCAAAATTTTTAAATTTTCAGCATGGTCATGAACTTTTTCAAAAATAGGCTCCTCATTAAACGGGAGTTCCATTGAAAAAATTGCGATTTTTCACAAAATTGATTTTAAAAAAATCAATATCACACAAATTTTGCGGAAAATAGGAATACGCAATAAATTAGCGTAACCCGCTCTGATACCAATTTGACGACGTGAGAAGTCAAATTGTATCAAAAAATAAATCCTTGAAAAATCAAGATCACGCGATAAATTAGCGTAACCCGCTCTGATACCAATTTGAGAAACCGAATAGGTTCGGTGTGTGATAATGATTTAAATTAAATTCGTAAGTTTCCAAGAACCCTTATTTAATTAGCGTCTACTTTTAAACCAAATAAAATCAACCCTTAAACATGCATCTAAATCAACCCATCAAATATAAAGCATGCGACACAAAGTTAAGGAAAAATCCCCGAAGGGCAAAACCTTTGATTTCTAGAACTTTAAAGAATTTACACGACCATTGACTTACATACAACCTGATAATCTCCCACAAGTGTAACGCATGGTGTCTTCGGTAAACCATCAAAGCAACGGCTAGAAACAGTGTGACACAGAAATACCCGCAGGTGTCGGTTCCCATATCGGCGGCTGGAAGTTTCCCTTTACAAGAGGGCAGCAATGAAGAAGAGAACGGCTTCTCCACAAGGGTTGAACAAACTCAAAGTTGTGTTCTTGGGTTACCAAAAAGATTCACAAAGGATTGGAAGAATTGTGTGAATCAAAACATGAGTCTTGGGACTCAAAAATATGAAGACTAGAGGTATTTGGACTCTCAAATTCGTCTTTCAAAGTCTTGCAAAATAGCTCCCCCGAAGTTGGCTTTTATAAGGAAACCAAAAGAGTTTTAAAACTTGGGGACTCTAGCAGCGTCAGGTACCCCGAACCGGTTTGGGGTACCTCATGCGGTTTGGGGTACATCTCTGGTCTGGGGTACCTTTCTGGTTTGGGGTTAAAAAAAATTAGCATTCTTCAAGGACTTTTCTCCAACTTCAAAAGGTCATAACTCCTTCACCGTAGCTCGGATTGAGGTTCTGTTTCTTTCAGTATCTTCGTTACGGCGAGCTCTTCAACTTTCCAATTGACCAGACCTCCGGACTGTGGCTATAAAATTACGAAAATGCCCTTGAAGTCTCCTATCGTGCCTTTTTTCATTGTTTTGACTTCCCTGGCGTACCACTTGCATTAAGTCCCTAAAATCGTGGAACGTGAAGTCGTTGAGGCAGATGTGGGACACAATAATGGAGATGTTGAATGCTTTATTCCCAGAATTCGGATAGAGGCCGTCATGTGAGATCGTGAGGTGCCAAATGTAGCGGCGTACGACATACATAAATGTAACATGTTGGACATGAGAAAAATGTCCTTACAACATGTAATAGTTAAATAACCATTCTACTAAACATAACCGAATAAGCTGTCGATTAACAGACTAATACAAAAGGTCACATCAAGTATTACAGCAAGTATGGATAAGAACTGGGGCAACACGCTTGAATATACAGACGGATCATAACTAGATTATACAAAAGGATTGATGCGTCTACTATAAAATCCTACAACATTCACAAAATGATTAAGCTCCTTAACACTGGGAAGGAAAGATCAAAATGGGCGCCCATGTGGAGGAGAACCTGAACATATATAAGAACCAGAAAAGAAAGAAAAATATAAACGGGTCAGGGCCCAGTTTGATATGATATACGTGTGAATAAAATGCATAACAGTTATGAGTAATAACATCATAAACAAGTTAAGTTCACTCTTCATAATAATAATCATCCTCACCTCTCGTCTAAGTGCACATCCTAGCGCCATGCCATTTCATAATAAGATGAACTATCGTTTAATTAAGGGAAAGAGTTAAATTCCATTTTGACATGCTTAATTTGCCCATTCATTAAGTATAACTTCACAAGTCCATTTATTATTGGGAAATCTTATGCCATACAGTTGATTTATAAATGTCTTACTCATTTATAAAATGCCACATTCATGAGAATAGTTTCAATCAAGATATAACGATTCTAAGACCATCCTTTCGGGAGTCACCCCACTGGATGCGCCCCTAAATGCTACCATCTTCCAGGGCCGATGACAGAGACCACTTGGGCACCCTAAATCGCGTCGCGTGGGAAGCGGCCATATACCTTCGATAGTGAGTCATAATCATACCCAGAATTATCTCACTTCGCACACAATGTAACCACCGGTCCTATGGCCGAGGACTATATTCTCCCTGCATTCACTAGCCAGGGGATTTACCTCATTCACATAACTTCCCTTATGACAACATTTAGAGAAGTATGTATATGCATGCCATAATCACAAGATATGCCAATTAAAAAGTACATTTCTTATTCATGAAAACATATGGGCATAACGATATAAACTACAAGTAATGATTACCCGCATAATAGCCTCCGAAAGTTCACAACAACAATATCCAACTCCACCCTAGTTCTAACTCGCTTACTAGACGAAATAGGACACTAAGCTCTATTAATTAATCCTGAAATAAGCCCGAATACTCCCTTACTAACCTAGGGTATTAATCCCCCTAATATACGATCCTAATACTCTTTATGACTTCATAAGAGAAGGTTCCTAAGCCTTAAACCTCAAAGAAAAGGGGTATAAACCAAGTTGAAAAAATTCCATAAAATAACAGGATATCGAATCGATTCGCCTAGGGACGAATCGATTCGCCCCTGATAGCGAATCGATTCGCTAAAAAAGCAAATTGATTCGGTTGAGAAAACCAACCTTCTGTCTCAGTCCGAATTGATTTGGCCTTATTCTGAATCGATTCAGTTCCTCAGACATGAAACCACCATGTTTAGCATATCGATTCGCTGATGAGGGCGAATTCGCCCTGGTCGGATTGCCCAGTTGGGGCTACGGGATGGATATGAACCCTAAATCCCCAAACCTATTTTTTTTCACTTCTCTCAACATCATCAACTAATAATTTCACCAAATCATTCTTACACAAAAATTAACTAATATATCCAACTCAAATCATATCTAAATCAATATTTCAGGGTTTAAACACCAAAATCATCAAAATCCATAAATGGTTCAAGCTCAAGAACACAACTATATATACAAATTATTCAAACTAAATCATACATATTTGCAAGTTAGAAACTTGCCTCAAGATTGTAGCCTCGGATTCTTCCTTATTGAAACGATTCCAAGCTCAAATCACCAATTCTCTCTTTCTCTCCCTTTTCTCCCATGCTCTTTCTCTCTCTAACTCTCTCTAGGTTTAGAAACACAAATGATAAATAAATGTTCTTGCAAGAATAAAGTACCTAAATACATTAAGTCCAACTTTAAATGCTACTACACAATTAAAATGACTCGTAACATCATAATTAAGTTATAACTAGTCAAAAGTACCCCGGAACCCAAAAATACAACTTGGTACTTATTTTGACTCTCTCAATCATTTTCGGAGTAACTGTGCCCTCTAAACTGGCATTCGGAGTATCGTTCAATGTTTCATGTTCCAACGTCATATTAACTCTTTAATAATAACTCGATTGGAATATACATCATAACCGTCGCTTAAAGCACAACGACGCGACAAAACATAATGTCATACTATTTATATTCGCTTAACAGTAAATATGAAAAACTCAGTGAATATTATCTCTTAAATCATTTAAATTAATATGTACTTCAACTTCCTTTATTTTATATAATTAACCCACATGGCAATTTAATATAAAAATAATTACTCATAAATAAGGGGTATTACAAGGTTCCCCGCCTCTTTCTCCCTATCTCAATATCGGCCACTATGGCCCAAGGAACGATAGACACTAACTCCTCGGTACCCAAAACAAACTGATCCTGCCTCTTCTGAACCGCAGGACTAGAAATCTAACCCTTTCTCATATTTCCAGATCTCCTAATATTCGACATCTAAAAGGAAAGGAACAAACAACAATCAAATTCGGAATAACTAAGAGCACAAATCATCAAAAGGAATCAACGATAACTAATGGGAAAGCTAAAATGGACAAATGACCTATGAGACCCAAGACCATGCTCTGATGCAATCTTTAACACTCCGCGGATTCTGGCAAGCGAGGTGGCCAACTGCCACCGCCAAACTACGTCAGGTTTCACTAAATAAGTTATCATTCTCAGCATGTAATATAAATACGAGACATTAATATTTTTTCCACAAGATAATATTCAAATTTATCCAACCATTATAAACATTCATGCAAATTAAAACCCATCACCATGATATCTCCAAAATAAATCCAACTTTAGATTATTAAAACTCAAATGAAATAATCTAATAATAAATGTCTGATTGAAACCATAAACAACCGTAAAATCGATATGCCTACCAAATTCATAAATGAAAGTCTCATAATTACCTGAAATGTTTGTCAATGCGATGGATCAGAGCCCACCGCCTGAATACTAATTACTCCTCCCAATTAGAGTCCGTGAACCTAAACGGAAGCATTATACATGATAAATATCACAATAAAGGGTTTTAAATTAAACGAGATATATATTAAATGTGAGTAAAAATAAACCATCACTATCTACCCACATAACTAAGCCAACCCAATGTTCAAGTCCAATTATGATATTACAATCATTAAATTACGTTTAAGCTATCAACTCAATTTAATTGGATTAACAAAATTATTATTATAGCGGCACCATCATAGCTGGTCGACCTTTCTATTGGTCCTACAATTATTCGGGCCCGCCTAAAGTTTTACACCACACGCCTTCCCCTCGCTATTGCCAGTCGGCCCAATTTCGTTAGCCCTGTACTTATTGATGAGGTTTCATGCATGACACATCACAATAATCTGCCAACCCAATTTTTATTATCCCTTCACTTATTGGTGACTCCAACACACACCCACATTTCTATAGCCAACTAGCCCAACTTACGTTAGCACTGCATTTATTGGCAACGGAAATTCATTTTAATATGCATTTATTATCTTAAGCATTAATTTCCCATTTTATCAACTTCATTATTTTCTTTTAGTCCCACCCTTAATTCGAACCTTAAATCCTTAAACTATCACTAGTCCCATACATACAGATCTCCAAACCACGATTGTACCCTAGCCTATCACATAAGAAGAATACCTACCAATAATGTCCACCTAGCCGTGCATCTAGGCTAACAAAAACAACAAAAAAAGTGTACTACTTAGTCCCACCCTGGAAATATCCATCCGTAAAAATCTAAACATGCTAATCACATATCTAGAAAATGTATAAAACAATGAAGGCCTACCTATTAGTCCCATACCTTGCAAGCAACCTAAAATAAGGTGAAATCATAGCTACCCCAACAATCCTGTTGTCCTCATGGTGTCGAATATTAACACAATGGTGTCGGATATTAACACAATTCATGATCACATAAGGCATATTTTCATCATATCACAACAATCCTTAAAATTAATCACATGATTATTATTTATCCAAATTATGTTCGTTTAATTATAATATTCATTAAACAACTCATGTTTCAACAACTTATATAATTTCCATCCACATGCATATTTCGGGGGCATACAATAATAATTTTCTATTCTACAATCAACACATAAATAACTTGAGTTTATGAGTCAAGTCAAATTTATAAAGTTCATATGATTTATTCTAACATGCGAATGTCCATATATTCTAATGGAATCCTAACTTCTAATCTAAGGATGAGAGAGCTTTGAGTCTTAATTCGTATTAAGGATTTGAATAAAAATAATCCCAAATTTAGTTTCATTTTTCCTAATTAGTCTGCTTATCCATTTTAGGAAAATAATGGTTATTAGTATTAGGCAACATTTAAAATGCATAATACTAAAGGGGAACAATAGAAATATCCATGCCTGTAAAAAGTCGTTTGAAAAATCTGATTGCACGATTGCGTTCCTCTCGAGAAAATAATAAAGACACATTGTTGAACGATCTTGAGAAAAATTGGTTTAGCTCTTCAAAACTTGGATTGAAAGTTAATTTAAATGGGGTTTAGGTTTTATAGATGAGAGGAGGTATAAATATGCGAGGCTACGACATTTTGAGGAGGTTAAAATGTGTTTTAAAACCCTAAACCCGTGCCTTTTTATTTTAATAAAAGAAAAGAGTTTGAGTCCTACACAAACATTACAAAAAGAATCCCAATTTTCGTCCACTACTGGAGCGAACCAGTTCGCCTGCTGGGCCGAATCGATTCTGATGGCCTGACAAACCGAAGTCCCCCAATTTTATATAAAAATTACAATTTCTCGAATTAAATCCTAATTTCAATTCCGATTAAAATCTAATTTTAGTTAAATCAAAACCAACATTTTTAAATATAACAATTAACTAATTCCATTTTTTTTCCAAAATTTTAATTTATAAGAGATTTTACAGTTTTAAAGTGACGG
The DNA here is from genome assembly GCA_949130495.1 of Sambucus nigra. Classification (NCBI taxonomy): domain Eukaryota; kingdom Viridiplantae; phylum Streptophyta; class Magnoliopsida; order Dipsacales; family Adoxaceae; genus Sambucus; species Sambucus nigra. The sequence continues at coordinate 145,204,495 of OX422222.1, read as the reverse complement.
GGTGTTACATAATCCCCCACTAGTACATGAATTTTGTCCTCGAAATTCGATGAAGCGTAAATGTCAAACGTAAATCGCGCCATTAAAATAAGGCTTACATATACCTATCCGTAGAATGCCACGAGTGGGAGCCCATACACTCAATACTGCACGCACCTTCCCCTCGAGTAAAATACAATATATATATATTTTATATATAGAAACATATAAAAAAAATACATCGTACCATGCTACCCCACTAGCCACGTCTTGGCTCATGTTGCGCTTTCCCTACCTGAGGCTCCCGAGTCGGAAGTAAATAACACCTACCCAATGCAGGTGCTGCTGGTTCTCCTCGTGCACCTGGTGTTGCCAGTGATGGAGGCCCTTAGCCCTGTTCGTCGTGTATTCCTTGGCCTTGATGGCCCTTCACTCTCGGACACCTAGAAGCTCGATTTCCTACCTCTCCAGAAACAAAACATGAACCCCTAAAAGGTCTTGGATGCCTTACAACTCTCGCTCACGTTACTATCCCTACCCTTATTCCTAAGTGCCCTATGGGAGGCCATTGCCTTGCTGAAAGGCCTGCTACTCCTGACCTTCTCGCTACTTCTTTCGCGGTTGGACATTGTGATCCTTGTTCTCCCCACCTACCTTGGCCCCATCTTGACCACTCGATTTATATCTCTTACCCAACTTCTTCTGATAATTCACATTCTCCCTCCATAACAACAATACGACGTCCACCACTTGAGTATAGATAGTGTACATTGGATTTCTTAAAACCATATGCTTAATCAACCATGACAAACCCTTAATAAAACACTCCATTTTCTTTGCACTGGTATTCACCTCCTCCAATGCAAACATAGACAGATTTGTGAACTCATGTTCATACTCACCAACTGATTTTAAACACTGTTTTAAATCTAGAACTCTTTCTTCTTTGAACTCCTAATTGCATAAGGAAAATATTTGTCATTAAATTTAACTAAAAAGCCTCCATAGTTCAGACGATCCCTTTCCTCAGATATGGTGACACTCAATTACCACTACAATGCATCCCCAATCAACCTGAATGTATCCAACGTCTACTTTTGCACATCAATATAATATATCATCCTCAAGTGCTTATCCATATACATCCTCCATTGGTGAGTAACTATTGGGTCAGATCCCCTTGGGAGCATGGGAGGATTGCCCTTGTGGAAACTGGCCCTCACCCTGCCCCAAACTGAGGCAGGTGTACCTTGCTGCTGCGTCTCTAGGTTCCCCACCTCTGTCTCCCTATCTCAATACCAGCCACTTTGGCCTAACGAATGATATTCTCTAACTCCTCGATACCCAAAACAAACTGGCCTTGCCTCTTCTGAATTGCTGGACTAGAAACCAAACCCTCTCTCCTATCTTCAGATCTCCTAATATTCGGCATCTCAAAAGAAAATGAACAAAAAACAATCAGACCCGGAATAACTAAGAGTACAAATCATCAAAAGGAATTCACAATAAGTAATGCGGAAGTTAAAATGGACTCACAACCTACGAGACCCAGGACCATGCTCTGATACCTTCTGTAACACCCCGCGGATTCTGGCAAGCGAGGTAGCTAGCTGCCGCCACCAAACTACGTCAAGTGTCACTAAATAAGTTCTCATTCTCAGCATGTGATAGAAATATTAGACATTAAATTTTTTCCGCAATATAATATTCAAATTTATCCAACCAATATAAACATTCATGCAACTTAAAACCCATCACCATGCTATCTCCAAAATAAATCTAATTCCAGATTATTAAAACTCAAATGAAATAATCCAACTATAAATATCTGACTGAAACCATAAATAGCTATGGAACCGATTGGCCCACCAAATCCATAAATGAAAGTCTCATAATTACCTAAAATGTTAGTCAATGAGATGGGTCAGAGCCCACCGCATGAATACTAGCTACTTCTCCCAATTTGGGTCCGTGAACCCATACGGAAGCATTATACATGATAAATATCATAATAGAGGATTTTAAATTAAATGAGATATATATTAAATGCGATTAAAAATAAGCCATCACTATCCACCCACATAAATATGCCACCCCAATGTTCAAGTCCAATTATGACATTTTAATCATTAAATTAAATTTAAGCTATCAATTCAATTTAATTGGATTAACAAAATTATTATTATAGTGGCACCACCATAGCTGGGTCGACTTTTCTATTGGTCCTGCAATTATTCGGGCACGCCTAAAGTTTTACGCCACATACCTTCCCCTTGCTATAGCCAGTCAGCCAAATTTCGTTAGCCTTGTACTTATCGACGAGGATCCATGCACGACACATCACAATAACCAGCCAACCCAATTTTCATTAGCTCTTCTCTTATTGGTGACTCCAACACACACCCACGTTGCTGTTGCAAAGCAGCCCAATTTTCATTAGCACTGCATTTATTGGTGAAGCAGATTCATTTTAATATACATTTATTATCTTAAGCATTAATTTCCCATTTTATCAAGTTCATTATTTTCTATTAGCCCCACCCTTAATTAGAGCCCTAAATCCTCAAACCATCCCTTGTCCCATACCTATAGATCTCCAAACCACGAGTGTACCCTAGCCTATCACTTAGGAAGAATACCTACCAATAATATCCACCTAGTTGCGCACCTAGGCTAACAAAAAAAAAAAAATGTACTACTTAGTCCCACCCTAGAAATACCCATCCGTAAAAATCTACACTTGCTAATCCCATACCTAAAAATGTATACAATACCGAAGGCCTGCCTACTAGTCCCATACCTTGTAAGCAACCTAAAATAAGATGAAATCATAGCTACCCCAACAATCCCGTCATCCTCGTGGTGTCGAATATTAACACAATTCATGATCACATAAGCCATATTTTCATCCTATCACAACAATCCTTAAAATTAATCACAAGATTATTATTTATCCAAATTATGTCCATTTAATTAAACAATTCATTTTTCAACAATTTATATAATTTCCATCCACATTCATATTTCGAGGGCATATAATAATAAATTTATATTCTACAATCAACACATAAATAACATGATTTTACGAGTCGAATTAAATTTATAAAGTTCATACGATTTATTCTAACATCCGAACATCCATATATTCTAATGGAATCCTAACTTCTAATCTAAGGATGGGAGAGCTTTGAGTCTTAATTCGTATTAGGGATTGGAATAAAAAGAATCCCAAATTTAGTTTCACATTTCCTAATTAGTCTCTTTAATTTATTTTAGGAAAATAATGGTTATTAGTATTATGCAACATTTAAAATGCATGATACTAAAGGGAAATAATAGAAATATTCATTGTTGACACCAAAAATTACCCATCTATGTGGACCGATAAGAAAGGGACACCTGTCATCCTACATAGAAATATTCACACTTTCTCGGCACAGAAGACACTTGGTCGGCACCCGAAGAGAGTTGGTCGGCATACCGGCCAACCAACCCTAAAGAAGACGAGCCATCCAGAAGATCAAAAGCCATCGGAAAAGACTCATCAACAGTCATTGTACCCTAGAAGGCCAACAGTCATATTTATTGTAAATAGATATAAATGTCTGAATATATAAAGACATTTTATCTCTTGGACTCCCATCACTATAAATACAGCCCCTCCCTTAGCTAATGGGCAAGTAATTCATTCCATCTATCTACACCTCACTCCCTCTGCACACCTCTCTCTCTCAAGACATGAGAATAATTCAATCATTCTCATCATACTGTATTGTGCTATTGTAAACCTCTGGGAATAAAATAACAGCGGACATCGGCTTTCTTCAACACCCAAACCACTTTAAAAACCTTTGTCTCTTATTTGTTTGATGTGATGACCACTTCATCTTCAATCATCATCTTCATATCTTCATTTTATATGTTGTTGATGCCTATAAGATAACATAGACGTTATTTCTAGTCATCAATAGATTGCCGCTGTTTGTGGGAATTCGACCCAAGAATTATTTCCTTCTTATTAGAAGAGATGAAGATCGTCCTCAAAATCTACGTTTTTCTTTTCTTTGCGTATAACATTTTATATGTTGTATATACATATTTTGATTCAATCATGATTTTATATTCAAAACTGTTGGATTAATTTATATTCACAAATATACGTAATCGTGAATTACATAATCACAAATGTTAAGAAATTTTGTATAGATATATTTTATGCAGACATACATGAGATATTTTGATTGCCATCCCTCGTACTGAATGACATGAACTAAAATAATTTCTCTCATCAGAAACTTTTTATGTATAAGTATATAAATTTTTTATTCTTATGTAGATCCGATCTCGATGTGAAGTTCTCAGAAATATATGTGTATATATGGGTGGAAATGAATTGGTTTAGAAATCCAAACGTTTGGGTTTTCTTGGATTGAATCAGATCCATTTTCTCTCTCTTCAGAAAAAAAAACTATTTTCTATGTTAACCATATCATTTCATTCAATTATGTGGATGAACTGTACACTCAATTTTATTTATCTACGAAGTGCACAACTTCGTCAAATTTTTAATCATTTAAATTATTGATTTTGAGATGAATTTCATGACTCCTTGAATTCCCATGATAATTTTAAGTGTGATATTTGTCATTAACGAAAAATTGGAAGAGATAATAAAGAATCACTAGAACCACTTCGATCTAAAGATTAGGGCATCAATCTGTATGGAAATTTCTTCAATTCAACAATCAGTGTTAAATGCAATCACACAATAAGAGTGTTGATACCAAATTTAATCTGCTGACGTTGACCAATCACTTGAAGACACATGGAGATTTACCTGTCAAATACAAACATTATGGATGAGCAACTCAGGCGCCCCGAGCAACTTAAGCGGTCCGAGAAACTTAAGCGATTCGAGCAACTTAGCGTGCAGAGCACCCAATTTAAGAGAATAAAAAAGACGACTGCTCATTAAATTCTCATTATTATCGTACAGATGTATATGTATGCTAGATAACAACGCATTGTCCTTTCACATGTACAACCTCAAGGCTATAAATACATTGTAACCTCCTCATTAGAAGGGGACTCTGGATTTTCCTGATTAACCTCTTATCGAGAATTCAAGATAAACAGTCAGCAATACAAAAACAGTGGACGTAGGCCATTTCCCTAAGGCTGAACCACTTTAAAAATGTATTGTCTTATATTTATTTATTCATATTTATCTGTGATTAAAATAATTAGATCAAATCTAGTTTTTTACATCAACAAAGGGCTTATTTGTTTAAGCGTTGAGGAAATCATATAAATTGGTGGATCCAAATTCGAGATGTGATACAGAACTTCAAAACACAGTCAAATAACTGGAATTGTTTATTCAAATCATCAATGGATTTACAGTGAGTGGAATTAAATCCAATTGAGTAATTAGTTTATGTCTCCATTTACAACAACCATCAATATACAAACTAAGATTCTTCTGAAGAATCATGTTCAGGCAGGTCGACTTCGCAAGCAGGGCATCATTCATCTTGTTAATTAATTGGCTTCTTGTTATAGTATCCGCTAACTATGGGATCTAGATGTGGTTCGCTCACAGAACATGGCTACTTTCTCAAAGTTTTATCCTCCTCGACCAGCTCTACTATTGCTATTTCCTAAACTCTGACCAACATGATCATTGTACAAGAGTTTTTATACAGATTGCTATCATGAATTATTGGTCAGGAACTTAGCAACCATTATATTACAGGCTACAGTTTCATTCGGAGATCGCCCATGGGTCACTATTTGTTGGTCGTTACACCCATTATTGGTCAGTCACAGATCCAGATCATCCATTATTGGTCGGTATCATCTCCAGATCATCTTTTAACGATCAGTATTAGATATTATAGACATAGTCAATTATTGATCGAAATTGGTGTTATCACAAGTTGGCACCATCCAGCGCTGGTCGGCACAAGCTAAACTAGTCGGAGACATGGGTCCTATTCGTTGGTTGGCATCATGTATTATACATCGAGAGGAGCTCCCCGACCTCCTATTTGTTAGTCAACATTTTCACCGGACCATTTTTGTTGGTCGGCGGTAAACTTCAACATCAGAGTAGGTCGTCAACACCTATTGACAGTTGGCAATTGTCGCCGATCATAGTACCACGACCTTCATCACTGATCGGCGATTGTCGGCTCAATTTTTTATAACGTTTTTACACTAGTCAGCAGCGAGGTTGTGACACCAAAATTCTTTTAACATAACATTTGTACAGATTGAGGGTTCCTGATCTCCTATATGTTGGTCGGCTACAGGTGTTGTGTATATTGGGGACTTCCTGATCATCTATAAATTGGTCGGGGGCACATATTATTTGTCGACGATATTTATTACTAGTCGGATGAACCTGTTCCTGGTCATATTTTCAAATACAGAATGGGCGATTCCTTGCCCACATCACAGATAGAGAATATTAATTTTCTCGTTTTAACTTCACTAAAATGAGCAAATGCTGACTAAAATAAGCATTTGCTGATTAAAGTTGTGCCACATCCCACTTTGACTTTATCAAAATTCAACCTCTCTTGTCAAAAGCTTTTTTCTTTGGTTTATTACACCAACCTATTTAAAATTAAATCTTTGCTGAAAAAATGTTGGTTACTTAATTTTGGGTTTTTTACACCAATCTAATTCTTATCCGGCTCATGTGAAACCAAGTTATAAATATTTTGAGACCAATTTATATTTGAGCATTTGGTGGATTTCAAATAATTGCGCAAAATTTCTAGATTGATCAAACTTTGCTTATCTGACACATATTCGGCATGCCACACATGTTTGATACAAAACATATTATTTCATTTATATTGTCCCAATTTTATAGCAGATACATATCATATATTGGCTGACTAAATTATTCTCAGGATAATTTTTTATATAGCTCACATAGATGTTCGAGCAACTTATGAAATTCCACAGGTATAAGATTAAATCTTTATGAATAGATACTCAATCATATTCTTATGCTCTGGAAAATATTATCATTGCTCGGCATTATGCAATTTTGCTTCGATAGATCAGCTAGGCACTATTGATTTTATTATTGCTCTGATATATGCTCAAGAACGAATAATTCTCTATTCGGATGCATATTCTATATTCATCTCAGCACGGAGCACGGTGAAATACTTATTATCATATATTCCGCTTTGAAGAGATCTTAAACAATCATTAAATTTTATCTCCAATGGATAGTTGGTCTGGAAAATTCTTCTCTCTATATATATATTCAAGAACCAACAAAATGTTGGTCGACATCAACAATCACCAACAGAATGTTGGTAGGCATCTGCAACCACCAACTAAATATTGGTCGTCATCAACAAAGACACCAACAATGTTGGTTCTCAACATATAAAAACCATGCAAGGAAAAATTATGAGTCGTAAATGCTTGGTTAATGAAGACCCGGATGAAAAATGTTCATCTAAACTGGGCTAAAAGATGGCTAAATGTTCCACTCGCGCCTGCGAACCAAGGTAACTAATGCAATTACCTAAAAATTTAGGTACATTAGTAGAACCACGGTGATGCATTGGTAATTGGTATGATACTTAGGATAATTCTAAGGATATCAGTAGAACCGGTGAAAAACTACAGATTGACAAATCGTCGATCCAAAATTAGAGGTTGACAAATCGTCGATCCATTCGTATACAAAGATTGACAGAAGGTGATCCATCCACATACAAATATTGACAAGATAAGTTAATCAAATTTCATTCATTCATTTAAATAATTACATATTGTATCATGCTTGTTACTAATAATGCAGGAACAAAAATACAAATACAATTTATTCTAAAAGACGCTTTATATTAATTCCGGACGAATGCTCAGGCATCATTATTATTAATTAGTCTCATAAGCCCAACTGGGGGCTCCATATATACCGATCAATAGCACATATCAGGATCATATTGAACTTATCAAATTCCAGAGATTCCATACTTATCCAATCACAAATTCCTAATTGGAATATATCACTTCCTAATTGGAATGCTAGCACATTTCTAATTGGACGACTATATGTTAAAAGAAGTTTTACTCAACCAAAATTACTTGGTTGAAAAATTATTTCTATGGTTACATTAGGACAGTATGGAAATGCAAACATGCAAAGCTCTTGGGAAGTCATTTTAGGGAACATTTCCTCGGCCTTATCTTTTCTAAAAAGACCAACATACTTCAAGGCCAAGAAAGTATTCATAGTTTATACTCCGTGTTGATACCAAATTTAGTCTGCTGACGTGGACCAATCATTTGAAGACACGTGGAGATCTACCTGTGAAATACAAACTTATGGACGAACAACTCAGGCGCCTCGAGCAACTCAGGCGCCCCGAGCAACCTAGGCGGCTCCGAGCAACTTTAGCATACCAAGTAGCTCAGGCGGTCTGAGCAACTCAACGTACGGAGCATCCAAATCAGGAGAATCAAAAAGATGACTGCACATTAAATGTTCATTATTATCGTACAAATGTATATGTCTACTAGATAACAGTGCATTGTCCTCTCACATGTACAGCCTCATGGCTATAAATACATTGTAACCTCCTCATTAGAAGGGGAATCTGGATTTCCTGGTAAACCTATTATCGAGAATTCCAGATAAACAGTCAGCAATACAAAAACAGTGGACGTAGGCCATTTCTCTAAGGCTGAACCACTTTAAAAATCTTGTCTTATTTATTTTATCTGTGATTGATTAATTAGAGATAATCTAATTTTTTACATCAACAGTGGTGATTGATTAATTAGAGATAATCTCATTTTTTACATCAACACTCTGCATTTAGGGTATTTTACTACAGAATTAATTATTCATTCAGTGGCAGAGTCTGATAACATCATGCAGTATCATCCAAGCATCAGATTTAGCTCCAGATCCTAACAGAATAAGACATATCACTGGCCAATCATCATTTAAGAATTACTTTTGCTATAGAAGATTAAAATTCACATTTAGGAGTTATTTTTGTTCTTGATAATCAAGAGTCGCATTCAGTATATACATCACTTGGATCTCCATTACTATTGCTTCAATCAACACTAAAGAAGAATTTGTACTTATATGTAAATGTTTCAGAGTCCTCTACTAGCTCGACACTAATAAGATTGAAGAATGGGATTCAAAAGCTATCATGTTACATCAGCAAAGCCTTCAGAGGAGCGAAAATCAGAAAAATCAAACATGTACAATCAACACTCAGTTCGTCGGCTAACTAACCAACCACCCCACCTGAAGATTATGATAAGCTACAAGTTGCGAACTATGACGTATCTCATTTCTACATCTAAATTCCCAGGGGTGATACATAGCACAAGTTTTGTCGCTGAGCAGAGTTACTCAAAAGAAAGATTAGCTCCAACGCATCTTATGTGTTTGATGTGATGTTATCTTATAAGCATCAATATTTATTCCTGTAAAAAGTCGTTTGAAAATTTTGATTGCACGATTATTTTCCTCGTGAGAAAATAATAAAGACTCATTGTTGAATGATCTTGATAAAAATTGGTTTAGCTCATCAAAACTTGGGTTGAAAGTTAATTTAAATGGGGTTTAGGTTTTATAGATGACAGGAGGTATAAATATGCGAGGCTACTACTTTTTGAGGTCGTTAAAATGTGTTTTAAAACCCTGTACTCGTGCCTTTTTTATTTTCATAAGAGAAAAGAGTTTGAGTCCTACAGAAATAGTACAAAAAGAACCCCAATTTTCGCCCGTAGGGCCGAACCGGTTCTGATGGCCTGAAAAACCGAAGTCCCCCAATTTAATATAAAAATGATAATTTCTCAAATTAAATCCTGATTTCAATTCCGATTAAAATCTGATTTTACTTAAATCAAAACCAACATTTTTGAGTATAAAAAATAATTAATTCCAAAAATTTATTTATTTTTGAAATTTTAATTACTAAGAGATGCCATGTCTTGGCTCGTGCTGCGCCTGTCTGCCTGCCTGAGGCTCCTGAGTCGGAAGTAAAATCATAAGATTTTGCCCCAAGTTTTTGGACATCAACTTTATTTAACCTTTTCAGTTTATTTCTCTCCCTCTCAGTCAGCTTTCCCTCCCTGGCCTCATTCTCCAAGAAGTTGTTCCATTGGTCAGTGGGTATTTCAACTTTTTGGGAAACCCTATCTTTTAACCCTGAAATATCAAGACACATTGCCCCCTTTGGAAAAAAATATTCTAAAGATTATTTCGATGGGTTTTCAATTGATTAGCTACTCGGGAAAGAACCTTTTCCTTCGAACCGGGTGGAAATGAAAAAGTCTTATATAGTTGTTCACATATGTCATCCTTTATGGCAGGATCTCCTTTCTTTAGTTGTTTGCGCCCTCGATGCACACACTCATCTTTTCGTGAGGCATACAACATTTTATAAAAACTAAAGGTCGGGTTTATTACTAGTTGGATGATTTCCTCCCAAGTAGAACCAAATGGGCTTCTTAGGGTTTGCTTGGGATTCCTCGATAGTAGGAGGTGGGGTGTTGGATTAATAGGGGTTCTTGAGTTTTATGATTTAGAGATGGAGTGGTAGATTGAATCTCTAGGGGAGTATAATATTGATAACCCGGAAGTGATGAGAATCGAGGTTGGGGTGTAGGAGAACACCCAATTGGTGGTGTTCTGCTATGTAGTTGACTATTTTCGTTTTTGTTAGACATTTCCTATAATTAAACATTTAGCGACGTATAAAACAAAGTCATGTTTACAACTATATATATGTATATACCTTTTCAACAACTTTTAAAACATGCTCGATGTGTCTAATTCCATCCAATCGGTATTACTTTTTAAAAATGTATAAAATTTTGCACGCGACAAACTGGGCAGAAGCATATCTACGATTGACACATAATGGTCCGTGATATGAACTCAAAATCCTTTCTTCTTCAACATATTTGCAAGCTCATTTTTAATATGCATATGTCGCGAGACATCATAATTTAGGTCTCTTTTTACGAAATTATATTCGCAATGGATGAATATTTTTTTTATCCTTTTCTAACAATGTCAGCAACATCAGTGTCCTATCTGGATTATGCAGGTGGAATATATTATCTATTGCATCATCCCAACATTATGACACGAAAAACATAATACGATCGAACAGGTACTCTTGAGAGAGATCAACTCCACGATTTGTAAGGTAATTAAATTGTTCAATTTTTATATTTTTCATACTTGTAAATAGCAGTTCCCTCTATATGGCATGAACTGCTGAAAAATGTTTTAATGCGTTAAAATTGCACCCTCTCATACTCTTATTGAAAGTAATTACTACCGTGACTCATTTTTCCCTGAATATATATATATATATATATATATATATACAGTCCTGCTCTTGTGCGGACTAGTCCGCATTTTAAGAATGCGGACCGAACATGTGTCACCTGGCGGTCAGCCCAAAAAAGAGAGAGAGTGTGCATATAATTTAGGCGATAATTTCTCTGCGCACTGTTAGGTGACACATGTCCGGTCCGCATTCTTAAAATGCGGACTAGACCGCACAGGAGCACTATTATATATATATATATATATATATAAAAGGGTGTGAATATGAGTCGTAGAGGTAATGGCTCTATTTAATCCTAAACTAATTATGGTTATCCATCCGATAAATCATACACAGTAAGTCCAATTTAAGTTCATGTTAATTTAATTAAACCTAAAATTACTATCTGGCCATCAATTGTGCAAGTCCTTCCACCAATTTGTGTTCATACAAACAACAACCATTTAAGGAAGGGGTGAAGACGACCACAACAAGTTAACCAAATGACTATATTCTTTACATTTAATGTATATATGTGCGCGCGTGAGTCGGTGAGTATGTGTATATGAATGCGCGTGCACGCGCGCGCGCGTGTGTGTATGCGTGTAGTCATTAAGATAGTGTAGTTATTAGGACAAATAATTAGTTAAGGGTTATTAAGAATAATTAATAGAGTGAGCATTTTAGGTAACCATCATATGCATCCAAACATGATCATGCAACACAAGTCACAACAAACACAAACCCAACAACTTAACGTAAGTTTATCTCGTACCCCTTCTAAATCGTTTACTTGATTTATTACCTTAAGGATTAAAGTGCCTTACATAATTAGTACATTTCTCAATTCCAAGACATAATCTAACAAGAACATAATTTCATAATTTCAAGAACATAATTTAACAAGGACATAATTTCAAGAACATAATATCATGAGGCATTCAAACATAAAATCTTCTCATGGAAACAATTTTACATTTTCATAATTAGAGTTTCATTAATCAAGTATTTGCTATCAAGGGTATTACTCACAGAGTTATAGAAATAGCTATACCTAACATGAACTTTCTCGTATTTTAATTAAAATGTTTAACTATATCTCAATTACTCAATATATATTCCAGTTATCATAAATTCAAGAACAAGTCTAAAACTTGAATAAGTCAATTCTACATCAAGGGTTTCATAAGCAATTTCTAACAATAAATAGGGTTATATTTCAATATAAAACATATGAGAATAATCACACACACACACACACTCACACACACACACACACACACACACACTCACACACACACACACACACACACACACACACACACACACACACACACACACATATATATATATATATATATATATATATATATATATATATATATATATATATATATATATATATATATATATGTATTTTTAAATTTGTTATGTATGTTGATTAGGATTTCTATATTTGAAAATTTGATGTTTAACCATGTATACCTTGGAATTATTTATGCTCCATCTTTTTAAAAGTAAAATGTATATGTAATATTTTTAAGGGTTATTTTGAGTTTTCCCCCCATTTTTGTGACCAATTTTGCAATATACCCCCACTTTTTTAAAAATTTGCAATACACCCCCATTCTGTTAACTTTCCATCCAAACCATTAGTACTATTTACATTTTGTGTTCCCCCCCCCCCCCCCCACTTTTATGCCCAATTTCGCGAAAGTCCCCCATTTTTAAAAATATATAAAAAAAATTATTATAATTTCACATTAATAGCAATCTTTATATTAAAAAAAATGTTTTTTTATTATAATTTCACATTAGTAAACTGTACCCAATATTTATTTATAGAAAACAGTTAAAAGTTAAATATAAATAAAGTTTGATTTTATACGAAACATACATTTTTTTATATAAAAAGTCAAAAATAGTATAAAATAATGTATGTGACTTCATCAAATTTTACTACAATTAAAAAAAGGTTTTAACTGTTTTTTATATACACACACACACACACACACATATATATATATAATAAAGTAAAAAACTTATGTATGTCATAAGCTTAGTTGATGATGTCATCTTTATGAGATTTTCTGCACTACCTATTTTGCCCCTTACAAATTTGGATTATCCCTCTTTTAAAACACTCTAATTTATTTCCCCTCTCTCTTCAAAATTCAAAAAAAGGGTAGAATCGTATTTGACCATTTTGATCTCATTTTTCAAACCCTCACTCTATTCTCTCCCTATTTTCGCCGACATTCTCTCTTCTCTCTCATTGGCTTCTCTCTACGACGTTTCTCTCTATTCTTCGAGATGCATTATTCCTACTCCTTTTCATATTTAAGGTGTGTTACCTCCTTTTATAGATTATATGTAGATTAATGGCTCTTTTGTTAGGGTTTTATGAAATTTTGGGGTTGTTGTGATGTTAGGGCTCGAAATTTTAATTTTGAGAATTAGTGGTTTTTTGTTTATTGTTTAAGGCTTTGTGATTTTCTTAATGTGTTCGTACTTAAATTACTGTTTGGTTTTGAAGATGTTTACTTGATTAAGTATTGTGGAAAACCTTATGAACCTCATTGCAATTTGTTGTTATACTTATTTATTTATGTTTCATATTTTTTGCAGGTTTGGGAACGATTTGGTTCATTTTAAGATGAAAAATACATTATTGGTTAAACGTAAATGGTTGAAAAAAGGTTAGGTGCTTAAATTTTTTTTTTTGTGTGGTAGGGGGAGGGTGGAGAGAATATGATATAGATTATGACTATTTGTAGTTATAAACAGATCTGAAGATTCTTTTGAAATTTGTCCAAATAGTTGCATGTAGATCTGAAAGTGTTGGGTTTTTCAGATCCATAAGTTGAGTACTTCATTCTCTACATTTTGGGGTTTCGATTGGGGATTGGAGACAAAGATTATTTTTCTTTATTTTCTTATTAGCCTTATCGTTTTACTAATATATGATTTTTTTCTCTTTTTTCCAGATCTATGAATATCAATACGCGTATTGGATCTACGAATATCTATGAATATCACCGGTTTCGTGTATGTTGAAACAAACATTATTGGTTGCATAGAATGAGCTTATAATCAGGTAGTTTGTTGGTGTTTTTGTTGGTGTTTTTTTTTTCATTGGTGATTTGAGTTGTGAAGGGAAAAGATATGTTTTGACAAACGGGGAGTTTATTTTGATGCAATTGTGGATTTTAATTCTTGGTCTATTATTTTTTAGTGCTCACATATAATATTTTAGATACTTAAATTTACGAATGCTTGATTCATTTATGTTTTAAATTTTTTCTAAAGGAAAACATTAATTTATATCTCTACACCTTATGTTCTGCTGTTGAATACACCCAACTTTTAGTATTTAAAATTTGGCGCTTTTTTAATTATATATGGTTATACATATTTTATAGGGTTCCTTTATGTCCAGATCGTACATAGGATCATACAGATAATCGTATCGAAGACGGTATTTGCGGAGGTGATTGGAGACAGTTTTCATCTTGGCCCCTATTCAGCCAACATGGCCAACATTGCTCATATAGTCATTGTGAATACCTATTGATTAACTTTCAACCTAATGAATGTATATTATTGGGTTCAATTAACACAACATATTTTTATGGTCATTAGTTTTAATTAATAGTATTAAGGGTGACATTTATAGGGACTTAGATTTCATTGGAAGTGGTTTTTATGTTTATACAGGCCTCTGTTTTAAGAAGAGCAGGGGAAATAATCTGGCTTATTGAGATTCAAACAACTCTCTTTATTAGTTGCCACGCTAGATTTGGAGCCAAACTGCTCGGTTAATTTTCACTACTCAGTTTTAACATTAGTCTTTAACTTTTTTTCTTTTTTCAATTTACGCAACCGAGTGTTCTCAAACATGTATCTGCGATGATAATCACAGATATAATCACAGATATAATAAAGAAAAAAGCCTTAACACCAAACTGCACAGATAAGCCATATCTGTATACTCTTATTTGAGTATTCCTTCAAATTTGTGCCTTTTCACTTTATAATGTTGATGCTTATTCACTTTATGGATGCTAATTCATTTTCAACAGTTTCATATGAACATCATACACATATATTATATGGGTTGTTTGTAATTCTTGCACCATTGTTATCATATATTTGTATCTATTATGAATCACCATTTGTATTATGTCTTTCTTTGTAAATGGTTATGGTTATATCTGTAGAAGGGAAATTTTTATATTGTCAATGGTTAAGATACCGAATATAAATAGATTGCGGTCCATAATTGACCATAGCTTTCTCTTCACTTCACAACATCAAGAAAAATGAGGTCAGTCCTTTAATATGTTTTTCTTCATTTCAGGTGCCCCGCCCCATGGAAATGGGATCAAGCTTTTTCAACCATCGTCACTGTGGCAAGACGGACGCAACTATATTAAAGCTTTTGAAGAGGCGATATCCTACATCCAATGAATGCATTCCCATGTATACCATCTTCCCTGAAAAATTTCAAATATAGATAAAAAGAAAGGTTTGTAAAGGCAGTAACAACAACAAGGTCTCATCTAAGATAATCTCTCTCAAAAGAAGCATTGGAACTTTCATCATTAGTTTTAACTACTTTCGTTTGATTCGAGTTCGGCTTCAACATGTAAAGATTTTTTTATGTGGTTTACATGGAATCTTCAATATGGTAACAACAATAAATATCATATCTATTAGTTAAAAAATACATGACATTAATTAATACAAACAGATGAAAGTTGTTTCAACAATGCATAAATGTTGTGGAGTTGGTTAATTGAGTCCATTCAATTCCATGAGCTTTGTTGTCCAACCTTTGTTCAAGGTTTGATGATTTTTGGTTAAAAACTTTGATTTGTGTGTTTCAGGTTTGTATACAACCTATATCCCCAATGCAGAACTATTATGGAGTTGGACGGAGTTCGAACAAACAGGTAGATCTACGTAAATGAAATATCAGTTTAATTATAGTTGTTTCAATTATACCATATTTTTTCTTTCATAACTGTTTAAATTTAAAGCATTTATATAACCTATACAATTTGGTACTCTGATTTGATTATTGGGATTCATATATGCATCCTCAGTTTGTCTCGGATGTGATGGAGCCTCTTTTAATTGAACAGCTTATGGACCAAGAGGTTGTGAATCTACTGAGTAGAGGGGATGGATCCAATCCCAATTTAGTGGGAATAACTGAATCCAATGAAACAGTGGGGATAGAAAGAGCAAACTAAGAAAATATAACATAACAGATATCGTGACAGATATCAGATCAAGAATGAAGACCACGACAAATATCATAACAAATATGAAAACATGACATATATCAACGAATGGAGATTCTCTATGGTCACAAACAAATATTATGAAAATTCAACTAGGAGTGAAGATCATGATAGATATTAGAATAAGAAGTTTCAAAAATTTTGAAACTAGAAAAAATCAGATTCGATTTCAGCTTCTTCCACCACAACTAATTATGCCTAATTTTAGCTTTGGCTTTAATTTCAGTTTTGAAGTGGTTTCTGATTTTATGTTGTTTCTTGCGCATGAAATTCTTGCACGTGGGTATGAGGTTGATAAGTTATATATAATTAGGTTCATGTGTTATTGATGGATTGATTTTCGATAAGTTTGATGAGTTTTCAGGTTATAGTAGTTCCTATTCATGAGCTGAAATGACACAGAAGAGACGGAAGAAGGCCATAATGAGCTTTGGTAATTTTTATATGCGACTCAATTTACTCATTCCTAAATTTTTGTATCTTATTCTCTTGATGGCCTATCATTAACTTTGGGGTTGATAGTATAATATTTTACATATGCAGTTGGGGATGCCTCCGTTCATACACGTTTTTTGCTTAGAGAGTTTAAGCTAGGGAAACTGTTCCATTATGCATAAATGAAGAAAGAAAGCTAGGGAAACAGTTCCATTTCACATAGATTGTGAGAAGAAAGCCAATGAAGCATTAAAAATTGTTAACGCTGAAAAAAGTAGGGACGATGAAGAAAGAAAGCATGTGGATAAGTTAGTGTTTCTATAACTATTGGTGTTTCCATAGTGAAAGTGATGACGGAGGCCAGACCTGCATTTCACTCCCGTCGCCTGAGAAATATCTTCTCAGTCAAGACCACAAAAATATTTTGTTTTCCCTATCAGTGGCCAAGAATGGATAAAAAGAGGAAATACTACATGCCCCATCATGTTGCATATATGAATATTGGAGTTTTAATTTACCATGGAACGGGAAGGATCTTGCGGCTAAAAGAATATGTAAAGATTTTAGATTTACTTTGTCTAAGTTATGTTGCAGATATAAATATTGATGTTGATGTCTGCTTGGGTGCTTTATAATGTTTTTCTGTGTTCTATGTGAATATGAAATTATGTACGTCATCTCAACCTTCTTGGTCATGTAAGCCAACAATTCAAGCCTTTACAAGAATATGAAATTATTTTCTAATTAGATTTTTTTAATTTGATTAAGAGTCGTGGAATAAAGTAGAGAATTGGATTTAACGGTATACAAGTGGTTTTTGTAGCAGTATTTGTTGCAGAGGTATTGGTACATAAGACACTTTAGCATTTTGATTGTTGGTTGCATCATAAATGATTATTTCTTCGCATTTTATTTTTACCAGGTCAATGCTATATCAATTGTCAATTGATTATTTCCAGCACAATCACAGCAGTGTTTCTTTCCCCTAAACAGCGCCCCTGCCAGTGTCCCTCCTCCCCCGGCTCTGCAGCAACGCCCCTCATCTCTCCCGGGCCTCTCCCTTGAGTCAACGATTCGCAGAAGCAAACCAATCCATACAGGTAACATTTGAATATTTTTAATTCAATATTCAAGAAGGTAACTTTATATATGTGAGACCGCATTTGGTGTTTAATATATTGGGCACAAGAAAATTAGGTTTGAGTTTATGATGCACAAAATAAACATTGATTCTCTCTTTGATCACATCACCAAAACTCCTATTGGTTATGTGATATCTATCATCCAATTTGTCAACGAATGAACCTTATTATACAAATGCCTCGCCAATTTAACCCATTTATTTTAAGGGTTTATACAAATAGGGACTACTCAACGAGATTGTAGAGAACGGGATGTCTTCTCTACCAGATCAAGTTTTGTGTCTCTACTTTGGTTAGGCAAAAATTAAGTCAAATAAGATGTTTAAGATTGTGAGTAGTATCAAATGGGACCACGGTTGCTGTAGTTCTAAGAGAATCATTCAAGTATATCTAATTGATGTAAGAAATGAGGAAATATGTTATCAACGGATGCTTTGAGTCATGTATCTATAGTACCACGGTTGTTGTGTTTGATTAACATTTTCTATGTAAATGCTTTGAGTCATGTATTCTATAGTACCATAATTCTGAATTTTCTTTAGTACTCAGATTTCGGGGGGTGAGTCAGTATTCGTCGCATGCTCTAAGAAATCATGATGTCTTAAATATATATGCATAACTATCTACCCTTTTGGAAAAAAAGTATTGAAAATATTTTCATATCAGTTCTCAAGACATCCAAGTGCAGACATTACAAACAAGTTACCTTCTTACCCTCTGTGCATCTAGGAATTATAAAGAAGTTGCCTTCTTACCCTATGTGCATCCAGTTATTAAGACATCCAGGTATTCTATTTTTTTAATGTTCCATTCTTACCCTGTGTGCATCTTAGTTTGGGTGTTGTTTTTGTGTAATAGATTGGGACAAATATACAGTATCTTTCCATCTATATCATCACCCGAGAAAGCATGATCTTCTGATACGTAATTAAAAGCAAATGTGAATGACATTTATTTGAGAAAGCCTGCTATTAATTGATCTTCTTCTTGCAGGTACCCTTACATCGGTTTACATGGAAAGTATTTCTTCATCGTGTCTGGGATGATAACAATTCTTCACTGACTGCGCGCATGTCACAATAATTAGCTAAGTGAGGCTAAGTGAGGAGAAAAAGGAGTACACCAACAGTGCAGTTGCAGAATGGGTATCCAGAATGTCAGGACAGGGGTTGTCGGGATCCAGAATGTCGGGACAACCAGGATCCAGAATACGGGACATAGATGACATTGGGAATCCACCAACAGTGCAGCTACAGTTGCATTTACTCGGGGCTATTCATTTCCATTAAATCAAACTCTTTATCACCAACTTCAACCTTTCTTTTGTTCACAGGGGAGTTCACTATTCTAGAAAATATGAGAAGGAGAACACTAGATGCATTTTGTGTTATCTGTAATTTGAGTGTACTAGGCTGGAACCTTTGTATTCCTTTGTGTAAAGGTTTACAAAGGGAGTTCCCTGTTTAAATATTAGTATTCCTTTGTATGTAGGTGTACACACTATGTTTATATCAAGGTGCTTATTTTTTATCCAATCTATTTACATTGTTTCATTAATAGGTTGAGTGCAAGTTTGAGGTGCTAAGTTTCAAGCGAAACCTAATTTGAGTAAAGCTCCACAAGAATAAGTAATAGACATCAATTGGTTATATTATTTATAACTATACAATTTGTTATACCGATGGTAATGAAAATAACCTATTTAAGATCTTTCATCCCTTTTCTTTTTGATACAATGATGAAATTACTTACTTTCTACTAAAGTGTTTGACTTCATTTTGAACCTGTAGCCTCGACATCCAAAATGACCTTAAATTTGAGTGTTTGAACTGAGCAAACACAATTTTGTACGTATGTTGTTTTATAGATAAATATTCATGAAATTTACTGGCTCAATCAGCTTTAATGCGATTGCAAGTATTTAAATCCGAACTTATGGTTTTAATCTATACTAAAACATATACCAATTTGTGTTTTTCTTTAAGGTTTTCTCAGGTGGGATTTTTTCATGTCCATTTTATAGATTCGATAAGCTTTACCCACTAATAGAAGTTATATATACAAGGGCAACACCATTAAATAGGATGAATAGTCCTATAAACTGGAAATTCTCCCTAAATGTTTTTTTTTTAATGTGATTTGTGTTATATACAAAAATTTTTATTTAAATTTTACATGACTTAATACTTCGGAAAATTATCATCGTGCCTTCAGGCACGGACATATCCTAGTATATAAAATAAAGTAAAAAACTTATGTATGTCATAAGCTTAAAAGATAATGTCATTTATGAGAAACTTTTGGAATTTATAAATTGATGGTTGAGATTGAATGTAGAGGATTTAAATCTAATGGTTGAGATTCAATTATAAATGGCTCGGATTAAGAATTGAGTTGTGAACACACTTCACATCCACATGGGGACTCACAATCATAGAGTGGGTGACCGTACATCCTAAGATATAGGCTTTCTTCATATCTTCGCTTCAAACCATGTACACAACCCAAGAGACAACTGCGGAGGAAAATATCTTCATTGTTCAAAAAGTTGAAGCCGAAGTTTACATCTTCGTACAGTTTACATATTAACAGTTTACCAAACTCATAAACCAAGTGCAAGATGAAGCTGCCTTCTGCTCCTCACGGTGCCGGTGAGTTTATGCTTTGTTTGTTAAAAATATTCAAATTTTTATTGAAACATAAATGGTGAGTTTATGCTTTGTTTGTTACATTTTCATACAGTTTACATATTGACTATTTTTAAACCCACTTTACATATTGTTAAACCCAGTTTATATATTGACTATTTTTAAACACACTTTATATAAACAGTTTACATCTTCGTACAACTTTGTTTCTAAACCCAGTTACATCTTAAACCCAGAAGTCTGATATTCTATTTATATAGTTTAAAAAATGAAGATTCATTAGTCCTCAATGTGATTCATTTTACATCATGAATCAGTTTACAAAGCTGCCTTCTGCTCCTCACGGTGCCGGAGAGTTTATGCTTTTTTTGTTAAAAATATTCAATTTTTTGTGGAAACATAAATGGTGAGTTTATGCTTTGTTTGTTACATCTTCGTACAGTTTACATATTGAATATTTTTTAACCTAGTTTACATATTGACTATTTTTAAACACAGTTTACATAAACAGTTTACATCTTCGTACAACTTTGTTTCTAAACCCAGTTTACATCTTAAACCCAGAAGTTTGATATGCTATTTATACAGTTTTTTTACTTGATACAAATTTTTTACACGGACAATACTGTTACATCTTGATACATTTTACACGGTCATATTTACATGGACATACTGTTACATCTCGATACAGTTTTTTACACAGACAAGTTCTTCATCTTCACATATTTTTCCATTTTGTTGATTCTTCATTTTCAATGATTTATTGGCTTCATAACAGCGTTGTTGATACAGTTTACAAACTGGTATGAATATCTTGATAGTTTTACATCTTGATACACGGACAAAACTCATAATGCAAGTTGAAGCTGCCTTCTGGGTGTATGAGTTTTACAATACTGTTACACGGATAAAACTCCCAGTTTTTTACTTGATACAAGTTTTTTACACATACTGTTACATCTTGATACAGTTTACATGGGCAATACACGGACATTACACGGACAATCTTCATTTTTATACAGTTTACACGAATAAAACTCATAAACCCAATGTTTTACATGAATGCGGTTGCTGAACTATAGTTTACATCTGAACTATGTTTTTATAGTTTACATGAACTATCGGATGTAAACATTATCAAGCAATTTTTTACACGAACGTGGCTGCTGAACTATAGTTTACATTTGATCTCAGTTTTTATAGTTTACACGAACTATCAGATGTAAACATTATCAAGCAATTTTTTACATGAACGCGAATGCTGAACTGTAGTTTACATGTGAACTCAATTTTTATAGTTTACACGAACTATCAGATGGACTCAGTTTTTATAGTGTAAATATTATCAAGATGTAACAGTATCAGAACTATCAGATGGACTCAGTTTTTATAGTGTAAACATTATCAAGATGTAACATTAGATGTAAACATTATCAAGATGTAACATTATCCAGATGTAACTATATCAGTTTTTTACACGAACTATCAGATGTAAACATTATCAAGATGTGCCCGTGTTCTCATACAGTTTACATCAAGTAACTATATCAGTTTTTTACACGAACTATCAGATGGAAATATTATCAAGATGTGTCCGTGTTCTTATAGAGTTTACATCAAGTGAGTTTTACAATGCTGTTACAATACTCATTAACCCAGTTTTATACACGGACACATCTTGATAATGTTATAAATCCATTTTTATAGTTTACACGTGTAACAGTATCATATGTAAACTGGGTTTATAACATTATCAAGATGTAATGTAAACTGGGTTTATAACATTATCAAGATGTAACATTAGATGTAAACATTATCAAGATGTAACATTAGATGTAACAGTATCAGGATGTAACTATATCAGTTTTTTACACGAACTATCATATGTAAACATTATCAAGATGTGTCCCTGTTGTCATACAGTTTACATCTGATATAGTTTACATCTGAACTCAGTTTTTACAAAACTCATACAGTGCAAAACTCATACAATTTACATCTGAACTCAGTGTTTACAAAACTCAAATCTTCAACTCTCATTACTCAACTCATGGGGACATGTTTCATAAATAGTAGAGTTTTGAAAAATGAATGGGTTTACACTAACTACTGGGCTGGGTTTTTTGTTCATAACATTTTTTTAGCCTTTCCACTTATGAGATATATACGTGGACAAGTGAGTTTTACATCTTGATACTGTTATAAAACTCAAATCTTCATCTTGATACTGTTATGCGGTTCATTTTACATCTTTATCTTCGTTCGGACGTGACTGATATATACAATACAAAACTCAAATCTTCATTTTTTTCGTCAAACATAAATGGTTCGGATGGCTGATACAGTTTACATAAATAGTTGGGACAACTGATATCCGATTCATTTTACATATTGATGCTGTTATAAAACTCAAATCTTCATCTTCGTCCGGACGCGACTGATATATACAATACAAAACTCAAATCTTCATTTTTTTGTCAAACATATATGGTTCGAACGGTTGATACAGTTTACATCTTCATAGAGTTTACAAAACTCATAAACCCGGTGCAAACATAAATGGTTGGGACGAATGATCCATGTTCTCATAAACCCAGTGCAAATAAAAATAGTAGATTCTTACTGAACTCAGTTATTGCTGGGTTACATCTGATGATAACTGGGTCCTCAATGCGATTCTATATATATACATTTTACAAATTAATATGTTTTAAACAAGTAATTAGGTTTTACATTTTATATATTTTAAAATTGGTACCTGTTTAATTAGTATGTTTTAAACAAGTAATTAGGCTTTACTTGATGTAAGAAATTAGCTTTCGGTTCACTTTTAGTAGTTTTCATTTCAAATTTGAGCGTTTGGTTAAGTTTTAGTTGCTGTAAAACAGATTCAGTTTTATTATTTATTAGCGCGTTTGTTTGTGTTTTACTTTTTAATTTTATGGTCATTCTCATTTGTTTTTGGCAGGTTTATACTATTTTGTTTTCGTTTTTGGTTGATATTCCTTCACATGGAGAACATTACTATATACGGCATTGTATGTTATTTTTCATTCTTATGTCCTTCGGTGTTCCTTATAACGTTTTGAACTTATTTATGATTTTTGTTACATTCCTTTCTGATAGGTGGATGACGATGCATCATATGAGGTACAAACCACTTCTCTATATTCCAATTGTATATATTACAATAATACCTTTATCTTTTAACTTACATGGTTGTGTTTACAATCACAGATTGAAAGGTTGCACAATAATAGTATCAATGTTCTTATCCAGGATGAAAATCAACTAAATACTATTCAATCTATCTATGGTAATCACGTTCATCAAATTTACGTGTAAAGTTCTTATCAACATCCTCATTTTTTTTATATATATTTCCTTTTTCATATTTTTAGGGTCGACCAACTAATAGCGACAAACATTACAACCAACGACCAAAGGGACAGAAAAGCATACCACCGACTCACGTAATAATTTCTTCTAATATTTATGTCATGTCTTGAATCATTTTCTATTTCATTTATATTTTTTGGATTTTATATGTTTCCTTTTATTTTCCAGGATAAAGGTAAAGGAAAGGAAAAGGTCTCCTCACAGTCGGTAAGTTTTGCCATATGATAATACGCAAATATTGCGTATTTCATCTCTCGAACCTACGCCTTTTAGCCCCCTCGGAGGCCTTAATCTCTACATTTAAGTCCGTTAACCAGAAAACCTCGATTTATATTGTTAACATGCTATATGAGGTATAATTGGGTTTTTGTAGGTATTTAGGTACTAAGTATGGAGTTCGGACGCATTCCGCTCAAGTTTCGTATGCAATCGCACGTTCAAGGGATATTCGATCAATTCATAGTTTGGGCACCTGGCCCGACATCTGCACGAAAGTTGTATCCCTCCTTGCAAGCTTCGTGTGGCAGTGAATGGTGAGCGATTCGGATCCCTAACGAAGAAGTTATGGCACTTTTGGCGGAAGAGAAAAGCATTGAAACCAAAAGAGGAGAGAAGAGGAAGAAAAGAATGCAATAGGCTGCCTTGGTTCTTCCCTGCTTGATCGATCGTTTGATCGATCCTTCGTAAATTTGCCACGATTTCAATGATCGATCGATCGATCAACCAAAGGGGTCGATCGATCGATCCCCTATTTTTTGCAGATATTTTGCCTTCTTTTATTTCTTCTTTTCTTTTATTCCAACTTACTATATAACCTAATTTTGTTGAAATATCAGAGATACTTAGTTTTAGAATACACTTTAGGTTAGGGTTTGGTTTGGAGAGCTCATCTTCTTCTCTTCTTGGGGTGACATCCATCTGGTTTTGTAAGATTTGACTATTCATAATCATCTCCCTTAATATAGTTTTGTTATTCATTTTTCCTTGCTTTGTAAATTAGTTTCCATGATTTGTAGTTAGTTTAATTGCTTTATTTCTTGGTTTCCTTGTTTAATTAATATAATTTAGTTTAATTAATGTGTTGCCCCTAGATAAATAGGGTCGGGATTTCGTTCCGCCATTTTTGGGCCCCGACCTCCGAAAATTAGGTTTTGTGCAAATTTGCGTTTAATTGAACCCGCGCGTATTAAGTCGGATTATTATGCGTTTAACTTTCTTTGTCATGCAACGTTAGTGTTTAAAGCGATAATCCGAATTTAATCCGCGTGCGACGAATTTTCGGTTAAATGTTTATTCTCACAACTTTGGCTTAAATTCCTTATTGTGTGAAGTTTATGTTTAATTGATAATGCTCGATTAAATAGCTTTCGAGCCAGAATTATGATTAGTAGTTGTTTCGATCCGTATGGTTGGATGATATCCCAATCCTCGCTTTTACATTATTTAGACTTAACTTCTCTATTTTCTTTTATTTACATTTACACATCACCCTTTTACACTTTTATTCCTGAATTAATAAGCAGATTAAAGTCTGTCTAACACTCCCTGTGGATTCGATACCCGACTTACCGCTATACTTGTATCGCAAGTGTAGTCGTAACTTAGGTTTATTTGTATTTAGGCGGTGAAACTAAAACAACGATTAACGTCTTTACACGTGCTACTTTTCACGCTGGAACCACCATATTAATGTTGGAAATCTATTATAAAGTTTACATATTAACATGTTATAGGTTGGATATGCTCTCTATTTTCTTCCTCACTTTTTTTTTTTAATTTTTTGTATAGAATCATATCCCGCGTCGAAAATACAACGGTATTGTTATTCCTGATGTTGTCCAACCTAATGCTATAGCTATTGAGGCACCTATTCGTCACTACATGATTTTTACTTTAGAATTGCTTTTCATAGTTCATGTTGAAATATATTGTAGATTAATAATCGTCATCTTATTAAATATTATCATATTATTTTTGTAGGCAATCTGAATGGGGGAGGAGCCTGCTTATTGCGGACCAATATGTTTCCTATTTCGTATTTTTCACTTTTCAACTCAGACTTTATATATATCTTCAATCCAATGCACCAGTCATATAACTAATATAGTTTAATATATAAGTGAGGAAAATGTTGAATCCAGTCTTATAACTAATATACTTTAATATATAACTCAGACTTTAATATCTTCAATCCAGTGCACCAGTCTTATATATATCTTGAATTAATATTCCTAATTAATAATCTTTATCCTCCACACAGAGAAAACGACAGGAACCTCATGCTGATAATTTCATCTCAAAACGTGTTTTGGCTCAACAAAAATGTCGTTAACGAGAAAATTTAATCTCAACGCATGTTTTGCCTCAAGAACTTCCCACCCTACGCGATCTTGCCCAACGACAAAAACGTGATCGAGAAAGGGAATTCTCATTGAACTTAACCTCAAAAGCACTTCTTGATCAACCACCTACTCCCGCTCTCCAGCGCAATTCAATCGAGGAACTTAACCTCAGAAGCACTGAACATCATCCTAATCTTTCACGGCTTACAAATGTTTTGTCGCAGCAACCTACCCCTCTTTTACCATCCTCTAAACGATCGCTAGCCCAAAGACAATGACGTGATAGAGAAAAAGCATTTGCATTGACAAATCCACTTCATAATCAACCACCTACTACTCCATATGTACATTCACATGTGTCACAATTAATGGAAGATGCATTTGTTAAAGTCTCGTCGCCAGCATCTGGCCAATTTACACATTTTTGAGAACCCCTAATGCTTTTAACTTTCCTCTTCAAACCTGTAGTCCTCTTACCAATAGTTTACCAACTCCACAATCACCTGATTATATTCCCCTCACTATTTCCCCCAGAAAACTTTTTCATGATTTCAATACTATTGAACAGAATGATATTCAAGTAACACACACATCTACTGAGGTCCTACAAGTATCAACTGCAGGGGTTGCTACACCTTCCCCTAATATTCAAACTACTGATACATCGTATGTAAGCAGGATTGCAAGTACGAGTTCAATTCATGCACCTCATGTCGAATTAGGTAGGCATTTTCTTGGGCCCATGGATGCTCCTTGCCCTTATTGTTTAGCTTTACATTGGATGGATGAAATATTATTGACCTCATCAAAGATTCGCCCTCTATTTGGGAAGTGTTGTAGACAAGGACAAGTTCGATTACCACATGTACTTGAACCCCCACCTAAAATTAAACATATGTTCGATGGTAATGATGTTCAATGCAAGTCTTTCCAGAGTCATATTAGAGAGTATAATGCTACAGATGCCTTTACAAGTCGTGGTGTTCAAATGGATGATAAGGTCCTTAGAGGTGGGGTCCATTATCTTTCACCATTCATGGCGAACTATGTCATCGTACTGGATCCTTATTACCGGAATCGAGACACGAGGAAGAAGCTTCATATTCCCAGTTATACATTTATGATCCTAGTTTGGCTCTGAGTGTTAGGGAACGTAGTAATCCACAATTACGAAGTGATGTATTTTAAATAATTCAAGGTTTCTTGGAGGTGAACAATCCGTTTATCCATAAATATCATCAGGCGTTTGCTATTTTGAATGAATCCGATCGATCCGGCCAGAAATTGCCAGCATACCTACATTACAATTCTGTAGCAGATCGTAGAAGGTATAATTTGCCTTCAACCGATGAGATTACTGTTATTTTGCCCGGTGATGTCCATAATTCGTCTATAATGAGATACATTATTGTTCGCCTTCGAGGGGGATCAATTGATGCGAGTTAATGAATGTCACCCAGCTTACCTACCTATACACTACATTCTTTTATACCCTCATGGTCAACATGGTTAGGACCTCAACATGAAGCTATGGGATGTGGCAAACAGTGTTGATCAGGATCATCGACTAACTCAACTCAATTATTATAGTTATCGTTTGTTTTAATATGGCACTGAGTACTCTACAATTTTGAGAGGAGGTAAACTTATGCAGGAGTTCATTGTGGATGCATGGGCTTCAACGGAACAAAATCGTTTGACTTATTTCAGACTTATTTAAAACAAACTTCGGGTAGGATTATACAAAGATCTTACCAATTGTATGTCCGAGGGTGTTGAACCATTACAAATTGGTAGGCGAATGATTTTGCCGTCTTCTTTTACTGGTAGTGCACGAAATATGTTTGAGATTTACCAACATTCAATGGCTATCACTCGGTACAATCAACACCATAATATTTTTCTCATAATGATCGCCAATTATAAATGGCCTGAAGTCAGTAAGGAACTTTTACCGGGTCAAAATGCTCTTAACCGTCCAGATTTGATTGCACGTGTTTTTGAACTAAAGAGAAAAGCACTAATGAAGGATATTAAGGATAAAAATATTTTTGGCAAGAAAGTGGCCCATGTGTTTACAATTGAATTTCAAAAAAGGGGGTTGCCCCACATGAACGCTCTTCTTTTCCTCGATAGTCAAAGCAAGATTAAAACATGAGCCTAAGTAGATAATATTGTCTCTGCTGAGTTTCCATATCCCACTAATGATCATACACTCTTCCAAACTATATTGAGTTGCATGGTATACGTCCCATGTGGCTCCCAGAATTTGAATTCCCCTTGCATGGAGAACGGTATATGCACGAAGAAATACCCTCGAGCATTGGATACCTAATTTATCGTCGTCATAATGGTGGTAAGGAATATACTACTGCTAGTGGAAAAAAGGTATCAAATAAAGATGTTATCCCCTATAATCCATATTTGTCTAGAGTTTTCAATTGTCACATTAATGTCGAGGTTTGTGCTGGGTTATGATGCGTTAAATATATAAATAAGTACATATATAAGGGTCATGATCGCACAACTATGGTCTTGGGAGGTGTTGATGAAATACAATAATATTTGGATGAAGGTACATTGGACTTCCTGAGGCAGCTTGGCGAATTTATGGTAATCACATGCATCAGGAAAAAATGCCTGTTACACGATTAGATTTACATTTACCTGGTATGCATCATGTTGTGTTTGATCCTTCAAATTCATCAGCTATGATTGCTCAAAGAGCAGGGGTCAAATGAGTTCGTTAACCGGGTTTTTTGCTTTTTGTGCATTGAATCCTTCTGCACGAGAGTGTACCTATCAAGAGTTTCCCCAACATTACGCCTGGAGATCTAAAACAAAACTTTGGACTGCACGAAAATCATCTGAGTCTTCTATTGGGCAAATGTACTATGCTAGCTCGAATTCTGGAGAAAGATTTTATTTGCGATTGCTTTTGACCGTTATTAAAGGACCCACATCGTTTGAGTGCTTACACACGGTGAGTTGTGTATTATACGAGACTTTCAAATCAGCGTGCATATTGAGGGGATTGCTTGAAGACGATAATGAGTGGGTTCAATATTTACAGGAAGCATCCATCATGCGCACCTAGGGCTGTGTTTTTTTTCCGAACTTTCCGATTTTTCCGATTTCCGATCCGATTTTTTCCGAATTTGGAATGAAATTTTAGTTTGCCGATTTCTAATTTTTCGATTTCCGATTTTTCCGAAAAAAATCGGATCGGAAATCGGAAATAATTTTGAATTTCCGATTTTCCGATTTTTCCGATCCGATTTTTCCGAAACTATGCCGATCCGATTTTTCCGATTTTTTCCGAATTATTTCTGATTTTTTCGGAATTATTTTTCGATTTTCGATTTTTCCGATTTCTTTTCCGATTTTTTGAAAGTTTCCCATATCCCACATCGGTTGGGAGAGGGAGAGGGCTCCAAAATATGCTCTATAAAAGGAGAGTATCCTCCTAACTTCTACACAAATGAAAAATGAGCCAAATCCTCATGTGTTTACATGTTGGGTTAAGCTATTTTCATTGTTTCTTTAAAATTGAGAATTTCGAGTAATCGAAAATCCATAATTTATTTTTTTGAAATTTTGGAATTTTCGAAATTTCTGGATTTTTAATATATTTTGTGAATTTTCGTTTTTTTCCGATTTTTGTCGATTTTTGCCGATTTTCCGATATTTCCGAATTCGTAATTGTTTTTAATTTTCCGAAAAAATCGGATCGGAAATCGGAATAGTTATTTTATTTCCGAAAAAATCGGAATTTTTTCCGAATAGGCATTTTCCGATCTGATCCGGCCGAAACACAGCCCTATGCGCACCGGATATCAACTTCGACGACTGTTTGGTGTTATACTTACACAATGTTTTCCTTTGCACCCGTAGTTATTATGGAATCAATTTTCCATTCATATATGTGATGATCTAAATCATAAGTTACGCACATTGTTTTCCATCCCAAATCCAACTGACTTCCAAATTGAGGATTATGGTTTGTATCTTTTAAATGAGGTGCTTCAAGAGTCTGGTAAGACATTAAGTGACTTCCCTCCAATGCCTTTGCCAAATTTTAATTGGACGACTACGGGTGGGAACAGATTACTCTCAGAACATCATCAGTTACAATCATTAGCAGAGCAAGGTGACGCACAGTTAGATATTGATTGCCTTAATGAGGGACAACGTACAACTCACTCAAAGATAACATCATCTATTTTCGAGAATAAGGGGACTACATATTTTTTAAATGGAGCTGCTGGCACCGAAAATACATTTTTGTACAATAAAATTGCAACCTTCTGTCGTAGTTTGGGTCATACAGTTATTACAATCGCTTCTTCTGGCATTGCTTCTTTGTCGTTGGTTGGTGGTCGGACTGCACATTCAACATTTTACATACCTTTGGACATTCTTGAAAACTCAAACTGTGGATTTACAAAGCAATCGATACATGCAGAGTTATTTAAATCAGCTAAGCTTATAATATGGGATGAAGTTCCTATGCAACATAGGCATTATGTTGTGGATGTAGATAAGACACTGCAAGATATGTGTGATGTTAAAAATCCATTTGGAGGAATTACAGTAGTTCTTGGTGGTGATTTTCGACAAATCTTACCAGTTATCCCTAAAGGAGTTAGAGAAGAAATTATTTCCGCTTCATTAAGGAGGTCTGTGCTCTGGAGGCATATCAATGTTTTGACCTTACATCTAAACATGTGACTAAACCCATTGGATCCCGAGACAATTCAATTCTCTACGTTCTCGGATCAGGTATCGCTATTTACTATTTTCTATTTTTTAATAATTTTCGTTCCACCTACTACATGCATTTGATATTTTTTTATTTATTTTTGTAGATTGGGTCTAATCCACTTAAAATTGTATCATTGCCTTACTTAATTCAAAAGTGTAATGATGTCCATGATTTAATTGCGAAGGTCTATCCATTGTTGAATGTGGTCAATACTGTTACACCAACCTTCCTCATCGAATGAACAATTCTTTCAGCTCGAAATGACGATGTGACTGCTATAAATAATTTGGCATTGAATATCTTCCCGAGTGATACAAAAACTTATTTTGGTGATGACAAAATGTGTGGCGATGAGTCCGGTAGAGACGTACACAGCTAA
Source organism: Sambucus nigra (assembly GCA_949130495.1). Lineage (NCBI taxonomy): Eukaryota > Viridiplantae > Streptophyta > Magnoliopsida > Dipsacales > Adoxaceae > Sambucus > Sambucus nigra. The sequence continues at coordinate 145,172,755 of OX422222.1, read as the reverse complement.
TACCCAAATGAATTTTTGAATTCTCTCAGTCCTTCTGGTTTACCCCTATTTAAGTTGGAATTAAATGTGGGTTCTCCAATTATGATTTTGAGAAACATTGCTCCAAAGGATGGTCTTTGCAATGGCACCCGATTAGTCATTACAAAATGTGGAGAGCATGTTATCGAGGCCCAAATATTAACTGGTGATAAGTGTGGAAATTTAGTATTCATTTCCAGAGTCTCACTATCTCCTTCATTGGTGGAGATCCCTATAAAAATGACGAGACGCCAATTCCCAATTTGACTGGCATATGCAATGACCATTAACAAATCACGGGGTAAATCTGTAAAATTTGTGGGGATTGACTTGTGCACATCGATTTTTAGTCATGGCCAGTTATATGTAGCATTATCTCGATGCACAAGTGCAAATCACATTACCATTCTTTCTAATGATTGTTCGCTTTCGACAACAAACATTGTGTATCCAGAAGTCCTCCTATAAAGTAAGTAGTGTTATTTTTCATATAAAATACACATATGACCTCTTTATATCATCTTTTCATATTTTTTTTAATTATGGTAAGGCATTAAGAGCGGATAAATACCCGCATGCTGCTTACATGGGTTCTCACAACAAGGTACTTCGTCTTTAAAATATTTCCTATTTTCATTCATTTTTAAAAATTAGTCTTAACTATAAATATTTCTTATAGGTGGTCGTAAATTGTGCCAATCTTCATATGAAGTACGTCGAGCTAGATACGCGGACATTTCATAGAGTTATTACGAGGATGTTTACTACGAATTTATGATTGGCTATCAAAAGGATAAGTTTTTGGGGTGTCGACCTTTTCGACTTTTTGTAAAGCTTAGGATTAGAGTTACTACACGCTGTTGGATGATTGCTAAGGTTTTTTTGTATAGTCTGTCTCAAATTATTTTTTTTGTATAGTCTGGTAAGGCTATTTTTGTTGTTGATGTGTTTTTTATACGTTAAATTAGGTAGACCATTATTTTGTTGTTATTATGTTAGTTTTCCCCAAATATTATCGTGATTTTTTTTAAAGAAGTTCGTTTAGTTCAAGCATTTGTTTCATGAATTTGGACATTTCGAATATTGTATGATTGGTTGTTGCCCTTAACAAAGGTGGACAGTCCAATACAAAGGAGACTATGGCTTTTTTTTTAGAATTCCCACTTTGTTAATTCGAGTGATGAATTTAAACTATCTGAACGTTGTTGGACTATTTGTTATTTGTTAAGCAGGGTGGTTAGTCATATAAACAAATTAGATTATGACCAATTTTTTTGAAATTGCATTTTATTTTCTTAGCAAACGATTTTTTTGCCTTTTTACTATTATCAGCGTGCATTCAGGCACGGGAATAACCTAGTATATATATATATATATATATATATATATATATATATATATATACAAAAATCGTTAAAATATTTTTCAACTGGGAAAAACTATTAAAATATTTTTTAAACAATTAAAAAATCGTTAAAACCATTACATTTTTGTTTTGTTTTTAAAAACAGTTTTTGTATAGAGAAAACAGATTTTTTTTAATAAAAATGTTTAAAAGTTGTTTTGACTATTTTAAAAGTTGTTTTGATTATTTTAAAAGTTATTTTTTAAATAAAAACTATTTTTATACGTTTTATTAAAAAAATCTGTTTTGTCTATAAAAAGAACTGATTTTTTTATAAAAAGATATTTTCATCGGAAAACTATTTTTATATAAAAAAAATTATTTTTATTGCAAACAACTTTACATTTTTAGACTTTTTTTTACTAAAATTAAATTTGTGCAATTAAAAAAAACTACACTTTGTTTATTAGTTTAACAAACAGTCTTTCATTTTTATAAAATGGTTAACCCGATATAAAAAATAGATTCTTCTATAAAGAAAAAATAATTTTTGATAAAAAAAAACTTTTTTTTCCAAAGAAACTAGTTTTTAAAACTAAAAAAAGTGTAACGGTTTTAAATTTTTTTTAATTGTTTAAAAGATATTTTAATAGTTTTTCTCAATATTTATTTATTTTTTTTGGACTTTTTTTGATTTTTTTTAAATGGGGACTTTTGCAAAACCGGTCAAAAAAGTGGGGGAAAACACAAAATGTAAATAGTACTAACGCTTTGGATGAAAAGTTAACAGAATGGGAGTTCATTACAAATTTTTAAAAAAGTGGGGGTGTATTGCAACACTGGTCACAAAAGTGGGGGGAAACTCAAAATAAACCTATTTTTAACTAACTTGCAGGTTTTTTAAAAATTATTTTTTGCGTAATTAAAAATTCAACTCAATTTAAATTTGTTATATTTGATGAAATATTTTTAAAAATGTTTTGAACTCTAAACAATTTCGTGCATTTCAAACATTTCAAACTTCGACTCAATTTGAGCTCTAAATAATTTCGTGCATTTTCTGCATTTCAATTATGCCACTATATACACACACACAAACACATACACATACATTGAAATAAATACACATCCAAAGATACATACACACATGCTGAAACACATAAACACACACACACACACACAGAGAAAGAGATGTACCCATGTACGTAGGTTGCCGATGGAGAGAGAGAGAAAGAAAGAGAGGGCTTGCTGGAGGTTGCCGGTGGAGAGAGGTTGAGATCACTGGTGGAGAAATAGAGAGATATTGAGATCACCAGTTGAGAGAGAAATAGAGGTTGAGGAAAAGTAATGAGAGAAATGTAATCTATGGGTGAATTTGAGACCAATTTATAGATTTAAAATGATCATGGTTCAAAACCATGACCCATACTATAACCAATGGAACACAGAAACTTGGTCACGATTCTAGATTTTGACCAACTAAAGGTGACCATTTTGAACTAGGGCTGGGGGTCACGGTTCAAAACCATAACCATAATTCACTGGTGTAGGTCACGGGTGGATCACGGTCCAAAATCATGACCATCATAGTGGAAATTTTAACAGAAAATTTGGCGCCTAAAGGGTCATGAATTAATCATGGTTTCGATCCCACTATACCAAAATGGTCAAATTGGCACCCTTTAACCAGCCAGCCTTATCACGGTCAATGACCGTGACAAAAAAACACGCATTTTTTTATCACGATCATTGACCGTGACAAGGATGCGACAAAGATTTGTCACGATCATTGACTGTGACAAGGCCATGACATTTACTGTTGTCACGGTCTGTCACGGTCAATGACCGTGACAAACCTTATAAATTTATCACGGTCAACGACCGTGACATGTTCGTGATAATTCTGTCAGTAAAAAAACCCTTCCCTCTTCTTTTTTTCCACCGATTTCTATTCCCTCCATTTCTCTCTCTCTCTAAGTGATTGCACTCTCTCTTTCTACGATTTTGGTACGTTTTCTCTCTCTATTTCTCTTCCATTTGTATATATGTGCGTGTGTATATATGTGTGTGTAAATGTGCGTGCGTGTGTGTGGTTAATCGAGGGGGCAGGGCTGGGGGGTGGGGAGGGGGTGTATATATGCATGTGTGTATGTGTGTATATGCATGTGTGTGTGTATATGTGCGTGTGTGTGTGTGTGTGTGTGGTGGGCAGTGACAGTGGGGGGAGGGGACAGGGCTGGGGGGTGGGGGTGGGCAGGGGGTGGGGCTATGTGTGTGTGTATATATGTGCGTGTGTGTGTGTGGTGGGGGGGGAAGGGGGTGGGGCAAGGGAAATGGGGCAGGGGTGGTGCTTATTAATTTTTTTTAAACAAATTTTGATTGGTTATTAGATATTGTCCCTCATATGCAAGTAGTGCCCCTTGTAAAAGAATTCATTGATTAAATATTGATTGGTTACTAATTTGTTTAGTAAATTAATAATTAGTGCCCCTTTCATATGCAAGTAGGATTGCCCCTCATTATAAATTAGTAAATTAATAATTGTATTATTTAATTATTTATTTAATTGATGAAATAAATTAATTGAGTAGATGAATTAGAAGGAGTACGGGATACACATTTGTTGTTGCTATTGCGATTGGATTATAGTGGATCGATGTTCGATTGGCTATATTAGAAGTGGCGTGACCACTGGATTATTGTCCATATGGGGGTGGGATGTTTCAACTTTTTTTTAAATGTACTTTGTATCACGAACAATATATATATAGTATGATAATTAAATGAAACATACTTAAAATTACATGTAGTGCGCATGGATACTAGCCTTCTAGTTCTTATGCGTACGCATTCAATAGCCCTTAGACCCGTTCGAGATTCATTACCCCTGTAATGAGATCTCTCGAATTGTCCCGTTTGGACAGTTTGGGACTGCATAATTTTTGTATAATAATATTCTCAGTGGCTTAAAGTTGTTACTTTTGGAGGAAGTTCTGCAGTCGTATCCTAATATTCTCTGGGTACATAATAGATCGACAAGTGTGAGTCTTATTTCAATTGATCAATTGAAATAACACTCACACTTGCCAATCTACGTCATGTACTTGGAGAACTATGGGGATATGCTGTCGAATTTTTCTCAAATGATAACAACGTGCATGAGCTGTTAAGTATGTTACAGAAATATGCAGGCTTGAATGGGATAGAACCACTCACCCTTTAAAGGAGATAGGGGAAATAGGGATTTCTATTATAAATTGAATTTGAATTTAAAATTTAAAAATCGAATATAAATAAGACATAATTAAATGAAACATACTATAAATCTTAATTTTGTTTATACTAATCCAGGAATATACGCTTCTTACCTTTAATAGGTGATTAGTTGTAGTAGCTGTGATGGGATATCCTAAATATAAAAGGGTCGATGGGTGAGACAAATAGAATGGGGGATGTGTTTCGCAGAGGTGCTAATGAATTTCTGAAATAGGCAAAGATATGACATAATGATGAAGAGTTTCCATGTCCGTATGCTAGGTGTAAAAATGGTAAGGTGTTTGAGTGGAAAGTAGTTGAACTAGATTTGTTAATGTGGGGTATGCAAGATAATTATCGATTTTGGAGTTTTTAGAAAAGAAGAGTTTACGCTGAAAGTTATGTTGATGTGGGCAATTCATGATTTTCCAGATTATGGGACATTATCCAGTTGTGTAGTACATGGTTATTTGGGGTGTCCTGTTTGTGGAAAGGAGACTGAATCTCTTCGTCTCTCCGCTAGCTCAAAAAATGTATACCGTTGCCATAGGAGGTTTTTACCCCCTGGCTCATAGTTTCAGATTTGAGAAAGGTTCCAATTTTTTATTGGGCGGGGTTGCACATAGGCTACCACCGAGAAAACTTTCAGGTTCAGAAATTGAAAGTAAATCTTCTGATTGTGGCCCTAATATGCCAGGTAAGAATCCCAAATTTAAGAATGTCAAGCATAAGAAAACCCCAACTAGGAATGAAACTGAGACAAGAAAGGCATGGTCTAGGAGGTCAATTTTATTTTCTTGCCTTATTGGAAGAATAACTCGGTGAGCCATGTATTGGATGTGATTCATGCAGAGAAGAACCTCGTTAAACATATTATGGGCACTTGCCTTAGGGGGAGTCATTCGAAGGATGGAGAAAATGCACGAAAAAATCTAAAATCGTTGAAACTTAAGCCACAACTATGGTTGAAAGAAGATAGTAGGGGAAGGACAATAATTCCCCCTGGTGCGTTTACTTTGACGAGTGGGGAAAGGAATGTGCTTTTAGACAAAATATATAATTTGAAGGGTCCATATAATTTTTCGTCCAACTTGAAAAGGATTGTGAATTATGCTACTCATGATTTACATAAGTATAAGTCCCACGATTGGGATGTGATCATGCAATTGGTTCCTCTATTGTTTAAGCACTGTTTCTCTAGGCACAAGGACTTGCGGAGGGCTGTTATGCAAATTAGTGTTACCTTCTTATTTTTGTGTGAGAAGGTAGCCAATCGAGAACACATAGTGGCCGCAAAATTGGCAGTGACTGAAGCGATTTGTGTGTTGGGGAAGTACTTCCCCCCAGCATTCTTTGACAGAAGTGTTCACTTGTTGGTACACCTATGTGACGAGGCACTTATTTCCGGTCCATTTAGATATCGGTGGATGTATCCATTTGAAAGATTAATGAAAGTTTTTAAATATTACGTCAAGAATACGCGATACATTGTAGGATTAATTGCAGAGGAATACATCACCATGAAGTCATCAATCTATACTCAAGAATATATGCCTGACTCGACCAGCGTTGATGACATTGATGAGTTCGTACATGATGGTGGTCATGTGATGGGAAAATGAGTGAAATTAATGAGTTTGCAACATGAACACGTAGCTCGTTATCTATTTGACACACATGAAGATGTCAAAGAATGGAAAAAGTAAGTTGAAATTATTTTAAGTTTTAGATTATTTTAGATAATTTTATACATGATTAATTTTGTAATATGCAAAAAATATGAAGCTTATTCCCAGTTGTCGCATCCACGATTGTAAGTAATCCGACTGTTTACTTTTTGTTGATTACGATATAATTTTTTTATTTACTTATTTAACTAATCATGTGCTTTTTATCGTTTCAGGCAAAGCTTAAGGAAGTGCACGAGTCGTAGTCTGATGCCGACAAGGAATCTTTGTCCATAGACGCATCAGCCAAGTGCTTGGCGTTGATCACAAGGGGAAGACAAGGGGGTGAGCTCGAGGCTGGCCAAATCTAGGATCATCGGATTAGAGATGAGTAACACCATTTTGGCTCGAATGGTGGACTCACATGACGAGAAGTTATCCCGTTTGGAGGCGACGGTCCAAGATATGTTCTCATTCATGAAGAGTTCATTGGGCGAAAAGCATAAGGGGAAAGGGAAGGATAAGGTGGTGGAGGAGGAGGTGCAGGAGGATGAGGATGTGGACGTCGTTGCTTCATCGCCGATACATGCGGACTCTGATGATCCAGTCCCCTATTTGGCTCCCCTTTGATCAATCTATAATGACAGTTGGTTGGCCGAGCGTGTTTATACATGATATATTTGATGGCAAGCGAATAGGGAGGGGATTGAGGGACCTGAATACCGTCCAAGGTATGGTAGTTCATGGACGTGCGCTTCAAGACATCGAGGCCAAGGTGCTCGTCATGCATATGATAACTGGGAAGGAGAACTCCCCATTGTGGTTGCGTGAACAATGTGGCATGATGCAAATTCAAGGGTGTGTCAATTCATATATCGTGTGGCCTATCCACCACCTCAAACCTATCCCAGACATGTAGTGACATTATTTGAATTGTTTTGGATTGTTTTAAGTTGTTAAATTTTAATTGTTTTAAGTTGTTACTTTTGAATTATATTTCGATTATATCATGATGCATATTATTTTTAATGTATATTTGCATTATCTCTATTTTATTTGGATATATGATGTTTGAACAGGTACAACGTTGCTATAATAGGTACATATATACTGTTGGGGAGTGGCAGTGGCCATACTGCCTGTTGATGTAAAACTAGATTTGATCTAATTATTTAATCACAAAATCTGTTGATGTAAAAAAATAGATTTGATCTAATTATTTAATCACAGATAAAAATAAAAGAAATGAGACAAGAGATTTTTAAAGTGGTTCAGCCTTACGAAAATGACGTACATCCACTGTTTGTATTGCCGATATTTTTCTTAATCTTGATGATGATTACCAGAGATCGATTCCCCTTTATGGGGGTGTTATAATGTATTTATAGCCTTGGGGATATCATTATGAATAGACAAGATGCCGTTGTTTAATAGATATATACATATGTACAATAAGAATGTTTGTTAAATCGAATGTTCATTGAATGCGCAATTGTCGCTTGATCTTCCTGTCCAGATGCTCTGCACGCTGAGTAGCTCGATAGGCCATGTATCTTGGCACGCCTTGTAGCTCGATGAGCATATTTATTTGACATGTAAGATGCTACGTGTCTTTATATAATTGGTCCACGTCAGCTGCCTAATTTTCGTATCAACAGAAGCTCCCAATGTTTCACAGTTGAGTTTTGATATGAGAGTGTGGAATATTTTACTCGAAAGTTGCTCGAGCACCTTTGTACGTCTTGGTTACTTACAGATCTTCAACAAATAGGATTTTTACCTCTAGTCCCGTCATTTGAGCGCGAAATGTCAAATTTGTAAATATTTTGAATCTGCTCCAGACGCTTGGGTATTTGCGCCTTTTTCATCATTTAACCGCCGGAAACGCAATCGTCTTTTCTAGTAATCATTTCTTTTCCTATTTCCCGATGCAAGGAATTTAAAAGCGATAGGAAAAGAATCGTCATCTACTTTTTTACCTCCAGATTTCTAAACTCTGTGTTTTCTCACTCTGTTTTTATACTATAGTTCTTTCCATCGTCCGCCTTAGAAGATTTCTTAATTTTCTGTAAGAATTTATTCCTTCTTCTTTCTTTGCTTTAGTCATCATGGTTTATCTTGTCGAATCTTTGGATAAATTTCGAGCCGATTTTGCAATTCCCTCCTGGGTTATTTTAGAAAAACCTCCTTCTCCATCTGATTTATTTTCTCGTGCTGAGGGGCACTGGTTTCCCTCACTTTTCATAGTTGAATGTGGCTTTTATTTTCCGCCTAATCCCTTGTGTCTGGAGTTTTGCCAATATTTCGATATTGTTCTTGTAAGGGTAGCTCCAAATATATGGAGGGTAGTTAATGGCGTGCATAGGTTAAACCAAATTCATGGGACTCACTTAGGGATCCATGAGATTATGTTTTGTTATAAATGGGTTACTAGTGATACCACATATTATTAAAAAACTAGATCTTCCAATAGAGCTTTAGTGGTCAATCTTCCCGATGCCAATAGGGACTATTTTGACCATGGGGTCGTGCTGAAAAATTAGCAACACCCCCACTAAATGGAAATGGTGTGTATCAAGATCCCATATGTCCACTTTATGGCAATGGGATAGGTTGTTTTTACTTTTCTCAATTTAGCTCTATTTACGTTTGATAAAATGCGTCACTAATATTTATTTCACTTTTTGCAGTTGATAACAAAAGAAAGCCCCCAAAAGAGAGCGACATCAATATAAAAGATTTGAAACTTATCTGGAGTTTACACCAATCAATTGGTGGGGAGCACATCAGAGCTGCTTCTTATTTGTTGAAATACAAAAACACCACCTCTTCTTTCATTGCTCGTCCTCTTGGTCCTCCTGTGATAATTGATCTTGATCAAATTCCATCATCTCGAGCCAGCAGAGAAGAATCTTCCTCTGATTTGGGTACATCTATTGTTGATTTGACGATGAGGAAGAGGAGAATGCTTGAATTCTTCGCTAAGGATGCTCCTGGCACTAATGGGGCAAAGAAGAGCAATTGGGATGTCCCAGCTGAAGGGACAAAGAAAATGGATAGTACCTCATCCAAAGAAATAATTTCACCTGTCAAGGAGGTCGACAGGAAACCCCTTGCAATCCCAAAAGAGGCAGCACCTTTGATTGAAGGTGTTGCTATTGCACGAGAAGAGGCAGTATCTTTGATTGAAGATGCTCCTTTAAGGAGATTGAGGAGAGGTCTTGCAGAAAGGCCTATAAAAACTGCTGCTCGACCTTATAATATAGGGGGTCCTTCCTCGGGAACTAGCGTTCCAGATTCTATTACCCCGAGCTCGGCCAGGAGTTTGATCAAGTCTTGGACCATTTCGAAGTATCGAGCTGCCGGGGGTTCCTTATCACAGGAGAAGGTCATTGATTTAGCGGCCCAATATATCACGTCAGTAAGTATCATAATTCCTAGCACGTCTTTTCCATATGCTATATTCACATTATAATTTTAGCTTTTTTTTTCAGTTCATGACGTGCTTTAATAGTATCCTGGAGAGAGATGAGGCTATCAAGGCTTCAACCTCATCCAGCGGGATTGAAGAAGCTTTTACTGGGTTATCTCAATCCTTGAAGGACTCTCGAAAAAAATACGATGAAGATAATGTTGCCTGGGAGAAGAAGCTTCTATCTGCAGAGTCATCTCGTGACCAAGCCATAAATTCCTCCAAGGAGTTGGAGGAAAAATTGAAGGTCGTCGTTTCTAGCAAGAAAAAAACTGATAGCAAGCTTGAAGAGGCTGAACGGCATAAGAAAGACCTTGGGGAGAAGGTGAGGCTTATCGAGGAACGTGCTTCTTCGGAGAAGACGAAGAGAAAGGTTGCGGTGAAGAAATCGTTCAGCTCTGGTTGGGATAAGGGATGTAACATATCCTTAACCTCTATTACTTACCATATGGAGTACGCAAGTCTGAAGTACTTCAGGGACGAATGGGTCGCAGCATTAAAAGAGTTGAGTGTTGCGGATGATTCTGAGTTGTTTCAGATACACACTCATGGCCCTTCTCCTACTATTGAGGAAGAAGAAGAAGATAAAGCTGCATCTGATGAGTCTTCCTTGATAATAGTAGAACAAGTCCTTGTTGATACTGCTCCTCAACCCTCCGAGCAAGTTCGTCAAGCATCTGCTTCTACCGAGCAACACCAAATGCCTCCCGAGCAACCAACTCCTTCATCCAAACCTATTGATAAGGAGAAGGTGTAGCGTTGCTCGGCTCTTTATTTATGTTATTCTTCTTCTTTTTCCTTTCTTTATTGTAACTTTGGTTGTACTTTCTCCTCTTATGATCAATAAAATGAGTTGTTGTCTATCTGAATCTCTCCTTGATTTGCTCTTATCTTTATCATTATTGATTTGTTTTTATTTATCCTTGCTAGTTAATTTCCAAGATGGAACTTTTATCAGCTCATAACACAGAGTTAATGAAAAAATATAATGATTATTTCAAAGCGGGTCATGCAAATTTTACTGAGGCCCAAGTAATTAATATCCTTGGATTCGATGATTCCGAGTAAGCAGTTGACGCATACCAATACTTGAAGTATTTCCTTGATCGTGCGGTAGCCAATAATGTGGCTTAGTACGCAATAATAGAAGACCTTCAAGGGATGATCGAGGAACTCCAACTTCAGCACAAAGAAACCACCGCACTCTTGCACGAAGGTTATGAGAAAAAATACCAACAATTGAGTGCTGATAGGGGCTATGACAAGTACATTTCGGTCCATGAGTAAAAATAAAGTGTCCTAAAACTTGAGATTGAATAGCATAGGAATATTGCCAAGCTGCTAGAGCAAGAGAATATTGCATTGCAAGCGAAAGTGCAGCAACTCAGATATGCCGCCTCCTCTTTTTCGGGAGCCTTGTTCCCAGTTAATGATGAAGGGTTTTCCTTTTTAGAAACTGAAAATACTGCCTTAAGAGAAGAGTTGGAGACTTTAAAATGAACCGGACCTACCACGTCTGCTCGTAGCAGAGCAAAGCCTTCTACCCGTGGCCGAGTAAGGGCTGGTCGAGTTAATATTGAAGAGCCGAGGACCCAATTAGATTTAGAAAATCAAGACGTTCAATTGAAGTAAAAAAATCAATCCCTGGCAAAAATGTCTAGAAAAATTCAGAGTCTTACCGACCAACTCTCCAACTAGAGCTCTGCACTGGAAAGTAAAGACATTTTGGTGAAGAAACTTCACGAGCATCTTGAGAGATTGACTTATCAATTTCACAAACAGCCTAGAGAATTTTGTATGGAAGGATTCAATGAAGCCCTATGTCATCTCGATGCTCGACTGCAATAATCCAATAACGAAGGATACAAACAGGGGTGGTTGAATGCCTTATGCGTAATGAGAGTTGATCGAGGACTATCCTTGTGGGATTGGTGTGGGCCTGGGCTACTCGAGTTGCCTATTCCTCCCTTTAAACTCGATGTCAGTTGGATTCCAACTCGTGCCATTCCTCGGTGTTTGATCTCCAGGTATCTTGGTGATTACCATCTTCATTCAGATTTTGAGATATCTTATCATGAACATTTTCTTGATCGACCATGCCCGAGCAATATCAGAATGCTGTAAGACATATATTTTATCAATTACCCCTATTCATTAGATGATCCTCCATCCGGGATGGAACCTGTGTCAAAATCAGAAAGAAAGAAACCCATAGAATAGGCAATTTGTACTTAATGAATCAGAAATTCACATTTATGTAATCTGTTTGTGTTTAATGACGAACAATTGGTCTTTGTGCAATTTTATTTCTTTGGAAATACTTTGTTATTTGCTGATGAATGTATGTATGTGTATATATATATATATATATATATATATATATATATATATATATATATATATATATATGTAGAGAGAGAGAGAGAGAGAGAGAGAGAGAGAGGGACAATTTGTCCTGTTTTGCCTAGATAGTGGAGCATGCCCCACGTCTGCCTAGTTGTAGTGACTTGTCACCCAGTAGTGCCTAAGCAATGGAATAATTTTCATCCCATGTTCCTGCTTAGTTGTAATAATCGCGTCAGGATTACCTTGGTGCCTAGACAGTGGATTCCCCGTGAGGTCACCCATCTTCTTGTCTAGTTTGGGATGTCCCTTGAGATCATCCTTGATCAAATAGTCTTTGCCTTGTATGATTGTTATGCCAACATTTTTGGTCAAATTTATTGTGCCGACCAACCGAAGTTGGTGGTGATTGTTGAATGCCGACTAACCTTAGCTGGTGGTTGCTGTTGCCGACCAATCAGAGTTAGTGTAGCATGTAATTAAAGTAGGTGTAGTGTATAGCACTAATACTCCGACAAAAATTAAATAAAAAAGGAATATGGAAAACCAACAATTTTATTCATACCCGATGACGCTTGTTGCTCGTTGTTCGTCCCTTCTGATGAATCTGCTAATGTTAGTTAATCGGGTACTTTCTTTGATGATCCCATAAAATCCACGGGTTATTCTGCATTAGGCTCTTGCTGGTTGGGGGTATCTGGGTAAGTGAATTAGGCAATGAAATCGGCTATCGCCTACCCTTTGAGTGAGGACCTTCACTCATAAATAATATCATATTCGCCCAGTTCAACCACCCAATACATCAGTCTTCTGGATTTTTCTGGCTTGTGCAAGGCCTGTCAGAGTGGCATATCAGTGTACACCACTATGGTATGGGCCTAGAAATAAGGTTTCATCCTCCTACTCGCCTCTATTAGAGATAATGCTAGCTTTTCTAGCCTTGGATATCTAATTTCTGCTCCTCGGAATGCTTTGCTGGTGTAGTACACCGGTTTTTGCACTCCATCCTTATCAACGCTGAATTGACAGTGCTTTTCGAGACAACCAGGTATAAGTACAATCTTTCTCCCATCATCGGCCTGCACAATAGTGGAGGTGTCCCCAAATACTTCTTTAATTCTTGAAATGCTTGCTCGCACTCATCATTCCACTCAAAAGTCATTCTGAGGGTCTTGAAGAATGGGAGACATCTGTCCGTTTCTCTCGATACAAGCCTATTAAGAGCTGCAACACGGCCTGTGAGGCTTTGCACTTCCTTCTTCATAGTTGGAGATCATAATTCTAGCAAAGCTTTGATCCTTTCTAGATTTGCCTCGATACCTCGCTGATTCACGATATACCCGAGGAACATGCCTTCTCGTACACCGAATATGTATTTTTTCGGGTTCAGCTTCATCTGATATTTTTCCAACTGATAAAAGGTTTAGCCGAGGTCAGCTAGATGGTCGGCGACTTTCTTGCTCTTAGTTAGCATATCGTCGACGTACAGCTCCATGTTTTTGCCGATTTACTCTGCGAAAACTTTATTCATTAACCTCTGGTATGTAGCACCTGTATTTTTAAGTCCGAAAGGCATAACGTTGTAATAGTATGTTCCCCTTGGGGTAATAAAAGAGGTGCTCTCCCTGTCCTCCGGTTTCCCCTAATCTGGCTGTAGCCGGAATAAGCGTCCATGAAGCTCAATAATTCATGCCCCGAGGTAGCATCCACCAACTGATCGATCCGAAACAAGGGAAAATGATCTTTTGGGCAAGCTTTATTGAGATCTGTGAAATCTACACACATCCTCTATTTTTTATTCTTCTTCTTCACCATCATAACATTGGCTAGCCAATCAGGGTACTTGACATCTTCAATGAAAGAGGCCTTTTGTAGGTTCTCGACTTCTTCCTAGATTACCTTGTTTTTCTCTTGGGTAAATACCCTTCTTTGCTACTTCACTGGCTTGACCTCCTTATTAACATTGAGCTCGTGGAACAGGAAGGTCGGGTCTATCCCTGGCATGTCTTCATGACTCCATGCGAAAGCTTGCTTTCTGTGCCATAAAACACTACACCAAATCTGCCCATTTGTCAAGGTCATTGACCTTGACAAATTCACCTTGTCAAGGTCAATGACCGTGACATTTCGAGGCGAGACAACTTTTTTTGTCACGGTCGTGTCACGGTCATTGACCTTGATAAAAAACTCGCGTTTTGTGTCACGGTCGTGTCAAGGTCAATGACCTTGACACGTTTGCACGGTTTATAACCGTGACAAAGCCGTGACCCTTTTTAAAAAAAATTGTCACGGTCATTGACCGTGACAAGCCCGTGACAAATGTTGTCACGGACTTGTCACGGTCAATGACCGTGATAATTCCGGGCAGAATTTAAAAAAAATCTGCTGGGCAGTATGGCCACTGCCACTGCCCAGCAGTATATTTGTACCTGTTATAGCAACGCTGTACCTGTTCCAAACATCATATATCCAACACAAACTAAATATAATGCAAATATATATTCATGACAGTATAATCCAAATCTTCAAAGTAAAAATAATATACATGACGATATAATCCAAATATAATTAAAATGGACAAACTTAAAAATAATGTTACTACATGTCTTGGGTAAATGTGAGGAGGTGAGTAGGCCACACGACATACGAATTGACGCACCCACTAATATACGTCGTGCCGCATTGTTCGCGCAACCACAATAGGGAGTTCTCCTTCCCGGGTATGACATGCGTGACGAGCACCCTGGACTCCATCTGTTGAAGCACACGTCCATGGACTATTCCACCCTCGACGATATTCGGGTCCCTCAACCCCCGCCCTATCCGCTGGCCATCAAATATGTCCAATATGAACACGCTCGGCCAACCAATTGTCGATAATGGTCTGTTGGAGGGCGTCAAATAGGGAAGTGGATCATCGAAGTACGAACGTGTCGGTGATGAAGCAGCGAGGTCCACATCCTCGTCATCCTGCGCCTCGTCCTCCCGCACCTCCTCGTCCTCCCGCACCTCCTCCTCCACCGCCTTCTCCTTCCCTTTCCCTTTCCCTTTCTCTTTACGGTCTCCACCCAACGTACACTTCATGAATGCGTACATATCTTGGACCGTCGCCTCCAAACGGGACAGCTTCGCGTCGTGTGAATCCACCGTTCGAGCCAACTCGGTGTCGCTCGTCTCCAATCCGATGATCCTAGATTTGGCCACCCGCGAGCTCACTCCCCTTGTCCTCCCCTTGCGATCAGAGCCAAGCACTTGGCTGAGTGTGTCTGTGGACAAAGATGCCTTGTCGGCATCAGACTGCGACTCATGCACTTCCTTAAGCTTTGCCTGAAACGACAAAAAGCACATGATTAGTAAAATAAGTAAACTAAAAAATTATAACGTAATTAACAATAATTAAACTGTCGGATTACTTACAATCGTGGTCGCGACGCTCGGGGACACCTCCTTGTCCTTCCCCTTCTTCGTCCGAAGAGCCACATAAGTATCGAGCCTATGTGGCATACCCCCTGGCCCACTCCCTACCCCCTGAAATAAAATAAAGTAAAGTAAAATTAGTATCGGCCCCGCAAAGTAAAATAATATCCAATAATATATTTCTGTAGTTATAGATAAATTAAATATTACCTTCATCCTATGCTCCACCTCAGCGTAAGAGGTCCGGCCGGAGTAGTGCACGTCCGTCTTTTTAGCCCGATTTTCCCTCCCCGATTGGCGAGATGCCAATTGTCGATCCTCGATCTCATTGTCAATGAACTTTTGCCATTATGATAATGAGATCGGCTCCTTGGGCGGGACGGATCCGCGCCATTGTAAAATGGACTCTCGTGTTTTTACAAAGTACCGTGTCCGCATATTTTTTTTCCACGTCTTGTGTTGCTCCCTCAACTGCTCCAAGACGGAATCGCGTAGCTTTGGATCCAAGTTGAATTGTTCATGTCCAACAAATACAATGTTAGTTGCGAATAAATATAAATATAAATATAAATATAAATATAAATATAAATATAAATATAAATATAAATATAAATATAAATTGAAATTGAAATATTCATATAAATATTACCTGTAGTGCCGCCCAAACACCTAACTTGAGCTCATATGGCACCTCCTTCCAACTCATAAACCCCAGGCCGATGACCGTCTTTAGCAGCTCGAGGGATCTCGCTAAAAGCTCCGACTTGTTTTCGACGGTAATCCCAAATTTTCCATATTTGGGGAGCCTAGGGGTGGAGGAGCCCTCGTCGCCTCCGCTACCACCGAACCCAGACGACGACATCATCATAAACAGCATCATCATCTTCGCCCTAACATCTGAAGGAGACATTTTTGCTGTAAAAAAAATGTTATTAGTACAGATAAAAAAAATGTTATTAGTACAGATAAATTTTTTTTAATATTATGTTTTTTCCAAATATTTAAAGAGTTATTAAATGGGTGCCCCACCCCTGCCCCCTCCCCCCGCCACACACACACGCACACACACACACACACACCCCACCCCTACCCACCCGGCAAGTTAATTAGAATATTTGTAGGACTGAAATTGATTTAGATTATGCCTATCTATGTAACTCTAAAACCTAATTGTGATTAAAATCTGATTTATATGGATTAATTCTATTACATTTATAATTTAACTAATAGAGTTGAATTTTAATATTAGTCCTTTGGTTTATTTAACTAACTTTGGTTTGGTTTATTTCTAGTTGAATCTGAGTTATAATTTTTAGATTATGTATAGGAATTGAATTTTAATATTAATCCTTCATAAATCCCTTGAATACATGCATAATTTTGTAGAGATTGAAATTAAATTGCTTGAGATTGAATTTCTATGTTTCGGGGTCATTATTTGAAAATACTTAATTACCCTTTGAAAACCTTTCATAACACACCTATGTATTAAATATGGGTTAGACCTCTTAGCTTGCTCAACCACCCATTTACACACTTACTTTACCTTTTATTTACATTATGGATATTAATCAATTCACACGTTTTTTGTCCACTTCAACCTTTACTGAAACATTTATTAATTCATTCAAGTTAGGTAAAACCACGCAAGTATCTAATACAAATATTATCATTCAACAAATTAAGTCCCATAATTTTTGCACATATCACAACCCGTAATCTTTTAACATTCAACGATACCAATTACTAAACAATTCTACTATCTACGATAAATACCAATATTTTTCAACACTGTATCCCCCAATAGTAATAATGAATTAACATATAATTTTCAACTCCAACAACATATGCTTCAACTTAACCCAATCTTCCCAATAATACCAACTAATCAACACCCAACATCCAAATCCAACAACATAGGTCTAGAACCAAAGTTTGTACATAATAATTTATAGTCTCCAAGAAAGTACCATTTTTATTCATAATATTTACGATTATTAGTTTCTCGTGTATTAGCCAAATTTCCAAGATTTCAATTGTAGCATAACACATTAATTTATTGTAATCATACACGTTATAATGAGTATACAATTTGATTTTTGTAATCATTTCTTAGGCCTTCTTATTCTCTAAGGATTTCAAAGTTAATATAAAAAAATACCCCCTGCCCACACACACATCTCTAAGGATTTCAAAGTTAATATAAAAAAATACCCCCTGCCCACACACACACACACACCACCCCACCCTGCCCCACCCCCTGCCCCCCTCCACCACCCCCTCCCCCACCCCGCCCCACCCCCTCCCCCACCCTGCCCCACCTCGCCCCACCCCCACCCTGCCCCACCCCCCACCCCCTCCCCCACCCTGCCCCACCTCGCCCCACCCCCACCCCCACCCCCACCCCCTACCCCCACCCTGCCCCACCCCCCACACACATACACACATATATATATACACATACCCCCCACCCCCTCCCCCACACTGCCCCACCCCGGCCCACCCCCTGCCCCCCTCCACCACCCCCTACCCCCATCCCTACCCACCCCCCACACACGCACACACATATATATATACACATACACACATAAATATACAGACAAATATATATATATATATAAATGGAAGAGAGAGAGAGAGAGAGAGAGAGAGAGAGGGAGGGAAGGGCGCGGGAGGGAAAAAAGAAGGGGGGTAGGGTTTTTGCTGGAAAAGTTGTCACGGTCGTGTCAAGGTCTTTGACCGTGACACGACTTGTCACGGTCATTGACCGTGACACGACCGTGACAAATTGAATTATCACGGGCTTGTCACGGTCAATGACCGTGACAAGTCGTTGTCACGGTCGTGTCAAGGTTAATGACCGTGACATAAAACGCGTGTTTTTTTGTCACGGTCAATGACCTTGACAAGGCTGGCCGGCTGAAAGGTGACAATTTGCCCATTTTGGTGTAGTGAAATGCCACTAATTCCTGCTTTATCAACGGATCCAATGAAGCGCTAATTTGAGTTGTTCGCTCTGGTCGTTCATCATCCAGAATGATGTTCTCCGTAGTTTTAACAACTTGGCCCTTCACTAGCTGGGACTCATCCCTAGGGTCCAAAGTCTCGATCTCTACATCCTCAGACTCATCCACCTGGTAGGTGGTGGTTTTCTTCCTGGCCTCCACCAGTTCTTCCTGTTCGACAGATGAATAGTTGCATTCCCAAGCTATTTTCTAGTCGCCTTTCACAATTCTAACCCCGAAATTGGTCCGAAACTTCAAGCACTGGTGTACCGTGGATGGCATGGCCTCAAACTTCTTCAACCCAACTCTCCCTATGATTATATTATAGGTTGATTGGACATTCTTGTCCATTATAAAAAAGCACATTTTTTCTATTCTGCAAGCAGGCCAGGTGCCCATGAGCACGTCTAACTTGATCGTTCCAAGTGGAAAAATCTCTCTCCTGTAAAACCGAGGAGGGGCCTGTGATATGGATCTAACTAGGTTAACTTCAAATTCAAACTATCAAAACAGGGTAGAACATGATGTCTACGGATCTACCGTTTTCCACCAATACACGTGAAATCACTACATCCTTCGTTCTCATCTTGACTACCAAAGGGTCGTCGTGAGGATACAGTACGCCAGTAAGATCATTTTTAGAAAATCCGATAACCAGTTTGTCCTTGTTCACCTTCCTTGGATGATCGTCTTCGGTCAAATTTATGCGTTGTATGTAAGAACAAGCTTGAGACTCATTGAGGTAAGCTTTCCGTTCAGCAGTATGATATCCTCCTCCTGCATCGCCACCTATAATCACATTACATTCAAATGATCTGAAATGGATGGAGAATACCTCACGTTTCGGTTGCCTTAGTTTTTTAGGGAGGTCGGGATCATCCTCGGGATTATCTTCGTGGTCCCTCTTTTTTTCATCTCTTGGTCAGCGAGGAGATTTGGACCTCTGTCTCCCTCTTTCGCTAGTCTTCCCACCATTATGGAGATCAATGAACTTACTCAATTTTCCTCGCCTAATGAGTGCTTCGATCTCATTCTGGAAAGCTATGCAGCATCTGGTCGTGTGGCCGTGATCTCTATGGAACTCGCAATATTTAAACTTATCCCTCTTATCGGGGTCTGTCCTCATTTTCTCTGTCCAAGTTAACTCCTCGCTGTACTTGATCTCCTCTAGAATATGGTTTATGTCCACCTTTAAAGGAGTATAATTTCCATACTTCTTTAACTGCTCGAATGCCTCCTTACCTTTTGGTCTCTTTCCATTCCCATTGTGCTTTTGATCCTTCTTATCCGATGTACCTTCAGCTTTGGTCTCTGCTTTAGTGTCAGGGTTCTTCTTTGCATCCATGGCCTCTTCGGCATCCATGATCTTAGCTGCTTTTGCCATTAGTTCTGCCATGGATTTAGGGCGATCTTTGGCCAATGTAAAATATAATTTGTCAGGTAATAGACCACTCATCAGAGTTGTTATTGCTATTTTCTCCTCGTAGTTCATCACCTCCAGTTTCTCATTATTAAAATGAGTGATGTAATCCCTAATACTTTCTCCTGCTTTCTAACTCACACTCAGTAGGTGTGCTACTCTCTTAATTGGCTTTGCTCCAAAGCAGAAGTTCCCTATGAATAGCTCTACCAGTGGATGGAAAGTAGCAATCTTCCCCCGAGGAAGGTTGTTGTACCATATCTGGGCTTATCCAGTGATGGTTCCTAATAATGCCCTGCATCTCATCTCGTCGGGAACGACGTAGATATCAGCAGCAGCCTGCTACTGCTCTATGTAGAGGACTGGATCAGTTTTTCCATCATATTTGGGTGCCACTATCGGAGCTTTAAACTTTGATGGTGTGGGAAAATCCACTATTATCTGCACGAAAGGTGATCCTTGGACAAAATTCCTTTGGAGAGGATTCTTGGCCTTATCTATTTCCCCTAACCGATACTCCAATCTCTGAATGGAGCCCTTCCACGCGTCATTCCCAGCCTCAGGCCTATTTTCCCAAGCAACAGAGCGCGCTGAAGTCTCCTCTTGGGATCTTTCATTAAGGGTTACTGGGTGTGATTAGGCAGAACCTTCCCTTAGATCGGTTGATCATTGAGAATTCCTCGACGCAATCCTAGGGGGATTTCGATTCCTCCTAGGGTCCAAATGGTCAAAGGGGGAGACTCTGCTCAACCTTTCCAAAGTGCTTGTTCGCTCAGGAATTAAAGTAACATTTTGTCTAGAATTTTTAGCTCTTATAGATGAAGTCCTCCAGGTTGATATGAAGGATCATTGGACCTCTCAGTATGATGAGAACCACTGCGCCTGGGCTGAGAAACATCCGAGAATAGTGTACATCTGGTTCTTGAGGATGGCAGATGGGTATTTCTCTGAACGCTTCGTTGACCTGACAGGGCAGGTGACCCGTGACAAACAGTTTGAATGAGTTATCACATAGTATCTTGCATAGCCGTTTGCTCTTGGGCTAAGTTGGCTACTATTCCCGTAAGTTGATCGATAGTTGGGGGAGCAGAGGGATTTGGAGGCCCTCCGATATTGGTCCGATTACTGGATTCTGGGATCTCAGCCATTGGTAATAAGTTTTTGGTGAAAAATGCTATGTATAGTTGCTTCCCACAGACGACGCCAATTTGTTGATGTAAAAAACTAGATTTGATCTAATTATTTGATCACAAAATCTGTTGATGTAAAAAACTAGATTTGATCTAATTATTTAATCGCAGATAAAAATAAAATAAATGAGACAAAATATTTTTAAAGTGGTTCAGCCTTATGAAAATGGCGTACATCCACTGTTTGTATTGCTGATATTTTCCTTAATCTTGATGATGATTACTAGAGATCGATTCCACCTTAAGGGGGGTGTTACAATGTATTTATAGCCTTGGGTCTATTAGTATGAATAGACGAGATTCCATTGTTTAATAGACATATACATCTGTACAATAAGAATGTTCATTAAATCCAATGTTCATTGAATGCGCAGTCGTCGCTTGATCTTCCTGCCCAGATGCTCTGCAGGCTGAGTATCTCGGCAGGCCATGTAGCTCTGCACGCCTTGTAGCTCGGTGAGCATATGTATTTGACACGTAAGATGCTACGTGACTTTATATAATCGGTCCACGCCAGCTGCCTAATTTTTGTATCAACACTGCCCAACAGATTTTTTTTCAATTCTGCCCAAAATTGTCACGGTCATTGACCGTGACTATTTTTTTGAAAAGGTCACTGATTTGTCATGGTTATTAACCGTGACTAAGCTTGTCATGATCAATGACCGTGACAAGTCTAATGAACTTGTCATGGTCAATGATCGTGACAAGTCCGTGATAAAAAAAGTTCTCAATCCTATACTTGTCACGATCATTGACATTGACAAGGTTGACTTGTCACGGTCAATGATCGTGACAAGTCGACAGATTTGGTGTAGTGTCCGTGACCACCATTTTCATGGTCCAGAACCATTACCAATCACATATTGGTGTCACGTGAGAGTGTGCTTGCGTTCAATGTTTAAACTTGTTTAATTAAATTCCAATTTTATGCCCATATTTTAGTTAAATGTCTAAAACATGCATCTAATTATGATTGACAATAATATGAATTCTCTAGCAAGAAAAACCAAACAATCACAGCACAAATTTAAGGAGAAATCCCCAGCAGAGCAAAACATTTTATTTCTCTATAAACTGTAAATATCCAACTTACAATTACATAAAAGAAATACAACGTTTTTGTGACAACGAAATACCCTCAGGTGTCGGTTCGAAGTCTTGAGCAAGAGATCCTGCAAAAGCTCTAATTGGTCAGCAGTGGAGATGAATAATCAAGCTAATAATGATTCATATAAGGGATTTGGAATGAATAAGATGAATAATCAAGCTAATAATGATTGACGTAAGGGATTTGGAATTTTTTTAGTGAATCAAAAATGGTTTAAATCCTAAAAGATGAAGTCTTTTGGTGCATCAAAAATGCAGAAATGGAGTTTTGAAAAACTTACAAAAACCAACTTCGTAGCAGGTATTTGTAGGTTGAATAAAAAGTTGAGGTGGCCCTGGTCGTTTGAAGTTGTTCGAACGACATCTGCATGTCATTTGAATGACATTAGATGTTGTTACTAACGACATAAGAAACGACCCTAAAAATGTAAAATAATAAGGGTTTGATTAATGCATCTTAAAAACGACCTTGGAGCGACCCTTTAAATGACATCTCAATGTCGTTTGAACGATAAATCATAAAATACTTGTTTAAAAAATCTCACCTACTGGTCTTAAAAAAAATTAATTAGAAAAAAGCCTCAATTTTGATAAAAATATTTTATAAAAATATCCCAAATAAATACGTGAACATCAATAACTCTAGTTAATCATTTTACCTTTTAGCATAATGAAGTTAGTAGGAATATAGCCGGTTGAAGATGCACGATGCACATTGTCAATGATGGGTACATGTTGATGATGCACGATGCTCAAGATTCAGATGATGGACGTCAAGATAGAACATGTGAAGATGTTTCGAGATGTAACAGTATACGACATACTAACTATGATCTAGGACAACACCGAATCCTAGATTATATACGAACATTTATAAAACATGTCCTTACAAATCCCTCCTATGTTTATGCCGATACATTCATAAAAAATCTGAATTATGCTACCCAACAAAAATATGAGACATAAAATTTAATATCTCCCCAAACCCATAAATGGAAATATCAAATAACATGTCTTAAAAAATCTTCAACATCTTCAAAGATTCAATTCTCCAACATTTCTTTGTCATCATCAGGGTGTGCAAAGAATGATCCATCCTCAAGATTCACCTACACACATTAGACAAGAAAAAACTACTCGTGATGCGCAATAGTGCACTGTAATACCCCGCATTTTTTATTGAATTGAAATTGAAAAAAAAAACTATTCCAGTGTATATATTCGAAATGTTTGGAAATAAAACTATGTCAGTATATATATTCGAAATGTTTGGAAATGAAAAGTTAAAATGAATTCATTGAGATACGAATGTGCAACTTAAATATTATAAGCGAATTAATGCGTAAAAGGATCGAGAGGGTTAAAATTGGGGGCAATGACATTTTTGTAAATAAACTAACTCTAGGTATAAATAGAAGAGAAGAAGTCTTCATTTTATCATTTCACAAATGGAGGCTAGGGTTTGGTAGAGAGAGAGAGAGAGAGAGAGCAAGAAGAGAATAAAGCTAAGAGGATTTCAAGAGGATTCAACTTCTCCATACAATCCAAGGCAAGTTAATAACCTATATGTGTATATTATGTATCTATAATGAAATTTCACATGAACATGTATTTGGATCCCTAAATTAATATGATATTGTTGTTAAAAATGATATGCAATGTATTAGGATCACCATCCATGTAGATTCAATTGCAATAACATCATTATAGGGATTGAATTGTTGAAGAAATTCTTGAATTTGAGAAATCTATTAATTTGAGTAAATCGTCATATTAAAAACTGTTTTGAGCTGTTTTGGTTCCGAAAATGGATGTTTCGTCCGCACTACCCGATAGAAAATTATATTCTGAACAACTTTGAAATTTTAAGTTTTTCCAAAAACGGATCGAAAAATCCTCGAATATGCGTTTTACGGTTCTGCGCAGAAAGTTATCGTGAGGAGGTCCGAATTTTATATGTTAGTTTCGGGTATGTTTTATGCAGGATATGGTAGCGTGCCCACGTGTCCTTGTAGAAAATCACGTTCCGAACAACTTTGTAGTTTGAAGTTTTCCCGAAAACGGATCGAAAAAGCCTTAAATAAGCGTTTTAAAAATCTGGACAGAATGTTGTCGAAAACAGGGGCGATTATTATATGTTAGTTTCGGGTCTGTTTTATGCAGTATATGGTAGCGTGCTCGCGTGTCCTTGTAAAAAATCACGTTCCGAACAACTTTGTAGTATTAAGTTTTCCCGAAAACGGATCGGAAAATCCTTAAATAAGCGTTTTAAAAATCTGGACAGAATGTTATCGAAAACAGGGGTGATTATTATATGTTAGTTTCGGGTCTGTTTTATACAGGATATGGTAGCGTGCTCGCGCGTCCTTGTAGAAAATCACGTTCCGAACAACTTTGTAGTTTTAAGTTTTCCCGAAAACGGATCGGAAAAGCCTTAAATAAGCGTTTTAAAAATTGGGCAGAATGTTGTCGAAAACAGGGGCGATTATTATATGTTAGTTTCGGGTCTGTTTTAGGCAGGATATGGTAGCGTGCGCGCGTGTCCTTGTAGAAAATCACGTTCCGAACAACTTTATAGTTTTAAGTCTTTCCAAAAACGGATCGTAAGAGCCTCGAATCTGCATTTTAAATTCTGGGCAGCATGTTGTTGAAATAAGAATGATAATATTTTTCATGTTGTCAGTAAGATAATTGTGGTGTTGTGCCTAATATCCTAACTTGATCACATACTTATGGTTATTGGGATATATAATCTTGAAATGATTTGATGTTGAATTAGTAAATTAATGATGGAAATTATGTTATATTGTAAATAATGACTATGGTATAACTCGAGTAAGAGACTTGACACGATTGTATATATACATAAGCGTGAAATTGTTTTAAATGTATATTGTCGAGTATACACTAGACTAGTCCTCCGGTCGACGTAGGCACATGTTGAATGCGATTTTTTTTGTGATTGATCCGGTTAGGTTCCGCTCGAGTGCCGTGTCGGAGATAAACCAACGGAACCGGACACATGGTTGTAATGCGGGTCGGAGAGAAAGACCTTGAAACGCCATGTGATTTAGGACTTAGTATGATTGCCCTTGCCACGTAATATTGGGGAATATTCGTGTGTAGGCCTAGTGTTACGACTTGTTCCCCCGGGTAACGATAGTGACCCGATATGACTTGTTGTGTGAGATATTATGCTTGTGTCTTAAAGTAATATCCCGAATCGATGTATATGATATTATACTTGAAGGAAATATTTTGATACATTAAATACTGAAATGAGATTAATAATGATTAATCATGATACGATATGAGACTACACGTTACTCGAGTTTGGGTTGGGTAGTCACGACATAGGAGCATTGGTGGGGTAATTGAACAACTTAATTACTCGAGACGAGTAATGACTAGTGTGCTTTCATTATAAGTACATCTTATAATCTTATAGCTTGTTTTCTTGCTTTGACGTCCGTTTATCTTGCTTTTTGCTCATCTCCTATATATATAGTTTATGACAGGTCCTCGTCCTGCTGGACAATAGACTACGGAGCCTGATGAGATCATATCAATCTTAGGATTCATGTAGCCGTGGAGTTATTCTATTTTAATTTATGTTGCTCATTTCCCTTTTCTTAAGGGTGGTATCAGAGATGAATATTACTTTGTTTATACTTTGGATTTGAGAGAATTGTTGTATTACTCTTTCCCATTTTGTGTTGGGCCGCATGTATTGGCATTTTATATTTTCAGTTTGAGATTACTGATGGAATATTACAGTTAATAGTTATGAGTTGGTTTCACTTGTTATAGCTGTTATGATGTGATATGGTTACACGTATGAGAGTGTAGAAGTTTACTTTACTGCATTAATTTAAATTTTGTTTCTAATGCCAACATATTGACACTCTGCTTAATTTAATTGGGCGTAGCTAACCGAATTAGATTTAAAAAGCAGGGTTGTCACGTGCACGATGAAGTGATGTGAACAAATTAGATAGAAAAATCAATGTAAACAATCATAAAATATGTGCACGATGAATTTTGGATACTCCTAAAGAATGAACTCAACATCTTCATTGGGTTTAAAAATGGTGGAATTATAAGAAATTGACTCAATCTAATCAATAAATCAAAGTTCAAAGTGATTTCCACACCAATATCTCCCAAAACTATTTAATGTTTTTTTTAGATTTTCAAGGACATACAAACCCCTTGATATACACATCCAACCAAACTTCCTCAAATGTAATAATGATCATAAGATGATATATCTTTTGTTGTGAATGATCATATCAACCTACACTAGTTTGGCCTTGGTTACTTTTTTCGGTGCCACACTTTTTTTAGATCATTTCAATTCTTTAGGTCTTGGCTACTATTTTTAATGCCACACTTTTTTACCTGATTTAAACGGTGGCTTAATCGCAAATGATATTATGAGTACCTTTCTTAGCCCTTCCCCGTTTGTCACTCAACATATATACATTGAAACAAATTCCTCATGGGCAACGGTTATTACATGCAGTACTATTATTATTCTCGTTTTATCGCATTTGGTTTATTGTATAGGCAGAATTGAGATGGAAACACTCAAACCAAAAAGTGATAGATAAAAATAAAATTCAAACAAAACCGTGCATGTGTGCATTAAAGAAGATAAGGAGCCAAGCATGTAGAAAGATATCATTAATCACATCTCAATGACTCCATACATTATAAAGCACATGGATGAAATGACGTAGCATCTCAAATCACTATTAACAAGTCACGTGAAATATGGAAATTAAGTTGTGACTTTGGCTAATTTATATGTTCGTCCATAAATGGTGTAAACAAAATACAAAACTCTTTTAGTGTTTTTCAATTGTTTTTATAAAAGGAAATAGTGTATCGTGCTCAAGTTATCACAAGAAATAGTCGTGGTGTCTTGTAATATCCCATAATCCTCCAGCATCTTTTTTATGCATAGAAATTGCATGCAACAACTCTCGGCGGTTATGTACTCAGCCTCCTTAGTGGATAGAGAGATTGAGTTTTGATTCTTGCTCAACCAAGAGACAAGAGCAGAGCCAAAGAAGAAACACCCACCAGAAGTGCTCCTACATCTATCTGCATTTGCAGCCCAATCGACATCCGAATAGGCGAATAAATGGTTGCCAATATAAAAGGAATACTAAATAGTATATGAGAGAGTCCCACTCACATATTTGATAATACATTTAGGAGCGAGTAAGTGCGACTCTTTCGGGACGCCTGATATCGCGCATATACTCCAACACTAAAGGCGATGTCGAGACGACTGACAGTCAAGTAGAGAAGAATACGTGTCATACTCCGATACAAGGTTTACTCTATGTCCTTGCCTGAAGTGTCCTTACTAAGCTTAGTTGAGGTACGAGGTACATGCATGCTTAGCGAAGTCTAAACCAAATTTATTCACAAGGTCTCTTGCATACATGGATTGGGAGATGAACATCCCATCCTCTAGCTGATGAACCTGGAGACCAAGGAAGAATGTAAACTCACCAATCATGCTCATCTCTAACTCACTCTTCATCTCCTCCTCAAAGTCGTTAGTATGGAGGGAGAAAGTGTATCCAAAGACTATGTCGTCTACATAGACCTGGGCAACCAAAATAGCACTATCTCCTCTCCTAACAAACAACATCTTATCTACTCCCCCTCTCCTGAAACCATGGGCCAAGAGATAGGAAGTAAGTCTCCTGTACCAAGAACGGGGTTCTTGATTCAAACCATACAAGTATTTTCTTAGATAATAATGTGTTTAGGGTGCTTAGGGTCTTCAAGCCCTTTTGGTTGTTCCACATAAACCTCCTCCTATAGAATGTCATTCAGAAAGACACTCTTGACATCCATATGATATATCTTGAAGCACATATGACATGCGATGGCGAGTAGTAAACAGATGGACTCAAGCCTCACAACAAGTCCTCTAAGTCTACACCCTCTATCTGTGTGTAGCCATGAGCTACCAACCTAGACTTATTTCAGATAATGGTACCATTTGCATCCATCTTATTCCTATAAATCCACTTAATACCAATAATATTATTCTCACTAGGTCAAGGGACACGTTCCCAAATATCATTCTTTCTAAGCTGAAGCAACTCATCCAGCGTAGCGGATATCCAATGTTCATCTTTGAGTGGCTTTTTATCATTCTTGGGCTTGACTTTAGACATGTATCACAAAAATCTAGCCACTAACTCTAGATAAACACGATTCTTAACCCCAAAAGTGGGATCTCCTAGAACAGCAGAAGGGTCATGACTTTTACGAACCCAAGCAAGTGTGTACCCTAAGTCAGGTGTGTACCCTGGGTGTGACAGGGACAATGGGATCATCAACTGGAACTACGTCATCCTCACATAAAAGGCTAGAATCAACAAACATCGGTGGTTCGTCATCTTACAAAGTGACGTTTATTGACTCCATAACCTTAAAGATACTCAGGTTAAAAACCTGGTATGCTTTACTCGTCGATGAATAGCCTAACAATATTCCCTCATCGCTCCAGGAGTCGAACTTTCCTAATTGCTCTCTACCCCGTAGGATGTAGTATTTTCTCCTAAAATGCATAAACATGAAAGTTTAGGCTTATTTCCAGTCCATAATTCATAAGGCATATCAAGTGTGTGTGGACGAAGATAAACCCTATTCACCGTATGGCACGCGATAGACACCGCCTCTACCTAAAATCTCCTAAACAATCTATGACCTAGAAGCAGAGATCTAGCCATCTCCTAAATCATCTAGTTCCTGCTCTCAATAATCCCATTTTGTTGAGGAGTCTTCACAGATAAAAATTCATGTTTGATCCCGAGGCTATTAGAGTAAAGATCCACCTTCGTTTCCTTAAATTTAATGTCATTATCACTATGCATTCTATTGATAGTGACACTGTATTGATTTTGCAGGACACGACACTTAGTCGTACGAAACTCTACAGCATCATATTTCTCTCTAAAAAAACCTACTATGGAATAACGAGATAAATCATCTACCATCACGAAGATATAACTCTTACCACCCAAACTCTCAGTACGAGTAGGACCCATAAGATCCATGTGTATCAACTCTAGAACTCGTGAAGTGGTAATAGAATTCAACTTTCTGTGGGGGCTACAAACTTACTTTCCCAACTAACAGGGTCCAAACATCGGGTAAGTTGGATTTCTAATTGACAGCAAACCATGTACTAGGTCCTTTTTACCTAAGCGCTCCAAATCTCTAAACTTCACGTAACATAGACGTTGATGCCACAGATCCATAGGAGTGATTGTGGCGCTGTTGTAGACAAATCAAGACTTGGGAATAATCCCATAACAATTATCTTTTGTCCTCACCCCTTGCAATAGAAGTTTACCGTCTTGATCATACACATTGCACTCCTTCCGGTAAAAGTTTACTGCAAAGTCAGCGTCACATAATTGGCTAATGCTGAGAAGGTTTGCTTTCAAACCTTTGACGTACAAAACATTCTCTAGCTTAGGAAACCCGAGTATCTCTATTGTACCTCGTCTTAATATGATAGACTTGCTCACATCTCTAAAAGTGACTTTACCTTCCGTACGATCCTCTAAGTGGGTAAAAAATGAGGCGTCACCTGTCATGTGCCTGGAGCACCCACTATCAAAATGCCACTCTGGGGTATTATATTCTTTAAGAGAAACATTAACAAGGGTTTTTCCTTCACTTTTAGGCACCCAAGAAGTGGTAACCTTTTTTTTACCCTTGTTGTTGATGGTTCTAGCTGGGATATTGGAAGTATTCACTAACAGTAAAGACATCCGTTTGAACTCTTCCATCAAGGTAAGAGAAGTGGCGACTAGAACCTCAACTTGCTCTCTAAGACTAGTAAGATCAGTAGTGTGGGGTGATGGAGCATGTGTACATTGTGTTCGGACCAAACTATAGCAAAACTCCCTAAGGTGGCATTTTCTCTTATAGTAGGTACAAAAATACACAGTCTTCGGCAAACCTTGGTTTGATTTTCTTGGTCGAACTCTTCTTTGGGGCTTTATTTGATGGACATATGGATTCTTTGTAAACTTAGGAATTAGTTCCGGTGTAATATGAGACGTGGAAGCATCGTCAAAATAAATTCCCTGCCTTTCACTAAAATCTAAAACAGGGGCGAGGAGCATCTTTTCCATCTTTCCAGATCTGTCCTCTATCTTTACCTTGACCTCTCGGGCTCTCTCAAGGTCATGGGTGAGTTGGGTTACAAGGGATTTAAGTTTCTTCTGAGCCTCCACGGATGCAAGGAGCTCACTCGTAAGACTAACAACTTGCTTGGTCAAATACCCTTTTTCTCTCTCAAAACTCCTCTTTCTCTCTCACTCTCTCCAAACTAACTTTTTCTCTCTGCACAAACTCTCTCTCTCTCAACACAAACTCTCTCTCTCTCTCTCTCTCTCTCTCCTAAATCTTTTTATAAGGCAATGATCATAAGAGCTAACCCTTTGTTATGCGTTGCAGTTTTAAATGAATCAGCACACAAATCGGCGTAGGCGTGTCATAGGTCACTCTCTCTCTCACTTGAGCATCGTCCCCCTCACTCACATTGCTTTCACTATCGAGGTGTCCCTGTGAAGTATTTTCCTCATTGTGGTGAGGTGCACTATTTATACTCACATGACTAGACATGAATGTGTCGAAGTTACATTCATGCAGTGACTCGTCTCCAGAATCCACCGACTCGACCTCACTGTCATCACTAAGGGAGGCATTTAAAGAAACTTTGTCTTTGCCTTGACGTTTCAACCTAGTTGGACACTCAAAAGCTTTATGACCTCTACCATCACACTCATAACATCTCTCTTCGTCTCTTTTAGGAGCGTGCTCTTTATCTTTATCATTCTTCTTTCCATATTTATTTTTCTCAAAATTCTTTTTATCTTTAAAATTTCCATTATTTTCAAATTTGAGAAATTTCTTGAAATTGTTTGCAAACAATGCCAAATCGTCAAAATCAAAATCAAACTCGGAATCTGGCATTCTTTCTCTTTTTTTTAGACAACTCACCACTCTTTCTGGCTGACCCTTCACTTTTTCTAGCCCGGGCTTTAAGTGTTATCCCTTTATCTTTAAATTTAACCGTATTAGGAAACATGTCAATTTCATA
The DNA here is from genome assembly GCA_949130495.1 of Sambucus nigra. Lineage (NCBI taxonomy): Eukaryota > Viridiplantae > Streptophyta > Magnoliopsida > Dipsacales > Adoxaceae > Sambucus > Sambucus nigra. Next base: position 145,141,365 of record OX422222.1, on the reverse strand, counting down.
TGTCTGGAGGTCTCCTACCAATTCTTGTAATTGAAGACCGCTCAAATTTACTATTTAATTTAGCACAGTGACTTTAGGGATAAAACGCTTAGGCAATGATCTCAAAATCTTTTTGACTACTCTAGCATCAAGAATTTTTTTACCAAGATTGAAACTAGTATTGATAATATTAGATAAACGAGCTTAGAATTCATCAAAACACTTTGATTCAAGCATATTAATTATTTCAAATTGAGTAGTTAAAATTTCGCAATTTAAATTCTCTAACCGCATTAGTGCCTTCATGGGTAAGTTAAAGAATATCCCATGCTTCTTTTAACGTGGTACACGGCATGATGCATAGAAACTCATCGGGTGTGAGGCTCCAAAAATTGCACTTATCCCATGAGAGTTATATATACTCTATTTAAATTCTTCCTCAGTCCAGTCTGACACCGGTTTACGGTTTGTCACGTTATCTACAGTGACAGAGGGAGGATTCCACCCTCTTTTACATACAACCCAGACACGTTCATCAATGACCTTTAATTGAGATTTCATACGAGCTTTTCAATAACCATAATTAGTCCCGTAAAAAACTTGCATCCGATTATGCAAGTTTTCCATTGAGTTTGCGCTTTTTCAAAAATCGATTTTTTAGACAAAAATTGATATTTTGAAAAATTTTGCAAAAAATTACACGATATAATTGTGTAATTGGCTCTGATACCAATTTGAGAGTGCCCTTGCGTTCAATGTTTAAACTTGTTTAATTAAATTCCAATTTTATGCCCAGATTTTAATTAAATCCTTAAAACATTCATCTAATTGTGATTGATAATAATATGAATCATCTTGCATGCACAACCAAACAATCACAACACATATTTGAGGAAAAATCCCCAGTAGGGGCAAAACCTTTTATTTCTCTATAAACTGTAAATATCCAACTCATAATTACATAGCAGAAATTCAACATTTTTATGATAATGAAATACCCTCGGGTGTCGGTTCGAAGTCTTCAACAAGAGATCCCGCAAGATCTCCAATTGGTCAGCAATGGAGATAACCTTCTTTTCCACAAAAGTTAATCCAAAATGAGTAAGATGAATAATCAAGCAAAAAACGATTCGCATAAAGGATTTGAGATTTTTGTAATGAACCAAAAAAGGTTTAAAGCCTAAAAGATGAAGTCTTTTGGTGCATCAAAAATGCAGAAATGAAGTTTTGAAATACTTACAAAACCTAACTTCGTAGTAGGTATTTATAGGCTGAATTAAAAGTTGAGGTGGCACAGGTCGTTTGAAGTCGTTCGAACGATATAAGAAACGACCCTAAAAAAGTAAAATAGTACGGGTTCGTTTAATGCATGATAAAAATGACCTTCGAGCAACCCTTCAAACGACATGTGTTCTCGTTAGAAGCTATCGTTTGAATGACATCTCAATATCGTTTGAACGACACAAGCGAAAAATACTTGTTAAAAAAATCTCGCTAAGAGGTCTTAAAAAATAATTTTTAACTTAGAAAAATGCCTCAATTTTGATTAAAACATTTTATAAAAATATCCCAAATAAATATGTGAACATTAATAATACCAATTAATCATTTTACCTCTTAGCGTAGTGGAGTTAGTGGGAATAGAACGGGTTGAAGATGCGCGATGCTTGTTGTCAATGATGGGTGCCTATTGCTGATGCGCGATGCTCAAGATTTGAATGATGGACGTCAAGGTAGAATATGTGAAGATGTGTCAAGATCTAACAGTATACGACATACTAACTATGATCTAGGACAACACAGAATCCTAGATTCTAGACTGACATTTATAAAACATGTTCTTACAACTCTTTGGTTTGGTCATGTGGTTGGTTATGGATTTTAGTTGTGGATCACAATTTTAGACCATTACCACCTGATCACGGATCTGGACCGTGACTAATTAACTGTGACAATTTGCTTATTTTGGTGTAATGTGGTCATAATGCACACTATTCATATTAATATGCGTATATCGCAAGATGTCATAATCTGGATAAATGCTCTTTTTACGGAGTTGTATCAACAATGGATGAATATTTTTAAGTCTTCTCTAACAGTGTCACCAACATAAGTGCCCTATCGGTATTATGAAGGAGAAAAATATTCTCTACCGCCTCATCCAGAATTCTGGGAAGGAAAATTGATACGATCAAACATGTACGCTTGCTAGAGATCAACTCCATTATTTTAAAAGTAATTAAATTATTTAATTTTCCTATCCCCATACTTGTAAATATGAGTAACCTCTATATGGCGCACACTAATGAAATATGTTTTATTGCGTTCAAATTGCACCCTCTCATACTCTTGTTAGACAATTACTGCTGTAACTCATTTTTTCTGAGAGAATATATAGGAGGGTGTAAATATGAGTCATAGAGGTAATGGCTCTAATTATTATTTTTCAACCGATCAATCATACACAGCAAGTCTAATTTAAGTTCATTCTAATTAAATTAAACCTAAAATCACTCTAAGTCCACCAATTATGCAAGCCCTTCCACCAATTTGTATTCACCCAAACAACAATCACTTAAGGAATGGATGAACACGGATACAACAAGTTAACCAAACATATATATGCATTAATATTCATCCATAAAGTATCAATGGATTAAATTTAAGTTTATTTTAATTAAATTAAACCTAAAATTACTATCTATCCACTAATTGTGCAAGCCCTTTCACCAATTTGTGTTCACTCAAACAACAACTTAAGAAAGGGTGGGATACGACCAAAACAAGTTAACCAAATAGATATATTCATTAATATTCATGCACAAATTTTCAACAAGTCCAATTTAAGTTTATTTTAATTAAATTAATCCTAAAATTACTATATGTTCACTAAAGGAGCAATCCCTTCCACCAATTTGAGTTAACCCGAATAACAACCACTTAAGAAAGGGGTTAACACAACTACATGTTAACGAAGAAGTTATAACTATATATCAAACTATTACATATAAGAATAACTAATATTACTTGAAAAACTAAAGCACCTAGAATCAGTTGAGCTTCAATAATAGTTCTTGAGTTGCATGAGCACATGTAACGAGAAGAAAACCTATTAACATATTATTTAATCTAAAATATTACCAAACGACTCTATTGTAAGCACGTAATTTATGCATCTCATAAATTATTCATTATATATACTTCTATGTGTATATATATGTGCAAGTGCGTGTATGGGTGTGTATGTGAATGTGTGACTGTGAGAGTATGTGTGTGTATCTATATTTAAATATGTGTGAAATTATGTGCATATATACGTGTGTGATTGTGTAAAAGTATATGTATGTGGGTGTGGGTGTGGGTGTGGGTATGTATGTGTGCGTGTGTATGTGTATGTGTATATATATGTGTGCGTGTGAGTTTGTGTGCGCATGTGAGTGTGAGTATGTGTCTGTGTATCTATGTGTAAAGATGTGTGAAATTGTGTTCATATGTGCGCGTATACCCAACTTAACATTCACATTCATATACTTAATTTCAATTTCACATTCAGATACCCAATTTCAATTTAACATTCATATACCCCATTTAATATTCACATTCATATACCCAATTTGACATTCATATATCACAAACATAAAAAACAATCTAACTAAATCTAACACACACACACACACACACACACACACATATATGTCTGTGCCGATAGCACAGTGAAAATAAACATACAGTTAAAATTCATTAAAATATACGTGATAGCAAATGGAAAAATTAATTAATCATTAGACGGTTTCTTTCAAGGGTATTAAAATGTTCAACTCTTCTCCCCACGTATTTACCATTTAAATCTCCAAACAAACATGTCTATTATAAGGTTACAAAAAAACTAAAGCATAACATGTTTGATGAGCATCTCTAAAATTTAATTACATTCCAAAATGAAAGAACATATTTCAAAATAATTCACCCTTTTAGTTATATACTCACATTTTTTAATTTAATTAAAAAAAATGCATGACACAATGCAAACAATGGAGAAAAAATCATTAGTATGCACTTTTGTTTACAAATAGAACCTTTTATATATGAATTTAATTTTTATAGAAAAATATAAAATGGGTTTGTACATTTTCTACATAAAATTAAAACCTTTGATTATTTTCAATTAAAAAAATAAACACAGAAGCTAACATTGAAAACTACATATCTCTGTCATGTATTGGTCCAAATTGGTGTATAGAGACTAATGAGAAGAATGGAAGTGAATAGGTTATATAAATCGTCACTATTTGTGTTCTCTACTGTAATGACCAAAGCCTTTTGATTTATAGCGATCTCATAGTTCTCCACATTGTTAGTGGAACATTCGATTCCTTTGTGGACTTTTCAGCTGTTTTAGCTCATACAGGATAAACACTCACCTGTGGGTTTTTAGCACGCGGGTCCCTTAGGTCAAAATTGACCAAACGTTTTTTACCAATTTTCACTGGTATAGCTTGTGCACACACTGAGATTTTTTCGGTGCAACAATAGTCCTATTAATTTTGAGATATTGTTTTGTCATCCTCTTGGTAGTACCATACACAAGATATGAAGATAACCATAACTTTTGTCAACCGAGCTTTGCTTGCTAGTTTATAATTCTAAAAACTCATCACTTGTTGGGTTTAATACTTACTAAAGATAAAATCCATTCTACAAATATCTAATAATCGTTATCATACCCAACTTTGTTTACTATTAACAAAAGAAAATTTAGTGCACCATCGAATTATTACCCATTATAAAAAAGATATGTGATTCACTAAACAAAACTTTAATAATTATTAAAGAATTGCTTAGTTCCTGAGAACTTACTTTTCTTTGAAATTATGTGAAAATACCATCAAATAATCAAAAATAGCAAAGGGATCCCAATATTGTCAAAGTTCTCATTATTAACTAAGAATACTAATAAAAATGAAAATAATAAAACCCCCGAAAGTTAAACTATGATAAAAAATAATAGAATGAATTTATTTTCTCCCTAGTCTCTCTAGTTTTAGGTAAATTTTAGAAATATCATTTTGACGAGATTCATAAAAAAAGAAAATGGAAATATAAGAAAGGCCACATTCAATACAACATACTAAAATTTGATAATGAAATTGAACAAATATAAAATGGACAATAAAATTGGCATACAAAAGGGACCATCATCACCATCAAAGAAACATTACGATCTCATATAAACACCCTTTTGTCAATTTTAAAACTTACCAAACACCCATAATACACTATCAGAGAAAGAAAAAAGAAAGAAAAATACGCATTTAAAAAAAAAGAAAACTATTGATTTAAGGTTTTCAGTTAATCATGGTAAATTCCCTCTGAACAAAAAAAAAATAATGGTGAAAAAAAGAATTACCCAAATGTTGTAAGTCGCTTCATCCATCCGCAAGTGCATAAAAATAAAAATTTCTTTTCATTTTTTAAAATAACAATTGTTTGAGAAAAAATTATTGGGATTATGTAAAACCACTATTTGAGAAAAGTTCTTAAAAAATAAATGTAATTCAAAAACACTGTATAAAACCAATTCACATAATAATCTAAAGAGTATTTATGGGACTACATGTTGATACCAAAATTAATATGCTGATATGGACGAGTAATATGAAGACACGTGTCAATCTACTAGGCATAATAGCAATGAGGAAGTTCATTTCCCCGACCAACTCATGTTCTCTCCTAGCAACGAGGATACACCGAGGAGCTACAGCACTCCGAGGTACTCTAGCACTCCAAGGTACTCTAGCGCTCCGAGGTACTCTAGCGCTCCGAGGAACTAAGGCGGTCCGAGCTGCATCTCGGCCGTAGCATAAACTGCCAGATAATCAACAGTTCAATTATTCATTGAATGTTTATCATCTTGACGCACACGCTGCATTAAATGTATTACCATTTCATATGCATATCATTTAATGTATCAACCCTTTCATGTACAGCCTAAAGGCTATAAATACCTTGTATCACCCTCATTTAAGGGGACCGGAATTTCTTGATAGAACTTATAATCGAGAATTCCCAAACACTCAGCAATAACATAACATTGGACGTAGGCCATTCTTATAAGGCTGAACCACTTTAAAAATCTTTGTCTCATTTTAATTATTTGTGATTGAATAATTAGAGCGATCTAATTTTTTACATCAACAGATTGGCGTCGTCTGTGGGAAGCGACTGTTGCTATCGTTTTTCACCAAAAATCATTTATCATCAATGGCAGATAATCCAGAATCCAGTAATCGAAATGCTGGAAATATTGGAAATCCTCTAAATCCATCTGCACCTCCAGATCTGGCTGGAATTATGACGAATCTGGCTGAAGGACAAACTGCCATGCAAGAAACAATGAGGCAACTCATTCAAACTCTTCACGGCGGTGCACCTACCCATTCAAGGCAAAGGAGTGATCGTGGGCAATCGCGATCCAGGCGTACTGGGTCATATCGTAATGAAGAATCTAATGATTTTTCGTATCAACCTGGGCGAACTTCATCGATACGGGCTACGGATACAGATCAACATATCACTCTCTCTCCAGAGAGAACTAGCGCCCTGGAAAGATTAAGCAGGGTGTCTCCTTTCAGTCGGTTAGGACCAAGGAGAAATATGAGTCCACCTAGAGCCCCATCGAGAAGCTTTCGACCACCATCAGGTTTGAGAGAAGGATCAGCACAATCACGACCAGCTACTCGTCGAGATAGATCTCAGGAAGCTACGTCAGAACAATCAACTGCTCGGACTAAGCGGCCCGAGGAAGGAAATGAAGCATAGAAAGGTTCCATTCAGCGATTGGAGGATAGACTTGGAGAAATGGCTAAAGAAAGGAATCCCTTACAGAGAACTTTTGTTCAAGGGACACCTTTTGTGCAGGCCATTGTGAATTTTCCTACACCATCGAAATTCAAAGCACCTATAGTGACCCCTAAGTATGATGGAAAGACAGATCCTATTCTTCATATAGAACAATACCAAGCTGCTGCCGACATATATGCCGTCCCCGACGAGATGAGGTGCAGAGCATTCTCGGGAACTCTTACCGGATCTGCACAGATATGGTACAACAATCTTCCTCGGGGTAAGATTTTGACTTTTATTCAGTTAGCCGAGTTGTTCATTGGCAATTTATGTTTTGGAGCAAAGCCGGTAAAACGAGTAGCGCACTTGTTAAGTGTTAGACAAAAATCAGGTGAGAGTACTAGAGATTACATAACTCGTTTCAATAACGAGAAGTTGGAAGTCATAGATTACGAAGAAAAGACAGCGATCACTGCTTTGATGAGTGGATTGCTGCCTAACAAGTTATACTACACTTTGATCAACTAGATAAATACCAAATGAAGCTCAACCCGACGAAGTGCACCTTTGGAGTACGAGAAGGAATGTTCCTCGGATACATCGTCAACCAACGAGGTATTTAGGCAAATCCAGAAAAGATCAAAGCTCTTTTAGGGCTGCGATCCCCAACGACGAAGAAAGAAGTACAGAGTCTTACAGGACGAGTTGCGGCGCTCAATAGATTTGTGTCCCGAGCAACTGATAAATGCCTCCCATTCTTCAAAACACTTCGAAAAACTTTTGAATGGACTGATGAATGTGAAAAGGCCTTTTAAGACTTGAAGAAATATTTCGGAGCACCTCCATTGTTGTCCAGGCCAATAACAGGAGAGAAGTTGTACTTGTATCTGGCGGTATCAGAGAATGCAGTTAGCTCAGCATTGATTAGATTGGAGATTGGAGTTCAGAAACCCATCTATTACACAAGTAAGGCTTTTCGAGGTGTAGAAATCAGATATCCAAAGCTAGAAAAATTGGCATTGGCATTAATTGAAGCAAGTAGAAGAATGAGGCCATATTTCCAGGCCCATACAATCGTCGTATATACCGACATGCCATTGAGACATGCCCTTCACAAGCCAGAAAAATCAGGAAGACTGATGTACTGGGCAATAGAACTCGGTGAATATGATATTGTGTATGAACCCAGATCATCATTAAAAGGGCAAGTTGTAGCAGATTTTATAGCAGAGTTTACATACCCTGATACGCCCGAGGAGCAAAAGGTGCTCGCTGACCAACCTGTGGATGTTACAGGATCAAAAGACATAAATCCAGACCAACTCCGGTTGGTAAAAGGACTTATGGATGAAGAAAGATCATCAACTTCGAGCTCAGACCATCTCCGGTTGGTAAAAGAGCGAGAAAAGATGGTCGACGAGGAGCGAAAAGTGTCAGGGGAGGTTGAAAAGAAGCAACAAATATTTCACCGAGGAACCCTGTCAGATAAGGAATTTGAAGACGGATTGCCCATATGGAGATTATATGTAGATGGCTCATCTTGCACAGCAGGTTGCGGGGCAGGAATTGTTTTGAACACCCTAGACGAGATTGACATGGAATATGCTTTACGATTCCAATTCAAAGCCTCCAATAATGAGGCTGAGTATGAGGCCATGATAGCAGGTTTAAACTTAGCAAAAGTTATGGAAGCACGGCAAGTAATTGTATTCAGTGATTCTCAATTAATTGTAAATCGGATGATAGGAACATATGCAGTTAAAGGAGATTTAATGGCGAAGTATCATGCAAAGGTGATGGAGTTACTGACAGAATTTGATGCCATTCAATTGGTGAGAATACCGAGGATGGAGAATGTACAAGCAGACGCACTGGCCCGACTAGCATCAGCTACTCGTACCGAGCTGCGAAGAACGATAAGAATTGAAGTACTGGAAAGTCGGAGCATAGATGAAAACCTGACGATGAATATTATTACCCTTGATTTAGGACCATCTTGGATGGATCCCATCAGGGTATATATTGAAGAGGGAGAATTGCCAGAGGACAAGCTCGCTGCCAAAAAATTGAAGTATAAAGTTGCTCGGTATGTATTAACTAATGGTATTTTATACAGACGAGGAATTATGGTAGGTTTGCAGAGATGTGTACATCCCTCCGAGGTGAAATAATTGATTGAAGAAATCCATGAAGGGTCTTGTGGAGCTCATGTAGCAGGTCGAACACTTTTACAAAGGGTAATGACTCAAGGATACTATTGGCCGACGATGAGGGCTGATTGTATAGCCTATGCTAAGAAATGTGACAAGTGCCAACGTTTTTCCTCTATCCGACGAACTCCACAAGCATTGTTGACACCAATACCTTCCCCTTGGCCATTTACCATGTGGGGAATTGATTTGGTTGGACCACTGCCGATCACCCGAGGAAGATTCAAGTACCTCGTCGTTGCAGTGGACTATTTTACTAAGTGGGTAGAAGCTGAGCCGCTTATTGATATGACATACGAGAAGGTATACCAGTTCGTTTGGAAGAATATCATCTGTCGATATGGTCTCCCTCATGCCTTCATCACAGACCATGGAACCCAATTTAATAACGAGGAATTTGCTGCCTATTGTCATCAGTCGAACATTTTGAAGGTTCATTCAGCACCAGGCCATCCTCAAAGCAATGGAAAAACTGAAGTGACGAATAGAACACTGCTAAATGGTTTGAAGAAAAGGCTAAGTGAAGCTAAAGCTAACTGGATTAACGAGCTATAATCAGTATTGTGGGCTTACCGAACAACTCCCCGAGCAGCGACTGGAGAATCACCATATATGCTGGCATTTGGAAGTGAGGCTGTAATACCTACCGAGTTGGGTCTTCCAACGCATAGAGTACTGAATTTCAATTCTCCTGTCAGTGACTTGATGAGAAGACTGGATTTGGATATGCTCGAGGAGGTCAGAGAAGAGGCAGCCATTAGGAATGCTGCTTATCAACAACGAACAGCTCTTTTCTACAACAAAAGGGTGAGGAAATGCGATTTAAAGGAAGGGGATTATGTGCTAAAGAAGGTAATTCAGAAACACAATAAATTGGAGGCAAACTGGCATGGACCTTACCGAGTTACAGAAGTTGTTCGACCAGGAACTTACCGAATAACAACTCTAGAAGGAGAAGAATTCAAGAATGCTTGGAATGCTGAACACCTTCGCAAGTATTATCAATGATGTAAAATGTACAACGGTTCCATCAATATGAATAAAACGATGATGTTTTCACCATTTTCCTCTCCTTTGTTTGAAAGTTTTTCGGGGAATACTAGTGTTGTACACTACGCTGCTCGACAGCAAAAAGAAGACGATAGTTCGAAAGAACCAAAAAATATACTCCTTTGGTTAGGAGGCGTACACTAGCGTGACCAACTAAGGTTGGTAAGATAACTAGTGGACAGATAGTTCGAAAGAACCAAAAAATATACTCCTTTGGTTAGGAGGCGTACACTAGCGTGACCAACTAAGGTTGGTAAGATAACTAGTGGACAGATAGTTCGAAAGAACCAAAAAATATACTCCTTTGGTTAGGAGGCGTACACTAGCGTGACCAACTAAGGTTAGTAAGATAACTAGTGGACAGATAGTTCGAAAGAACCAAAAAATATACTCCTTTGGTTAGGAGGCGTACACTAGCGTGACCAACTACGGTTGGTAAGATAACTAGTGGACAGATAGTTCGAAAGAACCTGATAGTTCGAACCCATGACCAACTCCGGTTGGTAAAAGGGCAAGAACAACATTCTTAAAAAAGCCAATCTCGGTTGGTTTGAAAACAAAATATGCCAACAAGTTGGTCGGAAGGTAAAATCATTCCAGAAAATACAAAGAATTCCAAACTGAACCAAGTATAGTTGGTCGGTGATCAACTATACTTGGTCGACGAGGATAAATTATCGACCATGGTTGGTCGGACACATTTTATGAAAAAGTTTACCAAGTATGGTTGGTCGGGGATAAAAATCCATCAACTGTAGTTGGTCGACAAACACAATTTAACAACCTTGGTTGGTTGGAAACATTTTAAACATTTTATACTCATTACTTTATTATTAAGTAATTGAGCAACATTGATACTTGTAATTTTGATTACTAAGTTGGTTGATGAACAACACCATATTGTTATCTTTTTAACAGATACATATGCACAAATGTAAAAATGTTTGATAAACACAAGATAATAGTAATACAGATTTGCAAACAGAAAATGAAATTCTTTCATTAAGGTCAAAATATATTACAAGCTACATATATATGCTAATTATTACATTGAAAAACCTATTCTATTGGTTTCTTTCCTTTAGCTTTTGAAACAGGTTCCTCGCCAGCAGGAGGGTCCTCCAGGCAAAGAGGAGAATTGATGAAATTAATATCTCTGAGCATTCTGATGTTCATCACAGAAGGTGTATCCAAGAGATGCTCGGGACGAGATAATTCAGTCTGAGAATGAAGACTATAGTCGCCAAGGTATTTTGAAATTAAACTCCGAGGAATGGAACGAGCTGGGATCCATTCCATGTCCAATTTGAAAGGTGGCACACGCAAGTCTAGTAACCCTGGAGCATGATAATCCCATAAAAAATGCCCTTGCTCCAATTTTAGTACACCCAGGGCCTTCAACCACCCCTGCTTATAACCTTCATTATTGGCATGTTCAATACGAGCATCTAAATGAACAAGGGCTTCATTGTATCCTGCCATCCAAAATTCCCTGGGCTGTTTATGGAATTGGAAGGTTAATCTATCCAATTGTTCGTGAAGGTTCCTGGCAAAAACATCTTTATCATTCAAAGCAGACTTCGTTGCAGTAAGTTGATCTTCCAAAGATAGATTTTTCTTGGACATTTCAGATAAAGCCCGATCTTTGGCGTTCAATTGGTATGCTTGAGTTTCCAATGTTGACAGAGTACGAGATTCTTCAACATTACGGCTGAGAACTCTTGATCGACTCCGAGCAGGTGGAGAATTTTGTTCCTCGATAACATTTTGAACAGCTCTTCCTCGCCCACGAGACCCTCTTCCTCGTCCCCGAGCAGTAGTGGAAATACCAGATCTTCTCAGAGCATCCAACTCTTGCCTTAATTTGGCATTCTCAACCTCTAAGAACGAGAAACCTTCATCGGTAACTTGTACTAAAGCAGTGGAAGATGACGCTGCAGATTCATACTGTGCCATCTTTTTCTATAAATTATTGTTCTCTTGTTCCAGCAACTCAGCAATCTGCCTGCAGGCCTCAACTTCACCTTTTAAAGTTCTTTCCCTAACATCGTATCCAGCAAGGATCTTTTTATGGCCTGTCTCAGAAGAAAGCTGTTGATATCTATTTTCATATTCCTTGTGCAGCAAAGCAGTTGATTCATTGTGTTGATGTTGTAGATCTTCTAAGGTACAATGAAGTTCCTCGATCAATTCATAGTAGGCCACACTGTTGGCCACAGCTCGGTCAAGTAAATCCTTCAAGTACCGATAAGCCTCAATTGCTTGTTCTGAGGCATCATGGCCAAGGATGTCAGCAATTTCTGATACACTCAAATTTGAATGACCAGCTTTATAATACTCATGACATTGCTGCATCAGCTTTGTATCATGTGTAGATATCAGTTCCATTCTAGCCACAAACTAAGGATGAGAAGAAGACAACAATCAATGAAAACAAATCATCAACAACATAGATGAACAAAGATGTATTTTATTAGATCACAAAAGGATTACATTGTTTGATTACAAATAATGAAAGATAAAAATGATACCGAACAACTTCACACCTTTTCCTTGTCTCCCAAGACTTTCTCGGGAGGCTGGGACGAGGAGCTTGGTTTCTCGGTGGAAACAGCAGCCTGATCAGCAGGAGTCAAAATTTTCTCAGGAGGAGGAGGCATGGAAGAAATTTCCTCGTTGGCAGAAGGAAGAGAGGCAGGGACTTGATCACCTATGGCCATGGAAGATTCATCAGAGATAGGCTCATCTTCTTCTTCTTCTACAATTGGTGGGGGAGGACCAGGGAGGTGTAGCTGGAATAGCCCAGAGTCTTCTTTGATCTTCAATTCCTGCAGGGCAGCTACCCAGCCATCTCGGAAGTATTTTAACTTCCCGTATTGAACTTGGGATGTCATCGCAGCAATCCCCTTGTCCCATCCTTTATCCCAACCAGCGCTGAAGGATTTTTTAACTGCGAGCTTTCTTTTCAGTTTTTCCGAGGAGAGCTTCACGTCCAATTCTTCCTTTTGGCCCTTGATATCTCGCAGGGCGGACAACTCTTCCTCTGCCTTTTTCAGCTTATCTTCAAGCTCTCCAAAGTTCTTAAGCTTGTCGTCATATTTCTGATGCTCACCTCTAAACTTTTCACCTTATCCTCCAAACTCTTGGAGATCTCAGCCATCTTCACCTTCTCGGCCTCAACTATAGATAACTTTTTCTCCCATTCAGCTTTGTCCTCGTTATACTGCTGACGAGAATCCTTCAAAGATTGGGTTAAACCCAGCAGAGCATCCTCTACACCTGACGAGGAGCTAGAAGCTTTAATAGCTTCGTCTTTCTTCACGATGTTGTTAAACAATTCACCAGCTAAACAAAAGCCAAAGTGACAGGTCAGTGCAAAAATACAAGTATTCAAAGACAGAAAGGAAATTCAGAGTGTGAGAAATTTACCGAAGCAAGGTGATGAGTAGCTAGGGATGTCAGCATATCCCTAGAAATATTTTCATCAATTCCTTGGACCTCGGGTATGATCCAAGTTTTTACCGAGCTCATGGCAGAGCTCGGAGGAATGATGGTTGGAACACCAACAACACCAGATGGTGGAGAAGAGACAGTTTCATCCAAATTGACTGAGGATAATTTCCTCAATCTCCTCAAAGGGACTTCGGCAGTTTCAACCAAGGAAGAGCTCTTGGTCGGAGAGATAGCAGTCATCTCGACAGGAGCAACCTTCTTGCTCGGAGCCACTGGGGGCTTCTCGGCAGCTTTGGAAGGTGCAACATCCACCTTCTTAGTCCCTTCTGAGACATCAACTTTGCTTTTCTTGGCTTCAGCAGCAGAAGTAGTGTCATCAAATAGAGCAGGGGGAGCTCTTTTCCTACCCATTCTTTGACTTAAAGGGATGTGAGAATCTGAAGAAGAATCCTCTGGAGTTGAAGCTGGCTCAACAGGACGAGCAGTATAAGAAGTCGTATAGCTCCTATACTGCAGCAAATATGACGCAGACCTGATGTGCTCGTCTGCAACGTTCTTATGCAAACCCCAGATAAGTTTCAGATGCTTAATATTAACATCTGATTCTTTTGGAGTTTTTCTTTTGCTATCAACTGCAAATAAATACATAATGAGATATCAGTCATACATTTTGTCAAACATGATAAAAGCATAATTTCATAAGTAAAGGAAAATGAGAATAAACCTATCCCATTGCCATATGGGGGGCATTTGGGACCTTCATACACTCTATCTCCGACTAAAGGAGCATGTTGCCAATTTTTGAAAACTAACCCATGTTCAAAATAATCTCTATTTGCATCAGGGAGGTTAACTACAAGAGCCCTATTTAAAAACCTAGTTTTTAAATAATAAACATTATCTAAAATAGCCCATCTATAGCAATACATAATCTCAGGAATCCCTATACGAGTTCCATGAGTTAGATTTAATTTATACACCCCATTAATTATTCTCCATGAATTGGGGCTATTTTTGCAGGAACAACGTCAAAGTACTGACAGAACTCTAAGCATAAGGGGTTTGGCAGAAAAGAAAATCCACATTCGGCAATGAATAGACTGGGGAACCAATGTCCCTCAGCCAATCGAAAATAATCTAAAGGCTCAGAAAGAACCTCCAGAGTTACCCAGGAAGGAATGGAAAAATCGGAACGAAATTTCTCAACAGACTCCACAATATAAACCATACTGAATAAAAGACATACAGAAGAAAAGAAGAGAATCTTACAGGAAAAAAAAAGGGCTGACAACTAGCGAAGGACAAGATGAACGCACAAGGGAGAGAGAGAGAACAGAAAGCTTAAATGCAGAAAATTGGAAAAGGTAGACGACGGTATGGTTACCTAAGAAGTTTAAATACTTTACCTTGGGAAGCTGCGAAGGAAATGATTACACAAAAGAAACTAATACGCCACTGGCGGCTAAAAGGACAAAAATGCACGAAGATCGAAGCACTCATGAAAATTCGAAAAAGGCGGATTCTGTGAATTTGAAAGAAATTCAAATATGAAGAAAAGGCTCCTAGAACCCAGGAAAGTCATTTAATATTGCCTTATACCGAGAAAGAATGTTCCATACTCCTCAAAGTTCGAAATATGAAACATTGGGGGCTTCTGTTGATACCAAAATTAATATGCTGATATGGACGAGTAATATGAAGACACGTGTCAATCTACTAGGCATAATAGCAATGAGGAAGTTCATTTCCCCGACCAACTCATGTTCTCTCCGAGCAACGAGGATACACCGAGGAGCTTCAGCGCTCCGAGGTACTCTAGCGCTCCGAGGAACTAAGGCGGTCCGAGCTGCATCTCGGCCGTAGCATAAACTGCCAGATAATCAACGGTTCAATTATTCATTGAATGTTTATCATCTTGACGCACACGCTGCATTAAATGTATTACCATTTCATATGCATATCATTTAATGTATCAACCCTTTCATGTACAACCTAAAGGCTATAAATACCTTGTATCACCCTCATTTAAGGGGACCGGAATTTCTTGATAGAACTTATAATCGAGAATTCCCAAACACTCAGCAATAACATAACAGTGGACGTAGGCCATTCTTATAAGGCTGAACCACTTTAAAAATCTTTGTCTCATTTTATTTATCTGTGATTGAATAATTAGAGCGATCTAATTTTTTACATCAACACTACAAAATAATAATATTTATATAGTCAAAGGCCAAGCTATGCTCTGAACAAATCTCAATGCATTAAAACTATATTTATTTTTTTGATTTTGTAACAGCTGCATTCAAACTATGTGAGAACGATCCATAATGAAACTAAAAAATAAGTATCAATTTAATAAAGATTATAAGTATTATATTACTATTAAAAAAACTGATTATTTTACCAAATCGAGCATCAAGTATAGTCAGTTATAGATTTAATGGTGAGTGTACATACTTTATGATCCTTTGTATTCAACAAAGTGGAAGTATTACTCCATTAGAACCCATTGGATTCAATGAGTTACCGAAGATGAAAGAATATCTCAGATATTAAAGATAGAAATATTTTCCTCATTAATGGTTGAGGAAAGTAATGTGTTTTTTTGGAAATGGTTTCCTCATTAAGGGATGAGGAAAGTAATGAACATAAAAAAAAAGTATTAAAGTTAAATTTAATATATATGTCTTTCGTGAATTGTGATAGCACATAAAATCCACATAAAGATTATTCAGGTCCTATATAAATATTATGGGAATAAAAAATATTTGGTAACATTCTCAGCATAATGACAAACTAAAACTAAATAACTAATACAAATGAGAGATAATAACAATCGAATAACATAAACTGTCTTTGGTACCAATAAATCATTGATACAAATACACCAACTTTGGAATCAAACTATATCCCAAATAATGATAATCATCTTTAATACAAGTAACGCATGTACAATAATATAACTCGGGATAAATAAATGAAATTACCAGTTATCAATGAAATGAATACAAGAGGTGAATGAATTTCATTGCTTGACTTTTACATCCTAAGAAGTGATACAGAATGTCGCCAGTATTGTAACAATCCCCATTTTCAACGTAAAGGTTGTCCAGGCACAATATGCTGTAGATGGGGCTTGTTTAATGATTAGGCATAAATTCTTCATATTTATCCCCTAATTTCGATCTTTTTATGGTCTCGTGCATCATAATTAACTTGGATTTATCTCATATTTATGCTAATAACCCTTTTCGGTGAGTATTTCATATTTTGTGTATTTCTCTTATGGTTTACAAGTATTTCGTGCAAATAGATGGAAGAGAGAACTCAAAACTGTGAAAGAAATCAAGAAATGAGAAGTTAAAGGGCATTTTTGTAAATTTTTAGCCTTAGTCCGGAGGTGGGGCTAACTTGAAAGATGAAGATCTTGAAGTCATAAGAATACTGGAAAACTCGGCACCTCAATCCAAGTTACGGTGAATAAGTTATGCGCATTCGAAGAGGAGAAGAATCAATGAGGCAAAACCAAGGAAGGCAGAAAGGAGAACCGATTCGTTTTTATTAACGCTCCAGATCCGTGACAAAACTTAGTCACGCTTTATAAGTGTGATAAATTTTCAGAAGCGGAATTTTTATTTTGTCCTTATCTTTTAGCCAAAAGAGTTTTATGTTTTGTGAACTCTTGTAAATGACCCAGGACTTATATGTATACTCATATTATGGTTCTTTTAATTCAGATTTCATTAATGTAAAATCTCCTAATCAAGGACAAACATCTAGGAGAATAATTTACAAGTTTTGCACAATTAATTCAAGAGCTTTTTAAATTTTTCTTCAAGATTTGATTTCTTCTTGCATGTTTGTGTTCTTCAACCTTGGTAACCTTAAATTCTAGCAATTTTATTATTCTTTCGTTGTTTTCACATGCTTGTTAATGGATTCTTGTGTAGTTAATACCACCATGTATAGCTAGTTCAAGGGTTGGGACCATGTTCCCGCCATTGATGGGTGTTGAGTTTTGAAAGTTAGGTTTTGGGTAGGAAAAATAATTAATTGAAACCTCGTGTATTAATGTTAGAATATTAAGCGTTTAACATTTTTTGTCATGCCACGTTAGTGTTTATAGCGATATTCCAAAATTAATCCACTTGTGACCATATTTGAGCGAAAGTTTAATCTTTCATTGTTGAATTCAATTTCTTCATGTTTAATGTTTATAATCAGTTGAAATGTTTGGATAATTTTTTTCAAACTAAAATCCTTCATACGCATTGTTTATCCCATGGCGGGGATGTGATCCGAATCCCGTTTTTTTATTCTTTAATTAAGTTTTAATTAGTTTTAGTTAACTTCTTTATTACCCACTTTTTCCTTTCTCACCCCATCATCATCTTTTAAACTTTATTTTAGAAGTAATAAATCAATTAAAATCTATCAAACATTCCCTATGGATTCGATACCTAGACTAGTGACTATACTCTATAAGAGTGTAGTTAAAGTTTAGTTTTTTTTGTATTATGGTCGGAAGCCAATAACAACATTAGTATATTATATGGACACTCGATTTTGCCTCGATCAAAATGGCACTGTTGCCGGGGACTAGGTAGACTTTTAGGTTAGGTCGATTTAATCCAAAATTTGACTCTAATTCTTAAAAAAGCCAAACAAATCATAAAATAAAAAATTCAAAGAACTTCAGAAAAACAAAAAAAATTCAAAAAATTCAAAAAACATATGAGTCTTGAAAACACTCCACGGGATAGTGGCACAAGAGAATTAACTTTAGATATAAGTCTTAAAAATTTTGAGAAAGAATTCATCCATGTGGATGAGGACCTCACTCTTGAAGTCCAATCGTTTTTGGACTCATTTAGTCACCTAGATGAGAGCGAGTGGAATGATAGGATAGATAAATTACTTCTTTATGAACATTCATCCGAGCCTTTAGTAAAGTATGCTGAAACGTGAGGTTTTATCTATTGGTGATAAGATTGAGAAAATAATTCGAGCATTTCCAACCGGTGACACATGGTTTATCATTCTGTATTGTCATTTTCCACCACGTTCGCCTGTGCCACTTGAGTTCTCGAATACGATCGTGGCGTTGGCTAGAGTTTTGATCGATTTAGAGACCGATCCAAACCTTCTCTAGTTTAGGGACAATCTAGGTCATTCAAAAGTAAAATATGATAGTCCTTTCAAGTCAGTCCATTTATGGTACAAAGTGATTGGGCAACTCAATGATTTCATTCACCTCATTCATCATGTGCGTCGAGGTGTCCACCTTTTCAATTGGGTTGATTTTCATTTGTTCCGGATATTATCGGACCATGCAGACGGGCGGGTGAGGTTTTAGTCGAGAGAGAGAGGTCGTTGCACCCTCAACGCTTATGGGCTGATTTTTTTTTTAGTCATGTGTTGGAGTTATATAGTGTCTTTTCACATTTTAAATATTTGCTTATTTGATTTGTCGCACTTCTTATTTTTTCTTCTTTTTCTTTTAGTCCTTGTGATGAGGACAATGCAACATTTAAATTAGGGGTGTGGGATATTCTTCCCACTTATTATTTAGTTATATTGATTTAATCACGTGTTCGTTCCAAGTATGTTTTTTTTAGAAAATTTCAAAATAATTTAAAAAAAATTAGAAAATCTTGAAAAAAGCCAAAAATATTTTTCTTCAAAATAAATAAAAATTTGTATTTAAAAGCTTCGAAAATAACACTAAAATTTTGTTTGAAGTCTCAAATTGAAAAAAAAAAATCATATGCACAAAGCCGAAATTGATCAAAGATGAAAATTGAGCGAAAATTGATGACTTAACGAATAAGTGTGGAGATTAACTAACTCGATGAGATTTGGAGCCTATCAATCATTGTGAGTTTTTAAAATCAATCCGAGTTAATAGTTAACTCAAAGTTCTTTTCAGTGTTTAAAAAAAAGGGTCGTTGAAGATCTCTATTCCTTTGTTTTGATCGGTTACGGGAAATGTGTGTGATGTTGCCTCGAAAAGCACACTAAAAATATCTCTAAACTAAATTATTCTTGAAACACAAATGGTAAAATAATTAGTTATTCAGACAATGAAGTAGTCCATTGATACGTCACGAATGTTGCATATTTGCGCCTTTATCTTTGTGCATTCTAGCACTTTTACGTTCTTAATTCCTATATTTATGCTCGTTAACCAGACAACCTCGGATTTGGACATATATATGTTTTTCAGGGGTTAATTGTGCCTTTATAGGTATTGGAACGCTAAAAGTGAGGATCGGTTGCATTTCAGAGAAGTTCCGTCACCGGATGCTACTTCAAGGGCATTTTAGTCAATTCACACTTCATATCTGACTCATGAAATTTTCATGTATGCATAGTTCATTGATTTAGCATCGCATGGCCTCAAACAACGTGTCATTTCGAGTTCGGATGATCAAGTGATGGCCATTTCCGTTATGAACCTTTTCTCCCATGTGAAGACGAACGAGCACCAGAAAACAGAGTACCGATTGACCGCGCCTCTACGGCCGTTTGATCTCATTTTGGGATTTTGCCTTATGAAGTAACCAGTGGGCTTCAACTTAAGGGACTGGTCAACCGCGCCCCTATTTTCGATCGACCGGGTATCGCAGTTAACCGGTAATTTTCCTTTATTATTTTCATTTCTTTTTCCTTTATTTATTTTATTTTCTTGTAACTTAGTATACATAGAAAACTTATCTCATTTTTTATCAGTTATCTTGGAATAATATATCATTTTCCATACTTAGGGTTAGAGTGGGAAGCTAAGGTTTGGAGGGTTTGGGGAATGTGCCATTTTCTCCCTCCGAGGGTTTGCTCGTATAGAGGGGTTTGCCTGTCGAGGCTATGTAGAACACTATCCCCCATCTTCTCTATCAATCTGAGTTTCCAATGTTTGTTTTTATTTATTTACCGCATTTTACTTGCTTTCTAGTTTAGATTTATTGCTTTCTTTACATACTTTCTAGTGCAGTTTTATTGCGTTTATTTACCACATTTCTTTACATGCTTTCTAGGTTAATTTAGACTAGGTTGTGTTGGATGGGACTTGACTCGTGTTTATCGTGTTGCTTTGCTATGGTGACAAAAGATACGTGTTTATTTCGATTGGGTTGTCCTAGTTATTACGCCTAGGAGATTTGACAGGGTATATCATGTATGCTTTCGATTGGGTTGTCCTAGTTATTATGCCTAGGAGATTTGAGAGGGTATATCATGTATGCTCCATACTTACGAGCTTAATTGTGTAATTTTCGGGGTATTTGTTGACGCCAAAATCTTATTAGACTTTTATGCGAATTTAGGGGTGCGACAACTCTGAATTTAATTAACTGTCAAAATGAGATGTAATCGTAATGAATCTGTGGAACCATGTAACCATTTATACGCGTTAAGCTGAGCTGAGGGATATCCGACACAACCTATATTTTTTACCGCTTTTATTAGTCTAGTTTAAATACATGCCTAGATTAATATTTCCCTTTTTTCATCTTTTTCTTTTGTTTATAATTGTCTTTTACACTTTTATTGAGAAGTACTAAACCAATTAAATTCTAGCAACTCGTCTCCGTGGATTTTCGATACCTGGACATGGCCTCTATACTCCCTTTTATTGAGTGTAGTAATAAGTTTAGGTTTTTGTATAGAGCTGGTGAGCCAAATATAACAGAACGACCGGTGTCGATGACGCGACACCGCGCCAAAACCCTGCCTATCAAATGGCATCGTTGCTAGGGACTTGTTTGTTTTAGAATTTATTTGATTTAGTATTTCATAATATTTTCTTTCTATTTGTATTTTTTGCTTACCTTTGATTCTCGGCCATGCACCCTCCTTCTCGGATTCTCCATCAACAAATAATTCGGTAACCATGTCCTCTTTTATAACTTTGTCGGTAATTCTAATGTTTCTTTTGGGATATGTTCTCGAATCTATCCATGCGAAAGTTTTATTTGGGACTTGTTCTCGAATGTTGAACCATTAGAATTACCAGTGGATTCGTATGAGTCGGTAGAAATTATTTAAAACTTTTAAACCTTTTGCCGATGAGGACTCTTTCCCGCTCTTGTTTTTCCATAATGTATGCTATCCCCACGTGTGCACCATATCCCACTCCAACTGAAAAACCTTTAGGAGATGAGTCAATTGTTCTTGGATCCCAAGTGTTTATTTCCCCATTATTATCCAAATCCCCCATCGTCCACCCAAAATTTCAAATTGGCGATGGTTCACTTTTTCCACCTCCCACATGCCTTCCGTTTTCCGGGAGGCATGTTGTAAATAGTATGTTGTAAATAGTTAGCTTCTTATTTTATTTTTCTTTCTTACGTTTTTTCTTTCCTTTTTATTTCGGTTAGTGTAATTAGTTCACTTTTTATTATTTGTTCTTGCTATTCTTGGTACTAACTTGTTTTGTAGATTCTCTTGGACTTGTGCTTATGGAGATCGCTCCATTTTTGGGTAATATCGCTCTATTCCTCTCTTTGTGTTGTGTTCTTAATGGACGCATTGAGGACAATACAACATTTAAGTTAGGGGGTGTGGGATATTCTATCCATTTATTTTTATTTGTCCATGGGTTTGCTCACTTATAGTTACTAAGTATGCTTTTCTTAGAAAAATTTAAAAATTTCAAAAAGATTTTCTTTCTTTTTTTCTCCTTTGTTGGGCATTTTGCCTTTGTTTTCGATGATAAATTTCAATAATTGTCCGATCCAATAGACAACTCAACGATGCATGTTCTCGATTTTAGAAGTTATTAGACTTTAGTTCTCAATCATTAATATTATAAATAACTTCATGAATTAAACTTTAATCCCATGAGAACATGCACTTTTCTTGCTTTATTGATTTGGTTTAAGATTTTTATAACTCGATAATCTTTTATTGCATTGTATATACTTACACCGAGGTAGCTTTGTATCTTTCATCGTTTGTGAGTGTATACATTATTCTTTCCTCATTAACAACATTGAATTCATCGGTAATCTCTCTATTCCTTCATTGATCGTTCATTAATTGAGTATTTATATTGAAATGTGTTACTTGAGCATGATTTTCATATATTGTTTTGACTCGAGAATTGCGCAAACTTTATGAAATGATCATAGGCCATCTTTGTTATATCACCCATATTGACCTTTGCCTCACCTTAATGTTTTCCCTCGTCAACCCCTTTGAGCCTAAATATAGCCCCTCGTTTCATAACCCAAAATTCCATAACCAACTTCACATTGGAGTTTTCAACCATACTTATTACCTTACATACCTTTGTTTGGAATGTTAATTGGGATTGAATGATGTTATTGTCTTATGGTTGGAATTTAGGCATGTGAGAGTGAGAAAAGAAAAGAAAAGAAAGAAGTGAAAAAGATAAGAAAAAGAGAAAGAAGAAAACAAAAGAAAAAGTGAAAAAAGAAAAGAAAAGAAAAGAAAAGAAAAGAAAAGAGAAAGTTTGTATATGTTGTGTATAGTGTTCAATAAGCTTTGTTTACTCTCCCCATTGTTATATTCAATACCTTTTGTGGAACTTGTTTTCCATTTTTGATATTGCCCGCATTTTTCCTATTATCCCGAGTTTTCATTCTGAACACTTTGAATCCATACATACATATCCTGCGTTTCGTACCCTAGCTTAGCCTACATTATAACCCTATCAAGTCCTATGTGATCTTAGGGTGAATTTAATTTAAAAGTTGAAATAGTTTGATAATGTGTGAAAATACATTTAGCCTCCTTTAATGAGCGGTATCTTTCATTGAGATTACATGTTTTTATTTCCTATATAGCTTTCTTCATTTGTGACATGTGTGCAACCTAGTTTTCATTTACATTTACTCTTTATGCCCTCATGTTTCATGTATTAAATCCATGTTTCAAGTGAATTCACTTGATGAGTGTAATGCCCGTGAGGATTGAATTTATGCTTGCTTTAATTTTTATCCGGTTTATATAAGTTTTTGCCAAATCACACTTTGCATGTGCTCGATCCCCTCCCACTTTTTAAGGTTTCAATTCTACGTGGTGCATTCTATAATGTTAAAAATATGAACTTTTGTGTGAATTCATTCACTCTGCTAATAATGCATATGAAGCCTTTTTTGTATTGTTGGGATTATCGCATGTTGTGTTGGGAATATTTTGAGAAAACCATATGATGTTTATGGGTCTCATCCCTGAAAACCCTCACGAGATGACACTCGTCCACTAGGATAACATAGGGGTTTAACGGCTTATTGCATATGCTAAATGCAATCGTGTTCCCTACGAAAGTGGATTTTATATTTTGATGCATATATACGTTTTGTATCGCCTTCTGTGGACTGTTTTTGTTCTTTTCATCACTAGGGACTAGCAATGTGTTAGTTAGGGGGTATGATACGTCACGAATATTGCATATTTGCGTCCTTTATCTTTGTTCATTGTAGCACTTTTACGTTCTTAATTCCTATATTTATGCTCGTTAACCAGACAAGCTCAGATTTGGACATATATACGTTTTACAGGGGTTAATTGTGCTTTTGTAGGTATTGGAACACTAAAAGTGAGGATCGGTTGCATTTCGGAGAACTTTCGTCATCGGATGCTACGTCAAGGGCATTTTAGTAGATTCACACTTCATCTCCGGCTCATGTAATTTTCACGGATGCATATTTAGTTGAGTTAGCATCGTGTGGCCGTAAACGGTGCGTCATTTTGAGTTCGGATGATCAAGTTATGGCCATTTTCGTTATGAACCTTTTCTCCCATGTGAAGATCAAAGAGCACCAGAAAACAGAGTACCGGTCGACCGTGCCTCTGCGGTCAGTCGGTCACTTTTGGGGATTTTTCCTTACGAAGTAACCAGTGGTCTTCAACTTAAGGGACTGGTCAATCGCGCCCCTATTACCGATCGACCGGGTATCGCAGTTACCCGACAATTTCCTTTTGTTCTTTTCATTTCTTTTTCCTTTATTTCTTTTCTTTTCTTGTAACTTAGTATAAATAGAACACTTATCTCATTTTTTATGAGTTATCTTGGAATAATAGATCATTTTCCATACTTAGGGTTAGAGAGGGAAGCCAGGGTTTGGAGGGTTTGGGGAGTGTGCCATTTTCTCCCTTTGAGGGTTTGCTCGTATAGAGGGGTTTGCCTGTCGAGGTTGTGTAGAACACTTTCCCCCATCTTCTCTATCAATCCGAGCTTCCAATGTTTGTTTTTCTTTACATACCGCGTTTTTACTCGCTTTCTAGTTTAGATTTATTGCTTTCTTTACATGCTTTCTAGTGTAGTTTTATTGCGTTTATTTACCGCGTTTCTTTACATGCTTTCTAAATTAATTTAACCTAGGTTGTGTTGGATGGGACTTGACTCGTGTTTATCGTGTTACTTTGCTATGGTGATGAAAGATACGTGTTTATTTTGATTGGGTTGTCCTAGTTATTACGCCTTGGATATTTGACGGGGTATATGATGTATGCTCCCTACTTACGAGCTTGCGTGCGTAATTTCCGGGGTATTTGTTGACACTAAAATCTTATTAGACTTTTATGCGAATTTAGGGGTGTGATAACTTTGGATTTAATTAACTGTCAAAACAAAACGCAATCATAATGAATCTGTAGAACCATGTAACCATTTATACACGTTAAGATGAGTTGAGGGATATTCGACACAACCTATAGTTTTTACCGCTTTTATTAGTCTAGTTTAAATACATGCCTAGATTAATCTTTTCCTTTTTGCATCTTTTCCTTTTGTTTATAATTATCTTTTACACTTTTATTGGGAAGTACTAAACCAATTAAATTCTTGCAACTAGTCTTCATGAATTTTCGATACCCGGACTTGGACGCTATACTCCCTTTTATTGAGTGTAGTCATAAGTTTAGATTCTTGTATAGAGAAGGTGAGCCGAATATAACAGAACGATCGACGTGGGTGACGTGACACCATGGCAACACCTTGCCTATCAGCCATCATTTGTTACCCAAAAATATTAGCCATAAAAAAAGTTATGAAAAAATATCCCTTTGCAATCCAAATTGAGCCTAATAAGAAGTCCCCTTTTCGTTTGTAACCCAAAAAATCCATTTATCCCTGAAAAATTGAACAAATTTGTCCGAAAAGTGCATAAAAAGGGGAAAGAAAAAAATACAATAAAAGCTCAACAAAAATAGCTTGAAAATAAAAATGTGAAAAATAGAAAAAATAGAAAAGAAGAGAAAAATTAGCAAAAGCCCGAAAAAGAACTAACGAACATCATAAATAATTTTTCCAATTTCAAATTTCCCAACCATTTCCATATTACCCAATACACCTTAAACTCGAAAAAGTCCTAACCGAGTCCGAATGGAGAAATTGATTACCGCGTATAGAGATAAAATACAAAAAGATAATAAAAGAGATTGATTGGTGTGAATAAGATGCGATGTTTCCCATTTTCCAATGACCGTATTTCGATGAAGAGATCTTTTCACTATAAAAATTTCGTCTTTCAAATTTGTGTACTTGAATTCATGTTTTAATTTATTTACTCCTATAAATCACATATACCGACAGAAATAGCAACATTCCGAGTGATTCGTTTGTGATTGCATCCGCGAGGATTTGAATCAAAATGAATTTTTGGAAAAGTAACGTAGTGATAAATCGGTGGAAATTAGCAGTTAAATATTCGGCTTTACACACACACACACACACACACACTACGAATTGAGACTCTTGAATATATTTTTTTGGTAACGATTTTTAAGGAGTTTAAATTATACAATTTTTATGTATTTTGATTTTTCTTTGAGTCGAAAAATGAATTTTGTGGGTATATTCATTTCGAACCCTCACGAGACACCACTCGTCCTGCTAGGGGTAACCTAGGGATTTATCAGCTTGTTTCATATGCTAAAGGCAATCGCTTGCTCACAAAAGAGGTATTCTATCCCAATAAAGTTTTTAAAGGGTCCTTAACTCTTACTATCATTCTTTTATATTGATCGGGAAAAGCAACGTTCCAAGTTAGGGGGATTAAAAAACTTGATGCGACTTTAAAAGTGTTTCTAGTACGTGCCTTTATCGACTCAAGTGTAAGCCGTCCTCTCAAGTATAACTCCAGCAAACGGGTATCGAACACAAGGAATAGGACGAATGTATCCCAATCCGTTAAAAACTTTGCTGGACATCGTGCAAATACGAGTAAACATGAAATCTAAGTTGCATGAAATCATTCTTACGCTAAAAGTGTGATCAAACATGAGAAAGAGACTTCTAACTAAGAAATAATCAATCACAAACCAAAAATGTGAGAGAAAGTGAAAGAAATTAAGGAGCTATACTTGTATTGAAGAAAAAACCCTTAGATTGAATGTAAATGTTGAACAATTGATGAAGATGGTGAATCCTAGGGTTGTTGCCTTCAAGAATCTCTCAAAACAAAAAAAAAAACTACTCTTTAATGTCTCGTAATACAATAAGAGATAATCCTCACGTTTTATTAAGTGTTTGAACCATGCACAACTCTAATTTTGAGAAATAAAAAATACAGATTTCATCACGCCGAACCGGTCCAATTTTTTCTTCTGTGTTGGGGGAACTAGTTCGGTTGATTCCAGATAGGGGTACCGGTCCTAGGGATTTTTTATCGGTTTGGTTTGGCTTTTCCAGTTTGCCGAACCGGTTCCCTTGTTTCTTCATCAGTTTGGTTATCTGGAATTTTAAAGCTTCATAATTTTTCACCCAGGACTCGGATTTGGATGCTGTTTCTTCTTACGTTCTCGTGGACTTGAGGTCTTTAACTTTTCATAGGTTCCGTGTCCGAATTCTTGGTGTAAAATTACTCTTTTCCCCTTGACTTTTCTTCTTTTCTTTCTTTCTTGATTTTGAGTTTTCTCCTTTCTTCACTTGTATAAAATACCTGTAAAATGTAAGAGAAAATACCCGAAACTCGATGCACTAGATAGAAGATAAGTAGCAAGTATATGTGATAAATCAACTCAATTTACATCGCACAAGATGATAAAAGCCTATAAATTATGGGGATAAATATGAAGTATTTATGCCTAATCATCTAACAATCTATACCATTCTCAACACTAAACCATAATATGATATTTTTATTTTATAACCAAACACACACAGTGAAATCATTTGAAATAATAACTGAGAATAACTGAAACTCAATCCTCATAAGTAATGAACATTCAACTTCAGTATAACTAAAATAAAGCGATTGGATAATAAATCTCGGGCTTATTCCCATATAATCTCTGGAATAATTAAATGACTGGAATAAAAATAGAAACCTATGATAGAGTCAATCGAATCGAAGTAACTGGTAATCAAATACAACTGCAAGCCTGATCTCCTATCAGCCTAGTTATTCCTGTCTAGGCAAACCTGAGGGGGGGATATATTATAATTTGGGTCAGCCCCCTAAAGTTATAAGAATTAACTTACAAAATCAATATGCAATTATGAAATTAATTCACGTTCCACACCACCCATCGGCACTCACATGCAGTAAGTATCTCACCCCTCATTTAAGAGCAATACTATCCCAATTATGAAATTCGATATCCATACTAACAAGATAATATTCAAGGCATGTAACACAATTCATATACGTAAGCTAACCATCTACGCATATGATTCTAATCTCAAGAGCAACCCCTACATTGCTATCCACAAAAAATAACATATCATCACACTATAATTTTTATGTAGCATTGGTTTCATTAATAGTTATCTACATCATTAGACTATATGGATTTGTTCTTAATTAATTTGTATGTCCTTACATATATACGACACACGAAGGCATATACCTTCAGTGTCCAGTTCGTGCTCTATCGATAAGTCAGAAGGATTCACTCACCAAATGGACATCATAAAACACATACAAGTGGGGTCGCCACGTAGGGTTTAAGATAACAACCTACACAATGCCTAGCCCACCTGTGTTGATGCATACCATGGTCCCGAGACGTACCCAACCCCAATCGATAGGCCATCAACAAACATGAGTATGTTCACACAAATAATAAATACATATTTGTAACACATAATATGTATAGATTATTATCCTTATAATTACCCCCAATGAGTTTCAGCAATCTCCAGATAATACCCTTACTTTAAGAATTAACCATTTAGTTAATTATCAATTTCTCCAAATAATAATTAGTGATATAATCTATTTCTAATTAAATATCCACTCACTTGGATGACTTCCCATATACTCGCTTAAGTTCGTAAAAATCACCCGAATGTTTCCCCAGTCCCATACTGACCCAGGCTCAGGAGCAAAATTGATTCGCCTCCAAGGCCGAATTTATTCTCCCTAGACCAAAATGATTCACCTGAAAGTCCTCATTGATTCGAATTCTAACAGAAACCAGAATTGTTACATTTTTCTCTATACAGGTTTCATACTCCAATCCCAATTTTCTTCCCAATGACCTAACCACTTTTATTTCAAAAGTTATAACTCCCTCATGATCCATAAACACACTTTATATTATCATCTAAACAAATTACATAACATTATGCCTCAAAATCCAAGAATTCGGATCTACACTATAGTTTATCTAAACCAAGTTTTAATTCATAATTTTATCTAAACATTCTCAGATTTAAAAGGGATCAACACAGGAATTAACATCATCAAAATAACAATCCTACAACATGAGTTCTAATATCCAACTTTCCCAACAACACGACATCAATTCTGGATTTGTCACAAAAAATGTTTAGTCCTTAAATTCCATTATTTCCAGATTTGTTCTAAGAAGTCCTAGAGTTCATTACAATTGTTTATAGTCATAAATTAATCCAAAATTGTTATGAGAAAGTGTACAAATGAATTAAGAAACAAAATTGTAATTGATTTATCAAGAGAATTCTTGCCTTAAACTGATGATTGGAGTCTCCCCTCTTAAATCCTTTCTCTTCCTCCCTTCTCTATCCTTACTAACTTCTCTAATGGGGTGTGGCTTGCTAGGGTTATTTTCTTATAGATGTAAATGGATGCTTAGGTTGGAAACTATCATATTATATCCTCAAATCCCATACTACACCTAAACCTCCACTTTTGGGCCCCCAAATAAGCCCTAAACATTGTCGGGTATCTCTCCTAATGGTAAACTTATGCCCGAGCCCAACTTTAGATATCTAACCTAAACGAGTTCCCAATTAACTCTGAAATGCTCCCAAAATATTTCTACCCAAGTCACACACTTTTATTATGTTTAGTTACCATATAAAAATAATTTATTTAACATGCAATTTATTTTTTTACAACACGTTAAAAATTAATCGTATAAACATGCAATCACATTAAAGTAATTTATTCACAAATTTTATTTAATTAAATTCTACCAAAATAGATTTTATGAAAACACAGGGTGTTACATTATACCCCTAATAATGTAGTTTCGTCTTAAAATTCAAAATTTACCTGACTAGAATAGTTTTGGATACTTCTCTCATCCTCTCTCTCCCACGTCGAATCATCCTCGTTGTGATATCCCCCATTGCACGTGTACTAAAGGAACAACCTTAGAATGAAGTCTACACTCCCTACTGTCCAGAATAGCTACGAATCTCTTCTCATAAGTCATGCAGGTTAAAGTTCTATCTCGTCAAGGTCTATTTGCTAGTAAGCTACCTTATTTCTAAGAAATCTTTATAATACCGAATTATGAAAAATGTCATGCATCCTCTGCAATTGATCCGGTAATGCTAACCAATACGCTATTGGTCTAATCCTCTCAATAATAGGGAATGGTACCACATACCGGGTGGGAGCTATAAAACCCTGATCACTGGTGTACTGGGCTGATGAAGAATCAAACCCCAAGGCGGAATTTAGCTTCGTGAAGAAGCCTCGAGCCCCGCCCTGTGACTTCTTGTGACCTCTGGCCTAGGACCTGCTGAGCTCCCTCTTTTTCTCCCTGATGGCCTTCCAATCACCAAATGGCCTTGTTAACCACTGTCCTGATGTTTAGTAGATCTATACCTTTCAGGATCCATCGGGTTCCTAGGTAAGGCCCTTGATAAACAACCCCGTCTTCTCAGTCTCATCACTCAACACATCATCGACATACTTACACAAGCTCTTAAACTTGACCAAATACACACTCACAGAAGTCTTCCCCTATATAACTGGACAAACTTATCCTTCTTAGTATCTTTAAATGTCTGGGGAAAGTACCAATTAAGGAAGGAAGTTCTGAAGCTACACCAGTCTATGTCCTGTGTAGTACTGGTAGAATAGGCGCTCCACTAGAGTTGGTCTTGCTCCGTGAAATGAAATGTAGCAATCTTGGCTTTATGCCTAGCTGGCACGTCAAGAATCTCCATTATCCTAGTGACTTCATGGAGCCACTCCTTTACAGCATCAGGGACAGCTTCCCCTTTAAAGATGGGTAGGTGAAGCTTCTTGAAATCCTTAAGGATGGAGGCGGAGCTAGTACTCTAGACTGTCCCACTGCGGTTGGCCCGTTGTTATTGTGTGAAGGAGTCAACGAGATGGCGTAAGTTTTTCTCCATGCGTCTAAGCTCACTAGTGCCCGACCCACTAGCTATATCGCGTTGTGGAGGCATCTACACAAGAATGGAGAGTTCAATACACAATGATACGAATCGAAAGCGATAGCGGAAGCAATTTATTAAACAATAGCTAAAGCATTAACTAAGAGAAAATGTATAAGGAAAGCGCACTAAGAAAGCTTGAACACTCCATCAAATTCGGGGATACTATTACTCTGATACCATTTGTAATACCCTGACCTCAGTTTGGGTCACCGTTGAGTCAATCCGCATTGACTCAACGAGTTAAAGAGGGATGGGGAAAGTTCGATGTTATTACTTAAGAAAAACCCTTTTAATTGCACCCTTATTAAAGATTAATTTAACGTTTTTAAGTTGGAAAGCGGGGTGGCCACTTTAAGTAATTAGGTCAATTTACAATATTTATTTATGAAAAATCTGGTTTAATCAACATTACTAATTAGCTAAGAGTAAACCATAATCATCCTAGTATTATTACAAACAGTAGACAAAGGCCCGAATAAATTGTTTAAAGTCCCAAATTACCAATATTCCAAAATATAATTTCATTAAAATTACAGAGTCACTAACGATGTTGATTACCCTCTGGGGTCTTACTGGTGTCCTTCCCGACGTCCCCACTCGAAGTACCTGGGGTGGGGGTGAGGGTTTTAACATAAAAAGAAGGGGTGAGCGAACGCTCAGTAGGGTGGATAATACTAAGATATACTTTTTCTACAAAAATACTATCATATAACATGTATTTTAACCAATTCAGAAAACGTTTGACACTTTAGTTAGTATTAATGCAACTACTATGCTATTCATCCGAGCGATGAGCTCATACTCACACTTAACCGTTTCCTATCACCGGTTATTTGGTCTAGAGACTATTAACCATATTTATTCGTTAGTCTCTATTTATGTCATTTCATTAGGTTGTACTTACTTATGCATTTTCAAGCACAACTATTATCATTTTAATTTTCCATTATCTTTTCTCGAAATCTTCCAATAACTGCATACTTTAATGGGCTCCACACTATCGGCTGTACTACCATATGCTTTGGCTAGTGATTTTGGGTCTTTCACCCTAGAGCTCCGAGGGACCCTTCTTAATTATCCCAGTGTCATCGAAGTCCATATTAACTTGTGTTAATATTTTAGCTAATGTCCACATTATTTCATCATTCACCGTTTTCATCATTCTACAGGCTTATCATCATTTCACCTTGTTACGTGCCATTTGATTTACTTTGTCCATTTTTCACCAAAAATCGACCGACTAAGTCTATGAGGAGTCCAACCACTAAGAACCTCAAGTTTGTCAAAATCACCATTTTACTCCTTCTTTCATCATAACTTTGTGAAAAAAAATATTTAATTTATTATGGCACTAAACCAAACATTTTCCTTTCCAAACATCCTTTTTATGATTTTATGTAAAAAAAATTATGTTTATCATTTTATGAATTACCATAAAAAATACATTTAACCATTCAAGACCGTTTTTAACCAAATGTTCATAACTTGCCCTATTTTCACATATGACTCCACATATCATTTTTCTTCATTCTGACAATATTTATAACACATGCTTAGGGTTGTTATTCTACATTTAATCATTTCCTTATAAAACCCATTTCAATATGATTTATCAAGTCTAAAATTCTATTTTCTATCTTAATATATGATTCTACACACATTAAATAGAATTTCAAGCCTAGAAATTCCTCAAAATGCACTAAACAAGATTTAAATCACAGGTTTACATTTTTTATGATTTCTTCCATATTTCAAAGTAAACCTGTGATTTTATTCATAAAAGGCCCATTTAGGATTTATCTTCTTCAAAAATCCATTTTTTCAAGACTTTGATATGATAACAAATAACTTTATTTTTGGCATTAAATATCATCTAGCATGCCTCCTACACATTTATAAACCATGATATCTTAGGAAGAGGAAAACCTTACCTTATGGTTTAAAGAGGAGACACCTAAGAGGATGAAAATGGAAGTTCCTAGCTCCAACGACTCCAAAAGCTTTTCAAAATAATTCCAAAGTTCCTCCTACAAGCTTTGGCTCTACCCACTTCCACCCTTGATAAAATCTTGAGACAATAGAGAAAGCATAAAAATGGTGTGTAATGGTGTTTCAAAGTGGTGGTAAGGTGTGGCTATAGTGGAAAAAACTCGGGGAAGAAGATGGGATCTTGGAACTCGGATAGAGAGAGAGAGAGATGCTGAAGAAAAATGGGGGGGGGGGGGGGGGGGAGAAGATTCACCCCTTCTCTCCTCTTATAACCATAAGAAACCCACAGAAATGAATTAAAAACTCCCCCCACTTGTTATACACATTTTTTATTATCTGGGCTCACCAGAAGTCGACACATTATTAATTTAAGGCTCAAAACGTGACTGTACACAAGGGCAACTCAAAATAATTAAGTTCAGGTCCGGTCGTTCGAACGACTTTTAAGTCTCATTCGAACGAGATTGCAAATCCATTCGAACCAGCCCTTCGAACGAGATTCCATAGATCGCGAGGAATCGATCAAATTCAAGTCGTCAGAAGTTCTCATTCGAACGACCCATTCGAAGGAGAATAACCCCTCGTTCGAACGACTTTTGTTTTCCTTGAATTGGACTTTGCGTTATAGAATCCGCGCTTATACAAGCACGAAGTCTACAACGATGATCAAATCTCATTATTCATACCTAATTACAAGTTTACAAACAAGGGATAAAATTAGGGGCACGGGTATTACATATTCCAAAAGCTACATCTATGATTTTTGAATTCCTATTTAAGTCTTTGTTTTCCCTATATTCTCTTCCCTCGTATTTCTTACTCTAATAAACTTCACACTAACCGATTTCATGTAACTAACACTTAAACTAGTTTAACTTTGATAACTCTATTAATAATTCTTCTTTAATATAAAAAATTTATCCACTCACTATGCTTTAAGCAATTTTACACAATCATGAATCATCTATCATACTAATTAATTTAATCAAATAAATTATCCCATACTACTAAGTTTATACTTTAAAACTATTCTCAAAGTTTTCAACACAATTTTAATAATTCCCAAATCAATTAACATAATTACCATAATCATCTTAACTTTCTCATTCTTTGGTAAACATTCATGCCAAGAACTAACCCAACTAATGACACAATACACATATAAACATGATTTAATCATAAATACCATTTATGGCATTAACTAAAAAATGAGGTTATTACATGGTGTTTATTTAACTGGGTTAGGTTTGTTTGTGTTAAGTTTAGTAAGGGTTATATGTAGGCTACTGTTAGTTTGCAGGTATGGTTTAAGGCTTGCGTGTTTAGGAAAATGAGAGGAAGCGTATGATGGTATGATTATTTGATGTTCTTAACTTATTCTAATGTTTGACAAATGGATTTGATGATCTTCTCTATATGGGAGAGATCGCATGTTTTGAGATCAAGTTGTGATTGACATCTAGGGTCTTGCATTTTTACTTAGATGAAAGTTTGATGAAAGGCTGAGTGGGATATGATCTTCTAGATGCTGACAAGATTTGAGGGAGATGAATGAGTCTTTCCTTTGGAATAATCCAGGATACTTGTAACTTTCCCCTTGTCTATATTCTATTTTTACTACTAGCCATAGATGGTCGTATGATATCCACTACCTTGGATATAATAACCTATTATATGAGGAGGTAAAGAGAAAGTAGAACAATACAAAACATTCTCTCTTAATATTTCACAGTTAGAAATACAATATATAAGGCAACCGCTAAGCAAATCATATGAGTTAGTGGGTATATAACGTTTACATATATCAGCACATTTGATAGTTGGAGACATGGGTATAACTGCTGGAGAAATGGGTATAATAGTTACAACTGCTGTAGTAGTGTCCTTTCATGTGGGAGAAGTGGGAGAGTGTGTGTAGTTGGTTAATACTCCCCTACAAGATGATGGTGAAGGATCAACCATTAACTTTTCTCGAAGAAAAGTAAGCTTGCTAGAAGATAAACCCTTTGTGAAGATAGGAAATTGGATTGACATTATGTAACTTGGATCGGGTACTGTTGCCCATACCCAAGTAAGTAGCTAATGGACTTGAGATTCTTTCCCAGAATGTAATCACCCTGTGATTTATCGAAAATGAGTAGTTCCTGAGGTTGAATCTGGGCATCTGGACACTTGAGCACTACATTTATTGTAGAGAGATAATCCGAGTAGACAGCTAGAAGAAAAGCGAAAGAGGCGGCATATTGCATATTGTTCCATTCATGCAAGTAAATCAAACCCCCAGGAATCATAGGGACATTGTATCCATCATGCTTTTGATGACATGCACATGCGAAGGAAAAAAATGGCTTAGCTTGATATTGCTTCAGAGTAGAAGTGAGTTGAGGTTGGGAGATTGATACATGGTGGGGGAGAAGAAAATTCAGTGGTGAAATTTAGAGAGAGTTTCCGCTGTTGTTTATAAAGAGTTGCCGCTATTGCATTGGAGGGACACGGATAAGTTCCATCAACAAACCTAAGAAGGTTTTGTCCACTGAGAAAAAGGTTACAACTGTGGTATCTAGTAGACATAATTTTTGCTGTCAAGTTTAATAGTAATATGGTGCTGGAAATGACTTAGGTGATAGCTGGGGAGGGAGAGGAGATGTCATTGTATCATGAGGAAGTAATTTGTTTTCATTTTTTTATTTTTCTATGAGAAAAGAGGACGAAAAGTAGAGAAAAAGAGAAAAAAAATGACAGCATATTCTTTTTCCACAGCGTCTTGGGTTTTAATATATTTCTGGTGTTTCCACAGCGTCTTGGGTTTCAATAAACCCTAGAGAGAGAGAGAGAGAGAGAGAGAGAGAGAGAGAGAGAGAGAGAGAGGAGGGGGGAAGTATATGAGCGAGAGAAGAGAGCGAAAAGAAAGTGAACCGAGTGGTGAAAAATTAAACAGAGAAACAAGAATGAGAGGGAGTGTATGAGATACAGGTGATAACTCGATATTTGAGATCGGATTTTGGTGGGCATTTGGGGAGAGACAATTTTTTTTTGGATCGAGTTTGGGAAACAAGGGGAAGGTGGTTTTGGAACCGACATTTGAAAAAAAAATGTTGATGGGAGTTGGTGTTTGCAGGAGACCCACCTGGACTCGATGGGAGATGAGGAGAAAAAAATAAAAAAAAATAAATAAAGACCGAATTTTGCGACATCTGAGTAGGGGAAGAAATGGGCATGGCTTGAGAGACAGGTACTCATCTAAACTCAAAACTACAATGTTTAAAAAAAATGACTTCCTCTTGACACCCTTAGCCAGTCTCACTCTTATAATTTCCTATTCAATCTCATGTTCTTTATATTTGCAGCGGGAACATCCGCACATCAATATCCTCTATACCAGTTGCATGGAACTTGTAGCTATCACCCCCCGCACAAAGGAAGGGTGTTGACACCAATTATCTTCTTAACACAAACATTTTTTTCTTTCTTTCTTTATCTCTCTCTCTCTCTAGAGGGTTCTCAAACACCACACCCCACTGTATCTCACAAGGTAGCTGGCAAGCTACTTCTTAAAGCAACACCAATGGAAGATATGAGGACCCACGAAATTGGTTTCCACCAGAGGCAGTTCAAATATGAAAATTACTCTAATGCTGCATTTCAATATCCCATGTTGCAGCATTTTTGATCAACACACGACATGTCCATGGTTTCTTCAAGTAAGAAGTCCATTAACATGCTTTGACTATTTCAAAATCTCTCTCTCTCTATCTCTCTCTCATTCTTTTTTCTCTCCCTAATTTTTCACCACTCGGTTCTCTTTCTTTTCGCTCTCTTCTCTCGTTCCTATATTTTTTTCTTTCTTTATCTCTCTCTAGAGGGTCTCTTTTGGCCCACCAATTATCAATATCATAAACTCAACTCACATTTTCTCTCTCCCAATGGACACAAAATATATCTCCACTAGAAAACCCAGATGGTGCCATTTTTTGTATGGCCAAAATCTTATGCGATTTGTTGATGGCAGTTCCCCGGTCAATCTGATGAACCTGCACCCACTGTGTGGACACAACAAGACATCTTACCATCAGTATGCTCGTCTCCTCCATGAACACTGCAACAATCTCCCTCATGGTCGATCTTCGCACCTCTCATACAATCTGGACAACCCTTGCTGACGCACTTGCCTTTCCCTTTGACACTTGCATTCTCAATCATCAAGGTGCTCTCTCTTCTCCTCATCCCAACTTATCCTTGAGTCTTGCCTCCCACCATGTCAACTTCAGATTAAATGACACCAATTATCTACACTAGATAACTCAACTGGAAACGTTTTTGAGTTGACAAAATTTACTACGATTTGTCCGTGATCAAGTGGCGACAAAGAACCTTCAAGTTCAATTCATCTCAACCCATGATCAAGTCAACGACAATTTCACAAAAGTCTTCCTACGTCCAAATTTTTTCTTTCTTCATGACAAGTTGATGGTTCGTCCTCCACCACCATCCACTTACGGGGGAGTATTAGCACCAGCTCAAACTCAAACTACTGAAGTTGCCACATGTGAACAGTTACAACACCATTGTCGTGGGATGCATAACAGTTATAGATTTGAGTGTTACATGGATGTTATAATATAGTAGTGGAGTTCAACAGTTATATAGCAGCTAGGAATAGTTAGGAACCATATATATCAGAGTCATGGATGTACTGTAAAGATGTGGAAACACCAGAAATATAAATATAACTGCTCTCTCTCTTATTCAAACAATGTAGTTCATTAGGATATGTCAACACCATTTTTTTCCTTCCAATGGATACCATGAGGTAAGTGATAGATTGCACATAGTTTTTGACATTCTAGTTAATGCTTTAAGATGAAATGAATGGAATATCGACAATGGTAGCTATGGTGTTGGCATGTTATGTGGTTATGAAGAAATTTGACATAGTGAAGCATAAAAAAATCAAAATTTTTGAAATTCATATTGAATAGAAGCATCCGGAAATGTTTTAGTTTTGGAGTCATTTGAATCTACATTCGTATTTATCATACATTAAGTTTAAATAAAATCTTTGGTAACTAGTAAAAAAATAAAGACCTCATATTTTTTATTCAGATTTTTAAATGAAGAGAAGATTGACTGATTTGGAATGTTGCCATCTACATGCTTAGAGGTATTTCCTTCACACATTATAATGAGGTCTTTCTTCAGTGTTGTTCATTTGTTCTTCACGAAAAATCAGTTGCCGAAGATGTGAGGATAGGGGATTTTTCTCTAACTTTTCCCTAGGCCGCCTGTTTTTGTTTTTTTTCGTAGCAAGATATTTTTTTAAGGGAAATAAAGGGATGTCTTTAGCGAGATGGCTGCAAAGTGTGAGAGCATGGTTTAAGGCCAATGAGGTTATGTCAGAGCGCATCTGACGAACTTATAAATAGGGGAACTGGAATTCCCATTGTCTTTTATTGAATATTGTCTCTCGTGATTGAGGGTTTCTTTGCTTGGGGATCTTGAAGGTATGCATGCATGATCCTTTAAGGATAAGTGGTTCCAATTGTCAGATTGCCTTTAGCTTAACTGGGTTGAAAGAAATTAAAAAAATTTCATGGTCGGAGAGAACCTTAAAATTGGTTGCTTATATATCCCATAAGGGAAATCAGGTCAAATGTAGTTCATTTGAATATGATAAGATGGGTTTAGTTGGTGTGTAGGCCATAGGGCATGAGGTTTGATTTTACCATAAAGGCTTGTGAATTATCAATAAATAATTAATTGGCTTATATTCAAAATCTCAAATAATTTGAATTAAGGCGTTCACTTAGAATTGACGCTTAAGGGAGTTTATGAAATGAAGATAACATTTATTTGTTAAAATTTGGTCGGAGCCCATTGATTTATCTTATGAATGTAGCTTGACAATGTAGCCCCTTGATCCAACTTGTAAATTTAGTCTGATGATGTAGCATATTGACTTTTCGTCAATTATTGATTGTTTCATTAAACAGTTCTTGTTACTTGAACATTTGGAAAAATTAAATTTGAACTCTCAAGGAGAATTTTTTTTTAAAATATTTCTTTTGCTTTTTTCTTTTTTTTTCCTTCTTTAATCCATTTTTCATTTCATGTGTGCTCTAAAGAGTAATGGTGTAGTGTCATGTCATTTCACTTATAATTGGGGAACTCTTGCTTTAGCCTTAAGCGGGCGTAACTGGTGATTCATTAAAAAAAACAAGGAATGGGTGCCTAAGCAATGGGTGACCTCAAGGGGCATCCACTGCTTAGTTGGCACAACAATCGAGCAAGGCAAAGCCTGTTTGATAATGGGTTACCTCAAGGGGCATCCACTGCCTAGGAACAAAGGTAATCTAGATAAGATTGCTACAACTAAGCAGGAACATGGGATGAAAATCATTCCATTGCTTAGGCACTTATGGGCGATCAAAAGAGCGCTACAACTAGGCAGGAGCATGGGATAAATATTCCATTGCCTAGGCACACTAAGACAAACAGAAATTGACAAATCATCAATTCATATACAGAGATCAACAGAAGATAAATTTCATGATTATATATTATTGTTCATGCCCTGGAAATATATTATTCTCTAACAATGCAGGATCAATCGATCCCTTCCTTATTATTATTATTATTATTATTATCTGGATTTCTTATTAAGCCCGACAGATGGTCGACACTCTTATTATTTATCTGGATTTCTAATCGCTTCTATATGGACTTCTCACTAGCACGAATATTCGATGAAAATTATATACTATTCTCAATCGGTCTTATTATTGGATCATTTTATCAAGTCCGGGAAAATGCTCGTGCATCATCATTAGTATTCAGTCTCCTAAGCCCAACTGGGGGCTCCACATGCGACAATCAATGGCACATACTAGAATCAGATTCCTAATTGGAATATATCATATTCTTAATTAGAATGTCCACATATTCCTAATTGGAATATATCATATTCCTAATTGGAATGCCAACACATTTCTAATTGGACTATATGTTGCAAGCAGTTTTACTCAACCAAAATTACTTGGTCAGCAAATTAATTCTATGGTTACATCAGGACATAATGGAAATACAAACATATAAAGTTATTGGGAAGTCATTTCAGGGAACATTTCCTCGGCCTTATCTTTTCTAGCAAGACCAACAAACTTCAAGGCCAAGAAAGCATTCACATTTCATATGCCACACTTGGGGGATTTTACTACATAATTAATTTTTCATTCGGTGGCACATTCTTATTATGCAGTATCAGCTAAGCATCAGATTCAGCTCCAAATCATAACAGAATAAGACAAATCTCTATCATCCATGAGTTAGTTTTGCTATTGAAGTTTAGGAAGCATATTCAGGAGTTAGTTTTGCTATTGAAGTTCAGGAGGTATATTCAGGAGTTAATTTTTCTATTGAAGTTCAGGAGGTATATTCAGGAGTTAGTTATGCTGTTGAAGTTCAGGAGGCATATTCAGGAGTTATTATGCACATGTTATTAAAGTTCAGGAGTCAGATTCAGTATCTACAACACTGGGATCTTTACTACTGCTGTCCCGACCTACGCTGAAGAAGCAGTTGTACTATATGTAAATATTTCAAAGGTTGTTACTGGCACGGCACTAATCAGATTGAAGAATTGAGTTCAAAAGTTAACATGCCACAATAACAAATCACTCAGAGGAGAAGAGATCAGAAAAATCAAACATGGGCAATCAACACTCAGTTGGTCGACACAGAAGGCAGTTGGTCGGCTAATCAACTAACCAACATACTTAAAGATTATGACAAGCTACAAGCTGCAAACTATGACATGGCTGCATCCAAATTCCCAGGGGTGATACGTAGCACACATTCGCTTGACGAACAGAGATTAGCTTTAAAGCAACCAGCGATCAACCTGCATCATCTATCGTCCAGGAGATAGCCCACTTTATACTGAACAAATCAAGAAGGCAAATCAAGAACCTCATTATGCACTAGCACCGATCAACACAGCAGAATAAATACTCCATCCTTTCAGTAAACCATCAAGCATGGAGCAATGGGGGATTTTGTTGACGTAAAAAATTACGCATACACGTGGACCAGTCAGAAAGGGACACCCATCATCCTACGTGGTAATATTTATACTTGCTCGACACCTGAGGAGAGCTGGTCGGAACTCGAGGAGAGTTGGTCGGCATACCAACCAACTCAAGGAAGACCAACTACCCAAGAAGACCAACAGTTATATTCATTGTATATAGATATAAATGTTTGAATGTATAAAGACATTCCATCTCTTGAACTCCCATTACTATAAATACATGCATTCCCTTGGCCAAAGGGAGAACCGGGATAAGAGACACGATACACTAGATACACACAATCTGAATTAAGTAATTCTCAACACACTTCTCTCTCTCTACACCATATCGTGCTATTGTACACCCCTGGGAATAAAAGAACAGAGGACTTAGGCTTTATTCATAGCCAAACCACTTTTAAAATCCTTGTCTGGATTACTTCTATCTATTTATATGTGATCATAAAAATGGGATGTATTTCATTTTTTTGCATTAACAGATTGGCGCCGTGTGTAGAAACGTGTTGCAAGCATTGTTCTCCATCAAAAACTAAATTTTCTATCTCCACTCATAATCAATTATATGTTCATATATACATCGTTTATCAATATAAGATTCTGCTAAACTTGTTCATGAATCTCACGTTCAATTTTTAATGAGTTGAAAATCTACTTAAAATATTGATTTTATACCACTTTTAAATGTCTCTTTAAAAATATTCAAATGATTATACCAATATATCAGAGAATTTTCCATCGATAGTAAGGAACTGGAAATGGGGAATTTTAGTTTTTTAAAAAAAAATCACGATCGGAGATGCCAGATCTTGATCTCCACTTAATATTTCTTCTATTTGAATTTGATTAATTTTTATCAACAATAAATGTGAAATCAATCCTTTCGACTTCACGGTCTACAGCAACAAAATTGATCTGTCTATTTTAAATGTTCTTTAAAAACTGTTGAAACCGTTTTGTCTTCTTTAAAATCATATAAGAATCCAAGCGTCTCTCAGTCTGAATAAAATCAAATCCTAAAAAAAACAATTTGGTTCAGAATAAAAAATCTGGAGACAGGAAATATCAACACGAAGTGCTAATTCAGTTTGGTAAAAAGGCCGACTGACAACCTCTCCTTTAACCAATTCTATAACCTAGTTTGGCAAGAATTGAATCACCGGACCATTTTATTGATCGGTAAATTCAACGGACCACTGTGTGTTGGTCAGCGGTCTCCGAACAACGAGGTGAACATCTCGGTGGCACCCCAAAATAATATGGTTAGTCGAGATCACTATTTTTTGGTCGGCACACAGTTTTGTACAGTTATTGTTGATCAGTAACTACAGTTTTGTAATGGATACATGAGACAGAGCCAAGGTGTAAAAAAGAGAAAATCCATGAGATTTAGAATTTAAAGAAAGTGACCGGACTCATCCCTCA
This sequence comes from Sambucus nigra, assembly GCA_949130495.1. Taxonomy (NCBI): domain Eukaryota; kingdom Viridiplantae; phylum Streptophyta; class Magnoliopsida; order Dipsacales; family Adoxaceae; genus Sambucus; species Sambucus nigra. The sequence goes on along the minus strand of OX422222.1, from coordinate 145,098,743 downwards.
ACCGACCATATTTTTTATTTCAATTTTCTCTGAGATCCAAACTCCAACCAAGTAGCGGTCACAATCAAAGTGCCTATGATTCAGAAATCAATCAAAGATGCATTGTCGGTGGTCGGCAATTACTGTGAAAGCAGAAAACGTTGGTCGGCAATATATTTGGTGCAAAACGCTGGTCGACACATTTTTATGCAGGTTGGTGCTATCAAATACCTGGTCGGCAGTCCTATTCTTTGTCGACGACAACCGACGACACCTATTATTGGCCGATCACTGGTCGGAGATCACATATGACTGTTCGACTATATCTTATTCTTGGTCGGGTATATTTATTTGCTGGTCGGTAACAACCATACATGATTGGCAACTTGGTCGGTGGACTACAAAGTTCGTTGGTCGGCTCATCATTTGTTGGTCGGTGACTACTGAACAGAATGATTTTGGTTCCTCACACCAATCCATTTTGACTTTATCACCTACCTATTTTCTTAGAGGCATCTTCAGGCTATAATAATTTTAAGACCAACTTATATTTAAATTTTTACTCTAGTTAAATAAAAAAAAAAATATATATATATATATATATATAGGGAGAGGTTCAAAAGTGGACCAAAAGAATGGACTTTTTAATGGACCTTAACAAAAACACCTATTAACACATTAATTTTAATTTCTATAGTGTAATTGGTCCGCGCCAGCGGCACCCGAGACCACACCTTCACCTCACTACGCCCCCACCCCACCCCCCACCGTCCCCCCACCCCCCCAACCACCACCATCACCAAAGCTGCCCTTGTGGCAACCCTTATGACAACAGGGCTGTCATGGGGGTGGGAGGGTGGGGGTGGGGTGGGGTTGGTGGGGGGAGTGTGGGGGGGTGGGGGATCGATCGACACGCGTATTTGGTGTCGCCGGCGTGAACCAATTACACTATAGGAATTAAAATTAATGTGTTATTATGTGTTTTTTGTTAAGTTCCATTAAAAAGTCCATTCTTTTGGTCCACTTGTGAACTTCTCCCTACATATATATATATATATATATATATATATATATATATAGTCCTTACTTATGGCATCTACTTGATAAAAAATCTGCTCACATGATACACATTTTGGCACAAAACATATTATTTCATATTTTGAAATTTTTATTGCCTTATGCCCGAGAAAATACACATCATATATATTGATTAGATGACTAAATTATTCTCATGACTAATCAATTAAGCCTACACATAGGGTAGAGCAAGTTATTAATTTTTACAGGCACAAGGTTCAGTGCCGACGAATGCTCGGAAACAATCTTAAACTTCTGGAAAATGTTATCATTGCTCGGCATTATGAAATTTTACCTCAATGAGGCACTATTGATTTTATTATTGCGGTGATATGTGCTCAAGCAAGAATCATTCTTTATATCTATGCATATTCTATATTCATCTCAGCATGGAGTTCGACAAAATATTTATTATTATATATTCAGCTCCAAGGAGATCTGCAACAGTTATTATATTTCACCCCCAACGGACAATTGGTCTGGGTAATTCTTATTTATATTAAGGCCCGACAAAGTACTCAACCATATTCTTATGTTCTGGAAATATTATCCTTGTTCGGTATTATGCATTTTTTCCTCGACAGATCAGTCAGACACTTTATTATTTTTCTGAATCATTCTTTATATCTATGCATATTCTATATTCATCTCAGCATGGAGCTCGGCAAAATATTTATTATCATATATTCAGGTCCAAGGAAATCTGTATCAATTATGATATTATCTCCAACGGACTGTTGGTCGGGAAAATTCTTCTCTCTATATATATTCAGCAACTACCAACTAAGGTTGGTCGGCATATCAACAACCACCAACTACGGTTGGTCGGCATATCAACAACCACCAACTACGGTTGGTAAGCATATCAGCAACCGCTAGCTAAGGTTGGTCAGCATCAATAAACCTAACCAACAATATTGGCACAACAATCGAGAAAGGCAAAGCTTGTTTGATAATGGGTGATCTCAAGGGGCATCCAAAACTAGGCAAGAAGATGGGTGACCTCAAGGGGCATCCACTACCTAGGCACCAATGTAATCTAGATAATATTGCTACAACTAAGCGGGAACATGGGATGAAAATCATTCCATTTCTTATGCACTTATAGGTGATCAAAAGATCGGTACAACTGGGCAGGAGCATAGGATAAATATTCCATTGCTTAGGCACACTAAGACAAACAGAAATTGACAAATCATCAATTCATATACAGAGATCAACAGAAGATAAATTTCATGATTATATATTATTGTTTATACCCTGGAAATCTATTATTCTCTAACAATGAAGGATCAATCGATCCCTTCCTTATTATTACCTGGATTTCTTATTATACCCGGCAGATGGTCGGCACTCTTATTATTTATCTTGATTTATTATTAAAGCCCGGCAGATGGTCGACACTCTTATTATTTATCTGGATTTCTCATCGCTTCTATATGGACTTCTTACTAGCACGAATATTCGATGCAAATTATATACTATGCTCAATCAGGCTTATTATTGGATCATTCTATCAAGTCCTGGCAAATGCTCGTGCATCATCATTATTATTCAGTCTCCTAAGCCCAACTGGGGGCTCCACATGCGACAATCAATGGCACATACTAGAATCAGATTACTAATTGGAATATATCATATTCTTAATTAGAATGTCCACATATTCCTAATTGGAATATATCATATTCCTAATTGGAATGCCAACACATTTCTAATTGGACTATATGTTACAAGCAGTTTTACTCAACCAAAATTACTTGGTCAGCAAATTAATTCTATGGTTACATCAGGACATAATGGAAATACAAACATATAAAGTTATTGGGAAGTCATTTCAGGGAACATTTCCTTAGCCTTATCTTTTCTAGCAAGACCAACAAACTTCAAGGCCAAGAAAGCATTCACAGTTCATATGCCACACTTGGGGGATTTTACTACATAATTAATTTTTCATTCGGTGGCACATTCTTATTATGCAGTATCAGCTAAGCATCAGATTCAGCTCCAAATCATAACAGAATAAGACAAATCTCTATCATCCATGAGTTAGTTTTGCTATTGAAGTTTAGGAAGCATATTCAGGAGTTAGTTTTGCTATTGAAGTTCAGGAGGTATATTCAGGAGTTAATTTTTCTATTGAAGTTCAGGAGGTATATTCAGGAGTTAGTTATGCTGTTGAAGTTCAGGAGGCATATTCAGGAGTTATTATGCACATGTTATTAAAGTTCAGGAGTCAGATTCAGCATCTACAGCACTGGGATCTTTACTACTGCTGTCCCGACCTACACTGAAGAAGCAGTTGTACTTATATGTAAATGTTTCAAAGGCTGTTACTGGCACGGAACTAATCAGATTGAAGAATTGGGTTCAAAACTTAATATACCACAACAACAAAGTCGTCAGAGGAGTAGAGATCAGAAAAATCAAACATGGACAATCAGCATTCAGTTGGTCGACAGAGAAGGCAGTTGGTCGGCTAATCAACCAACCAACATACTTGAAGATTATGACAAGCTACAAGCTGCAAACGATGACATTGCTGCATCCAAATTCCCAGGGGTGATACATAGCACACATTCGCTTGACGAACAGATATTAGCTCTAAAGCAACCATGAATCAACCTTCATCATCTATCGTCCAGGAGATAGCCCACTTTATACTGAACAAATCAAGAAGGCAAATCAAGAATGTCATTATGCACTAGCACCGAGCAACACTGCAGAATAAATACTCCATCCATTCATTAAATCATAAAGCATGGAGCATTGGGGGCTTCTGTTGATGCAAAAAATTACGCATATACGTGGACCAGTCAGAAAGGGACACCCGTCATCCTACGTGGTAATATTTATACTTGATCGTCACCCGAGGAGAGCTGGTCGGCATACCAACCAACTCAAGGAAGACCAACCATCCAAGAAGACCTATAGTTATTGTTGATACCAAAATTAATATGCTGATGTGGATGAATAATACGAAGACACGTGTCAATCTACGTGGCACAATAACAACGAGGAAGTTCATTTTCCCGACCAACTCATGTTCCCTACGAGCAACGAGGACACACCGATGAACTCTAGCATTCCGAGGTACTCTAGCGCTCCGAGGGACTCCTGAGCAACGAGCAACTAAGGCGGTCCGAGCTGCATCTCGGCCGTATCATTAATTACCAGATAGTCAACAGTTCAACTATTCATTGAATGTTTATAATCTTGACACACACGCTGCATTAAATGTATTACCCTTTCATGTGTATATCATTTAATGTATCGACCCTTTCATGTACAGCCTCAAGGCTATAAATACCTTGTATCACCCTCATTCAAGGGGACGGGGTTTTCTTGACAGAACTTGTAATCAAGAATTCCCAAACACTCAGCAATAACATAACAGTGGACGTAGGCCATTCTACTAAGGCTGAACCACTTTAAAAATCTTTGTCTCATTTTATTTATCTGTGATTGAATAATTAGAGCGATCTAATTTTTTACATCAACAGATTGGCGTCGTCTGTGGGAAACGACTGTTGCTATCGTTTTTCACCAAAAATCATTTATCATCAATGGCAGATAATCCAGAACCCAGTAATCGAAATGCTGGAAATGCTGGAAATCCTCCAAATCCATATGCACCTCCAGATCTGGCTGGAATTATGACGAATCTGGCTGAAGGACAAACCGCCATGTAAGAAATAATGAGGTAACTCATTCAAACTCTTCACGGCGGTGCACCTACCCATTCAAGACAAAGGAGTGATCGTGGGCAATCGCGATCCAGGCGTACTGGGTCATATCGTAATGAAGAATCTAATGATTTTTCTTATCAACCTGGGCGAACTTCATCGATACGGGCTACGGATACAGATTAACATATCACTCTCTCTCCGGAGAGAACCAGCGCCCTGGAAAGATTAAGCAGGGTGTCTCCTTTCAGTCGGTTAGGACCAAGGAGAAATATGAGTCCACATAGAGCCCCATCAAGAAGCTTTCGACCACCATTAGGTTTGAGAGAAGGATCAGCACAATCACGACCAGCTACTCGTCGAGATAGATCTCAGGAAGCTACGTCAGAACAATCAATTGCTCGGACTAAGCGGCCCGAGGAAGGAAATGAAGCATGGAAAGGTTCCATTCAGCGATTGGAGGATAGACTTGGAGAAATGGCTAAAGAAAGGAATCCCTTACAGAGAACTTTTGTTCAAGGGACACTTTTCGTGCAGGCCATTGTGAATTTTCCTACACCATCGAAGTTCAAAGCACCTGTGGTAACCCCTAAGTATGATGGAAAGACAGATCCTGTTCTTCATATAGAACAATACCAAGCTGCTGTCGACATATATGTCGTCCCTGACGAGATGAGGTGTAGAGCATTCTCGAGAACTCTTACCGGATCTGCACAGATATGGTACAACAATCTTCCTCGGGGTAAGATTTTGACTTTTATTCAGTTAGCCGAATTCTTCATTGGCAATTTCTATTTTGGAGCAAAGCCGGTAAAACGAGTGGCGCACTTGTTAAGTGTTAGACAAAAATCAGGTGAGAGTACTAGAGATTACATAACTCATTTCAATAACGAGAAGTTGGAAGTCATAGATTACGAAGAAAAGACAGCGATCACTGCTTTGATGAGTGGATTGCTGCCTAACAAGTTATACTACACTTTGGCCAAGGATCCACCTAAAACTATGTCGGAGTTGATGGCAAAAGCGGTTAAAATCATGAATGTCGAGGAAGCTATGGCTGCGAAGAAGAATATGGATAAAGAAACTAAGGTGGAGGTTGACAAATCTAAGAAAAAAGAGCAAAAAGGTAATGGTGGTGACAAGCACTCCAAGAATAATAGGACGTCATGAGATGTCCTGAAGAAATACGATAATTATACTCCATTGAAAATGGGTATAAATCATGTTTTGGAAGAAATCAAGAATAACGAAGAAATCAAGTGGCCAGATAAGCTGAGGACCAATCCTGACCTGAGGAATAGGGCCAAAGTATGTAGATCGCAGAGGTGAAAGGAAGAATGATGATAGAACTAGAGATCGTTCCAGATCTCCTCGTCGGACGAAGGAGAAAAAGAAAAGAAATCATGAAGATGATCCAGATGAAGACCCCGATCTTCCAAAAAAGCCAAGGCAGCCTGAACGAGAGGTATTTTCCATACGTTTTGGGTCATTTGATTGTAATGTTATTACAGGAGGAGATGCTGGAGGGGGAGACCTTACTGCAGAAAGAAAGGCCTATCTCGGAGAGGCTCAAGCCTGCTCATATATTCAACGAATAAATCTTGCCGAGGATGATCGTCCGAGAAAGGTAAATAAAGAGAAGCTAGTTATTGGTTTTTCAAAAAATGATTTGGCAGGTGTTCTTTACCATCACGACGATCCTTTGGTGATCAAAATGAGGATGAAAGATGTGGTGATTTCAAGGGTGTTGGTGGACAATGGTAGTTCGGCAGACATCATGTACTATTCATGCTTTGATAGCTTGAATTTGAAATTATCTCAATTGGAACCTTATCACAGACCCCTTCTGGGTTTTGCTGGCGAGAAAGTTTTTCCACTTGGGACGATCAAGTTGGACATATTCATTGGAACTTGACCTGCTTGTCGAACAGAAAGAATACGCTTCTTTGTGATGGACAAGAATGTGCAGTCAGCCTACAACATCATCATGGGAAGAGTTGGTTTGAAGAAGTTCGAAGCAGTTCCATCTACAGTGCATCAATGCTTAAAATTCCCAACAAACTTCGGAGTAAGAGTTGTGAAAGGTGATCAAAAAATAGCTCGGGAATGCTATTATTCATCTGCCGAGCAAGAGGAGCTTGAGGAATCAAGGAAAAAGACTACTACCTACCAGGTGGATGAAGGTACATAAATTGAAACTCTTGATCCCAGGGATGAATCCCAACTTGTAAAAGGACAGGTGGTAGAATCTACAGAAAATGTTATTCTGGACGAGGAGCACCCTGAACGAGTAACCCAGATAGGTTCGTCGTTGGATGCTTCAATAAAACAAGAGTTGATAACTTTCTGGAGAAATAGGAAGAATACTTTTGCATGGAGTCACGAAGACATGCCAGGAATAGATCCAAACTTCTTATGTCATGAACTCAATGTGAATAAAGAGATCAAGCCTGTGAAACAGAGAAGAAGAGTGTTTAGTCCCGAGAAGAATCAGGCTATACAAGAGGAGGTCGAGAAGCTCCAGAAAGCCCAATTCATTGAAGATGTGAAATATCCAGACTGGTTAGCAAATGTGGTGATGGTAAAGAAGACGAATAATAAATGAAGAATATGTGTTGATTTCACTGATCTCAACAAGGCATGCCTGAAAGATCATTTTCCATTGCCCAGAATAGACCAGCTAGTGGATGCCACTTCGGGACATGAGCTGCTCAGCTTCATGGATGCATATTCTGGCTACAACCAGATCAAAATGAAACCTGAAGACAGGGAAAGTACTTCTTTTATTACCCCAAGGGGAACTTATTGTTATAATGTCATGCCTTTTGGTTTGAAAAATGCAGGTGCAACATATCAACGGCTGATGAACAAGGTTTTTGCCGAACAAATTAGTTGCAACATGGAAGTCTACGTCGACGATATGCTAACAAAGAGCAAGAAAGCTGCTGATCATCTAGTTGACTTAGGTCAGACCTTTGATCAACTAGATAAATACCAAATGAAGCTCAACCCGACGAAGTGCACCTTTGGAGTACGAGAAGGAATGTTCCTCGGATACATCGTCAACCAACGAGGTATTGAGGCAAATCCAGAAAAGATCAAAGCTCTTTTAGGGCTGCGATCCCCAACGACGAAGAAAGAAGTACAGAGTCTTACAGAACGAGTTGCGACGCTCAATAGATTTGTGTCCCGAGCAACTGATAAATGCCTCCCATTCTTCAAAACACTTCGAAAAACTTTTGAATGGACTGATGAATGTGAAAAGGCCTTTCAAGACTTGAAGAAATATTTGGGAGCACCTCCATTGTTGTCCAGGCCAATAACAGGAGAGAAATTGTACTTGTATCTGGCGGTATCAGAGAATGCAGTTAGCTCAGCATTGATTAGATTGGAGAATGGAGTTCAGAAACCCATCTATTACACAAGTAAGGCTTTTTGAGGTGCAGAAATCAGATATCCAAATCTAGAAAAATTGGCATTGGCATTAATTGAAGCAAGTAGAAGAATGAGGCCATATTTCCAGGCCCATACAATCGTCGTATATACCGACATGCCATTGAGACAAGCCCTTCACAAGCCAGAAAAATCAGGAAGACTGATGTACTGGGCAATAGAACTCGGTGAATATGATATTGTGTATGAACCCAGATCATCATTAAAAGGGCAAGCTGTAGCAGATTTTATAGCAGAGTTTACATATCCCGATACCCCTGAGGAGCAAAATTTGCTCGCTGACCAACCTGTGGATGTTACAGGATCAAAAGACATAAATCCAGACCAACTCCGGTTGGTAAAAGGACTTATGGATGAAGAAAGATCATCAACTTCGAGCTCAGACCAGCTCCGGTTGGTAAAAGAGCTAGAAGAGATGGTCGACGAGGAGCGAAAAGTGTCAGGGGAGGATGAAAAGAAGCAACAAATATTTCACCGAGGAACTCTATCAGATAATAAATTTGAAGACGGGTTACCCATATGGAGGTTATATGTAGATGGATCATCTTGCACAACAGGTTGTGAGGCAGGAATTGTTTTGAACACCCCAGACGAGATTGACATGGAATATGCCTTGCGATTCCAATTCAAAGCTTCCAATAACGAGGCTGAGTATGAGGCCATGATAGCAGGTCTTAATTTAGCAAAGATTATGGAAGCACAACAAGTGATGGTATTCAGTGATTCTCAATTAATTGTGAATCAGATGATGGGAATATATGCGGTTAAAGGAGAGTTAATGATCAAATATCATGCAAAGGTGATGAAGTTGTTGGCAGAATTTGATGCCATTCAGTTGATCAGAATACCGAGAATAGAAAATGCACAAGCAGACGCACTGGCCCGACTAGCATCAGCTACTCGTACCGAGTTACGAAGAACCATACCGATTGAAGTATTAGAAGGTCGGAGCATAGATGAAGACCTGACGATGAATGTTATTACCCTTGATTTAGGACTATCTTGGATGGATCCCATCAGGGTATATATTGAAGAGGGATAATTGCCAGAGGACAAGCTCGCTGCCAAAAAATTGAAGTATAAAGCTGCTCGGTACGTATTAACTAATGGTATTTTATATAGACGAGAAATTATGATAGGTTTGCAAAGATGTGTACATCCCTCCGAAGTGAAAGAATTGATTAAAGAAATCCATGAAGAATCTTGTGGAGCTCATGTAGCAGGTCGAACACTTGTGCAAAGGGTAATGACTCAAGGATACTACTGGCCGACGATGAGGGCTGATTGTATAGCCTATGCTAAGAAATGTGACAAGTGCCAACGTTTTTCCTCCATCCGAAGAACTCCACAATCATTGCTGACACCAATAACTTCCCCTTGGCCATTTGCAATGTGGGGAATTGATTTGGTTGGACCACTGCCGACCACCCGAGGAAGATTCAAGTACCTCGTCGTTGCAGTGGACTATTTTACTAAGTGGGTAGAAGCTGAACCGCTTATCGATATGACGTACGAGAAGGTATACCAGTTTGTTTGGAAGAATATCATCTATCGATATGGTCTCCCTCATGCCTTCATTACAGATCACGGAACACAATTCGATAATGAAGAATTTGCAGCTTATTGTCATCAGTCGAACATTTTGAAGTTTCATTCAGCACCAGGTCATCCTCAGAGCAATGGACAGACTGAAGTGACGAACAGAACATTGCTAAATGGTTTGAAGAAAAGGCTAAGTGAAGCTAAAGCCAACTGGATTAACGAGCTACAATCAGTATTGTGGGCTTACCGAACAACTCCCCGAGCAGCGACTGGAGAATCACCATATATGCTAGCATTTGGAAGTGAGGCTGTAATACCTGCTGAATTGGGTCTCCCAACACACAGAGTGCTGAATCTCAATTCTCCGATCAGTGACTTGATGAGAAGACTGGATTTGGATATGCTCGAAGAAGTTAGAGAAGAGGCAGCCATTAGGAATGCTGCTTATCAACAACGAACAGCTCTGTTCTACAATAAAAGGGTGAAGAAATGTGATTTAAAAGAAGGAGATTATGTGCTAAAGAAGGTCATTCAGAAGCACAATAAATTGGAAGCAAATTGGCATGGACCTTACCGAGTTATAGAAGTTGTTCGACCAGGAACTTACCGAATAGCAACTCTAGAAGGAGAAGAATTCAAGAATGCTTGGAATGCTGAACACCTTCGCAAGTATTATCAGTAATGTAAAATGTAAAGCAGTTCCTTCATTATGAATAAAACGAGGATGTTTCACCATTTTCTTTCTATTGAAAGTTTTTCGGGGAATACTAGTGTTGTACACTACGCTGCTCGATAGCAAAAAGAAGACAATAGTTCGAAAGAACCAAAAAATATACTCCTTTGGTTAGGAGGCGTACACTAGCGTGACCAACTAAGGTTGGTAAGATAACTAGTGGACATATAGTTCGAAAGAACCAAAAAATATACATCTTTGGTTAGGAGGCGTACACTAGCGTGACCAACTAAGGTTGGTAAGATAACTAGTGGACATATAGTTCGAAAGAACCAAAAAATATACTCCTTTGGTTAGGAGGCGTACACTAGCGTGACCAACTAAGGTTAGTAAGATAACTAGTGGACATATAGTTCGAAAGAACCAAAAAATATACTCCTTTGGTTAGGAGGCGTACACTAGCGTGACCAACTAAGGTTGGTAAGATAACTAGTGGACAGATAGTTCGAAAGAACCAGATAGTTCGAAAGAACCTAATAGTTCGAACCCATGACCAACTCTGGTTGGTAAAAGGGCAAGAACAACATTCTTAAAAAAGACAATCTCGGTTGGTTTGAAAACAAAATATGCCAACAAGTTGGTCGGAAGGTAAAATCATTCCAGAAAATACAAAGAATTCCAAACTGAACCAAGTATAGTTGGTCGGTGATCAACTATACTTGGTCGACGAGGATAAATTATCGACCATGGTTGGTCGGACACATTTTATGAAAAAGTTTACCAAGTATATTTGGTCGGGGATAAAAACCCATCAACTGTAGTTGGTCGACAAACACAATTTAACAACCTTGGTTGGTTGGAAACATTTTAAACATTTTATACTCATTACTTTATTATTAAGTAATTGAGCAACATTGATACTTGTAATTTTGATTACTAAGTTGGTTGATGAACAGCACCATATTGTTATTTTTTTTAACAGATGCATATGCACAAATATAAAAATGTCCGATAAACACAAGACAATAGAAATACAGAAAATGAAAGTCTTTCATTGAATTTCAAAACAAATTATAAATTACATGTGTGCTAATCATTACATTGAGATTCCTATTCTATTGGTTTCTTGCCCTTTGCTTTTGAGACAGGCTCTTCGCCAGCAGGAGGATCTTCCAAGCAAAGAGGAGAATTAATAAAGTTCAAGTCCTTCAGCATTCTGACATTCATTATTGAAGGTGTGTCCATTAGATGCTCGGGATGAGATACTTCGACCTGAGAATGAAGGTTGTAGTCACCAAGGTATTTTGAAATTAAGCTCCGAGAAATGGAACGAGCAGGAATCCATTTCATATCCAATTTATAAGGCGGCACGGGCAAGTCTAGTAAACCAGGAGCATGATAATCCCATAAATAATGACCTTGCTCTAATTTTAATACACCCAGGGCGTTCAACCATCCCTGCTTATAACCTTCATTATTGGCACTTTCAATGCGAGCATCCAAGTGATAAAGGGCCTCATTGTAGCCTGCCATCCAGAACTCCCGAGGCTGTTTATGGAATTGGAAAGTTAATTTATCTACTTGCTTATGAAAGTTATTGACAAGAGCATCCTTGTTATCCAGAGCAGACTTCATCGAAGTAAGTTGATCCTCCAAGGATAGGTTTTTCTTGGACATTTTAGACAAAGCCCGGTCTTTTGCATTCAATTGGAATGCTTGAGTTTCCAACGTCGACTGAGTACGAGCTTCTTCAACATTGCGACTAAGAACTCTTGATCGTCCCCGAGTAACCGGAATAACTTGTTCCTCGACAATATTCAGAGCAGCTCTTCCTCGCCCACGAGAACCTCTTCCTCGTCCCCGAGCAATAGCAGCAATACCAGACTTTCTCAGAGCATCCAATTCTTGCCTTAATTTAGCATTCTCAACTTCTAAGAACGAGAAACCTTCATCGGTAACTTGTACTAAAGCAGTGGAAGATGACGCTGCAGATTCATACTGTGCCAGCTTTTTTTGCAAATTATTGTTCTCTTGCTCCAGCAACTCAGCAATCTGCCTACAGGCCTCAACTTCACCTTTTAAAGTTCTTTCCCTAACATCATATCCAGCAAGGATCTTTTTATGGCCTGTTTCAGAAGAAAGCTGTTGATATCTATTTTCATATTCCTTGTGCAACAAGGCAGTTGATTCATTGTGTTGATTCTGAAGATCTTCTAAGGAACAATGAAGTTCCTCGATCAATTCGTAGTATGCCACATTATTGGCCACAGATCTATCAAGTAAATCCTTCAAGTACCGGTAAGCCTCAACTGCTTGCTCTGAGGCATCATGGCCAAGGATGTCGACAATCTCTGATACACTCAGGTCTGTATGACCAGCTTTATAATATCCATTACATTGTTGCATCAACTTGGTATCAGGGGCAGATATCAATTCCATTCTGGCCATAAACTAATAAAGAAGAGAAGGCAGGAGTTAATAAATAAAAGCAGACAGAGTATCAACAATGTAGAGGAACGAAGATGTATTTTATTAGATCATCAAAAGATTACATTGTTTGATTATAAATAATGAAAGATAGAAATGATAAAGAACAACTTCACACCTTTTCCTTGTCTCCCAAGACTTTCTCGGGAGGCTGGGACGAGGAGCTTGGTTGCTCGGTGGTGACAACAGCTTGAACAGCAGGAGTTAAACTTTTCTCAGAAGGAGGAGGCATGGAAGAAATGTCCTCGTTGGCAGAAGGTAGAGAGGCAGGGACTTGATAACCTATGGCCATGGAAGATTCATCAGAGATAGGACCATCTTCTTCTTCTTCCACAATTGGTGGGGGAGGACCAGGGAGGTGTAGCTGGAATAGCCCAGAGTCGTCTTCGATCTTCAATTCCTGCAGGGCAGCTACCCAGCCATCTCGGAAGTATTTCAACTTCCCATATTGAACTTGGGATGTCATCGCAACAATCCCCTTGTCCCATCCTTTATCCCAGCCAGCGCTGAAAGATTTTTTAACTGCGAGCTTTCTTTTCAGTTTCTCCGAGGAGAGCTTCGCATCCAATTCTTCTTTTTGGCCCTTGATATCTCGCAGGGCGGACAATTCTTCCTCTGCCTTCCTCAGCTTATCCTCAAGCTCTCCAAAATTCTTGAGCTTGTCGTCATATTTCTTATGCTGGACCTCTAAACTTTTCACTTTATTCTCCAAACTCTTGGAGATCTCAGCCATCTTCACCTTCTCGGCCTCAACTGTAGATAACTTTTTCTCCCATTCGGCTTTGTCCTCGTCATACTGCTGACGAGAATCCTTCAAAGATTGGGTTAAACCCAGCAGAGCATCCTCTACACCAGACGAGGAACTGGAAGCTTTAATTGCCTCGTCCTTCTTCACGATGTTATTGAAACAATTCACCAGCTGAAAGATGAGAAAAACAGTAAAGTCAATACAAAAATGCAAGCATTCAGAGAAAGAAAGAAAACTCAGAGTGTGAGAAATTTACTGAAGCAAGATGACGAGTAGCTAGGGATGTCAGCATATCCCTAGAAATTTTTTCATCAATTCCTTGGACCTCGGGTATGATCCAAGTTTTTACCGAGCTCATTGCAGAGCTCGGAGGAATGATGGTTGGAACACCAACACCACCAGCTGGTAGAGAGGAGACAGTTTCAGCCAAATTGATTGAGGATGATTTCCTCAATCTTCTCAAAGGGACTTCAGCAGCTTCAACCAAGGAAGAACTCTTGGTCGGGGAGATAATAATCACTTCCACAGGAGCAAATTTCTTGCTCGGAGCCACTGGGGGCTTCTCGGTAGTTTTTGAAGGCGCAACATCCACCTTCTTAGTCCCCTATGGGACATCAATTTTACTTTTCTTAGCCTCAGCAGCAGATGAAATGTCATCAAATAGAGCAGGAGGAGCTCTTTTCTTGCCCATTCTCTGACTTAAAAGGATGTGAGAATCTGAAGAAGAATCCTCTGGAGTTGAAGCTGGCTCAACATGACGAGCAGTATAAGAGGTTGTATAGCTCTTATACTGTAGCAAATATGATGCAGACCTGATGTGCTCGTCTGCAACGTTCTTATGCAAACCCCAGATAAGTTTCAGATGCTTAATATTAACCTCTGACTCTTTTGGAGTTTTTCTTTTACTCTCAACTGCAAACAAATACATAATAAAATACCAGTCATACATTTTGTCAAACATAATGAATTCGTAAATTCAGAAAAGAAATAAAATGAAAAATAAACCTATCCCATTGCCATATGGGGGACATCTGGGACCGTTGTATACTCCATCTCCAACTAAAGGGGCATATTGCCAATTTTTAATAACCACTCCATGTTCAAAATAATCTCTATTTGCATCAGGGAGGTTAACTACAAGAGCCCTATTCAAAAACCTAGTTTTAAGTAATAAATATTATCTAGAACGGCCCATCTATAGCAGTACATAATTTCAGGGATCCCTATACGAGTGCCATGAGTTAGATTTAATTTATACACCCCATTAATTATTCTCCATGAATTGGGGGCTATTTTTGCAGGGACAAGATCGAAATACTGACAAAACTCAAGACACAATGGGTTTGGTGGAAAGGAAAAACCACATTCAGCAATAAAAAGACTGGGGAACCAATGTCCCTCAGCCAAACGAAAGTAATTTTGAGGTTCAGAAAGCTCCTCCAAAATTACCCAAGATGGGATGGAAAAGTCAGAACGAAATTTTTCAAGAGATTCAATAATGTAAACCATGATGAATAAAAGAAGAAGGAAGAAAATCTTACAGGAAGGAAGGAGATCTGCTGACAACTAGCGAAGGAAAAGATGAACGCACAAGAGAGAAAGAGAGAATAGAAAGCTTGAATGCAGAAAACTGGAAAAAGAAGAAGACGGTATGGTTACCTAAGAAGTTTAAATACTTTGTCTTGGGAAGCGGCGAAGGAAATGATTACACGAAAGAAACTATTGAACTTCCGACGGCTAAAAGGACAAAAAGGGCACAAAGATCGAAGCGCTCTTAAAAATTCGAAAAAAGGCGGATTCTGTGAATTTGGAAATAAATTCAAATACAATGCTCCTAAAACCCAGGAAGATCATTCAATATTGCCATATACCGAGAAAGACTGTTCCATATTCCTCAAAGTTCGAAATACGAAACATTGGGGGCTTCTGTTGATACCAAAATTAATATGCTGATGTGGACGAATAATACGAAGACACGTGTCAATCTATGTGGCACAATAACAACGAGGAAGTTCATTTCCCCGACCAACTCATGTTCCCTATGAGCAACGAGGACACACCGAGGAACTCTAGCATTCCGAGGTACTCTAGCGCTCCGAGGGACTCCTGAGCAACGAGCAACTAAGGCGGTCCGAGCTGCATCTCGGCCGTATCATTAATTACCAGATAGTCAACAGTTCAACTATTCATTGAATGTTTATAATCTTGACACACACGCTGCATTAAATGTATTACCCTTTCATGTGTATATCATTTAATGTATCGACCCTTTCATGTACAACCTCAAGGCTATAAATACCTTGTATCACCCTCATTCAAGGGGACGGGGTTTTCTTGACAGAACTTGTAATCAAGAATTCCCAAACACTCAGCAATAACATAACAGTGGACGTAGGCCATTCTACTAAGGCTGAACCACTTTAAAAATCTTTGTCTCATTTTATTTATCTGTGATTGAATAATTAGAGCGATCTAATTTTTTACATCAACAGTTATATTCATTGTATATAGATGTAAATATCTGAATGTATAAAGACATTCCATCTCGTGGACACCCATCACTATAAATACATGCATTCTCTTGGCCAATGGGAGAACTGGGATAAGAGACACGATACACTAGATACACACAATCTGAATTAAGAAATTCTCAACACACTTCTCTCTCTCTACACCATATCGTGCTATTGTACACCCCTGGGAATAAAAGAACAGTGGACGTAGGCTTTATTCATAGTCGAACCACTTTAAAAATCCTTGTCACTTATGTGTTTGATTGGATTGCTTCTATCTATTTATTTGTGATCATAAAAATGGGACGTAGTCCATTTTTTTGCATCAACACTAATAAAATAATATTTAAAAAAATCTTAGTATTTTATTCCCGAAACAAAATAAACACATACTCCACTCAAAATAAAAACACCCTAAAGTTATTGTTTTATTGGGTATATTATAAAATGTCATGTATTATTATTTTATTGGGTATATTTTCATGGAGTTACACTAAAGTTACAATACACCTTATCACACACAACATACATCGACTAAAGAACATATACTCCACTAAAAAAAAAATAACTTCGTTTCATTTCTCCTTTGTACAAAATAAGAGAAAAGAACTCTCATGTGGTTGTTCCTTAGTTTCCTTAATTATAAATAAAAGTAAGAGAGAAACACAAAAGAATGTAAAAGAGAAACATAATAGAATGTAAGAGAGAAACATAAAAGTTAAGAGATGGTTTTGCTTGTAATGAGAACTTAAGTTAACAACATGTATATTATATACAAAATAAAAATGTATACTTATTAAAATAAAAATATCAGTATGTTTTGAAGACAAAAGTACCACGGGGTTATCATTCTCAATAAATTTGATTAATCTAAAAGGTGCATATTTATTTCTACTGTCATGGAATGCGACTGTTATTTTTTTTTTGGATGGCTTTAAGCTTATATGGTTGTAAAGTATGGATGACTTTAAGCCATATTATCATTATGGAATGATACTATTATTATGGAATCCATAATTGTTGATGTTAGGAGGCAGTAATTTTGTTACATATTTATTTGGATTGGATTGGATATTTTAACTATTATTTTTTACGATGGCTAAATAATGTAAACGGATACGGATATTATCCGAATTCGAGGTATCTGAGTGGATACGGATATGGATAGTTGTTTTAACCATCCGGACGGATACGGATACAGATAGTACATTCAGATAGAGGATACGGATATGAAAAACATGGTATACGATCCGTATCCGTCCGTTTACCAACCCTAGTAAGCTTATAGGAAACCATCAAATAGTAGAATAAAAGGTATCGCCGCCCTTAATGCTTACTAGTGAGGATCATCGGACGATTCCTTGTGGCTTTATTAGCCTTCCTAATTCTTGAACAAAACAAGCTCCTTAAAGGGAAATACATCCCCTTGTTAGGCGAACTCAGGCCATCTTCATTTGTGTTCTCTAGGAATTCACATGTTTATCCAAGCCTATTGTTCTGAATTTTCCAAGGTTCTAAAAAACACGAGGCATGGAGGCCAAGCCTTAAGCCTTAGAAGTCTAGGACGGCCTTAGGCGTAAAAAGGTGTGAAAAGGCGTTTAGGCTTTTTTTTAATATATTTTAAAATTTTTAATTATAACAAGGGTATTAAAAATACTAAAATGGTACATAACTTAAAATATGTCTGAATATATGCAAACTAAAGTACTATTTTTTTAAATACTAAGAAAAGAAAAAACGCTCATTTTTTTGGATGAGGGGCAGAGAGGTTTGGGATACCATTTGTCTTTTAATTGTTTTGAATGAGACATTGGTTCAGTTTAAAAAAAAGTCTTTAAAAGGCGATATCGTTTCACTAAAGGGTTTTTGTTTTAAAAAAAAAGTGCGCCTTTAGCCTTTTACCAAGAATAAGGCGTAAAAAGCTTAAGGCGGGGCACTTTGCCCAAGCCTCAAGCCTAGGCAGAGCCTAGACGCGCCTTTTAGAACACTGAAATTTCTATAGGCTAACACCTGGTGTCTGTTGTCATGGCGGATAATGGTTAGAAGGACCATTTGAATGTTTAGCAGGGTTTTAGATAGTTGTCAACTCTGATATCTCCTATAAATTCAAATATAGCCCCATCCTGGGACATACTACAACCTTTATACGACAGACCATTTTGTATGATCATCATTTCTAACTTAAGAACTAGAGATGTATGTGGTTGATCCATTCTAACTGAAGGTCACGACATTGACTGGGAGAGTCTTTGTTGTAATAACAGTTTGGAAAGAAAGACAGTTATTAGTGGATGATGAGGATTACGTAAATTATCGGGCATGTAGTTTGTGAATGCGAGATTGAACGACGAATCATTAGGGTATGGAATTGTGGCACGATTTGGTAGAGAATGGGGGAGAGTTGGATAACAAGGTATTATAGAAGGAGATGTGATTCAGTTAATATGCATTGTCGAATGATAAGTCCTGAAAGGGCTAGGAATTTTTAGAAGTGGTATTATGAAAAACTTAAAATGGGCGAGCTCTTACGACATTGAAATTAACTCGGCTTGAGAGGTGTTTTGATTAACCAGGATCTAGGTGAGGATGACCATCACATCAGGTTGTTATTTTTTTTTTGGTATTGAGATTATCCATGATGCAAAAACAAGGAAGGATTAAACGGGATTAAGGTAGAGGGTAAAGGGAGGGTAAGTGATGGTAGTCAAACAGATAGGGCTTAAAAGTAGGAAATTATAGTAGACAATAAAAATCTATGCCAAAACTTATATCAATTTTCTACTTTTGAAGAGGGAAGAAATGTTTAGGAGTTAATATTTGCAATAGGGGTAATATCTTGAGAAAATATGAGAATAGAAGAAGAAGTGAAAAACATCCCTATCATTATGGTCAATAAGTTTACACTTGTACTATATTCTACCTAGGGCGAAAAAAAATATCGGACAAGACTCGAGCCTGGGATTACGGGTAAGCGTAGATGCAAGAAGAGTTTGACTTGGTTTTAGACTGACAAACACAATCTTATTTTAAAATTTGACGATGTCTCGATGGGAAAAAATTGAGCAATATAATGATCCAAAATTTTGGCAGAGTTTTGCATTGTAACAAGACAATCTAGATGTGAGTATGCTAGGTAAAATGCCAATATAAGGGTTGATGCAAGTTTAAGGTATGGTTTCTCCCCCTTGGGATGAATCCAATATATACCTCTTACTTATAAGGTATATTATTCATTAATGCGTATGGAAGTTATTTGATATACACGAGTGTACATGAACCGCCTCAATATATAACTCGTGTTGACGGTACGTGTGAGAACGAATTTGATATACTCAAAGTATGTGAGTGAGGTCTTGCGATATAACTCCCGTAATGACTATGCTTAAGAGTTATAATGAGGGGGATTTGTTTGGTATACGTCAAGGGTAAACGAAAAAAGGGGAGTGGAGGCATGTCGTTTATGTCCATCGTACCTTGTTAGACCGACAACCCATCACGAAGCGAGACCTCCTTTCATGGGTTAAAAAAGGGTTACTACTCAATTCTCATGAGTGCAATGTGCAAAATGTATGACTCTTCAGTATATTATGTACATTTTATTCATGTCGTATGTAGGGAGAGGGATATATAAGTATGGCGAAGGTATAAAAAAAAGGGTATGTGCAAAGTAAGGATAATGATTAAGCGCGTGAAATGTGTGCTCGTGTAAGGGCACAGTCGTCGTTTTCATTTCACCGCAATAATACAAACAAGCCTAAATTACTACTACACTTGCGAGGCAAGCACAGCGGTAAGTCGGGTATCGAGAATCCATAGGGTCGAGATGCTAGAATTTACAAGATTTAGTGCTCCGAAATAAAAGTGAAAAAGGTGATTACAAACTAAAAAGGAAAAGCTGCATAAAAGGGAAATATTAATCTAGGCGAGTGTATTGAAACTAGATTAACAAAGCGATAAAAACTATAGGTTGCGTCGAATATCCCTCACCCGAGTTAATTTGTATAAAATGGATACATGGGTCGACGAGTTATTTAGAATGCGTCTCGTTTCGACAGTTAATTGAACCAAGGGTTGTCACGCCCCTAAATCCGCATAAAAGCCTAATATGATTTTGGCGTCAGCAAATACCCCACAAATTGCGCACGCAAGGTCGTAAGCACGGGACATTTATGATATGACCGTCAAATCTCCTAGGCACAATAACTAGGACAACGCACCCGAAATATACCCGTAAACACCATCACCAAAGCAAAGCAATGCGTCAACTCGAGTGAGTTCCATTCAAGCACAACCTAATTTAAATTAGCTAGAAAGCATATTAAAAATGCGATAAATAAAGCGGTAAATAAATACGGTAAAGTTACACTAGAAAGCACGGGAAGAAAGGATGTAAACCTATTTAGGAAAGCATTTATATTAACTAATCAAAGCAAGAATTAATGAAATACAACTATATTAAATGGAGAGGAAGATAAGTAGTCAACTTACAAGCCCAAATGGGTGTCAAACCAAGAAGAATTGAAGAACAACTCTCCACAACCCTCAAACCCTAAGCTATTCTAACCTAAAAACGTATTCTCTACTTAATATTTGATATTTACACAAAATTTGGTTTATATATTAAGTGGAATAAAATAAAAGAAGAAAGAAAAGAAAAGAAAAATATCTCATAAAAACAGGGGATCGATCGATCGACCCAAACCGTCGATCGATCGATGGTAGAAAATGATGCCCACTGTCTCCCCACGAATTGAAAATATTAAAGGATCGATCGATCGATCCCTTTGATCGATCGATCGATCAAGCTGGTATGCAACTCCTTTCCTCCTGTTTTGGCATGTTTGCATTTCTCCTCCGCTAGAATTGCCGTAACTTCTTCGTTCTGAATCGGAATCGCGCACCATTCATGGCCACGCGAAGCTTGCACAGAGGGCTACAACTTTCGTGAGATGTTGGGCCAGGTGCCCAAGTTGTGAATTGACTAAATTACCCTTGAACATGCGATCGCGTACGGAAATCGAGCGGAATGCGTCCAAACTTCACACTTAGCATCCAAATACCTTTAAAAGCTCAATTAACCCCTGCAAAACATGTTAATGTAGAAATCCGAGGTTGTCTGATTAACGAGCATAAATATAGGGAATAAGATACCCGAGGGGGCTAAAATGCATCGGTTCGGAGGATGAAATACGCAATATTTGCGTCGTATCACACCCCCAAACTTACACATTGCTAGTCCCTAGCAATGAAATATGATGCAATAATAACTACAAGCAAACCAAAAGCAGGATAAGTATAAAAGTATGGTATAAAAGAAAAAAGGCCACTTTCGTGGGCGATTCGATTGCATTTAGCGTATGCAATAAGCCGTTAAACCCCACAGTCACCCTAGTGGACGAGTGTCATCTCGTGAGGGTTTTCAAGGATGGTACCCACAAACATCACATGGTTTTCTCAAAATATGCCCAAACCAACATGCGACAAGCCCAACAATAACGAAAATGATTTCATACGCATCATTAGCACATTGAATGAATTCAAACAAAAGTCCAAATCATTAACATTATAGGATGCACCTCATAGAATTGAAACCTTAAAATGTGGGAGGGGAGCGAGCACATGTAAAGTGTGATTTGGGGAAAAACTTAAATAAACCGGATAAACATTAAAGCAAGCATACATTCAATCCTCACGGGCATTACACTCATCAAGCGAATTCACTCGAAATAGGGAGGTAACATACGGAACATGCGGGCATAAAGAGTAAATGTAAATGGAAACTAGGCCGCGCACATGTCATAAATGAAGAACGCTATATATAAACTGAAAAATTGTAATCTCAATGAAAGGATACCGCTCATTAAAAAAGGCGAAATGCATTTTCACAGATTATCAAAACTATTTCAACTTTTAAATTACATCATCCAAAGATCACATAGGACTTGAATAAGGTTGTAATGTAAGCTAGGCTAGGGTACGAAATGAAGGATATGTATATACGGATTCAAAGTGTTCGTGATGAGAACTCGGGATAATGGGAATATGCGGACAACATCAAAATTGGAAAACAAGTTCCAAAAAGGCATTAGATATATCATCGGGGAGAGTAATCAAAGATTATTGAACTATATACAAAATTTACAACTTTCTCTTTCTTTTTCTTTCTTCTTTTCTCACTATTATTTTGTGTTTTCTTTTGCCTTTTGCTTTCTATTTTTCTTCACTTTTTTCACTACTTTCTTTACTTTTCAAACTCTCATATGCCTAAATTGAAACCGACATCACAACAACATCATTCAATCCCAAGTAACATTCCAAATAAAGGTATGAAAAGTGTATATATGGGCTAAAACTCCAATTTAGAGTTGGTATTACGATTTAGATTATGAAACGAAAGGCTATATTTAGGCTCAAAGGGTTTAACGAGGGTAAATATATAAGGGTGAGGTCAAGGCTAATATGGGTGATATAACAAAAAAGGGCCTATGATCATTTCACAAAGTTTACGCAATTCTCGAGTCAAAACAATATGTGAAAATCATGCTCAAGTAACACATTTCAAGTATGAACTCAATTAATGAACGATAAAGTGAAAGAATAGAGAGATTACCGACGAATTCAACGTTTTTAATGAGAAAAGAATAGTGTATACACTCACAAACGACGAAAAGTACAAAGCTTACTCGGTGTAAGTATATACAATGCAACAAAAGATTACCGAGTTATAAAAATCTTAAGCCAAATCAATGAAACAAGGAAAGTGCATGTGCTCAAGAGATTAAAGTTTAATTCATGAAGTTATTCATAATATCAATAATCGAGACTAAAGTCTAATAACTTCTAAAATCGAGAACATGCATTGTTGGGTTGTCTATTGGATCGGGCAATTATTAAAATTTATCATCGGAAACAAGGGCAAAATGCCCAAAAAAAAGAAAAAAAAGAAAAAAAATCTTTTTCAAATTTTTGAATTTTTCTAAGAAAAGCATACTATGTAACTAACATGTGAGCAAAAACATGGACTAAATAAAGAAATGGATAGAATATCCCACACCCCCTAACCTAAAACTTGACATTGTCCTCAATGTACATTAAGAACTAAGTTAAAGAGAGGAAAAGAGCGATATTACCCAAAATTGGAGCGATCCCCATAAGAACAAGTCCAAAGAATCTACAAAACAAGTTAGTACTGAGCATAGAAAAAACAAATAAAAAAAAGTTAACTAATTACACTAGACTAAATTAAAAAGGAGAGAAAAATAAAAAGAAAGAAAGAATAAAAAGCTAACTATATACAATCTACTATTTAGGCTTCACACTAACTATACACTAGAAGTCTAAATAGCTGAGGGTCCACCGTAAAAATGATTTGACTTTGGAGGATAACGGGTGTACCCTCACATACAAGCATGCCCTCCAAAAAAAATGAATTATGTTTGAACAACGAAAGGCATGTGTAAGGCGAAAGAAAGGAACTATCGCCAATTAACAGTTTTGGAGGGACGACGGGGGGTTTGGATTAAACGGGTGACAAAAACATGGGGGATCGAGAAAAGCCGAATATCCTCCCAATGATTTTGAAATTGGAACGGGAGGCGGCGCACACGAAGGCACGAATGTGATCGTGGAAGGCGACTCGAGCAAGTACTCATCATCGGCGAAAAGGTTTAAAACATTAAAGTTTGAACCGAATCATCGGGTACTTGTGACGGTGTGATAACAGAGAATGAAAATGGGGATGAAAGAAATTCAAACTCATGAGATGAATCATTATCGCATGAAGATTGAGTTTCGAATGAAATAATATCATTTTCAATGAAATGTTCTTCTTTGGGGGCCAAAGAAGAAATCATTTCATTACAAATAGATATTACGTCATTATCATCCTCACTTTCAATATCTATTATACAATTGGCAAAGTCTAGAATGGTTTGTTCCAAAGTAGGCACAAAGTCCTCATTTGGTTCAAAACATTCCTCGACTTCAAAAGTCTCGGAAGCAAAATCGTCGTCGGACTCAAATAATAAATCCAACTCATGTTCCCAACAACGATTTTCTTCCCGATAACGATTTTCAATTTTCTCATTTTCATACATATGCAAACCCTCACCGAATGTCATACGTCGAGGTGAGGATACATGAAAATGGAAACTTTGAAAATTACCATCGGACTTAAACGAAAACTCATTTTTATAGGAATTTTGAAAACTATTGATTTTCGTTTCAAAATTCCTATTATAAGGAGGTAAAGGCCCAAAATCATTATCATCATCATCAAAATTCCAATAACCTAAGTTTTGACTTTCGTTATACTCGCCCAAAGTCATATTTGAATTTGTAATTCTTTGGGATTCTAGGTATTCACCGAAAGTCATAGGTTTGTGAGAATTTTGAGAATTATCATAATGATTATCGAAAGAATTGGAATAAGAAATGCTTACCCCAAAAATGGCTCAAGTGGCGAATTCCACAAAATAGGTGCACGTGGGAAAAATTCGAGCGTTTCTAAGTGCTCAAATGTGGAAGTCCTGCAAAAAATATTAGCAAATAATACAAATAGAAAGAAAATACTATGAAATACTAAATCAAATAAAGTCTAAAACAAACTAGTCCCCGGCAACGGCGCCATTTTGATTAAGCGCGTGAAATGCGTGCTCGTGTAAGGGCACAATCATTATTTTTGTTTCACCGCGATAATACAAACAAACCTAAATTACTACTATACTTGCGAGGCAAGCATAGCGGTAAGTCCGGTATCGAGAATCCACAGGGACGAGATGCTAGGATTTACCAGATTTAGTGCTCCGAAATAAAAGTGAAAAGGGTGATTACAAACTAAAAAGGAAAAGATGCATAAAACGGAAATATTAATCTAGGTGAGTGTATTGAAACTAGATTAACAAAGTGATAAAAACTATAGGTTGCATCGAATATCCCTCACCCGAGTTAATTTATATAAAATGGATACATGGATTGACGAGTTATTTAGAATGCGTCTCGTTTCGACAGTTAATTGAACCAGGGTTGTCACGCCCCTAAATACGAGTAAAAGCCTAATAAGATTTTAGCGTCAAAAAATAACCCAGAAATTGCGCACGCAAGGTCGTAAGCACGGGACATACATGATATGCCCCGTCAAATCTCCTAGGCGCAATAACTAGGACAACGCACCCGAAATAAACCCGTAAACACCATCACCAAAGCAAAGCAACGCGTTAACTCGAGTGAGTTCCATTCAAACACAACCTAATTTAAATTTTCTAGAAAGCATGTTAAAAACGCGATAAATAAAGCGGTAAATAAACGCGGTAAAGTTATACTAGAAAGCACGGGAAGAAAGCATGTAAACCTATTTAGGAAAGCATTTAAAAATGCGATAAATAAAGCGATAAATAAATACGGTAAAGTTACACTAGAAAGCACGGGAAGAAAGGATGTAAACCTATTTAGGAAAGCATTTATATTAACTAATCAAAGCAAGAATTAATGAAATACAACTATATTAAATGAAGAGGATGATGAATAGTCAACTTATAAGCCCAAATGGGTGTCAAACCAAAAAGAATTGAAGAAGAACTCTCCAAAACCCTCAAACCCTAAGTTATTCTAACCTAAAAACGAATTCTCTACTTAATATTTGATATTTATACAAAATTTGGTTTATATAGTAAGTGGAATAAAAGAAAAGAAGAAAGAAAAGAAAAGTAAAATATCTCATAAAAACAGGGGATCGATCGATCGACCAAAACCGTCGTTCGATCAATGGTAGAAAATGATGCCCACTATCTCCCCACGAATTGCAAATATTGAAGGATCGATCGATCGATCGATCAAGCAGGTATGCAGCTCCTTTCCTCCTGTTTTGGCATGTTTGTATTTCTCCTCCGCTAGAATTGCCGTAACTTCTTCGTTCTGAATCAGAATCGTACACCGTTCGCGGCCACGCGAAGCTTGTGAGGAGGGATACAACTTCCATTAGATGTTGGGCCAGGTGCCATGGCTGTGAATTGACTAAATTTCCCTTGAACGTGTGATCGTGTACGAAAATCGAGTGAAATCCGTCTGAACTTCACACTTAGCATCAAAATACCTATAAAAGCTCAATTAACCCCTGCAAAACATGTTAACGTAGAAATTCGAGGTTTTCTGGTTAACGAGCATAAATATAAGGAATAAGATACCCGAGGGGGCTAAAATGCGTCGATTCGGAGGATGAAACACGCAATATTTGCATCGTATCAGATAACATGATAAGATGGCATATGATACGAGAAGACACGTGAGACATATAGATGGCATGAATATATACAAGGAGCATGTGAACGATATAAAAAAAGGTATGTGGTAAGGAACATGTGTACAAATAGAACATGGAACAAAGATATATACAAGAAGCACATAACACGGTATGAAGGAAAATAAGAAACAAACATAAAATAGAGTTTAGTCATTAAAAATCCCTTGTGGAGTTTCCATTGTGGATATCTCGACCCACGGATGTGCCTCTTTAGGAGAGCGTGTGTACTAAAAAAAGTCTTATATAAAAGAAGAGGACGAAAAAGGGGTATCCGATCGATTTTGGCAAGTGATGCGTGTGATAATATAAAATTCAGAGTTGCCAACCCATTTTACCAAAAACAAGAGAAAGAAAATAAATAACCCCGTTAAGGACTTTACAAAGCAAATAATTCAAAAGAAACCAATGAGAAATAGGACTGGGGACTAAGTTATGAAGCGAATGTGTTAGGCACCCTCTATTCCCTTTTAATCTCTTAAGGCTTAAAAAATATTCTCATTTACTCCTTTGTGTGCAAGTGTATGCGTGTATGAGTAAAAGTGAATAAGGTGTGAACATGAATGCATGACTAAGTGATAAAATGGGTGCAAACATGAAAATTTGTGACTATGTGAAACATTTGTGACAACATAAATAATTGTGACTTTGTAAAAAAGTATGCGTAAACAAGATTGGGTATCAAAGTTTGTGAAAATATGAATAAGTGTGACTATATGGAAAAGTGTGTGCACACATAAATAAATGTGACTAAATGAAAAAGGGTACGCACACATGGATGAGTGTGAGTATGTGAAAAATTGTGTGCACACATGAATAAGCGTGACTAAGTAAAAAAAATGTGTAAAAACATGAATATATTTCACTAATTGAAAAGGCGTGTAAATGTAAATATGTGAAAGCAAGTGAAAAAGTGTGTAAATATGAATATATGAAAGTAAGTACAAAAGTGTGTAAAAATAAATATGCGAAAATAAGTGAAAAGGTGTGTGCAAATTTGAATATGTAAAAATAAGTGGAAAAAAGTGTGGATATATGAAAATATGTGAAACGGTGTGTGAATATGTGAAAATAAGTGAAAAAAGTGTGTAGTTATGAATATGTGAGGAGTAAAATTAGGGACATCTCATAAGTGAACATGAGTATCCATGGAGATATAAAAGAAGATAAACAAAATTAACTACACAGCATGGATCATAATATGGGTATGAATAAATAACAAATAAACAATAATCAAGAAAATGTAAAGAATTTATCAAAAGGGATAATTAAAAAAAATAAGAAAAAAAGAGGTAAATAAAAAATAAGAAATTGAATCCTAAAATGAATTCGCAATACGTACATAGCCTTAGTTCAACATATTTTAGAAAATGGGTCAACATTGTATTTGAATGTGAGTTATTTATGAAAAGTCGGTGTTAAAACCCTTTTGTGTGAAAAGTGGATTTAGAAGCCCTTTCTATGAAAAGTGGGTTTAGAGACCCTTTTGTGTGAAAAGTGGGTTTAGAAGCCCTTTTGTGTGAAAAGTGGGTTTAAAACCCTTTTATTTGAAAAGTGGGTTTATAATCCTTTTTGTGAAGAAATTAAGTATGGGTGGCAATTTGGGTTAGTCGTGTCATTTTCGGGTCATGCTGATTTTTATTTTAGTATATGTTTTGGGTACTCTTAAATCTATACAAGCTAATCGGGTCATTTCGGGTTATTACCATAAACGGGTTATCGGGTAAAAAATTGTCAGCTCTAATCACACCACACTATTGTCAAATACAATATACACGCTATTTTTAGTATTTTTTTGATTTATGAATATAGTTTTGAGAATATAGATTTAGATAACAAAGTGATAAACTAGTACCAATTAAAATGATGACAAAAATGGTACTAGAAAATGTAAATAAGATGATGGAGATGTTAAATATGTATGAGTATGATGCTAAATTAAGAAAGAATAAAGTTAATCTAAGATATAATGATATAAATAATTTTAAAGGAAATGTTTGAATGAGGAACTTTGGTGAGAAAATAATGTTTAGAAGAAGAAATGAGGGTTTGAAGGATGTTTGAGATGAAAAGCTGATTAAAATTGGTGTTTGTGAGATAATAGAAGTCAATATTTGGACCTCACTAAGGCTCGAAGTGGTTGATATTTATAAGACTCAAAAATAAATTTTTTAAACTCGAAAGTAAGGCCCCGGGGCTTTGTCGATCGACACCTTAGTCAACCTGTCGATCGACACTCTATCATGATTTAATTCCGATTTCAACACAATTTTGTATATTGGTCATAACCTTTGCATCGGGTGTCCATATAGAGCACTGTCATAACTGTTTGAAAGATATTTCAAAGATATACAATTTACGCAACTTCAAATTCAAAAGTTTTCTTGCACTAAATTTTTTTGAGTCTTGGTACGAGGTTTGGCCTTCTTAAGACTTATATAAATAATAAAGAGATATGATTGAGATGTGGTATGATATATTAAACAAATTTAGATATCCTTAAAGGGTCTAAAAAGCACTGAAAATGGAGAATGAGGGTACCAAAATGGGGTTTCTTCACACTTTTTAACTAAAGTACCCACTTGGAGAGTAGCCAATTCGTACTCTCTCTCTCACCACAATTAGCTCCCCTTCTCTCTTCTGATCTCTTAAAACCTATATTTCTATCCGTTCTCTTTAGGCCATCACCTTTGAGCTTAGGACTTGCCTTCGTGGATTTAAAGGAATGACTCTTTTATCCATTCCTATGTACCTAAGGAAATTTGGTCATACACCAAATGAGGTATTTGGTGAAGGCAACTTGAAGATCAAGAACAAATTTGGCTAGTAACAAGAAACCCAAGATTTAAAGATCCATCTAACGTTTTACAAATTGGTAAGATCCAAATCCCATTTATGTGCTATGTGACAAATATTTACATTGGTATAGGAGTTATAGTGTTTGTTGACTTGCCATAAAATTCTTGTATGGGTATTCTTCTTGAAAATACCATTAATGGAGTCCAAGACACATTTAAATTTTCTTTTTAATATGGATTGATATAATCCAAAAAATTTATAAGGTTTTGTACCTTCTCTAATTAAAAATTAACACAAAAAATTTCATTGAGCCATTTTAGAGATATTGCAAACTCTATTTTGGTATTAAGATGATGCAAAACAGTTTTTCCCGAAAATTTGACCTCTGTTTTAGTTAGATTAGAAAGAATTAAATCCGGATGTTTTTGAATATTATTATTGTATGTATCAAGTGATTTTCAACCATGTATTATACATTACTTTAGAATTTATAACGAAGAAGTTATGGCCTCTTAAAGTTAGCCTTATAAAATTGCAAATCTGGAAATCTTGGGAATAAGTCGCAAAACAATATTTTTACACAATTTTCTATTTTTAATAATCATTTATTGTGAAAATAATTTCCTTATTCTTTTTCTTGGATGCAAAGGCTTTAATTTGGTGTATGGTGCATATTTTTCAAAGGTATATTATATGAGTTATGATCCTCAAACCTTGCCCCTCTCAACATGCGATTCTGGAAATCCTAGATTATTATTTTTTGGGAGCTTGACAAATTAGTCGTGTTTACGTAAGACATTTCCTTATTGGTCTAATAAAAAAAATCTTTAATAGGTCATATTTACACATGTTATAAATATTCACTAAATGTTTTATAATGTGACCTATTGAAGCAAAAATATTTTTTCACGAGACCTGTTGGATTAAAACAAATGTAGGATCCATGTGATTACATACTTAGTGAACATATTAATTGGTAAAAATCATTTAATTTTTCATAGTTAATTAATGACCAATTACTAAAGATCTTTGGGATGATTTCTTGGTCTCGATTATCAACCTCCCTTTAGGTTTTGCAACATTCCAAATTTAATATTTCTCTCTATTTTGACAACTAATTAATGATTTTTAATTATTATTTATTATTATTTTTGTATATAAAAAGCTAGAAATTGTTTATAAATTTTGGATTTTTTTGGAATTCGGGATTTGAATACAAATTCTTGGTATATTTCACAATGTGGGATGATTTTTGTAAATCTTTATTTATTGCATTTATTTAATTATTTTATGGCAATTTTGGTGCTCGAAAAGTATGAAAATTTATTTTTTACACTTTTTGAGTGAAATATGATGTTTAAACAACCTTGGGGACATAAACTAAATTTTGTGATAATTTATTTATGCAACATCTATTATCGCTTTGTGCATTAATGATTAAACAATTCTAGTCTTTGTGACTTGCGTTACCCTCTCCCTTGTTGAGTGTGACGTCCATTTAAAGGACTTAGGATATGTGCTTGCATGATTAAATGTATTATTAGAATTCATTGCTTAAAAGTACTTATGATTAAATGTATTATTACAATTCATTACTTAAAAGTACATATGTTTTCTTCTTTTATTTTAAGGTTGTTTTAATGTAAGTGTACAAATGAAGGTCCTCATTTTGACTTATGTAGATTTTATGTAAGTTCATTAATGATTAAATAATTTCAGTCTTTGTGACTTGCTTTGCCCTATCCCTTATTGAATATGGCACTAATCATCCATTTAAAGGACTTAGGTTATGTGCTTGCATGATTAAATGTATTATTACATTTGATTGCTTAAAAGGACTTACATTCTCTTATTTGATCTATTAAGGTTGTTCTAAAGTAAGTGCACGAACGAACATACTCATTTTGGCTTATGTAGATTTTATGTATATGTCCCCCCCCCCCCCCCCCCCCCCCCCAATGTAATTAAAAGAAGAGTTATATTTTTTTTTGGAAGCCACTTTGTTAAGGGATTAATTTCTTATTTGCACAAATACATTTGAATCTCCTCAGCACAAGTTCTTAAATTAACAATTCAAAATTGATACGTGTTTTGTTTGTATGGTACATTTTTTTTTATTGTCAAATCTCATATTCGTTATGTTGTTAATAATGGTAACACATGGATAATATTCAGATATTCAAAAATCTCTCATTGTATACATTTGTTAAAAAATAAATTATAAATATATTCCAAATCTACATCATTGAGAGAAAATTATGAGCTTAGCAAACTTTCAATCTTAATGCGTGGAAATGGACAATAATTTTTAATTGGGTTTTAGAATAAATAAAAGATGTGTAAATAATATCAATGTCAAGTCCTTGCACATTTTGAATGTAGTACTGGCTTCTAACAATGTTGTCCATGAAATAACAAAAGAATAAAAGCTAACTGGACCTAACTTTAAAATATGGAAATAGAGATACAATTTCTACTGAATCGTCATGATTTTCTTGATGCCCTTACAACTTTCATGCCTGCCTTAAAGAATGGAACAGTGGTACAAACCACCATGATCAGGAGGCTTACCAAGATTGGTTTAAGAAAGATCGTATTGCTGATTCTACACGAATATTCCATATTTATCCCTCTAATTTAAGTGTTTTTACGATCTCGGACATCACATTTATCCCGAATTTATGTCATATTTATTTCAACTAATCTTTGTGGCAAGTGTTTCATGTTTTGTATATTTCTCATTCTTTTATAGGTAAATCATGCAATTGGACAAAAAAGAATAATCAAAATAGTGCAAAAATGCGAGAAAGGAAAATCAAGGGAAAAATGGTAATTTTTAGCCAGAATTCGAAGAAGGAGCAAACATGAAAGTTAAATAGCTCGAGTTCACGAGAACATACGAAGAAACGCACCTAAATCTAAGTTACGGTGAAGATTTTACGATGATTTGAAGTTGGAGAAAAGTCCAAGGGGTAAAAACTACAAACAGAACAAAGAAACAAGTTACAAGGTGAAAAAACCAAACCCCAAAATCGAACTGGTTCGGTTTTGGAGTGAATCGGTTCTCTTACCCTTTAGGGTTCGGTTTGGTCTCAAGGTTCGATTTTCAGTGAAATTTTTATATCCTTTCCTAAATTGTAGCTAGAGTTGTTAGAGTTAATGTTTAGCACTTTGGCCATTTTTAGCACATATATAGTTCATATAGGAGTCTCTCCATATATACTTTACATATTGCTAAGAGAGGAATTGATCAAAGAGAATTAAGAGTTTAATATTGCACATCATTATAATTCAAGTTCTTGCAGATTTTTCGAAAATTCTTCTTCAGTATGAAGTTCTTCTTTGTTGCAATTTTACTTCTTCATAATTAGCATCAATTTCTGAATTCCTTCTTCT
Source organism: Sambucus nigra (assembly GCA_949130495.1). NCBI lineage: Eukaryota > Viridiplantae > Streptophyta > Magnoliopsida > Dipsacales > Adoxaceae > Sambucus > Sambucus nigra. Next base: position 145,066,099 of record OX422222.1, on the reverse strand, counting down.
CGTTATGTAATTATGAATGCTTGAATGATAAATATGATTAACATAGAATTTAATTCCATGTCTACCTAAATTATTTGTGGGTAGGGGAACATAAACCCAACTTGGAGTTTTCAACATTAAATGTAAAATTCAACATTATTAAATTTTTAATTTTGGATTTTGATCTATTTGTTGGGGCTAATATTGTAGACGTCTTAACTCAAATTGTTAAAAGAAATCGGAGTGTTTGAGGATGCATTATATGTGTCACTAAATATATCATTCGCACTTATTAAATTGTTGACCAATTATCGCGTTGGTTAACACCCAAACATATTTGGTGCTTCGAATTGATTTGTGCTTTTCTTTTCATTAATTAGTTGATTCATAGAATTTTATATTTATCGGAGGTACTTCACGGTTTAGGGGATTGGATCCCAACCTTGTTTTCAAAAGTGTTTTAAAACCAAAAAATTTTAGTCATTGCTTTATGTAGTTTAAATTTGTAATTGCATAGTCTAATTTGCTTAGGTAATTAGAAATTTCTTAAAGTACAAAATCACCACCTTTTCCTTTCTTTTATGAGTAAAAGCCTAGATTTAAGAAGCCAACCCTACCATTGTTGTTAGCGACCTATTCCCTAAGGATTCAAGTCTTACCGGGTTTATTACTTGAGTGACCGGCTTGCACTTGAGCCATAGGTACACACGTAGCACACACTTTTTGTTGTTCGTCAACCGCACGATTTAATATGCTAGGCTACATGCACGATGATCTTTATGAACTCAAAGAAAATTATTGCATACAAATCAACATATATCTTGGGAAATAACACATACTGCATTGATTAATGATAAATATTGGGTTTTATGAGCATTAGATACTCAAAGAATAATAATGCTACGGTGACACATTTGTTTAGGACACGAATTCGTGTCTATTGGGAGAGGCTTAGGATGTACTACGTCGTTCTTCACACATCTTAAAATGAATGAAAAACATGCATTTGATATCTTCATAATGTGTCTCTAAAACACAAATGTCCATTGTGGACGTTTATACCCTCAATTGATATGAGAATTACCAAGCCACCTTTATCTTTTCTTTCTTAATTTTTGAATTATTATAGACCCGTGATTTGCTTCTCTCTCTCCATAAAATAACATTTTGTTTCCCTTATTTTCCTAATCTTCATTTTTTTAGAAGAAGAGGAGATCCCCCAAGATTTTATTAGATATTAGAGAGAATAACCCTCTCTAGATGGCTTGCAACATGATAGAAAATAAGCTATTTACTTTTAATTATCTTAATGTGAGGGAGTCTAAAAGCATCAAGCTTGATAGCACCCTCAATTTTGATTGTAAGATCTACAAATCTAGAAAAAATAGAAGACTTTGTAGTAAGAAGACCCTGCGTAGACATAAGATCAGCTACATGAGTTGAATCTCTAAATACATGAACCACCTTAATGTTGCCTTGGGAAGATAAAGCGTGGATCTCTGAAATAGTACCTTCAATCATCCAGGGAGGTTTTAAACCTTTGCTTATGAAAATCACAACAATCTGAGAATCAGAATCAACCTCAATATTAAGCCAATTATTTAAAATGTTGTAATACCCCGTATTTTTATGCTATATTAATTTGGGGATTTATTAAATTTAATGTGAGTTAATTATTTAATATAAATCCGGAAATTAATTATGTTATAAATATTAACGTGAGGTGAGTTAGTAATTATGGGAAACTTGTTGAATATTACTAATGAGTAAAGTAATATATCATATTGGTTCTATTAAATGTCACGAGTGAATAGAATGATAATTTTTGGAAATTTGAGTCGGGACGTGCCCGTGTCGTGTCGGGACTAAATATTAATTAATAAATGTGAATATATTATAAGTTGCTCGTATGGTCGTTTTGAGTGTACCAAAGTGTCCGTAAGGGTCGATATAGTCATAAAAGTATACCCGGGGGTTTAGTTTGGGTCTCGGGGCATTTTTAGGCCTATTTAGCACCCCGGGAGGGCATTTTAGACATTTTACATTTTTGGGTAATTAAACCCACGAAATTTCAAGGGTTATATCAGATGTCTAAGGTTGCCTTCTAGGGTTAAAACAACCAAAGACAAGTGACGGCCATAGGAGAGGAAAGGAGAGAACTTTCAAAGCAATCCAAGGCCCAAAATTCATCCGTTTGCACCGCCACCACCGCCAACACGTAGATCGCACGACGGGGAACGCAACCACACAAAATTCGTCATCAAATCAGAACTCTGAAAATCCCAGGCAAGTATTTTTCTTGCTTATTTTCGTTAATGCATCGTTCATATTAGTCTAGGTTGATTAGGATGAGTTTGGTAGAAGAAAAAATTCATGTTGGAGATAGGAAAAATTGCATGTAGTAAGGGTTTGAATGATAATCTGGAAACCCTTTCACATGTAGAGGATTAACCGCGAATTTATGATGAATTAGGAGTAGGAATTTCTGGAATAAGATTGATTAGAACAAGGTTAAAGAAATTCTAGGGTTCTTGAGATTAAAATGAGTTTTTGGCCTATAAATCCATGGTTATTGATGGAATTTTACATGCTTTACGTAGAAGATGTATAAAATGGGTTTATAACGTTAGTAGTCCAAATTTTTGGGCGATTGGGAATGAAAATTTTGGATTTGGATGAAGTTGTGTGATAGAACCCGTAACTGGTTAACTGCAGAATTCGTCATACCTGCTTGATCGATCGATCGAGACCCTAACCTCGATCGATCGACCCTCCTGGCAGACTTAAATTCCCCTTTTAAAAATTGTTGAATTTATTCTAAATGAAGAATACTCCTTAGATATCCTTATTAAAATATTTTGGGAGATAAAGATGACCAGTAGGATTTGTTAATGATTAAGGGACCTTTAATGTAAGGCGAAATTTATATTTTTGGGGTGTTTATATATAAGGGACGATGGAATTTTGTATTAAAGGGAGAGATACGAAAAATGGTTACGATGGAAAATAGATGAATACCTACTGAATTTTACACTTGGGAGGATAGAGTCCATGAGTGCTACGTAGTAAGTTGAAACAATCCCTCAAATTAAAGTTAGAGACGATCCGTTATACGTGATAACTAATAATGGGAAAATAAGGATAAATGTCGTGATTATGGGTTATGGGATGAACCTAAATTGATATGATAAAAGTAGTATATTTATATGACTGCGTGTATGCATATATTATATACATGTGAAAATCATGCCCGTGCTACTTGCTATCCCTGAGGTTACCGCGCTGGGACAGTCTTATCTCGATGGGACCTTTATGGGGGATATTGACTCGTACCCTAGAAGATAGATATCCTTTGTACATGCTATCTGATCGATGGTCAGACGGTCCTAAGAGACGTGAGGGTATGTGCTGACCTCTTAGAGACTTGAAATCTATGCTTCACCTCAATATTGTTTGTGTATGTGTTAATACAGTTCGAGAGTGATTCCGAACTTGTATTTCCCTTAATACGAGTGATACGGGAATTGGATAGCAGAGTATGCCCGCACCAAAATTTTATGTGGGGTGCTGTTAGTATATATATATTATACGAGTATTTAATATATATATATAAAATTCTGAAATTTGGAACTGCCTACTGTGTTATGGTAAGTAAGAAATGAATCATGACTTTAATTTGGGAATAATTGTTTTGAAAAGTATAATATGACACTGGAAACTTTATTAATAAATAAAGTTAAAAATGAGAGCTTTGTTACTGAATGAAATTTTCCTCTTAAACAATTATATTGTGAGTTTTAAATCTTACAAGTAACCTAATATAAGTTAAACCATTGGGAATATTAGTGCGATATAAGATAAGATAATCCGTTGGGAAGATTAGTGCGATAGGCGTGCACATTAGAAGAGAGGTGAGAATTTCTCAAGAGAGTATCGCACTAATATGTTGTTGCATTGGCCTATAAACATTTTAAATACTTGCTAAACAGATTTTAAATCATTTACACTATCGGGATCTGACCCGTTTCTTTTTCCTTTCTCTCTTGTATATATATGTATATATTACAGGTGCCCAGCCACAGGGGCGTCTTGCGTAGGATCCTTTGGAAGGAACGCGCTGCAGCTTAAGTGGGAGTTGCAGGCCTCTTGCTTAGACGACTTCATTTATTGATTCCACTCTTAGCTTATTTATTCAGTTGGGCATGTGTCGCCCGTTCCCATTATCCATTTTTTTTATTGTACACTGTGATTTATTTACTTTTAGTATTGTCACTTTGGGATTTATTACTGTCTGGATGTTTTACTTTAAGTTTTAATGTTAGGATTTAGTTGTTGAATGTTTAATTTATTTGGATTATATGTTCCAGGATAATTGTGGTGTGATTCTTTAATATTGTATTGTTGTAAATATTTAAATCTGGGTTTATAAAATAAAATTTGGAAAGTAATGTCTAAAAATATTTTTGACACTTAGCTTATTAATTAGGGTGTTTAAATTGGAAAAGTTATTTTTACAACAGTGATGCTAAGAATGAACCAACTGTTCACCTTGATTTTAATTTAATAAAGGAGTGATCGCCCGGTATTTAATTAGGCGGGGTGTTACAAATGCCATAACAATTGCCCTCCTTCAAAGCCAAAGCTTCAGCCATTATACTGAAACCACCTGATATGAAACTGTATAAACCCCAAATGAATTGACCCATGTCATCAATAAGAACAACTTTAACTCCCATATTGCCATATTTACCATAAGCTCCATTAGTGTTTAATTTGAAATATAACTTTTGGGACTTTGACCAGCATATAGAACTCATAAGACAAGCATGGGGTTTTGGGTGAACAGTGTTTAAAACTAAAGAACTTCTATATAGTGGATGGAAGTACTAGGTTCAAAGGATATATTTAAGGCTATATCTTGAATTCTGCCCTTGATTATTTGAATAATCATGTTCATTTGTATTTTCACACCTTCAAAAAGAGTTTTGTTCCTTCCTAACAAGATCTCATAGAATATACTAATTGGAATGATCTTATGCAACCATTTTGAGACATGTATTTGACCCATATGCATCCACCATTTGGAGATTAAAGTGTGTATAGACATAGCTGGAGAGATTCCCATCAATTTCCCATAAAATTTCCAAATTTTGCTACAACAGGCCCCTCAGAAATAAGTGTTGAATATGTTCCTCTAACTTGTAACAGCATAAACATCTAAAAGTAAGATTTACTCCTAACTTTTTAATATTAAGATCTAGAGGCATACAATTTTTAAGAACTCTCCATGAAAAAGTAGAAATGTTGGAGGAATGTTAGGATCCCATAGAAAAGATTGTGAAATAAAAGCTAGCTTTGATCTCTTCACTATGTCACATGCTGAACTAAAAGAGAAATAACATGTAGAAGAAGGTTTCCAAACATTTTGACTATCTATGATAGTTGAATTTTCCTCACACAAAGACCAAGCTTGAGAAATTCTTTTGGCATCCATTGACCCTACTTTACATCGCATTTTACTGTACTTTCATCTCATAAAAGAAGACCAAATAAATTTCCTTGTTTTGTAGATCTAAACCAGTTTAAGATTGGAAGTTAAAACAAGGGAATTCAAACAACTTATCCCTAAACCTCCCTCTGATTTAGGATAGTAAATATTTTTCCAACTGATCTTGTGGTATTTTTCCCCAAATTCCTTATTAGAACCCCAAATAAAAGCACTTAGGATTTTATCTATAATGCTTAAAGTTCTTTTAAGAGGGTTAAGAGCAAAGATAGTGTAAGTTTTTATAGATTGAAGAAGTGAAGTTAAAAGAGTAATTCTTCCTCCCATCGATAAGAATCTAGACTTCCAACTATTAACTATAGAACATAGAACTTACACCATAGGATAAAAATACTCAAATTTCTTTCTGCCTTTGAAGAGAGGGCACCCCAAGTATTTTAAAATACATTTCTCTTGTTTAAAACTAGTGATGTCTGCCACACAATTACTATACCTCTTGGACATTATATTCCCCATTAAAAAACTGCTCTTATTTATGCTTATTTCCTGTCCTGATTAGGACTCATAAATCTTTAAGAATTCCATAAGATTATAAATACTTTCTTAGAACCATTAGTGAATAAAAAAACTGCTCTTATTTATGCTTATTTCCTATCCTGATTAGGACTCATAAATCTTTAAGAATTCCATAAGATTAGAAATACTTTTCTTAGAACCATTAGTGAATATTATCAACTCATCAACAAATCTTATATGACTGATTATATCAAATCCTTTAGGGTGAGAAAAATGTCTAGTTTTACCATTAAACATTAAGTTGTGAAGACGTCTGCTCAGAGACTCAAAATCTAGAATAAAGAAACTAAGAGACAAGGGTTCTCCTCGTCTCAAACCTCTAGATGGCTTGAAAAAACCTCTAGATTGACCATTAACTGCCACTGAGAACTAGGATGAAGATATAAACCTCCAAATTAGGTCAACTACCCTTTCAGAAAACCTAAAGTTTCTCAATGATTTGAGTAGGAACATCAATGAAAGACTATCATAGGCCTTATTCAATCAATTTTTAACGCCACATTTCCACCTTGAGTCTGCCTAACAAAACATTGAATCATTTTCTGACCCAAAAGAAAATTATCCAGAATGCAGCTATCTTTGACAAAATCTGATTTAAAGGGAGAAATAAGGCTTGGAAGGAAAGAAGCTAGTCTAGTATTAAGGATCTTAGAAAATATTTTGTAGCAAAGATTGCAGAGACTAATTGGCCAAAAATATTTGCAAAAAGGCAAATTAGAGTAGCTCCTAAGATTTTGGAAGACCAGATCCAACAAACAGAGACTGGATTGCAACCACTAGATTAAACTTGATGGTATCCCAATAATACACATAGAGAAATAATTGAATCCATCAAACCCTACATCACTGTTGGGGTATATATTTTTCACTTCTTCATGAATTTATTTCTCCTCTGGAATAACCTCTAAGTCATCATTCATTTGGATAGAAACCAATGTTAGAATGTTGGTCAACACCTCATAAGTTCCAATGGTACCTGTAATACCCGCCCTCGCAACTTTGATCGTACTTGTATGATTTGGTGACTTTGGGTGACCAATTGGGATTTAGACCTGGTAAGATGGACCTTGAATCAGATTGGGTAATGTAATGGCCTTATTGCAATTCATTGAAAAAATAATGGACATAAAAGTAAATTGTGGATAAGTTAGGGTCGTTCGAATGACATCTGAAGTCGTTCGACTAAATTTGGAAGCTCATTCGAACGGTCTTCTAACGACCATGAAATGAGATTCCACTGCATAGGGTCAACCAACCTCTTTAGAACCTTGTTCGAAATACTTTCGAATAATATCCCTTTTATCGTTTAGCAGCCTAGTTCAAACAAATTAGGAGTTCTCATTTAAACGAGACCCATTCTCGTTCGAACGAGGTGTCTAGATATGCTGTCAAAATCGAGCCCGTTAGATGAGGAGAGTTATAATCTCTCTCTCTCTCTCTCTCTCTCTCTCTCTCTCTTTCTCTCTTAAGATCTCCACCACCTTCTACCACCACCTATCACCATAGCACCACTACCCTCCACCTTAAACCACCCTAGTATTTCATATTTTCCCACATATTTAAGCCTTATAAACGCACCTACATCGTGTATTAGGCAAGTTGTAAATTCATAGAGATGTTGTTAGGGGGTTTTGAAGATAAAGAAGAAGAAAGTATGGAGTTTGAAAGGGGTTTTCTTGGAGCATTCAAGGAGACAAGCTTAGTGGAGTTAGGCAACCTCTTTAAGTGCACCTTAGGAGGTGGAAGGTTGCCATCTTCTTCTACATTTAATCCACCATTGTTAAAGCTTCCTTCAAGGTGAGAAAACTCTACTCTTAGCTTAAACTCCATTTTTGCATATTATTGGTTGTGTAGCTAGAGCTTGTTAGAGTAAAATGCATATATAATTTAGGAAGGTAATTTCCTATGATTTTTCATAAATGGATAAATAGGGGGATTTCAATAAGTTGAGTAAATAATGTATTTTACGAAAACTTGGTGTTAAACATTTTATAGAATAAAATGTTTCGAAAAATAATGCTTATCTTCTTAAAGATAATTTCGTGAACAAATGTTTTAAAGTTTTCTTGTAAAATTTGGGATTTTCATCAAAATAGACATTTATTCAAGTTTGAATGATAAAAAATTTCCTTTTGCCTTGAAAAGAATATTGTTGCAAACATTATGAAATTTCTTAAATAAAATATGTGTTAAATTCATAATTTTGGATTTTTGGACTTAAATCCCTCTTCCTATGCATATAAACTTGTAGTATTTTGATGATAAGCATAAAAAAAAGTTTAATGGAGGTTTTAATGAGTGTTAATTTTAAATAAAAAAAATAGAATTTTCAACCCTTAAAGTGTGTGAAAAGGTGTAGAAAATGTGATAAATGGTATTTTCTCATAAAGTAGTCTCTAAAATACCAAAGAAGTTTTCTTAGCAAAGAAAGAATGAAGCAAAGAGATTTCTAACTTGGAAAGGGTATTAACCCCAAAGTGTGAAATTAGTGTTAATAAATAAAAAATATTTGAAAAGTAGGTGTGTATTACTTAGTAATATTTTTGAGAAACTAACAAGTGTGAAATATTTGGAAATAAATGGGTAAAATGGCAATTTTACATAAAGTGAAATATTTTTATGAAATAAAAATATTGGAAATGGTGTTACATAATTAGTCCTAAACAAAAGTGATTTGGGGATAAAATCAACGTAAGTGTTTAAATGACAAGAAATGGTGATTTTAAAGTGTAACACAAGGTGGAATGAAACCCTCGATCTTGACTTCGACTGGTAAAAAGTGGAATAATGTGGACATTTAAAAAATGTTGACACACATTAATATGGACTCGGATGATAGCAAGAATAATTAAGCTCGGAACCCTAGGGTGAAAGACCCAGAATCACTGGCCTGATGGTAGCATAGTCGACAATGTGGAGCCGATTAAAGTATATGGATATTGAAAGATTCCGAGAAAAAGATAATGAAAAGTGGAACATGTCAAGAAATGAGTTGTGTGGCGGATATATGAAAATACAACCTAACTTGAATGAAATTAATAAATGTTCGGGTAAAGAATAATGTGGACAAGTAATGAAAGAAAATTGATTAATGTCCATCAAGTATAAGGAATGGTAAAGTGAAGTGACTAAATGAGTAATTAAGCAACCTAAAGAGGTTTAACCCATAATTAACACAAGATCGTGTTTATAAAAATCTTTTAAAGAAAATACTTCTTTTCTAACACGGTGCTTGTATGTGTTGAAAGGTGATTTTCAATGAAAATACTAAGGTAAATTTAGTATGAGTAAATGGGTAATTTCAATGACATAAATGATTTTCCTTAAACAAAGGGTATTTGTTTAAAGGTAAATACCGGGTGTATTAAATCAAGAAATAAATGACAAGTCAAGTAAGAAGGGATTCTTTATATGATTAAGGCGAATTAATCGGAATAATTAACTATTGATACCAAAATTAATATGCTGATGTGGACGAATCATACGAAGACACGTGTCAATCTACGTGGCACAATAGCAGCGAGGAAGTTCATTTCCCGACCAACCATGATTCTTTCCGAGCAACGAGGATACACCGAGGAACTCTAGCGCACCGAGGAACTCTAGCGCTCCGAGGTACTCTAGTGCTCCGAGGAACTCCTGATCAACGAGCAACTATGGCGGTCCGAGCTGCACCTCGGTCGTATCATTAATTTCCAGATAATCAACAGTTCAAATATTCATTGAATGCTTATATTCTTGACGCGCACGCTGCATTAAATGTATTACCCTTTCACATGTATATCATTTAATGTATCGAACCTTTCATGTACAGCCTCAAGGCTATAAATACCTTGTATCAACCCCATTCAAAGGGACCGGAATTTCTTGAGAGAACTTGTAATCAAGAATTCTGCAAACACTCAGCAATAACATAACAGTGGACGTAGGCTTTATTCCTAGCCGAACCACTTTAAAAATCTTTGTATTATTTATTTATCTGTGATTGAATAATTAGAGCAATCTAGTTTTTTACATCAACATTAACATTTTTGGAATAAAAATAGTTTCATACATTAAAGTGTGTGTGTGTGTGTATATATATATAATCTTTTCAAAATTTTCTCAATTTTATTATGCACTAAATATGTCAACAAAATTTTAATTAACCCAATTTTATCTTCTTAATCCTAAACATGCATCTAGGTGATAGCCGATAAATTAAATAAATCAAATCACAAGATGTCGATGTACGAGAAAATCATTATGGGAAAAAACCTCGGATGGCCTAGCCAGACAATCACTATGATATAGTTTTACAAAGAATAGACAGTAGACTTACACAACGACTCGATCCCCCAAAAGTCTTGATGCTCTTATATCTTCAACCACTGCTCCACAGTTCAAGCAGGAGTCAACCTCCGCAAGTGTCCACATCACACGAGTACACGTGTACGTCAGTATCCATCGATACAGCCACAACAATCGTCTACGATTCAAAACACGGAATCCATCGCTTCTTCACTGCAATCAACACGTACGAAGTCGACCGCACGAAAACGTTCTTCTAATGATGGAAGAAACAAACTAGGTGACCAAACAAGATCTCAAAGTATATGATTTATGAATCTTGGACCTTGTAAACAAAAAGGGTGAAACATTTGGAGTTGGAACTTTTGAAAACAGGTCTACTTTTTATTTTCGTCAAAAGTTCTTTATCAAAATAAAAAACCGAGTCTAAAAATCCATTATAGAAAAACAACGGTGGCGCGTCATTCGAATGATATGAAGCAGTCATTTAAACGAGATAGAGATCTCATTCGAACGAGATGTTCTCTTGATTCTAACGATGTAACAAAAACCAAAACAGTAAGCCTCGTTTGATGTACGTTTGAACACATACTTCGAATGACCTTGCTATGTCGTTAGAACGACAGTGAGATGTCATTTGAATAAACTCAATGAAATTTAAAAATCAGCTTATAGTAAACTCAGAAAACACATTTTTGAAAAATTAAGTTCCAAACGATTTTAAAAACTAAACACCCTTAATAAAAAATACAACGAATCATAAAGTATATACGTTCATACCTGCGAGATCCTCGACATATGCGAAGACAAATATGGCACGATAAACACGTCTTAGTATATCCACTCTTTGAAGCTTGGCCTCTATGTCTTCATCAAACAACGTCATAGGCTCATGGAATAATTAACTCAAAGTTTATCATATGACTCAAACGTTTTGTCTGGAATTATGCCAATTATAAACAAATTGACTCAATTGGAAATTTGTCCTTAAAATATATATATATATATATATATATATATATATATATATATATATATATATATATATATATATATATATATATATATATATATATATATATATGAGGTAGTTGCATGTGCAAGTAATAAAACGTGTTAGAGTGTCTTTTCTGCCATTCGATTTTATATTGCTTTATTCTATTTTTCCACTAGGCATTCGGCTCATTCCCTCATCTTTGTTACGGAATGTTGGGTGCAGTTCCATATTTTGAGAGCGTTGTACAAGTAAGTATCATTTTTATTTTACATAAGTAGATCTATATGCTTGGATTTCGAGGACACTTCCCAGGGGTCCCTCACGTAGTTTGATTTAAATTGGAATCGCATGGTAAACAAGTGAAATGTTAAATAAATAAAACTGGACTAGCAACATTATATAGGTTGTTCCATTACACTTCACACCTAACGCTCGGGTTGGACCAAGTTGACCACGGGTAACCCATAAATTCTAGTCGAGCATTACAGTACATGCAATAACTAAAGTTTGAAAAGTGATAGAAATTTCTTTAGTGGTATCAAATTTTGACCCTTCATCATCTTTAATACTGTGAATAAAAGATCTTCTTCTTTGTTGCTTAACCAACGAGTGATAATATCTAGTGTTTCTTTCTCCATATTTAATCCACTGACCTTTTAATTTTTGAAACCAAAAACTCTCCTCAGTTGTTAAGGCTGCATTCAGGTTTGCTTTGACTTGATGAAGATTCTCCCTATTTTTTGGATTTGTACCTTCTTTAAATATAAATTTTTCCTTAAGTAACTTATCCTCCAATTCTATAGTGTTTTGAAAAATATCCTTAAAAAATCTCTACTCCACTTTCTCATAAACCTTTTTAATTTTTTAAGCTTAAAAGTAAAAACATCTAATGGTTTACCTTAGGAATGAGATGACCAAAAATTTGAGACCACCTGAAGAATGGAATCCTTTATAGACCATAAATTTAGAAACTTGAATGGATTATTTATAAAATCCATAGGGCTAGGAATAAAAATAAGGAGAGGAGCGTGATTTGAGCAATTTTTGTTCAGGTTTTTTAGGGGGAAATAAGGGAAGGAGTCAATCCAAGGAAGGTTTATTAGGCCCCTATCAAGTGTTTCAAGAAGTAAAGAACCATTAGAGATTTTCTTCCATGTGAATTTCTAACCAGAGTACCCAATATCCAAGAGTTGACTAGATTGAATACATCCATTAAAACCAATTGTTGCACCTAAATCAATTGGATTGCCCCCTGACTTATCATCAGAGTTACTCACTACATTAAAATCACATGCTATTAGAAGAGGCATATTTATAAAAGAATCAGAGCAGTCCCTAATATTTTCCCATAAAGAGAGTCTTTATATTCTAGTGCATTTAGCATATACACTATAATGATCCCTACAATGGCTGGGAGTAAAGGGTGACTAATTTGAAGAAATATTCTTTGATCACTATCCATCAACACTTTTCAGTCAATATCATGTCTCCAAAAACACCAAACATTATTAAATATATTAAAAACATACCCTTCAAAATTAATTGAAACTCTAAAAGCATATATCTTTAACTCACCTATCATAGGTTATAAGATAGCTAGAAAAGATAATTTATGGAACTTACATAATTTTTTATTTTTCTTTTAGTAGGTTTGTTCCCCATCCCTATAGAATTTCATATAAGAGTACTAATCATTGGAAACTAGACAATCGACAAAAGAGGTAGCTTAGGTAGTGGATGTGGTGTTCCTTTCAAAAGGGCTAGTTGAAGGAGTGGTTTTCTTCTTATTAGATCTTTTCTTCTTTCTCACTATGATAAATTCTTGGTCTTCATTATGCTTCTCCTTTTGATTCCTTAAAATTACATCTCTAGATATTCTGTTAGATTCCATTTTCTTGGAAAGAAAGGAGGAAAAAATGATGAGGTCTTTAATAACAGGGACTGGTTTCCCCCTATCATCTTTAGAGTCTGAGCTGCTACCTTTAAAGTAATAAAAATGATCTCTATGAATGAGTACTTTGAATCTGAGTTGTAGTTTTTCTCTAAATCATCTGATAGTAATCCATTATATTGTATAATAAATCAACTATTTCACCTTCTTCTAAGAAATCCTATAGATTTGATGAATTATTTTTCTTCAAATAATTGATTTGAATGTGCATTGACACCTTTTGATTATCTATCTGATCCACCAACGGGAGTTCCTCTTCAATGGATTTGATTATCTCGACATCTTCTTTATTCGTACTGGTCCCAAGCACTGTTTGAATATTAGTCTTCTCATTAAGAATTGAGATATCCTTCACCTTGTAAACTTGTCTTGTAGGTTTAAATGCCTCTTATTTGTCCACCTTTTTCCCATTCAGATTATTATCACCGTCAGCTCCATTTAGAACATTGACCCTCTTAGTTATTAAGCATTGATTAAAATTATGACCCAATTAATAACATCCAGTAGAGTATTTTGGGTTTGATTCATAAACAAATGGTTGCCAAAATCGAAAGTTCCCATAATTAATCCAAAGCCAATTAAGGTAATTGTTAAGCACATTCAATTTCACGCACACTCATGCCATACTAGGTCCTTTTACGTTAGTTATTGCATTATCATGTTTAAGAGGGGCACTTGTTGCATGGGCTATGGAGAAGTGAGCTTCTTTAGCAAAGAGATGAACAGGATGACCTGAGAAACTTATCCACACGTGAACTAAGGAACTCTTTTGGTCTATTCTATATCGAGGGGTCCATTTGAAAGTCCTCACTGGGCTTTTCCCTACGTACCATTGATAGCACATCCATAGTCAAATAAAATCCTCTTCATAGTTAATCTTAATAAGGATATGCTTATGGTTAAACAATCCTATATCCACCAATTATTTCAAACCAAAAGTTTCAAAGTTCTTTCTAATAAAATCCAATGAAGGCTTTCCGTGAGAGAACTTACCCACTAATTGGAAAGAATATCCACTTGATCTTGGTTGAATGATATTGTTGGTTCTCCATGATGCTTTTTTAAGGGCTCTATTTAAGTTGCATGGAATTGAGTTGAGCCTTTTAGAACATCAACAAAGGATTTATGCCATTGGTTAGGGGGAAGATGGGGGTTTGCATTGCTAGAAAGGTGAAGGGTGGTGGCGGCCATAACCATGCAAACCATAAACAAAGAGAGAGAGAGAGAGAGAGAATTCTTCCCTACCTTCGTACCTATCCATTCATCTCGCATATCCATCAAGGTTAGATTTAATATTGGTATTTAATCGGCTCTTCCTTTTAGCCTCCCTACACATTTATAAAAATGGGTCTCCGCTTAGGGAAGAAATGTGCTCCACCTGCGAATCATCAACAAAAGTATTATTTTGCTATGTTTTATACAAAATTTTGTGTGCGTCCCCAAACGTCGGACTTGGCATCCGATCATTAAGGATATAAAATGTGGGTGAACATCGGGGAAACTGTTAAGGACTCCAAATAATGATGATGTTGTCCTTTGTAAGATTATTGAACCTTGTGTATTTATGAACCAATATTCAGTTGCATTTGAGGATAGTGAGATAGGTCTCTGCTTTGTATATGAACCCATATCCAGTTGTATATGAGGATAGTTATATTTTAACTTTTTATAATTAAATATTTTTTATATCTTAGGGATATGTTATTTGACTATTAAATATTTGATGCATATGTTGGGATTTTTTTTCCAGAATGCTTTTGACGCGACTCAGAAAGTGTCTCTAATGTGCATTCACTCTAGGCTCAAGTGAAATCCTGTCGCGTTAGTAATAAACCCGGTAAGTCGGGATCGTATCCACAGGGAAATAGGACAACAGAGTTGTGACGACGTTGGACAGACAAGGAAATCTTAACTTCAACTCTAAAAAGGAAAAGGAAAAATGATTTGGTATGTGGAATGACTATACTAGATGCAAATACGAAATTATGAAAAGATGCAATTATACTAAATTACCTAAAATACTGATGAATACTGATTTAAAACCTAAAACTATGTGATGAGAAAAACAGGACAGGAATACAATCCCCCAACTCTAGTGTATTGCAGGTAAAATACTAATCGTAAATTTAAATGATTAATTCGACCCAGAATTTAGTACTCCCAAGCATTACGTATATGAGGTTCAAGCCCGCACTATACTTAATCAGAGGACGAGTAAATCGGTATCGCAATAGTTACACTCGAATTGTATTCTAAAGCATCCCGGTTACCCGGAAGCAAACAAGATCCAAAGATCTACAATTGTCGTGTTTCTACGCAATACGGTCGTAATAAATCACTAAATTCAGAGGATTAATGTTATACACATGCACTTAACACATCAGGTTCGGTTCATGCATCCCGACCTTTTAAACCTAGACGGACATATTAAACTGAATAATACATAAAATAGTAACGTTGCATGCGAAAGAACTCATGATGAAACTAGATTGAATATGTAAATAAGTGTTATGAACCCATAAATTTATTCAAATCACGCAAGATAAATTATCATGCAAGAACAATAATCATAAGGATGAAACTTGGATTACAACTTGTAAACAAACCCGGAATTTTATCAATCTTGCAGCAAATAATTCAACTTATGTTCCTAGATGTTCTTCTTCTTTTCTCTTTACCAAAACTAAAAAGAACTATTCAGAACTGTCGTTGCCTAGGTCACTAAGTTCGTCCATATCTGTTTTAGAAGGAGTTTTAACTTCATGGAACTCTTTGGACCAATCAGAATAAAGGAACAAATTCGCGCTTCAGGACCCCCGAACCGGTTCGCATGTACCCCGAACCGGTTCGATATTGGGTTCGGGAAATTTCATTGGCTTGGGTGCCTTTTTCTTCAATTCTAACACTTAGAATTTTTTTTCTTGTTTTCTTCCTTTCTTCCTTGGATTTTTCTTCAACTTCAATTGGTTATAACTCTTCAACCGTAACTCGGATTTGGGTGCCGTTTCTTTCAGTGTTCTCGTTGTTCCAAGATTTTCAACTTTCCAGTCGACTCCTCCTTCGGGATATGGCTGCAGAATTACCAAAATGCCCTTGAACTTGTCTTCCTAGCCTTTCTTTCATGGTTTCGACTTCTCTCTTGCTCCGCTTGCATAATTAACCTGTAAAACAAATAGGAGAAACACGAAACACGAAATACTTGCCAACGAAGGTTAGTAGCATAAATGTGAGTTAAATCCATATCGATTGCATCACTCGGGTTCACAAATGTACCGAAATTAGGGGAATAAATATACAATATTTATGCCCAATCAGCTTTTATTGTAAAAATACTGAAGTTGTCCTAAATTAAGTCTCTGTTTAAAATTTGTGAGAAACTAGTTTTCTTGTAATTTTAGTTGTTAACTTTATTAATGCACCATATTCATATTAGGATTGTATGTCTCTAAATGATGTTGAAATTTCATGTTATTATCTATAACTTCATCAAGGCTAAATAGCATTAGAATTTCTGTTGGATAGGACTTCGGATTCTCCAAAATAGAAGTATTTGTAGACCATTTACATTTGTAAGCTGACTTATTACATTTGATTTCGATCCTACTTTAGATCTTTTATTCCACGTTTAGTTGAATTTACAATAGAGTGGATTTTGTGCCATGTATTTTTTTTGCATTTATCATTTCAATAGATTATCTATAAAACAACTTTGAGTTTCTTTCTATGTAGAAATGTATCATAAAATTTAATTTAAAACAAAACTTTGGGAACTGTTGGTTTTTTCTTACATTTTCATTATGACGAATCTTATGCAAAGGAACACCACCGTGCTTTGTAGAGTTAACCATCGCCATTTTTCTTGTGTTTTGGATGTGTGCATAAGTTTTTATTATTGCTACACCATCATACATTTGATTTTTTATACTTATATATTCAACCTTTTCAAAGTGCATATCAGTGTTAATGGTGATTTTCCTATTATTTGTTTCGATATATCCACAAGTTATCATCTTCATGGAGAGAAAATAAATTACTTTAGGTTTTCATTATGATTTTTGTATTGGATTTATAGATCTTTTAACACGCATTGTAGATAATATTTCTACATTTGAGTCATGGTTATGTTATATTCTTGGCCTTTGAGTTTACAATTTATGTGGATAGTTCTTATTTAACTAAAGATGGTTTAAACAATTAGGTGTAGTTTATAACTTATTGGGATGGAATGGTAGGTGTCTGTGTATTTAGAGGGTGGATATAAATAAACTTCGACCTCTATCATTCACGTGACCGAAAAAGTCATCACAAAAGATATTTGGTCACAAAAAATTACCGTACATTTTGTTGATGGTTCAATTTCGTAATGAATGACGCAGTTCTTTGCAAGTACAAACATATAGTGACCAATACCATTTTGTTAGTAAAGAAAAAAAACTTAGTCTCTAAAAATGATATAATTTTAGTTTCCTTTTTATGGATACCAGGTTCTCGTAACCTGATATTTACCAACTATTCATGACAAAATATGATTTTTAGTGAAAATTTTTATGTTTGCCAATCGTAAGTTTTGTCAATGAAATTGGGCTTTGCATAACAAAGTTATTTCTCATTTAGATTGCTTTTAGATGAAAATGTATTCCTCACATTTTAATATTATTAGCTTACATGTTCAATTGACACTAATATGCAATTATTTATGTGTTAATTCGACATTTGATCATTTTAAGATAATATCATATTTCATGTCGAGATGATTCAATATTCTACACACAATTTTAAACCAAAATGTAACAGATGGACCACATGTGCTCTAACAATTATTCCATCATATTTTTATATTTCCATGTCATTTAGATAATTCATTATTTGAATAATGAAAGTACTTGGCAAGATGATGTTTTCGTATTAAATATCCAAATGAAGGTCTTTTCACATTTGTAAGCAAAATACATAGGATACAAAGAAAAGTATTTAATTGAGTTTTTTATATATTCGTTTTTATTGGTAGGTTGTATTTATTTGTTACATGATTGTTATTTATAGAAATGCCATATAGAAAATAGAGAAAAATATGAAATTGAGTTTTTTTTTTCTTTTACTCACATGTATGATGTTCTAATGGTGTACCTACCTTTATTAGTTATTACCTAGATCTCTAATACATGTATCATTGGTATATTGATAGTGTCTTATTAGAACTCAGCAACCAATCAAGATTTTGGAATATGAGAACACGATTGATTTCTTAAATTTTTAACCAAAATAATTTTAGAAGCTTCTCAATTATTGCTCTTGGTTTGTCAAAGAATTAATTGAATTAGATGAATTTATTTGTTTTTGTTAAATTGTTTTTTATTTTGTTAGCCAAATTAATTTATATGGTCACTATTGATAGGAGATTTTCTATATGAGTAATGGTGCCCATCCAAGTATCAATTTTAGGTTATAGCTTAGAACTGAATATCTTGTAGGGTTGAGCGTAGAAGGAAAAGATCTTATGCGCCATAAGTAGGTTTTTGCATATGCCTGTGATGTTTAGGAAGATTTTGAACATATATTGTGCTCTAACATTTTGTGATTAGTAACAAATTTTTACGTACGAAATACAAAGTTAATGTTTATATAAACCATAGACTTTTTTTTTTTTAATTATTATTGATGTAACAACCCTCACTTTTAGGAGGCTAATTTTATATAAATTTACCGCATAAGGTAATTATATAAAATGTTGGAACTGGAGTAAATATTAATTGACTGAGTTGAAAGTTAATATTTACTGGATTGTTGCGTATTTACTGTACGTTTAAGTAAATATTATTTGGTGGTATGTTTTATAGTGTCATATGCTTTAAATGGCATTATGGTTTAAATGAAATTGGAACTTGAAATAATTTATAAAATTTTCGGATGCCATTTTAGAGGGCGAAGTTAGTCCCGGAAGGTGCGAGACAGTCAGAATAAGTGACATATTGTATTTTTGTATTTCGGGCACTTTTACCTGGTTTTAGCTTATATGTGTATTTGCAAGTCATTTTAATATGGTATTAACCATTTAACTTGGGAATTTAGACTTAAGTCACGATTTTAGTCTTGCACCTTATTTCTTTTCCCAATTGTGTATTACCAAACAAAGAGAGAAAGAGAGAGGAAGAGAGCTTGGGAGAAAAGTGGAGAAAGAAGAGAAATTGGAGATTGAAGATGGATTGTTGCTATTACATAAAGAAATCTGAGATTTCAACTCTAAGGCAAGTTTTCTACTTGCTAATATATGATTTAAGATGAATAATTTGTGTGATAGTTGTCTATTATTGTTTATGGAGCTAAAATGGAAATTATGGGATTTAAATCCTAATCTTAGTTTTGATGATAAAATAGTGGATGATAATGGTTATAAATCATGTAGGATAATTTTTGGATAGATAAATGTTGTTGGTTGTGTTTAAAATGGAAGAGATTTGATGTTTGGGAAAATTAGGGTTCTTAACCCTTAAAACAAAACTTGGAAAATTCGCAGGACCGAATCGATTCAGCCTAGCCGAATCGATTCGCTAGAGAAGCAGTGTCCAGGTTTGAGTGGACCGAATCGATTCGGCAATTATGCAGAAGTCAGGTTTTCCTAACCGAATCGATTCGGATGGTCCGAATCGATTCGCTTTCTGACCGAATCGATTCGGCCAGGCCGAATCGATTCGAAAATCATGTAATTTGGAGTGATTTTTCTTAGTTTAATTTTAGCCCTTTTTCTTAGGCTTAGGACTTAGGAACCTTCTCATATGAAGTGCACTAAGATTTCTAGGGTCCTAGATGAGTTAGTTATCCACCCTACATTAGAAATGGGGTATGTGGGGGTTTTTTCGGGGATATGCCACTTGATGTTAGGACATTCTTTTCTTTTAGTTGATCATTATGAGATTAGGAGTGTAGTGTCATGTTTGGGAGACTTTAGAAGCTCAATTGAGCTATGTTAGTCTTGAGGGCTTACAATAATACCACAAACGAATCTTTGGAGAATGAATTGAAAGTTTATTTATTCATCGAGGTTCCACGATAAGATGTATTAAGTATGGCTTCGGGTATAATATGAGGTATTTACAATAATGTAAATAATTATGGTTTCGGATAAAATGAAACACATATATATGGAAAGAAAATGAAATGAAAATGGTAATAATGATGGTAAATGATAATTTACTTAATCATGAATATGGTAAATGATAGTTTACTTAAACACACCTCTCTAAATGACATCATAAGGGAAGTTCGCGCGCTTGGTGATCCCCCCTAGCTAGTGAATGCAGGGTGGATATAGTCCTAGGCCATATGCGCGATTATGTTATGTTTTCTGCGCTGGTGAGGAGATTCCGGGTGTGGTCTTGACTCTCCCGCAGGCATATGGCCGCTTCCGGACGTCTTGCGTTATAGGTGCCCAAGCTGCCTTGTTTGATAGGCCCCTGGAAGATGATGGTCATTTCGGGGCGCGCCCAGTGGGGAAACTCGGAGGGGCGATCTTAGAATCATTATATGTATATGAATATAACTATTCTTAATCAAGTGGGACTTGATGGATTATAAGTGCCATAAAGAGCACAATGAAATGCAACAAAGAGCATTTGATGATGATTATATTCCTGTTAAGGAATGGAAAACCCCCAAAGAATCTATAATTGTAATCATTCCTGATAAGGAATGAAATTATGAAAAGAATAAGTGTACATGGTAAATTATAATGTCGTAGCTTATGCTTCAAATTGTGTAGGTAGATTCTTATTACTTTTAGTATTCATGTCTGTTCATAACTGCCATACATTTTATTCATCTGGTGTTCATATAAAATCGAGCCCTGACCCGTTCATATTTCTTGTTACACATGCATCTTGTATTCGCCCAGGTACTCCGCCGCAAGGACGCCTGTTCTGACTTTCCTATTTCGGTGATTTTGGCGAGCCGTGATGCTTTGCGGGTATTACGGGTTATATTGCATAGCCGCTTTCATTTTTGCACTCTAGTTAAGATCAAGTCTTTTATTCGGGCGTGAGGCCCAAGCCTTTGTAATTGTTTAATGTAATGTATTAGATAATTTATTGAATTTGTTTACCACTGTTGTAGAGCCTGTGGACCGACAGCATATTCTGTCCTTTTATTGTATAATTGTTGTCATTATCTATATATGTTTTTGGGATCTCCACCTTATTTCTTCAGTATGGGGTTGTTTAAATTCTTTCTTTAACTTTAAAACCAAATGTTTGGCAACCCGTTCTCTAAAATATTGGGTGGTTATCCTGGATACTCTATATTTTATTATGATGCTGAGAATGATTCCATCCGGGACTCCTGTTATATTGGAGTATTGGGCTGGCCACCCCTTATTTTGGTGAGCGGGTTGTCACAATTGATAGGTAAAATAAAATTGTCCACCTAATATTTTATTACCAAACCCAAATTGTTGTAGAAGTATGTAAGTTAGATTTACTACTTATGTTTAGGCAACAATCCTTGTCCTTTTTTTTCAAACCTTAAGTGTCTTCATTAGAAGCAGTTATATTTTAACCAAAATTAAAAACTCTTTCCCACATTATTAATATTACTTTTCAAATAACTTCTTATGTTCCAAACCCAAATTTTAATTCAACAAAATTGAAACCATCCATTAGAATATGGTATGGATATTTAATTTGATTTTTTCAAACAACACAATTTAATTATATTAATAATGTCGTTAGTTAAAAATAATTTCACATTATTACAATGGATACATTATAAAACAATGATACATCTCAACCTATTTATTTAAAACCTTTTTCATATATTTCTTTGTCCCTGTATTTGTTTAGTACCAAACCCAAATTACGATGTAAGTATATAAGTTAGATTTACCATTAATTTGTAGGATACAATAATTTCTTTGTTTTTTTCATCCCTAAATCCCTTAGTGTCTTTATTTGAAATATATCATAAATATGATATGTGTATTTGTTCAAAATAGAAAAAAAATGCAAACAACCTAGCATCATGACGTCCATTGCTTCAATTACAAAATAATTCAAGATGCGCACTTTGTGATACGAAGAAATTCCAATATGAGCCCCCAACCTTTTGTTGCCAAAAGAATGATAGCAGTCTAGCAAAAACTCCCCTTCTAATTACTTAAGTTATTCACACACACCTCCTCTAAATCAAAGGAATTTGTTGAAACGTTATTAGATTATAATTGCACCTTCTCATTCATTATCAAGCTATTTGACAAAGTGGAAGAATTTATTAGATGCTCGACAATTACGTTCATAAAGCGTAAGAAGACGGTGTGACAAAAATGTTACTACACCACATATGTATATAATAATGACATTAAATCTTTAGCACAGGAAAATCTTCAATCCAAGTACAATTTGTAATTATATTTGTGTAACGGAAATAATTTCACAATCTATATCAAAGAAAACAAATTGATTGTCATTGATCGAGTTGTATGGCCTTTTGTTGCGCATCAAGTGGAAGAAACCAGGGACAACGTGAATATCAACAGAAGATTGGAGAAATAGATAAAAGTCTTGCCTTGATATACAATGTTCGCTTTCTATTTAATAATTTCACCAAATACTCTCGTTACCATTTCAAGTTTTGGTTGTTTAACTTAACTATCAACCATAACATTGATTAATTTGCACTTTTTTTTCAATGCGGGTGACCCATATAATCATTGTTGTTCATTTACGTTACAATGACAATAAATGTATTGTCAATATGATGAATATTTTCGATCTTTTTACCATAGCGACCACCAACAAAACTGTAAACACATTTATTAAATAGGTAAATAAATTATTTTCAAAATAATAACGACACATGAAAATAGGAAATTTTCTACAAAAATGCATATTGGCATAGGTTTTCAATATTGCAAATTCATCGTACATCTAACGAGTTCAAATTTATATGAACACGGTTCAATCGTGAGTGACACGTGCAATGCACGTGTGCACTTACTAGTATATATAAAGAAAAGATCAAGAAATACCAACTGTTTTGTTGAGTAACCAAAGCGTGAGAGATAATTGAATCGCGACAACGGTATGGAGCGATGATCTATCCAACATGAACCCAAAAACTGTAATCCCTGCTCTATTATTCTCAAAATACGTCACTGCAACACAGTTTTAACCATTGTAAGAAAAAATGTAAAATAGCATAACACTAGTACTCTAAATATGTAACACGAGTATGGAGATAAAATAAAATTTAACATTGTGGTAATAACATCTCGTTATAATAATGTAGTTATATCTCTCAAAATTGTATTTATATCTCTCGAAATACGCGATGAGAATGGAAAAAAGGATACGATAGTAGTGAATATTTTTTGGGAGTTATATTTTGTTTACCCTCCACTTTTGTAATTGGTTATTTTACTCCCATTGTTTCGATAAAAAGTTTTGATACGTGCCCATTTTTAACTATAGTTAGTCAAAATGTTATTTTAAGCATTTGACCATGTTATTTTGATTGAAATCATGCGTATAGAGAATTAAAGTAAAGGTTATGTTCCTTTCTATATTTGAATTTTTAGGACAATGATTTTCAAGTTTATAAATCTAATCCCCGTGGTACAATAGCATTTATTTGTGTGGTCCCTTTAGAGTTAGGAGTTGGTCCGCGCCAGCGGCACCATTTTTCATGATGTTTTTAGTACAGGGACTAAATTTATAAAATTATTTGGAGCGTCCTATTTTTATACACTTTAAAAATTATGAGGACCTTTCCCCAAAACCCTCTTTATTAAATCATGCACTTTTGTATTTAAGTACTATTTTAAACAAAATGAGGTAACACAATATTAATTAAATAACGGGGACACACAATAACCTAATTTTTTTCCGGAACAAATGCATAATTGGATAGAACTCTTGCTCACCTAGAGCTTGCCTCTTTTGGTAAGAGATTGTATGGGCATGAATTGGGACCATATTTGTGTTATCCAACTCATTATCTCCATCCCCTTCTTCATTGTCTGAATCCCAATTGGCATTGATGGGGTACACAAGTGAAGTAATCCTAGCTATTGGAGTATCATCACCCAATTCATCAAAAGAGTCAATTGTGGCACATATGTGCCATTTGGCTGCTAGACTTGTCACAGATTGTGCTCTGTGTGTAATCTTTGCTGCACTGCGTAGGCATATAAACAGCCCTGTAACCAAGGTGATGGAGCATAACTGTACCATAAAAATAACAAGTTATAATTGTATAAATTAGATTTGGTTAATTGAAAGCACATCATGTTTACTTTATGTCCTGAACTCAATGAGTGCACGATATCTGATGTGCATCACGCAAACTCTGCATGTTCCGCACTATACGAACTTCACATAAAAAAAACTGATGTGTTAGAAAAAGCATTAGTTAATGCTTTGAACGTATTTTAAATGTACCCTACACAGTGATTACATTTTGAGACATATCACTTGGTCTATAAAATTGGTCGATTTAGTTGAGCTACATAGTATTTTACTACAATAAGGGAATCACACTAATACAAAATGTGTGCCTTCGAGATGTCTTAGCTATATTTGCAGAGAATAGTGGTCTATTTATTATGACCCATGTAAATGAATAGTAACTTTTCCATTTTCATGCTATGCAATGTGATACTCCAAAAAATATTAAGGATTTGAAGTAGGCACATGAGACCATTACTTGATTTGATGTATAGGGGCATGCAAGCACTATTGTATATTTTGGAGGAGAGTAATGCTATGAGTTCCAACTACTAAAAAGTATAATATTTAATGTTATTCTAACTCATTTGGGGATGATTTGGATGTTATTCTAACTCATTTGGGGATGATTTGGCACATTTTTTGGAACTCATATCATTATTTTTTGGGGCATGTGGTTCATTTTCAACTGACCCTTTTATCTAGCCCGCTAAATTTTTAACAATTCATTAATTGATATTTTTAGTGGACGACAGAAAAATCCTATAAGCCATCCAATCTATTGCTAAAACCTCAACTCGAATCAAATAAACATGGCTAGATATTTTGTTGCAATGTAAAATTATTCTTTTTTTTTAGCCACATGATATGATAATAGATACATAGAAAGAATGATCCCAAAGTATATAGACCCTTAATGATACCTTTTATATTTTGATTTATTTTAAAAACGATTCCTCACAGGTCCCTCAACTCTTCTCTTCAAAGACTTTATGACATGATCGAAGCTTAAAAATGGGGTCTTGATTAAATAAATAGGTCCTCAATATATATATTTTATATCTTTGGACCGATTCTATAATATCTTAAAAATGGCCGCAAAGTTTGAATAACAAATTATATACATAAAATGTGAAAAATTAGGTGAAATAGTGAAAGTGTATATGTACACACACACACACATTGTTATAAAAGTACACATAATTTTTCCGAAACTTTGCATGAAATAAAGCGCACATGAGGATAAATTATATGTGAATTTATGTAATTATAATACAAATTTCTCAAGGAATAGTTAAAATAAAATATAGGTTTTTTCCCAATACAATAGATTTTACGTATACTATGTCAGTTTTATTACCAAATGCCTTTCTAAAATTGACATTCAGATATATGACTAATTAAGGTATTCAACAGGGACTAAATAAGGAGACTATTTTCTTTTAATTGGGAGTTGTTACAAACACCTAAATTTTTTCTTACTAACACGACATAATGCATAAATTTATTTGTACACTATGCTTAAAACAATAGAAAGAAAAGGTTAGTGAGTGAAATCAATTTTTTAATTCCAAGGTAAAGAGACTAGGAAAAATGATTACCGCAAGTTCTCCAGCAGTGTAGATATTGACAACAGAGCCAGGTTCAGTTGTGACAAGCAAGGAAGCAAACTGGCTACCAGTAACCAATATCAAAGTCCACAATATGAACACTCTAAACCTATGGCTTATAATCCTTAGATTCCTTCTGATAGCAAGGTGTTCAATCAATATGGAACCAACATCCGATTCTTTCTCAAAAACCTTAGCAAAGTCTTCTAATCTCAGTATCTGCAAATAACATATCATCCTGAACAGAACACACACCACCAAGAAGATTGAGGTTCGATATAGCCATGAACACATTTGTAGGGTGCATGCAATAATGTCACTTAAGTATACGTTGTATAAGTAAGGTGTTTGAGTTCCTCCTGAGATGAACCACCATATCTTGTAGACACTATCAGCAAGGAAACAGGGGAGAACAAAACAACATAGCAGCTTCATTGATCTCTGCATGGTTAAGACAGATAATAAGTGGTCATTGTGGAGTGCAAAATTACATATAGTTGTTTTTTAATGTAAATTTTATCATTCACGAAAATAAAGGAAGGTAGAGGAATTATCATTTTTCAGGCAAGTAATTGGGCCTCATTGGATAATCTATTTTAGATTAGGTAGTTTATCCTCTATTGTGGTTGCTTCTCTAGGTCCATAGTTACAAACTCATATTCGCTAACTACCACCTTGAATTGTGGGGTGGGGGTTGGTTGGTTGGTTGTTGGAGACAATTTTGAACCGATCCCACCTTCCATTACCCGATCCCATCTCTCATGCACCACCATCTTTGTTAGCCAAAATTTATTGTAAAATCGTCATCGCCTTACTAGTTGATCCACTTGCCTAAGACTTTACGCTAGGCGCCCTTCGACAAACCCTTGCTTAGTGTGTCATGCACTCTCTCTCCAAGCGCATTGAGCACTCGCCTAATGGTTGAGGTGCTCACTATTACATCATGCACTCACGTAGTGGTTCATGCACTTGCTCATTAGTGCTTCAATGCACTCGCCTAGTGCTTCATGCACCGATGATTTACATGAGTAAACCAATAAAAAATGAACAAAGAAAGAAATTCATACAAAAATAATCAATCAAACTCGAGAACTCGATCATTAGTGCTTCGTGTACTCCCTTTTGGTACTTTTTGCACTCTTTCATTAAAGCTATATGCACTCAACCATCAATGATTCGTTTACTCCAATTGCAAGTGTGTCGTGCACTCCTACAAATTCATATACAGTATCTTTTGGCACACGGTTGTGCTTCAACATCTTCTTTTTAGATTACCACACGTCGTCGCTACTATTGCTCGGACTACCAATATCCCCACTAAATCTCATTCTCCCAGACTTTTTCAAATCTTTATTGCAAAACTTAAGTTTGTCAACACTTCATCTTTAGTTTGAGGGGGTGTTTGTATATATTTATATACATGTGGAGACCAAGTTAGTCAACTCTTTATATTTAGTCTCCATGTATATAATTCAATACACAACAATATAATATATATTCACTTCTCGTTCTCTCATTATTTTAATTAACAATTACTATTTTCGGATCTAACTTATCTGAAGCCGTGACAAGTTGAAATTCTAAAAAAATTCACTATAGTTTTGATTTATATATTTTTAGTGTCAAGATTTGACCGACAATTGATTGCATAAATATGCAGCCTGTGTTGATGT
Organism: Sambucus nigra; assembly: GCA_949130495.1. Classification (NCBI taxonomy): domain Eukaryota; kingdom Viridiplantae; phylum Streptophyta; class Magnoliopsida; order Dipsacales; family Adoxaceae; genus Sambucus; species Sambucus nigra. The sequence continues at coordinate 145,038,304 of OX422222.1, read as the reverse complement.
GTGAAGTCTGATATAGCTCTCAGCCTGAAGGTAAGGGTTCAGGGACTTGACCCTTGCCAAATTTTTTAGGGGGGTATTTTGGATATTTCATACCCTAATATTTCTAGTATATAAAGGATATTAGGGTCGGCCGTTTTATCAAAACGTGTTGGATCACATTGTAATGATCTTCAAAATTGTGAGAACCTTTACCTGCAGCGGCCGTGGTCGTAGCTTCTCACATTGAGAGTGAGTTACGTAAAATCTCGTGTCTTTTATGTGTGCGTTTACTTTATTATTCATTGTTATTCATCTTTCCATAATCATAATTAGGGTTTATTCCCGAACAACCTGTACTATATGGCCCATGTTACAAAAATGGAGTCTAAACTATACCATCAAACTGTTCAGCTTGCTTCAATCTACATTCTTTTCACTTATTAATTGTGTTTTGATCCTTAGGGCTTACAGTAATTGATATATTTACGGACAAAAATTGGTAGTTGTGAAATTTCTAATTTAATGAAATGTGCGATTTCCATGAAATTTGGAATTCAAATAAAAGATTATTTAAATTTTGGAATATTCCCCAAACCATTTTTTTTGTTATCTTAACAAGCCAAAACATATTCCGTTGGCTCCATTTGATGGGCCATATAAAATAACGAGGTATGATAAGAGCTAACCCATCCTAACGGGATGGAATAATTTCACCTCGTAGGTGGAATGGTTTATCCTTCAACCAGTGGGAGAAGAGACTTACTTGTAACAATTTCTCACTAGAAATCATATTCACCCATGGCCGGCCTTGGCCATGTGCCAAATGGGCAATGGCACATGGCGCATTTTAGAGTATTCACACATATATATATATATTTTAGAGGTCCAAAAATATTTTATGTATATTAAAAATGTCAATTTTTTAAATAAGTTCAATTTTTTAGGGGCCATTTTTTTAACTACCCAAAAATAATTTGTACAAAGAATGATTCAACTACCCAAAAATCCCACCCAACTAAAATGGGCTCTAATTTTTTAGGGGCCCATTTTAGGTATTTAACATATTTGTACAATATTTTTTTAGAAGGGCCATAAATTGATTTTCACACAGCGCACTCCCAATCTTAGGACCGACCGTGTATTCACCCAACACCAAACTTGGGAAGGATATCTTATCCCACTCATACATGGGATGGGATAAAATTATCCAAGCCCATCTCTTATCCAGGGACGGATTGGTATAGGGTCGAGGAAGGGAGGATGCTCCTCCTACTATTTTCGAAAAAAATTCTCGAGAAAAAAAGATCTTGCTGTTTTGTGTGAAAATAGTGAATAAAAGGAAAGTTTTTAAAGATTCTAAAACTTAAAAGGATAAAACCGTAATAAAAATTTGTTCTACTCTAATTAACTTACACGATCATGAGCGGCTCCTAAGCTCTCTCATTTTTGTTCCCAACTCTTAACGTTCATTCTCATTTCTTCTCTCCCTAATACCCTATCTCATCTATCCTCCACTCTCCCATGTTTGTTGCTCGGGTATTTTTAATGAGTTCAAGTCTTTTTTTTAAATGCTATTAAATGATTACTTAATATTGTTAGTTAAATGTTTTGTTATGATTTATATAATAATATTGGCAATTATTGGCAATGGCAGAATATGTTAATATTTTCTTATGTTAATTTTTTTAGGAAGAGCTTGTTAAAGTTCAATCTTAATGTTTAATTTTTGAGTTTAATCTTAATGTTTAATTTTTGAGTTATATGCTCAACGTTAAATTAGGTTATTAAATTTTTTTTGGTTATTAGGTTGTTAAATATTTTTATTGGTTGTTAGGTTGTTAAAAAATGATTAATGTTTACTTAAGTTTGTTTATCGAGTATAAAGTATTTGCCAAAATTTGGTTAGTTTAATTTTCTAAAAAATATTGATAATATTATTTGTTTTATTATTTGCTAATTAATATTGGCCGACTTATTTGTTTAATAATTTTTTTTGTTGAAAAATACATGATGAAACATTTGTTTTCTTCTTTGTTTTTTTTTAATTGTTGAATATATATTGGTTGAAACATATGTTTGCTCAAAAATTTTATTTTGCTCATTTAATTTGTAAACTTATAAATTAAAAATATTTTAAATTTTTGGGTAACCATACTTTTATGGTTAAGATATTATAGAAAATTGTATAATAATTGTGGGTACCTTGTCCATTTTTGTAGGCCGAAAGAAGTAGCCGGACTGAGCCCTATTGAAAATAGGGAGAGCCCGACCCAAACTCCAAGCCCTCAAAAACAGTTAGTCAGCAACGACCCATTCTGTTCCTAAAATCTCTCATGAGATATTCTAGGGATAGTGGGTTAACGTGGGAGTGCACAACTCCCCCACTCTCCGAAGTTTACCTGTATATATTATATCCCTAGCCCGGGGCAAAGGGTATGTAACTGAAAATACTCCTATTGAGAAAAGAGATATAGAAATCGAGAGCACCACCGTGGACGTAGGCAAATTGTCGAACCACGTATATCTTGTGTTGTGTGTGATTGTGATTATTCTTAGTTGTGTTCTTTATTTTTCTGGTGATTGCATTTACTTATAATTTGTGTTGAGATTTATTGTCACCACAATTGGCGCCGTTTGTGGGAAGCAATTATACTTCCTCTAAGAAAGCCTTCACCAACAAGAACCTAGAATGTCTGATCACAGCAGCAATGCCCCTCAAGCGGGGGATATTCAAGAGCAACCTATCCCTCACAAGGTTAGATCTGAAGTTCGACGCTCAAATCGTCCGGAATGGCAAGCCTCAGAAGAAATCCAGGGGCCAGCTAGGTCTACACAAGTTTCCAGGCAGATCGACGCTTATGAGGCCAGACTCTAAGAGCAGGAGGAGGCTACTCGCAAGCAGGAAGCCGAAAATGCTCGCCTTAAAAGGCGGTTGGAGAGGATGGAGAGAGAACTCCATCGTAATACGAGGCAACGTCATTATCGGACTCATAGCCCTCAGGCGAGCAGATCTCCCAGCCGAGGAAGGAGCCCAAGACGTGGGTCTCACAGAGTTGAGGAACACAGGTCAGATAACGACGGGTCTGAGCAACAACAATCGGCTCACCGTTACACGAGCCCAGGTCGAAAGAACGACGATAAACGGAACCTGGTCCGGAGAGAGATGAACCAACACCTAGCACAACGGGGTGCCAGATCGACTAAAGAGCTAGCTAGGCAAGCTCTCAAGACCCAGATGAAGTCCCCTTTTTCAAGGGCAATAGAGGAAGAGGAAGCCCCCAAGAAGTTCGCAATGCCTAGGTTCAAGATTTACGATGGAAAGACTGATCTCATCGAGCATGTCAAACAATACCAGCAGGCCATGACCCTTTGGAACCACAAGAACGCACTGATGTGCTGAATGTTCTCGTCGAGCTTGCACAACGTGACCCAAAAGTGGTTCGAGAAACTACCCCACAGATCCATTAGGAACTTCGAGTCCCTGGCAGAGCTCTTCACATCTCGCTTCATTACCAGCAGCTCCCATCCGAAGAGGATGGATTCTTTATTAACGATGAAGAAAAAGCCCCAGGAGAACCTCAGAGACTACGCGAAAAGGTATTGGGAGTTATTCAATGAGGTCGAGGACTACTCGGAGCAGGTCGCCGTTGCATCCTTTAAGATTGACTTACCCAGCTCCTGCCTCTTGCACCAATCCCTCACTAAGAAGGAGGCCACAACTATCGACGACTTGATGGCTCGTATTGAAAAATATGCCAAAGTCGAAGATGTGACCCATCTCAGTGAAAGAGAAAATGGTCGCACTAAGGCTGCGGGCAAGAGGAGCGACAAGAATGAGGGTGAAAAGAAAGGGAGTAAGAATGGGGGTAAGAATGGCCTTAAGAATGGGAGCAGGAGTGATGCCTCGAACGCATTTCAAGTAGTAAACACAGTTTTCAGATAACCAATCAATAAGATTTTGGCAAAGATCAAGGATGAACCGTTCATTAAGTGGTCCAAGAAAATGGGTGGAGACCCTTCCAAGAGGAACAACGTACTGAGATGTGCTTTCCACAAGGAGGGCAGGCACAAAATCGAACACTGTAAATCCCTCAAGTCCCACCTTGAAGAGTTAACTCAAGTTTGACACTTGAGTGAATTCGTGGAGAAAAAGGCAGAGAAGATAACTGCCAATGTAGATCAAAGGCCCGATAAGGTGCTCGAGGAAGACATCGACCACGAGTTCGCAGTAATTAATGGGGCGTCCGACCTCAAACAAATTCAAGGAAATACGGCTCAGATGGAAGTCAAAAAGCTTACAGCAGTATTGGAAGCTTTTCAGATCGATCCAGCTAAAATGCAAGCTGGGAAGCGTCGACGAGCAGAAGATGTCGATTACAGCAAGCATATTGTGTTTACAGATGAGGACCTGGTGGGAGTAAGAACCCCACATCATGATGCGCTGATCATTACACTCAGGATAGCTAACTATGACATTAACAGGTTGCTCGTCGACCAAGGTAGCTCATCTGAAGTAATGTATCTCGACCTGTTCAGGAAGTTGAAATTAAGTGTCGCCGACCTAAAGGAAGCCACCGTTCCTTTAGTTGGCTTCGCTGGAAAAATAACCATCCCCTTGGGAAAGATCGTCCTACCAGTAAGGGCAGGAAACATCTAAAAAATGATTGAATTTCTCGTAGTCGACATTGATTCACCCTACCAAGCAATCCTCGGTAGATAATGGCTCCACACGATGAAGGTCGTCCCATCTACCTACCATCAGAAGCTCAAATGTGTGACTGAATGAGGAGTGGTGGATATCTATGGAGATCAGGCGATGGCAAGAAAGTTCTTTATAGCGGACATCTGTCACAAACCAGAGAAGAAGGTTGAAGAAGTTAGAAGCAAGAACGAGGAACAAGAGAGTCTAATGCCCTCCAAATATCAACTAAAATATGGCAGACCAGGAGTGGAGGAGACCAGGCTCCTCCCCTCTGAAAGAGTCGTCGATGACCTGGAGGAAGTCACAGGCAGTAGTAGCTTGAATGAAAGAAAGTTCTTAATCGGAACCTCACTCACTGACAGCGAAAAAAAGGAGTTGGTCACCCTACTTTGGAGTAACTTAGACGTCTTTGCATGGGATCCTTACGAGCTGCCCGGGATTGATCATAACATCATTTGTCATCGACTACACGTCGACCCAACTTTCAATTCAATAGCACAGAAAGATCAACAAACTGCTCCGGAGAAAGATAAGGCAATATAGAAGGAAGTTGAAAAACTGTTGGACGCAGGATCCATACGGGAAGTCCAATTCCCCATGTGGCTATCCAGCCCAGTGGTTATCCCCAAGAGTAATGGAAAGTGGAGAGTCTGCATCGACTTCACCGATCTCAACAAAGCAGGCCCTAAAGACAAATTCCCCCTCCCAAAGATCGATCAGTTGGTCGATGCCACGGCAGCACATAAAAGGATGAGCTTCTTAGACACATACTTCGAATATCACCAGATCGCTCTACACGAGCCGGATCAAGACAAAACAGCATTTATAACCACAGTCGGGTTATATTGCTACAAGGTTATGCCCTTTGGGCTAAAAAATGCAGGAGCAACTTACCAGCGATTAAAGACCAAATGGGAAGTACTATGGAGGTCTACATCGATGACATGCTCGTCAAGAGCAAGCTCAAAGATTACCACCTCTCTGAACTATAAAGGACCTTTGAAATCCTCAGGAAGTACCGAATGAAGCTTAACGCGAGTAAGTGTTCCTTCGGTGTCCAGTCAGGAAAATTCCTTGGGTACTTGGTCAGCAAGAGAGGTATTGAAGCCAACCCAGACCAGATTGATACTATCAATAGGGTGAAGCCCCCCCCCCCCCCCCCTCCGCGAACAATAAGAGACGTGCAGAAGCTCACGGTAATGCTCGTCGCCCTAAATTGGTTCATCTCAAAGTCTTTCGAAAGGTGCCAACCGTTCTTCCAGTTGTTGAAGAAAAGCAAGGATGTGGAGTGGAACAAGGATTGCTTGAGGGCATTGGAAGGGATCAAAGCTTACCTCAGCAAGCCGCCTTTGCTCGTAATCCCTCAAGAGAATGATTATTTATACCTTTACCTTGCAGTATCCAATCATGCTGTAAGTTCTGCACTGGTATGCGGAAAAAAAGGGATCCAGTACCCAGTCTATTATGCGAGCACGACTCTTTTGGACGCCAAACAGCCATACCTACCACTAGAAAAGCTCGTATTTGCGCTAGTGGTAGCCTCAACAAAATTAAAACACTATTTCAAAGACCACTCCATCATTGTACTTACATCCCACCCTCTTAAAGCAGTCCTGAGGAAAGTAGACCTTTCAGGTAGACTGTCAAAGTGGTCGGTCGAGCTCGGACGATTTGACATTCAATTCCAGCCAAGGACTCCCATCAAAGGGCAGGTCCTTGCCGATTTCATTGCAGAGTTCATAGGAGAACACTCTTACGACCAGCCCCAGACTAGTCATCAGAATGAAGTTCCCCCAACATCAGGCATCTAGAGACTATACATTGATAGAGCCTCCAATTCCAAAGGGGCAGGAGTAGGCATCATATTGGTTACCCAAGAAGATGCAATACTCGAGCAAGGAATCACGCTTGGATTTGAAGCCTCCAACAACGAAGCAGAGTATGAGGCACTGATCACGGGCCTACAAAAGGCGCAAACTCTCGTAGAAAAGCGACTCCAAGTTTTCGAAGACTCGCAGTTGGTCTCCAACCAGATAAGTGGCAATTTAAACACAAGAGATGAGAGGATGTCAGATATCTCGCCACTGTGAAAGGATTGATGGCCAACTTTGAGCACATCAGCGTCCAGCAGTTTCCCAGGGGACAGAACAGCCATGCTGATGCCCTAGCAGCCTTAAGCTCAACAATCAACTCCAACTTGAAGAGGAAAATTCAGATCGATTTCCTTACCAAACCAAGTATCAACCAGATCAACGAACTGCCGAACATAGGGCACATTCTCCAGATCGAGACAACCCCCAGTTGGATGGACCTTGTAATAGATTATTTGAAAAATGGTGTACTACTAACAGATAAGAAGACCACTCATCAGATAAGAGTCAAAGGTGCTTGCTTTCACTTATCTCCTGAGAGCAAGTTGTACAAGAGATCTTCCACTGACCCTTATCTCCAGCGCGTTCATCCAAAGGATGTCGAGTGAGTCCTGCATGAACTCCATGAGGGAATCTGTGGGAGTCATAGTGGGGGCAGGTCGCTAGCTTTTTGAGCAATGAAAGAAGGGTACTGGTGGCTGTACATGCAAAAAGACGCTAGAATCTACGCTCGAAAGTGAGAAAAGTACCAACTTCATGCACCTATGGTTCACCAACCAGCTAGCGACCTAAAGTCACTTACCAACTCATGGCCCTTCGCCCAATGGGGTATGGACATCGTGGGCCCTCTACCAACTGTAGTCGGTAATCGCAAATATGTGTTGGTCGCAACAGATTACTTCACCAAGTGGATAGAGGCAGAACCACTGGCAAATATTAGAGACGCATACATGATAAGATTCATATGGAGAAATATCGTCACGCCCTTTGGGATCCCCAAGACAATCATCGCTGACAACGGAACCTAGTTCGAGACTGGCCTCTTCTAGGGTTTCTACAGCGACCATGGGATCAAGCACTACTTCAGCTCTGTGGCATACCCTCAGAGCAACGGATAGGCTGAGGCTTCCAACAAAACGGTGATCGATGGATTAAAAAAGCGTTTAGAGCGAGACAAGGGAGCATAGGTAAACGAACTACCCCATAACCTATGGGCTTACCGCACCACCCTAAGACGAGCAACTGGAGAAACACCATTCACACTTACGTATGGGATGGAGGCAATTATCCCTTTGGAAGTTGGCCTCCCTACCATGAGGTCCACTCTGATCGATCAAGGCTAGAACGATGCAACATTTCTCGCTGAACTTGACTTAGCTGAGGAGCGAAGGGAGTTAGCTCTAGTAAAACTAGAAACCTACCAGTAACAACAAGCAAAGCACTATAACAAAAAAGTCAATCCAAGAACATTCCAAGTAGGGAACTACGTCCCGAGGAAAGTTCTTAGCGGCGCTGTGAAACCATCAGATGGAAAGCTAAGACCAAACGGAGAGGAACCAAACTTAGAAACGCTGGAGGGAAGGGGGATACCAAGAGCTTGGAATGCAACCAACTTGAAGAAATTATACTTCTAGATTTCTTTTTTATTTTTTGCAAACTTAATGTTGAATTTTCAATACTTCTCCGATTAATAAGATTTGTTTGGCATTGGAATTTTATGAAGTGTTGGTTTTATCAACTACATTTTAGTATATGCACCCTTTCCAAGCCACAAGCTCCCCTCTTAACATGTAAAACTAAGATCACAAGCAACTTATTGGTTAAAATAGTAGGGTCGATATATAATGACCCTCCTCAGGCATTTGTCAATTAACACGAATGACCTCCTAGCTTCCCCCTGGTAATACATGAAGCCTAACAGGGAACCCTTAGGTAACATGGCCAACCCAGGTTGGTCGCCAACATTGTTTGGCCCAAAAATCCTACTCGAATAGAATATTCGATACCAGGTGTATCCTAGCAATTGCCTCACTTAGGCCTAAGGCAGTGTGACGACACAACCTAAAAGGTAAAGTAAGGCAGAATGGTACACTTAAAGCATACTGGACTGAGGGGATACTCACTCGACAACCAACTCTGCCCAAGTCTTATCTAGTCGGTTGGAAGAGCCCAAGATAACTTAACAAGAGATCAATAAAGTCAAAAACAACACAACACATGTTTAGTCGGCAAATCGCCCAAAACATAAATATTTTATTACATCATTACATGTACAAAGAGTTACATATACTAAGTAATTCAAACCCTAATGAGAACCAGGTCGCTGAGCGAGGTACTCGCGCTCTTCGGCCATCATCTGGGTGAAGAGCGAATTCTTCCTCGACTTCGTCTGAACTCGGATCCAGGAGCTGCCTTGGGATCGCATCTATAGGAACCCAACGATCATCCCTTCTGAATGGGTTCGGCATCAAAGTTGAAGGAGAGATTTCATGCCTATACCAGAGAACAGAGTTCTTGGGGACTTGTAACTCTCTGAGGGCACTCAACCACCCTCTTTTGTAAGATAACTCCTTCAACTCCTTTAATTTCGTTGGAGCATCAGTCCAACCCTGGTCGTAGCCATCCGCCCATGTCTGTCGAGGTCCTTTTTTGAACAACTGTCTCAACCTGGTAACATCTCACTGAAGCCCGGTTGTAGTCACATAGGCTCGAACGACATCCCTTTTTAGCTCGGCAACCTCCCTCTGAGAATTGCTGGGAAGGTTTCCAGCTCACTGTGTCATTGATTATGAAGAACCTTGGACAAGAAATGGAGTTATGCTCGGCGCATTCTCCTTCAAACGGGTTAGCTCTTGCTTCAAAGTATCATTTTTTTATTGGAGCATCTCGCCAACCAAGTTGATTTCAGACGCTTCTAGGAGCTTCGTTTTGAGAGCATTGACCTCTTCTTGAACAAAGTCGCCAATCTCACTCATCTTCTCGAGTCTATCTTTTAACTTAGCAACCATCTCGGATTGGTTCTTGTAGTCCTTGTTCCTTGCTCAGAGACACTTGCAAATTCTTATAAAGGCACGACGGACTTGGTCCCTCACATTAATACCAAGGATTTGGCCTAAACGAGAAGTAGTCGGGATATATTCCTCAAGATTGATAAGCTACAAATCATACAAGCGTCGAGAATAAATAGATCAGTATATGAAAAGGAACAGAACTTCATTTCATTAAAACCAAAATAGTTCAAGTACAACCACATCAGCGAGAAAAGGAGAACAATAGAAACACAAAAAATACAAGGGCCCCTTAAAAAGACTAGTTGGTAACCTCAGTCTGCTCTGAGGATACTGGCTACTTCCCCTTATCTGTATGAGCCTCATTTGCACCTCCCTCAGTTGTAATAATCACCATTCCTTGATCGATAGGAGCATTAGCAGCAGTAGTTGGAACAACTGGAACACCTTCATTAGTAGCAGGAGGAGGCACGCCATCTACAACAAGTTTTGGACCAGGGTTGTACTTGTCAAACAAAGGGGAATCAGCATCCACCTTGGCAGCGAGCAAAGCCCTATCCCAACCTTTCTTGAAATTAAACCGGCTGATGTAGCCGATTTGAGCCTCGGCATCCTCATATGCCGCAAGCCACCCAACATTACAAGAGCTCTCCTTGATGGTGGCGGCCTCAGATTCCAGTTTCTTCGTCTTCTCGACAAGCTCTTTATTCTCCTCAACCACCGCCAGCTTGCTCGTACAGACAATGTCATAGGACTGCCTTAGCTCCTCCAGCTCTTTAGACGCTGCATCCTTCTCTTTGACAGCTTCATCCAAGGCAAGAACAAAAGATTGTTTAGCAGCACTAGCAATTTTTAGGCTCGCTTCTAGCTCAGCATTTCTCCTCGCTAGCTCGTTACGGATGTAATAGAGGATGGTGAAATCAGACACAAACTGCAGAGAAGTAAGAAACATTAGCAAAGAAGGTATGGAAAAGGAAATTGCAGAGTAAAGAAGTAAAAGTTGACTTACCAAGGCTAGCCCCTGACTTGCTTTTAGGGTTAACTGGTCGGTCCCTATGCTCGATAACCTCTGGCGTTTTGCTGGCAAAACTGCTCTCTCGAGCACTATCGAAGCCAGCTAAGGAGCAAGAGCAACGGAAGCCCCCTCAGCCAAGGCAGACACGGGCAACAAGGACTGCCCCTTTTTTGTCCTCGCTTATTTTCTCCTCCTCTCTTCTTATCTCTCATTTTTCTCCATTTCAACACTCTTCCTCTTTTCCTCTTTCTTCATCTCTTCTTCCTTCTTTCTCTCTCTCCCTTACCAATGCCTCCTCTTTCTTCTTCCTCTCCCTTTCATGAGCCACAGTTTGGGAGTCAATGACAGTATCCCCACTCCCAGACTTCTGCTTCTTCAGCCTGCGAGCTAGAGAAATATTCTCCTCATCATCATCCTGGATTAAATTTTTCTTGGGGGGAGCCATAGTCTCCTCGTTGGAACTCTCCAAACTCTCTGAATTCTCCGAACTCTCCTCCGAACTTAAAGATCCCTTACCACTCGAACTCTCCTTACTAGAATTGCCCTCAGCTCCACCTCTGTCACCCCCTACACTGCCTTCACCTGAGCTACTATCCTCCTCGTCTAATTGAATTGGCTCAGCATCGACCTCTTCTTGGATATCGAGATGAGGAATGCTATCAACAGGTCGGGCGGTGAAGCCGGTTCCAATGTTCTTGTACTCTAAAAGGAAAAAAGTTGATCTCGAATGCTCGCCATCAGTCAAAGATTCCCTTATCTTCCAAGCTTTTATCAGTTCAGCAGCTCGGATTTCATAGAGAGCAGGTTCCAAGTTCTTCATCTTCACTGAAAAAGGAAAAAGGAGGACATAAGAGAAAGAGTACACTAACAGGAAATCAATAAGCAGAACAAGAAAAATATTTACCTACGTACTCCTCCCTGTAAAAAGGAATCGTAACTCCCCTGTACCTAGTCTCCCCGGTCTGGGGAGGGAACTGCTAGTTCCTGGCAATGAAGCCTTCGTTCCAATAATCCTTATGGGAATCAGGTAGATTGACTACCAACACTCTGTCAGAACTCTTAGCGTTCAGATAAAGGAGACTAGAGCTCATTCGAGAAAAGGTATAACAATAATAGATTTCAACAAGACCTAAATTGGTGCCATAAAGCTTATTGATCCTAAGTACGCCGTTAACAATTTTCCAAGCATTTGGAGAACATTGGGCAGAGACTATGTAGAAATAACTAAAGAAGTGTAAAAACAAGCGATTTGGGGGAAATGTTAGACCCCCTGAGACAACAGGATAACGTGAATCCAATGCCCATCCTTAATGTCTCGAACATTCTGAAGAATAGGGACACATTCAATGTCCACCCAGTTGGGGATGTTATAGAACTCCGTAAACTCGTCTATTGATCTATTACCTATTTTAGCCATAAATAAACCCCCAGTAGTGATAGAAAAGAAATTTCAACAGAAAAGAAAGGAGAAGAAGTTTGGAAGACTTACGAAGTAAGAATCAGCTTGAGACGACACGAGGTCACAAACAAGGAAGATGGAAAGACAAGGAAAATATCGAAGACGAATGGTAAGACCGGGAAGTGAGAATATGTAGTAAGAAACGAAAGATGTCTCGAGAGTTTGAAACTTATGAAGCGACGTCAGAAATGGCTCCTTCAAACAGTTTTAAATCCTCTCAATGATAACACACGGAGAACGAAGTAGATGTACCGCCTAAATCTCTTAGGAAGAGACGTTTCACTCCCCAAAGCTTCACTCAATTCACAAAAATACCATTAGAGTTATTATTTAAAATTATTGAGCCCAAATTATGACCCAAAATTTTTAGGGCAATTGTGGGTACCTCGTCCATTTTTGTAGGCCCAAAGAAGTAGTCGGACTGAGCCCTATTAAAAATAGGGAGAGCCCGGCCCAGACTCCAAAGCCTTAAAAACAGTTAGTTAGCAACGACCCATTATGTTCCTAAAATCTCTCATGAGATATTCTAGGGATAGTGGGCTAACATGGGAGTGCCCAACTCCTCCACTCTCCGAAGTTTACATGTATATATTATATCCCTGGCCCGGGCAAATGGTATGTAACTGAAAATACTCCTCTGGAGAAAAGATATAGAAGTCGAGAGAACCATCGTGGACGTAGGCAAATTGTCGAATCATGTACATCTTGTGTTGTATGTGATTGTGATTATTCTTATTTGTGTTCTTTATTCTTCTGGTGATTTCATTTACTTATAATTTGTGTTGAGATTTATTGTCACCACAATAACCTTTAAAACAAATTGCCTCGAGGGCTCTTGCCCCCGAACCCCCGGCGTGAATCGCAACATTCGCACCATTTGATCTCAAATCCTGAGTCCGTCAATGTCCATACCCTTCACATATTTTTGGGTACTAATGTCCATCTCCTATAATATATATCTGATTTTTAATAATGTATACGACAAATTTTGTGAGTATAAATGATTTTCTTTTTGGAAAAATTATCATTTGTACGTGGAATATTTTATAAGCTATATACGAATTTTTATAATATACACATGTTAAGCTTGTGTGTACCCTAACTTATAATATATACTTTAAGGGTTGAAGGATATTAGTTAGGGGCGGCAATTCGGGTCAACCGGCCGTGTTTTGGCCCGACACGACAAGGTTTTTTTGGACACGAACACGACACGACACGACACGAATTCGTTTTTTTTTAACTGACACGAACACGACCTGAATAAAAAATAACACGGCACGACACGACAATCATAATTTCTTAAATTTCAGGCTTAAAAAATACGATAACACGACACGACACGACACATAATTAAGGCACGAACACGACACGACACGACACGACTTCGTGTCAAAAAAACACGACACGTACACGAAACATCGTGTCAATTTCGGGTCAATTTCGCGTCGTTCTGTGTCGTTTTTAAAATTGACACCCCTAATATTAGTGGACAAAAACTATAGAAAAACTCTTGGTAACCCACTAATTTGAACCCCATTGGAACATCCAAGCATCGGTGTCAACTCCAAATTATTTTTGACCCTACAAGAAGTGAATACGGTGCAATAAATCATTGTCACATAAGCCGAATGTTCCAATGCGATCACCAAATACGGGTTAGATAGAAACTCAAAAATATATTCGTGAATTTGAACCCAAGAAATATTATCCAAACACTAAAATGGGAACTCTCTTATTTTTTATACAATTTTAATTCAAAAATATTGAACTCTACTGTAGTTTTCGGAAATTAGGGACCCGACCTTGATTATTACGTTGCTAATTATTTCTTCTAAATTCATGCCTAGTCCAGATAAAAAATAAAAAAACAGTCTCATACGTGGCACCACCTCGTAATCAAACGTTACATCCATAAAGTTTTTGATCAATTATACGAGATTGTGGTATTTGAGCAATATAGTCAGTAGGGCAGGACCATCTTGTTTTGTCGATCATGTCAAACTTGTTTGCTTTGTACGCTTCTTTTAAGAAAATGACTGGCTTACCTTACACTCAAAAGTACAGCGAGATCCGTGTGAAACTCTCTCTCTCTCTCCTCTTTGAACAAGAAATCTCATTTCCACTTTTTGAGGGATTTAGAAAATTTCCTTTTTCTTTGTTGTGCACTCACACAAAAGCAGAGGGAAAGTTCCTTTAGCCAATACAGTGAAAATATTCTCTAAACAGTGATGGAGTCTTGTGACCAGTTGTTTGAAATTTGTTCTTTCATTTCATTTAATACAACTCAATTTTTTTGTGGTTGGCAAGTGAAAACATCTACTTTTAGCTCCTTCTCAATCAAAAACTCTTTCGTGGTACCTTGTGTTTATACTAGTTAAATTATTTGTTTTAAGGGGGTTTATTTTGGATAAAAGTCCTCGTAATTTTCAAAATGTATAAAAATAAGGCAGTTCAAATAATTTTATAAATTTAATCTTTGTACTAAAAATACTATAAAAAATGGTGCCGCTGATGGGGACAAAAAAATGAACTCTTAACTCTAAATTGTACCACAAGGACTAGATTTATAAATTTAAAAAGTATTGTCCTAAACATTCAAATATAAAAAGGAACATGACAAGTACCTTAATTTTCTATTGGTTGTTTTAAATATGCTCCTCTCCAAAATTGATGCACCACCTTAGAGATTGTTGAATTTTTGGTCCAAACTTGTTATATTCCAAAATCCACTTAATTTTAAAAATTAAGGATGGAGAAAAAGGAAAGGACATAAACAAAAGTAGAAGAAAATAATAAAAGATTAATTAGTTTAGTTCTAAGAAAATATTTCACTTAATATTTTCAAAATAAACTTTAGTCCGAAAATCACTTGATACAATTACTTTATCTTGCAATATGTCAAGCTTGAAAAGCGTTTGATAATTGTTGGGCAAGAAAGACTAAATTTTAAAGCGTTGAGGGCAGAATTAAATGAGGACAAAAGAATTAGTTTCACAAAGGAAACCGCTACTATTATCATTGGGAAGAACGGGGGAAAACTCATATTTCTCTGCTCTTGTTTCGGAAGAAAAACGATTTTGCTTAATTTCAGCTAGAAACAGGTATAAAGTCATCTAAATGTCAATGATTTTGTCCCCAAAACTGCATTAAAATTTTCGCATACCAAATCATTTAATATCATCGTTTTTAATATTCAGGATTAGGTCAAAGATCACTATCTGAACTAGTCTGAAATAACGTTTGCTCATATATATTTATAAATATTTTAAATCAGTAGGTACAAAATATGTTAAATATATTTTGCATTACCTCAATTGTTCTGAATCAGACCGCTAATATATCAAGTTATTTTATAAGCAACTATTAAGAAACTAAACCCACTTGAACTCTTCTTTTATTATATTTAAGAGATGATAAAGCAATGGCTTACGAAGAATTTGGCATTAAAAAACAACACAGCAAATGGACGCAAAGCTCACATATATTTGCTATAGAAGACATCCATATAATATCTCCTTAAACTTCTTTCGATACATGTGTAGTTCAAATTATTTTATTTTGCATAAAAAAATGCAGAGTTTTAAAGTTAAGAAAATAAAGGATTTTTTAGTACAAAATAAAAGGTTTAGACTAAATGTATATTAAAAAATATTTGCGGAACTTTTTGATATTTGATCCTTTTAAATTTCTTTAAGACATTAATAAAGAGCGGTCAAAATTTATCTATGACTAAGCTAAAGTTAAAAAATATATCCTAAAAACTCTGTTATATCCCTCAAAGCAATAACAGTTCGGCAAAATTGATATATATATCAAGGTTCTAAAAAATGCGGGACGTGATCGAGCCATGGAGGCAAAGTCTTAAATCTTATAAGTCTAGGGGGGCTTAGGCGTGAAAAGGCGTTTAGGCCTTTTAATATATTTTAATATTTTTTAATCATAACAAGGCTATTAAAATACAAAAATTGTACATATCATAAAAATATGTCTGAATATTTACAAATTAAAATACTATTTGATTACTTTTGATGAGATAATGCCTGGTTTGTAAAAAAATCTTTAAAAGGCAATATCGTTTCACTAAATCATTGTTATTTTTAGGAACAAAGTGCCCCTTAAGAGTTTTACCAAGCATAAGGCGTCAAAAACTTAAAGCGAGACGTTTCTCCCAAGCGTCAAGCCTAGGCGGATTTTTTAGAACAGTGATATATATAGATAGATTGAGAGAGAGGACGAGAGAGAGAGAGAGAGAGAGAGAGAGAGAGAGAGGGGAGCTCATGTGCACACTATGTTTGTACATGTGTTAATTTTTTTTTAAATATTAAAAAAAATGTTTTTGAGTTGATTTTTATATGTGATATTTAAACATTTCAACGACCTATATAAAAAAATCAGCTCAAATTTTTTTTTTTGCCATTTTTAAAAAATTTGTTGTTTGACTCATTTTTTAAAAATAGCAAAAAAAGTTTTTTGAACTGATTTTTTTTATATGGATCCCTTGAAATGTTTAAATATCATATAAAAAAAATCAAGTCAATTTTTTTTTTACTATTTAAAAAAAATGATGTTCAAACTTAGTGTGCACAGGAACCTGTCTGTATATATATATATATATATATATATATATATATATATATAGTACTGCTCTTGTGCCGACCAATCCGTATTTTAAGAGTGCAGACTGGACATATGTCACTTGACGGTGAGCTCAGAAAAGAGAGAGAGTGTGCCTATAATTTAGCCGATAATTTCTAAGCGCACCGTCAGGTGACACATGTCCGGTCCACTCTTAAAATACGGACTGGTCCGCACAAGACCAGTATTGTATATATATATATATATATATATATATATATATATATATATATATATATATATATATATATATGTTTTGCATGGCTAGTGTTACAAAAATACTAACGTGTGCACACTCAATAGATGTGCATGGCCATGTCTTTTTCGCGCTTCGCTAGTCTTTTACTCCGAGGCTCTTAAAACTTGATCATCTTAGTGAATTTATTTATAATTTTACGCTGACATAGAATTGTGGAAAAAAAAAAGGCGGGTCAAACTGACGTGTCGTATTCGTATTGGCTCGTATCTTGCTACGAGTGCGAAATGTCGGCTCGTCACATCAAATGCGTTGCGTATATGAACCAGCGTAAAATGACTCAAAATTTATATCTTTACAATTTTTTAGTTAGGAGTTCATGCAATTCTTAAGTAAAGTAACAGTGTAACACTAAAATAAGTATAGCAGAAAGGTAACAATCAAGGTTCTAAAAAACGTGGGGGGTGATCGAGACGTGGAGGGCAAACCTTAAGACTTAGAAGTCTAGGGGGGCCTTAGGCGTGAAAAGGCGTTTAGGCATTGTTAATATATTTTAATATTTTTTAACCATAACAAGGTATTAAAATACTAAAATTGTACATATCATAAAAATATATCTGAATAGTTGCAAATTAAAATACTATTTGATTATTTTGGATGAGATAATAGTCCGATTTGTAAAAACATTCTTTAAAAGGCGATATCATTTCACTAAATCATTGTTGTTTTTAGAAAAAGTGCGCCGAATAAGATGTAAAAAGTTTAAGGAAGGCGTTTCTCCCGAGCCTCAACCCTAGACAAATTTTTTAAAACAATGGTAACAATGCATCTTATAATACAAGAGTGCAATTAACATGGTAAAATTACATTATACGTTGTACAGTAAGGAACAAAAACAAAAGTTATTATAAAAAAGGAAGATGATTTTTCACATGAATCACCTTAATGCCCAGAATAAGCCTACAAAATATTAAACAAATGCTATAAAATACAGAATAAACCCATATCTATAACACTCTAAATCAAAAGTAAAAGCAAAAATAAATGTAGAATTATCAAAATCACCCTAAAATTGAAAAAATAAGCCTTCTTTTAAAAAAAAAATATATAGTAAGGTGAATAAACGAGGAATTATTGATATGAATTGAGTGGTGATCAATATGCAAATGAATAATGGATGAAGGAAACATACATGAAGCTGGTGTGTATATCCTTGCCGAACTTTTTCGCTAACGTCGCACAATTTATCAAGAAAGAGGAACTTTCTAAGACCATACTTGCGAGCAAAGGAAGACAGACTGATAAATGAAAGAGTGGCAAACATTGAGAGAGATAATTGTACAATCGCATCATAAGGCCGGCGATGCTTGTGATCACAGTTAGAACACCGAAACACAAAGTGTGATAAAACTGGAACACCGATAGTTAGAAGAAAGAAGATTGACCATGATAGGCCAGCTCTCCATAGACTAGACTGATCAAGAAATACCCATGTGAACATCTTTGATTCAACTACATCGTATTGAATTGAGTAGCCACAAAATGGGTTTCTCTTTTTACTCAATAATATTTCTCTCTCCCGGTCATCTTCCATAGATACCGTTTTTCCCCCCCCTCTTCTACTAGTGGTGGGTTTATAATTGGTTATTTTATAGAGGGGTTGAGAAGGTGACTTGGATGTGTAGAAGAAGGGGAGGAAGATAAATGAATCTGTTTCTATTCGCACAGTCTTTTATTTTTGTAAATCCAGGGGGAGCAGGGTGCCTAATGTGGCAAGCTGACGATTGCCTAATGTGCTCTTTTTTTTAAGCTTGGTTAATTTATTAATGTTATTATTGGCGTGCAAGTGGATGATGTTTTTATTACGTGGTGCGACACCACCGGTGAGGAGGGACGAGATGACCCACTTCCTTCTGTGGGGCTATCTAGTGTTTGGTTCATGCCGAATCAAGTTTTTTTTCTTTTTTTTTTCAACACTTCAAGATTTGGGTGATCTAATTTTAAGGAAGAGAACAAATAGACTTTTCATTTTCAACCCAATGCGGTCGTTCGTTACCATCTCTACTTAATTAAGAGAAATATTACAACTTGAAGCTAAACGTTAGAGCATGTTTGATCATGTATTCAGAAAATTTAATTTAAATATTTTTTAAATTTAGTTTTATGTCTTTATAAATGTTGGTGTCTTTGATAAACTTATTTTTAATTTTAGATCTTTGAAAATTTGATAAAATTGGCAAACATATATATATATATATATATATATAGTGCTGCTCTTGTGCGGACTAGTCCGTATTTTAAGAATGCGGACCGAACATGTGTCACCTGGCGGTGAGCCCAAAAAAGAGAGAGAGTGTCCCTATAATTTGGGCGATAATTTCTAGGGACACGGTTAGGTGACACATATTCGGTCTACATTCTTAAAATGCGGAGTAATCCGCACAAGAGCATTATTATATATATATATATATATATATATATATATATATATATACACACACACATAGTACTGTTCTTATGCGGATCAGTCCACATTTTAAGAGTGCAGACGAAAGATGTGTCACCTGACAGTGAACTTTGAAAAGAGAGAGAGAGCGTGCCTATAATTTAGCCGATAATTTCTAGGCTCACCGCTAGGGGTGTGTTTCGGATGGATCGGATCGGAATAGGGGTGTTCGGAAAAAAATCCAAAATTTTCGAAATTTTAAAATCCTTTTCAATTCGGAAAAAATAAAAATCGAAAAATCATTTTTTTTCCTATTCGGCTGATTCGGAATATTCAGAAATTTCGGAAATGTCATTTTTGAAAAGGATATTTTTAAAATAAAAATAAAAATAAAAATCAAATACTCCACTCACCTAGGCAACAAACTACGGAGTTATGTGAATGACAAGGCTATGCATCTCATACCATTTTGAAAATGCAATAAACTACAACGCTATGCATCTCTTACCTTTTTGGGGAAAGATCAATCAACGCTTGACTATGATACTAAGAAACTACAAAGCTATGTGAATGAAAAAAAACTATCGTTTACGTACTTAAAAAAAGGAAATGCAAGAATGATTAACAGCTGTAGCAGAGCCTCTGCATCAGTATTTCAGATACAAGAAATGAACAAAAGAAAGATGAGGAAAACTTAATATAAATCATCATCGGTATCTAAATTCGCATAACAATTTAATCTAATTCCGGATGTTGTCTTTCGATTTAGGGTTAGCGTGAAGTAGAAGGTTAGTATATATGGGTACATATTAATGGTTGAGATGGTTTTAAATGGAGGGTCAAGATTAAACTAATAAATAATAAAATTTATATATAAATAAGGGTAGTAAAAATGTATTAAAATAAACAAAAATAGTATTATTTCGAAAAATATTTTGGATTGATCGGATCGGCGTGATATTCGAAAATTCGGATCGAAAATTCCGAATCCATATATGATTTCCAATTCCATTCCAATTTTTTTCAGAAAATTCGAAAATCGAAAATTAAAAAATGATGCCAAAATTGGAAAAATTCGGATCGAAAAACGAAAAATTCAGAAGTTCGGAAATAACTGACACCCCTACTCACCGCTAGACAACACATGTCTAGTCCGCACTTTTAAAATACGGACTTATCCGCACAAGAGCAGTATTGTGTGTGTGCATATATATATATATATATATATATATATATATATATATATAGAGAGAGAGAGAGAGAGAGAGTCCTATACTATACAACCCTACATTACACCTAATTCTAAGGTCTAAATTTTTTTTTTCAATTTTTTTATTTTACCCATGGAGAATCTTTCAATCAACACATATTCAAAAAATTAGGTCAAAATATAATTTCTAGCTATTTTCTAAAAATTCAACAAAAAACTGCTGAAAGTACCTTATTTATAAGGCTCTGAGCCAACAGATCTAAAATTTTTAAAAATAGCTAAAAAAAAGTATCTTGACCTAATTTTTTTCACATGTGTTGATTGAAAGGTTAGTTTCAAGAGAAAAATGAAAAATTTGAAAAAAAAAATTCTACCTAGAACTAGGTGTGATGTAGGAGAGTCTTCATATCTATCTCTCTATCTTTCTCTCTCTCTCGCTAAACTGACGAACCTACCTCTTTCTACGAGCGCTGGAACTTGAGTACCGAAACTAAACTACTGGTTTTTCTTCAAGTGCCGGCTCTCTTAGGTGACGCCTACCCGCTACCTGCAATATTAATATTAGTTAATGCTATCCCTCCTGCCCCAGTATCGTTACTGGTTCTCTTCGGTTCCTTCTAAGTAAACCTATAAATGAAGGAAGGAACAGTTATATATATATATATATATATATATATTCCTAAAAGTACATAATCTATTTAAGGGGTTGTAAATTTAGGACATATTATAATATATATTTTGGAAATAGGATAACAAACATTTTATTTATAGTTTTAGTCCCTATTTTTGAATAAAATCGCTGGCGCGGACCCATATTCATAAAACGCCAACTAATCACATCATGCCATTGGTCCCTTTAATTTGAAAATAAGGACTAAAAATGGAAACAAAATGTTTATTGTCCTATATCCATAATTGATGATGCTGGAAACAGCATCACCAAATAAGGTGTTGACAAGCTCAAGCAAGTGATAACAATAGCAGCACAGGAGAATATATATATGTATATATGTAGAAAGAGGTGAGGAGAAGAGGATGAACACTTGAATATAAATGGTTCAACAAATCTGGTCTACGTCCACTGGGAGTGTGTGTGAGTACTATCACTGAATGAAGGCACTAATGGCCATGGATACAATCTCTCAAACTTTCTCTCTCTACTGTGTAAAATGACAAAGTTTCAGCTAGGGTTGTAATTTTGGATCCCTTTACAAGGTAGAGGATGACCTCTATATAAAGTGCTTGGGGGTGTAATGTACCCCCAAGCATGCAATGAGCATGTGCATGGAGATCCAACCAGTGAAAGGATGACACCTGGCTGACCTTCAACTAAGTAATGATGACTTCAATATTCCCTCACGTGGAGGGCATGATTCAGTTATAACAGATTTGTCCACATGCTCCAAGCCGTACATGTATGCGTAGAAGCTCTGCTGTCTTTGCTTGGCACCAACCTCGGCCTGAGTGAGTACGAGGTTGGTGAGGTACGACCCCTGCCTTAGCTGAGAATTATATGATGACCTTGGCTGGGATGTCAGTCGAGGTTAGGTATGTGGAACGTCGGCCAGGGCCGATGTTGACCTGACACTTGACGCTGAGCCTACAGGTCTGCTGATTCTAGGTGAAACCTATAACATCGGCTAAAGTCGATGATGGGATTGTTCATTGAGTCTAAGAGGCTTTGCTGATTCTCGTGTTGCACTTGCAACGCCGACTGGGGCCTATTATGATGTTGAAGGGTGTTTGAACCCATGAGTCCTTGCTGGCTCGGCTGATGCCCAGCCGAGGTTGATGTATGAGGTAGATGTGATGTTGGTTGTGGACGACTTGATGGATAACTGACCCCATGAGTCATGCAAACCTCGACGGTTGCCTAGTATGAGTGGTAACTAGTAACGTCGGCCATGGCCGACCTAATGCTGGACGAGATTGTTGATCGTCAGTCTTGAGCCCTTATTACCTCGGCCGTCATTCTGGCCGAGGTTGATGCCTCCGAGCTGCCAGGTACACTTTGGGCATATCAATCACCCCCTAGCCCTTAGTTACCAATGTGAAATAGGTAACGAAGGGGTATGTATGTCCGAGGCTGTATTCTTTATGTGCCAATATTTTCTTGACAAGTGTCAACTTCTGAAGGAGGTAGCGTGCCTGACAAGTGATATAATGTTGATTGCCTTTTGGGATCCCAAGGTAATGATGAGCCTTGGGACATGTGCAATCATATTTAAGGGTTTAAATCCCTTCTCTCTCTCTGTCTTCTTCATTTCTCTTACTTTCTTCGTCGGAGTTTTTTGCATTCTCTCTCTCATCGCGAGCTTGATCGAGACTGTCTTGTGGATTTCTCTTGTCTAATACCTCATTCTCCACCTCATATTTTATCAGGTATCTCTTATTTCCCTTCTTTTGCCATTTTTCAGCCTTATTTTTCCATTTCTTGCAATTTTCGGCAATAGTTTGAATTTTTCGGCGACCCTTTGAGTTTTCCTGTGACACTTATTCTTGACTGTCCTTGGTTTGAATTTGTTTAAAATCCCAGTTTGATCTTGTAATTGAGTTTGTCCCAAGTTGTTTGTTTTTGGTTTAGAGTCTCAAGTGTAGGGTCGTTTAACTTATGCTCAGACCTCTGTATCAACTCATAGAAGATGTCCTCTCTCTTAGAGAGAAGACCTTTGCAAAAATTAGACAGATAGAACTATCCCAAGAGGAGGCTCATAGGGCTGAGGCCTTCCCTCTTAGGACTATCTTCCCTCCACCTCTGAAGGTGATATGCCCAGAGCCTGACGAGTCTGCTAAGCTAGCAGAGGTTCCGATAGACCCCTCTCTTATGTCTGAGTCTGAGTCCTCTACCTCAGACCCGATGTCTACTAATTCTTTCCAAGAGGCCATGGACTTCTCGATTAGGCAAGATCAGGTCCCTGATAAGGTCGAGGTTCAAAGTTTTGCCTCATCCCATAATGATGCTAGCACTTCACGGACTTCTTTCGATGTTGAAGTTATGGGGCCGAGTGTGGCCATTCCACCACCAATTGATGTTATTCCTCTGTCGGCCGCCACAGGGGCCCAGTTCGCTCAGAGGTTCTGTGATGGTGTTCCTATGCCTGCACAGGCCGACGTTGCCAGGGATGAGGATGATGGTCATGAGAGTGATGTTAACACCTCGGAGGCAGCCGAGATAGAGAGTATTGTCACTGAGTACGACCTGTTAGCCTTTAGGCACCTTTATTCCATAGGCCCTTCTATCAAGCTTAGGAGACCTCTAAGGGATGAGAGGGCCTTTGGTGGCCGAGATAGGGAGATCTGTGTGTATGAGCAGATGTTTAAGTTAGGATTCTGTCTCCCCATCCATCCAATAATTATAGCCATATTGTCCCATATTAACCTGGCCCCCTCCCAATTATCCCCCAATGCTTAAAGGGTGATGATTGGAGCTATCTTCCTTTGGAGGGTAGTCCATCACTCAAACCTTCCTGTCAGGGTATTCACAGGGTGATATATGCCATCCTCTGCCAGAAACTACCCGAGCTACTATCACTTCCTAGCTAGGAAGTCTGATAAGAAGATGCTGCTAGTCACCCAGACCTCAAATCATAACTTGAAACCACAATATTTCTTCATCTCATGGGAATGGGAATTTGGTAATTGTGCTCCCTCTTCATCACTAGAGCCGAGGACCCCTCTGAGGTGGGGAAAACTGTCATTAGCTGCCAAAGCCAACCCTGGGTTAAGCCAGAATAACCTACAAAAGGTCAAAGATCTTCAAGATCAGGGGGAGCTTGGTTGGCTAGTCAAGTACGAGCATCTGATGACCCCCTTACTACCTCTCTAAGACTGGCCTGGGGAGAAGTCCTTTAGCCGAGCTTCATAAGTGCTTATTTTGCAAAGTTGTACCTCTGATATTTTAATGTCTCTAATATACTAACTCATATATATTTTTTGTAGAACGCCCAGAAGGTATCTCAGACGACATATGGGAGATGTCTGCACCAAGCCTTATCAAGTTGGTGAAGAAAGCTGGGTTCAATGCACCTCCTCCTCCACCTCCTAAGAAGAATGTCGACACCTCTAAGGCCGACGCTATAAAAAAGACGAAATCCACCATTGTTACCTCAGAGGATCAGAGGCCGAGTAAGCACCAAAAAGCCATCCCAATCTCTTCTGATGACGCATTGGCTGCTCGTCTGGAGCAGCTCAGTGACAGCCTGATAGGTCATGGTCTGAAGGCAATGGATGCCATCAGCTCTGCGATGATCGATGCAGATAATCATTTTCTACAATCCATTGATACCCCTCTGTTGGCCGAGTTTTGCCTTCACAGGTCTATCCAGGCAAGAACTTTTGCTTTTTTATTTCAAGTCTAACCTCGGTTCTTATTGGATTAAGGTTTGCATTCATACATCTGACTTTTTATTACAGGGTATCCTGTTCATGCACCAGTTCGTTGACTGGACCCTGAGGAAGCTTCCCCTTATTAAAAAGGGAAAAGAGGCCCAGAAGGTGGAGGCCTTTCTAAATACTGAGGTTGAACGTCTGAAGACCGCCTTGGAGGGGTTTGAGAATAAGGTGGATAAGAGCAACAGGGACATAGCTAAGCTCCAGAAAGACCACACCTCTACCCTGAAGGCCAAGGACGGCGTTCTTCAACAAAAGGTTGATGCTACTGTGAAAGCTGCCCTTGAGGACGCCTCTGTTAAGATTTTGGCCGACTAAGGTCTCTGATCAATTTATAAGCTTCGGCTTTGAATACCTTGAAAGAGGTGTGAAAGCTACTGAAAAATTGGCGGCCATTAAGGAAAAAGAATCAGGGAGCTTGACAGCCTCAGATTTCATTGGTCTCGACTTTGGTAACCCTTAGTTTGCTCAGGCCTTGCAAGAGGTTGAGGAGGAAGGAGAAGGTTTTGCACCTGCAGAGACTGCACAACCAAAAGCTATCGAGACTAAGGATGTCAACCCTCAAGATGATGGGGCCGAGGTTACCAATGTCGGCCAAGATGATGGGGCCGAGGTTACCAACCCTGTGGCTGCAGACACATAGACCATGATTTGTGAAGCTTTACACTTCTAATTTTTATTTCTCATCTGTAGTTGTTTGTAACCTCTGATAACATATTCTAAGGCATATTGACTTGTAATTCTGGCTTCTTCATGTTATATCATCCTCTTCAGAGGATTTTGCTTCTTTTGATGAATGCACCTTTGAATAGTTTTACAAGTTAAGGTCTGAAGTCCATCTACATTAATTTCACCAAATTATGTTTAAAGTCTGAGCTCACCAACTATGATGTTTAGCCTCATACCTTGTCACAAAATTATGATGTTAAAGGCCTGAGGTCATCAAACTAGGATGTTACACCTCGTAAATTTCACCAAATTAATAATGTTTAAGGTCTGAGGTTCTCCAATTATGATGTTTCACCTCAGACCTTGTCACCAAATTATGATGTTTAAGGTTTGAGGTCATCAAACTAGGATGTTACCCTCATAAATTTCACCAAATTATGATGTTTGAGGTCCGAGATCATCAAATTAAGATGTTACCCTCATAAATTTCACCAAATTAATGATGTTTAAGGTCTGAGGTCATCCAATTATGATGTTTCACCTCAGACCTTGTCACCAAATTATGATGTTAAAGGTCCGAGGTCATCAAACTAGGATGTTACCCTCATAAATTTCACCAAATTAATGATGTTTAAGGTCTGAGGTCATCCAATTATGATGTTTCACCTCAGACCTTGTCATCAAATTATGATGTTAAAGGTATTAGGTCATCAAACTAGATTGTTACCCTCATAAATTTCACCAAATTAATGATGTTTAAGGTCTGAGGTCATCCAATTATGATGTTTCACCTCAGACCTTGTCACCAAGTTATGACGTTAAAGGTCTGAGGTCATCAAACTTGGATGTTACACGCCGTAAATTTCACCAAATAATGATGTTTAAGGTGTGAGGTAATCCAACTTGGATTTTACCCTTATAAATTTCACCAAATTAATGATGTTTAAGGTCCGAGGTCATCCAATTATGATGTTTGACCTCAGACTTTGTCACCAAATTATGATGTTAAAGGTCTGAGGTCATCAAACTCGGATGTTACCCTCATATATTTCACCAAATTATGATATTTAAGGTCTGAGGTCATCAAATTACGATGTTACACTCATAAATTTCACCAAATTAGTGATATTTAAGGTCTGAGGTCATCCAATTATGATGTTTCACCTCAGACCTTATCACCAAATTATGATGTTAAAGGTCTGAGGTCATCAAACTAGGATGTTACCCTCATAAATTTCACCAAATTAATGATGTTAAAGGTCTAAGGTCATCAAACTAGGATGTTACCCTCATAAATTTCACCAAATTAATGATGTTAAAGGTCTGAGGTCATCCAATTATGATGTTTCACCTTAGACCTTGTCACCAAATTATGATGTTAAAGGTCTGAGGTCATCAAACTAGGATGTTACACCCCGTAAATTTCACCAAATAATGATGTTTAAGGTCTCGGGTCATCTTATTATGATGTTTGACCTCAGACCTTGTCACCAAATTATGATGTTAAAGGTCTGAGGTCATCAAACTAGGATGTTACCCTCATAAATTTCACCTAATTATGATGTTTATTGTCTGAGGTCATCAAATTAAGATGTTACCCTCATAAATTTCACCAAATTAATGATGTTTAAGATCTGAGGTCCTCCAATTATGATGTTTCACCTCAGACCTTGTCACTAAATTATGATGTTAAAGGTCTGAGGTCATCCAATTATGATGTTTCACCTCAGACCTTGTTACCAAATTAAGATGTTAAAGGTCTGAGGTCATCAAACTAGGATGTTACACCCCATAAATTTCACCAAATTAATAATGTTTAAGGTTGAAGGTCATCCAATTATGATGTTTGACCTTAGACCTTGTCACCAAATTATGATGTTAAAGGTCTGAGGTCATCAAACTAGGATGTTACCCTCATAAATTTCACAAAATTAATGATGTTTAAGGTCTGAGGTCATCCAATTATTATGTTTGACCTCAGACCTTGTCACCAAATTATGATGTTAAAGGTCTAAGGTCATCAAACTATGATGTTACCCTCATAAATTTCACCAAATTAATGATGTTTAAGGTCCGAGGTCATCCAATTATGATGTTTCACCTCAGACCTTGTCACCAAATTATGTTGTTTAAGGCCTGAGGTCATCAAACTAGGATGTTTCACCTGAGACCTTGTCACCAAATTATGATGTTTAAAGGTATGAGGTCACCATATAATGATGTTTTACTTCATAATTTTACTATTAAAGCATGATGAAAGAAATTATTGACACAAGAACTTATCTTTTCATTAATATTCTCTTCATAAAATGATACATATACATAGAAATAGTTGCAACATCATATGTAATACGTCTTCAGGTGATCAACGTTCTATGGATTGGAGAAAGGTTCTCCCTCGAGATTTTTTAGCCGATAGGTACCGGGTACAACCTCATCAACTACTTTGTAAGGACCATACTAGGTTGGGTGAAGCTTGTTTATCTTCTGCAACGTTTTTTTCGGCACTAGGTCTCCTACAGCTATAGGTCTTGATTTCACCCTTTGACTGTAGAACTTTACTATTCTCTACTGGTAGGTTGCCTGTCTGATTTCAGCGTCTTCCCTTATTTCCTCGATCAAATCTAGATCAAGTCTTCTCTCTCCCTCATTCTTCTCAGGGTCACATGTCTGAACTCTGTGAGTCGGGAGTCCTACTTCTGTAGGTATGACTGCCTCTGAACCTTGGGCCAACATAAATGGGGGTCCCCCCATTGGCATCCTTATCGTTATCCTATACGCCCATAGTACTGCATAAAGCTCTTCTGTCCATCTCCCCTTGGCTTCTTCTAACCTCTTTTTAATACCATCAAGGATTATACGATTCGTGACTTCAGTTTTCCCATTTGCCTGAGGTCGTCCAGGAGAGGAGAAGAACTGCTTAATCCCAACTCTTTCACAATATTTTTCTAATGATGAATTCTTGAACTGGGTTCCGTTGTCTGAAATGAGGGTGTTTGGAAGGCCATATCTGCATATAATGCTCTTCCATATAAACTGGAAGGTCTTCTTCTCTATTATCGTAATCATCGGCCCAGCCTCTACCCACTTGAAGAAGTAATCAATTGCTACTATCAGAAATCGATAATTATTAGCAGCTCTTGGTAATGGTCCCACAAAGTCAATCCCCCATACTGCAAACGGCCAGGGAGAACTGATTGACGTCATAGGATGATGAGGTTGATGAGGGATAGTGGAGAATCTTTGGCACTTATCACACCTCTTCACGTAGGCAGCAGCATCTTTGGCCAAGGTCAGCCACCAGTATCCCTGCGTAATTATCCTCGTGGCTAAAGGTCTTCCTCTTATGTGACTGGAGCAAGAACCCTCGTGTACATCTTGAAGGACGTGGGGGACCTCTGTGGGATGGACACATCTGAGGAGAGGTAGTAGGAAGCCTTTTGTATACCGAACATCTCCTATTAATGAGAACTTGACAGCTCTGTATCTTAATTTCCTCCTTTCTAACTTTTATTCTAGCAGTTCTCCGTGCCTGATATATCTGATAAGGGGGTCCATCCATAAGTCCCCTAGGTTCAAATTGAGGCAAAGGCTTCCAACCTCTTCTTCCTTAATGGTCGGCTTAAGCAATATCTCGATTGGTACTGTCCTTCTGATGCCTGTCCTTATTGCTGAAGCCAACCTTGCTAGTGCATCTACACAACTATTATCTTACTGAGGTATTCTCTTCATCTTTACCTCTTCAAAGCATTCTAGCGTCTTTCTTACCCTCTTCAGGTGTTTGGCCATCCTTTCATCCTTGGCCTCATATACTCCAAGTACTTGGTTGACAACTAACCTCGAGTCACTGTATAGTAGGAGTCGGCTAACTCTAAGGGCTTTTGCCAAGGAAAGTACCGCTATCAGCGCCTCATACTCGGACTCATTATTTAAAGCCTTGAAGTTGAACCTTAGCGCATATTCAACGTCGGTTCCATCCGAGGGTGACAGTATAAACCCTGCGTCGCTTCCACTTTCGCAAGAAGACCTATCAACAAAGAGGTTCCAAACATCTTCATTTGAAGAGAAGTTCCCCTCTGACAGGGTCCCTTGTGAGAAGAGGTACCTGTCTTCCTCATTTTCAGCTACTCCTTTTCTGGCTCTGCTGGACACAACCTCTTCCAGGTTTCGAAAGACGTTATCATTTGATCCCTCTACAATCTCTGGCCTATTCTCAATCGCAGCCTCCTCCCATGTGAACTCGACAATAAAATCTGCTAGTGCCTGCCCATTGATGGCCACCCTGGGTTGATAAATAATGTCATGATCTCCCAACTCGATGGCCCGGGTCATCAATCTGCCTGACTTCTCGGGCTTATGGAGGACTTGCCTTAGTGGGGAGTCAGTAAGGATGACCATAAAGTGTGCTTGTAAATAGGGCTTCATCTTCCTAGAAGCGTGTATCAATGCATAGGCCAACTTCTCCATTCAAGGATAGTTCTGTTCGGACCCTTGAAGGGCCTTACTATTAAAGTATGCAGGTCTTTGTACCCCCTTATCTTCCCATACTATGGCTGCACTGATAGCTCACTCTGAGACTGCTAGATAAACATACAACTTCTCTCCCATAATGGGTCAGGATAAGAGTAGGGGGATCCGAGGTAGAACTTGAGATCCTGAAAGTCCTTGTCACACTCTTCGTCCCACTCGAAGGACTTTCTTAGCACTTTGAAAAAAGGAAGACACTTGTCGATGGCTCTGGAAACAAACCTGTTGAGTGCTGCAACTCTTCTAATGAGCCTCTGAACGTCTTTTGTGTTTCTTGGTGTCTTCATGTCAAGCAAAGCCTTGATCTTCTTGGGGTTGGCCTCTATACCCCTCTGATTGACGATAAATCAAAGAAACTTTCCAGCTTCTACTCCGAAGACACACTTAGCAGGGTTGAGCTTCATCCTGTATAGGTTTATGGTATCAAAGGTCCTTTGTAGGTCGGCTATGTGAGTGCAGGCCTTCAAGCTTTTTGTCAACATGTCATCTACATATACCTCCATGGTCTTGCCAATTTGATCTTCAAACATCTTATTTATAAGTTATTGATACGTAGCCCCTACATTCTTTAAACCGAAGGGCATGACCTTATAGCAATAGGTCCTCTTGTCTGTGATGAATGTTGTCTTCTCTGAGTCTTCGGCACCCATGAAGATCTGATTGTAGCCTGAATACGCATCCATGAAGCTCATAAGTTCATGCCCTGCTGTGGCATCTATCATCTGATCAATTCGAGGTAAGGGATAGCTGTCTTTTGGGCAAGACTTATTCAGGTCAGTGAAGTCTATGCACATCCTCCATTTTCCATTAGCTTTGGGCACAATGATGGCATAGATAACCACTCTGGGTATATGACCTCCCTGATGAATTCTTCCTCTTTCAACTTTCTGACCTCTTCCCTGATGACATCATATTTTTCCCTAGAGTAAACTCTTTGTCTTTATTTGATTGGATTAGCATCCTCTTCCACATTGAGTTTGTGACACATAACCTCTGGGTTGATGCCAGACATATCTGTGTGGCTCCAAGCGAAGACATTATGTCTCTTCTTCAAAAATCTTATCAGCTCTTCCTTGATCTCGGGTTTTAGGACTTTGCCAATTTGGACAGGTTTTTTTCGATTCGTCCTTATTGAGGACGATGGATTCTACCTCTTTCGCGGACTCTCCTTTCTTCAACTTTATTTTATCCCTAGGATCAAGTGTATCAATGTTATATATGGTTGTTGCCCTCTTATAGGCCTCTCTCTCTTCTGTCGAGTTAAAGTAGCATTCTCGTGCCGAGGTCTGATCACCCTGCACTTCCCCTACCCCATAGGGGGTCGAAAATTTTAGCATTTGGTGGACTGTCGATGGCACGACCTCAAATTCCTTAAGGGCTACTCGTCCTATGATGAGGTTGTTGGCTGAGAAGACGTTTTCATCCATAACGAAAAAATTAATCTTTCGATTCAACCTCTTAGGCCACTCGTCTCCCATTCGTACATCCATCTCTTACAGGCCCAATGGATGGACCTTTTCACCACTAAAGCCCATCAACGGATGATGATAGGGTACCAACCTTGCTCTGCTGAGACCTAGGCTCTTAAAATAGGGCCAGAACATCACATCTGCTGAACTTCCTCCATCTACGAGGATTCTCTGTACCTCACATCCATGCATCCTTATTGTAATTACCAAAGGGTCATCATGCGGAGCTAAGATACCTTTGAAGTCGAGTCGGGAGAATCTAACTATTAGGTTATCCATATCTATCTTCTTTCTCTTCTGCTTAGCCTCTGAAGACGTCAGATTCACAACTTCTACTTTGGTCACTGATTTAGCCTTTACCACTTAAGCTTTATGATCGGCTACTTCGGATCCACCTCCTGCTAGTCCCCCACATATGGTTTTAACCCCGAAGGACATAATACTAACCATCTTCACAGGGGCATTGTCATCTTTCGGTGGGAGGTTTGGATCGTCCTCATCATCACCATCTGAGTCATCGTCTCTTTTTCTTAGGGTCTTTTCTTCCCGTCTTAGGATCTTTACTGTCGACATACTTCCTTAACTTTTCATACTTCAACATCTTCTTAATTTCATCTTTCAAGGTGAAGCACTTGTCTGTTCCATGTCCGTGGTCTTGGTGGAATTCACACCATAGGTTCTTGTTTCTCTTATGCGGAGGAGCCTTCAGCTTATTCGGCCATCTCAGGGAGCGATCCTTTTTTATTTCGTTAAGGATGTGTTCGCAGCTCACACTCGAGGAGTATAGTGTGCAAATTTGTCATCTGTAAACCTCTTCTTTCCTTCTTTCTTCCTTTGGAACTTCCCACTGCCACTTCCGTTCTCATCCTCATACTTTGTAGCCATAGCCTCTTCAGCGTTCATGACCTTTCCTGCAGTTTCCAATAGCTCTGCCATTGACTTGGGAGGGTCTTCTGTAAGCTTCCACAATAACTTCCCTTTCTAAAGTCCTCCGATGAGGGCAGTCATAGCTATATTCTCTTCATAATCTTCAACCTATAATTTTTCTTTATTGAATCTGGTAATGTAGTCTCTTAGGCTCTCGTTCTTGACTTGTTTGACGTACAACAGATGAGTGGTCTTCTTTTGAGGTCTTAACCCAAAATAGAAATTGTGAATGAGCCGTTCGTCCAAGCCCTTAAAGTTCTCGGTAGAGTTATTCGGAAGAGAGGTAAACCAGATGTGTGCAGCTCTCATCAAAGTCCCAGAGAAGGCCCAACACCTCATCTCATCTGGGATCAAATAAATATCTGTCACCGACTGGTACATCTCAATATGATGCACAGGGTCGGTACTACCATCATATTTGGGAGATACCGTAGGTGGTTTGAACTTGTCAGGGGTCGAGAAGTTCACTATCTTTGCCAAAAATGGGTTGCCCTCTAAGAACCCTCTTTGTAGTGGGTCTCGACTTTTGATGAGGTCCCCTATCTTCTCTTTAAGACGTTGAATGGAATCCTTCCATGGTCTTGCAACGTCGGCCTGGCCGAGGTTGTCCCCAGCTACCTCCAAGGGGTGAACTGAGGGTTCCCCAACTACTGCACAACGTCGGATGTTGACCTATTGACCGCAGTCTTGGCCTTGTTGAGGTCGTCCCTGATGAGGCCGATGTCCCCCTTCTTCCCTTTAAGAGACAGCGGCACTTCGCGACCTGGATAACCTCTATCTTAGGTCATTAACTGGGCCGAGCCTTTGAAAGGCTGACCCTCTGCTTAAGCGATCAAAAGTTGACCCTCTTTATTGGGCACCCTCATCTCTTCTGCCCCCACAACCTCTGTTATGCTGGATAGGACATACCGTGTTATTCGAAATCTCATACGGCTCCCAACAGTCTTCCGGAGCGTCCTCTGCCTCCATATCGTCATACCTATCCTCAAGATAAGGGTTTCCTTGCCTCCCCGGACGTAAACTCTAGGGGTCAGCAACGTCCCTCCTATGCTGGGGGGTAGGTTGGTCTTTTCACGGTGCCTGGGGTGGTCCCCTGCTTCAGGATGGGGTTGAACAACTGCCAAAGTAATCATCTCCGGTGAGACCCCAGGTGGCCTCATCATATTTTGACTGAGCTGTGAAAATTTCTCCTTCATTGCTTGTTGTGTTGCAGCCAAAGGTTTCAAGGTTGCTTCCACCTCAGCCATTTCGGACTGGGGTAGTGCCTGGCTAGAACTGGGTCCTCCAACACCAGATGGTGGAGGAGGTGGTGGCAACTCCGATGCCATATGTTAAAACTGAAGAGCTGGTGAAGAAAATAAGCTTTATACCTTTAAGGACCTCTTCCAACGGTGAAACAGCTCCACGCAAGGGGTAAGGCCTGGTTCACCACCAGAGTCTCCGGTAAGGTTAAGGTAGGAAATGAAGAGTTATGCCTTCTCATTCCCACAGACGGCGCCAAAATATTGATAGTACAAATATAGCACCCTGCCGTGGATGGTGTTCTGTACTGCACATGTTTACATACCGCGACCCTTCTCAGCATAGGGTGCGGCCCTACTCAATACGGGGTGCGGCCCTACCAAATACAGGGTGCGGCACATACCACTCTCCCATCAAGATTACGCCGGGGCTCTACCCAGTACAGGGTGCGACACCTATTGGCTTTAGCCTTTGGCAGGGCACATCGCCCACATTGCTTGCCTTTCAAGCCGCATCCCTCTCCATTACAGCAACTCCATATTTTATATACGTCACGTGCCCAAAGCACGTGGGCAGATCTCCCATAAATAGAGGACCACACCTCGAAATGAGGGACATATTCTCCCCCTCCCATAGAGCAGTCTCTACAACACTTGGCAAAAACTCACCACACTCTCTCTTTATACAACCTCAACATATAGCTCGGGGGTTACTCATCTACATCGTGGGCAGATCTCCGGCATGCTCGGAACAGCAACATCCATGTATTCTCTTTTATTATTATACTTTTACGCCTCCTACGACTTGATAATACTGTACAATGTAACGCATCTAATGAGAGTAGTGCACCAAAGTGGACGTAGGCCTATTTTAGAGGTTGAACCACTCTATACCTTATCTTCTCTCTATTTACTCGCTTTATTCATTTATTACACACTTTACTCTTGACTTGCTGGCATGAGAACGCCTTATGGCCGATCTCTCGTATCATCAATAATCAATATTATTTTAAGTCCTAAAAGTACATAATCTATTTAATATATATGTACTATATGTACATTTTATATTATTTCATATATTAATAATACATGTATAAAACTATATATAAGTATCATGTATGTATTGATAATATTATTTAACATATGGTTCTTAATATATTATATAATTTAACAAAACATACATATACGTAGTTTTGTGTACATGTACATATATATATATATATATATTTTTATTATAATTACACACATCTTAATGTATTATGTATGTATATTTTAAGGTCTGAATGCATAAAAATATTAAGAAAAATAAAAAAAATCGAAAATACCTTTGCTGCCTTCTGAAAAACTTGATTTTAACACATAAATATAATAATTCATTATTTAAAAACTGGGGTGCCAAATGTAAATTCTTATTAAATTTGTATTTAAACACAGAATATGAAATTATAATTTATAACCAAACATGCCCTTAATGTCTCTAACAGTAATATTATAATTCCAAGGTAGTTCAAGATCGGACGAAGGAAGGGTAATAACTTTATTGCAATCACTTTCAATAATGGATCCTTAAAGGTAGAGAGCACTAGCATGAAACTTGAAAGCACACCGATCTAACTACTTACGTTTAACCCACACAACATTCGACAAGTGAGTTTCATGATCTAATTCGCTTTAAAGCAATTCGACCAGAAACAAATTGATATATATATATATATATATATATATATATATATATATATATATATATATATATATATATATATATATGTTATAAAATATGTATTGTAAAGTGGATGTTCACTTATCCCACATCCCACATTGGAAGAGTGAGGTTCTTGATGAGCTTACCATGTATTATAAATAGGGAGTTACCCTCCTCATTGTGAACACACCAATAAATGAGAATACTTCCTCTCTCATTTTTTTCCCTTTAACTATCATATTAATGGTTTCACCATTAAATTTTTTGTCTCTTGACCTTTTTGGCTTCATTTAAGTGTTAACTTACTTTTAATGGTATTTAATTTTAACTCCTATTTCACATTCTTATTATTAGTCGTAGTTAATTAAAATATTTGTCACTTATTTGGAAGATTCTCTAACATTTTTATTCTGTAGTCGAACCTGAAGTTTTATTACAAAATGGTAGAGAAACTCTTTATACTTATCAAATATTTGAGACCCGTCAATGTTGAGCCTTTGTAAATCAAATTGAACGCAAGCGATGATACTTGCCTGGTAGACAGTGGGACAACCCACACCAATTTGAAAAACCAGAAGTTTTTCTCAGACTTAGTTTACAATAAAGCGAATGTCTCCACTATAGCTGGTCCTGCTAAGATTATTGAAGGCTCTGAAAGAGCCCACGTGGTGTTACCTAATGGTACCCACTTATTCATAAATAAAGTTATATACTCAAGAAATTCCAAAGGAAATTTATTGAGTTTTAACGACATAAGAGTGAACGGGTATCATATTGAAACATGTAATGAAGGCAATAAAGAGTTCCTTTGCATTACTTATAGTGTTGGAAGCCAGAAGCTCACACTAGAGAAATTGCCAGCTTTATCTATGGGGTTATACCATATAACTATTACTGTTGTAGAATCACATACTGTCATGAATCGGAGGCTCAAAGATCCTTTTAATTTAATGTTGTGGCATGACCGATTGGGTCACCCTGGATCAAACATGTTGCGTCGAATCACAAATAACTCATATGGGTCCCCAACGTCATTTGAGAATATATATTGGTTATGATTCGTCATCAATTATTTGGTATATTGAGCCACTGACAGGTGATAGATTTACCGCTAAATTTGCGAATTGTCATTTTGATGAGACACTCTTCCCTCCATTAGGGGGAGGAAAGAACGTACCAGAAGTACGGTCCGTTCCTGAAGAACGGTGAGAATTAATATGGAACACTTTCAATTTGTCTCATCTAGACCCCCGTACTGCTCAATATGAGTATGAAGTGAAAAATGATATTGCAACATCAAATGTCACATGGACTGGTTGCAAATGTGCTTGCCAAAATCATTATCCCAGAAGGATAAAATAAATTTCGCAGCAAATAAATTCATTGCACGCTAAAAGCGTGGCAAACCTATAGGTCCCAACTATTTGACTCCATGGAAGTGGAGAAAAACATGCCCAAATAACGATCTAGAAGAGGTTATACATAACGCTCCAGAAGAGGTTATGAACAAAGTATCCACTTCCTCAAAAACTCCATAAGAGGTTATTTGTAATACCCCACATTTTTATCGATATTTATTTACGGGATTAATTAAATTAAATGTGAATTAATTGAGAATTAATCCGGATAAAATACTAACGATATGTGAGTTGGTATTTGATTATATTGTGTGCATATGGAAATATATGAATATTGAAAATACTGAAATTGTCGCGAGATTGAAATACGGCAATTTGGAAATTTTGTTGGGACGCGCGTGACAGTCGCGCCAAGAATGTAATTGTTTAAATTAAAAAGAAAATTTTATTTTTATCAACCATATGGTCATTTTGAGCGCGCCAAAGTGTCCGGAAGGGTCGAAATAGTCAGAAAACACTAGTCGGGGGTTTAGTTTGGGTCCCGGGGCATTATTGGGCCATACCGGCAACTTAAAAGGGCATTTTGGTAATTTTGAAATATTGGGATTTATGACCAACGAATTTTGGGAATTAAAAATAGGTAATTTAATAACCCACTAACCCATTACCAGCACTTAAGTGATTAGAGGGCAACGGGAGTTAGAGGAAAAAGTTAGAAAAGTTCCCAAAGAGAAAACCTTAACCTCCATCTTCAACCTTCAACCTTGGGAGAGAAAGAGAGAGACCAACCTTC
Organism: Sambucus nigra; assembly: GCA_949130495.1. Lineage (NCBI taxonomy): Eukaryota > Viridiplantae > Streptophyta > Magnoliopsida > Dipsacales > Adoxaceae > Sambucus > Sambucus nigra. Next base: position 145,000,705 of record OX422222.1, on the reverse strand, counting down.
ATCAATTCAACAGCAAATTCAGAGAATAATCCGAGGCAAGTGGTTTAATTACGTTAATTTCAAGCGAATGTTTCTTTCATGCTTAGAAATTGATATAATTGCATTGTATTGGGAGACTTGTAAAAACCCATGTAATTGGAGTTATAAATTCATGTTTTGATAAAGAGATTGCATGTAGAATTATGTTTGGGTGATTATATCATTAGAAATACATCTTGTATATTAAAAAAACGGATTTAATGGTGGATATTGATGACTTTAATTTTCTAGGGTTCATATTCATAAGGGTTGGGGAAATATTGGGAGATTTGATAATTGGGTGTTGTTTAGGGAGACTTGACCCCATAAATATGTTAAAATATGACCTAAGTATGTTTAGGAATTATTAGGAACCTTAAAACACTGTTGGGATAATGTTTGGATGAGTTTTGAGAGGAGAAAGTTGGAGGAAAAACGAATTTAGGAATTTTGGGCTCGAAACTGTCACCTCGTTAGAAGACCTGCCCAGGTCGTTCGAACGAGCTCGTTCGAATGAGCTTCTAATGAGTTGACAGTTTGACTTCTAACGAGTGGGATGTTCGTTCGATGCCTTTCGTTCGAATGAGATCTCGTTAGATGCCCACTTCGTTCGAACGAACTCTCGTTCGAACGAGACTTCTAACGAGTTGACAGATTGGCCTTTTTGGCCTGATTTGATTTCTAATGTCCCGTAACCTGGTTTAATTGTAGAGATAACATTCCCTTGATGACTAATTGATATCGTTGGGATATATTGAGGAGTAAAACATAGAAGTGTGATTTGAACCAAATAAAAATTGTGGATTAGGACGTGAGTGACTAATTACGATGTGAGAATAATTGACGATTTAAATGTTAGTATTAACCGGGGATATATGAATTGAGTAACATTATAAGTTGGTATAAGAATGAGAAGTATAGCACTAATAAATTATGGTAATTACTAGGATGTGTGCATGCTTAGTATATGTATATGATTTTATGTGTATGACATACCTACCATACTTGCTATCACGGGAGGTTTACGTTCGCTTAGGGCCATCTAATCTTTGTGTGCCCGGATTTAGATTGGTACCTCGAGGACATAGTTCAGGGAAGGACTTATTGGGAAGTTAATAAGACTGCTGATCATGGGAGCGTAGGTATGTGCGTGAACCATGTGATGGGACTGTGTTCGCCTCCATTATTTGTGATTGTTGTTATCTAAGAACGATTCCTGAGAGATTTGGAATGCGTGATCCTTATGTACGTGATGTACCGGGATGGATAGCAGAGTATGTATGCACCGCAGCTTAGTCTCGATTGCTTGTTTTGTATATTCATGACGTGAATAATATACGCTTAAATAATGAGAACTTTCATGTTGGTATAATTATGGTAACGCTTTGAGAAAATAAAAAGGGATAACCTGTAGTAAATTGTATTGCTAATAATTGAGAATCCGAGTTTAAGTAAAGCCTCTATTTAATTGATAACGTTAGAATGTATAATGGGAATCGATTAGAAAGGGGTAGAACTTATGACGATTTAGTTAGATATGAATGTCACTAGGATGGGTACGGTACGTTAGGAGTGCACAATTAGTCGAGAGGTGAGTATTTCATGTGAGTGCACGTCCTAACATGTATTTTGCATTCATTGTTTTAATGTTATTAAAACACTTGCTATTTTTAAAATACTCTCCACTTTCGGGCTCTGACCCGTTTTCTTTCAAATCTATTTTTGTAAAAACCTTTTAGGTGCCCAGCCACAAGGACACCATGCATAGGATTTCCATTCAGGTGACGAGCTGTAGCTGTTGTAGAAGTTACAGGGCCTTGCTAGTAGACGCTATTTTTATCTTGACTCCATATTCAGTTTCATCATTTGTAGGGCATGTCACCCATTTCTATTAGAGACATTTCTTATTTCAGTTATTCAGATCTTTGGCATGTAATTAATTCAGGATTCACTGTTTTATTTATTTCAGTTGTGGGATTGTTGTGAGGAGTTTTCCTCCGGACTTATTATTATTTGTTGGTTATTCTATTGCTTCTTTATGGTGAATGGTTATGTTATTCTTTCATAATTCTTTTATTTCATGTTAATCAGATTTAATTTAAAATTTGACAACTTACTTTTTAAATACTAGGTGGTTAGTAATCATTAAATGTTTTCGACAGTGATGCTATTAACTGAACCAACTTGGCATTTTGTATTAATTTAATAAAGGAGTAGCTACCCGGTATTTAATTAGTCGGGGTGTCACAGGTGGTATTAGAGCATCAGGTTCTAGTGTCCTTTAGGATCTGTACGGCTTATTATGTTTCCGCTGAGCTTTCTTTGATGTAGAGCCCTATATTTTAGTACTATTGTATTCTTTTATGTATGCTTCGCTCTTCAGCCATTTTGAGTTTATAACTGCGAAACTTATAGACTTTACTCTTAATTCAGATGCCTCCACGATGTGCACCACGGATTCCTAGGAATGCACAGCCATAGCCCCAGCCAGCACCAGTACAGGGCACCATGAATGCCGTTGAGGTTGCAGCCATTGTAGCCCAAGCGGTAAATGCCGCTCTAGCAGTTGTACAGCAGGCACCACCTCAGGCGCCAGTAGCCGCGCCAGTTCAGACACATGCATTCTCGTCTTCTTGGGAACGCGTCCGTGATGCTTTTCAGAAAGCACACCTTCCGGAGTTCGCGGGTAGCTCCGATGTTGTGGTATCTAGTCAGTGGAGGAAAGATATTCAGGGGCACTTGAGGATGTATGAGTGCACCAATGTTCAGAGGTAGATACTAGCTACTTTCAAGCTAGTGGGATTTGCATTGCAGTGGTGGGAGTCTATTACCACCGCAGAGGAGAGAAATACTCTCACGATACAGGAGTTCTGGGTGCGGTCTAACCGCAAATATTTTTCGTCAGCTGTTCACACGGAAATGAGGAGGAAGTTGATGAACCTTAGACAGGAGGGAAGAACTGTGGCCGAGTATGAGGCCGAATTCACTAATCTATTGAACATTGTTCCGGATGAGATACCGACAGAAGAGAAGAAGATTCAGAAGTTTACTAATGGATTGACATGGAGGATCCGTCAGCATTTGTTGGGGAACCTCTCGTTGGCCACTTATTCTGACGTGGTTAACGCTGCACTGTTACACTTCCAGGATCACCGCTTTCACATGGCTGAGAGTCAGAGATCCGGAGAGTCCAGCCATCAGGGCAGGACAGGGGGAAATGGTGCCAGTGGGGTACAATCTACTCAGGGGAAGAGGCAGGGTGACCAGGGTTCCCAGCAGGGGGATCATAAGAGGTTCAGATCGGGGAATTTCAGGTACGAACAGGGAGGTTTTAGGCATGGCCATCAGGGTCCGAACGGTCATCAAGGCCATCAGGGTCCGAACGGCCATCAGGGCCAGCAGGGTCAGAACGGCCAACAGCAGTATCAGCAGGGCCAGCAGGGCCAGGGGAGGAATGGACACGGCCACCAGGGCCGAGGGCAGCAGGGACATCGGGGGGGAAACTTCCCGGGCTAGTATTATGTTTGTGGCAAGACTGGCCATAAACGCCAGGATTGTCCTGATAGGGGCAGGGGCCCACAGCAGCAGCATCAAGGTGCCCGACAGGAGCCGCAGAGGCCTATGTTTCCCGCCGCCCTCCCAGCACCACCACAGATGGAAGCATTACCACCCATTCCAGCGGTCCTAGTTCAGCAGGGACAGCTGCAGTATGGGAGAGTATATCATCTCCATCAGGCCGCAGCCCCACAGGATCCACCAGCCATTGAGGGTATGTTCTCTATTCAGGGGACTATGGGGCATATTTTGTTTGACACGGGGGCCACACATTGTTTCATTGCCATGAGATTTGCACGCACTATTGGGTTATTAGACACCGCCGAGAGTACGGTTACTTGTGTAGATTCGCCGTTGAGTAGGGGTTCCGTGATTTCCCTTCTATGTAGAGGTGTGGGTATAGAGATCGGGAGGTTTACTTTACCCGCTAATATGTTAGTGTTAGAGATGACCGAGTATGATGCCATTATTGGTATGGATTGGCTAGTTGCGTACCGAGCCATGATTGACTGTTTTAGTCGGAGTATTATATTTGCCATTCCCGGGCAGGAGATGTTTTTGGTAGCGATGCCTCGTCCTGAGGGAGGATCATCCACCCACTTGTACTATATAGAGGAGGAGACCTCTAAGGAAGTGGTGATACCACTTGATTCGATTCCGATTGTTCGAGAGTTTGCCGATATATTTCAGGATATACCTGGATTACCTCCGAGTAGAGAGATAGATTTTGTGATCGATTTGACGTCGGGCACACGGCCTATTGCCCGTGCACCTTACCGTATGGCTCCAGCTGAGATGAGAGAGTTACGGGATCAGATTGAGCAGTTGTTGGGTCAGGGATTTATCCGGAGGAGTACCTCGCCATGGGGTGCCCCTGTGTTGTTCGTAAATAAGAGGGATGGATCGTTGAGGTTGTGTGTGGATTACCGAGAGTTGAATAAGGTCACGATACGGAATAAATATCCGTTGCCCCGAATCGATGACTTATTCGACCAGCTGAGGGGAGCTTCTTTCTTCTCAAAGATTGATTTGCGATCCGGATACCATCAATTGTGTATCAGGGAGGAGGACGTCTCGAAGACTGCTTTCTTAACGAGATATGGTTCCTACGAGTTTTGGGTTATGCCTTTTGGTTTGACCAACGCTCTAGCCATGTTTATGGACTTGATGAATAGGGTGTTCAGAGAGTTCCTAGACCAGTTCGTCATTATTTTTATTGATGACATTCTGGTTTACTCCCAGACAGAGGAGGAGCACGCCGAGCATTTGAGGCAGGTTTTGCAGACGCTACGTCAGAACGAGCTGTATGCAAAGTATGAGAAGTGCAGGTTTTGGCTGAAGGAGGTTCAGTTTTTGGGGCATATTATTTCCGACCGGGGGATATCTGTTGATCCGGGTAAGGTATCCGCGGTGAGGGAGTGGGTACAGCCCACGACACCGACTGAGATCCGTAGTTTCTTGGGCCTAGTAGGATACTACAGGAGGTTTATTAGGGGTTTCTCCAAGATAGCGGGTCCTTTGACACATCTGACTCGTAAAGGTGTGCCGTTCATTTGGAGTGATGCCTGTCAGTTGGCATTTGATGAGTTGAAGGACAAGTTAACCTCAGCACCTGTGTTAGCATTGTCGAGACCGGGAGTTGAGTATCTAGTTTACACCGATGCGTCCTTACAAGGACTTGGAGGTGTATTGCAGCAGGAGAGTCAGGCCATAGCTTATGCTTCCCTTAAGCTTAAGCCTCACGAGAAGAATTACCCCACCCATGACTTGGAGTTAGCGGCAGTGGTATTTGCCCTTAGGATTTGGAGACATTACCTTCTGGGGGAGAAGTTTCGATTATTCACGGACCACAAGTCCCTACAGTACCTATTCACGCAGAAGGAGTTGAATATGCGGCAACGGAGGTGGCTTGAGTTTATGAAGGATTATCAGTTTGATATCCAATATCACCCGGGGAAGGCTAACGTGGTAGCAGACGCGTTGAGCCGTAGGCCAGTAGATGAGGTGGTAGGGGTATGGAAGGCAAAGTGGAAGGAGTTGGGACACCAGGATGCAGTGGCCCGATCGTTCATGTCTGTGATGACTGTTACACCGTAGATTGTCATGAAGGTGGTAAGGGCACAGGCAAATGACTCGTTCTGTCAGGAGCAGATAGTTCGATTACTAACAGAGGGAGCCGAGTCCTATACCGTTAGTTCAGACGGGGGATTACGCTTCAATGGGAAACTGGTAGTTCCGGAAGGGGAGGAATTACGACACGAGGTGATGGCAGAGTCGCACGACTCACGGTTCGCGGTACATCCCGGTGGGGACAAAATGTACCAAGACATGAGACGTCAGTATTGGTGGAGTGGGATGAAGAGAGATATTGCCGTGTTTGTTTCTAAATGCGCCACTTGTCAGCTAGTAAAAGTGGACCATCAGAGATCGACAGACTTCTACAGCCATTAGAGGTCCCGATGTGGATGTGGGAAAGCATATCCATGGACTTTATCACGGGGTTGCCTACGTCACAGAGAGGTCACGACTCCATTTGTGTAATTGTGGACAGGTTGACCAAAGTTGCTCATTTTCTACCCGTAAGGACAGACTACACTATGGGACAGTATGCCCAGCTCTTTATTTTCGAAATAGTGAGACTTCACGGTGTGACCCTAAATATCGTGTCTGACAGAGATAAGATATTCATTTCACGGTTTTGGGAGAGTTTTCAGGAGGCCATGGGCACCGAATTGCGGTTGAGTACGGCTTATCATCCGCAGACCGATGGGTAAACCGAGCGTAAAAATCAGATATTGGAGGACATGTTGCGTATGTGCATCATAGATTTCGGGGGTGGATGGGAGCAGTATCTTCCACTGGTGGAGTTTGCTCACAACAACTCCTACCAGTTCACCATTGGTATGGCTCCATTTGAGGCGTTGTACGGTAGACCTTGTCGTTCCCCAGCATGTTGGTTGGAGGTGGGGGACAACAAACTACTTGGGCCGGAAGTGATTCAGGATACTTCGGCAAGGATAGAATTGATACGGAGTCGCATTCGGGTAGCTCAGGATCGGCAGAAGAGCTACGCTGATGCAAAGAGATTCTTCAGGGAGTTCCAAGTGGGGGACCAAGTTTTACTCAGGCTATCTCCTATGAAGGGGATTATGTGATTTGGGAAGAAGGGGAAGTTGGCACCGAGATATGTGGGGCCATTTCCTATCATCGAGCGGATTGGGTCTGTTGCATATAGACTTGGGTTACCGGAGCATTTGCACATGATTCATGATGTGTTTCATATTTCCTCGCTAAGGAAATATCTTAGAGACGATTTGGCCCATTCTCACATTGCTTTGGAGGACATCGATCTCCAGCCGGATAGCTCCTATGAGGAGGGCCCGATTGCTATTTTGGACCGAAGTGAGCGGAAACTGCGGTCAAAGATAGTTCCGTTAGTACGTGATCAGTGGCGGCATCATAATGCCGAGGAGTCCACATGGGAGAGCGAGGATGAGATGCGCGAACGTTATCCAGAGTTGTTCTTACCAGGTACTTTTTAGTTCCGAATTTCGGGACAAAATTCTGTTATCAGGGGGGAAGTATGTAATACCCCGTATTTTTATCGATATTTATTTACGGGATTAATTAAATTAAATGTGAATTAATTGAGAATTAATCCGGATAAAATACTAACGAGATGTGAGTTGGTATTTGATTATATTGTGTGCATATGGAAATATATGAATATTGAAAATATTGAAATTATCGCGAGATTGAAATACGGCAATTTGGAAATTTTGTTGGGACGCGCGTGACAGTCGCGCCAGGAATGTAATTGTTTAAATTAAAAAGAGAATTTTATTTCTATCAACCATATGGTCATTTTGAGTGCGCCAACGTGTCCGGAAGGGTCGAAATAGTCAGAAAACACTAGTCGGGGGTTTAGTTTGGGTCCCGGGGCATTATTGGGCCATACCGGCAACTTAAAAGGGCATTTTGGTAATTTTGAAATTTTGGGATTTATGACCAACGAATTTTGGGAATTAAAAATAGGGAATTTAATAACCCACTAACCCATTACCAGCACTTAAGTGATTAGAGGGCAACGGGAGTTAGAGGAAAAAGTTAGAAAAGTTCCCAAAGAGAAAACCTTAACCTTCATCTTCAACCTTCAACCTTGGGAGAGAAAGAGAGAGACCAACCTTCATCAATTCAACAGCAAATTCAGAGAATAATCCGAGGCAAGTGGTTTAATTACGTTAATTTCAAGCGAATGTTTCTTCCATGCTTAGAAATTGATATAATTGCATTATATTGGGAGACTTGTAAAAACCCATGTAATTGGAGTTATAAATTCATGTTTTGATAAAGAGATTGCATGTAGAATTATGTTTGGGCGATTATATCGTTAGAAATACATCTTGTATATTACAAAAACGGATTTAATGGTGGATATTGATGACTTTAATTTTCTAGGGTTCATATTCATAAGGGTTGGGGAAATATTGGGAGATTTGATAATTGGGTGTTGTTTAGGGAGACTTGACCTCATAAATATGTTAAAATACGGCCTAAGAATGTTTAGGAATGATTAGGAACCTTAAAACACTGTTGGGATAATGTTTGGATGAGTTTTGAGAAGAGAAAGTTGGAGGAAAAACGAATTTAGGAATTCTGGGCTCGAAACTGTCACCTCGTTAGAAGACCTGCCCAGGTCGTTCGAACGAGCTCGTTCGAACGAGCCTCTAACGAGTTGACAGTTTGAATTCTAACGTGTGGGATGTTCGTTCGATGCCTTTCGTTCGAACGAGATCTCGTTAGATGCCCACTTCGTTCGAACGAACTCTCGTTCGAACGAACTCTCGTTCGAACGACCTCGTTCGAACGAGACTTCTAACGAGTTGACAGATTGGCCTTTTTGGCCTGATTTGATTTCTAATGTCCCGTAACCTGGTTTAATTGTAGAGATAACATTCCCTTGATGACTAATTGATATTTTTGGGAAATATGGGATATATTGAGGAGTAAAACATAGAAGTGTGATTTGAACCAAATGAAAATTGTGGATTAGGACGTGAGTGACTAATTACAATGTGAGAATAATTGACGATTTAAATGTTAGTATTAACCGGGGATATGTGAATTGCGTAACATTATAAGTTGGTATAAGAATGAGAAGTATACCACTAATAAATTATGGTAATTACTAGGATGTGTGCATGCTTAGTATATGTATATGATTTTATGTGTATGACATACCTACCATACTTGCTATCACGGGAGGTTTACGTTCTCTTAGGGCCATCTAATCTTTGTGTTCCCGGATTTAGATTGGTACCTCGAGGACATAGTTCAGGGAAGGACTTATTGGGAAGTTAATAAGACTGCTGATCATGGGAGCGTAGGTATGTGCGTGACCCATGTGATGGGACTGTGTTCGCCTCCATTGTTTGTGATTGTTGTTATCTAAGAACGATTCCTGAGAGATTCGGAATGCGTGATCCTTATGTACGTGATGTACCGGGGATGGATAACAGAGTATGTATGCACCGCAGCTTAGTCTCGAGTGCTTGTATTGTATATTCATGACGTGAATAATATACGCTTAAATAATGAGAACTTTCATGTTGGTATAATTATGGTAACGCTTTGAGAAAATAAAAAGGGATAACCTGTAGTAAATTGTATTGCTAATAATTGATAATCCGAGTTTAAGTAAAGCCTCTATTTAATTGATAACGTTAGAATGTATAATGGGAATCGAGTAGAAAGGGGTAGAACTTATGACGGTTTAGTTAGATATGAATGTCACTAGGATGGGTATGGTACGTTAGGAGTGCACAATTAGTCGAAAGGTGATTATTTCATGTGAGTGCACGTCCTAACATGTATTTTGCATTCATTGTTTTAATGTTATTAAAACACTTGCTATTTTTAAAATACTCTCCACTTTCGGGCTCTGACCCGTTTGCTTTCAAATCTATTTTTGTAAAACCTTTTAGGTGCCCAGCCACAAGGACACCATGCATAGGATTTCTATTCAGGTGACGAGCTGTAGCTGTTGTGGAAGTTACAGGGCCTTGCTAGTAGACGCTTCTTTTATCTTGACTCCATATTCAGTTTCATCATTTGTAGGGCACGTCGCCCATTTCTATTAGAGACATTTCTTATTTCAGTTATTCAGATCTTTGGCATGTAATTAATTCAGGATTCACTGTTTTATTTATTTCAGTTCTGGGATTGTTGTGAGGAGTTTTCCTCCGGACTTATTATTATTTGTTGGTTATTATATTGCTTCTTTATGGTGAATGGTTATGTTATTCTTTCATAATTCTTTTATTTCATGTTAATCAGATTTAATTTAAAATTTGACAACTTACTTTTTAAATACTAGGTGGTTAGTAATCATTAAATATTTTCGACAGTGATGCTATTAACTGAACCAACTTGGCATTTTGTATTAATTTAATAAAGGAGTAGCTACCCGGTATTTAATTAGTCGGGGTGTCACATTATTATCTATAAAAAGACACAAGTACCTGAAGTGACTATAAAGCCCTTGAAGTTGGCAAAGGTACCTAATATTAAATGAGATCTCTATCTTTTATAGATATACAAGAGAAAAGTGGTATAATCAAAGATGATCATCGATGATATAATTATGTATGTTGTAGCTACACAAAAATCAAAGGGCAGTGATACTAAAAATCCATGGACTATGAATGAATGTCGACAAATAATTTATTGGCCAAATTGTGAAAATTCCATGATGGCATAATTCGAGTCTCTTGATATACGTGATATATTTGGACCTATAGTAGAAACCCCAAAATATGTTAACCCTGAAGGTTATGAATGGGTGTTTATAAGAATGTGAAGTGTTAAAACTCACCAAAAGTACATAATTTATGGCACAAGGTTTCCTGAAGGAATAAATTTGATTATATAAGAACATACCATCCCGTTTCGGTCATAAGTACTTTCAGATATCTGATAATCTTAGCAGTTTTTTTATATTATGTGAGACTCGTGAATATTATAACTGCTTATATATACGGGACTTAGACAAAGAATACATATAAAAATCCTAGAAGGATTTTCTTTGCCTGAAGCAAAGTTAAGGAGTACGTACTCAATGCAGTAAGACGTTCATTGTACAACAGGTAATCCAAATGGATATAGGTAAAACCCTCTTAGTAAATATTTGTCTAAGGAAAAGTATGAAAACAATCATATATAAAAATGTGCCATTATAAAATATCTTTAATGGATATGCTCCAAAAAAGCTCAATTGAAATGAAATCCTTAAATGGATATGCTCTTGAAGAGCTCAATTAAAATGCAAAAATATCCAAATAAGAAATTCAAAATGAATGACCTTGGGGTAACAAGTCTTTGTCTCGTTCTGCAGATCGAGCACATTTTATGTTAAACTGATATCCATTAGTCAAATGGATTGAAAAGTCCTGCAAATGATTTAAGCATACAATTTTAGTATACCTATGGTCTTCGGTATTTGGATATTATATTATTCATATCATCCTAAAGAGGATGACCAAAATAAATTTGGTCCCGAAGTACCATATGTGCATTTTATTATAGTATTTGGTCCAGAAGTACCATACTTGTACGTTATTGATATATTGATATATATAACACCATGCATGATATTGGATATTATAATTACAGTTAATATCTTGGCAAGAAATAATTATCATTGACTTGAATAAGCATGAGACAAATATCAATCATATCATATTGTATTTTTATCTAACCATCTACGTCCAGTTAGTTATATAGATGCAAGTTATCTCTAGTATCCTCACAAGGAATAGTCAAAGAACTTATGACTTGCCTCGAACAACATATATTCCTACTACTTCTTATGAAGAAGAGTTATGCAACACACAAACTCGAGAAGAGTTATGCTATTAGTGACAAGTTCATCCCTCTTCACCTATGTCTTATGGAAGTCAATCTTATGAAGAAACATGAAGTAACAGCGGATCAAATCTATTCACCACGTTAAAGCAACATTTCAGAAGGTTGTATATGAGACTGATATGCATTGACTCAACCATCAGACAAATATGATAATCAGGGGGAGTATCCAATCAGGGGGATCATTTGATCAGGGGGAGAATCTAAGAACATGATGTTTTGGACATATGCATGTTGTACTCTTTTTCCTTTAACTAGGTTTTTTCCCATTGGGTTTTCCAGTTAAAGGTTTTAACGAGGCAACACTAAACGCGTCCACCACTGATTCAATGATCACAAAAGTTGTACTCTTTTTCCTTCACTTTGGTTTTTTCCCACTGGGTTTTTCCTTAGTAAGGTTTTAATGAGGCAGCAATCATTGAATGGTGGATATAGTGTACATCCAAGGGGGAGTGTTATAAAATAAATATTGTAAAGTGGATGTTCACTTATCCCACATCCCACATTGGAAGAGTGAGGTTCTTGATGATCTTACCTTGTATTATACATAGGGAGTTACCCTCCTCATTATGAACACACCAATAAATGAGAATACTTCCTCTCTCTACATACTTCTCTCTATTCTCTCTATGCTCCTTTATTTTACAACAATATATATATATATATATATATATATATATATATATATATATATATATATATCCAACTAAATCGATTCGGCCTTTGGTGATAGAGTTAAAAACTTTATATTGGACTGTGATAAATATTATTTAGTATATTATTTTAAAATATTATTTATCATTATACATTGTAAAATTCAAATTTATTGATTGAATGTTCATAATTTTATGTTTATTTTCTAGTGTATCCTTAAAAATGAGATGAGAGTGAGTTAAATGTTGTATTCAATGTATAAGTCTTTAGAAAAATATTGTTAAAAAAGTACACAGTTAGCCTTCTTACACTAAAAATAAAATGTATCCATTTGAAAGGGGCAAAATGATTTAAGCACAAATCGGCTGAAATGATGGGACCGACTCTGTCAAAAATCAGATTGCCTAGGGTCGCCTGAGATATACAATCGCTTCTTTTGATTTTTTTTAGATCTAATTCATATGCCATTAACTTAGTATTGTAGTAGCATATATGAAACGACAATGCAAGAGAGGGCATATGTGCAAATGTTTGATTTCATATACCAAATATGCTTAAGAATATAAAGGAAAAATGTATCATCAATGAATTTTTAATCGTGGATACATATATAACGTTAAAATACTAAAACGGCTCTGATCTAATTCCGACTTTTTTAGAACTTAGTCCGGTAAAGAAAAACTTCAAAACTAGACCAAACCAAACCCTGGAAACCTCTAGTATATTCTTCATATATTTTTTGAGTAAATTACCTTAAACTTCCTTAATATTTTTGTCACTAACTGGTTGCGCCCTTAAACAATTTTACCGTATAACTGTAATATCCCGCATTTTATTTAGTAATAATTATTATTAATTATGAAATAATTAACTAATGTGAATTTATTATGTGTATGAGATTGCATTAAAGTGTTCAGAATTTACGTGACATTTAAATTTGCATGTTATGTTACATTTAGACTAAAAGTTATAAATTAATTAATCGGTACAAAAAATAGGAACCCTCTCTCTCTAACTTGCTTATCTCTCTAGACGCCATACACCTAACTAGGGTTGCATGGCAAATCCCATGTCCACCCATGTAAAACCTCTTGATCTTCCCCCTTTGAACAAATCCTTTACTTCTATAGTTAAAGGCTCATCTTCTTCCCAAGATATCCCTCTCTTCAACATTTCATATCATAAAGGTGAACATGCTATATTATTTTCTCATGATGATATTCAAAAACTTTCGGAACCTTTCAAGTATTCCATTGTTGGAAAGTTCTCCCATAGTACACCACCCCATGAAGAAATTAGGAAGATATTCCACACTATAAGCCTCAAGGGTTCATTTCAAATTGGTCTCATTGATCACAAGCATATTCTTATTAAATTATTCATTAAAGATGATTGTATAAGAGTATAGATAAAACCTCAATGGTTATTTGGGAGATACCCTATGAGACCTTTCAAATGGCATCCGAGTTTTAGACTTGATGAGGAAAGACCTATAACTCTTGTCTGGATAAATTTACCATCCCTCCCTGTCAATTTTATTTATAAAATTACTCTTTTTTCTCCATTGCACAAGTAGTTGGGAACCCCCTCAAGATGGATAGCTCGACAGCTGCTTGTAATAGACCTAGCTTGGCTAGGGTATGTGTTGAGATAGATGTTTTGGCTAATAGACCTGACCAGTTGTGCATTGGATGTAAGGAAGATGGTTTATGGCAACAAATCTCTTATGAATACATTCCCCATTATTCCACTGACTACTTAAAGCTTAGATATGACAAAGAAAACTTATTTATCTTCAAGAACCATCAAAATACGTCAACGAAAATCCAAGAACCAATCCGAAAACACGCTCCTAAGAAGATCTCCATTCTAGGAGAGGTGAAAACACTTGCCCCTATCACCTCCAATCCACAACCTATATTAAAATACATCCCAAAGCCATCTCTCTCTGATACTATCCAAAAATCCTCTTTGAATTGTAATACCCCGTAGTTTTGCTACTATTTAAAAAGGCATTTTTTGAATTAATTGATTAATTTAAAAATTAATTCAAATTTAAATATTACTTGAGAATATAGTAATATATGATATATGTTGAATATTACTTAGAGAAACAAAGTAATATACGACTTTACTTATGTTTAATTTTAGAAGTTGTCGCGAATAGTGAATACGATAATTTTAGTGAACGTGATTTATATAAAATAAAAGAGGAATATGATTATGTCATCTAAATGGTCGTTTTGACTACGCCAAAGTGTTCGGAAGTGTTTTTACAGTAAAAAAAGTCTACTCGTATGTTTGTATGGGGTCTCGGGGCACTTACGAGCCGAATAGTCACCCCGGAGGGGTAATAAGGTCATTTCAATTGGGAGGTGAATAGTGTACACGAATTTGGGAGGTTTGTTATAAGTTTAAGGGTCTGAGATTATTCATTTCATTCTACAAACTTAGAGAGAAAGAAATTGATAGAGAGTGAGGAGTCTCTGAGGAAAAGGAAGAGTTTTTGTGGGAACACCAAGAGACAAAGGTCACCACCACCAACTACCATCGGAAGTTGACCGGAGAAGGGAGAACCACCAGTGGACATTCATACCTAAAGGATAATATCTTCAGTAGAGGCAAGTGGTTTGATGATTGCAATCTACTTTGTATAATGTCCATGTTAGGATAACTAGGAATGAGGAGAAATTCTATTTTTTGAAGATAAACTAGTTGATGTTAAATCATTTCTGGAAAATAGAGATAGGTAGGATTGTTCTCATGTTGTTGGTAGACTTTAATCCAGGAAATAAACATCACATGTTGGAGAAATTCTGAGCATTATAGGATTGTTCTTGATAAATTCATGTTTTTGGTTTTGTGGGAAAAATATGAGAACATGCTTTTAATTTAATCCCTTGATGATTTTTGGTTGTATCAATTAGTGGAAATCATTTACATATTTTGCTATATCATATACATGAATTATAAGCGAATTGGGACGTTTAAATAGAGATTTGAATGATCAAAAGTTACGAAACCCGCAGGAACAAAATTGCATAATCTGGGCTGATAATTGGGCGATCGATCGATCGACCCATGAAGCTCAATCGATCGACTGATCGATCGATTGACCCCTGACCCTCGATCAATCGACCTTCCCCGAATTGATGAACTTGTTTCTTTTTAATCCTTGTTGTAATACTAAAACTTTTAAGAATTTTTAGTGATTATTATTTGAACATAATGGGATTTTTGGAAGGGCAGTAAATCATAGCTAAAACCCATAATTATGCTATTATGTTTGGGATTTAAATTGGAGAGAATTACGTTAATTAATCGAATGAATTACGGTTTATAAATTCATGTTTTGGGTTGTGAATAATTTTTATGGAGATTAAGGATAAGACCAGTAGGGTGGGGATCATTTTAATCACCTGGAAAATCCTAAGTCAACATGTGATTAAATCTAAGTGAAAGAATAAGTGGTTGTGCGAAATTAGGTTTTATCGAATGTAATTCTAATTAAAGATAAGATTAATACACGATAAATTTGGAGAGTATGATGGCACGGACCATTAGGGTATAAGTGAATTTCTTACTGAATATATATATCAAGAAAACTTATTTAATTTACGAGAAGTGAGATAGGCTCGGGAATGATAAATTAAGGAGTAAAGTCAAAATATTTAATACGTAGCACTTGAGAGATGAATAATACTACGTATGGGAATTATCTTATGGTTGTGTGAATACCTTTTTGATATATATATAAGTGAATGTATACCTATAGTATAGGTTATTATGTGTATGACATACCTACGCTACTTGCTATCGGGGTGGAGGTTTCGCGTTGTGCACGGTCTTATCCTGTGCACCCAATTTGGGAGAATTTTTAGATTCATACCCTGAGCATAGGACCTTCGACACGTGCTATCTGCGTATATGATAGTTTTGACGGTTTAATGGGAATGTAGGTATGTGCATGATCCATTTGACTGGGGAGTATGCTCGCCTCCAACATATGTGTGTTATGTTTTTATGATTCGGGGAAGACACCGAACCATTTGTCCTTTAGACAATGAGAATTGTGACTGGACATGATAGCAGAGTGTTCATGCACCGCAATTTTGTCTGGGAGTTGCTATATTAGTATATATGATAGGGTGAATATATATATACTGTTATTCAATCTACGATGTGATATTGTAGCTGGCTGTGAGTATAAGAAATTGAATTTAATTAAGTAAAATAATACTTAATCCTAAGGCTATGAAAAGTCATATTCATATTAAAGAGAATAAAATGTGAAACATTATATTACGTATGATATGGGACATACGGGGTTATTATATGGGATAGAATAATGTTGTGGGAACTAATATAAAAAGGAAATTACTCAGATATGTTAGACATGCACTCTAGGTGAGAAGTGAGAATATCAAGTGAGAGCCTAGAATCTAACATGTACATAATAAATACTTTATTGCAATTGTTAAACACTTGCTATTTTAAAATCATTTACACTCGGGCTCTGACCCGTTTCCTTGCACATTCTCTTCTCCACTATATCTATATTAACATGTGCCCAGCATTAGGGACGTGCGACTTAGGGTATGGATGTTTGATCATGAGTTGTTGTTCCTCGAGATGCAGACTTGTTTAGATGTGACGCGACTAAGAATGTGTCTCAGAAATGCGTTCACTCTAGGCTCAAGTGCAAGCCTGTCGCGTTAGTAATAAACCTGGTAAGTCGGGTATCGATCCTCAGGGAAATAGGACAACAGGGTTATGACGACGAGAAAAGACGAAGGAATCCTAACTCTGACTCTAAGAAGAAAGGAAAAATATTTTGGTTTCAGAATTGATTAAACTAGATGCAATTGTGAAATTATGAAAAGATGAAATTATACTAAATTACCTAAACTTCTAATAAAAATTGATTTAAAACTTTAAACTATATATGATAAAAAAGAAGACGGGAATACAATCCCTCAACCCTAGTGTAGTGCAGAAATAATACTAATCGTAAATTTAAATGATTAATTTGACCCAGAACTTAGTACTCCCAAGCATTACGTATACGAGGTTCAGGCCCGCGTCATACTTAATCTGAGGATGAGTAAATCGGTATCGCGATAGCAACACTCGAATTGCATTCTAAATCATCCCGGTTACCCAGAGGCAAACGAGATATAAATATCTACAATTGTTATGTTCCTACGCAATACGGTCGTAATCAATCACTAAATTCAGAGGATTAATGTTATACACATGCAATTAATATATCAATTTGGGTTCATGTATCTCGGCCTTAGAAAATCTAGCCTATCATGCTGAAAGTGGTGAAAACAGTATTTGATTTGCAAAAAAACATGATTAAACTATGGAAAATTGGGAGAATGATGTAAAACAGAATTAAACAGATGAAATTACTTACTAATCTTACCAAAGCACTTAAAGTATTAGCTAGAATTACTGGTAATTACTGAAATCTGATCAAAGCTTCAATCTTGGAATTAAAAGAACAAACTGTATCTAAACTAGGGTTTTTGAAAAAGAATGGAAAATTAACTAAAATTCTCCGTAAAATAATAATAATAAAATGGGTTTTTATACTCTACAAGAATTTCAGAGTTTCAGCTGCACTTGGAGTCTCTTTAGGAGAAGATAAGATTTGAGAATCTCGATGGCCGGACCGTTCCGGGATAGGGGCAGACCGGTCTGCCTCCAATGTGGATCGGTTCCTCTTATTTTCTGAAGGACCGGTTCGGGGCGGACCGGTTCTTTTATTTTTCACCCTTATTCGGTTTGCTTTCGATCCAGGGTCTTTTGGAGGTTTGCACAACGGATCGGTCCGGGGTAGGGGCAAACCGGTCTGCCTGTTTGACTTTTTCTCTCAACTTTGACTTCTGATATCTTTTTTTATGGGACTCCGATTGAGGTGCTGTTTCTTCTTATGTGCTCATGAATGAGATATCTTCAACTTCTCTTTAGGCACCTCATCCGAATTCTGGGTAAAAATTATGCTTTTGCCCTTTTGACTTTCCTTCTTGTCTTTCTTTATTCTTCCGGTCTCCTTCTTTCGTTTCTTGACATCAAATACCTGCAAAACTCATACGAAATACTAGGAACTCGGTGTACTCATTAAGATAAGTCCGTAGCAAGATTATGAGATAAATTTAAATCGATTACGTTGTTCGAGGTGCTAAAAGTAACTAAATTAAGGGATAAGTTAGGAAGAATTTATGCCTAATCAAACCCCCTAACTTAGAACTTTGCGCGTCCCGAGCAATGTAAAAGAATCCTACCACGGAGTAACTCTTGAAAAACATTTTATTAAGATAGAACATCTTTTTCGCGGGCATGCGGTTGCATTTAGCATATGCAACAAGCCTTTAAACCCCTAGGTTACCCTAGTAGGACGAGTTGTGTCTCGTGAGGGTTTGTAATGAATATACCCACAAAATTAGACTCAAAGCAGATTCAAAATATGCAAAAACAGTCATCATCAAGTCATATTTACAAGTCTCAAATCATAGTGCGTGTGTGCGAAGCCAGAAATATAACCGCCAATTTCCACCGATTGATCATTACGTTACTTACCCGAAAATTCATTTTGATTTCAAAATCTCCCAGGATGCTCTCTCAAACGAATCACTGGAATGTGGCTATTCTCTCGGTATGCGTGATATAAAGAGTAAATATAATGGATGCAAACTCACGCATTCAAGTGGAAAGACAGAAATTTCATAGTGATAGGATCTCATCAATGGATTACGGTTTTAAAAACGGGAACATTGCCTCTTTTTCTCACATTTAATCTCGTATATTATCTTTTGGTGTATTAGCTCTCCACGCGGTAACCAATTTCGCAATCGGTGAGGACTTTTTCGGGTTTTAAGGTGTTTTGGGGTAGAAAGAAAATGGTAGGGAAGGTTGGAATTGGAAAAGTCATTTGTGATGTCCATTTGTACTTTTTCCGGGCTATTGCTCAAATTTTTCATTTTTTTTCCTTGCTATTTTTGTTGAACATATCTATTTTTTTCTTTCCCCTTTATATGCACTTTTCGGACTTAATTCTGAATTTTTCCATTTTTCGCAATTCCGAGCTATGGGTTTTTCGGGTTGTCAAACGAAAGAGAAAAATTATTCGGTTCAATTTGGGTTGCAAAAGGGGTGATTTTTCGCATTTTTTTCTGGTCAATATTTTGGGTGACAAACGAGGGCCTACTTCTTTGTCCAAAATGTCAATTGTGTTACCATATGTGTTTCGAGATGAATTTAAGTTTAGAGATCACTTTTGGCACGTTTTCCAAAGCAATATCACACACGTTTTTCTAACCGATCAAAATAAAAGGGTTGAGATCCTCGACGAATTTTTAGGTGCTGAAAAGAACTTTGAGTTAACAATTAACTCTGATTGATTTAAAAACTCGCAAAAAGTGATAGGCTCGAATCTCTCCGGGTTTGTTAATCTCCAAACTTATTCGTTAAGTCGTCAATTTTCGCTCAATTTCCATCTTTGGTCAATTTCGTCTTTGTGTATGTTGAATTTTTACAACTTGAGACTTTAATCCGACTTTTGATGATAGTTTTGAAAAATTTGAATTCCAATTTTTATTTATTTTGAACAAAAATATTTTTGGGTTTTTCGAAATTTTATGATTTTTTTTGGAAATTTCTGGGCATTTTTGAAAATTTGTGAAGTTTTAGAAATACGCACTTGTGACCCCCCTAACTTAGACTTTTGCATTGTCCTCAAGCAAAAAGGATGAAAATCTAAACAAGGCAAAATAATAAGTGCGATAAATAAAACAAACAAATGGAGAAAAATGCAGATTTTATAGCGACAAGATTGTGGTACCATTACAAGGAAAAGCATTCAAACATTTGAACAGGGAAAAACAACAAATGTGTAAAACCTGCAGAACCACATCAAGCTTCACTGGGGCAGGGGATGGGAAGAACAGGGCGCGTCGGGGCCATAGGGATTATAGTAATAAGAGGGAAGTGGCTCTTGAGGATCCCCTTGGCATCAATAAATGTCCGCTTGGAAACGGAGTATTAAGCTCATATCGCGATGGTAATCGGTCAAAAAGTTACCGAAGTTCGTCTCAAGTGCGGCCATTCGGTCGGTGAGGTCGCTACCCGCGCACTCAAAATCCGGGTCATCTTCTTCGTCCGCCGACCCTTCATCCGGACCCACATCTCCCATTTCGACATCCGCACGCGCGACCAAGTAATAAACCTCTTCTTACCTTGCGGTGTCCAGTCGGGAGGGACGACTCCCATGATAAGGTAGTTCACTATATCCACAAACCAGGGTAAAAGAGAGGTGGCAAAGAGTTGCTCATCCGAAAAGTATTCGTCTATGGGTATGGGATCACTAGGTACGTAAGACGAAAGCCATGATAAGTGGTCGGTGATGACATTTTCTACTCCTTTCTTATCTTTAATGGAGAGGTTGAACTCTTGTAGGAGTAGGATCCACCTTATGAGGCACGACTTTGCATCTTTCTTTGCAAGTAAGTATTTCAATGCCGCGTGGTCGGTGAAGCAAGTAATGGGAGAACCGATGAGATACGACCGAAATTTGTCAAGGGCAAAGACTACCGCTAGTAACTCTTTCTCCGTGGTAGAGTAATTGTGTTGTGGTCCGGTAAGAGTCCGGCTAGCGTAGTAGATGACATGAGCCTGGTTATCTTTTCTTTGGCCCAAAACAGCCCCTATCGTATAATCGCTAGCATCACACATAAGTTCGAATGGCAAAGACCAACCCGAAACTTGCATGATGGGAGCGGACACAAGCGTGGTTTTTAATTTTTCAAAAGAGCTTTGGCATGCTTCCGTCCACTCGAATGGGGTGTCCTTCATGAGTAGGTTGCTTAAGGGTCTAGCGATGGCGCTAAAGTCCTTAATGAACCTTCGATAAAACCCCGCGTGACCCAAGAAAGAGCGCACGTTCTTCAGCGATTTTGGTGGGGGAAGATCATCTATGACATCGATTTTTGCCTTATCGACTTCTATCCCCTTGGATGATACTATGTGACCAAGAACTATTCCCTCGGCGACCATGAAATGGCATTTCTCCCAATTTCTGCACTAAGTTCTTTTTCACACACCGGGCAAGTACTTTTTCCAGTTTTTTTAGACAACGATCGAAAGAGGTGCCAAAATGCTGAAATCGTCCATGAACACTTCGAGTCCTCTCTCGACCATGTCCCTAAATAAGCTCAACATGCACCTTTGGAAGGTCGCAGGCGCATTACACAAGCCGAATGAAATACGTTTGTTAGCAAACGTTCCAAAAGGGCAAGTGAAGGTTGTTTTCTCCTGGTCAAGTACATCTACCTCAATCTGGTTATATCCGGAATAACCATCATGGAAGACATAGTAAGGGTGGCCCGCTACTCTCTCAAGCATTTGAACAATAAATGGTAAGGGAAAATGGTCTTTCCTAGTTCCCGCATTGAGTTTTCGGTAATCAATGCAAACGCGCCACCCGGTGGTGGTACGTTGGGGAACTAGCTCTCCCTTAGCATTCTCAATCACTGTCATGCCCGACTTATTCAGGACGACTTGAATGGGGCTCACCCACTTGCTATCCGAGATTGGGTAGATAATCCCGGCATCCAATAACTTTATAATCTCGGTTCTCACTACTTCTTTCATGTTAGGATTTAACCTTCCTTGCATTTCTCTTGAGGGATTGACATCCTCTTCGAGATGGATCTTGTGAGTGCAAATTAAAGGACTTATCCCCTTCAAATCGGCAATGCACCAACCAAAAGCACCTTGGTGCTTCCTTAGAATTTTCAACAGTTTACCCTCCTGCTCTTCGTCTAGGCTAGAGGAGACAACAATAGGAAATGTTTCGTCCTCTCCTAGGTATGCATATTTAATATGGGAGGGGAGTTTCTTCAACTCGAGGGTTGGAAATTTTTCCCCGGAGGGAACAATGCGTATATCCCTCGGTGGTAACTCCTCGAATCTCGAAACCCAATTAACGTCTCTCGCGTCCTCGTTCGACGCTCTCTCATCGAGTAACTCTCTCAACTCCCTAACTTCCCTCTCGAAGTCGGTGTACGTCCCCTCACTCTCGTGGCTTGACACTAGACGGGACCCTAAGGCGTCACCACAATAATTATCCTTAAAGTACTCCTCTACTATCTCTTCTGTGAAGCTCATCGCGTGAAGATCATCTTCTTCCCCCATATGTTGGGCTATGTGGAAGATGTTGGTTTCCAAGGTCATGTTCCCAAAGGTGAGTTGCATTCGCCCATTCCGAGTATTGATGATTGCATTAGCCGTAGCTAAGAAATGGCGCCCAAGGATGATGGGAACATGATTGCTCTAGTTGAAGGAGGGCTCCGTGTCCCAAATGACAAAATCTACTGGGAAGTAGAAAGTGTGCACTTGGACGATCACGTCCTCGACTATGCCTGTTGAGATCTTTACTGTTCGATCCGCTAATTGGAGAGTGACCTTTGTGGGCTTGAGATCGCCCAAGTCAAGTTGTCTATAGATGGAGTAAGGGAGGATATTGACACTTGATCCTAAGTCAAGTAAGGCCTTCTCGATTTTGTTTTCTCCAATGATGCAGGAAATGGTGGGTGCACCGGGATCTTTGAATTTAGGCAAGAGATCATTTAGTAGAATGGAGCTCACGTTCTGGGCTAGAAATACATTATTCTTTACCTCCATCTTTCTCTTTACCGTCAACAAGTCTTTAATAACTTTTCCATAAGCTGGAATTTGCATAATGGCATCGAGGAAAGGTAAATTCAGCTTAACTTGTTTTAGCACTTCTAGCACGTCTTCACGTGGGTTTCCTTTATGGGAAGGAATCAACCTTTGAGGAAACGGTGCCACGGAGGGTGGTTTCACTACTACCTCGGGCTCACTAACGTCTTCTTTGTCACTCTCATTTAAGGGGACATCTTCGGCCTCTTTCGTGTCGGGCGAAATCTCCTTATCTTTCGTTGTGTCGTGTGGGGGAGGTGATAAATCAACGACTCTTCCACTACGAAGAGTGGTCACAGCTTTACATTGCTCCTGATATTCAGTAGAAGTGGAGCTAACACTAGTTTGACCTTGGGGAGGTCTTTGACCCTGGGCAGGAAACTTGCCCTTCTCTTGGACACTCAGCGAGGATTGTATCTTGGACGGACTTTCATTTATATCGCCAATCAGACGATCATAGTTAGGATTGGCTGCAATCTGGTTTGTGATAAATTGATTCATGGTATCCTCGAGAGTTCTCCGCGGTGGCGGAATATAAGATCCTTGAGGTGGTGGTGCTTGCACATGTCCTTGCATGTGTGGGGCTTGTTGAAAGTGTTGTGATGGTGGAGGGGCAACATGTTAAGTAGGGTTCATTGCAGCATGTTATTGCCCATAGCTAAAACCAGGGTGGTTTTTCAATGAAGGGTTGTAAGAATTTTCGTGCGGTGCACCGAAATTACCCTTAAATTCTCCTATACCACTAACTTGCTCCTGAAGCATTACTTTGTAGGAAGGTATAGTCGGACATTCCTCAGTTGAATGACCCGCCTCACAAATTGCACAAACCTTTTCAACGGGGCTTGGTAGGGATCCAGTTGGTCCTCCTCCACATATCCCACATAGGTCTCGCACTTCTTTCTCAAGTATATCGATCCGACTGTCCGCTATAGAACTCTTTTATACATGAAATAGTCCGGACGCTGACGGAGTGGTGGTCACTTGACGGTTTCGATTTTGAGCATTAGGGTCATATTTATCCCAGGATTGTGTAGTCTCGGCGACATACCTCAGGTAAAGCTCAACATCGTGGGCGTCTAAGTCGACAAAGGGACCACTTCCCATAGTTTCAACAAGTTGCTTGGAGTTAAGATTCAGCCCATTATAGAGAAAAGAGATGATTTGCATTGCATCAAATCCATGATGGGGGCATGAAGTAACTAACTCATTGAAATGCTCATAACATCGATGAAATGGCTCATTTTCAGGTTGTCTGAACGCTTGAATTTGAGCCTTTATGGAGATTGTTCGATGTGGTGGGAAGAATTTCTTGAGAAATCTAGATTGCAACTCGTTCCAAGATGGGATCGAGCTTGGAGGTAAAGACCATAGCCAGGTCTTAGCTTTATCTTTTAGCGAGAAGGGGAAGAGTTTGAGGCAGATCACCTTTTGTGTGCAAGTCTGATCATTTAGGGTATCACACACATCCTCAAATTCCCTGATATGGAGATATGGATTTTCAGAATCCATACCATGGTAATGTGGTAACATCTGGATCATCCCGTTTTTAAAGCAAAATTGCTTGGCATTATACGGGAGAATAATGCATGTCGGAGTGACAGTGCGCTCGGGATATAAAAATTCTCTAAGCGGGTGGTACGGGGCCTCTTCGTCACTGGCAGGTGCATTACTGTGTTGTGACATCTCTCTCTCACTTAACGACTCGGTGCTCTCACTTGGTGTGCTCAAAGTGTGTCCTAAGAAGGAAAATGGAGTGTAATTGGAGATTGAGTGTGACGGTGTGGGAGGTGGGATCCAGAACCGTGGGGCATTTGGAGTGTGAGGGCTATCGGGGTTGTACTCAACTATTGGATTTTCGTGAATGCTAGTTGGAGTATTGTGGGGTGTGGGAGTGAGTTCATAATTTTGCATTAAAAGCTTATGAGAGATGGTGGTGAATATTTTTGTGCTTTTGGGATTTTTTTATGTTTTTGGATTTTTTTGAAATTTTTGGTCAAAGCTTTGGATTGACTCGATCTAATCCTAAGTCTACCTAAATCCCCGGCAACGGCGCCAAAAACTTGACGCGACTAAGAATGTGTCTCAGAAATGCGTTCACTCTAGGCTCAAGTGCAAGCCTGTCACGTTAGTAATAAACCCGGTAAGTCGGGTATCGATCCTTAGGGAAATAGGACAACAGGGTTGTGACGACGAGAAAAGACGAAGGAATCCTAACTCTAACTCTAAAAAGAAAGGAAAAATGTTTTGGTTTCAGAATTGATTAAATTAGATGCAATTGTGAAATTATGAAAAGATGAAATTATACTAAATTACCTAAACTGCTAATGAAAATTGATTTAAAACTTTAAACTATGTATGATAAAAAACAGGACGGGAATACAATCCCCCAACCCTAGTGTAGTGCAGATATAATACTAATCGTAAATTTAAATGATTAATTTGACCCAGAATTTAGTACTCCCAAGCATTATGTATACGAGATTCAAGCCCGCGTCATACTTTATCTGAGGATGAGTGAATCGGTATCGCGATAGCAACACTCGAATTGCATTCTAAATCATCCCGGTTACCCAGAGGCAAACGAGATATAAAGATCTACTATTGTTATGTTCCTACGCAATACGGTCGTAATCAATCACTAAATTCAGAGGATTAATATTATACACGTGCAATTAACACATCAGGCTGGGTTCATGTATCACGGCCTTAGAAAATCTAGCCTATCATGCTGAAAGTGTTGAAAACAGTATTTGAGTTGCAGAAAAACATGATTAAACTATGGAAAATTGGGAGAATCATGTAAAACAGAATTAAACAGATGAAATTACTTACTAATCTTACCAAAGCACTCAAAGTATTAACTAGAATTACTAGTAATTACTGAAATCTGATCAAAGCTTCAATCTTGGAATTAAAAGAACAAATTGTATCTAAACTAGGATTTTTGAAAAACAATGGGAAATTAACTAAAATTCTCCGTGAAATAATAATAATAAAATGGGTTTTTATACCCTACAAGAATTTCAGAGTTTCAGCTGCACTAGGAGTCTCTTTAGGAGAAGATAAGATTTGAGAATCTCGATGGCCGGACCGGTCCGGGATAGGGGCAGACCGGTCTGCCTCCAATGTGGATCAGTTCCTTTTATTTTTTGGCAGACCGGTTCGGGGCGGACCGGTTCTTTTATTTTTCACCCTTCTTCGGTTTGCATTCGATCCGGGGTCTTCTGGAGGTTTGCATAGCGGACCGGTCCGGGGTAGGGGCAAACCGGTCTGCCTGTTTGACTTTTTCTCTCAACTTTTACTTCTCTTATCTTTTGTTCCGGGACTCCGATTGAGGTGCCGTTTCTTCCTATGTGCTCATGAATGAGATATCTTCAACTTCTCTTTAGGTACCTCATCCGAATTCAGGGTAAAAATTTTGCTTTTGCCCTTTTGACTTTCCTTTTTGTCTTTCTTTATTCTTCCGGTCTCCTTCTTTCGTTTCTTGACATAAAACACCTGCAAAACTCATACGAAATACAAGAAACTCGGTGTACTCGTTAGGATAAGTCACTAGCAAGATTATGAGATAAAATCAAATCGATTACGTTGTTCGAGGTGATAAAAGTAGCTAAATTAAGGGATAAATTAGGACGAATTTATGCCTAATTAAGATGTTTCATTCCTTTGATTCCTATATCTTAGTAATTTCCTCATGTAGGGCATGTTGCCTAGGATTCCGGTTATTCTGTTTACCTTTTTAGATATTGTATTGGGTTTATATTGGTACTTTCATTTCAGCTTGTTGGATTGATGTTGGATGTTTTAAACTGGGAAGTATTATCCAATTACATTAAATCTTGTTATTCATCATTCAGTTGTGTTATGAGACTTCTCTATTATTGTTCGGTGTTGTGGTAATGGTTTTAAATTGGTATAAATTATGGAAAAGGTTTTTAACACTTAACTTAATTAAGTATTGGGTGAGTTATTTTTATAAGAAAAATGTTTTCGACAGTGATGCTGAGAATGAACCAACTGTATAGTCTGTTTAATTTAATAAAGGAGTAGCTACCCGGTATTTAATTAGGCGGGGTGTTACAGGTGGTATCAGAGCATTAGGTTCTAGAGTCCTTAGGATCTGTGCGACTTACTTATGTTTTCTGCTTAGCGATCTTTGATATAGAGCCCTATCAATAGGATTGTTGAAAATCATATTTGCGCTTTTACGACTTCAACTATTTATGTGGTATTTAAAATGATAATTATGATGTATCTCATTTCAGATGCCTCCACGACGTGCCCAAAGAGCCCCAGGTGTCGTACAGCCAACACCACAACCCGCTCCAGCTCAGGGCACTATGAATGCGGCATAAGTTGCTGCCATTGTTGCTCAAGCAGTAAATGCTGTCTTGGTAGCTACCCAGCAAGCTTGTCCACTAGCACAGATAGTGCCACCAGCACCAGCGCAAGGGTTTCCCACTACTTGGGATAGTTTTAGGGAGGCCTTCCAAAAGGCACATCCACCAGAGTTCAAGGGGAGTTCCGACGTCGTAACTGCTAGCCAATGGAAGAAAGACATCCAGCGACATCTACGTATGTATGAGTGTACGGAGGTTCAGAAATAAATGCTATCTACATTCAAGTTTGTTGGTGCATCTCTACAGTGGTGGGAGTCCACTACCATAGCAGAGGAGAGGGATACTTTTCCTATTCAGGACTTCTGGATGCGGTTCGATTGCAAATAGTTTCCTCTACAGTTTAGACTGAGATGCAGAGAAAACTCTTAGTCCTCACCCAGGAAGGGAAATCAGTCACTGAATATGAAGAAGAATTTACTATGCTGATTAATTTGGTCCCGGGAGAGGTACCTACTGAGGAGAAGAAAATTCAGTTGTTCAGGGATGGTCTTACTTGGAGGATTCGCCAGTATCTATTGGGGAACCTTTCCTTACAGATCTATAATGATGTATTGAATGTTGCCTTACTTCACTTCCAAGACCACCGTCTTTATGTCAAGGGAAGTAAGAGGGGAACTGATTCTAGTCAGTAGGGTCATACTGGAGGAAATGGCAGTGGATCATCTTCAACTCAGGGACAACCAAAATAGGGTGATACGAATTCGCAGCCAGGGGATTCTGCGAAACATCTGAGATTGGGAGGATTTCGTTATGGGTAGGGTGGAAATAGGCAAGGCCACCAGGGCCAACAAAATAATCAGTAGGGCCAAGGTAGAGGTGGGAATGGAAAACCAGGCCGTGGATAACATGGTCGTAATGGGGGGCAATTTATAGGTAGATGCTTCACATGTGGCAAAGTTGGTCATAAAAAATAGGATTACCAAGATAATGGTAAGATGCCCCAGCAGCAGGGTACGCATCGAGAGCCTTAGAGGCCTATGTTTCCAGCTGCTCTTCTAGCACTGGTCCAGATGCCAGCCTTACCATCCATTCCAGCAGCTCCGCCACAGCAGGGGCAGCAATAGTACGGACGTGTGTACAACATTCAGCAGGTGGCAGTTTAGCAGCCACCACTCGCGATTGAGGGTATGTTTTCTATCTTTGGAGGTATGGGACATATTTTGTTTGATACAGGAGCATCACATTCTTTCATTTCCACTAGTTTTGCTGGGGCCACAAGGTTGTTAGACACAACCAACAGTACTATTACTTATGTAGATTCACCTATGGGTCGTGGCATGCCGATTTTCTTTATATGCCATAGTGTGAGTATAGAGATTGGGAGTTTGATTTTACCAGCTAATATGCTTGTATTAGAGATGTCCGAATACGATGCTATTATTGGGATGGACTGGATAGTCACTTATAGAGCCACGATCGACTGTTTTGGTAGGAGTATTATATTTGCTATTCTTGGTCAGGAGATGTTTATTTTAGCGATGCCTCGGCCCAAGAGAGGATCGTTGATGATGCTAAGATTTAGCTCCACCATATAAGAGATGATGGGCTCAAACAGTAATAACAATGGAAGCTATAGAGTTATGTATGTGTATAGGTATATAGAAGGGGATGAGGATAAGAGGAAATAAGAATGATGTATAGTGGTTCAGCCAATCAGGCCGACATCCACTGTGAGTGTGTGATCCACTAAATACGGGAACTAATCGCCTTGGATACAATGCTCATAAGCCCACTCTCTCTGCTGTGTGTACAAGCAGAGTTTTTACTAGTTTTTTTTTTATCATCGATCCTTTGTAAGGTTGAAGATGACAAGTATATACAGGACTTGGGGGGAGTAGTGTACCCCCAAGCATGCATTGTGCATGTGAATGATGATCTAGCTAATTCCCTCTTGACACCTGTCTGTGACACTTGTGGTTAATAATGGCATAATATTCCCTCACGTGAGGGGATGATATTATTATAACGGTCTGGTCCACGTGCTATACGAGTCCAATGTGCACTGTGCCATCCATCTCCCAAATCACGCACCATGGTGATGTCACCCTCGGCTTATGATGTCAGGCCGAGGCTAAGGTTCATGATGGCACTGGGTCTTGACTGCTGGATGCAGGCCTCGTACTGTCGTCCCCTCATAGGGTCGTCTGGTCGTGCTGACAGTTAGCCTCATCCGGTCGCAGGGTCGTCCAGCCTCAGTTCATGGGTCGGCCTGTTGCATGGTCGTCTGGCCTCGATTGATGGGGTCGGCCTGTCGCATGGTCATTCGCCTCAGTTGATGGGGTCAGCCTGTTGTAGGGTTGGGTCCTCGTCCTAGACGAGGATACCCTCGGCCTGGCTGAGGGTAGGCCTATCAATGGATCAGATTTTATCGAAATCCGAATCCGAATCCAATCCATTTAAGCGAATATGGATCATGCCTAAAATTCGATTATTCGATTACCCGTTTATTAAATGGAACGGATTTGGATTTATATTCTTCGATCCGTTAATAATTCGATCCGATTATTATTTTTAATATATATATATATATATAAATTATATATAATATATTTTTAATTAATATATATTGTATTTAATAATATTTTAACTATATATTTATTAAAATGTTCTTTATTTCATTATCTGTTTTTTTGGAACATTTGCAAAATAAATTTATGACATAAGAGTTGAAAATAAAAATGTTGCAAATCAAGTTTAACATAAACGGATAGTCGGGTAATCGAATCGGAACCGAATCCGTTTAACATAAACGGATATGGATTTGCCTGATCCGATCCGATTAATAAACGGATCAGATCCAAATCCGTTTAACATAAACGGATATGGATTTGGATTTGCCTAATCCGGTCTGAATTCGATCCGTTTACAGGCCTAGCCGAGGGTGTACTTTGGTATATCAATCACCCCCTAACCCTTAGTTATCGATGTTGTTGAGATGGCTGAGGGATAATGTTGCCTTTGAATGCCAAATGGGTGGTCAAGTTGATGAGTGACATTTGTCAAGTTGATTGACGTCTTGTCAGATGTCAATCATCATTTGCGTTTCCCAGATGTGATGGCTGCACACTATGCTTGGGACTTTGTGCCCTAATAATGATTTTCCTCGTGGGATGTGCACTTCTTTGGTTAGTGGGACCACTAATGACAAACTTTTTCAAACAACTCTCTTTCTTCTTCTTTCTTCTTCGCGCGCACGCTCTCTCTCTAGCCTTGGCAATCAAACCTCCGTTTTCGCATCTTCATGAAAGCTTCCAGTTCTCTT
The DNA here is from genome assembly GCA_949130495.1 of Sambucus nigra. Taxonomy (NCBI): domain Eukaryota; kingdom Viridiplantae; phylum Streptophyta; class Magnoliopsida; order Dipsacales; family Adoxaceae; genus Sambucus; species Sambucus nigra. The sequence goes on along the minus strand of OX422222.1, from coordinate 144,970,165 downwards.
ACAGCTTCAGTCTTCTCTTCCAGGTAAATTCTTCATAAATCTCTTCATTTTCCCTCTCTTTCTTTAAGTTTTCTGTTGATTTTTCACATACTTTCTGCAAAAATCCCCCTGGCCAGTTCGCCTTTCTTTCTGACGTGTTTTCACCATTTTCTGGTTATTCCAGGGCTAGAACTTGAGCGATAGGCCTCCCTGGGTTCTTCCCCCACCTTTTTGTGGTGGTTTAGTGCCGATTCATGACACTTCTTAGGTTTCCTGGTGGCTCTCTGGCGTTCTTCTTCGGTGAACCTTGTTCTTCCTATTCTTGGGCGTTTATCCACGAAAACCTTTCATTTATCTAGGTTTAATCCAAAAGTCAACTTGGTCAACTTTTTAATTTGTTTGTAGGTAGTTTGGGCAAATTCCTTAAGTGTCAGGTCTCCCTCTTAATGCTCAAAAGGCTTTATGATTTAGCCGAGGAGTTTCCAACTTTGAGAGAGAGGTTCTTTACAGAGATTAGGCGAATAGAAGAAGAGAATGAGTGTAAACATAGGGCTGACCCTGTTTGGGTACGAACCATTTTACCCATTCCATTACCCACAGTTTTACCCTCTGAGCCCTTTGGGTCTTCCCATCATCCAACCGAGTGTCAGAGGAAAAAGTGAGGGATGGACACTAGAGCGTCATCTTCTATGGGTGTTAGAACTTCTGGGAGAAGAGACTCACCAACACTTAGCCCAAGCCGACAACCCGAGGGTGTAATTCATTTTGAGGCTACCCCTGTGACAACCCTATCCCCTCTTGCTTTCCAAGATACTTTTTCCTCACGGCCCTCTAATAGGCGACGAGGCTGAGAGGTCTGAGGATGAAGGGGCCGAGGATGATAGTGAGGATTGTAACAATGATCAGGTTGATACCTCAGGGGCCTCGGCTTACATAACGTCTTTTAAGGATCATGACCTCTTACTATGGAGGCACCTCTTTGGTATAAAACTCACTGTAAATATGAGGGTCCCAAATGAAAATGAGAGGGTCTTCCAGAGGGAAAAAGGAGAAGTTGCTATTAATGAGCAGATGCTTAGGGTCAACGCTAGGTTCCCTCTTCACTCTGTGATAGTTGACATACTTTCTGCCCTTGGGGTAGCTCCTTCCCAACTTCCTCCTAACTCTTTGAGGACCATCTTCGGCTATATCTCCCTCTAGAAGAACACGTTTACTAATGAACCCTCGGTCGACTTGTTCTTGTTCTGCTACAATATAACCTCCTCGTCCAAGCAACCTGGATATTTCCATCTAGGGTCTAGGAAGTCTGATAAAAAACTTCTCCATGTAGCATAAACTTCCAACCATGATTGGAAGAAGAGGTTCTTCTTCGTCTCCGGGGATTAAGAATTCCCCGTCAGGGTTGAGCCTCTGGAAGACAGTCCGAGTGTCCCGAGGGAATGGTCTAACCCCTCCATGAAGACAAGGTCAGACCCTGAACTTAGCTTGGATAAAAGGGATATAGTCGACTACCTAAGGGAATAATGGAAAGATAGTGGACTTGCCAACTTTGAAGATTTAATGACCCCTCGTTTCCTCAAAGAAGCTGGTTTGAGGGCCGGCCCATTGACAGAATTATGTGAGTTGCTTTTTGTTTCATTTTTTCCAAGTGTTTCCTAGTTAGCCTTGGGGCTGACCCAAGTAGAGCCGATATTTGATACTCGCAAGTGAAAGGAGCCAGAAGCCCCTATTGGCACTCGACCTGATTCACGTACAAGGGCAAGGGTAGAGGTCCCTCATATTAACACCGAGGGGACTAGTTCTTCCTCATGCATGGGCGCCTACTGGTCGTCTAATCTGACCTTCCTAAAGGTCAACCCTTCATCCTTAATTATCAATCTAAGAGCTACCAAGGCCTCTATGTTCTCATCACCATCACCTGCCGACTATGAATATTTGGACAAAATACCCTCGGCCAAGGTTTATGACTATGGGCTTCATACTCTGGCTCATGTATTTCGTTCATATCTTTAATTTTGATTCACCAATATTTTACAAACTATTCCCTCGCCCCTTTAATATAACCTTTCTCCCATCTTTTACAATATGTCTGTGCCTTCACCTCTGCCACCAAGTGGATGGCTGAGAACCAATAAAAGTGTCATGAGGCCGAGAGAGATATGCAACATAAGGCCTACTTGAAGAATGAGTTAGAGACTATCAAGGTTGAGCTGAAGAATGTGAAGGTCGAGCATGAGAGGATTCTGGGCGAGCTTACAAAGGAGCATACTACTCAACTGAAGCAAAAAGGACGACCTCATTTTAGCCAAGAACGAGGCTCTGACCAACCAAGGTACCCAATTCAAGAGAGAACTTGCTGTGGCTATTCAAAGGGTTGAGGCTGATGCGGTGGAGGCCTACAAACTCTTCGACGAATTCCAAGACTTCAGTCTTAAATACTTGGAGAGGGGAATCAAGACGGCCTGTAGGTGGGTTGTCTTGAAATTTACTGACGCAGTATCATCTATTCGCCCCTCCCTTGAAGCAGTGGAGTTGGACGACCCCCTGATATCTAAGGCTCTAGACCATGTTGAGCAAGTACATGTCGAAGGCACCGGCACGTCTAAGGATCGGCCTTATATTGTGGTTGCCAAAGGGACTCTTCCTGATGATGCTAGGCCTCTGCCTTCTGATGTTGCTCAATAGGGTGGTCTTCTGTGGTCTATACCCTCTACTTGTAAAGCTTTTGTCTTTCACTTTCTTTTGGACGTATACTGTAACTCTTATTTTTTATAATGCAAGTTCTCTCCTCTTCCTTTAGTCTTCTATATTTTCCTCTTTTATGATTTGTGCCGATTTGCCTTGGCTATGATATTTTATTAAATAGCAAGTCCACCATCGTTTTTCTTGAGAGTCAATGGAGGGTCGTCCCTACCATTAACCCTCATCCTAGCCGAGGGGGACCAAACTAATGATGTTTTAAAATATAAGTCCACCCTCGTCTTTTTTAAGAGTGAATGGAGGGTCGTCCCTACCATTCACCCTCATCCTAACCGATGGTTATCCACTAAATTAATGATGTTTTAAAATATAAGTCCACCCTCGTCTTTCTTGAGAGTGAATGGAGGGTCGTCCCTACCATTGACCCTCATCCTAGCTGAGGGTGGTTATCCACCAAACTAATGATGTTTTTAAATAGCAAGTCCACCCTTGTCTTTCTTGAGAGTGAATGGAGGGTCGTCCCTACCATTCACCCTCATCCTAGCCGAGGGGGGTCATCCACCAAACTAATGATGTTTTAAAATATAAGTCCACCCTCGTCTTTCTTGAGAGTGAATGGAGGGTCGTCCCTACCATTCACCCTCATCCTAGCCGAGGGTGGTTATACACCAAATTAATGATGTTTTTAAATATAAGTTCTCCCTCGTCTTTCTTGAGAGTGAATGGAGGGTCATCCTTACCATTCACCCTCATCCTAGCCGAGGGTGGATATCCACCAAATTAATGATGTTTTTAAATAGCAAGTTCACCCTCGTCTTTCTTGAGAGTGAATGGAGGGTCGTCCCTACCATCACCCTCATCTTAGCCGAGGATGGTTATCCACCAAACTAATTATGTTTTAAAATATAAGTCCTCCCTCGTCTTTCTTGAGAGTGAGTGGAGGGTTGTCCCTACCATTCACCCTCATCCTAGCCGAGGGGGGTTATCCACCAAACTAATGATGTTTTAAAATATAAGTCCTCCCTCGTCTTTCTTGAGAGTGAATGGAGGGTCGTCCCTACCATTCACCCTCATCCTAGCCAAGGGTGGTTATCCACCAAATTAATGATATTTTTAAATATAAGTCCTCCCCCGTCTTTCTTGAGAGTGAATGGAGGGTCACCCCTACCATTGACCCTCATCCTAGCTGAGGGTGGTTATCCACCAAATTAATGATGTTTTTAAATAGCAAGTCCACCCTCGTCTTTCTTGAGAGTGAAAGGAGGGTCGTCCCTACCATTCACCCTCATCCTAGCCGAGGGGGGTTATCCACCAAACTAATGATGTTTTAAAATATAAGTCCACCCTCGTCTTTCTTGAGAGTTAATGGAGGGTCGTCCCTACCATTCACCCTCATCCTAGCCGAGGGTGGTTATACACCAAATTAATGATGTTTTTAAATATAAGTCCTCCCTCGTCTTTCTTGAGAGTGAATGGAGGGTCATCCCTACCATTCACCCTCATCCTAGCCGAGGGTGGTTATCCACCAAATTAATGATGTTTTTAAATAGCAAGTTCACCCTCGTCTTTCTTGAGAGTGAATGGAGGGTCATCCCTACCATTACCCTCATCTTAGCCGAGGATGGTTATCCACCAAACTAATTATGTTTTAAAATATAAGTCCTCCCTCGTCTTTCTTGAGAGTGAATGGAGGGTCGTCCCTACCATTAACCCTCATCATAGATGAGGGTGGTTATCCGCCAAATTAGTGATGTTTTAAAATGTAAGTCCTCCCTCGTCTTTCTTGATAATGAATGGAGGGTCGTCCCTACCATTCACCCTCATCCTAGCCGAGGGTAGTTATCCACCAAATTAATGATGTTTTGTGTCTTAGCATGAACTATCCCAACATATATAAATTCATAAATATAGGATGAGGGGCAAATGGAATATCCTCATTAACAAGTGTTCTATGAAGCAAGACATTCATTACAGTTGTGATCCGATAAGACATTAACTACAACATCATTGATAGTATTTCTTCAAATGATCTACGTTCTAGGGGTTCGAAAAGGGTTCCCCTTCAAGGTTCTCTAGTCTATAGGTTCCAGGGACAACTTCATCAATGACCCTATATGGGCCATGCCAATTTGGGTGGAGCGTGTTAGGTTTCTGCCATGTCTTTTTGAGGACTAGGTCCCCCACAGCGATTGGCCTTTGCTTTACCCTCTGATTGTAAAACCTGGCAGTCCTCTGCTGGTAGGCCGCTTATCTTATCTCAGGGCCTTCTCTTCTCTCCTCGATCAAGTCTAGATTAAGTCTCCTTTTTTCCATATTTCTCTGGAGTCATACATTTGTACTCTATGAGTAGGAAACCCAATTTTGGTGGGGATGACGGCTTCTGAGCCGTATGCCAACATAAAGGGGGTTTCCCTGGTAGGGCTTTTTGCTGTTGTCATGTAGGCCCATAGCACAACATGTAATTCCTCAACCCATCTTCCTTTTTCCTCCTCAAGTTTTTTCTTTATCTCGTCGAGGATTGTTCTATTTGTAACCTCAGTTTACCCATTAGCCTGAGGTCGGCCTGGGGTAGAGAAGAATTGTTTAACCCCCACTCTTTTGTAGTATTTCTCCAGGGAGACATTCTTGAACTGAGTCCCATTATCTGAGATGAGGGTGTTGGGGAGACCATACCTGCACATCATGTTCTTTCAGGTGAACTGGAAGGTCTTCTGCTCGGTGATCGTGACCATTGGCTCCGCCTCCACCCATTTGGAAAAATAATCAATTGCTACGATCAAGTATCGGTAGTTATTGACATCCCTAGGCATGGGGCCTACTAAATTGATTCCCCATACTTCAAATGGCCATGGGGATGTGATGGAGGTAAGAGGTTGATGGGGTTGATGAGGGATAGTGGTGAACCTCTGACATTGATCACACTTCTTAACGTATGCCGTAGCATCCTTTGCTAAATTCGGCCACCAGTATCCCTGGGTGACTATCCTCTTTACTAACGAACTACCCACAATATGGCTTGAGAAAGACCCTTCGTGCATATCCTTTAAGATACATGGGACCTCTGACGGGTGCACACATCTGAGCAAAGGGATCAAGAATCCCTTTTTGTACAAGGTGTCTCCGATGATAGTGAATTTTGCAGCTTTGTACCTCCAATTTTTACTTTCTTGTTTTACTTCTGGCATCTCCCCCTTTAATGTATTTGACTAGAGGGTCCATCCATGAGGGTTACCTGATCATATTTAATCAATGGCCGAGTGTTCCATCTGCATCTTCAATCGTTGGTCGAAGAAAAATTTCCACTGGAACTGTTCTCCTAATATCTATCCCAGTTATTGAGGCTAGCCTAGCAACTGCATCGGCTCGACCATTATCCAGCCTAGGTACCCTCTTCAACTTTACTTCTCTGAAGCTCTTCAATAGTAACTTTACTTTTTCAAGACATTTGGCCATTCTCTCATCTTTAGCCTCGTATGCTCCTAGTATCTGATTCACCACTAGTCTTGAATTATTATGGACCAAGATCTGACCAACACTAAGAGACCTAGCCGAGGAGAGTCCTGTTGTCAAGGCCTCATATTCAAACTCGTTGTTAAAGGCTTTAAAGTTGAACCTCAGAGCGTACTCAATGTTAGTGACATCAGGTCCTGATATTATTAATCCAGCTCCACTTTCGCTCTCGCAAGAGGACCCATTAACGAAGAGATTCCACACAATGTGTTCCTCTGAAAAATTTCCCTCGATGAGGGATCCCTATCTAAAGAGGTATCTTCCCTCCTCGTTCTCGACAACTTTTCCTCTAGAAGTGCTTATCTCAGCCTTATCTTTGGACGTGTCAGCAATTCTGCCTTGCTGGATATCTGTCTTCTCGAGGTTCTAATTTTCAGCCTCATCCTCTTCCCATGTAAATTCGGCCATGAAATCTGCTAATGCTTGACCCTTGATGGACATCCTTGGTTGATACACAATATTAAACTCTTCCAGCTCTATAGCCCATGCCATTAGCCTCCTTAATTTTTTTGGCTTGTGTATGGCCTGCCTAGGAGGGGAATCGGTGAGGATCACCACTGTATGGGACTGGAAGTACGGTTTCATCTTTCTTAAAGCGTGAATCAAAGCATAGGCCAACTTCTCCATCCTGGGGTACCTTTGCTCTTCCCCTTGGAGTGCCTTACTATTTAAATACACCGGCTTCTGCACCCTGTCTTCTTCTCCCATGATAGCAGCACTGATGGCTGAATCCGAAATGACTAAGTACACATACAATCTTTCGTCTTGCACTGGTCGTGATAAGAGTAAGGGGGACCCTAGGTAGGACTTTAGCTCTTGGAAAGCCTTGTCACGCTCTTTTCTCCATTCAAAAGCCTTTATGAGAACTTTAAATAATGGTAGACACTTGTCTGTGGCTCTGGATACCAACCTATTCAAACCATCCACTCGTCCTGTGAGCCTCTGAACATCTTTAATGGTCTTAGGGGTCTTCATTTCTAACAGAGCCTTTATCTTCTCAGGATTGACCTCGATGCCTCTTTGATTGATAATGAACCCCAAGAACTTTCCTGCCCCTACCCCAAAGGCACACTTAGCTGGGTTGAGCTTCATCCGGTACCTGTCCATTGTTTCGAAGGTCTTTTGTAGGTCGGCCACATGATCCTTGGCCTTCAAACTCTTAGTCAACATGTCATCCATATAGACCTCTAAAGACTTACCGATTTGGTCTTCGAACATTTTATTCATAAGGCGGTGATACGTTTTCCCCGCATTCTTTAGGACAAAGGGCATGACCCTATAATAGTATGTCCCTTTGTCGGTAATGAAAGCCATTTTTTCTGACTCCTCAGGGTTTATGAAGATCTGGTTGTATCCATAAGATGCATCCATGAAGCTCATTAGCTCATGTCCTGCAGTAGCGTCCACTATCTGATCAATGCGAGGGAGAGGGAAACTATCTTTGGGGTAATGTTTATTGAGGTCAATGAACTCTACGCACATCCTCCACTTCCCATTGGCTTTAGGGACTATGACTGCATTAGATAGCCATTCGGGATAAATGACCTCCCTGATAAACATAGCCTCTTCAAGCTTCTTGACCTCGTACCTAATGACCTCATAGTTTTCTCGAGAATAAATTATCCTCTTCTTCTTTACAGGCTTCGCGTCCTTTACCACATTGAGCCTGTGACATATGATCTCAGGGTCAATTCCTGGCATGTCTACATGACTCCATACAAAAACGTTATGTCTTCTCCTCAGCAGCTTGATGAGGTCTTCTTTTATATCTGTCTTTAGAGCTTTGCCAACTTGGATGGTTTTTTTTGGCTCATCCTCAATAAGGATGATGGATTCTACCTCTTCTGCGGCTTCTCCTTTATTCAATTTTGTCTCGTCCCTGGGGTCCAGGGTATCAATATTGTAAGTAGTGGTCGCCTTCTTGTGTGATTCTCTTTCCTCAACAGAGTTGAAGTAGCATTCCCTTATCATCATCTGGTCTCCCTGAACTTCCCCTACCCCATAAGGGGTCGAGAATTTTATCATCTGGTGGACTGTGGATGGCACAGCCTCAAATTCCTTGAGGGCTTCTCATCCTAATATGATATTGTAGGCTGAGAAGACGTGTTCGTCCATCACGAAAAACTTAATCCTCTTAGTAATCCATCTCGGCCACTCGTCTCCCATTCTTACATCAGCCTCATATACTCCTAAGGGATGAACTCTTTCCCCACTGAAGCCAATAAAGGGATGATGGTATAGGACCATCCTAGCACGACTGAGCCCCAAGGCTTTAAAACATGACCAAAATATCATATCTACAGAACTACCACCATCTACCAAGATCCTTGGTACCTCGCAACCGTGTACCCTGGTGGTGATGACAAGAGGGTCATCATGTGGGGCTAAGAGGCCCTTGAAGTCCATTCTTGAGAAACCCACTATCAGGGTATCTATATCAACTTTCTTCCTCTTTTCTGGATTTGCTTCGATAGAGGTTCAATGCATAACTTTCGTCACTGTCTTGGCTTCAGCTACATGGGCCTTCCTATCGGTGACTTCTGACCCTCCTCCTTCCAGGCCCCCAGAGATCATTCCAACACTGAACGAGATCATATTGAGTCTTTTCACAAGGTCGTAGTCATCTCTTGGTGGGAGGTCAGGATCATCATCGTCCTTTGAAGGGTCGTCTCTTCTGTTAGGGGGATCTTCTCTGTATGCATCGCTTCTCTTCTTCCTAGGGCTATCCCCTCAGCCCCTCTTGAGGGCACCCTTGTCCACGTATTTTCTTAACTTCCCTTCTTTTAGCATTTTTTTTAATTTCATCTATCAAGGCAAAACACTTTTCGATCAACTGGCCATGGTCTTGGTGAAACTCACACCACAGGTTTTTGTTCCTCTTATGAGGAGGTGCCCTCAACTTCTCGGTCTATTTTAAGGATCGGTCGCTCTTTATCTCATTCAAAATATGTTCACAACTGACCGTCAGAGGGGTGTAATCAGCGAACTTGTCATTTGCTAGCTTTTCTTCCCCTCCTTATTCTTTTTCTGGTATTTACCCCCACTAGTGCCTCCTTTTTCATCTTCGTATTTGGCGATCATCGCCTCTTCGGCGTTCATCACATTTCTCGCTGTTTCCAATAACTCGACCATCATTTTCGGGGGATCTTCAGTAAGATTCCATAATAGCTTTCCATTTTGGAGTCCTTCGACGAGGGTTGTCATGGCTATACTTTCCTCATAGTCTTCGACCTCTAACTTCTCTTTGTTAAACCTGGCTATGTAGTCTCTTAATCTCTCCTTCTTCCCCTACTTAACTTAAAGAAGGTGTGTGGTATTCTTCTATGGCCTCACACTGAAGCAAAAGTTATGGATGAACCGGTCTGCCAGCTGCTTAAAGCTTTCAATGGAGTTCTTTGGAAGAGAGGTACACCAGACATGTGCGGCCCTGGTCAAAGTGCTAGAAAAAGCATGACACATCATCTCGTCTGAGATGGAGTATATGTCTGCCGTTGATTAGTACATCTTAATATGATGGACAGGGTTGGTACTCCCGTCATACCTTGGGGTGACCACAGGTGGCTTAAACTCGGATGGCGTTGGGAAGTTAACTATCTTCGCCACAAAGGGTGAACCTATGGAGTATCCTCTTTGAAGAGGGTCCCAACTTTTCAGGATATCACCAATTTTATCCTCCAGCCTTTGGATCGAGTCATTCCAGGGCCTCGTAGGCTCGGCTTGGCCAATGTTATCCCCTACTGCCTCTTTAGGGTGAACTGAGGGTTCTACAACATCAGGTATCTATCGGTTGCTCACTTCCCCCTGACCGTCGTCCTGTCCGTGGGGTCGGCCCCCATGGGGTCGGCCATCTACTGCCTCTCTTCTGGACCTCGCAATACTCCTCGATCTAGAAAATCTTTCCCTCAGGTCATTTACTGGGCCCAGCCTCTCGAAGGCTGACCCCCTGCTCAAACGATCAAAAGACGAGCCTCTCGGGCGATTGTCGAGATTTTGCCTCCCACACTTCCCTCTACTTTCCTGGATAGGTCGTATCGTATTATTGGAGACCTCATACGACTCCCAGCATTCTATAGGGGCCTCTTCCACTTCCACGTCATCATTTCTATCCTCCAGGAAAGGGTTCCCGTTCCTTCCTAGGCGTAGATGCCGAGGATCAGCTACATCCCTTCGTCGTTGTGGAGGTGGAAAGTCTTTGCATGGCGCCTAGGGTGGTCCCCTGGCATCATGTTTTCCTGACGCAGCTGAAGCTCCTTATACTCTTGACTCACTTGAGTCTATATTGTATAAGTGTTCATCTAGTTTGGAAATTGTGACAAACTTATGTCTAACCTATAATCCAAAGAACCCCAGAGCTTACACTACTATTTCATCATTGATTGAAGTGATCTAGACCTCATTACCAACACTCACACACAGTAGAATGGATCATATACATCTCATATTGCATAATAATGTCTGTACATATGTTGAGTGTGTTTAAATCTCTAATATTGGTTTTTAAATATTTTTTGGGATTTTATAAACTTTTTAAAATAAGGTTTTATTAATTAAAACTTGGTTTTAAAAGTTTGTGGGGTCAATCTGCTATTTCATATTATTCGTTTAATTGGCCTAAAGTCACCTTGGGTAGAATTCGAAAGCGGCAGAGACTTCAGGGTGTGATTTTAATTACTTTCAGACGCGCATTTTATCTCTATTCATTAGCCAACATTTGTTTCTTTCTGATTGGTGGGAAGTGTGTTTCTTTACTGAGACTAAACCTGTGATCATTTTCATCCCTTGGATAATTTTTATCAACGATCTGCATGCGCCCCTTCATAATCCCTGTGAACCCCATTTGGACCAATCAGGAGAATTTTAATCATCGCTTATCGTGAACCATTGGATCCAAGTCAATTGATCTTGACTAAATCTGATCCCTTGATTTCAATCCTCATTCTCGAACCTTCTCAGCCTCCTATAAAAAGGCTCTTACTCTCAGTCTTCAGAGTCTTTTTGCCATTTCGTCCTTTGAGAGAAAAAAAGAGAGTAGAGAGAGAAGAGAGAAAAGAGAGAGAAAGAGAGAAACCAGAAGAGAGAGAAAGAGTTAGAAAACCTAAACCTAACCCTAAATCGTCTAGACAGTTCAAACCAAAAATAAACCTTCAAACCCCTGTATTTTTCCCAAAGATAACCTTGAGTGTTTGAGTGTTTGAGAGGTGATTTGAGAGTTGGTTTGTTGCTGTAACCTCTTCATTCTTTAGATCTTGTTTCCAACTTAATCATTTTCTTAGATCTATTTTTCAGGTATATAGAAATTTTAGATCTGAGTTCTTCATGATATATTACACTTAGTTTGCATTTTTTATTTCTCAGCTTGAGAAATATATTGTTGATTCTTTTCTGAAAAGTTCTTTTTTACTTTGAAATCAACAATAATGTTTTATGTTTCTAGTTCTCTTGAAACAAGACCTTTGACCTAGTTTGGAATCTCACTTGGTGGTTTTCAATCTCAAAAATCTTTTCAAAAACTGAGATTGATTAAGATCTTGATACGTCTTCTGAGCAAGATAGCCGTGGATTCTGGGATTGATTTAAAGGTAAAAAAGGTTAAGTTTTGTGAGAAGAGAGAAAAAGAAAAGTCACTACATATAGTCTTATATGTAATTTGTTAGGACTGTTTGTACATAATAAGTGTGTGTGTGTGCATGCATGTGTTATAGAGCACCTCCACAAACATTTTCACACTACCAAACGAAAAGTGTTGGTAATAAGATCTTGAGAAAAAAAGTCGACGTAAAGAGCTTGAACAAATTGGGAGTTATCAAACTGGGAGAACAACATCAATAATCAGAACTGCAGAGAGGTTATATGGACACCAGAGGGTACATTCCTAAACTTATATAGGTCTGAGTTGTATGCATGTTTGTTATATAGTTTGTAACTGTTAAATTTGTTTATAGTGGAATTTTTGTTTTACTCCGTAGAGGGAGTCGTGGATGTTTCCTCAGTTGGGTGAGGTTTTACCACGTAAAAAATCTTGTTCTTAATCTTCCTACCTCTTCTCATCTCATTCTTGGTTGTGCTGGGTTTAAAGTTTGATAAAACTGTTTTATAAAACTGTTGTTCAAATCTTAAATAGATCTCGTACATACTGTTTTGTTAAACACATCTTGTGTTCAAATAGTTTTGTTTTTTCAAGAAAAGAGTTTCCTCAAAAAACAGATCGGAGTTACTTAAATAGTTTATTTTTAATAAACGGCTTTAGTTATTGAATTTCAATTGGTATCAGAGCTTGGTAAACTTATTTTAAAGAGATCCTGTGTTTCTGAAATTGTTTTCTGAAAATCAAATATGGACGAGAAAAATGAAAGATTTGGTAACTTGACCAGACTTCCTATCTTTGAGGGAAGCAATTTTGCTTACTGAAAAGTAAGAATGATTGCTTTCATTTAAGGAACTCTGGGAGATGATGTCTGGGACATTGTTAAAAATGGTTACATTTTTTCTACAAAACCAGCCACAGAAGGAAGTAATGAGAGGGTTAAGAAAGTATTAAGTGAGTTCACACAAGAAGAGAAACAAGTTTCTCGCAATAATAACAAAGGAAAGAATGCCATATTTATGTCTATAAATGAACATGAGTTCAAAAGAATCTCATCCTGTACCACTTCTAAGGAAGCTTGGGACACTTTGGTTACTGCTCATGAAGGTGGCACTAGAGTTAAAGCTGCTAAAACTCAAATGCTCATTCAACAGTATAACTCTTTAATTATGTCTGAGACTGAGTCATTTGATGACTTCTATATGAACCTGACTGATATTGTGACAAAACTGCATGCTAATGGGATAACATATGATAGACAAGAAATTGTATCTAAAATTCTAAGATCTTTACCACAGAAATTTGACAAAAAAAGATATGCTATTGAGGAAATGTGTGATATCAATCTCACACCTGAATTACTCAGTAGTAAATTAAGAACAGTGGAAATGGAACTAGAATTTAAGAAGAAATTGACCCAGTCCCATAGGAAACAGACTAGTCCCAATCTAAGCTTCTCTTCAAAATTGATTAAGCCTGAGTTTAGTACTTCCAATGATGACTCTGATAAGGAATGCGATATAGAGAGTTTGGATAATCAGATTGCCTTGATGTCAAAACAGTTTAAGAAAATCATTAAATTTAGAAACAACATGGCAAATAAACAAGGCAAGTCCAATTATCCAACTCCTTTAATCACAGACCTCATGAGAAAAGCCATGACAAAAATCACAAGGACTCTCACGCTAGACCTAACAGAGACCTTAAGAAGACTGAATGCTATAGATGTGGTAAACTAGGACACATTGCACAAGACTGTAGAGTTAACTTGAACACTCAAAACAAACACACTAGAGCCAACATTTGCAAGACATGGGATGATTCAAGTGACTCTGAAAATGAGGAACCTGAGCCATCTGATGTTTTTTACCCTTGCATGTCCTTCTTTGCCAAGATTATCTATAATGATGATATGCCTGTGTTTGTTAGTGAGGATGAATCTAGTAATTCTACTTCTGATGTTTCGAATATTGTTGTTATTGGTTTAGATGCTTTGATTACTGAGAATATTGCTATCTGTTATTCGGGGTGTGTGAGTCAAAGGGAAAGCGATAATGATGATGTCAATGGGTGTGTGAGTCCAAGAAATGAAGCCTTAGGGGTCACTTCACACACTTCACTTAGTGACTCGGACAATGAAGACCTCCCAGATATTCACACACTCTATGCTAAAACTCTAAAGAAAAGCACTAGACTAGAAAAGATTTTGAAAGATCTCACTAAATAATTAGAAGATCTAAGCCTAATGGTTAAACTGAATACTGAAGAGTATACTACCCAGTGTTTAACTCATGAAAGTGAAATCAAAATTTTCGATCAAAAACTCATAAATTTGACTGAAACAAATGAAACTCTGGAGAAAAAGTACAAAGGGACATAGTTAGAATTGGAACAAACTAAAGAAAAGACAGCAACTATTTTCAAAAAATTTACAAAATTTGAAAATAATTCAAACTGTTTTGATGAATTTGTTGCTGAATCAAAAACCAATTCTGATGATCGAATTGGAATAGGGTTTTACTCCAATCTGAAGACACAAACAAAATCTTTTGAAACAATCAAGTTTGTGTCAGGAGGTAAAAGACCTATTGAAACCTGCCCAGATTTTCATTCCCTAAAAACTGAGTTTGATTCAAAACATCAAAATTTTAACATTGGGGAATCAAGTTTCTCTAAACATGAAAGTTCACCTAAGGTTATATATATCTGCCCCTCCATTAGGAAGAGTGAGTCCGCATTCAAGACTGTCCTACCTAGGAATAGAGTCCAACCTCAAAATTCCTTAAAACCTTTGTTTAGAGACTTTCCTAAGGAGACTCCAACCTTTAGCAATCTTTATTGCTCTTACTGTGATATATACGGTCACTCTTTTGATAGTTCCTATGCTAGGAGACTAGTTAAACCTGTCTATTATCCTCCTACCTATCAGAACTTTAACTATTCTAGGAGGAGCCGCAACAATTATATACTTCCTAGACAACCAGATAAAAACTCTAATTATAGGAAGAGAAAGACCAAACCTAAAAGAACATTTCCTATAAGGATTCCTAAGAACTTTCCTAAACCAAATGCTCATGTTTTTCATAAAACTCAAAATCATGCGCAAAACATTTTGCAACAAAAATCGAATGCTCGCAGATTTTATCAGTTGAGAGATAATAAGCGCAAAATGAAAACTAGAGCAATTTGGGTTAGAAAAGAAGATCTATTACCTCAGATGAAGTGTCATATAGTTATTACTGCCTTAAAAGCTGAGCACACATCATCTGGTTGGTATTTAGACTCTGGATGTTCTAAGCACATGACTGGGGATGATACTAAACTTTTGAACAAAACCAGCTTTGCTGGTGGAAAAGTAATTTTTGGTGATGGAGTATCATCTCAAATCATTGGCAAAGGAACTCTCCAAGAAGATGGACTTCCCGTTCTTGAAAATGTCCTTCTAGTTAAAGGTCTTAAGGACAATCTACTTAGCATCTCATAATTTTGTGACTCAGATCATACTGCTACCTTTTCAAAGAACAATTGCAAAATTTTAAATGAAAAAGGTGAATGCATAATTACAGGATTCAGAACTGCTGATAATTGTTATACTGTCATGAATAAGTCTGAAATCTGAAATGTTGCCAGAATGGATGACAACGAGATATGGCATAACAGAATGGGTCACATAAATTTCGATAATCTTAGTAGACTGACCTCTCAAGAAATAGTTAGAGGAGTTCCTAAAATCAAACCCATTCCTAACATTGTCTATGGTTCCTGTCAGGAAGGTAAAATTATTAAGGCACCTCATAAGAAAGTTAATGATGTTCTTACCTTTAATCCCTTGGAGCTCATCCATATGGACCTAATGGGTCCTTCCCAAACTGTTAGTCTATGTGGACACAGTTGTATTCTAGTTATGGTTGATGACTTCACCAGATTTACTTGGGTAGCCTTTTTAAAACAAAAGTCTGACACTTTTCAAACTTTCTTAAAAATACTTCTTCGCATTGAAAATGAAAAGGACATAGAGGTGGAGAATTCAAAGACACTGGTATAATAGAGTATTGTGACTATAATGGTTTCAAACATGAGTTTAGTGCTCCTAAGACTCCTTAACAAAATGGGATCGCTGAGAGAAAGAATCGTACCCTTCAAGAGATGGCACGTGTTATGTTACATGCCAAGAATTTGCCTAAATATTTTTGGGTAGAATCTATTCGTATTGCGTGTCACATCATAAATAGGGTCTATCTTAGAAAGAATTCCAAACAAACCCCTTACGAACTTTGGTATAAGAAAAAGCCCAATCTTAAGTACCTTAGAACCTTAGATAGTACTTGCTATGTATGGAAAGATAGGGAACACTTGTCCAAATTTGAGAGCCGGGGAGATAAAGCTATATTTTTAGGATACTCGCCTAACAGTAGAGCCTATCGAGTGTATAATCTTCGCACTAAAACCTTGATGGAATCCATAAATGTAATTGTAAGTGACACTACTGTCGAGAACAAGACTGGTGAATCAACTATTGTAGAAGAGCCTACAAACATTTTAGAAAATGACTCTCCTGAAATAGATGATTCATTACCAATTGAGATACCTGAAGTACCTAACTGGGGTTCTAATGATCATCCCATAAATAACGTAGTTGGTAACCCTAGTGAGCCAGTACATACAAGATCTCAACTAAGATATTATGCACATTATGCATGTTTTGTTTCCCTAGTGGAACCAAAGAATGTAAATGAGGCATTGAATGACCCTCACTAGATTTCTGCTATGCAGGAAGAACTTCTTCAATTTGTCATTCATGATGTTTGGTATCTTGTACCTCGGCCTGATCACAAAAAGGTTATTGGAACACGTTGGATTTTTAAAAATAAGTCTGATGAAAGTGGGATAATCATTAGAAATAAATCTAGATTAGTTGCTCAAGGATACTCTCAAATTGAAGGAATAGATTTTAACGAGACTTTTGCTCCTGTTACTCGTTTAGAATCTGTTCGTCTGCTCTTTTCTATAGTGTGTCACTTGCATTTTACACTTTACCAAATGGATGTCAAATCTGCATTCCTTAATGGAATATTGACTGAAGAGACCTATGTAGAACAACCTAAAGGGTTCATTGATCCTCAATATCCTAATCATGTATTTCGTCTTAAAAAGGCTTTTTATGGCCTTAAACAAGCACCTAGAGCTTGGTATGAGCGTCTTTCCAGTTTCCTCTTAAATAAAGGTTTCAAAAGAGGTGGAAATGATCAAACCCTTTTTGTCAAACATTTTGGCAAACACATCATTATTGCTCAAGTTTATGTTGACGACATTATCTTTGAATCAACTTCTCCCTCAGAAGTAAACTCCTTCTCTGAAATAATGCATAAGGAGTTTCAAATGTCTCTTATGGGGGAGTTGCAATTCTTCTTAGGTCTTCAAGTCAAACAAAATTCAGAAGGATTATTTTTCTCGCAATCTAAGTACGCTTTAGAGATAGTAAAGAAATTTGCCCTTGAGAGTGATAAAAATGCTAAAACACCCATGAGTACTACGGTAAAACTTTCTAAAGACGAATCTGGAAAATCTATAGATCCTACCCTATATCGTAGTATGATAGGAACTTTACTATACCTTACTGACTCGCGTCCTGATATTATGTATGTTGTGTGTGTATGTGCTCGTTATCAAAATAACCTTAAAGAGAGCCATCTGAATTCTGTTAAACGAATCATTAAATATGTAAAAGGCACTCTGAATCTAGGACTTTGGTACACTAATGACACACTAAGCACTATAATTGGGTACATTGATACTGACTGGGCTGGGTGTACTGATGACAGTAAAAGCACATATGGAGCATATTACTATATAGGTAAAAACTTGGTAGGATGGAGTAGTAAGAAACAAAACTGCACATCACTCTCAACAGCTGAATCTGAATACATAGCCGCTGGCAGCTGTTGTACTCAATTACTATGGCTTAAACAAATGCTGAGTGATTATGGTATTCAAGAAAACCAATTGCATCTCTATTGTGATAATCAAAGTGCGATCAATATTTCTAAAAATCCTGTTCAACACTCGCGAACAAAACACATAAAAATAAGACATCACTTTATACGCGAATTGGTTGAAACTGAGGAATTAGAAATCAATTACCTTCCTAGTGATTTGCAACTTGCAGATATGTTTACCAAACCTTTAGATTACAATCGATTTATTTCTTTGCATAATTCTATTGGTATGGTGTGTGCTGATTAATCTCTTTGATCTCTTTATTTTTTCCTTTGTCCTTTTGAGATAAAATGGGGGAGAAATTTGAGTCTAATGAAATTCATATATGCTAAACAGCTTGATCTTAGTGATTCATTGTAGGATTCTATATAGTTATTCTCAACAGATGTAATAGGGTATTCTATTGTAAATAGTTGAGTCATGTACTTTTGCTTCCTAAGATTTGGGTAAATAGATTTTTATAGGAATAGGTTTTCTCACTTTTGTTGCCCTACGAGTTCTAGATGACTCAAAGGAGATTTTGTCTCATATTTCCAAAGGGGGAGATTGAAGCACCTTATACTCTTGACTCACTTGAGTCTATATTGTATAAGTGTTCATCTAGTTTGGAAATTGTGACAAAATTATGTCTAACCTAGAATCCAAAGAACCCCAGAGCTTACACTACTATTTCATCATTGATTGAAGTGATCTAGACCTCATTACCAACACTCACACACACTAGAATGGATCATATACATCTCATATTGCATAGTAATGTGTGTACATATGTTAAGTGTGTTTAAATCCCTAATATTGGTTTTTAAATATTTTTTGGGATTTTATAAACTTTTTAAAATAAGGTTTTATTAATTAAAACTTGGTTTTAAAAGTTTGTGGGGTCAATCTGCTATTTCATATTGTTGGTTTAATTGGCCTAAAGTTACCTTGGGTAGAATCCGAAAGCGGCAGAGACTTCAGGGTGTGATTTTAATTACTTTCAGACGCGCGTTTTATCTCTATTCATTAGCCAACATTTGTTTCTTTCTGATTGGTGGGAAGTGTGTTTCTTTACTGAGACTAAACCTGTGATCATTTTCATCCCTTGGATAATTTTTATCAACGATCTGCATGCGACCCTTTATAATCCCTGTGAACCCCATTTGGACCAATCAGGAGAATTTTAATCACCGCTTATCGTGAACCATTGGATCCAAGTCAATTGATCTTGACTAAATCTGATCCCTTGATTTCAATCCTCATTCTCGAACCTTCTCAGCCTCCTATAAAAAGGCTCCTACTCTCAGTCTTCAGAGACTTTTATCCATTTCGTCCTTTGAGAGAAAAAAAGAGAGTAGAGAGAGAAGAGAGAAAAGGGAGAGAAAGAGAGAAACCAGAAGAGAGAGAAAGAGTTAGAAAGCCTAACCCTAACCCTAAATCGTCTAAACAGTTCAAACCAAAAATAAACCTTCAAACCCCTGTATTTTTCCCAAACACAACCTTGAGTGTTTGAGTGTTTGAGAGGTGATTTGAGAGTTGGTTTGTTGTTGTAACCTCTTCATTCTTTAGATCTTGTTTCCAACTTAATCATTTTCTTAGATCTATTTTTCTGGTATATAAAACTTTTAGATCTGAGTTCTTCATGATGTATTACACTTAGTTTGCATTTTTTATTTCTCAGCTTGAGAAATATATTGTTGATTCTTTTCTGAAAAGTTCTTTTTTACTTTAAAATCAACAATAATGTTTTCTGTTTCTAGTTCTCTTGAAACAAGACCTTTGACCTAGTTTGGAATCGCACTTGGTGGTTTTCAATCTCAAAAATCTTTTCAAAAATTGAGATTGATTAAGATCTTGATACGTCTTCTGAGTAAGATAGCCGTGGATTCTGGGATTGATTTAAAGGTCAAAAAGGTTAAGTTTTGTGGGAAGAGAGAAAAAGAAAAGTCACTGCATATAGTCTTATTAGTAATTTGTTAGGACTGTTTGTACATAATAAGTGTGTGTGTGTGCATGCATGTGTTAGAGAGCACCTCCACAAACATTTTCACACTACCACACGAAAAGTGTTGGTAATAAGATCTTGAGAAAAAGAGTGAACGTAAATAGCTTTAACAAATTGGGAGTTAACAAACTGGGAGAACAACATCAACAATCAGAACTGCAGAGAAGTTATAAGGATACTAGAGGGTACATTCCAAAACTTATATAGGTCTGAGTTGTATGCATGTTTGTTATATAGTTTATAACTGTTAAAATTTGTTTATAGTGGAATTTTTGTTTTACTCCGTAGAGGGAGTCGTGGATGTTTCCTCAGTTGGTTGAGGTTTTACCACGTAAAAAATCTTGTTCTTAATCTTCCTACATCTTCTCATCTCATTCTTGGTTGTGATGGGTTTAAAGTTTGTTTAAACTGTTTTATAAACCTGTTGTTCAAATCTTGAATAGATCTCGTACATACTTTTATAAAACACATCTTGTGTTCAATTAGTTTTGGTTTTTAAGAAAAGAGTTTCTTCAAAAAACTATTCGGAGTTACTTAAATAGTTTAATTTTATTAAACGGCTTTAGTAACAGAATTTCAGCAGCTGCTGGAGTAATCATTTTCAGTGAGACTCCGGGGGGTCTCAGTATGTTTTGGCTAAGAGCTGCAAATTGCTCTTTCATAACCTGTTGGCTTACTGCCAAAGATTTCAGGGCGGCAGCCACCTCAGCCATCTCAGACAGGGGTGGTACCTGGCTGGAACTAGGTCCTACTCCACTAGCTGGTGGAGGAGGAAGAGGTGGTAACTCCGGTGCCATATGTTTGAGATGTGAAGATCTGAATTATCAAAAGATAGATGAGCTTGAGAACCTTAATGGATCTCTTTGAATGGTGAAATAGCTCCACACGAAGGGGGAACTGGTTCACCACCAGAGTCTCCGGTGAGTGTGTGATCCACTAAATACGGGAACTAATGGCCTTGGATACAATGCTCATAAGCCCACTCTCTCTACTGTGTGTACAAGCAGAGTTTTTACTAGGGTTTTTTTTATTATCGATCCTTTGTAAGGTTAAAGATGACAAGTATATACAGGACTTTGGGGGAGTAGTGTACCCCCAAGCATGCATTGTGCATGTGAATGATGATCTAGCCAATTACCTCTTGAAACCTGGCTGTGCCACTTGTGGTTAATGATGACATAATATTCCCTTAAGAGAGGAGATGTTATTGTTATAACGGTCTGATCCATGTGCTATATGAGTCCCATGCGCACTGTGCCACGCATCTCCCAAATCACGCGCCATGGTGATGTCACTCTCGACTTATGATGTCAGGCCGAGGCTAAAGTTTATGCTGGCACTAGGTCTTGACTGCTGGATGTAGGCCTCGTACTGTCGTCCCCTTATAGGGTCGTCCGGTCGTGCTGAAAGTTAGCCTCATCCAGTCGCAGGGTCTTCTGGCCTCAATTGATGGGTCGACCTGTCGCATGGTCGTATGGCCTCGATTGATGGGGTCGGCCTATCACATGGTCGTCCGACCTCAATTGATGGGGTCGGCCTGTTATAGGGTTGGGTCCTCATCCTGGACGAGGATACCTTGGCTTGGCCGAGGGTGCATTTTGGTATATCAATCATCCATTCATTTATATTACTTAGGGGAGGAGACCTCTACGGGAGTTGTAATTTCCCTTGATTCAATTATAGTTGTTAGAGAATTCATCGATGTATTTCAAGATATACCTGGATTATCGCCTAGTAGGGAATTTGAGTTCATGATTGATTTAGCACCGGGCACTCGACCTATAGCCCGTGCTCTCTACCGTATGGGTCTTATCGAGATGAGAGAATTGAGGGATCATATTGAGCAATTGTTATGACAGGGTTTCATCCGTAGGAGTACCTCACCATGGGGTGCCCCAGTTTTATTTGTGAAGAAGGGGGATGGATCTGTACGACGGTGTGTTGATTATCGAGAACTTAATAAAGTCCCAATTAGGAATAAATACCCTTTACCCCGCATCGATGACTTATTTAATCAGTAGAGAGATGCAACTTACTTCTCAAAGATTGACTTGAGATCTGGATATCACCAATTAAGAATTAGAGAACAGGATGTATCAAAGACTGCTTTTCTGACTCGATATGGATCTTACGAGTTCCGGGTTTTACCGTTCGGGTTGATCAATGTGCCGACTATATTTATGGACTTGATGAACCGAGTATTCAGAGAGTTCCTAGATCAGTTTATCATTGTCTTCATAGATGGAATCCTGGTTTACTCTAATACAGAAGAGGAGCATGCTGAACATTTGTAGAAGGTCCTACAGACACCACTTGAGCATTAGTTGTATGCCAATTACGATAAGTGTGGCTTTTGGATCCGAGAGGTTCAATTCATGGGGTATATAGTGTCAGAAAGAGGTATTTCAGTTGATCCTTGCAAAGTATTAGCAGTGAGGGAGTGGGGACAACCTACGACACCGACGGAAGTATGTAGTTTATTGGGATTAGCTGGCTACTACAAATGGTTTATCAGAGGCTTTTCAAAGATTGTAAGACCGGTGACAAATCTAACTCGTAAGGGGGTACCATTTATTTGGAATGATGTGTGTCAGTTGGCGTTTGATGAACTGAAGGATAAGTTGAATTCTACTCCGGTTCTAGTGTTGCCCAGGCCAGGAGTGGAGTATCTAGTATATACTGACGCATAGTTACTAGGACTCGATGGAGTTTTGCATCAAGAAGAGATGGCTATAGCTTATGCCTCTAGAAATCTTAATCCTCATACGAATAACTACACTACCCATGACTTAGAGCTTGAAGCGGTCGTATTTACCCTTCGAATATGGAGACACTATTTATTGGGTGAAAAGTTTTGCCTATTCACGGACCATAAGTCACTACAGTGTTTGTTCACTCAGAGAGAGTTAAACATGCGGCAGTGCAGGTGGCTTGAATTCGTGAAGGACTATCAGTTTGAGATTCATTATCACCCAGGAAAGGCTAACATGGCAGCTGATGCTTTGAGTCGTAGATTTGAAGGTGAACTAGACTCGGTATGGAAGGAAAAATGGAAAGAACTAGGCCATCAGGATGCAGTTGCTAGGTCATTTATGTCTGTTATGACCATTACTCCTCAGATTATGATGAGGGTAGTACAGGCCGAGGCAGCTGATCCGTTCTGCCAGGAGAAAATTTGACAACTTTTGGCCGAAGGAGTAAAGCCTTACACAGTGATCTCAGAAGGAGGCTTGCGCTTTAATAGTAGACTGATTGTTCCGAAAATGGAAGAGTTACGACATGCAGTGATGTCTGAGTCGCATGGTTCCAAATTTACGATACATCCCGGTGGGGAAAAAATTTACCAAGATATGCGGCGACAGTATTGGTGGAGCGGAATGAAGAAATATATTGTCGAGTTTGTCTCTAAATGTGCAATGTTCCAGTTAGTGAAAGTAGATCATCAGAAGCCACCAGGGTTACTCCATTCGTTCGAGATTCCAATGTGGAAATGGGAGAGCATTTCCATAGATTTTATTATCGGGCTGCCTACCACTCAGAGAGGTCACGATTCCATATGGGTGATTATGGATCGATTGACTAAGGTAGCTCACTTCTTGACGGTATGGACTGATTATGCTATAGGACAATATGCATAACTCTTTATAGCCGAGATAGTAAAGTTACATGGAGTTCAGCTTAATATTGTGTCCGATCGGGATAAAATATTTATTTCCCGATTATAGAAAAGTTTTCACGAGGCCATGGGTACTGAAGTGCGATTGAGTACATCATATCACCCGTAGACAGATGGTCAGATGGAGCGCATTAATCAGATGCTAGAGGATATGTTGCGCATGTGTATCCTAGATTTTGGAGGGAGTTGGGAACAATCCCTTCCTTTGATGGAATTTTCATATAACAATTCCTATCAGTTCACCATTGGTATGGACCCATTCGAGGCATTATATGGTAGACCTTGTCGCTCTCCTGCATGTTGGTTAAAAGTGGGGGACAACAAACTACTTAGGCCGGACGTGATTCAGGATACGTCTGCCAGGATTAAAATGATCAGAAGTCGCATTCGTGTAGCGCTGGATAGACAGAAAAGCTACGCTGATGCTAAGAGGTTCTTCACGGAGTTTAACGAGGGGGACCAGATACTTTTGCGAGTATCTTCGATGAAGGGGATAATGAGATTTGGGAAGAAGGGGAAATTGGCACCAAGATATGTGGGACCATTTCCTATCATAGAGAGAGTGGGACTAGTAGCATACAAAATTGAGCTGCCGGAACACTAGCATCGTATACATGATGTGTTCCACATTTCTTCATTCCGACGGTATCTTAGAGATGATTTGGCTCACACTCACATTGCATTGGAGGAAGTGGAATTGTATCCAGATAGTTCTTACGAGGAACGACCGGTGATGATCTTAGACCGTGCTGAGAAACGCTTGATGTCGAAAGCAGTACCGCTTGTGCGTTTCCAGTGGGCACACCATAATATGGAGGAATCCACCTGGGAGCGTGACGATGATATGCGCGAACGTTACCCAGAGTTATTTATACCAGAGTTATTTTATTTTTCGAATTTCGAGACGAAATTCCGTTATTAGGGGGAAAGTATGTACTACCCCGTAATTTTTTAAAAAGGCATTTTTGGAATTAATTCAAATTTAAATAATAGTTGAGAATATAGTAATATATGATATATGTTGAATATTACTTAGAGAACCAAAGTAATATATGACTTTACTTATGTTTAATTTTAGAAGTTGTCGCGAATAGTGAATACGACAATTTCGGTGAATGTGTTTATATAAAATAAAAGAGGAATATTGTTATGTTATCCAAATGGTCATTTTGACTACGCCAAAGTGTTCGGAAGTGTTTTTACAGTCCAAAAGTCTACTCGTACGTTTTTATAGGGTCTCGGGGCGCTTTGGAGCCTAATAGTCACCCCGGAGGGGTAATATGGTCATTTCAATTGGGAGGTGAATGGTGTACACGAATTTAGGAGGTTTGTTATAAACTTAAGGGTCTGAGATTATTCATTTCACTCTATAAACATAGAGAGAGATAAATTGAGAGAAAGTGAGGAGTCTCTGGGGAAAAGGAAGAGTTTTTGTGGGAACACTAAGAGCCAAAGGTCACCACCATCGGAAGTTGACCAGAGAAAGGAGAACCACTAGTGGACATTCATCCCCAAAGGATCAGATCTTCAGTAGAGGCAAGTGGTTTGATAATTGTAATCTAGTTTGTATAATGTCCATGTTAGGATAACTAGGAATGAGGAGAAATTATATGTTTTGAAGATAAATTAGTTGATGTTAAATCATTTCTGGAAAATAGAGATAGGTAGGATTATTCTCATGTTGTTGGTAGACTTTAATCCACGAAATAAACATCACAAGTTGGAGAAATTTTGAGCATTATAGGATTGTTCTTGATAAATTCATGTTTTTAGTTTTCTGGGAAAAATATGAGAAACATGCTTTTAATTTAATCCCTTGATGATTTTAGGTTGTATCAATTAGTGGAAATCTTTTACATATGTTGCCATATCATGTATCATGAATTATAAGGGAATTGGGACGTTAAAATAGAGATTTGAATGATCAAAAGTTATGAAACCCGTAGGAACAAAATTGCAGAATCTGGGCTGATAACTGGGTGATCGATCGATCGACCCATGAAGCTCAATCGATCGACTGATTGATCGATCGACCCCTGACCCTCGATCGATTGACCTTCTCAGAATTGATGAACTTGTTTCCTTTTAATCCTTGTTGTAATCCCAAAACTTGTAGGAATTTTTAGTGATTATTATTTGAACATAATGGGATTTTTGGAAGGGCAGTAGACCATAGCTAAAACCCGAAATTATGTTATTATGTTTGGGATTGAAATTGGAGAGAATTACATTAATTAATCGAATGAATTACGGTTGCCAAATTCATGTTTTGGGTTGTGAATCATTTTTATGGAGATTAAGGATAGGACCAGTAGGGTGGGGATCATTTTAATCACCTGGAAAATCCTAAGTCAATATGTGATTAAATCTAAGTAAAAGAATAAGTGGTTATGCGAAATTAGGTTTTATCGAACTTAATTGTAATTAAAGATAAGATTAATACACGATAAATTCGGAGAGTATGCTGGCACGGACCAGTACGATATAAGTGAATTTCTTTCTAAATATATCTATCAAGAAAACTTATTTAATCTACGAGAAGTGAGATAGGCTTGGGAATGATAAATTAAGGAGTAAAGTCAAAATATTTAATACATAGGACTTGAGAGATGAATAATACTACGTATGGGAATTATATTATGGTTGTGTGAATACCTTGATGATGATATATATATAGGTGGATGTACCTATAATATAGGTTATTATGTGTATGACATAGCAACGCTGCTTGCTATCGGGGTGGAGGTTTCGCGTTGTGGACGGCCTTATCCTGTGCGCCCAATCTGAAAAACCGTAATAAACGCGGTGTGAGATATCGATTTGAAATGATTCGCAAGTTTCTAATTTGGCACACTTATATATTTGGAGTCAATATAAACCAAATTAAATCAGTCCCTAAACAAGCATCTATGTGTGTGTGTTTGTGTGTGTCAAGCCATAAATAGATAAAGCATGTGACCCAAATATTAAGAAAAACACCCTTTCAGGTAAAACCTTTTATTCCTAGAACTTTGAATAATTTATAAGACCATTGACTTACATACAACCTGATAATCGCCCACAAGTGTAGTGCACGGTGTCTTCGTCAAACCTCCAAAGCAATGACTAGAAATAACGTCGACTGGAATCTCCTACAAGAACTCCAGCTGGTCAGCAATGAAGAAGAAAATGGCTTCTCCACAAGTTGTGAACTTTATAAGGACTTCGTCCACAATAGCACGCAACTCTCGGTTGTAGAGTTTTCACCACAAAGAATAAACCAAAGCAAAATATATTTTTGGGTTCCACAAAATAACTCACACAAAAGTAATTGGGATTTTTGTGAATTGTAAACAAAACAAATATTTGAACCCTTAAATTGTTAGAGAAAAACTTTCTGCCAAAAGATATTTTTCTAATTGATTTTGGGCAGAAAAACAAAACAAAAGTTTCAAAGGTCAAAACTCTTTAAAGCTGGAAACTGTACTCCACGTTGAAACAAAGGTTGCTATCCCTTTTATAAGAAATTTTGAGTCGGTCAAAGAATAAGCATGAGGTCAGCATGTCAGCCAAAAAGTAGCGTCGCTCGAACGAAAACCCCATCTCGCTCGAACGAGATCCACGTGTCGTTCGAACGACTACGCGCGACATCTCAATGTCGTTCGAATGATATGGTGATCTCGCTTGAACGACCTTAGCATCGAAATCGAGGTACATTTGTTGGCTTAGAAATTTTCTCAAACTTTTCAAAAACACATCTTTCTAAAACAGTAAAGAAACCTTTTTATAAAAAACATTTATAAAAACATTTTTATATAAAAGCCTTTTAAAACTCCTGTTAAAAATATCCCAACACTCTTAATATGAAATGTAAATGAAACTTTAAAACATTATCTTACCAAAGATCATATTGTTTGACTTGAATGTTGAAGACAACTTGTAATTCGGATTTGTCTTTTTTAGATGAAAGCTTCTTCAATTCTTCGACGATTTGTAGCAGTATATGACATAATTAATTGTCACGGACATTTATAAAAATTTGTCCTTACACAATTTGGGAGGATATTTAGATGCGTACCCTGAGCATAGGACCTTGGACACATGCTATCCACGTATATGATAGTTTCGACGGTTGAATGGGAATGTACGTATGTGCGTGACCCGTTTAGCTAAGGAGTATGCTCGCCTCCAATATATGTGTGCTATGTTTTTATGATTGGGGGAAGACACCGAACCATTTGTCCTTTAGACAATGAGAATTGTGACTGGACATGATAGCTGAGTATGCATGCACCGCAACTGTGTCTGGGAATTGCTATATTAGTATATATGATAGGGTGAATATATATATATATATATATATATATATATATATATATATATATATATATATATATATTGTTATTCAATCTACGGTGTGATATTGGAGTTGACTGTGAGTATAAGAAATTGAATTTAATTAAGTAAAAGAATACTTAATCCTAAGGCTATGAAAAGTCATATTCATATTAAAGAGAATAAAATGTGAATAATTATATTACGTATGGTATGGGACATACGGGGTTATTATATGGGATAGAATAATGTTGTGGGAACTAATTTAAAAAGGAAATTACTCAGATACGTTAGAGATGCACTCAAGGTGAGAGGTGAGAATATTAAGTGAGAGCCTGGAATCTAACATGTACATAATAAATGCTTTATTGCATTTGTTAAACACTTGCTATTTTAAAATCATTTACACTCGGGCTCTGACCCGTTTTCTTGCACATTCTCTTATCCACTATATTTATATTAACAGGTGCCCAGCATCAGGGACGTGAAACTTAGGGTATGGATGTTTGATTATGAGTTGTTGTTCCTAGAGATGCAGACTTGTTTAGATGTTTCATTCCTTTGATTCCTATGTCTTAGTACTTTCCTCATTTAGGGCATGTTGCCTAGGATTTCGGTTATTCTGTTTACCTTTTAAGATATTGTATTGGGTTTATGTTGGTACTTTCATTTCAGTTTGTTGGATTGATGTTGGATGTTTTAAACTAGTAAGTATTATCCAGTTACATTAAATATTGTTATTCATTATTCAGTTGTGTTATGAGACTTCTCTGTTATTATTCAGTGTTGTGGTAATGGTTTTAAATTGTATAAATTATGGAAAAGGTTTTTAACACTTAACTTAATTAAGTATTGGGTGAGTTTTGTTTTTATAAGAAAAATGTTTTCGACAGTGATGCTGAGAATGAACGAACTTTATGGTTTGTTTAATTTAATAAAGGAGTAGCTACCCGGTATTTAATTAGGTGGGGTGTTACATGAATATTCCCACATAAATGATTGAACTTGAAAACACTCATCAATTGGAGCCTACTACATCCAAAATAATCTTGAACCCTAAATCATCTAAAAACCCTATTATTTCAAACACCTCTACTCACTCAAACCCCCTCCCTTAAAGCCAACACCGTATAGTTCTCAAAACTCCACACCCCTCTACTCCAAAATCCAAGCCTTTATCGATCAAATTCATGAAGAGGATGTGTCCGCAAAAGAGATTAAAATAGTTGATACCCTCATGCTCTCTCCAATAGGTGATGACCTTCCATCTAATAAAAATAAATCGCTCTTTGATAAATTGGGAAATACTGATATTGATGAAGCTGATGAAGAAAACCATCCCATCATAAAAGAATTACTTCTATTTTAAAAAAATATGGCTAGAAAAATGGAATCCCAAAGAAACTAGAAATCAAAGCGTATAACACTTTCTAAGGTCAATCATGTCCCCCCCCCCCCCCCCCCAAATGCCAAGAAAAGTCGAAAAAAATCAAGTAGACCATTGATCATATGTACAAAAGATTCATAAGGTCAACCTCAAATCTCTCAATAAATTCAAATCCAATATTATCTAATGATTAATTTCATATTGTGGAATATAAGAGGTCGTTCCATCAAGCCCTCTAAGAGAAGAGTTAAAAAGTTGTGTAAAGTTCACTCTCTCCTAGTTATTATTTTGATGGATCCTAAATCAAATAAAAGAAACGCTAAGAACTTAATGATATTATAAATTGTGAAGGGGGTCTACCTAATGCCTCTAGAAAATTTTTGTTCTTATGTATATTTGGCATAAAATGTGAGAAATCTATCCTTTTAAAAATATTTCGTCCTCATCTCCCTTGGAAAGTGTTTGTTTAATTGGTCTATGGAAAATGTACCAGAAAAGAGAGGTTTTCCCTTTGGGATTCCTTGATCAAGCATCAAACAATCACTATGGGAGTTCCATGGATCATTATGGGTGATTTCAATATGGTAAATTGCAAAGAAGATAAACTAGGAGGTAATGGCCTTGATTATGGAGGAGTTAAAGATTTTAATAACTTTATAGCAGCTGCTGGTCTGGTGGATGTGACTTTCTCAGGTTTTAAATAAACCTGGCATAATATTAGGGACCAAGGTAATGTGTGGTCTAGGTTAAACAGGGTTCTTGTGGCCACTGAATGGATAAAGTCCTTCTTAAACTTTCATCTTAGTCATCTTTATGAAACCTGTTATGACCACTTTCCACTTCTATTTTCTATCCTATCCATCCTAGATAGAGCCCTTAAACCATTTACATTTCAAAACATGTGGATATCCCACCAGTACTATAGAATCACAATCCTAAACTCTTGGTCCATTCCTGCCATTGGTACTCCCTTTTATAGTTGTTTTCCCCTTAAACTACAAAGACTCAACGTTGACTTAGTCAAGTGAAATAAAGATACTTTTAAGAATGTGTTTTCTCATATTAATTTAATTGAAGACCAGGTTCATGAAAAAGAAATTAGTTATGAAAATGACCCCTCCATTGATAACAAAACCTCTCTTGCTCAATCTAAAGAAGACTTGCCCAATGCTTATACAAATGAGGAATTGTTTCGGTAACAAAAAATGAGGGGAAAGTGGATTCTAGAAGGGGACTCTGACAGTATGTTATTCGATACTTCAATTAAAATTAGGAGGCAACAACTCCTAATCCACAAAATTAAAAATTCAAATGGGGATTGGATTGATAACCAAGAGGATATAAAGAATGAGTTTGTAAGCTACTATCAAGACCTATTCAACTATGAAGGTTAGGATGAGATTTTAAAAGTCATTGATAATTAAGTTAATGAGTCCAATAATCCTATGTTAAATGAGGATTTAACTGAAGACGAAGTGTGATTAGCAGTTCAAGCCTTAAACTCACATAGTTGTCCTGGGCCTGATGTTTTCCATGGTAAATTTTATCAAGAGTATTGGGATATTATCATCTTCTTGAAGCCATAAAATTATTCTACTCTATAGGGGAATTGCCATAGAGCTGGACTAGTTCCAACATCATCCTTATTCCTAAAAGTTTGAATGCCACTGCCTGCTCCAGATACAGGCCTATCAACTTCTGTAATTATTTCTTTAAAATCATCACAAAAAGCCTAGCTTCAAGACTTGAATTAGTCATCCCATCTATTATTTCCCCCCATAAGTAGGATTTATTAAGGGTAGGAACATCTCTGATAACATCCTTCTATGACAAGAAATGATAAGCCTTGCAGGAAGGAAGAATCATGGCTCAAATGTTATAATCAAGCTTAATCTCTCCAAAGCTTATGATAAAGTTGCTCGGTTGTTTCCAATAAAAGTTTTGAGAAAGTTTAGATTCTCATAGACTTGGATTCATAGGGTTTGAAGATGTTTGTCCAATAACTAGTTTTCAATTCTCATAAATGGCCAAAATTCAGGTTATTTCAAATCTTATAAGGGTCTCAAATAAGGTGACCCCTTATCTTTAGGTCTTTTTATTCTTGTAGATGAAGTCCTAAACAGGGGCATTCATACGATGATTCAATCAGGCAAAATCAAACCATTTTCCCATCTCAAAATACCCTTTAATAAGTAACCTCAGCTTTGTAGATGACTTTTTTATCTTTTACAATGGGAGCTCCAAAAGTCTTAAATCTCTATCCTTATTCCTGTAAAACTTTTAGGCAACTTCAGGCCAAGTGGTTAACCTTTTAACGAGCAGTTTCACAACTCATAAGTGTATTAACATATCTAGGAGGAAGTATATTTCTGAGAACATACTTCTTAATCATAAGAACATCCCTATTAAATACTTAGGTCGTCCCATTTATTATGGCAAGTCCAAACATTCTTATTTTGAAGATATCACTGCTTCAATTAAAATCAAGTTGGCAGGTTGGAAATCAAAATTCCTTTCATTTTCTAAAAGAACTCTCATTCTATCTACCTTATCATATATCCCCATTCACTCTCTAGCCCACTTATACCCCCTAAAAGGAACCTTAACCTCATTTATAAAATTCTTAGCAACTTATGAGGCTCTTCTTAAGAGTATGAAAACAGATATCACTGGATCATTCTATGCAGACCCGTGAACGAAGGTGGCTTGTGCTTCAAAAATCTAGTAGATATGAGTACTATTTCTGCTATGAAAATATAGTGGAACCTCACATTAAAAATTTTGGTCTCAATTCTTTTAGAGTCACTATAAATACTGCTCAGGGTTAACTGGATATCCTATCTTCAAAGGAGTCAAGAATATTATGAAAGACACGAACTCATTAATTCAGTATATAGAGGATACTCCTTACTGGACTCTAATT
Organism: Sambucus nigra; assembly: GCA_949130495.1. Lineage (NCBI taxonomy): Eukaryota > Viridiplantae > Streptophyta > Magnoliopsida > Dipsacales > Adoxaceae > Sambucus > Sambucus nigra. The sequence continues at coordinate 144,938,111 of OX422222.1, read as the reverse complement.
GTTGATGGGGAAAAAAATTCTGGGAGTTAATCAGGTCTAATGCTCTTTAATCTTTTCTATGCTCTTCCATCTAGAAACACCCTTTCCCCTTAAAAATTTGTATTTTCTTGTGGAAGTGTTACTTTAACATAGTTCCTTTAAACAAGAATATCCAAAATTTGGGTATCCAGTTAGCTTCTTTTTGCAGGTGTTGTTTTCAAGCTGAAGAAGATCTTCCCCACTCCTCATTCATGATGATATAACCTCTGAAGTTTGGACATTATTTGCATATGTCTTCGACATCAAGATCATTTTTATATCCATACACTCTGTCCTAATGTCATGGTGGCTAAGGAACCCAATGGACACTACACCAAAACGGTAATCTGGCAAGGTTAAAAACGACGCCAGATCAAATCTGACACGGTTTAAAACTGTGTTAGATCAAATCTGGCACGGTTTTGAACTGTGCTAGAATAAGATGTTCCAAAATGGCCATTTTTTCTGACAGGGTTCAAAAGTGTGCCAAATTTGACCAAACAGGAACACTTCTGACACACTTTTAAACTGTGCCAGAATTTGATATTTCTGGCATACTTTTGGAACAGTTTATAACTGTGCCAGATTGAGTATTTTTTTGTGCACGTTTGACACATTTCAAAACCGTGCCAAAATTTGATACACTTTTGGTACGGTTTTGAACTGTGCTAAAATTTTGGATCAAAGACAAAAAATTATTTGAAAACAAATCAGGAAAATCGTCAAATTCCCAAGCTAGTATGAAAAATATTTATTATTTGCAAAACAACTCAAGAAAATTCACAAATTGCCAATCTCGCACGTTATCGATAAACTAATGTACATAAAAACTTTAAAATTTTACAAGTCTTAATAGTTCACAGACCAAAAAAAATTGGGCAAAGTTTCCTCTCTTTTTTGGATATTCTAGAACCTGCTAATATAAAACCTATGTAATATAAATCCCACACGGTCATAAAATATAACAATAAAACTACAAAAGCCCGCACGGCCGTAGCACATAAAAAAATAGAATCCTAAACATTAAATACACTAAATAAACAACCCCCTTTTTGTAAGCTATTGACTTCTTCATGTGTTCCACATGGATAAAAGCTAACGATAAAATGTTATCCTGCAAAAAAATAAGATACAAAAAAGAGATGAAATCAGTAACCAAGTAATTTAAAAAAAATCATATTCAAATTAAAAAATTGCATATACGAGTTATAATTATCGTCATATTTTTAAACCGGAGTGCCGTGACCACGCGGTCAGTTTCTACAAGTTACATTGGTCCCGTACGATGTGTCTGTGCTTATGGGTCCATTTCGGGTTGTTTTAAATATTTTCCCTCTAACAACATGTTTTTAAGCCTAAGTCCAGATATTTTTAAACTATCATCATATTCTCAAAATGAGAGTCTCGTGATCACGTTGTTAGTTCCTATGAGTTACATTGGTCCTGTGCGAGACGTTCGTGCCTCTCACGATGCCATTTGGGGGCTGTTTTGATTTTTTGCCTTCTAATGGAATATTTTTAAGCTTAAGCCTAGATATTTTTAAATTATCGTCATATCTTCAAACCGGGAGTCTCGTGCCCATGAGATCAGTTCCTACGAGTTACATTGGTCCCGTGCAAGGTGTTCGTACTTCTCACGGGGCCATTCGGGGGATGTTTTGCATTTTTGCCCTCTAACGACATGTTTTTAAGGCTAAGTATAGATATTTTTAAATTATCGTCATATTCTCAAACTTGGAAAATCGTTACTATGCGGTCAGTTCCTATGAGTTACATTGGTGCCGTACGAGATATCCATGCCTCTTACGTGGCCGTTTGGGGTCCAGTTTGAGTTTTCACCCTTTAACGACATATTTTTAAGCCTAATCTATATGTTTTAAAATTATCGTCATATTCTTAAACCAAGATCCCCATGACTATGTGATCAGTTTGTATGAGTTACATTGGTCCCGTGCGAGGTGTTAATGCCTCTTACGGATCCATTTAGGGGCTAGTTTAGGGTTTCACCCTCTAACATTGTGTTTTAAGCCAAATCTAGATATTTTCAAACTATCATTATATTCTCAAACGAAGAGTCTCGTGATAATGCGGTAAGTTCCTACAAGTTACATTGGTCCCGTGCGAGGTGTTCGTGCCTCTCACGAGGCCGTTTCGAGTTGTTTTAAATTTTTACCTTTTAACGATATTTTTAAGCCCAAGTCTAGACATTTTCAAATTATCATCATATTATCAAATCGGGAGTCCCGTGATCATGTGATCAGTTCCTATGAGTTACATTGGTCCCGTGCGAGGTGTTCACGCCTCTCAAGATGCCGTTTAGGGATTGTTTTGATTTTTGGCCCTCTAACGATATGTTTTTACGCCGAAGTCTAGATTTTTTTAAATTATCATTGTATTCTTAAACGGGAGTCCCGTGACCACGCGATCAGTTCCTATGAGTTACATTGGTCCCGTACGAGGTGTTCATGTCTCTTACGGGGCCGTTTGGGGGCTAGTTTGGGTTTTCACCCCTTAACGACTTGTATTTCAGCCTAATCTAAATATTTTCAAATTATCGTCATATTCTCAAATCGGGAGACCCGTGACTACGCGTTCGGTTCCTATGAATTACGTTGGTCATATGTGAAGCCCTTATACTCTTGACTCACTTGAGTCTATATTGTATAAGTGCTCATCTAGTTTGGAAATTATGACAAAATTATGTACATCCTAGAAACCAAAGAACCTCGGAGCTTGCATTTCTATTTCATCTTTGTTTGAAGAGACCTAGACCTAATTACCAACACTCACACATAGTAGAATGTATCATTTACATGTCATATTGCGTATTAGTGTGTGTACATATGTTGAGTGTGTATAAATCCCCAATATTGTTTTTTTAAATATTTTTTTGAGATTTTTTAAGCATTTTAAAAATAAGGTTTTATTAATAAAACTTGGTTTTAAAAGGTTATGGGGTAAATCTGCTATTTTAAAATATTGGTTTTATTGCTTAATGTTGGTTTGGGTAGAAACCAAAAGCGGCAAAGACTTCAGGGTTTACTTTGTAATTATTTTGGACACTCATTTTATCTCGTGTTATTGGCCTACATTTGTTGCTCTCTCATTGGTGGGAAGTATGTTTCTTTATAGAGAGTAAAACAACGCCTGTTTTCAACCCTTGGATCATTTGTGATCAACGATCTGCATGCGCCCTTTTATAATCCCTGTGTATCTCTTTTGAACCAATCAGGTGAGTTTTAATCACCGCTTATCGTATGCCCTTGGATCTAAGTCAATCCATCTTGACTCAATCTGGAACCTTGATTTTGGCCCTCATTCTCGAACCTTCTCAGCCTCCTATAAAAGGAGCCCTTTACTCAGCTTTCTGAGACTTTTGCCATTTTCGTCTTTTGAGAGAAAAGAAAGAGAGAGTGGAGAGAAGAGAGAGAAATAGTTAGAAACCCTAACCCTAACCCTAACCCTAAATCGTCTACACAGTTCAAACCAAATACAAACCTTCAAACCTCTATACTTTACCAAACACAACCTTGAGTGTTTGAGTGTTTTGAGAGATGATTTGAGAGTTGGTTTGTTGCTGTAACCTCTTCTTCTTTGGATCTTGTTTCCAACTTAATCATTTTCTTAGATCTGTTGTTCTTGTATATATAAATTTTCAGATCTGAGTTTTTCATGATATATTACACTTAGGTTGCTGTTTATTTCTCAGCTTGAGAAATATTTTATTGATTTGTTTTCTGTAAATGTTTTTAACTTTGAAATCAAAAAAAATGTTTTCTGTTTCTAATTCTCTTAAAACTAAACCGTTGACCTAGTTTGGAATCACACTTGGAGATTTTCAATTTCAAAAAACTTTTCAAAACTCTGAGATTGATTAAGATCTTGACTGTCTTCTAAGCAAGATATCCGTGGATTCTGGGATTGATTAAAAGGTCAAAAAGGTTCAAAGTTTTGTGAGAAGAAAGAAAAAGAAAATCACTGCATATAGCCTTATATGTAATTTGCTAGGACTGTTTGTCCTTAATAAGTGTGAGTGTGTGCATGCATGTGTTTGAGAGCACCTCCACAAACACTTTCACACTACAACACGAAAAGTGTTGGTAATAAGATCTTGAGAAAAAGAGTCGACGTAAAGAGCTTGAACAAATTGGAGTTAACAAACTGAGAGGACAACATCAACAATCAAAACTGCAGAGAAGTTATAAGGACACCAGAGGGTACATTCCTAAACTTATATAGGTCTGAGTTGTATGCATGTTTGTTATATATTTTGTAACTGTTAAATTTGTTTATAGTGGACTTTTTTTTACTCCGTAGAGGGAGTCGTGGATGTTTCCTCAATTGGTGAGGTTTTACCACGTAAAAATCTTGTACTTAATCTTCCTACATCTTCTCATCTCATTCTTGGTTGTGCTGGGTTTTAAAATTTGTTTAAAACTATTTTATAAACCTGTTTTTCAAATCTTGAATAGATCTCGTACATACTGTTTTGTTAAACACATCTTGTGTTCAAATAATTTTGTTTTTTCAAGAAAAGAGTTTCCTCAAAAAACAGATCGGAGTTACTTAAATAGTTTAATTTTAATAAACGGCTTTAGTAACAGAATTTCAATTGTTATCAGAGCTTGGTAAACTTCTTTTAAAGAGATCTTGTGTTTCTGAAATTGTTTTCTGAAAATCAAATATGGACGAGAAAAATGAAAGATTTGGTAACTTGACCAGACCTCCTATCTTTGATGGAACCAATTTTGCTTACTGGAAAGTAAGAATGATTGCTTTCATTCAAGGAACTCTGGGAGATGATGTCTGGGACATTGTTGAAAATGGTTACATTTTTGCTACAAAACCAGCTACTGAAGGAAGTAATGAGAGGGTTAAGAAAGTTTTAAGTGAGTTAACACAAGAAGAGAAACAAGTTTCTCGCAACAATAACAAAGGAAAGAATGCCATATTTATGTCTATAAATGAACATGAGTTCAAAAGAATCTCATCCTGTACCACTTCTAAGGAAGCTTGGGACACTTTAGTTACTGCTCATGAAGGTGACACTAGAGTTAAGGCTGCTAAAACTCAAATGCTCATTCAAAAGTATAATTCCCTAATTATGTCTGAGACTGAGTCATTTGATGACTTTTATATGAACCTGACTGATATTGTGACCAAACTGCATGCTAATGGGATAACATATGACAGAGAAGAAATTGTGTCTAAAATTCTGAGATCATTACCACAGAAATTTGATAACAAAAAATATGCTATTGAGGAAATGTGTGATATTAATCTCACTCCTGAACTACTCAGTAGTAAATTAAGAACTGTGGAAATGGAACTGGAATTTAAGAAACAATTATTCCAGTCCCATAGGAAACAGACTAGTTCCAATCTAAGCTTCTCTTCTAAATTGATTAAGCCTGAGTTTAATAATTCCAATGATGATTCTGATGAGGAATGCGATATATAGAGTTTGGACATTCAGATTGCCTTAATGTCAAAATAGTTTAAGAAAATCATTAAATTTAGAAATAATATGGCAAATAAACAAGGCAAGTCCAATTATCCAACTCCTTTCAATCACAAACCTCATGAGAAAAGTCATGACAAAAATCACAAGGACTCTCACACTAGACCTAACAGAAACCTTAAGAAGACTGAATGCTATAGATGTGGTAAACTAGGACACATTGCACAAGACTGTATAGTTAACTTAAACACTCAAAACAAACACGCTAGAGCCAACATTTGCAAAACATGGGATGATTCAAGTGAATCTGAAAATGAGGAACCTAAGTCATCTGATGTTTTTGACCCTTGCATGTCTTTCTTTGCTAAGATTATCTATAATGATGATATGCCTGTGTTTGTTAATGAGGATGAATATAGTAATTCTACTTCTGATGTTTCGAATACTGCTGTTACTGGTTTAGATGCTTTGATTACTGAGAATATTGCTATCTGTTCCTCGGGGTGTGTGAGTCAAAGGGAAAACGATAATGACGATGTCAATAGGTGTGTGAGTATAAAGAATGAAGCCCTAGGGGTCACTTCACACACTACACTTAGTGACTCGGACAATGAAGACCTCCCAGATATTCACACTCTCTATGCTAAAACTCTCAAGAAAAGCACTAGACTAGAAAAGATTATGAAAGATCTCACTAAGAAGTTAGAAGATCTAAGCCTAATGGTTAAACTGAATGCTGAAGAGTATACTACCCAATGTTTGACTCATGAAAGCGAAATCAAAATGTTTGATGAAAAACTCAGAAATTTAAATGAAACAAATGAAACTTTGGAGAAAAAATACAAAGGGACATTGTTAGAATTGGAACAAACTAAAGAAAAGACAGCAACTGTTTTCAAAAAATTTACAAAATTTGAAAATAATTCAAACTGTTTTGATGAATTTGTTGCTGAATCAAAAACCAATTCTGATGATCGAACTGGAATAGGGTTTTGCCCGAATTTGAAGACACAAACAAAATCTTTTGAACCTATCAAGTTTGTGTCAGGAGGCAAAAGGCCTATTGAAACATGCCCAGACTTTCATTCTCTAAAAACTGAGTTTGATTCAAAACATCAAAATTTTAACATTGGGGGAATCAAGTTGCTCTAAACATGAAAGTTCACCTAAGGCTAAATACGTCTGCCCTTCTATTAGGAAGAGTGAGTCTGCATTCAAGACTGTCACACCTAGGAATAGAGTTCAACCTCAAAACTTCTCAAAACCTTTGTTTAGAGACTTTCCTAAGGAGACCTCAATCTTGAGAAATCTTTATTGCTCTTACTGTGATATATACGGTCACTCTTTTGATAATTGCTATGCTAGAACACTAATTACACCTGTCTATAGTTCTCTTTTTTATCAGAACTTTAACTATTCTAGAAGGAGCCGAAACAATTATGTACTTCCTAGACAACCTGACAAAAACTCTAATTATAGGAAGAGAAAGACCAAACCTAAAAGAACATTTCCTAGAAGGATTCCTAAGCACTTTCCTAAACCAAATGCTCAAGTCTTTCATAAAATTCAAAATCATGCGCAAAACATTTTTCATCAAAAATCTAATGCTCGCAAATTTTATCAATTGAGAGCTAATAAGCGCAAAATGAAAACTAGAGCAATTTGGGTTAGAAAAGATGATCTATTACCTCAGATGAAGTGTAACATTGTTATTACTGCTTTAAAAGCTGAACACACATCATCTGGTTGGTATTTAGACTCTGGATGTTCTAAGCACATGACTGGGGATGACACTAAACTTTTAAACAAAACCAGCTTTGCTGAAGGTAAAGTCATTTTTGGTGATGGAGTTTCATCTCAAATCATAGGCAAAGGAACTCTCCAAGAAGATGGACTTCCTGTTCTTGAAAATATCCTTCTAGTTAAAGGTCTTAAGGCAAATCTACTTAGTATTTCGCAATTTTGTGACTCAGATCATACTGTCACCTTTTCAAAGAACAATTGCAAAATTTTAAATGAGAAAGGTGAATGCATAATTACAGGATTCAGAACTGCTGACAATTGCTATACTGTCATGAATAAGTCTGAAATCTGTAATGTTTCCAGAATGGATGACAACGAGATATGGCATAACAAAATGGGTCATATAAATTACGATAACCTTAGTAGACTGACCTCTCAAGAAATAGTTAGAGGAGTTCCTAAAATCAAACCCATTCCTAACATCGTCTGTGGTTCCTGTCAGGAAGGTAAAATTGTTAAGGCACCTCATAAGAAAGTTAATGATGTTCTTACCTATAATCCCTTGGAGCTCATCCATATGGACCTAATGGGTCCCTCCCAAACTGTTAGTCTTTGTGGACACAGTTATATTTTAGTTATGGTTGATGACTTCACCAGATTTACTTGGGTAGCTTTTTTAAAACAAAAGTCTGACACTTTTCAAACTTTCTTAAAAATACTTCTTCGGATTGAAAATGAAAAGGACACTCAAGTAAATTGAATTCGTAGTGATAGAGGTGGAGAATTCAAAGACCCTGGTATTATTGAATACTGTGACTATAATGGTTACAAACATGAATTCCGTGCTTCTAAGACTCCTCAATAAAATGGAATTGCTGAGAGAAAGAATCGTACCCTTCAAGAGATGGCACGTGTTATGTTACATGCCAAGAATTTGCCTAAGTACTTTTGGGTAGAATCTATTCGTACTGCCTGTCACATAATAAATAGGGTCTATCTTAGAAAGAATTCCAAACAAACCCCTTATGAACTTTGGTACAAGAAAAAACCCAATCTTAAGTACCTTAGAACTTTTGGTAGTACTTGTTATGTATGCAAAGATAGGGAACACTTGTCTAAATTTGAGAGTAGGGGAGATAAAGCTATATTTTTAGGATACTCACCTAACAGTAGAGCCTATCAAGTGTATAATCTTCGCACTAAAACCTTGATGGAATCTATAAATGTAATTGTGAGTGACACTACTGTAGAGAGTAAGACTGGTGAATCAACTATTGAAGAAGAGCCTACAAACATTTTAGAAAATAACTCTCCTGAAATAGATGATTCATTACCAATTGAGACACCTGAAGTACCTAACTGGGTTTCTAAAGATCATCCTATAAATAACGTAGTTGGTAACCCTAGTGAACCAGTGCGTACAAGATCCCAACTAAGAAACTATGCACATTATGCATGTTTTGTTTCCCTAGTGCAACCAAAGAATGTAAATGAGGCATTGAATGACTCTCACTGGATTTCTGCTATGCAGGAAGAACTTCTTCAATTTGTCATTCATGATGTTTGGTATCTTGTTCCTCGTCCTGATCACAAAAAGTTTATTGGCACACGTTGGATTTTTAAAAATAAGTCTTATGAAAATGGGATACTCATTAGAAATAAAGCTAGATTAGTTGCTCAAGGATACTCTCAAATTGAAGGAATAGATTTTAACGAGACCTTTGCTCCTGTTACTCGGTTAGAATCTGTTCGTCTGCTCTTTGCTATAGCTTTCCACATGCATTTTACACTTTTCCTAATGGATGTCAAATCTGCATTCTTTAATGGAATATTGACTGAAGAGACCTATGTAGAACAACCTAAAGGGTTCATTGACCCTCAATATCCAAATCATGTATTTCGTCTCAAAAAGGCTTTTTATGGCCTTAAACAAGCACCTAGAGCTTGGTATGAGCGTCTTTCCAGTTTCCTCTTAAATAAAGGTTTCAAAAGAGGTGGAAATGATCAAACTCTTTTTGTCAAACATTTTGACAAACACATCATTATTGCTCAAGTTTATGTTGACGATATTATCTTTGGATCAACTTCTCCCTCGGAAGTAAAATCCTTCTCTGAAACTATGCATAAGGAATTTCAAATGTCCCTTATGGGGGAGTTACAATTCTTCTTAGGTCTCCAAGTCAAATAAAATTCAGAAGGATTATTTGTATCGCAATCCAAGTACGCTTTAGAGATAGTAAAGAAATTTGGCCTTGAGAGTGCTAAAGATGCTAAAACGCCCATGGGTACTATGATAAAACTTTCTAAAGATGAAAATGGAAAATCCGTAGATCCTACTCTATATCGTAGTATGATAGGAACCTTACTATATCTTACTGCCTCGCGTCCTGATATTATGTATGATGTGTGTGTATGTGCTCGTTATCAAAATAACCCCAAAGAGAGCCATTTGAATGCTGTTAAACGTATCATTAAATATGTAAAAGGCACTCTAAATCTAGGACTTTGGTACACTAATGACACACCAAGCAATTGGGTACACATATGCTGACTGGGCTGGGTGTACTGATGATAGTAAAAGCATATCAGGAGCATGTTATTATATAGGTAATAACTTGGTAGGATGGAGTAGTAAGAAACAAAACTGCACATCACTCTCGATAGTCGAATCTGAATACATAGCCGCTGGCAGCTGTTGTGCTCAATTACTGTGGCTTAAACAAATGCTAAGTGATTATGGTATTCAAGAAAACCAATTGCATCTCTATTGTGATAATCAAAGTGCGATTAATATTTCTAAAAACCCTGTTCAACACTCGCAAACAAAGCACATAAAAATTAGACATCACTTTATACGCGAATTGGTTGAAACTAAGGAATTAGAAATCAATTATCTTCCCACTGATTTGCAACTCGCAGATATGTTCACCAAACCTCTTGATTATAATAGATTCATTTTCTTGCGTAAATATATTGGTATGGTTTGTGCTGAGTAATACCTTTGCTGATTATCCAAGTTTTTCCCTTTGTCCATTTGAGACAAAATGGGGGAGAAATTTGAGTCGTTATGAATATTTGTATATATGCTAAACTGCTTGATCTTAGTGATTCATTGCAGGTTTTTGTCCCGTTTTTCTCAACTGATGTAATAGGGTATTCAATTGTTAATAGTTGAGTTATGTACTTTTGTTTTCTAGGATTTGGGTAGATAGAATCTTTATAGGAATAGGTTTTTCTTATCTTTTTGTCGCCCTAAGAGTCCTCGTTGACTCAAAGGAGATTTTGTCTCATATTTCCAAAGGGGGAGATTGAAGCCCTTATACTCTTGACTCACTTGAGTCTATATTGTATAAGTGCTCATCTAGTTTGGAAATTGTGACAAAATTATGTCCATCCTAGAAACCAAAGAACCTCAGAGCTTGCATTTTAATTTCATCTTTGTTTGAAGAGACCTATACCTAATTACCAACACTCACACACAGTAAATTGTATCATTTACATGTCATATTTCATATTAGTGTGTGTACATATGTTGAGTGTGTTTAAATCCCAAATATTGTTTTTTTAAATATTTTTTTAGGATTTTTTAAACATTTTAAAAATAAGGTTTTATTAATAAAACTTGCTTTTAAAAGGTTATGGGGTAAATCTGCTATTTTAAAAGATTGGTTTTATTGCCTAATGTTGGTTTGGGTAGAAACCAAAAGCGACAGAGACTTCAGGGTTTACTTTGTAATTATTTTGGACGCGCCTTTTATCTCGTGTTATTGGCCTACATTTGTTGCTCTCTGATTGGTGGGAAGTGTGTTTCTTTATAGAGAGTAAAACAACGCCTGTTTTCAACCCTTGGATCATTTGTGATCAACGATCTGCATGAGCCCCTTTATAATCCCTGTGTATCTCTTTTGATCCAATCAGGTGAGTTTTAATCACCGCTTATCGTATGCCCTTGGATCTAAGTCAATCCATCTTGACTCAATCTGGACCCTTGATTTTGGCCCTCGTTCTCGAACCTTCTCAGCCTCCTATAAAAGGAGCCCTTTACTCAGCTTTCTGAGACTTTTGCCATTTTCGTCTTTTGAGAGAAAAGAAAGAGAGAGTGGAGAGAAGAGAGAAACCAGAAGACAGAGAAAGAGTTAGAAACCCTATCCCTAACCCTAAATCATCTACACAGTTCAAACCAAATACAAACCTTCAAACCTCTATACTTTACCAAACACAACCTTGAGTGTTTGAGTGTTTTGAGAGATGATTTGAGAGTTGGTTTGTTGCTGTAACCTCTTCTTCTTTGGATCTTGTTTCCAACTTAATCATTTTCTTTGATCTGTTGTTCTTGTATATAGAAATTTTCAGATCTGAGTTTTTCATGATATATTACACTTAGGTTGCTGTTTATTTCTCAGCTTGAGAAATATTTTGTTGATTTGTTTTCTGTAAATGTTTTTAACTTTGAAATCAACAAAAATGTTTTCTGTTTCTAGTTCTCTTAAAACTAAACCGTTGACCTAGTTTGGAATCACACTTGGAGGTTTTCAATCTCGAAAAACTTTTCAAAACTCTGAGATTGATTAAGATCTTGACTGTCTTCTAAGCAAGATATCCGTGGATTCTGGGATTGATTAAAAGGTCAAAAAGGTTCAAAGTTTTGTGAGAAGAAAGAAAAAGAAAATCACTGCATATAGCCTTATATGTAATTTTCTAGGACTGTTTGTACTTAATAAGTATGAGTGTGTGCATGCATGTGTTAGAGAGCACCTCCACAAACACTTTCACACTACAACACGAAAAGTGTTGGTAATAAGATCTTGAGAAAAAGAGACGACGTAAAGAGCTTGAACAAATTGGAGTTAACAAACTGAGAGGACAACATCAACAATCAGAACTGCAGAGAAGTTATAAGGACACTAGAGGGTACATTCCTAAACTTATATAGGTCTGAGTTGTATGCATGTTTGTTATATAGTTTGTAACTGTTAAATTTGTTTATAGTGGATTTTTTTTTTACTCCGTAGAGGGAGTCGTGGATGTTTCCTCAATTGGTGAGGTTTTACCACGTAAAAATCTTGTACTTAATCTTCCTACATCTTCTCATCTCATTCTTGGTTGTGCTAGGTTTTAAAATTTGTTTAAAACTATTTTATAAACCTGTTATTCAAATCTTGAATAGATCTCGTACATACTGTTTTGTTAAACACATCTTGTGTTCAAATAATTTTGTTTTTTCAAGAAAAGAGTTTCCTCAAAAAACATATTGGAGTTACTTAAATAGTTTATTTTTAATAAACGGCTTTAGTAATAGAATTTTAATATGCGAGGTGTTAGTGCCTCTTATGGGGCCGTTTGAGGTCTGATTTAGATTTTCACACTCTAACGACATGTTTTTAAGCCTAATCTAGATATTCACAAATTATTATCATATTCACAAATCGAGAGACCCGTAACTATGTGATAAATTCCTGTAAGATACATTGGTACAGTGTGAGGTATCAATGCCTATTGCAGAGCCGTTCGGGACTGGTTTGTGTTTTCACCCTTTTAACGGCTTGTTTTTAAGTGTAGTCTAGATATTTTTAAATTATCGTTATATTCTTAAATCGGGAGACCCATGACTATGACATAAGTGCTGGCATAAACCGTGACTTGGTAGTGAGTTCCTACGTGTTACATTGATCCCGTGCGAGGTGTTCGTGCCTCTTCTGGGTCTTCTGGGGGTCTTTTCTGGTTTTCGACATCTAACGGCATGTTTTTAATCAATGTAAAATGTTTATTGATTTTAGAAAATTTCGACATAGTTTCATTTGTTTATTCATTAAATCCAATATGTTTTAACATTTAAAATAAACTCAATAGGAGCTGCAAATTCCAAAACTAAACTACCAGCAAATCCCTTCCACCAATTTGACTAAATAAGCTCATAAACTAAGCCATTTTACGCTTGGCTACTTTTTGCCCCTATTTCAAGCCATTTTTCTATTTAATGCTGCAACTTTTAAAGAGAATTTGAGACTTTGAGACTAACCAGATTTTCATTTGCATTTTGATAGCCACCTGATGAACTCTTCGCGCCATGACTTCTCGAAAGTGTCTCGTTTTGGTTCAATAATGCCTGCAAATTCTCAAATCTTCTATTCTGAGTGGCGTTTAGTTCTTCATGAGACAATATCTTATCTTTCAAGTTTCTCAGCTCTTCATTATGAGATCGGAACTATGCTATGACTATTGAAGTGTCAAAGGGCTTTGGACCGGCATCGAATCCTCTCAAATATTCTGACTTCTTCCCATTCACCTCAATTTTAGGGTATTTTATATTTTAGTCAAGTACACTTAATTTTAGCACACTTTAAAACAATGCCAAATTTTGACACTGTTTTAAAGTGTGCCAGATTGTCATTAAACCGTCTCAGAATTTGGCACAGTTTAAAACTGTGTCAAATTTTTAATATCAGGGTGTGCCAAACTGTTGTTTTTGGTGTAGTGGGAGGATTATCTCTAGCATCTTTTTAGTGTGATAGCTGGTGCAATTATGTGGGAAATCTAGCTTCATAGGAATTCAAGTACCTTTAATGGTGTCAAGATGTCATCAAACAACATTATTATCAAAGTTATTCATCTAATTAATGATATTAGCTTTAGTAAAACCTTTTTCTCTAACAGTTCAAACAATGTACATATCCTCAACACCTTCAATATCAAATTTCTTCATAACTCCTCTGAGTCTTTTCTAAATTTTCAAATAGGCAAGACCAGGTCACGATTTATTTAAACTCAACACTAATGGATCCTCTTCAAACAACTCTAGTCATGCAAGTTCAGGAGGAATCATTTGAAATTACAAGGGTGGATTTATAAAAGCTTTTTCAGCCTTTGAAGGCCCTCTCACCAATAATTAAGTAGAATGTATGGGCATCCTAAGGGGCCTTAGAATTTTTCTTTTTAGGAATATCTAATATCATTATGGAGAGTGATTCCCTCGTTACTATTAAGATTCTTCAAGCAGAAAAAAAAACATGGTCCATCATCCAAGTCATCAAGGAGATCTTTGAACTCTCCATTCTATAAGTTACCTTTAATCACTGCCCTAGAGAAACAAACGTTGTAGCTGATAGACTTTATTTCCAAGGAGATAATTTCTCTTCTTATTCAATCTATGACTCAATTATGGATCTCCCAATCAATGCTAGAGGTTATTATAAGTGGTTAACTCGTTAAATATCTAAGACCCATATTTTATTTTACATTGTGATTCATTAACGTTTGGACTGAACTCTAGGGTGGTATAGAGATGCATTTTAGAGTGTCAGGTTGGGCCCCAAGAGTATATATACCCTTGGATTAAGTTTTGGTTCAGTCTGGGTGGAATTTTTAGCTCATACATAGGCCCAAAATTAGGCATTTTATGGATATGGAGGATTCAGGGTTTAAAGGTGACATCAACTCTTATTAGTCATTTACTTTAAACCTAAAATAAAAACCTTGGAAGTAGAGGATATTTGGGAGAAATAAGGAATGATTTTAGGATTAAATATATGATAGGTTTGAATGTAATGTATTACTAGGCCATCCACAATGGGAAAATTTAAAATACTTAAAGTTAAAGGATTAGCATGTGAGATCTGGGAAAAGTTCAGAAGGGGACGTGGTTTATATAAGGAAAACAGGTAAAAGTCCCACGTTTGAAACTCATTAAAATAGTTTTTTTTAGAAGTGAAACTATTTCACTTGTGAATCAAAAATGAAAAAGTTTCACTTCTAAACAAATATCACTCTAGACATGGAAATGTTTTGCATTTAGGAAATTCCAAAACTTGAATTATCCCATCTCTAGCTCGAACATGGGAATGTCTCACATTTAGACTCTAAACATATAAAACATCCTTGTTTGAACTAGTGTCCCCTCCCTTAGTGAATCCAGTAACCTTACCATAACTTTGAGGGAGGGTTAATGAATCATTTCCCTCATTTAACTATTTACCCTCCCATTGTGACCTACTAAAAGGATCCATAATGGTTTTTGGTACCCATTGCGGATGGCATTAGGTTGTTCCTTGGTCATTATGAGGATTATACGATGAAATATTGAATATGGTGTAGTAATGAGTTGTACCCTTGTTATTATAATGATTATATGCTTAAAACTTGCTTAGATTTGTCATAAGTCTTATTGGAATTGATGAATCATGTATTTAAATTAAACCTTGATGATTTAAGACCCATTTTATTGATTAAATTCGAAATTAAGATGATTTTTGTAGGCGATATCAATCCTACAACAATGCTTAATACTAGTTTGGACACAAATATGAGTACAATATTAAAGAATAATATACACACACATGGGCAAATTGGTATAGGGTCGAGGAGGGGTAAAGGCTCCTCATGAGATTTCGAGGGAATTTTTTTTAGGGTGTTTTGTGTGAAAATAGTAAGTGTGGGTACCCGAAAATTAGAACTATGGGCCTGGACGAGTAGCCCAGTCCTGGCGGCCCAAAGTCCAGGCCCCTCATCTTTTATAATTGATCCGGTCTCCCCCACGATCCCATGAAGGGAAGTTATAGGGGAAATGGAAAACATGGAGGAACCCATCACCTCCACTCATCTACATGTACATGTATATATTAAACCCTAGGTCCGAGGCAAAAGAACAAGTTGTATTCTCTGTAATCACTCTCCGGAGTATATAGAAATAATATCGACTACACCACCGTGGACGTAGGCACATCTTGACTGAACCACGTACATCCTTTGTTGTGTGATTGGCATCTTGTATTCCTTGTTCTTTTCTTGATAATCTTTCTCTCATATTTAATTATGTTGCATAATAATTGCATCTATAATTGGCGTCGTCTGTGGGAAACGTTCATCTTTCCCTGAGAAGAGCCCACGTCAAGAAAGGAGTTTAAGATGTCTGGTCACAGCAGCAATGCTCCCCAAGCAGGAGATATCCAAGAGCCACCTGCTCCTCGCAGGATTAGGTCTGAAGTCCGACGTTCAGATCAGAGAGCTCGCCTGGAAAGACCAGCCTCAGAATAAAGTCAGGGACCAGTGAGGTCCACGCAGATATCTAGGTTGATTGATGCGTACGAGGCAAGGCTCCACGAGCAGAGGGAGTCTTCTCGCAGATATGAGGCTGAGAATGCTCGCTTGAAAAGAAGACTGGAAAGACTGGAGAGGGAGCTTTGTCCTGATAACAGAAGACGCCCATATCGCACTCCTAGCCCTCAGGCGAGCAAATCTCGCAGCCGAGGAAGGAGCCCTAGGCGAGAATCTCAAAGGGACGAAAGAGGCGAGTCAGACGACGACCTCCGCGAATAGCTCGCCGCTACCAAAGCCCTGCTCGCAGCAACGAGCACATCCGAAACATGGTCCGCAGGGAGATGGACCAGCATCCCGCTCACCACGGAACAAGATCAACTAGAGAGCTGGTGAGGCGAGCTCTCAAAACCTAGATGAAGTCACCTTTCACAAGAGAAATCGAAGAGGAGGAAGCTCCCAAGAAATTTTCCATTCCAAGGTTCAAGATTTACGACGGAAAGACTGATCCCATCGATCACGTCAGGCAATACCGACAGGTCATGACCCTCTGGAGTCACCGAGATGCCCTGATGTACCGTATTTTCCCCTTGAGCCTTCATAATGTAGCACAGAAGTGGTTCGAAAGGCTCCCCCACCGGTCGATCAAGAATTTTAAATCCCTAGCCGAACTTTTTACAGCCCGATTCATCACCAGTAGCTCCCATCCCAAAAGGATGGATGCTCTACTAATAATGAAGAAAACGCCTCAGGAAACCCTCCGAGAATACGCGAAGAGGTACTAGGATTTATTCAATGAGATCGAGGACTGCGCGGAGGAAGTGGCAGTGGCCTCCTTCAAAATTGGGCTCCCTAGTTCTTCCCTCCTCTACCAATCCCTGACGAAGAAGGAAGCTATGACTATTGACGACCGAATGGCCTAAATCGAGAAATACACAAAGGTGGAAGATGTCACCCTCCATAATAGGGGAGAAAACGGTCGAGATACGCTCATTACCAAGGTTGGTGAGAAAACTGAGAACCAGAGGAAAGGAGGAAAGAACGGAGGCAAAAATGGCTCCAAGAGCAGAGGGAACCAGGACGCATCGAAAGCATTCCAGGCGGTCAACACCATCTTCAAAGAACCAATTTACAAGGTTCTCGCGAAGATCAAGGATGAGCCATTCATCAAGTGGCCAAGGAAGATGGGGGGAGATCCCTCGAAGAGAAACAATGCGTTAAGATGTGCTTTTCACAAAGAAGGAGGACACAAGACCGAGCACTGCAAAGCTCTTAAGTCTCACCTCGAAGAGTTGGCCCAGTCCGGGCATTTGAATGACTTTGTGGAAAAAAGGGCAGAGAAAGTGACTGCCAACAGAGAGGTGAGACCCGACAATGTGCTGGCGGATGATGCTGGACACGAGTTCGCAGTAATTCATGGAGTATCTGACGTCAAGCAGATACAGGGGAACTCAGCTCGAATGGAGATGAAAAAACTTACAGCGGTAATGCAGGCTTTTCAAATCGATCCAGCAAAGTCACAGTCAGGAAAGCGTCGACGAGCAGAGGACGTTAACTATAACAAGCATATTGTTTTTAAGGATGAAGATTTGATGGGAGTAACGACCCCCACATCATGATGCCCTGGTCATTACACTCAGGATAGCCAACTTTGACATCGACAAGCTGCTCGTCGATCAAGGAAGCTCATTCGAAGTAATGTACCTGGACCTATTCAGGAAATTGAAGTTGAGCGTCTACGACCTAAAGGAGGCTACTGTTCCTTTGGTCGGCTTCGCTGGAAAAATGACCATGCCCCTGGGCAAGATAGTGCTGCCAGTTCGTGCCGGGAACGTCTCCAAGATGATTGAGTTTTTGGTAGTTGACATCGAATCACCATACCAGGACATCCTCGGCAGAGGGTGGCTTCATGCAATGAAGGCGGTCTCCTCGACCTACCATCAGAAACTCAAGTATGTAACTGAGCGAGGAGTAATGGAGATCCACGGCGACAAGCGATGGCGAGGAAGTGCTTCATAGCAGCCATCCGAACAAAGCCAGAGAAGAAGGTCGGTCAACCCAACGAGAAGGTTGAAGAGGGTGTGATACCTTCTAAATAGCAACTAAAGTATGGAAGACCAGTAGTAGAGGAGACCAGGCTCCTCCCCTCCGAGTGTGTCATCGAGGACCTGGTAGAAGTTATAGCCGAAGTTGGTGACAGTAGCAGAGTCTTCTTGATTGGAGCATCTCTCATTGACCAAGAACAGAAGGAGTTGACGACCTTGCTAAGACACAACGTAGATGTTTTCGCATGGGAACCATACGAGATGCCTGGCATTGATCCTGATATGGTCTGTCATCAGTTGCACGTCGACCCCACATTCAAGTCAATCACGCAGAAGGCACGAAGAACTGCACCCGAGAAGGCTAAAGCGGTCGAAAAGGAAGTCGAAAAACTACTGGATGCAGGATCCGTATGGGAAGTGAAATTCCCCAAGTGGTTGTCCAACCCAGTAGTAGTTCTGAAGAACAATGAGAAGTGGAGAGTTTGCATCAACTTCACTGACCTCAACAAAGCATGCCCTAAGGATAGTTTCCCCCTCCCAAAGATAGACCAACTAGTAGATGCCACTGCAGATCACGAGCGAATGAGTTTCCTGGACGCATACTCAGGATATCACCAGATCCCCTTGTATGCCCCAGACCAGGGCAAAACGGCGTTCATCACGACAGTTGGGTTGTATTGCTACAAGGTCATGCCATTTCGGCTCAAGAATGTGGGGGAAACCTATCAGCGACTGGTCACAAAAATGTTCAAGGATCAAATGGGAGACACAATGGAGGTCTACATCGATGACATGATCGTTAAGAGAAAGAAGAAGGAAAATCACCTCTCAGACCTGTCAAAGACCTTCAAAATCCTCAGGATGTACCGAATGAAGCTTAATACGAGAAAGTGTTCCTTCGGTGTCCAGTCAGGAAAATTTCTTGGATACTTGGTCAGTAAGAGAGGCATAGAAGCTAATCCGGACCAGATGGATGCAATCAACAGGGTACAACCCCCTCGAACAGTTCGAGACATGCAGAAGCTCACTGGAATGCTCGCTGCCCTAAATCACTTCATTTCCAAATCCTCTGAGAAGTGCAAGCCTTTTTCCAGCTTCTAAAAGGGTGTAAACCAATAGAATGGAGCCCGAACTGCTCGCGAGCTATGGACGAGATCAAGTCCTACTTAAGCTCTCCACCGCTGCTTGTCATAACACAGCAAACGGATTCTTTGTACCTGTACCTCTCGGTATCCAATCACACTGTCAGCTCGGCGTTAATATGCGAGGTTGCAGGAATCCAACACCCCGTTTACTACGCGAGCAAGACCTTATTAGACGCCGAGAAAAGGTACCTTCCATTGGAGAAGCTCGCCTTTGCACTGGTAATAGCCTCGAGGAAACTGAAGCATTATTTCAAAGCTCATACTATCATCGTCCTTACATCGCACCCCCTTAAGGCGGTCCTAAGGAAAGCGCATTTGTCGGGCAGATTGTCTAAGTGGTCAGTCAAGCTCGGCCGGTTTGACATCCAATTTCAACCAAGGACCGCTATCAAGGGTCAGATCCTCGCTGATTTCATAGCCGAATTCACCGGCGAAGAACTCCCCGACCAAACTCAACCAACAAAGCAAAAGGAGAACCCAGCAACAGTGGAAACCTGGAAATTATTCGTTGATGGAGCCTCCAACTCAAAGGGGGCAGGCGTAGGCATTATTCTCATCACCCCAGAAAACACCATCCTTAAGCAAGGAATCAGGCTTGGATTTGCAGCCTCCAACAACGAAGCAGAGTACGAAGCCCTAATAGCCGGTCTCCAAAAGGCGCAAACTCTGGGAGCAAAACGTTTACAGGTGTTCGGCAATTCTTAACTAGTCTCCAATCAGATAAGTGGAGATTACAACGCGAAGGATGAAAGAATGGTAGCCTACCTCGCCCTGGTGAGAAAACTAATGACGAGCTTTGAGCAGATCAACATCCAACAGTTTCCCAGAGGGCAAAACAGTCATGCCGACGCCTTAGCAGCCCTAGCTCGGCAGTTGATTCTAGCCTTAAAAGGGTCATTCCCATCGATTTCCTCATCTGTCCAAGCATAAACCACAACATGTAAGCTGCCAAACGTGGAACAAATACTCCAAGTGGGATCAGCCACCAGCTGGATGGACCCCTTAAGAGACTATTTAAAGGAGGGCACGCTCCCAGAGGATAAGAAAACCTCCCACCAGATAAGAGTCAAAGCTGCTCGCTTTCACTTATCCACAGGAGGCGACTTGTATAAGAAGTCCTTCTCCGGTCCGTACCTTAGATGTGTCCACCCAGGCGATGTCGAGCAAGTGCTGCGCGAGCTTCACGAAGGAATTTATGGAAGTCATGTCGGAGGAAGGTCTCTAGCCTTTCGAGCAATGAAGGAAGGCTATTGGTGGCCATATATACAAAAGGACTTCGCAGTATATGTCCACAAATGCCCGAAATGTCAGCTTCACGCTCTAATGGTCCACCAACCTGCCAACGACCTAAAATCCCTGACCAGCCCATGGCCCTTCGCCCAATGGGGGATGGACATCGTGGGACCACTACCCACTGCTACCGGCAATCGCAAATACCTGTTGGTTACAACTGACTACTTCACCAAATGGATCGAGGCAGAACCATTGGCAAACATCCGAGACGCTGATATGATAACGTTCACATGGAGGAATATAATCACTCAATTCGGAATCCCCAGAATCATCATCACTGATAATGGGATACAATTTGAGAGTGGCCCCTTTCAGGACTTCTGTAACGAACACGGGATCAGGCACAACTTTAGTTCGGTGGCCTACCCTCAGAGCAATGGGAAAGCAGAAGATTCCAACAAAACTGTGATCGATGGATTGAAGAAGCGACTAGAGCGAGCCAAAGGCGCATGGGCAACCGAGCTACCCCATGTCCTATGGGCATACCGAACAACTCCTCGGCGAGCAACAGGAGAAACCCTATTTTTGCTAACATATGGCATGGAAGCAGTCATTCCACTAGAAGCGGGTTTGCTAACAATAAGATCCGACCTTGTCGACCAAGGCCAGAATGATGGGGCGTTGCTCGCTGAAATCGACCTCGCCGACGAGCGTAGAGAACTTGCCCTAGTGAAGCTTGCGAGCTATCAGCAACAGCTCGCAAAGCATTACCACAAAAGGGTTAACCCGGGAAGATTCCAAGTTGGGGACTATGTTCTAAGGAAAGTCCTGGACAACACAGTAAGGTCATCAGACGGCAAGCTAGGCCCAAACTGGGAAGGACCCTTTGAAATAACTAAAGACGACCTGCAAGGTGCCTATCATTTGGAAACGAAGGAGGGCAGAGAGATACCACGAGCATGGAACGCAGTTAATCTCAAGAAATTCTATTTTTAGATTCTCAAGGAATTCTATTTTTGAATCTTTTTCATGTATTTTTTATGTGAAAGGAACAGTTCATTCCCCTTATTACTAATGAAATCAGTAACTGCATTTTATCACACATATTTTCCAAATCATAGGCACGATGGTCGATATAGAAGGGGAATACCCCTCCTCAGGTCATCGTCATGAAACACGAGAGACCTCTTAGCATTGCCCCTGGCAATATATAAAGCCCTACATAGGATTCTTAGGCAATGCGACCAGATTTTATACTGGCCATCAAACCTACTTTGGTTGAGCAAAATCCTGATCGGATGAAGACATCCAATACCAGGTGTGTCCTCGCCAATTGCCCTACTTAGGCCAAAGGGAGTGTGACGACACAACCTAAAAGGTAAAATGGGGGATAATGGTATTTTGGTATTATACTGGACTGGGGGGATACTTGCATGACAAAACAAAAAGGATTATGAAGCAGCAAGAATATAAAAAGATTAGATGAACACGTTTGGTCGGCAAAATTGCCCAAAACATGAACTTTTCATTAATCTCTTATATTTACAACAATGATAATACATGTTTAGTCGGCGAACTTCGCCCAAAGCATTTACATTATCAAAAAAGACAAAAGAATAATAACTTGTTATATTTACAACAATGATAATACATGTTTAGTCGGCGAAGTTCGCCCAAAGCATTTACATTATCAAAAAAGACAAAAGAATAACAACTTGCAAAAATTCAAGAAGGTGGAACCCTACGAACAAGATAATCTGCCACCCTATCTCTTCATTCGTCATCAGGAGCGGGGACCAGCTCTTCCACAACCTCATCTGCGTCCAACTCTAATAGTTGCCGAGGAATAGCATCAATGGGGATCCATCAATCATGCCTCCTGAATGGGTTGGGCATCAGAGTGGAGGAGGACATCTCGTGACGATACCATAACACCGAGTTCCTCGGGACCTGAAGCTCTTTCAAGGCACTCAACCACCCTCTGATGAAAGAAAGTTCCTCGAACTCGGATAGTCTTGTGGGAGCATCTAGCCAGCCTTGATCATAACCGTTAGCCCACGCTTGTCGAGGACCCTTCTTGAATAAGTGCCGCAATCGGGTAACGTCCCTTTGAAGCCCAGCAGCAGTTACATATGCTCGCCGGACATCATTATGGAGCTCTTCCATCTCCTTATCCCGCTGTTCTTCTGCTTCCCTGTTCCTGCCCCTGGTGCTCCTACCAGCTCGCGGGAGGGGAGGACGATTGGAACCTCGCGGCATAGGAGGAGTATGTCCAGGTCGCAAAGACGAGGAGCCTTACAGAACCGCTGAAACAATGCTCGGCGCATGCTCTCTAAGTTGCAAGACTTCCCTCCTCAGGTTTTCATTCTCCTGCTGCAGGAACTCCCCAACTTGGTTTATCTCGATGGCCTCTAGTAACCTTGCTCTCAGTACATTGACTTCCTCTTGTACAGAGGCACCAATGCCTTCCATATCTTGGAGCGTGTCCTTCAGCTTAGCCACTAGCTCGGACTGCTCCTTATACTTTTGATTCCTTGACCTGAGAGATTTGCAAAGCCTAACAAAGGCCTGACGAACCTGAGGACTGGCATTGGGACCAGGAGTCCTGCCCAATTGAGATGTGGCAGGAATATACTCTTCTACATCAGTCAACTACAAGACATAAAAGGGCAATGGAAAGAAAAATCAATCAATGCACTGGAAAAAGAAGCCTATTCATTTCATTAATAAAAGTCAAGTACATCGAGCAGAAATTGGAAAAATTACAAGCAGAAGTACAAAAATAGTCCTAAAAGAAGATTAACTAGCAACCTCAGGCTGCCTAGAGGTGGTTGGCTGCTTCCCCTTGTCAGTAGCAGAAGAGGCATCCCCCTCTACAGGGATGCCCTCATTCGCCTGGGCAGGACCAGCATCGGCAGGAATTATCTGAGAGGCAAGATCAACACCCTCGATGGCTGGGGCAGGGGCTTCTTCGTCCACAGTTGGCCTCGGACCCGGGTCATGCTCATCGAATAGAGGAGATTCAGTATCAACACCAGCAGCTAAGAGGGCCTTGTTCCAGCCCTTCTTAAAGTTCAAACGGCTGATGTAGCCTAACTAAACTTCGGCGTCTTCATAAGCAACAGTCTACCCGGAGTTGTATGAATCCTCCTTGATGGTGGCTACCTGGGACTCTTTTTCCATTAAATGCTCGGTCAGAGCCTTGTTCTCCTCCACGACACCCAGCTTGCTCGAGCAAATTAGGTCATAAGCCTGCCTCAGCTCGCTCAACTCCTTAACGGCCGCATCCCTCTCTCGATTAGAATTGATGAGGGCCAGATCAGAGGAAGCTCGGGCGGCATCAGCAGCCTTCAAATCAGCCTCCAACTGAGAACCCCTGACTTCCAAAGCGGACTTCTGCTGCACCAGCTCGCCATTCCTTCTCACCAAGTCGTCGCGAGAACGGTAGAGCACGGCGAAGTCAGTCACAAACTGCCAAAAATAAAGAAGAGATCAAGAAGGATAAATAACTAAAACTTGTTAAGGAATTGAAAAATGGAGAGGATCTTACCAAGGCTAGCCTTTGGCTAGCTTATAGGGCCAATTGATCAGACCCCAGCGCCCTCTGGCGATCTGCAGGAAGAACTGCCCTCTCGAGAAGCGCAGGTTCCAGCTGAGGAGAAACGACAACTGAGGCCCCCTCAGGCAAAGCAGACACCGGGACCAAGGCTTGCCCAGCCTTCGTCCTTGACTCCATCTTTCTCCTCTCTTCCTCTTTCTCCCTCTCCATCCTCTTCCTCTCCTCCATCCTCTTCTTTTCCTCCACCTTCTTTCTTTCCTCCTCCTTTTTCCTCTCCCTCTCTCTCACCTGCTCTTCCTCTCTCCTCTTCCTCTCTTGCTCCTAAGTAGAAGACCGAGAACCAGTAGCCACGGCCCCTGAAGTGGACTTTTGTTTCTTTTACCTTTGTGCAAGGAGCATGTGGTCCTCATCATCATCGTCTCTAATCAGGTTCTTCCTTGGAGGCATCTCTTCACCTGAACTACTGGAAGTGCTCGACGATCCTCGAGCTTCATAATCCTCTTCACAGTCAGAAGAACTGCTACTGTCAGAGCTCCCTTCACCCAAATTACTCGCAGCACCTGCAGGCTCACTCTCAGAGCTTCTCTCCTCTTCGTCCAACTGGATAGGCTCAGCAGTAGTCTCTCCGAAAGAATTGAACTCTGGAACACTATCCACAGGCCGTGCTATGAAGCTGGAGCCTACGTTCTTATACTCGAGCAAAAAGGCAGCAGACCTGGGATGCTCGCCGTCACCCATAGGCTCCCTGATATTCCAAGCTTTCACCAACTCCGAGATACGAACCTCGCTGAGAGTAGGCTCCAAATTCTTTATCCTCGCTGTGGAAGAAAAAGCAAAGAGGGGTTAGAAAAGTCACAAATCAGCAAAAGTTGAAACAAGAGTACAATGTCTACCTATATATTCCTCTCCGTAGAAAGGAACAGAGAACCTCTCAGACCTCGACCCTTCAAACTGGGGAGGGAACTGCCAATTCCTAACGAGGAAACCCTCTTTCCAGTAGTCCATATGGGAATCAGGTAGGTTTACTACCAATACCCTATCAGGACTCCTAGCTTTGAGGTATAAGACACCTAAACTAGTTCGAGAAAAGGAATAACAGAAACATATCTCGGCAAGTCCTAACCTAGTACCATACAACTGGTTTATTCTGTGGACACCATTTACTATCTTCCACATATTGGGCGAGCACTGTGCGGAAAATATATTGAAATAGCCAAAGAAATGCAAAAATAGATCATTAGGGGGAAAAGTAAGTCCCCCCTGGGAAAGCAACAAAACATGGATCCAGTGGGCATCCTCTATATCCCTAACGTTCCTAGGAGGGGAGGCACAACATTCAATATCTACCCACTCAGGAATGTTGTAGAACTTCCTGAATTCAGAGATTGACCTGTTTCCAATCTTCGCCATTGAAAAACTCAAGAAAATCTACAAACCAAAGAGAAAGTGCAAAGAAAGGGCACGGGAAACTTACAAAACAGAAGATTGGTTCAAGTGATGAAGAAGCACGAGCTCAAGACGACTAAGAAGCAATGGGAACGGGGATTAAGAGAAGAAGGTACGAGGCGCTAGAGTTCTCTGAAGAAGGAAGAGTACTAGAAAGGATGAAGCGACGGAAGAAAAAGTGGCTATCCCAACAAGACTTCAATTCTAATCATAGCGCACAAATAGCAAAGCGGGTTCCGCCAAAGCAACTTCACAGTTTTTGAAGAATCGCAAGTCAGCCCTAATGGCTGATCATTTAAATCCATTGGACCCATAAACATGGCCCAACGAATTTAAGGGCAATTGTGGGTACCCGAAAATTAGAACTATGGGCCTGGACGAGTAGCCCAGTCTTGGCGGCCCAAAGTCCAGGCCCCTCATCTTTTATAATTGATCCGGTCTCCCCCACGATCCCATGAAGGGAAGTTATAGGGGAAATGGAAAACATGGAGGAACCTATCACCTCCACTCATCTACATGTACATGTATATATTAAACCCTAGGTCCGGGGAAAAAGAACAAGTTGTATTCTCTGTAATCACTCTCCGGAGTATATAGAAATAATATCGACTGCACCACCATGGACGTAGGCACATCTTGGCTGAACCACGTACATCCTTTGTTGTGTGATTGGCATCTTGTAGTCCTTGTTATTTTCTTGATAATGTTTCTCTCATATTTATTTGTGTTGCATAATAATCGCATCTACAGTAAGTAAAAGGTTAGTTTTTAAAAATTATGAAACTTAAAACTACAAAACTGTAAAAAAAATTAGTTACACGATCATCAGTCGCTCCTAAGTTCTCTTATTTTTGTTCCAAAGTCTTAAAGTTCTTCTCATTTCTTATATCTTTGTCCTCTTTCTCTATTTATTGATAATCGGTCCCCCCCCCCCCCGACTCTCTCCTCCTCCTCCTCCTCCTCCTCCTCCTCCGATTATACAATACAACCCCTACAGCTCTCTCTAGGTTCACCACTATTGTGCAGTTGCCAACACAGCTAATGGCCGGGTATGTTAAATGAGTTCAGGTCTTTTTTATTAAATGTTGTTAAATGGTTGCTTAATATTGTTAGTTAAATGTTTTGTTGATGTTTATATAATAATATTTTTAATTGTTAATTATTGTCAATAGCAGAATATGTTAATATCGTTTTTTGTAAATGCTATGTCAATTTTGTTCACGAAAAATTATTGAAGTTCAATCTCAATGTTTAATTTTTGAGTTAAATGTTTAACGTTGAATTAGGATATTAAAAAACTTTAGGTTGTTAGGTTGTTAAATTTTTTATTGGTTGTTAAAAAACAATTAATGTTTATTTACGTTTGTTTATAGAGTATTAAGTATTTGCTGAAATTTTGTTAATTTAATGTTCTAAAAAATATTGATAATATTTTTTTTTGTTTACTTATTAATATTGGCTGACTTATTTGTTTATGTGTCCATCCAGGGGAAAATTCCTTCGGCGCGTGCGAGTACAGACTTGACCGTCGTCAAATGGGGGTAACACGAAGAGATAGAGTCACCAACATATTTTGCTCAAAACAGACAAAAGAATGTCGCTGCCTCGAGAGAACGACATCAAGGTCAAACTGATGCAAGCAAAACCAAGTAGTTCGAAGGTCCAGGGACTAAGTTATGGAATGGGAAGGTGTGAGGCACCCATTCCATCCTTTCGATCTCTCACGGGATAATTTTAATCTTCTCCTTTTTAACTTCGTGACGTTAAAAAGGATGGAATGGGTGCCTCACGGGATAGGAATGCTTGTTGATGACTTTGAAATGGGAATGCTTGAAATGGGAATGCTTGTTGATGACTTTGAAATGGGAAAGGGTGGAATGCATTTCAAAGTCATCAACAAGCATTCATAAGGAGGTTTATTTCTCCTTTCGGTCTCTCACGGGCTAATGTATAAAATAAGTGATGGGAGGATGGAATCACCTAACTCGCGTCATGGAAGAAACGAAGAGGATTCATCCGTAGGAGTGTTCCCAAAAATAATGATAAAAATATGATGTAAGTGTTCGCCAAATCACAAATCGCTGTGAAAGAACAAGTGTGCACCCCGAGACACGCAAGTATGTAGGAATCCATAACTCACAAAATAGATATAATATGATATAAAAGATGCATAAAATGAAAAAGGATGGACTCGAGCCTTAAGATTGGCACAAGATGCCTACGTAGCCCAAGGGGCATCAAAGTCCACGTAGTTCAAAAATAGCATAGGGGTTGGGTTCATCCATAAATCCAAATGTGGGACTTCTCTTATGTTCATGTGAAGAAACTGTGTTTTAAGAGTGAAGGTATAAAAATAGAAATGCCGCTTTTGGAATTTACAAATAAACCCTTTTTTTCTTTTTGGATTTTTTATGAAAATAGATTATGTGCAATACTACTAATGAAGAGTAAAGATTACTGGATGTGATATGATGAAAAAAAATCATAATATATAAATAAGATGAATAATACTTAAAATGGATAAACTAGAGAAAGAGGTTGAGAAATAGACGTCCTTATGAATGCTTGTTGATGACTTTAAAATGAAAGTGTGATGATTTTGAAGTGGTATGGAAGTGATGTAGAGAGGCGAGCTGAATTACTAAGTAAGGTAAGGAGATGAGGTAAGGGAATGTGAGAAAATGAGTTTTTTGCGAAAAGGAAAGGCTCTGATTATAAGGAAAATATTCTCAGATTTTTAGATAGGGGTCCCATGGTTATATGGTAGGGTAAGTTCACATGGATTAAGTTGTAACAGTTGGTGTGTTTTTTCTTTATTATATATATAGTTATATATTAGCCCCTAGCTATTACCAGATGGTGTGGAGACTTGACCTTAGTCTTATTGATTCTGACCGGACTCTTACTACCTTGATTTACACTGTCTTCAATTTTCATCGCCCCTTGTCTTATCAAATCATCCTCACGGTTTTTGTTTATAGACGATTATTTTTTAGGGAAACGATGTCGTCGATTTTTGTTAAAACCAGCTCACGGTATTATATATATTAATATACATGGTTTCTTTAACAAAATAAAACAGATTTTCGAGAGGTTATTAAACGACGTCGTTGATTTACAATGGTAATATTTTTAATGTCTTAAAACTGGCCTTTACGTGTCACTATTTTAAGGACTTCTTTTGTGTTTCTTTGCTAGCCATAAGATCAAATTTAATCTACGATTTCTACGGATTTGGAACATTCCATGTGATTCTTTTAAACACCAATCAGAGTACCCTTTGTCTCTCTATAAATAGAACCTTTTGGGTCTCAGTTTGTTAGTTCGAGAAAAAATATTTTTGAGGCAAAACTCTGCTGATTTTTTAGCGTATATACACCACATACTTTCAAGATCTATTATCTATGTATATTTCGTGAAGAGGCTTGATTCATCTCAACACTTACGAAAGACTCTCGGGGTTGTTTTTTTTACGATTTATAATTTCAGTTTCTCATATCTTCGTTTCGTAAGTTTTTCTTTTCTTGGTTTTATATGTGTTTATTTTAGACCTAGTCTGTAGATCTGACTTTGTGTTTTATTGTTGCTATTATACTCTATTAATGGCACACTACACACACTGTACCTCTTTTCTTGCTTTGATTAGTTAAACCTTTTTGAAAACCGTATTTGTGTTCATAGTTTGATCAATTGTAATTGTTGTAGTCTTGCATGTTTTGGTATTATGCTTAACCACACATATCACACACAAAAATTCACGAGTCATGACTTGATCTATTTTTCTTAGATCTGTTTTTTTTCTTCAGTTCTGCGTATTCTTGTTTTTCTTGTTCAACTTAAGTTTTTAAAACATTCTGTTTTAAAATTATTCAAGATAGTTGGGTAGTAACAGAGTTAAGGTTTAGTTAATAAAACCTAATACATTTTGTCGACCTATTCCTATAATAAGGATAACCCGGATTGTCCTACCTGAACTTGGATTCGTGACCTTTGATTATACGAACTTATACCTACATATTTGACCAAGGACTTGGACTGAGAAAAAGAACATATTGGACCTAATCAAGAATCTAAACATGTTGAATTGTTGACAGTAGAAGTAAAAGGATAATAGATTAAAACGATTTAATCTAAATCTTGTCTTAAAAAGAGTGTTTGATTTTTTACTGCATACTTGATATGTTTACATATTTTTCAGTCAAGAATATTATTATGTGTTATTTTATTACTTGATCTTTTTAATTGATTTTAGGAATTTTCATTCTATTGTTCATATCACTTTGAAATCACTCACTATACACTATTTGACATAGGCACATATTTTTGTGTATATATCAGATCAACTTTGTTTGTTATAAATTCTTGAATAAAGAATTTTGTTGAGACTGAGTTAATTCAAGACAGATTGAATTTAATAGAAGGAAAGAAGAGAAAAGTTGACACTGATATTTAGGAAAGAATTTGTTGCATAATAATTTTATTTGTAACATTAAGGGTGAGTGTGTTATATAGAATACAACACACTCACAAAGCACTGCACGTATACACGTCACTATAAGAATCAATAGGCACTGAGCCGACCTGCGCTGAGGAAGCTAGAGGGAAAGTTGGGAAGTGAAGAACTCAATACACGAAAGACAAGTTGAAGCCGAGATTCAGAAAAGGCAACCACAACACAGGCTTGGTAAGGTAATAGTTGTTTTCTATCTAGTTCAAAGTTGTGTCTTGTTGTGTAATTATAACTCGTTTTGAATTGATTTGTTTTTAGTGGACTTGGTAGATTAGGTGACCGTAGAGGGCCTGTCATTTTTCCCGGGGAAGGGCTTTTGAGACGTTAAATAAATACTGTGTGCTTTACATTTTTTGCATATCACCTCACATGAAAAAGTAGGTTTAAATAATTAGAAATCCGCCTAAAAACTGAATTGTTTATTATCTTGTAAATTACCTAGATTTAACTAAAGATAATAACTAGGACTTAAATTGACTTTAAAATTTTTTAATTCGTTTTAATAGAGTGAACAATTTTAAGAAAAGTTTGAATTTGTCCCTACTTGAATAACATATAAAACTTGTAGGTAAATTGCGTTTACTCGACAATCGTTTACTTCCGCACGTAGTCTATGTGCGCTTCGTTGGGTTTTTCAAGTGGTATCAGAGCTAGATTTTAAAAATATCTATTTTCAAAACTTTTGTTAAACTCCTTTTACCTTGTTTTTAATGGATGATTCAAGTCATTTGCTTAGGCTAGGAAACTTCAGTAGACCACCTATTTTTTATGGCCCCAATTTTCCATATTGGAAGATTATAATGGTTGCTTTTATTCAGGGGACGTTAGGAGACGATGTTTGGGGTTTAATTGAAAATGGTTATAATCACCCCACTATCCTTGTTGCTGAAGGTATCACTATCCTTAGAAAGTTGAAAACAACCGAATTGATCCCGGAACAGAAGAAGATTAGCGATTTCAACAATAAGGGCAAAAATGCGATTTTCATGAGTGAATGAAAATGAATTGAAACGTATGTGTCATTGCACTACTAGTAAAGAAGCTTGGGATACTTTAGTAATAGCACACAAGGGTGATGCCAGGGTAAAATAATGTAAAACTCAAATGTTGGTTCAATAATATAATAAGTTAGTTATGAAAGATAACGAGCCGTTTAACGATTTTAACATGCGCTTGAGTGATATAATTACCCAATTGCATGCTAATGGCATTGAATACTCTAATAAGGATGTTTGTGCTAAGATTTTAAGGTCTCTTGCACCTAGATTTGACCATAAACGTTACATCATTGAAGAAATTAATGATCCATCTCTCACACCTGAATTGCTTAGCTCTAAATTGAGAACTATGAAACTTGAATCAGCCTTTAGGAGGACTCTTACTTATTATGCTAAGAATGAGTTGACTAACTCATCTAAAGTTGCTTTTAAAACTGCCTATCCTAATAAACATGTGCATAAGGTAGTTAAACAACAATCTGAGTCAAAAAATGAATATGATGTGGATTCAGATGGAATTGATAAGATCGACAATCAACTTGCTCTTATGTCTTCTCAATTTAAGAAACTTTTGAAGCATATAAATTATATTGCTAAGAGACGTATGCAAGCGAATAGTCAATCTAGTCAGTTCAATCGGCCCCATAATAAAAATTCAAAACAAAGTCCTGATTATGACAGTAGAAGTAGTAAGAGCGGTAAATCTAAGATGTCTTGTCACGATTGTGGAAACTCGGTCACTTTATTGCTAAGTGTAGGTCTAATTCACAGTCCAAACACTCTAAACAACACAAGGCTCACATAACTAAAACTTGGGATGATTTTTCTGATTCTAAATTCGAAGATGAACAAGCAGATTTTGATTCAAATTTCCTTGCATTTTTAGGAGAAGTTTATGTTTGTTACGGAGACGTGTACTCAGCTAGTATAATTAATTCTGAGGATGAATCTGAATTTGATGATGTACTTGATTTGATTGATGCTACTAAATCTTTATTATCTAGACGACCTTCTATACTTGAATTAACTGCCGAAATTGATGCAAAACGTGCTGTGTATGATACTAAATCTGATGATAGTAGCAATTCATACACGGACACGAATGAGAATGAAAACTTTGTTGGATATAATGATTATTCATAATTATATATCAGAACCTTGCAAAATAGACAAGAGTTATCTAATTTGGTTAAACTGCTTAGCGAGTACCTAGAGAATCAATATATGATTGTTCAACAAAGTTCTATTAAAATGAGCAATGTCAAAACCAATTTTGAAAAACAATCACTTGACTTCAAAAATAAGATTACGACATTGGAAGAAAATTTGTCTTCTTTAGAAGAAAAATACAATGCAGTGCTTTTACAAGTTGAAAAATCTAAAGAAGTTTGTGAAATAGCTTTCAAAATGTGTCGTAGTCGTGATATCGAATGCTTGACCTTGACAAACGGCTTGCTGAACAACGTTATAGTGGTGACACTAGAGGGTTTGGATATGAGGGTCCTCTTGAAAAAGTTGATCCGAACAGACCAATCCTCTTTGTAAAAGTCCAAGAAGAAATGGATCTTCCGTTGGATCATAAGCTATTTGAAAAGGCTAATGGAAAACAAGTTCTAATTAAAAGTGATTATGAAAGTGACAATGATAGCTTCATTGAGAACTTTTTAGGGCTTTGTACATCCACTTTTTGCCCCCCTCTGAAGAGATCCTATAGACCTAAAAAACCTATAATTCATGATGATTATGTTAGGCCTATATATAGAAGACTTCACTATTCAGATCTGCTTTCATGTAATAAATTCTGCTCTACATGTGATATTTTTGGACACCTAAACTCCGAGTGCCTAAGGTTTCGAAAGCAAAATTCTATTTTTTACTCTAACTCAAAAGTTAGGAGATTTGGTAATAAAGCTTCCAACTGCTTTGGGTCATTTCATTCGTATTATAAGCCTAGACCCAAGAGTAACAACAATTCAAAACCAATAGGAAAAACCTCTTCCCGATCTAAAAATAAGGCACAAAATAATTTTAAAACCTTGCCTATATGGATCCGGATTGATGATCTAAGACCCTAGCTAAATTGTTTTCATTTAAAGTCTTTTGTTGTCTTAATAACCCTACGCCGTGAGATGCAAACTGCTGGTTGGTACTTGAATAGTGGGTGTTCGCGTCATATGACGGGGGATGTCACAGAACTAAAAAATATTGTTCATTATAAAGGTGGGCATGTTACCTTTGGATATGGTAACACCTCCCAAATTATTGGCAAAGGCATCCTAAACGAAGAGAATTTACCTAATATCCATGACGTTTTGTTAGTTCAAGGGATGAGAGCTAATTTGCTTTCTATAAGTCAGTTTTGTGATAATGGTTGCCAAGTCAAATTTTCAAAAACCTCATGTCATGTGTTGAAAGAACTAGGAGAGGATTATATAAAAGGTAATCGTACCACAGACAACTGCTACAAAGCAACTGGTTCTCTGTCATGTAATATGACACTTTTAGATGATTCTGACTTATGGCATAATAGGTTGGGTCATATCAGTTTTGATACTTTAAATCGATTATCATCACAAGATCTTGTTAGAGGCTTACAAAAAATTAAGAAATGTCCCACTGCTGTTTGTGGTCCATGTCAAGTGGGTAAAATTATCAAATCGCCTCACAAAAAAGTTAAAGATGTCAATTCCACTGCTCCTCTAGAACTTGTCCACATGGATTTAATGGGTCCAACAAGGACTGTGAGTTTAAATGGAAATTCATATATTTTAGTTATTGTGGATGATTACTCTCGTTTTACATGGGTTGCTTTCAAGAAAAATAAGTCAAACACCTTTAATCATTTTCTCAAAATTTTGACTAAACTAGAAAATAAGAAAGACACCTAAGTAACACAAATTCGAAGTAATAAAGGTGATGAGTTTAAATAAATCGGGTCATTGGATATTGTGATGCCCAAGGTTACTCTCATGAGTTTAGTTCTCTAAAAACTCCTCAATAAAATGGGGTTGTAGAATGGAAAAATAGAGTCATACAAGAAATGGCTAGAGTCCTTATTCATGCTAAAAATCAACCTTTATATTTTTGGGAAGAAGCATGCATGACATCTGTTCATATTATTAATCGCATTTATCTCAGGAAGAATGCCAAATTGACCCCTTATGAGTTTTGGTTCAACAAAAAGCCCAATGTAAAATATTTTTGAACTTTTGGCTCAATTTGTTATGTCGATGGGGATAAATCTTTCTAAATTTGAAGCCAATGGGGATAAATCTCTTTTTCTTCGTTATTCTCAGAATAGCAGGGCTTATAGAGTTTTCAATCTAAGAACCAAATCCATTGTTGAGTCCATTGATGTTGTTGTAATTGACAGTACAGTTGAGCCTGTTAGCAAATATCCTCCTGTTGAAACTGATTTAGAAATAAATATTTTAAACATACCAAACTCAACTGAAGATGAATCTTTACCAAATTCAGTCCCTGCCATGCCTAACTGGGTTTCAAAAGATCACTCTTCTTCTGAAATTGTAGGTGATATCTCTGAACCAGTACGAACTAGGAACCAATTACATAAAGTAGCCCATTTGACTGCTTTCATATCCCGCGAGGAACCTAAAATAGTTGATGAGGCACTTTGTGATTCTTATTGGGTTGATGCAATGCAAGAGGAGTTAGCTCAATTCACAGATCATGACGTATGGTATCTAGTTTTGAGGCCTAAGGATATCAAAGTAATCGGTACAAAATGGATTTTCTAAAATCAAATCGTTGAAAGTGGGAAAGTCATTCGAAACAAAGCTAGGCTTGTTTCACATAGTTACTCTCAAATAAAAGGAATTGACTATGACGAGACGTTTTCTCCAGTAACGCATCTTGAATCAGTGACATTACTTCTAGCTGTTGCGTGTCATTTACAATTTAATTATTTTAAATGGACATCAAATCTGCTTTTCTTAATGTTAATTGAAGTGGTTTACATTGAGTAGGCCAAAGGATTTCATGATCCTAAACAACTTGACCATGTTTACATACTTAAAAAGGCCTTATATGGTTTAAAACAAGCTCTTCGAGCTTGGTATGAATGCTTAACCACTTTTCTATCTTCACATGGCTTTGTTAGAAGAGGTGCTGATCAAACGTTGTTTGTTCAGAAGTCTAATAAAAATGATGTTTTAATTGATCAAATTTATGTAGATGACATTGTTTTTGGGTCAACCTATCAAAATGATGTTAACAAATTTTCAAAAGACATGAGCTGTGAATTTGAAATGTCGCTTATGGGGGAGTTATATTATTTTCTAGTTCTACAAATAAAACAATGGAGTGATGGTTTGTTTATATCACAATCTAAACATTATATGGATTTAATAATTAAATTTGGACTTGAGCATGCTAAAGTAGCTTCTACACCAATGGCCTTAAGAACCAAGTTATCAAAATCTGAAAATGGCTCTGATGTAAATCGAACATTATACCATAGTATTATTGGTAGTTTGTTATACTTGACTGCTTCTAGGCTTGATATTCAATATGCTATCGGTATTTGTGCACGGTTTCAATCCAGTCCAAAAGAGTTGCATCTTACTTGTGCTAAAAATATTTTGAAATACATTAAAGGCACAATTGAGTATGGACTTTGGTATTCCAATGACTCATCAAGTGAGATAATTGGTTACTCAGATGCAGATTGGGGAGGTAGCACGGATGATTGTCATTCCACCTCAGGTGGTTGTTACTATTTAGGACATAATCTTGTAGGATGATCTAGTAAAA
Source organism: Sambucus nigra (assembly GCA_949130495.1). Classification (NCBI taxonomy): domain Eukaryota; kingdom Viridiplantae; phylum Streptophyta; class Magnoliopsida; order Dipsacales; family Adoxaceae; genus Sambucus; species Sambucus nigra. The sequence continues at coordinate 144,902,150 of OX422222.1, read as the reverse complement.
TGCAAACTAGTGTCACTTTATCAACTACTGAATCTGAATATATTGTTGCTGGTGCATGTTGTCCTCAGCTAATATGGATCAAACAAATGTTATTTGATTATGGAATAATTGAGTCCAATGTTCACCTTTATTGTGATAATGAGAGCGCTATTTGCATAGCCAAAATCCTGTCTAGCATAGTCGAACTAAACACATTAATGTCAGATATCACTTCATTCATGAGTTGGTAGAATTAAAAGAGCTCGTTATAGAACATATTACCAACGATAAACAACTCGCTGATCTTTTTACAAAATTGTTAGATAAATCCAGATTTGAAAGTTTGCGACACATGATAGGAATGACCGTACTCGATAATTAGTTTATGTTTATTCTGCATCTTGTTTATTAAGATCTCTGAGGTTTTAGGATAAATATATCTACTAGTAACCGATATCTCTTAAAACCATGTTTAATGTAGGAGATGTTTATTTTGCACCCTATAAACATTTATTATTTTCTCTTGCCATTGTCTAATTTAGCCAAAATGGGGGAGAGTTGAGTACATATTCTTGTCTTGTGTTGTTAATATTCTTCATACATATTCTGTTTTGTTATTTTCTGCACATTTAATTTTGTTATTTTAAAATTTTGCTAGAACAAGTGCTACTAACTTGATTTCTCGATAGAAAATGTATTTATGTTTTGCAGGTATTGTCGTCGGTGTCATGAGTTGCGTCTTTTTTATTTCTAGGATGGATGGTCAGTTAGATACTCTTTTGTATAAGACTTTTTAGGAATTATTTTACCTTAGTATATCATTTAATGTACTCAAGGGTTTTGTCAAAATTAGTCAAATGGGGAAGATTGAAGATACCTATATAGATCACTCCTAGGGTTTGCTTTTCGTGCTTTAGCTATATAGACTTTCAGCTAGTTGGACTTGAATTTTGACAAAAAAAAAATTGTAATTAGGATTGTGTCTCGTATATCTACGTCAAGCTCTTTATGGCCGTCTACATCAAATGTGTTCTTGACTTGGTCCGACATTCTGGAAAAGGTAACTTCTATTGGCTCATAGGATTTAGTTTGTCACGTAAGACATGACACGACATTGCATATCATTTTTAGTTATGTTGATTTGATTGTGAGTGAAAAGAATTTTTGAATGTTTAAAATTTGATTTAAAATTTTGTTCGATTAAATAATTTAGTAAAAAATAAAATTCAGATTTAATTTTAAACATTTAAATGTTTTTTTTATATTTGTTAATATATACTCTAGCATTTTAATTAAATATTTTTTCATATAAATATCAGAATTAATTTTGAGACTTGATTTCATTTTAAAAAATTTAATTCGCGTGTTTGTTAGTTATCTCTACTACTTTAAAAGAGGAGAGTTTCTCTTTAATGATATAAATAATATTTTACCCTCATACAATTTAAAAACCCATCAATACCCTTCTATCTGTCTCTTTCATTCAAGAATATATTATACATTGTATTTTAATCCCACCCACATACATTGCACTTTAATTTGTACACTGACCACGATCTCCTATGCACAACTTCCAACCCAATACACGAAAAAGCCCAATTTTTGCTATGAAGACTTCCCAAGTGAAACCCACTTCTCAAAATATCTTATCTCTCTTACTAAACCATCCTCTAACTAATCACAAAAAAAGCAGGTGGAGTAGAAATAATCTTAGCAACACTAAACCATCCCAAACATATATGCCATTGTGGAAGGTAACTCAAATATGAGGTTCGAATTTACATTTAAATTTGTGATCATTTTGTGTAGATCTGTTTATCACGTTGTTTATTTTATTTTAGAGATTAATATGTTTCATGTTACATAATAACCTGTTTAAAGCCCCCAAATTTGAACACATTAATTTATCTTTTTTTTATTAGTTTACATTATATAATTGGTGTAGTGATGTATATAGGTTTAATTCATGTGCATAGGTTTTAACAGTTTTAAGAACAAAAACTGTTTGAAAATGGATGTTTTAACAATTTATTGAGTTTTTAAAACTTGAGACTGTAATTTAGTATGTTGAATTTTGATCCTGAGACTGTTAAAATAAGGATTTTGATCTTGATACTTTTTAAATAATACCTGAACAGGAATCCACTTGAAACATATTTGGTACGAAATTTACACGGGTGAAGACGTTATTCGATTTTTAATCAAGACTCCGGTTCATCTGCATTATCTTTATTTAGTTCTTTGTGTGTATACTCCCTTTGTCAGTATTACCGACCGTTGTATTTTTTTCATTTTTACAGTAAAAAGACACGTATGGAGAGAATCTGGTTCATCTGACTATGTTCTTATTTAAAATTATGACATTTGATCCTTATTATTAACTCGAGAAAGTATAATTGTAAAAAAACACGGATGGAGCTCTTTAGATTTCATATTAATTATTTTCTGGGGTTTCATGATCTCTGCATCTCTGAAAATACACCTCTATCTCTCTCTCTTATACATAAAAAGAGATGATTTCCTCTTTAATGGTATAATTTTTTTATGAAAATTATATTGTTTATAAAAACCTTATTTTTTAATTAAAAACTTCATTTCTTATAAGAAAAAATTGTATTCTTAAAAATATGTAAAGTAAAAAACAAAAATATATAGAAAAAAATTGTATTTTTTTATATAAATTGTATTTTTAAAAAACGTTACTTTTTTATATAAAAAACAATAAAAAAAATTGTTTTTATAAAAAATACAGTATTTTATTTATTTATAAAAAACAGTACTTTTATAAATGCATTTTTAAATTGTATTTTTTATGAATACAAAATTTAACAATACAGTTTGTTTTAAAAATTAAGTTTTTTTAGTAATACATCTTTTATACACAAGAGTTTTTTAATTAAAAAAATTACAATTTTTATTAAAAAAAAATGTGTCTTTTTCTTTATATATATATATATATATATATATATATATATATATATATATATATATATATATATATATATATATATATATATATATAGTTTTATAAAATAATATGTTTTAAAATTTACTGTTTTAAAAAAAATATGAAATCTTAAAAAATATATTTTTTAATCTTAGGATTAGACCTTGACATATGTTTACAACCTCACTGTTCCAACTTTTCAGGTAAGTTTGTCTTACGTTTTTAACAAATATCTATAAGCTCAATTTTTGTTGTTCATAATTTGGGCACGCTATGTTACCATTATTGGATATTGACTCATTGTTCAACCAAACACAAGGTACTTACTTCAATTAATGGTTCAAGATGACGACGAAAGAGCAACAGTCACACTGTTCAAGGAAACATAGTCTTTCATTGCCTGCAACATTCAAACTTTCATCGTTTCTAAAGAAAAGGTAATATCATTCTTATTAAAACTTAAAATTCATGCATACATTTCAAACGTTCTATACTAATTTCATATACTTATTTTTTTTATGTTAATTTATTCCACAGGGGATTGTGCACTCGGACTATATTTGAAAGTTATATACGTGCATTGGCAAAATTAACAGATTCTACATTAAAGAAAAATTGCTTAGAGATTCTAATCGAAAGTCTGCACATTTTATCGCTCATAAAATTGAAGATGAATAAGACACATCGAATTCTAACAAATATCAAAAGCAACATATTTGATAGAGCTGACAATTTTTTATCCGATAACCCGTTTACGATAATAACCCGAACATGACCCGAACATGACCCGATTAGCTTGTATAGATTTAGGAGTGCCCAAAACATATACTAAAATAAAAATCAATGCGACCCGAAAATGACACGACTAACCCGAATTGCCACCCCTAATATTTGACGATTATATTTTTATATTTTATCATTACACTTTGTTATTATCTTAGTTCTTCCATAAACAATTTGTCTCTTCCTTTGCATTTTACATTTTAAATAACTCGGATTCATTGACATTGATTTTTACTATTTCATGAGATTTCATATCTTATTATGTGATTATAGCTTCATTGTTTTACACATTGATTTCATTACTTGTACATAATTTGTTATAGTTTTTTTGCTTTATATGAATAATTTTTAAATTCACAGCTTCTTATTCATTTATTCAGCTAATCCAATTGAATATTTGGATTTGGCCACACGTGCAAAGCACGTGGGCACATCTTGTATATGTAAGTACGCGTGTATTTCTTTTTAAAGTACTATGTTATACATATATTTTTTATATGTATAAATCTGCTTGCGTGGCCCATTTTTGGCCGATTAGAGCCTGGTTTACTGCTGTTAAGATTTTGTAAAGAATAATGATATGTACACCTACTCTTAGTACCAATCAAGTATCGAATGTGCTTTAAATGATTGTACAAAAGTGTAGGTCCCATGTATTAAAGTGTAGGTCCCATGATGGTACAATGCATTTAAAGCACAATCGGTACTGAGTTGTTACTGGGAGTTGGTGTTTGTAGCATTGTCCTTTTGTAAAATGCCATGCAAATTTTGTCCATGGTGTATTGTCTGTCCTATCTGTAGCCTCTTGAGACATTGGTTTTACAACACAAAAAGGAGCGCCACCTGTCCCTAGAGATTTGACCCCTTAGTTGGTAGTCTGATTTAGGCCTGTTGTCGATTGTACTGTAACAGTTGGTTTGTTTTAACTTTATTATATTTATAGTTATATATTAGCCCCTAGCTGTTACCAGATGGTGTGGAAACTTGACCTTAGTCTTATTGATTCTGACCGGACTGTTACTTTACCCAGTCTTCAATTTTCACCGCCCCTTGTCTTTTCAAATCATCCTCACAGTTTTTGTTTATAAACGAAATCTTTTTGATGGAAACGACGTCGTCGGTTTTTGTTTAAAAAACTAGCACACGGTATTATATATATTAACAAGAGAAATGCCTACATAATCGCGAAACAATGAAAATTTCGAAAGTACGGAATTAAAAAACGACGAAAATTTTCAAGATACGTAATTGCAAAATGAAAAAAAATTAGTTCCCCAACAAAATAAAATATAATTTTAAAAAAATTAGCCATAATTTCCTATGTTCGTAGGACTGGCCCCTTCCACTTAACAAATAACACAAAGTCTAACAATATTGAAATAATCTAAATTCTTCAAACAGGTTCACATATAACATGAAATTTAAAAAAACAAAGTATCAATTTTAAAAAAAAATTGAACATAACCTCCTTTATTTATTGAACTATCCACCCTCCTTAAGGGATAACAACAAATTAGTTAACGCTAATTATACAAACCTATAATGTAATTATACACAACTATGCATACTAAAAATGATGAAAGCATAGTTTATTGTGTCCAATTTGAAATACAATTACCAAAAAAGAAGTAACCCCCTTTTCGGGAAAAAAAAATATGGAACAACGCGGCCACGCAAAACCTCCATCTCGAACTCCAACCACTTTTTTGTTCGACCCACGACCTCAAACCTCTTCAACCCGAGTTGATCTACAAAGCAACAATTTGATTTATAAGAATAAATCACAATAAATAAAAAAGTTAATGTGAGAAATATGTATCGGACTTATGTCTTACCACATTTGCATTTGTAATGCTTGCTCTGAAATAAATAAAGAGACGTGCCAATATAAATAATAAGAAAATGTGAGAACTGAACCATTGGTATTCATGTAAAAGAAAATGAAAATTAACAATAGTGAAAATTATAAACTAAAGTACTTGTAAAAGAACGGATAAATAAATGTCTCACACCAAAATTCAAGTTTCTTCACATTTGGGTTGGCGCGCTGCTATAGGTGCATGATCCACAATTCATGCCACAATCTTTGAACTTAAAAATAGATAAGGGGCAAAAATTTGCAAACCTGTAGTAGAAAAAATTAGTGTGCTAGTGTGTACGTGTAATAAAGTGAGGGAGAGATGGAGGAAACATGGGGACCTAAGTTCCCCACCCTGAAGAGATGAAGAGAAAAGAGAATTAGTTGTACCGTGTCACGCTGTTGGAATTATTCGGAATGCTCGCTAAAGTTTTTACAAAAGCAGCACATTAAAGTTTTATATATACTTATTATTTTTTATACTGAGTTGACAATCTTAGGGAAATAAGACTTGATCTCTATCATAAAAAAATATGACAAAATGAAAAGAAAAGAAAACAAATACTATTTAGCGAGAACATTTCTTTGTTTAAAAAAAATAAAGTGTCAAAGTTTTAAAAAAATTGGGCAAAATCTCCTTTGTTTATTGGACTATCCACCCTTCTCAAGGGATAACAACAAATCCAACAATATAAAAAAACAAATTTGCCCAACAAAAGCTTCAATGAAACAAACATCTTAAAAAAATAAATATATATCAATGGAAGCCCAAATAATTATCTTCCACTATAATTATTGTCCGTTCTTTTCCAAATGCGACCTGGTACAAAAAAAAATGTAGTTAGTAAATTGAAAAATCTAGTAAAATATTATATAAACAAAGTTAATTATTAATTATATAGCAAATACACCGTGTCGCTAACACACCGTGTCGCTAGCGAAATCAAACTTATGCAAAAAAATAAAAAAAATAAAAAAATAGTAGAGCCAAATCTAATTTTTTTAACAGATTTAAGTTACAAAACTGAAAATAGAAAATAGTAGATCTAAAATACCAAATTTGGTGGAGCGGTAGCGGCGGATCGTCGTGGTCGTGGTAGCTCCGTCGGAGTCTCACATATTGATAAAAAAAAATTGACCCTGAAAAATTACAAAATCCAAATATTATTACACACAATAATTGTAAACAAAATCAATAATCTTTGTAAATAACCATCTTTTAAAGAACCCCCGGTGTTGTAATTGCATTGAAAATATTTGGAAATGACCACTTTTAATGTTGCTGCGATGGTTCAAGCCAAATGAAAAAAATATATGTTGGGTATTAGACATGAAAATAAAATAAAATTAGATAATACACATAAAAACCACTAAAAATTTACCAATAGAACCAACAAAGCTACATTATCCACTGAATATCCATTTAACAAAATAGTACAAAGGCAATTGTATGAATCCAAGCCAATAACTAAAAACACGGCAAATAAATTAAATTAGAACATAAAAATTAAAAAAAAATTGAACCTGAAAAAAAACACAAACAACAAAATCCAAATCAATCTTATGCAAAAAAAAAAAAACAAAACCAAAATAAAATAGTAGAGCCAAATCTAATTTTTTAAACAGATTTAAGTTACAAAATTGAAAATAGAAAATAGTAGATCTAAAATACCAAATCTAGTGGAGCGGTAGCGGCGGATCGTCGTGGTCATGGTAGAGCCGTCAGAGTCTCACATATTGATAAAAAAAAATTTGAACCTGAAAAATAACAAAATCCAAATACTATTACACAATAATTGTAAACAAAATCAATAATCTTTGCAAATAACCATCTTTCAAAGAACCCCGGTGTTGTAATTGCATTGAAGATATTTGGAAATCACCACTTCTAATGTCGCTGCGATGGTTCAAGCCAAATGAAAAAAATATATGTTGGGTATTAGACATGAAAAGTGTGCAAAAATCAGTCCAGACTACTTTAAATTAAGAAAAAGCGCTGCTATTACAAAATTGCAAGATTTATGAAATAAAAAACAGTAAATAGAAATGACTAATTGCAACTAAACTCTCGAAGCACACCATTGTATGAGAACCCGATATCTCCCAAATAGTCATGAGATTGTCCAACTTAAAATTACCAACCACACGTGTACTAATGTCTAGCTATGTAAATTACCGAGGTACTAAAAAAACTCATCAACTACCTACATTATCTTGTAACCAATAAAACTTGACTCTTGGTGCCAAAGACAAAGATTTAATTATCTCATGTGTGTCTCCCTAATATATAAGAGTGATTTTCTCTCAAAGAGTCTCCAAACAAAAAATTCAAAATATAAATCTAGAATAAGAGAGAATGTGTATACCTAATGTAAGTATCACATATCCAAATTACCACTAAGAGAGAACAGGTGTTGTGCTTAGATCTGCAAACATAAAACATATTAGATGGATAAAAAAAATATATCATAAAATAAAAATAAATCCCAAAATGTGAAACTAAAATAAAAACCCTAATTTAGATCTGGAAAAAAAAAAAAAAAAAAAAAAAAAAAAAAAAAAAAAGCCCTTGCTTGGATTACCTGACCAATTTAGATCTGCAAAACAAAACAAAAAAAGCCAATACAAAAAATCCCTAGCTTGGATTACCTGTTCGGCAGCAGCGGGGAGAAGGACGACTGAATCACCTAATTTGAACAAAACAAAATATGAATATATATCTGCAAACAAAAGATTAATCAGATAGAACATTAATCATAAAACCAATGAGCGGGGGTGGGAGAAATAAGGCTGTGAGGGAAAGCTACGAATGAGGGGGGTTGGGACGGCAGGGGCGTGAAGCATGGGGGAGTGGGGGGAGGGGAGGGGAGGAGCGGAGGGGGAAGTCAGGGGGGTAGCGGGGGAGGTAGGAGGCAGCGGGGTTGGTGGGGGGGGGGGGGGATGGGGCGGCAGCAGCTGAACGCCAGGGGCAACGGGGTGAGGGGGGAAGAGGCGGGTAGGACCGGAGGGGGAAGTAAGGGGGTAGCGGGAGAGGGAGGAGGCAGCGGGGTGAGGAGGGGAGGGGCGGCGGCTGTTGAAAGTTAGGGTAGGGTTTTTTTGTGTTGAGAGAGAATGAGATGAAGAGGAAGACGGGGTGTGTAGTGAGGTAAAACCTTTTTTTTTCTTCATTTGTCATGTCACAATAGGACAATCCTACATGGAATAATTACACACCATTAGATCGCTCCAAAAATTTCCTTTTTAACCGTAGATTTTTTGGAACAGTAAAACACCCCCCTCTCATATATTATAGATATACACAGTTTATTTAACAAAACAAAACAAGTTTTCAAGAGGTTATTAAACGACGTCGCTGACTTACCACGGTAATATTTTAATGGCTTACAACTGGCCTTTACGTGTCACTATTTTAAGGACTTCCTTTGTGTTTCTTTGTTGGCCACAAGATCAGATTTAATCTTCGATTTATACTGATTTGGAACAATCCAGGTGATTTTTTTAAACACCAATCAGAGCACCCTTGGTCTCTTTATAAATAGAACCCTTTGGGTCTTAATTTTTTAGTCCGAAAAAAATTATTTTTGTGGCAAAACTCTCTTGATTTTTTTTAGAGTCTATACACCACATACTTTTGAGATCTATTATCTATGTATATTTCGTGAAGAGGGTTGATTTATCTCAACACTTGCGAAAGACTCTCGGGGATGTTTTTTTATGATTTATAATTTTAGTTTCTCATATCTTCGTTTTGTAAGTTTTTCTTTTCTTGGTTTGTATGTGTTCATTTTAGATCTAGTCTGTATATCTAACTTTGCGTTGTATTGTTGCTATGATACTCTATTAATGGTACACTACACACATTGAACTCATTTTCTTGATGTGATTAGTTAAACCTTTTTGACAATCGTATTTGTGTTCATAGTTTGATAAACCTTTTTGACAATTGTATTGTTGTAATCTTGCATGTTTTGGTATTATGCTTAACCGCACATATCACAAATAAATATTCAAGAGTCGTGACTTGATTTATTTTTCTTAGATCTGTTTTTTTTCAATTCTGTGTATTGTTGTTTTTCTTGTTCAACTTAAGTTTTTAAAACTTTATATTTTAAAATTATTCAAGATAGTTGGGTAGTAACAGAGTTAAGGTTTAGTTAATTAAACCTAATACATTTTTTGGACCTATTCTTATAATAAGGATAACCTGGACTGTCCTACCAGAACTTGGATTCGTGACCTTGGATTATACGAATTTATACCTACATATTTGACCAAGGACTTGGACTGAGAAAAATAACATATTAGACCTATTCAAGAATCTAAACATGTTGAATTGTTGACAGTAGAAGTAAAAGGATAATATATTAAAACGATTTAATCTAAATCTTGTCTTAAAAAGAGTGTTTGATATTTTACTGCATACTTGATATGTTTACATATTTTTCAGTCAAGAATATTATTATGTGTCATTTTATTACTTGATCTTTTTAATTGATTTTAGGAATTTTCATTCTATTGTTCATATCACTTTGAAATCACTCATTATACACTATTTGACATAGGCACATATTTTTGTGTATATATAAGATCAACTTTGTTTGTTATAAATTATTGAATAAAGAATTTTGCTGAGATTGAGTTAATTAAAGGCAGATTGAATTTAACAGAAGGAAAGAACAAAAAAGTTTACACTGATATTGAGGAAAGAATTTGTTGCATAACCAATTTGTTCGTAACATTAAGGGTGAGTGTGTCATATAGAATAAGACACATCACAAAGCACTGCACATCTACACGTCACTATAAGAATCAATAGGGACTGAGCCGACCTACGCTGAGGAAGCTAAAAGGAAAGATGGTAAGTGAAGAACGCAATACACGAAAGACATGTTGATGCTGAGATTCATAAAAAGAAACCACTGCAGAGGCTTGGTAAGGTAATAGTTCTTTTCTGTCTAGTCCAATGTCGTGCCTTCTTGTGTGATTGTAATTCATTCTGAAGTGATTTGTTTTTAGTGAACTTGGTAGATTAGGTAACCGTAGAGGGTTCGTCATTATTCCCGGGGAAGGGTTTTTACGACGTTTAATAAATACTGCGTGCTTTATATTTTTCGCATATCACCTCACATGCAAAAGTATTTTAAAGAATTATAAATCCGCCAAAAAACTGAATTGTTTATTATCTTGTAAATTACCTAGATTTAACTAAAGATAATAACTAGGACTTAAATTGGCTTTACAATCGTTAATTAGTTTTAATAGAGTTAACAATTTCAAGAAAAAGTTTGAATTGGCCCCTACTTGAATAACATATAAAACTTGTAGGTAAATTGCGTTTACTCGACAATCATTTACTTTCGCACGTAGTCTATTTGCGCTTCATTGGTTTGTTTACATATAACTAACTTCTTCCTGATAGAGGACTTGATCGAGTCTTTATGGATGATACCGGTACCTTCGTGGTAGCACCTCCTGCCATCTACTCGTTCGTCACAATCTGTTGGAGGGGCTTGGCATGTGTCTGGGTATTATTTGAAATGGTTGTGGAAGCGGGTAGTTGGGAAGATTTTTAAAGTGGAGACTGGGCAAAGGTGGTTTGTTGCCTTTGACACCATAGAGGAGGGCATTGTGGTTCGACAAAGATTATCAAGGCATACCACTGCATAGAGCGCATTCGAAGCATCAATCAGGAGTGGGAGACCTTGGGACCTCCAGGAGTAGGCAATGATAATGAGACATGATCATCTGGAAGTTGAGAGTAGTATTTTGTGTAGCTAGAGAATTCGTATTTGGGTGGTTTATGTTGGTATTTTGGGATGTTTTAGGATTTTTCTATGAAGTTGATTATTTGGTAGGAACTGGGTAGGTTTTTAGGGGAAACATAGGTTGGTTTTGTAATTGAAAGTGGGTGTTCTATTTGACTCACTCTACTGATATTCATGTAATGACTATGTTACTTAATTTGAAAATAAAACTGATATCATTTTAATTATATTTTGTTATGCCTTTTGTTGAATTTTTTTGTTTGAACTATCTATACCAATTACTAAGGCATACACAATCCTTTTGTTCATGTAAATAATGAGATGGACCGAAGTTCTCAGGGGTTAAAAAAGAATAGTATTTTGTGAAAAAAAGGACCGCGCCCATGTATGTCGTATGAGCTGCCTACATACCTCTGTGGGTTTTGATAATTTCACAAGTTTCATTTTGAAAAAAATATTATGTTGACAGGATGAGGTCCCAGGTAGTTCAGGCGGATTGAAGAATTTTTTTTAGAATAGAAGGGGGTGAGAAGAGTCGTAGTGCGCCGAGAGTTCGAATTAAGGGTAGAATTTCTTGAAATGATCCGGATTTACAGGACGTGCCATCTCCTCTTCATCCATATCTATGAGCATAGCGACGCCGCTTTATAGGATTTTTTTCACGATGTAGAGGCCACTCCAATTAGGTCTGAACTTCCTTTTGGGGACCTAGATAAGTTCTACAATTTTTTTGAGGGCCATGTCTCCTTTTTGGACACTGCGGTCCTTGACTTTCTTGTGTAATGATCGCGCTATCCGGTGATGGTATCCCTATATGTGGAATTAAGCCTTAAATCCCTTTCCATTCAAGAGTGAGAGTTTATCATAGCGGCTCCAATGCCAGTCTTCTTCATTAACCTTGCTCCAGGGCATGACACATCGAGAGGGTACTTTTAGCGCAAAAAGGAGAACTGTTTCCATGTCGTATACCATATAATTTGGGGTAGCCCCAATAGGTGTTCTGATGGAAGTGCGGTAGCCCCAGAGGGTGAATGGGATTCGATTGACCCAGTCTCAGTAACATTTGGTCATCTTGTTGATAATGGTTTTGAGGCTTTTGTTGGCAGCTTTCACAATTCCATTGGTTTGGGGTCGGTAAAGAGAGGACTTGTGTCTCTCAATTCCATACTCATTGAGCAATTCTGTGACCTCCATTTCAAAGTGGAGCCCATTACACTACACCAAATATGTCGAATTGTCACGGTCATTGACCTTGACAAGTTGGACTTATCAAGGTCAATGACCGTGACAATTCCTGGGGTGATAACTATTTTTATCACGGACTTGTCACGGTCATTGACCATGATAAGTTCATTAGAATTGTCACGATCATGTCACGATCCTTGACCTTGATAAGTTTGTCATGATTAAGGACCGTGACAATGGTTAAAAAATTGTCACGGTCAATGACCGTGACAAGTTTCTTTGTCAAGAACTTGTCACGATCAATGACCGTGATAATTCTGGGCAAAATTGAAAAAATTCTGTTGGGCAGTTTGTCCGCTGCCACTGCCCAGCAGTATATTTGTACCTGTTATAGCAATATTGTACCTGTTCAAGCATCACATATCCAAATAAAATAGAGATAATGCAAATATACATTCAAAATAGAGACAATATGCATCACAATATAATCCAAATATAATTCAAATGTACCAACTTAAAAATAATTCAATTCAAATAATGTCACTACATGTCTTGGGTAAGATTAAATCTGAGGAGGTGAGTAGGCCACACGATATACAAATTGACACACCCACTGATATATATCGTGCCGCATTGTTCACGCAACCACAATTGGGAATTCTCCTTCTCGGGTATCACATGCATGACGAGTACCTTGGACTCGATATCTTGAAGCTCATGTCCATGAACTAGTCCACCCTGGACGATATTCGAGTCCCTCAACCCCCGCCCTATCTGCTGGACCTCAAATATGTATAGTATAAACACGCTCGTCCAACCAAGTGTCGATATCGGTCGATAGAAGGGAGCCAAATAGGGAAGTGGATCATCAAAGTCCACACGTGTCAGCGATGAAGCAGTGAGGTCCACATCCTCGTCATCCTGCACCTCGTACTCCCACACCTCCTCCTCCATCACCTTATCCTTCCCTTTCCCCTTATGTTTTCTGCAAAATGAACGTTTCATGAACGAGAACATATCTTGGACCGTCGCCTTCAAACGGGACAACTTCACGCATGCGAGTCTACCATTCGAGCCAACCCGGAGTCGCTCGTCTCCAATCCGATTATCCTATATTTGGCAACCTGCGAGCTCACCCCCTTTTCCTCCCCTTGCTATCAGAGCCAAGCACTTGGCTGAGTGCGTCTGTGGACAAAGATGCCTTGTCAGCATCGGACTACAACTCATGCACTTCCTTAAGCTTTGCCTGAAAAGACAAAAAGCACATGATTAGTAAAATAAGTAAATTAAAATATTATAACGTAATTAACAAAAAGTAAACTGTCGGATTACTTACAATCATGGCCGCGATGCTCAGGGACACCTCCTTGTCCTTCCCCTTCTTCGTCCGAAGATCCACATAAGTATCGAGCCTATGTGGCCTACCCCCACGGCCACTCCCTGTCCCCTGAAATAAAATAAAGTAAAATTAGTATCGGCTCCCGTAAAGTAAAATAATGCAGAATAATATATTTTTGTAGTTATAGAAAAATTAAATCTTACCATCATCCTATGCTCCACCTCGGTGTAAGACGTCTGGCCGGAGTAGTGCACGTCCGTCTTTTTTGCCCGGTTTTCCCTTCCCGATTGACGAGATGCCAATTGTCGCTCCCCGATCTCATTGTCAATGAACTTTTGCCATTTTGCCAATGAGATCGGCTCCTTCGGTGGGACGGATTCACGCATTCGGATAACGGACTCTCGTGTCTTCCCAAAGTACCGGGTCCGCATATTTTTCTTCCACGTCTTGTGTTTCTCCCTCAACTGCTCCAAGATGGAATCGCGTAGCTTTGGATCCAGGCTGAATTATTCCTGTCCAACAAATACAATGTTAGTTACAAATAAATATAAACATAAATATAAAATGAAATTGAAATCGAAATCGAAATTGAAATTGAAATATTCATATAAATATAAATACATTACTTGTAGTGCCACCCAAACAGCTAACTTGAGCTCATATGGCACCTCCTTCCAACTAATGTACCCCGGGTCGATGATCGTCTTTACCAGCTTGAGGGATCTCGCTAATAGCCCTGACTTGTTCTTGATGGCCATCCCCAATTTTTCATATTTGGGGAGCCTAGGGGCCGAGGATCCCTCGTTGCCTCCGCTACCACCGTGCCCAGACGACATCATCATAACCAGCATCATCATTCTCACCTTAATACCTGAAGGAGACATTTGCAGTAAAAAAATGTTATTAGTACAAATCAAAATGAATTAGAAGAAGACATGCAGATATGTACAATTACTACAAATAGAAATGAATTGTTACTGTTAAACACCTCAATTCTGAATTCCAAAACAACAACATTTGGCTCATAATATGTACAATTACTAAAAATCCGAAACATCCCCACCCCCACCCCTAATGCCCACACACACACACACTACACAAGAGTGAAAATGATAAAGTGCAAATCAATTAAAAGCATTAAAAAGGATGTTTCAATACAAATTAGAATATTTATTACAAATTGAAAAATTATTTAAAATTTGGGTTATCATAAAAAAATGGATTGGTATTCGGCAGGAGCAGCCAAGTCATCCACACTACTATTAAGATGCTTTGGCGCTTGTTGGATAATTGACCATGGCTCGCTGTTGATATACTCCGAGTAAAACACTTGGTTAACCTTTTAAAATGCACAAACAAACGGCACATCGCTCACGTGGTCGTTGCTCTTTAACTTGGACAAGTCAACCATGATCAAATTGGTGACACGATTGTAACACCCCGTATTTTTAGAGAAAATGGAAATTAATAAAATTGATGACATAAGAATTTATTTAATTAGAAGAAATTATTTATTTCGATGATTTAGATTTAATTAATTCAGTCTAAGCTACATTTCACACGTGGTGTATTTGGAGGTAAAATAAGAGAATTTTTTAAAGTGACTCGGATGGTGATTCTGAGGTCACAGTTGGTTCTGGAAGGGTCGAAATAGTCAAAAAAGTGTACTCGGGTGTATAGTTTGGGTCCCGGGATGATTTTAGACCATCCCGGCACCGTTTAAGGGTATTTCGGTCATTCGAGAGTTTGGAATTTAGAAAACTCCGAAAATTGTAAGTGTATATCTGCCCATGAGAGAGAGGGGCTAGGGTTAACACAAATCAAAAGGGATAGAAGCCATAAGAGAGGAAGAGGAGGGAGGGGAACCAAACTTCCTACACAGTTTTTCACCCCGAACGCAACGGAATCGAGAACGGAGCGAGGGGAGAACCACCACACTATCTTATCAACGAATTTCAGACCATCTATTGAGAGGAAAGTATTTAAATGACAATTTATATCAATCATGTTATAATACCCATGTGGGATAGGGTTTGATTTCATGTTTTTAGAAGTTTTATATGAATTTGGGAGGGTTTAATTCATAAAGTAAAGTAGGAATGCATGTACAGATGTTCCTTAATGATGATAATACGAAATTAGTGGGTTTGGGTTGATTAATAAGAGAGAAATCTGATTTCTTGATCTATAAAGTTGATGAACATGAGAAAATTAGGGTTTTATGTTAATTAAATGAGAATTTGATTCTTGGGTTGAATCTTTGATGTTTTTGTGTAAACTTTTCATTGGAAATTCATCTCTATGTGAAGATAAAATGATATTAGAATATATTTGATGATTAATATTGAATCTTGATGGGTTCTTGATTGAAGAACATGAATCTTGAATGACTTAGGGGTTAATTGATGAACACAAGATGTAAATTTGCCAGAATTCTTAACGTAACTTTAAATGCATGCCATTTTAATTGTGCTTCGAATTAGAGTGAGATCCATATATTACTGGAAAGTTCTATGTCTTAGCTTTCTAATGAGATTTGAATCAGGTTAATCGGAGTTCTGTAGAGGGAGTAATCGATGTTTTACTATAGGGTGTTTGATCTGCTAGCAAAGTAATCTGCCAGAATTTTTGACGTAACTTTAAACGTATGCCATTTCAATTGTACTTAGAATTAGAGTGAGATCCGTACATTTCTGGAAATGAGAATTGAATCAGGTCAATCGGAGTTCTGTAGAGGGAGTAAATGATATTTTACTACAAGGTATTTAATCTGCCAGAAAATTTTCTAATCGATTTGGTTGCCCAGTTTTGGCCAATAATTTCCTTTTTGTTTAGGACCTTTGGAAATCATTCAGAATTCATTTGTGGAATTTAATTTATAACATAAGAGAATTATATTGCAACACCAGTAAGCCTAGTTTGGGTTTTAGGCATGACCTACGAGGGAAGTTTAGGGGCTAAATTAATTTGAATTAATGGAGAGGAAAAATCTAAATTGAAGGATAATTCGAGTTAAGAAAATTCGAGAGGAACGAGGACTTAGATCAGTAGGGGGTAGAGAGTTCACCTTATGATATTATATGTGGAATAAAGGATACCCTTCGAGTGGGGATAAATAATCGGGAACGTATGGTAATAAAAGAAGTTATAAATTGTGGAATATGTAGAATATTCAGGATATAAATATATTATGTATGAGGCTTGTGATATGGGATGTGTTTACAACCTATTGTTGTTATATATATATATAGGTGGAGTGAATACCTATAATATGATAAAAGTAATAATACATTAATACGTGGGATATTCGGGATATAAATATACTACGTATGAGACTTGTGATATGTGATGTGAGTATGCCCTATTGATATTATTGATATATATGTGGAGAAAATCTATAATCTGATTTATTATGTGTATGACACACCTACGCTGCTTGCTATCGAGTGAAGGTTGCGCGTTGTGGACGATTATATCTTGAGGAGCCTTTGGGGGGATTTTGATTCGCACCACTAGAACATAGAACCTAGGTACGGGCTATCAGTGAGCATGATAGTGTTGACGGTCATATGGGTGCGTAGGTATGTGCGTAGCCCATTGACTTGGAACTATGTTCACCTCCAATATGTGTGATTTGATATATAGGGTTCGTGAGAGAAGACGAACCAATAGTCCCCTGTACAGCGAAAAATGAACCCGGACATGATAGCAGAGTATGCATGCACCACGACTGTGCCTAGGGGTGCCGTACTAATATATATATAATGGATGATAAATATATATACCTTTGATATGTTTTACAGTATGCCCCGCAGCTGAGTCTGGGAGTTCCCGTATTATATATATATGATAAAGTGTGAATATATATATATACTTGTGAAATTATCTACTGTGTGAAATTAGTGGATGAGAAAGATAGTGAAATCTTATTGACTTAAGTACATGAACACTTAATCCTAAAATTTGAAAATCCTTGCCCATCTTAAAGAGAAATGGATATATATATTTAATAAATGTATTTGCGTGGAAATACGGGTGGACGCTATGAGTTATGGGTAGCAGACTTATGATTTCAAACTAGTTAGTTGTGCGTATCTAAACTAAAATTAATCTGAATATTGGGGTCGAGGTAACATTCCGAACCAATGTATATGGATTAACTATTGGGGTCGTGGTAACATTACGAACCAATAGCCCATAATGTGTGATAGAGGAATATAATAACAGAGTGTGTACTTATAGTATATATGTTGTGTAAAATATATACATCACGAATTATCTACTTATGTGTGCTAGTAGAGAGACGAGATAGTACGTATCTAAAGAACAATTAATCTGATAAAGAGTAATTTTAGGGAGCTTAGATAGGGTATATCTATATGATGATGAAGCTACTGATGTGTGAATAGTAGGAAGATAGTTAATGAATATCTAAAATAAAGTTTAATTAGAGAAACTTAAATGATAAATCTTGAACAATAACCTACATATAAAGGGTAATTGGAGTTTAATAATAACATAAGAGAGATGTTAATTATTAAGGGTATTCAATAGCGTACTGTATGGGCGGTACAGAGGAGCTAGATTGATTTGGGTTTATTAGATACTGGCTGCCTAGCTTGATTGGATAGAATTGACTAGGTGGGGTTGAGTAGCAAACGTTAGGTACGCGTTATAGATGAGAGATGAGGAACTCAAGGGAGTGTTCGTAACCTAACATGTGTATCTAATAACTGTTCATTTAAACTGTTATTTAAGTACTTGCTAAATGTTT
Source organism: Sambucus nigra (assembly GCA_949130495.1). Lineage (NCBI taxonomy): Eukaryota > Viridiplantae > Streptophyta > Magnoliopsida > Dipsacales > Adoxaceae > Sambucus > Sambucus nigra. The sequence continues at coordinate 144,883,520 of OX422222.1, read as the reverse complement.
TTAAATGATTTTTACTTGGGCTCTGACCCGTACTTGCAAAACCTTTTTTCAAAATATTTTAGGTGTCCAGCTATAGGGACGCCAAATAGGATGATCTATTCTAGGGATGCGTAGCTGCACCATTAGTGGATGCTTGCAGGATTTGAACTTAGGCGATTCAGTTACTTAACTTCTAGTGTAGGGTGCAGGGCAGTATTTTATTCGGACATCTTGCCCACAGTTATTTCATTTATGACAGTCAGACCTTATATTCAGACTTTTATTCAGGTTGGACTTTATAATTAATTTTGTAATCGATGGTTTATTCGATATTATTTCATTTCAGTCTTTTATATTGTGGATGGATTTATATTTACTATTACATGGGATGTATTTATGTAATAATATTATTTTGTTGATTGTTTAATAAAAAGATTAAAATTTTGACATCAGCTTTTTGAATACTAGGTGGTTAGTAATGTTTTAAAAAGTTTTCGACAGTGATGCTAAGAATGAACCAGATGAGAAACCTGTTTTAATTTGATATAGGACTAATCACCCAGTATTTAATTAGCCAGGGTGTCACAGATGGTATCGGAGCATCAGGTTTTAGTGTCCTTAGGATCTGGGCAGCTTTTCACGTTTCAGCGTAGCGTTCTTTGATGTAGAGCCTTTTGATAGGGTTGTTGTACTTCTCGACGTATGCAACTTACATTCTTCTACCATTATATATAGTTTATGTGATTCTTATACAAGTTCTATTGTGCTTCATACACCGAACATTATAGGATGACCAGTGAGGGCCGTTAGAAGGATTGCCGGAGGAGAGGATCAGTAGAAGACCTATAGTAGTCTGGGAATGGTGATTGTAATGGAAGTCACCATGATTATTGTTCAGGATGGTGACAATAGGAAAAGCACTCGAGAAAATAAGTTTTCCCAAGCGCTTTTGTAGGTAATGTTGGTGAAAATTTTAGACTCACCCACTGTTGTCGGTAAGAGGTGGAAAAAAAAATGGAGGGACTCTTTGGGAGAGTCATCTATTAAAAAGAAAAAGGGAGAGTAATAGGCCAATGGAAGGATAAAATCCAAAGTCAATTGTGTAGGGTGGAGTATAGCGACACCCATGATTAAAATTTTGAGCGAAATTTTTTGAGCTCTAAGGGGCAGTATAAAGTGACGAGAGTCAGTCACCACATATAAGGAGTATATGGGGTTAAACAAGAAATTTGAATGAAATTTGATTGATCGATACTCCATCTGCTGTTCGAACATAGATGCGAATTTAGTTTCAAAACTTATCACAAGTGAGCGAGTTATAGGCCGATTGTGAGAAAGGAGATGACTTGTTGAGGAAACTTCATACTCGATGAAGGGGAATATGAAGAAAATAAAGGTTAAGTTGATAATGGACTTGTGAGTAGAATATACAAGCCTAGATGGGAGATCCGGTTAGAATGATTAGTGCCGACTTCATCAGGGTCGTACGCTTACATGAATTTATCAATGCTTCCATGAGAGGGGAGCCAAGGGGGTTGGAGAATCTAGTCGAAGAGCAAGACTGGATTACATGGTGATAGTGAAGCACCACAAGAGGGCATACCCAGTCGGGAACCCATTTAAATAATTCAGACCAATTGAATTCCAACCAAGTGACGGTGAATTCAATCAGGGCCATCGAGGCCAGCAACGAGTTCCGTAGGGCCAGTTAATCCAAAGGAACAATAGGGGTAGAAATTGGGAACAAGACTACCAAGCTTGAGAGAAGGACACCCCGGCATGGCTAATGGGGCCAGAGATAAAGGGAAGATACAGTAAGGTGTCCTATGCATAGAGAGTGGGACCATCTATATTGAACTTGTCCACAGTGAGAAAGTGAGACTACTCGGACTGGAAAAGTATATGGGAATGGTGTTAGTGAGGCACAACAACCGTCTGAGGAGCGAGAATTTCGGTAGAGGAATTGGGCTAAGAGAATGAACTAAGAGGACATTTATATTAGGTATTAGTTTACTACTTTCGAGAGTTATGAAAATAGGGTAGACTACTTTATGAGAGTTGACTGGTTAGCAACGGGTTGAGCGATCGTAGATTGTGATAGGGAGATCTCGTGTTCGCTGTCCCAGGGTATGATTTATTTTTTTGAGGTATCACCTGAAAGAGAGTTGATCATATATATATATGTGTATCTATATTATATTTTGTGTATATTAGTTATATATATTGTGTATTAGACTTTTTTTGTATATTATCTAGTTATAATTAATCCCGGTGTGCAAGGACGGTTACTGATGTGATTTAGGGTAGACATGCTTATTGTCGAGCGGAGAGATATAACTCGTGACTTTTTAGCGCTAAGAAACTAGTGAAAGTAAGAGCGTCGTGATATATATTGTCTTGTTTAGCATGAGAGTGGATGAGTATACTTTTATGTCAAAAGACGGGTATTTGAGGGTACGTAATATGGACGGAGGGCTTAACAGATCCCAACGATCGACAATGCTAGGCAGTAGTGTATCAGGGGGGTTCCTTATTTGGATTTCTCTTTGCGAGACATCCCACGCATGAAGCTTAGCACAATGTTGGGAGTGGAGAGATGATTATCCATTAAGACATGGGTTTAGTACCTTGGGTATTATTTTCTTATAAAGTTATATCTAAGGGATAGTAACTATACGATAATGAGAGGCTAGTGGAACCGGGTAGCATCAATGAAGTTATGCATATTTATAGGTTGTATGGGCGCTCTGGTTGGTAGAAATGTTTATATCACCCACAATTGGGAAGGGTAGAAATAATTGTGAT